>JANDEH010000005.1:29084653-30574043 GCA_024610705.1 Tetragnatha versicolor
TTGTATGAATTTTCAAACACGATGTTCCCAATTGGGAACATTGGCCTGTAAAAGGTTAATCGAAACTTTGAGGCCAATCCGGAGGCAAAAAGAGTTATTATAATCGAATAATATTTTACACATGTTAGTTTGAGACCATTTGGCACCCTTTTGTCGTTGTGCCCCTGAGAAAATGTGAAAAAAATATTTTTGACCCACCCTACTCATCATGTAAGATGTAAGAAGGACCCTCATGTATACCTCGAAGGGGATACTTGATCCTGGGATCATGTATCCCTCGAAAGAACGGGATCAAGTATCCCTAATATGCGATTCATACAAAACATACATTTTTAATAGTAAATAATCAAAGGTTGCTCACTAATGAAATTAATTAATTGTTAAAGACAGCCAATACTTTGAAATTACACTTAGTTTAAGTTTTTAAGTTGCATATTACAGACAATACACAAAATAACATATTTACATGGAAAAAAGTTTTCCATGCAAGATTCAAACATTCACTTCTTGCGCTGAAATAAAATTACTGAAAAAGATGTAGTGTTGCCAGTTTTTGTGTACAATTATAACTTAAAAATTGTTGCCAGATTTCAAAGATCTAACATTTTATTTTAGTGCATTTTTTGGCTTGGGATCATGTATCCCTAGGGATCAAGTATCCCTAGTCTACCCTACCACATACATTTTGATGTTAATTTCAAAACGTGATTAGGGAAAGACATTAAAAAACCTTACTAATACTTTCTAAAGATAAAAAAGCTTGATTAAAATTAAATAAAGGTAAATCTGCATAAATATGAGGGATATCTATAAATAAGTACCAATCTGTTCAACTGTGAATAAACTCTCTGTCGCATAAATAGAGACAGAGGATCAAGGGAACAAAGACAAAGTTCTGACCATCATAAGCATGTCGAGGTATCCTGTCTTTAACCTGATCCCCAATGCATACTAAAAAGTAACCCTTTTCAGTCCCATCAGGATTTAAAGTGATTTATTGCACAATCAATCTTCTTTTAAAGAAACGAACATCCCCGAGAAGGAAAGGGTGCCTTTGCACTTGCTTTTAGGAAACGAAAGCAGCTTCCGATCGATTTTATGGTCCAGTGGACTTCATAAACCCTATGGGTTGGGGTTCTTTTATACAGAGTTCTATAAGATGCTTTAAAATGTTTTAAAATTTACTTCACTTTTCGTTCATTGCATGAGTTCTTTTGTAAAAAAAGATTTGACTTCAAGCACGAACCAATTATTTTCGTTGACATTTTGGATTTAGAATTATTTCAAGTACTTACAGCACGTTTGTTTAATTAAGTTTTTAACTATTAACATTTTGAAAAGGTATATGAGTGAAAGTTTAAAATAAAAAACGGCAAGAGTTTAAAAGTTAAATGGGATTTTCCGAACATTGGCCTTTGTTCATTAGTAGTAAGTTCAAATATTTAATTGAAAATCCACGTCAGACAAAAATCCTAATGGCTGCCTATAAAATCTTTGATACTCTGAAACAGTTTCCCCCGACTCATATTTTTCCCAAATTGAGCTCTGCAGCTTTCACAGATGATAAACTTTAGCTCTAATCTGAATTTCAATTTCAAAACAGTTCTCTTACTTGATAATGATTCGACTGGTTTATATTTCAGATACGTTTTATGCTTTTGAAAAAATATCTGAACTATTTAACGTTGGGATGTTATTTGAACATAAGTATTGAAAAGAACTAATTGGGTGATTCCTCGTTTTAAAAAAGCACCCTCTCTTCTTCGTAATAACTCAGCAAATTTCAAAAAGCATCCCAGCTTCATCTTATTCAATTTTATCGTAATTAAAAAACCAACTTTTGCAAAAGCGTGAAAACTTTTATTTTTACAGAACTTTTAATGGAAAACTTTAGTTAAGCTTTTAGGATTCTTACAAACAATTTCTACGTTTAACAATTAATATTAGCAATAAAACTACTTTCGTTTTACACAATTGTCAATATAGATTATAGCGTGGTAGTAAAATGAGAGAGAACAAAATGATATTCATTTAAAAAACCTAACACTCTGCAATCTTATTTTTAAAGCAAAGATAATTAACAACTTGTCTTTTTATATAAATGTTTCATTCTTTCATTAAATTCAGTGAAAAGCTCTAGGATTAAAAAAGAGAAAATCTCCTTGCTCGAGAAATATTTTAAATAAGAAAGCAATTTGATAAATACAACGTTTGAGAAAAATTGAAAAAAGGGGATTATAAAGGCTTAAAAGGATTACATAAGGTATGTCTGCCAGAGAATGGGAGGGAAAAGTAAAGAAAATGAAATAAACTGTACACAAAATTCTAATGATAACCAAGTGAAACATAGCAATAAAATTTTCTGCTTTTTTTTGCACAAATAAGAATTTGACACATTTGATTTTTGCGTAATTAACATACATTACTAATTTTTTATTAATTAAATTTTAAAAGCTGTGTGAAAATATTATCAATACTGAATGATAGTTTTTGAGCCCTCAAAACACAGAATGGTATAAAACTTTGAGGCATCCATTTTTTAAAAATATTTGGTAATTAATATACTACTGTAGATGAAACGGCGTTAGTACTATTTCTTAATTAGCGAAAACGACTGCATGTCACCAATAATGATTGCTTTTTCACTTAAAAGTTTATTGCAAAGCTGGGGCCTTACTACGCACTGCGACGAATCATTCGTCGCGACGTATGAAGCTGGTCACGTGATCATTTTGGCGGAATCTTTAAAAACGCTACCACGCACTTCGACTTTTCATTAGTCGCGACGAATGATTCGTCTTTTTTTACTTTTTTGGGAGAAATCATTTCACCACCTAATTCGGCGGTGAAATCAATTCCGCCATTTAAATTTATCACAACATTTGGCCCTTGCTGCATTCCAAGAGAGAACAAGAATCCATAGAAACAAAGGTAAGTCTCGTTCTTTTACTTTGTTGAAACTTAATTTAATCGAAATTAGTAAAGGGGAAATTGTTTTAAAATTATATTATGTAGTATCATATTGTATATATTTAATGCCCTATATCGATTACATCATGCTTTTGTAAACATCAACAAAAATACGAATACAACTTCTTATAAGAATAATAAATCCTGATAAAACATAATTTTATTGAAATTAGTAAAGGAAATACTAGTTTTTAAATTATATTATGTAGGATCATTATCGATATTTAATGATAATAAGTTCTGGAAAGAAGATAACGCATTCTTTTCAAGTCAGTCGCATATTTAACATTGTTTTATGAATTTGCTAAAATCCATGTTTTTTTAATATAAAAATGCTTCTTTTTCAGAATATTGAAATCGGCGTTCGAATCGTTCATTGATTAAGAATATAGCTCTTTCGTTAAATATTTTTGCTTTAATTTGAATTACCAGAATTTTAGTCTCTTTTTTGTGTTGTTTTTATAATAATATGTTTTTTCTTTTAGTTACTGTCGATAGTTGAATTATATAAACATTAGCGTCCAGTTATGAAGAATACTAATATTTATTTATAAAGGCTTCCAGAATGAAGATTTTTGTTGTTTAAAGGATAAATTTTATAAGTAGGAACTGATTTTTGAATAATTTTTAAATCAATGTTTGTTTTTAAAAACAATTGGCGGTATAATGTTTAGAATCTTTGTTCTTAAAATGAAAAAAAAGTAAACAAAATGAATAAATCTTCCTTTGAAATGAAATAGAAGTGATCTAGAACTGAAAATGCATACACAGTGTGCTTATTTTTTGATTAAATATGTAATATTGTAACTGGGAACCTCAGTTGTGTTATTTCATTTATTTTTTAATTTGTCTTATATTTTTGTATACATCCCTTCTACTGATTCTTGGGATACTAGAAATACTGTTTGTAAAATTTGTCTTAATTTGTGTATTATATCTGTTCAATAAACTGTTTTTGTTTTGCTATTTGGATTTAATGTGTGGAAATAAATATTAGGTAAGGAAAATTTTCCTGTGTTTCTTTCAATCTTTTCACCTAAGAAGAATTATTTTTTCCTTTTTTGAATTTTTAATCTTTTTGAAAAAAATATCTAATGTTAAAGATGTTTTATGGATGGTACTTTTTTAATTTATGTAGAAAAACTTAAAATCACATTTTGAAAATAGAATTGTTTTATTTATGGTGTTTGTCCTTAGAGTAAAAGAAATTGCTCACAGTAATAGGAAACAACCTTTCAAAAAAGAATTGTATTATAGACTTTTTTAAATATTTATTCTTGATTGAATAATATTTTTATAGGTACTGGTAATTTATAAATAATGTTTAAATATGTGCTAACTTGATCCAATGATTTGACAAAATATATCCATCAAATTGATCATTTGAATTAAAATAGCATATTTTAAACATTATTTATTTTGTTCTGTGACATTCACATATCACAGAAATTAAGAAAGACGAGAGCTTTGCTTAAGGTTGCAAACTACGTTCGGAGATCTGCTTTTAAATTCTGCAAATTATAAACATGTTATTAGTTAAAGGTGATAATTTGAAATTAGATAAGTAATTTATAATAAAAAAAACTAAATATATGGCATCGATCTTCTATATTTGCCCCCGTTTGACTCTACTAAAGGCAGAAAGTTTAGAATTTTATATAATACTTATATTAATATCATAACTTTATATTAATATTTTTTCTGCCCCTCTCACTCTCCCTGATCGCAGGCTCCAGAAACCTACCATGGAGTTTCTTATTGTTAAGTGTATAAAGGGAAAATTAGGCTTAAATGTGTGTTCCTACAAGAGGAAAATTAAGTTACAACTTAAAAGTTAAGAATTTTTCTTTATTTTTTTTCTGCACTTTTCGGCCTTATTTGAAGTATAAGAACCGTTCGAAAATGGGTTTTTGCACTTTCCCCATCTTTGCTGTCAATAAACAGAACATTCATCCGCAGTTGGTGCATAAAACAAATTATTTTTGTGTTTATAAATTGCTGATTTTCGTGCTTTTTTTTCGTGCCTCTCTCCCTAGTGACTAGTGAGCCCTTCCAGATTTCTACTATCGCAATTCCTTTTCGCCTGAGAATAAGGAAAAGAATGGATCCTTTCATTATGTTAATTTACGACTTTAAACACGAACCTCAAAGAAAATAATCAATCAAATTTTCACATTCGACTTCATTCTTCCACCCCTTCGCCAAGTGAATGGATCCTTTCCTCACTCTAAGTTCTATTAGTCCTCCCTCACCTCTCTTGTATTATGGAGCATTTGAGCAAATTAAAAAAATAAAAAGAACATAATTTACTCCAAAAAACACAAAATTGAAATCCGTTGATTTTCCTCTTCTGCGCCTCTCGCCATCCCCAATAGCAGACCCGAAATGTCCAACATCGCGATTCGAAAACTACAGAGTCTAAGGAACAAAATGGCTATTTTCATTAAGCATCTTCACGAAAAAGCAGACGAAGTCCATTTTTTGTAGTTATTAGAAAACTGACTATTTCGAGATCTACATCCTCCCCAAGAATCGGAAATGTTATTTTTTTTACCCATTGATAACCTCTGAAATTACGCCAAATTCCCTCTCTCCGAAATTTCAATATCCAGCTTGCTTTGTAAATAACTCTCAGATGCCCACCGAAGTCTTAGCTCGCTTTTAAAAAAAATGTTAATTTTCAAAACTAAAAACAAGAAAGGCGGCAGGAAACAGAAAACCAGTCACGTTGAGGCCGAAATCGCTGTGATTGGTTAAGAAATTTCACAAAAACTGCGTCATTTAACCTCCAACCCAAAATGCCTCTATTTCATTCCGCCACATAATTTCGCACAATGCGTGGTTGTCCTAAATTTTTTGGCGGAATTGAATTGGACGAATCTCCAGATTCGTCGTGACGAATTATTTTTGGTGAAATGATTCGTCGCAGTGCGTAGTAGGGCCCCTGATGTTGAGAATTTATTGCTTTTTGTTTCTTCAAACAGCAAAATATGTGGACTATTTACTACACATGCATCCCGATCAAACCAATTCTAACTTAATTGAATGGGCATACCACTATTTATTTTTTATTTTTTTATTCGATAGAGGTACCCTAGAGCGGAATATACGCGCAAAAGTTTTTTAATTACGATGATAATTTATTTTTTTATGTAATTTCAAAGTTCAACTTTAAAAAATGGCGTTAAATCGTCCAATTTCCCAATGTGACGTACTTTTACCCTATACATTGATTTTAAACAATGCTTTGATTAGCGAAAAAATCTTGTGCAAATGTTGACAACTCAATTGAAAAAACAACGTTTATTTTACACAATTTAAAAGTTTTAAAGCAGTAGACAATTGTTTCGGGAATCAATGGATCTCCTTCATCAGTACTGAGAGACGAATATAAACATCAAATCGGCAATTTAAACAAAACATGAAGGCAAAAAGTTACAGTTTAACATTAAAGCTATTGCAATAGATAAAGGCTTTTGTCATACCCTCATTGACCATATTATGCATAAAACTTTAAAAAACCATCATAATTCTAAAACTAAACTAACTGTTAATAATTTAATTGTTTTACCCTTTTACTCTAAAACAAGTTCCCGTATTTCTAATGTTCTAAAAAAGTTTAGCTTTAATACCGTTTTTTCCCCACACAATAAAATTATGTTTTATAATCTTAAAGATCCTATAGAAACACTTAATAAATCTGGTATTTATAGAATTTATTGCAACTGTGGTTTATCTTATATAGGTCAAACTAAACGCGCGTTAAAATTTAGAATTAAAGAGCATGAGGGTTATGTCAGAAAGCAGGAATTTGACAAATCATCCATAGCTAAACATGTTTGGAACCTCAATCATAACCTTGAATTTTCATCTGCTACCATTATTAAAAATTGTAATATACCTAGTGACCTTGATTTTTTTGAATCGTTTTACATAAATAAATTTTCCGATTTCCTTGTTAATGATTTAAATAGCATTCCTTATTTCTCACCCATCTGGTTACCTTTGTATTGATATTGTAATTTAACCATTAGCTTTTGTATTTTCACTCATGTTGTGTTTTCCCTCTATTGTATTTTCACTTAAACTGTAACTTTTTGCCTTCATGTTTTGTTTAAATTGCCGATTTGATGTTAATATACGTCTTTCAGTACTGATGAAGGGGATCCATTGATCCCCGAAACAATTGTCTACTGCTTTAAAACTTTTGAATTGTGTAAAATAAACGTTTTTTTCAATTGAATGCTTTGATTGTTTAAACATATCAAAATCATTGTGTTGGGTTTCTCGTTAAAGTCTGTATGAGTCAGTTGTGACGTACTTTTACCCTAAACAAAGACAAAGGGCTTGACGATTTTAATTTTAAATATTTAATTAGCTAAATTTTTTTGAAACTTTTCATGTGGATTTTTGGATTTAGATCTATTTCCTTTACTGGAAAAATGCATTTTTTTTTCTGTTTTCAAAAAATGATGGTATTACCCATTCATCTACAATATGTAGTATGAAGTGATAACGTGTTTAACGATAGTAAGAGTAAAATTTTCTTAGCTTAATATAATATATTGTTTCTAATTCACAGCTCCAATTAAATATTTATAAATTCCAAGACCTTTTTTTAAAAAGTTTTCACAGAAAATATTTTCTTATGAACAATTTTTGTGAGATAGCGTAGAGAAAAAACATACTAAAATTTCTAGAACAGTGTAAAATATTTAAATAGATTCAGTGAGGGGAGAAAATTTCTTAACATAAGAAATCATCAACAGGATCTTTAAAAAAGAATAGTTAAAGTTATAATATTTGGACCATTATGGTTCTAAAAGAAAAGAATTGTTAGACACTTTAATCACAACGCTTTCAAATTATCTTTAAGATATTCTCACTTAGGGGGTAGAAATGGGGTAGTTTTGGTAAAATATTTAGTTTTTTATAAAAAGATTCCTTAACCTTTTATTTCCTTGGATACTTGCCAAACAACGTGGAAAGATTCAGACTTTAAAATTTGAGGGAAGATGAGAGTGAAGCAGAATTTCTCAAAGGTGTTGTAAAAACCAATGCAGAAATAGGTCCTTCATTTGAAATTCAAAAGATTCTTTTACTATGCTCCAGGAATGTATGTTAAGCTGCAGAATTGTCCAGTTTATCTGCTCAAGATAGATTTGAAATGTTTTAAAACCATAAAAGTACTAATGAAAGAAATCTAAAAAGTAAATGCGTACAGCTTAAATTAAGACAAATTTAATTTCCAAATGAAAAAATGTATATAAAATTATGGTTCAGTTTTAAGGATAAAATTCATGTAAGCAAATTAGCTTATTACCAAAAAAATTTTTTCTTGTATAATGAGTTGTTTTTCTTTAATTTACTAAGGGAGAAAATTTAAATTTTCAAAAAAATTACTCTAACTTATGTGAAAAATATTCAGATTGTGTAAATTGTTCTTGCTTTTCAATGATAAAAAATGTCCTTAAACAAATTAACTTTTTGAAATTATATCTATTTTAGGGTTTTAAAAACTTGAAAAAGTACTAAAAACAAAAATGTAAATTTATTTGCTTCTTTTCATACACAGAACTTCCTGCTGTAATCTTCAAAGCAATTTAAAAAATTAATCTCAATAAGAATCAAAGATACCTGAATGAATAGGGTTAAGGGGTAGGGTGGATCGAAATTTTTTTTTGGAAATCTCTCGGGCTTGGGGTGGCAAAAGTTGTGTATTGGTATCAATAAGACATGTGCAAAATTTGGAGGGAATCAAACAACTTCTAGAGGTTGCGCATTGAGCTTGAAATCTAGAAATATTAGGAAAATACGCCTTTTGTCTAGAAACAAGTTGAGGATAGCAAACATTTTTTACCGATTAATTCTTGCTTAAATATATATCTTAGAAGATGTTCAGAAGGTAAAAATATCTCGTAGCCTTTTCTACTATAGCCACTGTTATAGTATGAAACTTTTAAAAAGTATTAGTTAATGATGCAACTCGGTAACAGTAGTGAAAAAATAGCTCAAAATAAAGCCAAACTCAGATAATATTCAAACAAAAAAAAATGATAAAAATATGAATAAATATATGTTAATAAAAACATGCAACATTTTTTAGTTTTAATATTTGCTTTTTGCATCCTGATACATTCAATACATTCTAAAAACTTCGCTTAGTTTCATTTCGGGAAGGAAAAACCTAGTTTAAGCTTTAAATGTGTGAATTTCTTACTATATGTATTCTAATCGAATTCCATCTTAGAAATCTTACACTTAGGATCATCAGATTCAAGTAGACTCCTTGATATATCGAAGTTTATAATTCATTGAATAAAAATCAGTTCTCAACCCCTTTTTTATTTTTTTACACAGTTTAAACCGAAAATCAGTTACATGCTCTTGCCAGCTAATACGTGCCAATGGCCACGCACTTTTACAGTTCTTTGTTTGCAATCATATTTATGTGATACACAACATTTTAAAATGTAAGGAATTCTGATGTTTTACTAGAAATTTAACACTGACAAATGGCCATATCACTTTGGGGAAACACATCAGCTATATCCCTTCATTTTTCTCACCCGCCATTTTGGAAAACACAATTTCCGGTTTTATAGTTTTAAAGTCTAGTTAAATATGGATAAATATCCTTGAAAGAACTGATACTACCTAGAAAACCATTTGAACTGTTTGTAACTCTTAATTGTAGTATTTATTCGCACAGTACCTACAATTTTTATCAGTAAACGTTCTTTAAGAAGAAATTAGGTTTAGAGTTGATATTTTGAGAAGTTTATTTATAAAATTAAATGATTTTAAACCATTAGTAGTATTAAAGAGTCTAAGCTGTATAAAATTTTACAGAGTGAAGTGTAGCTCTGACTTAAAAACTGACTTTAAAAAAGGACTGGTTTCAGCAATTATTGTTAATATTTATTTTATATTCTCAGACACAATATAAACATTTAATAGGTTTTTCATGTTACAGGAATATTTTATGCTCTTTAGTATAAAATTATGATAAAATACAAGAACAGTCTTTAAACATAGTTAATGGCTTATATTCTGAGTGCAGTAAGGATCAATCATTATGAAGGGCGAATAAATTTTGTATCAATTTCAATATTTCTACTAAGTTACAGAATACAATACTTCTGGATATATATTAGTATTAATTGATATTCGGACCCAATCCCGGATTTTTTTAGTTGTAATGCAATCCGATATTGCGTCTGTAATTAAAAAGTTCGCAATTAATTTCAGCTCCAGATAATTTATCTACACATCAATATCGTCTACAAATGGTATTTAGTTATGGAATTATGTGGTAATAAGTCACTCACTACTGACTTTTGTATCATCTATTCTCAGTATGAAATAGACAAATTTGATGATTTTCCGATAGATGGTCAGGTTAAAAACTGGGTAATTTGGCCTAGCTAGGAATGAAAAACGGTCAAATATAAATATTTAGGTGTGTTAAAGTCCTATTTTTCGGCAAAAATAAATTTCAACGTATTTTTAAAAATTTTCGAAACTTTTTCAAGAAAAAAAGGTCAAAATTTGCTAGCTTTAAGCACGTGTTAATATTCTCTGATCGATTTAAGATTTTGCACACTTTCTTAGGGTACCAAAAGGAAAAAAATTAGGGGGTGTTGCAAAAGTTTCCCCGACTTTCGATTTTTAAGGGACACCCTACTGTATGCATACAGGAAAGTCCGTTTCGCAGCTTTTATTTGGAACCAACGTGTCCTAGAGTCACGGAAGTAAGGTCTACCCCTAGGTAAGTGACCCTGGAGAATCTATTGAGAGGACTTACAGCACTCCTAGCGGTGAAAAAAAGTTAAAAAAATAATTTAAAAACTAAAGGAGATAGAGCAAAAACCTCAGGAAAAGTATTGTTGCCATCGTTATGAAGAACTCACTGAAAAAAATTTCATGAAAAAATATCGTGAACATTCGCGGAGATATGAGCAGGATAAAACAGCACTTTTTCAGACCTCAAAAGAGAAAAAGTTCGCAAATCTGCAAGTTTTTTTTTATTAAATTTTGTCTTCAATCAACTAAACAAACATAAAACTACACAATAACACCGAAAAATTTGCAAATTAACGAAATTTGTCTTTTTTGTGGCCTGAAAAAGTGCTATTTTCACATGCTAATATCTCCACGAATATTCACGATATTTTCATGAATTTTTTTTCAGTGAGTTCTTCATAGCTTTGGCAACAATAATCTCACTGAGTTTTTGCTCCATCTCCTTTAGTTTTTAAATTAATTTTTTAAACTTTTCATTTCACCACTAGGGACGCTGTAAGTCATCACAATGGATTCTCCAGGGTCAATGGATTTACAGCATTAGGAATCCTCAATGGATTTACCAAGGGGTAGACCTTACTTCCATGACCCTAGGACACGCGTTGGTTCCGAATAAAAGCCGCGAAACGAACTTTTGAAACACCCTGTATCTTATGGCCCTCTTCAGCTTAGCATAAAATGTCTGCTGTTACGGAACTATTGAGGACAATATAATTATACACAAAGCAAAGCCTTGTACCATAATTCGGTTTTTAAACTATTCTTGCCACAACCAAGCTGTAGCAAGATATGTGAAACTTGTGACGGAAATTGCTAGTAATGAGAGAATGATAGAGTCAATTCATACAAGCAATACTGTTTTCTCACACCATCTTGTATCCTAAATTTTGATTACAAATCCAAATTTATAAGTTACTTCACAAACATTATAAAATGTAAGCCTTTTCTATGATTAAATGGGGTTTCATGTATAGTAAAGTAATGGGGCATGCTTCACAGAGGATATTTTTATGCGTATTTATGTAACTAATTATTTTAACTTATACAATATAAAATGAAAAAAGTTGGAAAAATGCATGAAGGAAGTTAGTTTATCAATAAAAAGTGATTTTACTGAGTTTTACTTTCAAAGTTGCCTTTATTTTGTGAGCGCAAAATTTTAGATTTTCCACTAAAATTCACCAAGTTAAGGACCCGGATTTAAAAAAGGAAGTAATATTTTTAAATATTTTTATTTGACTTCAGACAGCTAAAAGGATGTACTTACACCTATTTTTAAAGTTTATAAACATAATTTATATTAAATTCGGGAATTTTTTCGGTTTAAGGTGATTTTCGTCAGTTTTTTCAAACTTTAAGCCGAATGCGCTCTTCAGGGAAATTTTTGATTATTTTTACAGTTATCAGCATACCAAGACGCAACTTTTGAGACCTAAAGAGTTTTGACATTCCAAAATTTGTTTTTTTTTATCCCAGCCTAATGAACAGTATGAATATTTAAAGCTGCATAAAACTTAAAAAAATTGTTTGTGAAGACTCATAAAAATTATTTCCCTTATGAAAAAAAAACTACTCTTAATTTTACTATCTACAAAAGTGGGAAATTTTTAATCTTATCTTTAAATATTTATATTTCCCTAAAGGGTAAAGAAATGGGAATAAAAATATTAGCTCGGATAACGCGTTAATTTCAAAAACGTTTAACGTTTTTCCGCCTTTGATGATAAAATCAGACATTAAATATTTATTTTCCCTAAGGGTATTGAGAAACTCCAAATTTCCAAGGAACTATGTCTGTTAGAATTTAAAATTCAAAAGATATAAAATATTTACTTAAAATTTTCTATTTTTCATTAATATTCCCTTAAGGACAACTCATTAACTGTGAAAAGCATTAGTTTTCAGTGTTTATCCCTCTTTGTCATGAAAATGTCATCCTTTTCTTACTTTTAATCAACCAAGCAATATTCATCTGGTTCTACGCACTAAACGTATTTAAAGACATTGCACTACACAAAATTATTGATGGAAATGTAATGCGTAGGACAACAAAGTGCGTGAACCTATCATCTTATTACGGTTGAAGCACTGCCATTAATAGCATTAATATTCATAAATAATTATAGACTTAATAAATATTCATCACTTTCATAATTATATGGATGTGAGCTTTTGCTATGTTGTGTGTCATTTAAATTTGAGGCTTTCTAAGCTTTACAATAAAAATTCACATATCTTTAAGTGACTATTATTGACATCTTTTAAAGGAATGAGTAGGTTTTAAGGAAAACAAATAAGAGAATTAACAAGAATAGTATCCTGTAATACTTTTAACGTTTAAACAGAGAGAACTTATTACTATTATTTTGTATTAAAAGGCGTAATTTGATAATAAAAGAATTTGCATAGTAGGACATTTTGAGGTATTTTTTGTCTCTTAGATTTCTAAAAAATATCATAACAATGATTCTAACTTACATAAAAGTAGTTTTATTCTTAAAAAATTACTGTAAGCTACACAAATTTGCATCAATTATAATCTTTCATAATAGGCTGATTTATGATAGATATTAGGCCCATTAGGCTGTTTTTTCCAACCTACTAAAACAGGGGTTCCCAAACTTTTTATGTCTCGGAGCCCTTTTCAAGATACAAATTTTTCGAGGAGCCCTTTTCCGAAGATTAATATTTCAAGGTATAAAAAGCAAATTACATAAAAAGCATAAATGCAGTAGCGTATATAGAAGTTTATTTCAATAGGGTTCCAAAATTATTCCACAGCCCCTCCCATGCATATTTAACAGGTTTAATGTAGCTTTTTAAAACATTTTTAGGTATAATTTGCATCAAAGAGAATTAATTTAATGTAAGAAAAATTGTGATTAATTAAGTTCCAATTATGATTAGGGGAGTCTGGGGGAATTTTGTGAAATATGATCCTTAAAAACAGTTTTTATATACTTGTTTAAGTTATATCATAGTTCAAATTTAGGACATTCATTTTTAGGTAGGATTTTTATTTTAACGAACTTATTATAAAAAAATGACAGTAATAAAGTTTTAAGTACAATAGGGGGGTCTGGGGGTTCTCCCCCAGAAGGATTTCGAAAATTTGACTCGAAATAACATGGTTTTAACTTGCTTTGGTAAACCAAAAAAGACCTGATAAAAAAGACAAAAACCAGAAAAAACCTATAATCAAAAAGCTTTATTCATTGGAAGCTCCCCACCAAATCGACTTAAATTTAAGGGTTATTTAGAGCTCTAAAAAATTTGGGTAGGAAGGAGCAAAAGTAAGTTCTTAACAAGAAACACCTTGCAGAAAGTTATTTATATAACATTTCAGAGCAACGCAAGTAAGAAATTATAAAAAATGTATTTATTTCAAATTTCTTCGCGGAGCCCCTGGAAAAGCTTGGCTGAGCCCTAAGGGCTCCGCGGAGCACAGTTTGAGAACCGCTGTACTAAAAGATACACCATTTAATACTTTTTACTTTTAAATTACTTATATTTAACATTTATATGAAATAAAAGCGTCCATTACATATTCAATTTTAAAATGTTTTTTTTCTTGTATTACAACTACTTTAAGCAATTTCCAATAATACTATGCGCAATATTCTTGTGTTTTAAAACACATTAGTTATTACCTAATCAATGTAACTTAAAATGCCTCTTAAACTGATATTTGTCAAATTATTTAACAATTTTGGTGACAATGTATTGAATCTTTTAAATGTTGGAAATTTAAACTCGCGAAAAATTAATACACATAATATCGAGATATCTTCAACCAGTCATTACACCAGCACTTTACTACATTCATCACATACACACTTCTTGTAACACACTGAGAGGCGTCTTCCCCTTACTAATTCCAATCTCCTCGCAATAAATGCCATTCCTGCAACAAAACAGCCCATCGGAAAACAACAACTCCCTTTAAACTCTAATCTCTTCTACACAGTGAAGCTCGGTTAACTAGAACACACGACTGCCTCAACGAGTTAACTGTATGCGACATCCGAGAACTTGGGTGACAAGCAATGACCGCGGAACGATCGTCGACGGAAAGGAGACCGTTGAATCCGAAAACCATTTCGATATCTAGTTAGCGTACAATGACGTGCCTTGCAAATGCGCAATTTCGACCCCTGTTTGGGACGTAATCTAACTCTACAACGAGTTTCCGATTTCATTTGGATGGACGCAAGTTGACGGTGAATTGGGCATTGGGGAAAATTTTCCCGTTTGTGTGTTGCTTTTCTTTCTCTCCCGTTATTGGGGTTCTTAACGGGTACTATATCTATAATATTCTTTAAATGTAATTCTGGTTAACAAAACTAATTAGTTCATAATTGAATCGTCAGTTGGAAGAAGGGAAGAAGTCCAAAAAATGACAAATTGACTTTTTGTGCTCAAAACAATCTCCAGCACACATGGGTGAAAAGAGGGGGACTAACCCCTTTACGGAGATATCACCCCTTGAAGTTGTGAAATCGATGTCCATTCATTGTATTTTTTAAGTTAACTTGGAATTAAAGTTATTTTGTCTTTCTTTCCATATTCTTTGTGTTGTAAACTAAGTTAAAATAAAATTTTCTCTTAATTTCAATTTTTTTTCAAACTTTTTTATGCAGGGAATGTTTGACTCCATTCACATTCACTCGCTCCATTGATACTGGTTTAATAACTCAGTTTCACCATAATTTTGTATTTTTTTGTCTTATTCTTTTTATTTCACACTTTTGTGGTATAAACTAAGGAGAAATATAATTCATATGTGAATGAGGAAGTTTCATATTTTTTTTTTATTTTTTAAATCGATCCTACCTTACGAGAAAACCCTAAAACCGAAATATTTTTTAATTCTGATCATTATTTATTTTTTTATTGCGGCTTGAAGTTTGCGCTCTGGAAAAGGCGGGAAAAACAGCGATTTCAGATTCGTGATGTCACTCGGCATGTCAAAACGACTACAATTCGCATCTCCTCCTAAACTACGCAGACGGCGTAGACAAAACTCGGTATATAGACGTATCCCGAGGCGAGGACGATCACTACCAAGTTTTCCAAGTTCGAAAATCGAATATTTACAAATAATTAACGATTTTATGGCTAAAAACGCTTATTTCTCCATTTCTCTACTAGAGTGGATCTGCTTGACTCACTATTTTAAATATGAAAACATCAGGATTAAATATTTTAAATAAGAAAAGCTCTATAATTGCCAATTTAAAAGTTAAATCAGCTATGAAAACACCAAAATAAAATCAAATAATTAATTTTTAAACATTTCATTCTTATATTTTAAGATTTTCCACCTGAAAATTCAAATATTTGTGGAAAATGTATTATTAAATATTTTTTATTAAGTGGGACTAATCCCCATCTGGTCTAATGAAACTAGACCAGATCCATGAAGTCATAAAGACCTTTTATTTTAATAATGAATAAACATCAACAATGTCTTTTGTTTAGTGTCGAGTGACGTCAAATTTGATTTTTGAGCGTTTGCGATTGCATCATTTGTTTACGACTTTTTTCAACTTTTATTTCTTCTATATCTCAGTAAATAAATTTTTGAGGAAAATTTGGATTGCAGATTTGGATTTTTCACATCTTATATTGTATTAATATACCCCAAAATCGAAAATTTAAAAAATATGAAACTTCCTCATTTAAGGGTTTTTAAAGATTTTTCATCAGAAAAATTTCATAAGGTGGAAGAAGGGAATAAGTCCATCAACTTATTTTGACTGTAAAATATTTTTGAATATACTTATATTTGTTTTGATGATGGCTCTGTTTTCTAAATAGGGTTCTGAACTTCCAGTAAAATTTTAGTGATTATGTTACCGCTAAAGTTGAAAATTAGTTATTCTGAAGAATACCTAGGTAAACGTAAGATTAACCTTTTACCTGCCGATGTTCCCAAATGGGAACATCATTTTAAGGAATTTTTACACCACTTAATTTTTCATGCAGGAATTTGATACTTGGTAGAAAGGAACCCAAAGATATGAACTTATTTTACATGCAATAGTTTTTCACGTGCAATTTAATTCTTTTTTTAGAATTTACATCAAAATTAGAGATTTTTGGCTCTTCCAAAAGTTTCACAAGTTTCAACTTGTGAAAAATTTAAATAAATTTAATTTTAAATAATTTTGCTGTGTTTAGGTAGCTTAAGTACACATCTTCCCTTTTGGATTGACAGAATAGCTTCATATTTTAATTTTGGAGAGTAATTACCAATACAACGTATATGTTCCCAAATGGGAACATCGGCGTTTGGGGTATAGTATTTGAGGGGATTTTTATAACATGCAAAAATTCAAGTTATTTCCAATTTTCTTTAATTTTTTGAACATTTCTTGTCTCAAAGGATCTAAACAGGTTAAGAATTATGTTTTAAATTTAAAAATATGTAATTTTTATTTTTTCACCTGATTTATGGAGAAATATATTCTAAATCTTTATAGCAAATTCTTACACTTGTATATTTTTCTAACTCCCCGATCGATTAATATTCAATAATTATCAATGGGGGTTATACAAAGAGCATATTTGGAGTGCTTCTGAGGATTTGCGTATATATTTTTGTTCAAGTACTTTTTTAATACAAATTTTAGAAATGAAATTGAAGAATTTTGAAAATAAGGAAAAGTGCGTACATCTAAAAAAACTCTTCTAACGTAAGTTGGATGTAAGATATATGTAGTTCAGTTCGTAATCTTCTATGAGAAACACAGCTTTAATAAATCAATGGAGATAATTATGGTTATTAATTTTGAAAGCTAATTGGATTTTAATGCAATTAGTGGATTTTATGCTAGATATCCGTATAGAACCGTAGTTAAAACTAATTTTTCTCACAGAAACGTAATTGTTTAGCTTTGAAGAGCATGGGAACACTCTTTGTATTTTTTACACCAAAATATTACCCATAGTGCAAGAAAAATTTACGGAAAAGCTTAGCGTACGTAATAAACATGTAAATTTTTTGTTATGAAAATTTATAAAATGTTACTAAATCGTTCAAGTATGGATAATAAAAATGAAAAAAACGTCCACAATCATAAAAATGTTCATAATTATTGAGTAGAAACCTATTTAAATCATTTTATTTGAATTAATTGTAAAATATGTCCCCTTTGGAAATCCCCCTAAAAACTTCACCCCAAACGCCGATGTTCCCAAATGGGAACATCCTCAAAATCATACTTAGGAATTTTTTTCCGCCAAAAAATGACTAGAATGGTGTTAGTAATGATGAAACTAGCCATTTAAGCCAAAAATCAGAACCATTAATTCGAAATTTGAATTGCGGCGTTTACTGATTTCTGTCGTTAATGTGCGGATATTTGAGTTTTTCGCATTTTACCTAGGGAATCTACACTATAACGGCCTCTTGATAGTTGAAGTTCAAAATAGTTTGTTTCGCTCAATCCTTTCTATTAAAATGTTGAGTTGCTCACTGCGCCATGCGCTTACCCCTGCGCAGTCGGGTTTCAATACGTAGTTTGTTGTCATATTTTGTGTTTTGATTTCAAATTTAGTGCGTAGCACTGGTAGTTGTCAAGTTGAATGTTAAACAAACTAATACAAGCAAGTAAGTACAGTAAATTTACAAGCTTAAGTTCAGTAAATTACTACTAAAACTGGTATTTTAAAACAATTGTGTTGAAGATCCGACTTCAGAGTGACAGAGATTTCTTTTAACGAAAGCAAATGTCCCAGCAGTTGAAATATCTTTTCAACAAACGTTAATTCAATAATCGCTAGAACCTGGACAAGGGTTTAAGATATGTAATCGATCGCGAATCCTAGAAATAGTTTAGGATAGGCTGGCAGCCGATTACACCGCGCTTTCATTAAGATTTGCTATTTTAAGTGCTCATTGAAATATGTTGTCAAATCGAGATCGAAAAATCACAATTGATACAAAATCTAAGCTGGTACTTTTATATTCTATTCGTATTAAAATTCCTATCTCAATACTATTTTTGTGTGATTTGCGTGCTTTGTGTAATATCAAAAAGTACCGAGTCCCCTTTTTTGATTCGTCATTGTTACTGTTTACCCCCAAAACGAGTTTGGTTATAGTTAGGGCAGGGGGGTTTGGGGGGACGGCAGCCCTCCCAACCACCTTAAATTTTTTATAAAAAAATAAAAAAAAAATTTTGTACTTTAACGGATCACCCTCGTTAATATGTAAAATAACTGATTACAGGTAGTATGTAGATTAACGGGTGTCTAGTCGGTAGAGTGCAGAATACCTAGGTAATTTCAAGATTACCTAGGTAATCTTAGAAATTGAAAAAAATTTCGCTCTTTAACAGATCACCCTAGTTAATCTGCAAATTACCTAGGTTATCTGTAAATTAACTGATTTCCGGACTTTAACTGTAACAATTATACAATGAAAATTCCACAACTTATACAGTTTTTTTCGACTTTCTCAAAACTTGGTTTTTGGACTTATTCCCTTCTTCCAACTGACGATTAAATTTTGCCAACTAGTTAATTACTAATCAAAAGTATATCGCCCATCTTTTTTTATTGTCAACTTGAATTTAAAATACCCAATGTACGCCCTCTTTGAAATAAGTGTAATTTTCTCATGATTATTGTATTGACACACGCTCCTTACTGAACATGTAGTGCAGACATTTCAGTAAATGATCAAGTGATGTACATTGGACCTACCCGAAGTACACTTTAATACCTTGAGTGATTTAGAAAATCCCTCTGTTGACTTTTATTACACGGGTATATTTATTTTTAAAGCAGGGTAGGATTTAGTTTCATGCCTAAAGCTAATTTTAAGTGAAATCCGACGTTTTGTGATCAAAATCATCAATGTTTAAAAAAGTTAATGCAAAAATGTGCTCCAGACAACTCGGAGAGAATTCCAATTAGACTTCACGCGATTAGATCTCATCTGGTAATTCCAAATTTCTTAAAAAGAAGGCTTATACCCATTAAATAAACTAAGAATTTTTGACATAGGTCCAAGGTACACAACCTTTGAACACAAAGTACACCTTGGACCCATGTTGTTCTTTCATTAATTACGTACTGAAATACTTCCAATAAAATTCCCCCAAAAATATATGTTGTGTATGAAAGTTTAAAGTTTCGAGGGAAAGTTGTTTCTTCAGTTTATTTTCAATAAATAAGAAATTACGGGGTCAAAAGTAAAAATAGGTCCGAGGTACACCACCTTCCCAATTTACCCCAATATTACATTACAGTCCCAGAGTATCAAACAAAACATAAACAGATCAATTCAAGATTTATTACACCTATATCTTTTACTTCATCTACACTACTTCAAACGAAATCGATCATATAATTCCTTTTCAATCTCACTTTAATCTCATAAAAACGCACCTTGTCAAATCTAATTGTTCAGTAGAACACATAACAGCGTGTAGTATGAGACTTTTAACAGTTTTTCTTCCACGAGGTCTTTTTAGGAGAAAATCTCGAAGGGACCTCAGCCGAAAAAGAACAAATCCATCAAGTGGAATAAGCTGAGTCATCTGATCACCTTAACTTTTTTGACAGCTGCCCCTGGTCACGATAGATCATTGTGTTGCCTGGAAAACGATTTATTATTTCACTTCGGACATGATATGGAAGTTGGAACTACCTCAGCGTTGCGTTTTAGTTGTTTTTAGAGTGGAAGATTGGTAGAAGAAGTGGATTGTAAAGTAAGAGATGGAGGTTGGAAGCTTTTAAAGTAATAGGATTTTGTGTTCTCTGCTATATTCATTGTGTATATAGATGCTTCTAACTCTCTCCTAAAAAACTTATTGTAACTTCAACTTTGAAATAAAATTTATCTCAATTATGAGTTTAATTTGTAATATCTTTTAGGTAACTGAGAGCATTCATATAAGAGAAAGATAAATAAGGATCTAGGATAAGGATATCATCTCTTTTATGTCAGGAAATATCCTTGTGTAAAAGAGAAGACAGAAAAATATATTAAAAGTTTATGAATGTACTGAAGAGAGAAAAAAATTAAAATAACTATTATTAAATTAAGGGCTTACTAAGTGTAAAATCTAATGAGTTATAAGAAAAGCAATTAAAGTAAATAGCCAGAAGATGAAAATAAAATGTTAGCGAACTCAACTGAAAAAAAACCTTATTAATCGGTAGAAAGATTTTTCTTAACATTTAAAATATTAATTAGGTATTAATTCAAAGTAGGTTTACTTATCAAAATATTTGTAATAGTGAGAAATCACTTTAAAAACAATTATTCATTAAGTTGGTTCTAATTAATATTTTATCTAGTTCATATAATTTGATTTATGCAATTTTTAAATTAATGTTAAGCTTGGTAGATATTTTTCTTAGTTCGTTCTTTACGCTGTATGTGATTATCTTCATGAATTACACTCTCAACTTTAATATTTTCCTTTTAGCTTAATGTAACGGCTTGTTTACAGCTACTCATCTAAATTAGAAGCTACATTTAATAAATTATTAAGGATGAGGTTAGTATATTATGATGTAAGATCACTCACAGTTCTTGAATGTAAATTGTCGAATATTGTTCTTTATTAAAACAAATTAAAATACAATTTATTTTAAAAAAACTTTAAAAAAAGGCAAATGAATTTTAAAGTATCACAAAACCGACAGTATATTTTAATTCACGAAGTAATTTCCTGTAAAAGGAAAATTTATCCAATAAAAACGACAATTTTCATACATGTTTATTTAAAGGGAGAACTTGAGCAAATTTTTCGATTTTAACCAACTCTTTTTCATTTTGTTAGTAAAGAATTCTAATAAAATATTACTTAAAATATTTTTATAGTAAAAAGTTACAATTGACTTAAACTTTTACAACTTAGAGAATTTTTAACTTTTGGTGTTCAAAGAACCATAACACAATATTTTTTTAAGAATTAAAACGAAGATTTTAGACACTGGTAAGTTTTAATATTAAAAAATTATATAACTGAAATACTCCAACATTTTGTATTTCTATTCCATGAAAACTTATTATCATGAAAACTTGAACAAGAAAAGTACAGAAAAAAAAACTTTTTCTTTTTTGATACAGCTTTCATTTATGAGTCAGAAATTTCCGTGAAGAATCAACATTAAAATATACTGTACTGCAATGGATTAATTCTTCAGCTTTCTATCTCACTGAAAAAAACTTTTTGCAATATTTTTCCGATACTTATCTTAATCCCATCATTAGTATGATGGATACGCATGTATTCTACGACTGAATCTGTAAATAGTAATTTATGGATAAAAACATGGTATTCTACCTTTACTTTTTATCAAAGAGAAGCCGATTATTCTTGTATTCAAAGTGATTTTTTTTCAAATTTGAAATAAAAATAATATAGTACTACATTACTACATCTTATAAAAGTAACAGATTAATTTTGTAATGATTTAGTATCAGTTCGTAATATTCCCAGTCACCGACTAATCAACGCTCCAGCTAAAGCATTTCATGTCGCGAATCTACTCTACACCCACGTTGTATCTGAATAGTATCTATAAATTCCACTTACTTGCACTATATAAGGCCTCTACCCAAATAACGAGCACCCCGAATCTATTCCAAGAGACTCTACACTACAGGTTTTAACCTATTCCTGAATAAAGATAGAATAAAACTGATCGGTGTTGATAATTAAGAAGAAAAAAATGATTGCTTGAACACTTACTGAATAAAGCGATTCCCTTAAAATTTCATCAGGGTATACAGTTTTTTATTTATGTAAAGTATTCTTTTACATCCTTTATTTTTTTGTATTTACTCTTAGAATGGAAAGGAAACTAAAAAGAGAAATTAAGATGGAGAAAATACTAAACCCTATTTGAGAAAGATGAAGACAAGCATGCGAGAGAGAATTAGAAAAAAAAGAAAGTAAGATAGAGTATAAAAAGCATGTAGTTGATTAGGGAATGAGAGCAAGACAGCCAAAAAGAAAATGTCAGGGAGAATCACAAAAAAGGAAGGGAGAAGGCTTGAAAAGAAAGATATTGAGGAGATTGAAAGAAAGAGCTTGAGATAAATTGAATATGTAGAAATGAACGATGGAGAAAAACCATAAAGAGTAGATTTTTTTTGAAAAAGTGTGAAGTAAAGAAAATTGAACGAAAATATACAAAACATTTAAATAGAAAGACTGAATGAGGAAGCCTGAGTATAAGAAATGTTAGAGAGAGAGAAAAATAGTATATAGCAGAGATAATGTAAAAGAAAGTATACGAGAGAGTTTAAATGAGATGGAATGAAAAACGAAGAGAAATAAAAAATGAATATTAAAGAGAGTAGGAGAGCACATTAGAAAAATTGAATGGGAGAGTTTGATGTACTGAAATAGGGAAACCTTGAAAAGGGCTAAAAAGAAGTGTTGGAAGGAAT
This sequence comes from Tetragnatha versicolor, assembly GCA_024610705.1. Lineage (NCBI taxonomy): Eukaryota > Metazoa > Arthropoda > Arachnida > Araneae > Tetragnathidae > Tetragnatha > Tetragnatha versicolor. The sequence goes on from JANDEH010000005.1 coordinate 29,107,851, forward strand.
GATAAAAGAGACTGTAAATAGAGAACGAGATAGTTTGTGTATAAGAGAAAGGTTAAAGGGGAAAGGCGTAATTCTAATAAAGCAAAGAATTCCTAAATGCTTTTTCCTACCCAATTGAAATATTAATGTATTAGTAACAACCATCACTAAATATACATGGCAATTTCATTCACCCTTGCATGGTCTTAGACCCTAGTACGTGTCTAAACTCCACTTCTGGACGTTGGCAGTGCCCCTCACCCCCTTCGACCGATCCACAGGTCGTTGGCTCCTCTCCCCTAGACATCCCACCTCCACCGGCCACCGACAGATGGCGCTATCCGCAACCCCATCCCATTGGTCTCCGCTCGCAAACTCTGCGGTATTCTCCACCGGCACTGACCGACTCGCTCCCGGTTTGTGGAACAAAAAAGATCTCCGCATCTTCCAGCCTACATGATCCGCTGACCGGTTCGCTCTCAGCAGATCCACATATTCAAGCTTCGAGGGAAAGAAATCAACCAGCTTCGCGCTAGGGAAGCCGGTTCTGTCGAAAAGGTAACATTTTTCAATGCCGATGTTGCGGTTTTCTTATATTTAAATTTCTTTTGACATTTCAATGACATTTAGAAATTCTGGGATAACGGGGTGTTTTTCGTTAGAACTATATATTTTATTATGTGATGTTGTCATTTTTGGTATTTTCTTTGCTATCTTGTGATTCGGCTTTTACTGCATCTCCTTCTTATACGCAGTTGGCCATACTGATCCTCTTCTTTTAAAAGTGTAATTGCATCTTCATACTGTATGGTTATGTTATTATAATAGAGTCAAAATGATCTGTATTGTTTATGGTACAATATTGTGAGAATGTCTTTTTTGTATGCGTCATTGAGTCGAAGTCAAAGACTAACTCTTGAGGATATACGTAGTCTGCGACATCTGCGTTGTGTATGATTTTTGTTCTTAACCAGTTGAATTATTTGTTAAAATCTACCATCTATAACTTTAGTTACTAGTATAGCTTTTATGTTACCCGAACAAAAATTTAGATCTTTACAAAATCCATAAAAATGAATTATGTGTTCAGATTTAAAGTATCTTCTCAAAACTGTAGTATAGCACAATTTTATTCCTATTAAGAGGATTTTTTAAATTTATATTTTGATTATTTAAGATTACCTTCGTGTGTTAGTAATTTGTCCTTCATTAAGTTGCTCATAATTTTGCATTGATAAAATAACCTGTACATCAATATAAATTTATAATGCTAAACAGAAAACTTAGGGTTGAAGTATATTATTTTCATAGAATATCAGTTTTCTTATTATCATTACTACAAATAATTTAGTGGGCAAAAAAGAAACGAAACGAAGAAAACGAGTTTAATTTTCATGGAGAGACCTTTTTGAAAAATTTTATGACAATATTTGATGAAAACAATACAAAAATAGGTAGCTTCCTCATTGTTTTCTACTTAAAATAATCGAAATCAACATTTGAAACCAAATCTAATATAATAAAGTTAAGAGTGGCTATATATATATATATATGTACTAGCTGTTATACCCGGCCTTGCACGGGTGGGGTGTATCAATTTATTTTTTAAAATATTTCTTAAAATACATTTATAATTTTGTAAATTAGCAATATTACAAATCATCCCGGTATCCCAGGCGCCTCTTTCCTATCCCAGTGTTCCCGGTAATCTTATCCCGGTGCCCGGTGATCATGGTAATTTTTCTAATCCCGGCTGCGTTCCCGGTAATTTTCCTATCTCAGTGTTTACGGTAATTTTATATTCCGGTATTCTGGGTGTCTTTATGGTAAATTTCCTATCCCAGTGTTCTCGGTATTTTTTCCTTCCCGATGTTCTCGCTAATTTTCCAATCCCGGTGTTCTTGTCACTTTTTACAATTCCGATGTTTCTGATAATGTTTAATAATATCTTGGTGCCTTTATAAAATAACAAATTTGAAAACGTTGTAAAAAGTCTAGTGAACAAATTAAGAAATTTAAAACCAGTGTTTAAAACTAAAAAAAAAGATCTAGTAAACGAAAAAGTCTAGTGATCTGTGTCTCATTTGAAACAATGTTTTAGTTTTAACTCGTTGTATGACTGGTAAAACAGGTTTTCAAACACGGAAAATAAGTGAAAAAAAGCAGGAAAAACGGGAAAAAAAGAATGAAGGACTGATTTTCTCTTTATAAATTATAGCCTATGTGTTATTCTGATGTATAAGCTACATTATGGTAAAATTTCATTAAAATCCATTCAGTAGTTTTTGCGTGAAAGAGTAACAAACATCCGGACAAACATTCACAATTATAATAGTAGTAGGATGTATGGTTGTCTTTTATACAAATCCACAGTTTACTTCCGATCTGCACGAAACTTGGTATACCTACGTAAAAAAACCCAAGGAAAAACAAAGGCTATGTTTCGAAAACTTTTAATGACCCCTTGACCCTCTTTCGACCCTTTTTATGGTCATTTTGCTGAAATAGCTTTATTTCTCCTCAAGAAGAGATCTGCTTACCCATTGTTACAAAAAAAACTTAATGCTAAACAACAAGTTTTTAATAGAAACACTAGGTACAAGTCTATTTAAAAATTATATTACTAATTTAAAAATCTATTTCCATGAAATTTAAAAGTTTAAGTATAGTTTAACATACTATTTTTATTTGAGAGTTTATCTAATTTTTAAATTTTAAAAGCTTTATGGAATATCATTGTTGTTAAAATGTCTCCATGGAAACGAGTAAGTAAAATCAAAAAGTGATAATATTTTAGCTTTTAAGAAAGTTGGTTAACAAACCAAAAACTATTAAAACTCCCTTTCAACTAGAAAAGATTGATTTATTTTCTTAAATTGCAAAATGGAATAAGCTTTAATTATTTAATAATTTCACCGAAAACGTTTATTCTTAAAGAAATGATTAATTAAGGAATCTGAGAAATTTAAAATAATTTTTAGAATTTTTTTTCCATGTTGTAAATTTGGAAATCATTCAAAAGTTATATTGCTTGAGTACTGAAGGAATTTTAGTCCATCCGGGAACACCGGGATAAGAAAAATTACTAGGAACAAAGGGATAGGAAAAGTTACCGGGAACACCGGAATATGAAAAAGACGCCTGGAATACCGGGATGATTGGTAAATGCTGATTATATAAAATTAGAAATGTATTTGGGAAAACTTAAAAATCAGGCGTTTGCTATCAAAACCGGCTTATTCCATTTTTGGAAATTTTACAAGAGACAAAAAACTTCTCACGTCCACAGTTCTAAAGCTAAATTTGTTTTTTAAACTTTTAATTGTAGGTAAAACCAAAACCACCTAGAATTTGATTAGTTTTTCACTTTCATTACAGTTGCATTACCTTGGGCGTAATTACACTAATTAGGTTGGAATGAGCTGATTTTTATGCAAAAACACGATTTTTCATGCTTTTTTTTCAGTTTTTTTGTTCAATTAACTTTTTCAAATGATCTGAAATTTCACAGTTGAGATCATAGTTTTCACCTTTTAATCTAATTTTGGGTTGGAATACGCTGGATTTGAGCTATATCCCTTCGCCAGGTCATTAAGGGACCCTCTTCCTCTAAATTTTCAAAACATGGGAAAAAGGGGATTTCAAAAAAATATGGAAAGAGCTGGTTTTGATAGCAAACGCCATAAATAATAAATTTATACTCTTCACCCGTGCAAGGCCGGGCATATCAGCTAGTAATGTATAATATTGAGTGTATTTAAAAGAAGCAAGCCGTGATTATTGTCTATGTCGTCTAGGCCCGTACCTTGATTCCCAATTTTTTTTATTTATTTCCCAATTTAGACTGAACTTGAATCGTGTAAGTAGTATTCTAATTTTATGTTATGTAACTTTTTGCATTTAAATTGTTAAAATAAATTCCCCTCCCCCTACTTTTTCTTTTTGTATTTCTTTTAATTTGTTTCTATTTTATGTGTATTGGCGTAAGCACCCCGTCCGGTATGTTATTTTAATGTGATCAAGAGGGGCTTCCGCAAAACTTAATTCCGTTAATAATGCTTTCAAACTCTTTATAAATCCGTGTATAATTAAATAAATCTCGTTTTAAATTCTCGTCTTATATTAAGTACAATAATGTGTATACTCTAAATGTACAATTTTTTTTCAATTTTATGTTCGTAGTTGAATCAGTTAAATATTTTTGCTATACCCCTGTAATATAGTCCTTGAAAGAAAACATGTAAAATGTAAAACAAGCAGAGATTTCCTCATCTTCTACAAAAAGCGTTTGAATGAACTTACGAGAAATTTAATTTAAAGTGTTAACAAATTTAAGTGTTGAAAAGTATGAAGCCTGACATTTATTTACCATTCCAAAATGCAAGCTGCATTAAATTATAATCAAATTATTTGGAACCCCAAAGCAATAAAAAATTTCCTTCGTTAGAAAGTAACTTTGATATATTCTACCATTACGATATTTAATACGAAAAGCTTAATGAACATACATTTACAACCCCCTTCGCGCTATAAACTCCAAAAGTATATAACTCAAACTAAAGTATATTAGATGCATCAGAACGTATTTCAGATGGAATAGCCTTGTCGGTGTCTGAGAAAATTCTCCAATAACGTTGCTTCGGCATATAATCTCACGAAAAGGGACTCTCCCGAAATACCCATTTAGCTAAATTAAGTAGAATTCGGTGGATTGAACGTCAGTTTGAGTTTCGGTGGGTAAATAGAATTCAAGGAATAGGATGAAGTTAGCTATGGGAATAATAAAGTATGTGTATAATGAGTGTAACTTGGGCTATATATATATAGTTCAAGATAAAAGCGAGTCTTCGTGTTTGTGAAACTACGACGCTTTCATAAGAAATGGAGTTTTATAAGAAATGTATTGAAGAAAATAATTATAACTGTTTGTATGTTTGATTGAATTTATTTATATTAGCTTAACATTTTAATAATTTGAGAAAGTCAAGTTTTTATGCTCTTTTTAAAAATTTACAAAAAGATGTGCATGCAAAATTAAAATATTGTCTTAAAATCTAACAGCTATATTCACAGCCATTAGCGTCAGAGCTAACTGACAGATAAAGAAAGAAAAATAGTTTTTCGATTATTTTAATTGGTGGAATAATTTTTTTGCTCAAACATTTAACTCCGATGCTGATGGCTGTGTAAGGATGGTCCTTCCGAGTAAAAAAACAGTGTAGTACTATCCGTAAGTATTATGATTATTAACGAATAACTGTTTTACAGGTTTAATTACCTATACCCATTATTTTAAAATGCTTTTTACCAAAGAAATTATGTCTTTCATGAATGTGTAATATGCTTCAGTATTTTGTGAGTAACCTATTATTTATTAAAAACGCAAAAAAATCATTGGATATCATTTCCTTAATAATCATTCTTAATAATATAATCATTTTCTTAAATATCCTAAATAATTTTTTCTGCAACTCTTTCCATTTTCAAAAATTCATTCATATCTTCAATTAGTATAAAAAGCTTTGTGATACATTATGTTATAATCTAGTGACATTTAGTTAAGTATAACGCGTGAAACTATTTTTAGAAACTAAAGACTCACTCACATGAAACCATTAAAATAGCTCTATACGTTACTCTCATTCATTTTACGTTAAGTTACCATGGGTTTTAAACTCATTTCCCCTTAATAGTGCCTTTTCTCCGCATTTAAATACTCGCAGCCGCTGAAAAGTACTTTACCCTCGCGAGAAGCCCTGCAAAGTATGTAAAGGAGTCACCGGGTTTGGTTAGAAGCCTTTCAGTTGCTCTCCCCAGCCTTGAGGGATGGAATGATGCGATAATCCGCACAAACAGCGAAATGGTCGAAGCACAAAACTTTCTGGAAACTCAACGTTCTGGAGGGAATGTCTTTCTTTAGTAAATTAGTGTGGTGAAAAGAAGACGAATTATTACACTGTAAAAAAATCTCTCTTCAAGTAACGGAAAATAACCTGCAGCATTGTTAATTTCTGTACTTTGAGGGAATATTACTTTGAATTTGTACTTTGTATTGATTTGAAATTGTACTTTGAGGCGGCCTAACAATCAATAAAGTTATAACAAATTTCATAATCCGGAATGCCATTGTGTCGTCACCGGCTAGCATATTGCACACCTAGTTAAAAGAAGATTATTTACTTACTTATTCTCTTTGCACCGTTAAGCTGGCACATAAGGCATCCAGTCTTTTCCTCCAGGCATCCCTGTCTTGGGACAACCCTCTTTGCCTCCTCCCATGCGTTTAATTTGGCTTTGCACAGGTCTTGGTGCATGTTTCTCTGCCACGTATAAGCCTCTGTCTTCCTCTTCTCCATCTCCCATCGTCTCCTGAGAATCTCTTCGTAAATGGGTGATAAAAGAAAGAAGATTATTTAAGAATTTTAGCCCCCTTTCAATTAAATGATGAAGAGGAATTATGACTTAAATACTTGTTTTAAAATTTATTATTTAGTGAGGATTTCATTAAATCATAATTATCTTAGCGCAAAAAATCACGGAAAAAGCACGTTTTCTAGGCATAGGGAAAATTTTCATCAAAAAATTTTTTAGTGTAAAATATTTTTTTTCTGAGTAGATATTTTAAATAAGTAATGCTTGAAACCCCTTTTTCAAAAATGCTAAACGTGACCTTTCATTCAGAGTTAAGTACTAGCTTAGTGGCAGATTTTAGTTTTTACTTAAAATAGGTGTAGTACTTCTTAGCATTTAGAGTTAGGTACAAATATAATAAATTTCATTTAGAAGATACTAATTATAGGATTTTACATATTAACTGTGATTAACAACTGAACAAAAACATTTCCGTCAAATTTTTTTTAGTAAATTATTCATTTTTTACGTGTGGTTATGTTATGACATTGAAATTATGAGATCTTGATGTTAGCTGTCATTGTTTTTCTTAAAATCGCACAACCTAAACCATTATATCCCAAAATGCATGATTTGACTCGTTTGTAAGACAAGGGCCTATATTAATTTACTTATTTGACGTTCCCATGAAAGAAAAATAGAGACGAGAAAAATAACTTAATTGCAAAAAAGGGAAAGAAAAAAAATAACCAAGGACCTACTTAAGTGTAACTAAACATTTATTGCTCCTAACAAGAAAGCAAACGTTAACTAAAAACCAAGTTTAACTTCGATCCCATAAACCAAGTTCGAGTCCCCCATAAACAAAGATACCCGTAATTGCCAAACCGACCTTCAGTTTCTCATCAAAACATCATTGAATTCCCCTCGTAACTGTAACCGATCCCGCAACGAGGGTGATTGACAACCTCCCGCTGCTGTTGTTAATGAAAATGCATGGTCTCATCGATTTAACAGGGGATCAGTATTTTTTACAGGCATAATGACGTCAGTCTCAATTGATTTCCAATAACCACTTGTAAAAACTTTTTTTATTGAATGCTTAATGCCACAGTTTTGTGAGCTTTTAGTTTTCAGTAGTTAAAAAGACTGTATTTGAATTTTTGGTTTTAGATAATTCAATGTATGCTGTTCATTTCTTTTAGAGCTTGGATGGATATTTTTTATGCATCAAGGGTCGAATAGTTGGGTTATTGAATTGCAGCGCTAGATAAGGATACTGTTGTTTGTTTAAGCTTTTGGAATGAGAGGGCATGGAGTTTGTGGGGCTTTTCATGAATTGTCGACACACACTTTGGGGTTTTATGTGGACATCATGTGATAAAGAAGATAAGGCGAGTTCAAATTTTTAGGTTCCATATCTAAAAATTTCAACGTAGTACAATAAATCCTAAGGCTTTCTGTTAGAATAATCAGAATATGTAAAACATTACTAAATTATATGATTAGCACATTTTGTTTATTTTAAAAAACTGAAAAATCAGATAATTGTTTTTTTTTCTATAGTACAGAAAAAACGTTTGTTAGTGATTGAGAAAAATAATGACCAATTAGTAGTTATGATTATGAAATATATTGGACCTTCTGTGCAAAACCTGAAATAAAAAAAATACATCTTGTTATTTAAACAGGTGGGTAGTGAGTAACCGCCGGTTCTCCGTTGGTGATGCAAGCTGTCCCAATATAACTGTCCACCCCCTTTAACTTTTGAACCCCCTACAGACATAATCATAAAAGCGGTGTCTAGGTATTAACCCTATCCGATGTGACAACTTTCAACGCCCCCTACCCCATAACGTCAATGTCAGGAAATATAATTTTTATTTTAAAAATTTTTGGAGATTTGCTAAATTAGTCAGTTACAAAGTTGTACAGCAGCATCGATTTAGAAGGAGAAGGCACCTTTTTCAGAGAAATACCTTAAATAAAACCCCTAAATCTCACGCTCAATTAGGTAGAATTTACTTTCTTAAACAATCCTCATAACTCTAAAATGTGAAATTTTCATTTTTATGATCTAAGAATACTTTTAGTCTTTTACCTAAGTCATAAAAATGAAAAAATATTATTTTTGCCTAATGTGGAGCGTTTGAGGACGTAAAAACTACGTAAATTTTACCCAATTGAGCGGGCGTTTTTTCAAGGCATTTCTCTGCAAAAGGTATCTTTTCATTTTAAATCGATGCTGCTCTACAACTTTGCACCTGACTAGTTTAGCAAATATCTAAAAGTTTTTAAAAATAAATATTATAACTCCTAACATTGAGGCTAGGGAGGGTTGAAAGTTGTCGCATCGGATAGGGCATGGTCACTTAACTCTATCTAGACAACGACGCTGCCAACGTAATGGCCTAGTGGTTAGAGCATCTGACTGCAAAGCCGTACGTCTGGGGCTCGAATCCCCGTTCGACATGGATGTTAGTGTTACTGTCCTTGTGTGTGTTGAATTTACCTATACGGGTCCATACCTTCAGGTGAACTTTCACAAATTTTAAAAATTATAAAATTATTATTAAATAGACATCACTTTCTGTAGGGGTACATATCTGCAGGGGTTCAAGAGCTGAAGGACAGTTATCTTGGGACACCCTATATATAGGGAGAGTGTTGTACCTACGGACGGTTGTACCTTCAGCCACCTCATTTTAAAATTCGGGAAAAAATGTAAATTTGAATTTGTGGTCGATTTTGAATGTAAACAGATGCTATCTAGTTGCTAACGTGAAATCAGCTGTTTAAAATATTATTTAAATTTTCTATCATAAAAATACTGTTTTTAGGTGCTCAAAGTTTTTTTTAGTGCATCACTACATTAATTATTTTCTTCCTCTATGATTATGATATGATAAAATGGGATATATGGGGGGAATCCCCGAGATTTTGACTTTTTAGTTTTGATATTAGAAATCGTCAGATCTCAATTCTTTTATCTTTTATAGAACTTTGAATGCAAAAACACCTGATGCTGTACCTTCGGACACCATAAGTGTTGTACCTACGGACACGTTCTTGTGGGTGTCTGTAGCTAATCGGCGTTTTAGAATCAGGTTTCATTTAACTGAATACATTTTAATAAATGTTAAATTAATTCTAAATGGTAATCTATTTGTCAGCAATTATTTTCAAGTGAATTTTAGATGAAAAATCAAATATTTTGTGATATAAACTACTTTTTTAAATTTATGATTCTAATTGGAATTTAATGTAAAATATGGTGTAAAACCCTAAGCACCCTATCGCATTTAAGTATGATGATTAAAAAAACTTAAAATTTCCACTGAAGAAGATTCACCACCAAATTATGATTGTTATTACCACCAAATGGTTTCACAACTAAGTGTAGATCGAATTGTTTTTTTTTGGATCAGTGAAGTTGTCAGATCAATCAGCATGATTGATGAAACTATTACCTTAAATTCTGATATGAAAATACCATGTGATTTTTGTGTTTTTGGTAAAAAATAAAGACTTTTATCATTCAACTTCGTTTTAATGATCATTTACGATCTAAAACTACATTACTTTAAAAAATCTATTTTTAATTTTAAAAAGGCTTGAAATAGGTTACTAAAGGGTAATTCATCAATAAAAATGTTCATTCTTAGCCTTTTTCAACTAAAACTTCCCTTTTTAAGGGTGTCCACAGGTACAACTGGGTCTGTCCATAGGTACAACAGGTTGTTGTACCTTTGGACACAAATTTTTCCAAGTTATTATAAATGATTAAAAATCCAATTTTCAAGATTTTGACTAATAAAAAATATATATCTACTAACAAAGGTTAGGACTATAGGTTGTTCACTTCAAATGGTCAAAATGTGATTTTACCTCTCTTAGAAAAATCCAAACGTGATTTTTGTCCATAGGTACAACACTCTCCCCTACCCATTATTTCCCTTTACAGCTTTTAGTACCAGTGTTTGAATTTTAGCTTTGATGATAATTTGGTACAGCTTTAGAATGGGTCCACTTTTTGAACGGTCGCCAAGTTGGCGGTATTTCATGGCCGACAGGATGTGAAAATGTAGGTAAACATGGCGGACAGGTTTCAAATATGGCGGCCGGCGCCAAGGTCGCCAAAAGTGGACCTATTCTAAAGCTGTTCCGATAATTTGAGTGTAAAAAAAGATAAATTCGCTGCAATGTTAGAATTTAATGCGTTTCTTTTTTAAAAATTACACAAATGACACGGATTCTAAATAAAATAAAAGGAAATCGTAAAATCCCTTCTTGACTTTTAATCTATGAAAAAAAATGAAGTTTCAGTATCTAAGTGAGGTTGCTCAATGAAGTATAAAAATAACGATACATGAGAGATGAATGTTACGAAATTACTCTGATGAACTCGCGAAGGGATTTTCTTTGTGAAAAAGTAATTGGAAGTTTAATATTACCTATGTTGTAAAGGTATCATTATTTATTATTTATTTACTTTCTTTTCCATATTACTGCTTACACTTATAACAGCTTATTACTTAATTATTAATTACTATACACTTACTTTGTTATTTACTTACTCTTTCTTAAAAATGAACAAAAAAAGCAAATGCAATATATTTTCTTTCAATATATTTGATAGAATTATAAACTTAAAGAAACTAACTCCCATTTTGGATGAATTTGAATGCTTGAAAAGAGAGTTTAAGGACATCTTAGCTTTGTTTTAATTTTAAATAATTATATAGTTTTAATTGAAATTCTTTTCACTAATTGCGAGCAAAACGGTGCAATTAGAATTAAAATGCAATGTAACTTGGTTTTAATGGTAACTTAATTGAAGAGGTAGCTAAGAAAAATGAAAATACTGCATTTAAATGCATTAGAGATGTTTAAATAACATGTTAATTAAGTAAAGTGCTTCCGAAACTTTTGTTGAGAATTCAAATATTTGGGTGTAAAATTTAATGTGTTACTTAAAACGTTCTATGGTTTTATATTTTGCAATAGGGACCGGGATTATTTATCTACATCGTATTTTACATTTTGAAATATTTTTGACCAAAAATACAATTTAATTTGCAATACGTTGAAAATTTATCACAACATGAACTGCATACCTCCTTTAAAAGAAGTTTTATTTTTTTATACAACTTAAATCATCGACTTTTTATTCGAAGAGGGAAAAAGAAGAAAAAAAAGAGGAGGGATGCAATTACAGAAACTCATGATGCTGATTAAAAAAGAAAAGCCTTTAGGAATATTGGTTATATTTTTGGGAGGTAAATAATCAACTCATTTTAATATCAATTCAAAAAACTAAAATGTTAAATTTTTAATTTCCGTATCCGTATGATTTCAAAAACGTAAATTTTTGCCTATTTGTCATAAAGCTTTTTATATATTTTATATATGTTCCTTTTTTTTAAATACCGTTTTAAAAAAATCATTGTACAATTCAAAATAATATTTTTGAAAGAAGACCTACTGAAATATACCAACCACCCGATTTTCTCAAAGAAGGTTTTGGTAAATATTTTTTACATCTTACCTAAATTATTTTACAGTTTACCTAATGAGTTGCAGATAATAAGTAAATTTAAAATTTCAGTGCTTGTTGATTTATTTCATAAAACACATTTATGATTTGAATGCTTTTAAAAAATTATAATAGAAACAAATAGTTATTTTACTGCCTAATAAGGAAGTAACATGTGTCAGATTTTCATAATCATTCAAGTGTTCAGTATGGTTTTTTGTATAGTAAAATGAAATACCTAGTCAATTTTTCAAAAAAATTTTAATTTAAAAGTCGAAAAAAAACACGTAACTGAAAACTCTAAGTGAAAAACCGTACGATGACGTTAACAATCAGACCATCAACTCCGCTGCTTTCCAACAATGGTCACAGTACGATGACGTCACACCCCAAACTCTTAGCGTTTTCTCGCGCTTTGAAAAAGGGGATTTTTGAGATATTTTTTTGCAAAAAATTATCTCGATCGGCCTCAAAATTTGGGTAGTTGCTTATTTTTGCATGAAGAATCGATAAAAAAATCATGCATTTCCTCATTTTTCCTCTTTCAATTTTTGTTAATTTACTTTATTTTGTTGTTAATTTACATTTATAATATGAATTTATTTTATTTGTGTATTTGTGTATGTTGTATAAATTATTGCTTGTAATTAATATGATTACACACTTTTGCTTTGTATTAATATTTGACATAATTTTTCTTTCCACCTTTCACCGATACTTGCATACAATAAAACTAATTATAAAATATAAAATTTTGTAGAATTATTTCCACCTTTCTCCGATACTTGCATACAATAAAACTAATTATAAAATATTAAAAAATATAAAATTTGTAGAATTATTTCCACCTTTCTCCGATACTTGCATACAATAAAACTAATTATAAAATATAAAATTTTGTAGAATTATTTCCACCTTTCTCCGATACTTGCATACAATAAAACTAATTATAAAATATTAAAAAATATAAAATTTTGTAGAATTATTTGTTCTTATTTAACTATTGCAAACGATGTTCAGTATACACTCTTTCATGATTATACATATGTTGCAATCTTTTCGAGCGACCATCTGATCGGATCTTCGTAATATTACAGATAAAATTTTTCGCAACTCAAGGCAAGGCCTAATTAGGTTCAATCATTGAAAGCGCTTTTCAGTCAGAATATTACGTTTCACATCATCGAGTTACGTCACATTTCCCTACATTTAGGGCATCTAACGAGAAGAGGGCGATTAGGCTTCTTCCGCAGTAATTGTGCTGCATGTGTTGACGCGGCTATGTAATTTGAATATTGATTTTTATCTCATTTCGTATGAAATACTTATGCATTGAAATATTAAAGCTATGTGTTAAATTCATTGAAATCTACTATTTCAGTTGTGCTCACGTGCAAGGTTTACAGATTAATTAATTAATAGAAGGTTGAATGTTCACATGAACTTGTTAAAAAAAACTAGTGTAAAAGTGTGAGAACGTTAGCTGGATGCCTTTTTATACCAGTGACGCCACATGATGATATATATAGATATAGTCATAATGTTATGGAATTCGTAGCTCTAATTTAATGCCAAAATTTATTTTATTTTCACTTCCTAAAACCGAAAATATTACCGGTTATGTCAGATATTACCGGTTTATATATTTTGTTTCTAGGTATAAAAACATTCCATTTCATGGGTCTAGAAAATTCAAAATTATTCCTCATGGGACTCCAAATCATTCAATACTTTATCACACAATCGACAACACCATATCGTGCATCTTCTCAATAACTCTTCTCAATCCCCTCTCCAATATATTCAACGGATTTATAAGTCCTAACATCTCCTCTCTGACCATTCATTCCATTCGTCGTTGCTCTCGCAGTTGTTTATTGCACTGCCGGACTTGAAGCTAATTGAGGAAAGGAAATTTTTTTTGAGTTACGGCGCCAGGGGTGGAGGGTGCCGAGCGAATGTCCGAGCGAATGAATGGCGAGTGGTTCTGGGGAGGACGACTCTCGGAACTATCTTGTTTGTCTTCTTCCGTGATTTATTGTCTCTAGTTCGGAACCGGAAGTTCTTTTGCTGAGTGGGTGTTTAGGTTTTTGATGAAGGAGGGTTTTTTTAGGTTATGTTATGTTGTTGGATATTTATTTGGATTTGATTTAATGGATCATTGCACTGTAAAAATGGGTTTCGATGATTTTCTGTGTTGCTCTTGTTATAAATCAATGTAAATTATCGGTTTGTTAACTTCAGATCGAATTTTTATTGAGGGAAAGAATACCATTAATTTTAGTTAGCTTATATTTTCTTCTATTGGATAAAAATTTAAATGCGGTTCTCATATTGTTTTTAGCGTTTTTAATTGAATTATGATTAGTGTAATATAAATTTAAGGATATGACATGGCCAATCTTAAAAGTCTGTTGTGAGAAGATTTCGAAAACATAATGAAAACTATATGCTCCACAAGCGGAAAGAATACTTTGAAATATTAAAAATTCCCAATCACCCGTGAACGTCATAAAATCTTCGTAATAAAGCAAAAGACGTAATAATTAAAAAGACCATCGTAAAAGCTTCATTGTAATAAATTCCTTGAATTGATGTTTTTTACAAAAACTCAGCATAATAAACTTAAAAAATGCAATATAAAATTCTTCTTTGATAAAATTTTTTATTAAGAATTCTCACATACAAATAGAGTAGAACTAGATTTTAAGCTAACAAAAAATTGGATTTAATTAACTTTAAATGAATGAATTTAACGGGCTTTAACAATATGATTTCATCAAACAGTTTTAACCGGAAAATATTTGATCAAATTTAATTGAGTTTCTATCCTATGGAATTAGGAAAAAAGTTAAGCTTTAAAATTTCATGACATGAAATGTTTCAAACCTAATCCAATTAGAATTTTATTTTGAAAATGAATAAAATGTATTATAAAGTAGTAACCTCTGTGAAGGAAAAATAATTATAGACCATGAGACATACTTATTTTTTCTAAATATTTTTTTGACAATATATATGTTCTTTACTAAGTCTGGAGCATTGAATATTTTCCCCTGATAGTTTATTCTAAATTAGATTAGTAGGATTTTTTCAAAAGAAGAACAGTAGCGATTATATTACTCTCAAAAAGGTTTTCTGAGAGTATTGCTTTTCTCCAAATCGATCGAATTCTAATTTTAGTTATTCAATTAGTTTCAATTTAATTATTTATGATTTAACCTCTGTTATTACTAGTTATAAGCATTTTGGGTTTTAGTTTGTGTAATTAAGAATTGATTTAATAACCTTGACAAGGTTGCAATATTTAATTCTACCCTTTCTTATAAATTGAATATTTTAAACTTCTAAAGATTTCCTTAAAGTTTTTTAAAAGTAAATTAGCGATACATTTGTGGCATTTTTTTCATTTAATTTTATTGTTCTTCCATTCATACTAAATACATTTTACAAATAATGATAATAATTTTGTGATAGGAAGTCAAACATTATTCTATTTTTCAGAGATAAAGAGACTTAAAACGAAAAATTAAGAATCAAATTTAAAAGAAAAAGTTGGTTAATTTTTTAAAAAAGTAATTCATGTTTCTATTATGCGCTACAGCCGATTTCCGGCCAAGGCTGTCTTACTTAGTTGGAACCATCTGGATCTGTTTATTGCTATTATTTTCCATTTATTAACACCTATATTTTTAATCCATTTTTCGATATTGTCCATCCATCTTAAAAAGGGTCCGTTATGTTATGTTCTTTACTAGGTTATTATCGTCATGTCTGAATACATGGCAAAGATATCAGAATATAGCAATAGTATCTATTTTAATTAAAAATTGTTGAGCATTTCTTTTAAATCTTTATAGTTTTGATTATACCTCTTAATTTAGAGAAAAAATAGTCTATATTATATATCATTCCTTATGTTATAAAATCCTTCCAGGAATGCTATAAAAATACTTAAAATACTTTTATCACCTATAAAAAATCGAAACTGAGTAAAATTTATTTCTCAATCAAACTTAAATTTATAATTTAATTAGTCTATTTAAACTACACTTATAAAGTATGTTTATTTTGAAATTTGCAATAATCAGTAACGTTTTTATGCTTACTTAAAATATGAAAAAATGTTAACTTTACAATTTAATAAAAAATAGTTTATATTTAAGGTCGATCACCTCATTTATTTTATCCAGCCTCGGATAGTGACAGATTGATGTTTATATTAAATTATGCGTTTAACAAAAAGTGAATTTAAACAGTTTGTAACTTTAAAACTATGATCTTTTATGTTTAAGTTTTCTTCCATAAATAAAGAATAGTACATTTTTTATCTTTGTACAAACCCAGTATTTTAATAGGATAAATATAGGGAATATAAAACCAGGATTCACACAAACTAGACTGAAATTTGAGTAAGTTGAAATCAATCTCTTGTTCTACTAACACTCACTCCTCCCCCTTGTCACTCCCTTCGAATAAGAATCATTGCAATTCGATCCTTAACGAGATAAGCCGATTGTGGGTAAGAATCGTCAATAGAGCGCCAGTGCTTTGCATCAGTCAATTAGGGTTAGCGGTATCTATTTCATCCCAATCCTCATCCTCATCATCATCATTCTAATAGTCACAGTCACTGCAGCATCCTCCCTAAGGTACGGGTGAGGGCTGGATTTGATTAAGTTTACAAACGACATTTCTCATGTGCCCTAATTCAGGGATGTTTTCGGGAAACCTTCTGATTGGGAAGTAAGTATGCAACCTACTAGTGAGAGAGGTGATTGAAAATGTTCGGTTCTATTAGGGTGATTTATTTCGATTTATTCAAATGTCTTTGATGGAATGAGGTGATGTGTATGATGAAGGAAGGAATTGTTTGAGAATGAATGCTTGATTGAAATGCGTCATGTAAGGGGAGTTTGAGGTCAATTGTATGGGGTTCAGAGGTGAATATAACAACTAAGCAAAATATATATAGTTCAATTGTCTTTTCTGTATTGAAAATCGTAGAGTATAATTCCTAATTACACTGTAAAAAATTATTTTTTTCAAGTAACGGAAATTAACTTGCAGCACTGTTGACGGTTAATTACTGTACTTCGAGGAAATATCTGTTTTTTTCTGTCAGATGAGAGAAATTTTCCGTTATTTGAAGAAGTTTGAGAGTTCTTTTAGATAAATTCCAATAGGTGGCGTTTATAAATCAATATAATTATAACGAACTTCATAATCACGAATGACATTGTGACGTCACCGGCGAACACATTATACACCCAGCTAGATGATGATCGGCCTAATTTTAACTAAGTGATCGCGAGAAATTTTGACTTGCACATATTTGTTTTTAAAATTTATTTTTAAGAGGTGATTTTATTCAAAATTATTTCCCTTTGTGAAAAAATTCACTAAAAAAGGCAAATTTTCTAAGCAAAAGCAATATTTGCTCCAAAAATAATTTAGTATATATAGTGTAAAAAGACTACCTTTTTATGAGTGTACTCTCAAAAATTATTAAGTAAAAGCCCTTTCTGTTAAGCTGTACTTTTTTCTTAAAGATTTCACAGTTTTCAGCACTTTTTTCACTTATACTTTATCAAAGTATTTGTAGTCTTCTAGACATGTACGACTCTATTGTTCATATTTTGCATTAATCTATTTTTTTTCGTTGGTTTCTTATTTGTCACCATACAGAGAACATACTTTTTATAAACCCTGTACACTTCAAAACAATAAAGGCTTCCATGGGCTAAGGCAATAAAAACAGATATATCTTCAGGCTGATAGGAGATGGTTAAAAACTGGACCTTCCGAAATCTTCTGCTGATGAAGAGGAGCCTCAGAAGAGGTCAAACGTCCGACTTTTTACCATTTCTTAGCTAGACTATTGACCTCCAGCCTGGAAGATTTATCTGCTTACTTTAATTTTAGATTTTAAAAAATGGATTTTGGTTTTTCCTACAGATTTTAAATCTCGGCAAATTCAAATAAAAATAGCAATTCAAAGTAGTTTTGATAAAGATAATTTTTGCTTTAAAAATAAACTTTGTGTATTTACATTTTTTTGAGGATTTGAGTTTTGTGTAATATTTTTGAATGTTATCAAAACTAGATCTTAGGTGCGACAGAAAATTCTTTGTGTGAGTAAAAAGACTTGTCTCAAATTCATCCAAATGATATTTGCATTATCTTTTAACTTGCCTGTGGTCTTTCTCTCTACCCCTACAGCGGCTACCGAACTACGCAATTGTGCCTAGGAAATAAGGGTAAACACACTTAATCAATAGTTGACTCTGACGTCCTTGGGAGAACTGCAAACAAATCCTACTTGTTTAATATCCAAGAGCAGTCTCTGTCAACAAATACATTTAATGTTTAATCTATTTGATATTATTATATCAAATAATTATGGAACAATGTGGACTTTTTAACTATAAGAAACATCTTAAAATGTAATTTGGAATTTGAATAATTACATATTTTGGTTCATTTTTTCAACAGCCTCGTTACATATCGTCAAGATGTTGTAATCGCCAAATATTCAAATATCGCCAAAAATTTTATAGAAGGCATTGATAAAACAATACAATTATTTAGGTTTGTTTTCAATTTTTGGCGATATTTATAATTTTTTACATTTAAAACAGTTTGCAGATGTTTAGGGGGAGGGGATAGATAACTGAATTGAACCCATATTTCTATATTACAATACGTCTTAATACATAATTTTTTTTAACTGTTAGAGGATTAAAGCCTTGGATTTATTTTGGTAATTTCATGTAAAAATTGCAGTTTTTGCTTCTAAGAATTTCGTATTTTTCTGCTATTTAGTTTATTTTTAGATGTTTAAGTATGGGATTATGTTATAAACACAAATGATTATGAATTGGATTTAACAGCGGATTTTCATTCTATTTTGGTGTATTAGGACAAGAAGGAAGCAAGGTCTATTTTCGATTGAAAATACGAAAGCTAAGCTCTTGAAAAGCACTTAAAGACTACTCAGAAGTGTCAAAATTATTTGGGACCTGACTTTTACAGAAGCGGGATATCATACTTTGATAAGAAGTATTTGTTAAATATTGTTTATTTTTCTAGGTTTAGAAAAGGAAAAGATAATATGGGGTAGTTAAGCTGCACAATAAATACTCTCGCATTGATGCTATCGTTTCAGTTCTAAAGCATTTTCATGATATATTTTGACTTTTGTGGTTTATTAACACGACGATTTTATACAATGCAATCTTATAAGATTTTATGCCGATCCACCAGAATCCATTTGTGTTCTCACTTTAATGTATATTTTCAGATACTATTTCCAGTTTTGAAAGTATTTTTTATGATTTATATCTAAGCACGCACTTTGCAGATAAATAAAAAGTAATTATTAAAATTGTAGGAATTTTAATACTTTATTAAGTTGAAAATAAGCTATAAATTAGTAGTTTAAAGAAGTAAAAAATCAGCCCAAATTCATTTATCTTAAGTTTTTTTTAAGTTTGTACACATCCCATAAAAATACTGTCAGTTTGACATTTTTATTTCGTGAGAAGAGGGACCGAGTTAAATATATTTATTAGTCACGCAACTCTATTGTGGATCATTATGTTAATGTTTTTTAAGATGACTTGTTATATAATTATTCATTTGAATTGAGCAAACAACTCAATTATCTTAATTAGAATTTATTTTAGAAGATCTGCTTGAGATTTAGCTGCTGCTTAAAATAAGTCCTCATGGTTGGAATTTTATTTAACTGTATAAATTATAAATCGCCTAATTAGTTCTAATAAAAACCTTTAAATAATTACCTATAGAACAGGTCTAGGATAAATAGTTAAACATTTAGGGGGATTTTATGGATGACTAATTTCCATGCTTAAATATTCATTTAAATGTTAAATAGACAAAATACAAAGCAGAATTGAAAAATATCCTTTCACGAATCTCAACTTAACTTAATAAAATAGAAACTTTTGTAGAAATATTTTGTTTTCAAATCAAAAGCTAAAATTTATGTTTTCTGTAACCTTTTGGACAGTTTATTTATTCATGAGAGAAAATAACAAGGTGCAGTTAAATACATCTAATAAAATTCATTGCATGTTTATTACCCGATGTATAAACAGTTTTAGTATTTTATTAAGGGTAAGATTTGAGGGCAAAGTGTGTTTTTATTTCTGTGTATTTGGATAAGAAATAATTGATATTTTTGATTGAAAATACTAAGCTCCATTTTAAAGATTAGTAAGCGTAAATGTTTTTCTTAATAATTCCCAACTTAAATAAATCGAAAATCAAAGAAAAATTAAACTATAAAATTTTTAGATTGAATTATTTTTTTGTTCAACTTTTATTTAATTTATAAATAGATTTCCTTAAATATTTCCTCAATGTTATGGTTAAGAAGAACGCATAATTCGGGATGATATATGAAAATATATTTTAGAGGAATATATTTTTTAAAATTAAAATAACAATAAAATTATTAACTAAGGTAAATATACTTAAGATTTCACTTTTTTGTTAAATTTATGATTACATGCGTGCATACCAATTTGTTTACTTCGATACAAAAATGGTCAAATACTAATTTATAGAACTTAATAACTTTATGAAATGATATTAGGTGTAGTTAATAATATTACCATTTTACATCATTCCAAACTAACTCAAATATATGTTTACCTATGGTTTAGAATAAAGGACCATAAGTTTTATAATAATTATCTACACTAAATCATTTGTTTCATTACTGTAGTTTTAAGAATACTTTCGGAAAACAGGAATAGCGAAATTCGTTAATTATGACTCGTTTTGTTTATCCAGTTAAAATACAACTCCCAATTTCCGAGTTACCTTCAAATGCAGTAATGGTTTGAAGTATGTAGGATATGTGTGGATATACAAGTTTAGAGTCTTAAACAAAGCACTGTATTCACTCTTTCAAACAATGGACACATTTTAAAAACAAGTAGCGTAACTGTCATTTCCGAAACAATTGTCAGCTACGCTACACTTACACGAAAAAATGTGACAGTATACTACTTCACCTTGCAGTATTGTTGCGGCCTTGGTTGGAAATTTACTCTTGCAATTACAGCTAGCTCCTGCATCTTATTTTGCATCATCTAATTTAAAACGGTTGAATATTCAACGAAGGATGTTCATGTAGTTGTAAATTTTCGGTTGTCTCTTATGACGTGTCTTTCAAGAGAATGAATGTCTCAATAACGTGCTTTTGAACGCTTCAAATAACCGATGCTTCAACGGTAGGAAATAAATGAAGTTTTGACGACTTTTATTAAAAAAATACAGGAAACAGTGTCTGAAAATATCTAGAAGCGGTATATTTCGGTATTGATTTTTCTTATGGATAGTGATGGCTTTTGCAGTTTTATCAGATGTCGATGTTTGATGAAAAAGAAGCAGTCATAAATCTTTTCATATCTCACGTATATCTCCCATATATCGCCATATGAAATCGTGGTAGTGTAGAATTTCGTCTGCCAAATAAACTAATAATTTTATTTTAAGGTTTCTAACGACTTTATGAAATGATATCCGGTGTAGTTAATGATATTACCATTTTACATCACGCCAAACTAACTCAAAGATATGTTTACCTATGGTTTATAACAAAGGACTCTATCTGACCTTTGATTAGTTGGATTATGTGCGTACTATCATTATGTATATTTAAAATTTTATTAAATATAAAACACTCATTAATATTAAAAATTTTACATACGTTTTTAGTTATTTAAATATTAGTTATCCCCCCAGGAGTTACTAAAAGATAAAAATATAATGTTTGGAGCAAAGATGTTTTTAAGATGACTATTGTAATGGATTAGGCATTCTTCAAGGTAAAAAGGTGGTTTTCAGAACTTAAGACCTTACATTATTAAAACTTATTGATTTATTTCATTATTGCATTATTAAACCATTTATAACCTTAAACTTAGGCTAAGAGCGCACTAGAGACTTTTGTCACGGCGACTAGTATAACTAGTAACATAACTGTCACTCGAGAGCAATGCATCTCTATGGCGAGATTCTTGGCAACCAGCCAAGGGTCTCGTCGCCTAATGCGCGCGCTCTAGCTTCTTGCAATGCCAAGGGGGATAATTTTGTCTCAGTCACCGTGAAAAAAGTCTCTAGTGCGCGCTTAGCCTTATGGGTATATAATTTTAAATAGTATTTCAATGGTAAAAGTTGTTTTAATCGATACATATTAGGATTTAATATACTATAACCGAGAATTTATGATGTATTGTTATTCAAATATTTCATTCGGGTATTTTTTTTCAGGATACCTTAGGGGCCATTCATTAATTACGTAAGGATGATTTTGACAATTTTTAACCCCCCCTCCCCCCATGTAAGGGTACGTAAGATTTTTCAAACCCCTCCCCCCTATTCTTACGTAAGATTCCATTATGTTTTTCAAAACAATAAAATATTAGAAAACTCTCCGTTTGACGTAAATCAAAGATTTTTATTTTTCAACAGATAAGTAATATTATTGCTGTCAACTGCATATTACTATTATATTATTATCTCTTGATTAGAATAATTGGAATTTGTTTATATTAACTAGGAAAATATTACGTAAGAATTGGTTTGACCCCCCCACCCCCAAGTAAGGGTATGTAGAGATTTTTCCAACCCCCCCTCCCCCTCGGGACCCTTACGTAATTAATGAATGGCCCCTTACATATGATATGCGATACCTTATTTTCTTTCCTGAATTCATTCCTTACAATATGAAATACTTAATATATGAAATACAAAATAGAAACTATTGAGTGAAATTTCAAAGGAGCGAGTTTTTAGGACACAAAATAAATCTAAAAAGTAAAAAACAATTTTATGAGGAATTCCTCTGATTCGGGGAGCATAGTTATTCTAACCTTCATTGATGATCATTTTTATGCTTTCATGAATTCGTGCTTAGTTCTCGCTTAAATATTTTTATTATTTGTTGAAACATTAAGATTTTTGGTATAGTGAAGTTCGTGATAATCAAAAGTATATATTTACCTACTTTGTCAAATTTAAGGTTTCATTTTATCTTTTTTCGAATATTTATCCTCAAAGACATAATGGTGTATCTTTCATATTAGTTATAAAATGGGATATTTTTTTCAAAAATAGGATTATTTTGTTACTTAAATTTATTTCATTAGATCGCAACTCTTATGCTATAAAACTTGCCCTCTGTTTAACCCGGTGGGACTCGCGCCTCCCGGGCGAACGTTGAGACTCGCGGGGGTTATGGAATAGCCCCAACCTTTTCGCTCTTTTCTACATCGTTAAAAATATTTTTTTAGTCGGAACCATTAAATTTTTAGACTTTAAAACATAACTGATTAAGAAAACTTATAATCTGCAATATTTTTTCCGCTGAGAAATAATTTTTTGAGTTTGATATTAATTTTTCTTATTACACAATACACACATATGCAACAAACTAACACAAATCA
The DNA here is from genome assembly GCA_024610705.1 of Tetragnatha versicolor. NCBI lineage: Eukaryota > Metazoa > Arthropoda > Arachnida > Araneae > Tetragnathidae > Tetragnatha > Tetragnatha versicolor. Next base: position 29,131,200 of record JANDEH010000005.1, read on the forward strand.
TTTGAACGTAAAAATTAATTTAATTACTTCAAAATACTATATAATGAATTTCTTAAAGCTTTCTTTTGGTCAAGACAATTATCACAAATGGTATTAACGTGGGCTTTGCTAAAAAAATTTAAACACAAATTACAGACACAAGTGGTTTTTCTATCCTACTTCCAACATTTTTTCCTAACACTCAAACTAGGGTATTTTTTCTTCGAAAACTTGTTACCTCAATACACTTTCCTAGCTCCTTTCTCATTCAATACAAAAGCAAAGAATGTAAGGGTCGGGATACAGTGGTCTGGTGAATTACAAGTCATAAAACTGTCACGGGGACCAGTATTGAAAGTACCCACACCTGTGTCTTCCTTTTCTTTGTACTAAAATGAAATAGAACCCCCTGAGAATTTCTTTAAATTTGTTTACACATGTTTTGGGCCCTTATCAGTGGGTTGTATAGAAGGCGGAGTACGAAAAAACGGATGTGCAGCACTAACGAAGAGACTCGCGGGGGTCATTCCATTACCCCAAAAGCTAACAAAATGCGTCTGGGGGGCGGAAAAATAATCCGAATTCCACGAAACTTCTCAGGCATGTAGATAATGGTCAGAAACCCAGCTACTGAGAAGTAAAGAATCCCCAGGTGTTTAGTGACCCGCGAGTCCCAACGGGTTAAAAATGCATGAATAATTCGATACAATCTATTTACATTTTACCTCTTGCTTTGCCAATGAAAAATAAATATAAAAAAACATCCTAACCAAACAAATTTTTTCTCTCCGCAATAACAGAACTATTTCTTCCCATACTTTTTTTCTACTTATTTATCCTTTCCTTCCAAGGGTGTGCTTTTTTCCGACGGATAAAATCGAACGTGTTCGAGAAGATTCCACACATAGAAGGAATCAAGTACCCTCCCAGAGCGAACCGGAATGAATATTCCATTTCCATATTTTTGCCTCTGACGTCAGAGGCCATGTGACCTCGGCTCTCATAAATAAAAACTTTTGCCCAAAGTGTGAGTGAGCGTGAGCAAATCGGGGCTCTGAACACGTCAGGCTTTTTCTGCAATGGAATTTTTTTAGCCTGTCTCGTATTTTTGAGTGTTATTTGCATTATACTCAATTTTCGTAGTTGGTTTGAAGGGGCATGATATCAGTGAAAAGCAGGCTTTCATTTGGATGTCTTTTGAATGTATTGAAAAAAATCATTGATTTTTTAAGTACCCTATTTTATATAATTTCTAGTGAGTCTTCGTAGAATAACAAAAAACAGTTGATTATTTTCGATCAATTTCTTTACTTATTCATCATGATTATTTTCAAAGATATGTTATTTAATTTTTGATCTTATAAGTGAGTTTTGTTTCTTATTGGCAGCTTCAAACTAGGGTGATAACTTCTAGCTTCTAGCTGTAGTGTAAATTTTCAAAAAAAAGCACCTTGTTTGACAAAACCGTAAATTTGTACTATTTATTCACAGAAGCTCAATAATATACTCTTAACAATAATTTTAGTTATCAAAACTTAAAATTGTTTACTCATTGTTGTTGCTACCCGTTGAGCTTTTAAATTATACCTCCAGCTTCTGAAAATATAGAACCTTTTATATTAGTAGCAATGGAATTCCCCCCTTACTTTCAATTAAAAATATTATATTATAAAAACCTATATACGTAATTTTGATTCCTTATAACAAATCGTAATATGCAGAGTGTTTCAAAAATCCAAGTTGGAACCAACCCTAGGGTCACAGAAGTAAGGTCTTCCCCCTAGGTAAGTGACCCTGGAGAATCCATTGAGATGACTTACAGCACCCCTAGCTGCGAAATAAAAAGTTTAAAAAATTAATTTAAAAACTATTGGAGATAGAGCAAAAACCTCAGTGAGAGTATTGTTGCCACCGGTACGAAGAACTCACAGAAAAAAGTTCGAAAATTTGCAATGTTTTCAGTTGTATTGTGTAGTTGTTATTTTTTAGTTGAAAAAATACAAAATTTAATCAAAAAATTCAAAAAACTTGCAAATTTCCGAACTTTTTCTTTTTTGAGGTCTGAGAAAGTGCTATTTTCACATGCTAATATCTCCGCGAATATTCAAGTTATTTTCATGAAACTTTTTTCTGTGAGTTCTTCATAACGTTGGCAACAATACTCTCACTGAGGTTTTCACTCAATCTCCAATAGTTTTTAATTTATTTTTTTAAACTTTTTTATTTCGCCGCTAGGGGCGCTGTAAGTCATCTCAATGGATTTTCCAGGGTTCCTTTCCTGGGGGTAGACCTTACTTTCGTGACCCTATAACACGTTGGTTCCAAATAAAAGCCGCGAAACGGACTTTTGAAACACCAAAAAAGTTAAAAATAAAAAAGGCGTCAAAATACAAAAATAATTCATTAAAACTTTATTAATATTTTTCTTCAAGATGAATAAAAAGAGGTGTGAAAATTTAATGAGGTGTTTATGATGCATTAGTTAAAGAAATTCGAGAATTAATGCATAACAAAATAATAAAGTCAATAAAGATTTTATCAAAACATATAAAACAGTTTTCAAATAGCTAAAAAAAACATATTTCATCAATGCCAAGAAATAAAAAGATTAATTAATTCTTTTTGTAGTTAAGACTTAAAATTTAATAATAATAATAATAATAATTTATTAACAATAAATAATAATATACAAACACACAAAAGAAAAGAAAAGAAAAAGAAATAATACATTCAAGGCAATAGAATTCAAGGCAATATTCATTTTATAAAGGAACAAATTTGACTGCTCCTTACTGAAAAAAAAATTCAAATAGGTAGGTACATCTCTATTCCATCTCATTTCAAAGTGTTTTGTCATGGTAATTTTCCCTTGTAATATTCCTCTCTTAAAAGCACCTCCTCAACGTAAATGCACTCATAAAAAAGAACTGAATACATTTTATTTTTACTTTAAAACGAACTAAGTCAAGTTTCCATGAAGTATGTATTTCCAAAGTTTTTTCATTAGATTTTTTTAGACTTGTGTTAACCAGTTTTATTAACTAACCTTTTCAACGGTCTTTTCTTGAGCAAAATTGTTCTAGGCTTGAAAATCTGAGCGGAATTTTTAGCGACATATTTCCATGTTTCTATATAGCATGACTTACTTCGCTTTTACTTTCGACGCAGAAAAACTGCAATACTATTAGATGAAAGAGGGGTCGCCCCATTTAATTTGCTTAACATTCAATATGTTTTCGATTCAGCATCCATTAAGTCAAATTAAAAGAACGTTTTGAAGCGATTGTCTGGAAAGGATTTTGCGATAAAATTTAAAAACTGAATGAGCTTTTCAATGTTAAAAAAGTATGATTTGGCAAAGTGGTTTTCATCTTCTCATGTTCCCTTTTTTTAAAAAGAGTTTTTGGATGTTATATTTGAATCGAATATTATTTTAGAAATTACGAAGTATTGGAACATTCTGGTGGTATTTTTTATGACGAAAATATATCTTTTGTATAAATTTTGTGAAAATTAAATTAATGTCTTTTTTGCAATCATTACAAAAAAGGTAGGTTACCTTACATACAGGATGTTTCAAAAAACCGTTTCGCGGCTTTTATTTGGAACCAACCCTAGGGTCACCGAAGTAAGGTCTTCCCCTAGGTAAGTGACCCTGGAGAACCCATTGAGATGACTTACAGCGCCCCTAGCGGCGAAATAAAAAAGTTGAAAAATTTAATTTAAAAACTAAAGGAGATAGAGCTAAAACCTCAGTAAGAATATTGTTGCCAACGTTAACAACAACTCACTGAAAAAAATTTCATGAAAATATCGTGAGTATTCGCGGAGATATTAGCATGTGAAAATAGCCCTTTTTCAGGCCACAAAAACAAAAACTAATTAATTTGATTCAATTTTTTGATTAAATTTTGTTTTTATTCAACTAAAACAACACAAAACTACTCAATAACAGTTTAAAATTTGCAAATTTACGAACTTCTTTTCTGAGACCTGAAAAAGCGCTATATTTTCATGCTAATATCTCCGCGAATATATAAGATATTTTTATGAAATCAGAGAATTCTTAATAATGTTGGCAACAATACTAGTATTGAGGATTTTCCAAAGAATCCTCAATCCAAAGAATTCTCAATGAATTTTCCAAAGTCACTTACCTAGGGGTAGACCCTACTTTCGTGACCCTAGGACATATTGGTTTCAAATAAAGGCTGCGATACCGACTTTTGAAGCACCCTGTATGTGTGAATAGGTTTAATAGTATTTGTAAAATTAAGAGAAATATTTATAATTTTTTAAGTAACACAACTACTTATATTTAATGCCATCTTTCCAGGATGTTGTATAGTCTTAAAAATGTACAAAGAACTAACTTAATATTCAAAAATATAAGCTAGCTTCAACGTATAAGCATTTCGAACAAACACGTTGGTAACATTTTAAATACTTTCTCCGTTTTGTAATCGAAAGCATTAGTTCATGCCGAAAATTGCAAGACCCTGTGAGGTGTCAAAATAATTCATTTTTGCATTGATTTGTGAAGCATTTTAAAATTTTTTTATTTCTCACACGAGGTGGTTTCTTAATTTGTGAATTTATGCTTCATTTATTTTCAAATAAATGGTGTTTAATGAAATGAGAAATTGAATGAAACGTGCCAAACTTGTAAGTTTTTTTCTTCTTCGGTGGAAAATTATGTAATTAAGATTTTAGAAGTAAGATTATTTAATAAGACGAACGAGCCATTAAAAAGTAGGACTAAAAAATTTGAGGAAAATATCATAAAAATATCCTTGACAGGATCATAAAAAGTTTTTTAATATAAAAGTGGACTTCCATTTTATACTTCAGCTTATACTTCATACGTTTAAAAAAATCAGAGTTGATTGATTAGTTAATTTTTTTTAATTAAAAAAATATTGTTGTATGAAGTTTTTCCAATACAATATGAGTCTTGAATTTGGACTTCGCATAATATTTTATTTTGATCTCCACTTCTTTGACTTACTTTAAAAATGCAAAAGTTTGCAACGAAAAATGAGGAAGTTGCATGATTTTTTATATTTTTTAATCGATTCTTCTTTCAAAAATAAGCAACCCAAAATTTGAAGCCGAACCAGAAATTTTTGATTCCCGAAAAAATTAACAAAAATCCACTTTTTAAAATCGCGCGAAAACGCTAAGAGTTTGGGATCATCGTATGTTTACGTCATCATACGATAACATTGTTGGAAAGCAATGGAGTTGATGGTATGATTGTTGACATCTTTAAACAATAAGCGTTTTCAGTCACGTGTTTTTTCTCGACTTTTAAATTAAAATATTTAATTACCTGTACATTTTTTTGAAAAATTGACTAGATATTTTATTTTACCATAAAAAAAACCACACGGAACACTTGTTTGTTTTTGAAACTCGGACACATGCAACTTCCTTATTCGTAAAAAAAAAAAGGAAATTTGAATTGGTGGTCGGTATTGAATGTAAACAGAGCTATATGTTGTTGTTGTTGTCGTGTCCCTGGAGATCGATCAGATAGAGTGGTGCTTTTGGATAACTTCCGCTATGGCGACTGCTGAATCTGAATATAAGTCCTCTTCGGTGCGATAGTTTAGGCTGTGCATTGCTGCAGCGACAGCTGGGCAATCAAAGATATGTTTGGGCGTGAGTTCAACGTCTGGATAATTACTGCATTTTTGGTAGTTTTTAGTTCCATCAGGAGAGATTTTCATGTTCTTGTGGTGTTTCATCCTGAGCCTTGTGATTGTGGTTGCAGTTTTTCTGTCAATATCTAGCTGTGTGATTTGGTTTTTAGCTTTAACTGTTGTAGGGGTTCTTAGCTTGAGTCTGACCAGAGCATTGGCATCTGCCAGGGAAGTGGGGATGTTACTTTGATCTTGACATCTTCCGGAATTGGCCAGAGAATCAGCTATGTCGTTGAACTCCAGGTCGCAGTGTGAAGGAATCCATTGGAGGATGCACTTTTTGTTTAGGCCGTTGACCTGTACAACTATTACCTGTACAACAGAGCTATATTATTACTAATATTAATTTACTGTTTTAAGATACTCAAATATACTTATAGTGCATCCCTACATTAATATTTTTCTTTCTCTTTAATTATGATATGATGATATGGAATATACGGGTTGAATACCCAATATTTTGATTATTTAGTTTTGATATTAGTAGCTGTCAGATCTCAATCCTTTTATTTTTTATAGAACTTTCAATGCAAAAACACCTTATTATAATACTTCGGACACCATAAGTGTACCTATGAACACGTTCTTGATGTGTCTGTAGTTAATCGGCGTTTAAAGTGAATATGTAAGTTAAAGTAGTTAAAGTGAATACATTTTAATGCATGCTAAATTACTTCGGAATAGCTATGTGTTTACCGGTGATTATATTTCTGAAATTTTTAGATGAAAAATTACATTTTGCGATATGAACTACTTTTTTAAAATATTTGATTCCATTTTGAATTTAATGTAAAAATATGGTATAAAATCTTAAGCATCACTATTACATTCAGTTATGATGATAACGAAAAGCTTAAAATTTCCACCGAAAAAGACTTGCGAAAAATACTACCCACAAATGCTAGCCAAACTACTAAGTGTAAATCAATTTATTTTTTTAGTCAGTGAAATATTTAGATCAATCAATTTAGATTTATCAAATTTTTATCCTTAAATTTCGATTTGAAAATTCCATGTGATTTACATATTTTTGTTTCGAAATCTAAACTTGTGTCAATCAAGTTCCTTTATAAATGTTCATTTACGCTCTACAAGTACTTTACTTAACAAATTGATATCAGATATATTACATGGGAGGAATTGTTCATTAAAAGGTAATAAATCTATAAAAAAATGTTCATTTTTGGTTTTTTTAACTAAAACTTTCCCTTTTTATGGGTGGACAGAGGTACAACTGGGTCTGTCTATAGGGAGAGCAGATTGTTGCACCAATGGACACAAATTTCGTCAAGTTATTGAAAATAATAATTTAATTTTGAAGCTTTAAGCTAAAGAAAAATATTACCCTATTTACTAAGGTTAGGGCTATAGGTTGGTCATTTAAATGGTCGAAATGTGATTTTATCTGTCTTAGAAAAATTAAAACGTGTTTTTTGTTCACAGGTACAACACTTATCACATGTAGCCTTATGTAGTACTTTTATAGATACATTGCAAAGAAAAAAGTAAACCTTATGATCGTTAACTAAATGATAGTTATTATTATTAAAAGCATCACATTAGTTTAATAACTTTGGCCCTAGGACCCCGAAAATGGATTCAACGTAATCTTGAACTACCGTTATCAAAGTTTCCTCGATTAATTTTGTTTCTGAAACCCCCTTTTTTCATCAGGATAGGAGATAACGATCTTTACACAAGAAGCTTTAAGATTCTTTTCAGCATTAGAGGCAGTTTTTTCAAATGGCATTATATATATTACGATGATGATAACCCCTTTTCCAATAGTGACTATGTATCGTTAACAAAACTCTTTCTGTCTCAATATCATTGAGAGATGGTTTGAAATACAAGATTTAAAAAATAAATAAAATGGGATTTGCTGGGTAATGTTGGTAATGACCGTGTAGTTGAAAAGCTTTCATTTAAATATATTAGTACAAGATTAAATGAAATAAAGAAAAGTAGATAGTGTTTGGGGTACTTGATGTTAAAACACAGTGTCTTGTGTAGAAGCGCTATGTAGTGATTGAAATACTGCTCATGTTTTATGAATTTCTTACTTAAGTGCATTGAAATAGAAGTATCCCTATTATGTACATTTGTAACAGTTTTATTTTTTATGTTTCATATACTCAATTAGCTTAGATGTATTATTTATTAGGTTATATTTCTTTTAGGTTGCGAATATTTTTTTCGTATAACTTTTTTTAGTTATAACTTAAGGAGATCCCAATAAAAGTTTAGTTACAAGTTTTGGAAAAAAAGAAATTTTAATTACTAGTTTCTAAATTATCATATACCTAACTTCCTACCTGTTAAGGACAATAAGGAAGTTGCATGTGTCAGATTTTCAAAAACAAACAAGTGTTCCGTATGGTTTTTTGTATGGTAAAATGAAATATCTAGTCAGTGTTTCAAAAAAAATGTACAGGTAATTAAATATTTTAATTTAAAAGTCGAGAAAAAACACGTGACTGAAAGCGTTTATTGTTTAAACTATAAGATGACGTCACATCCAAACTCTTGGCGTTTTCGAGCGCTTTTAAAAAGGGGATTTTTGTTAATTTTTTTGACAATCAAAACATTTCTCGATCGGCCTCAAATTTTGGGTAGTTGCTTATTTTTGCAAGAGGAATCGATTAAAAAAATAAAAAAATCATGCAACTTCCTCATTATAACTTCATTTAAGAGGACATGTGTTCAAAAATAACACCTTTACCATAAAAGACCGTATATTACTGAAGTTTCTCAGTGTTTTCTACTTTTAAAGAAGTAATCGAGTTTCGTTCAAATCTTTTCAATATCCGTTCACCTTTCAATAACTTGCGTGCTCACAACCATTAAAGGAGCAAAAATAGTTTCAGTGGGCCATTTTCCACCATTATGAAAGAACTTATGTTCCCCGTTTCCTAAAAAATCAGGAAGGAAAGAATCAATTCGTTATTAATATGCACTTAAAGAACGGTTATCAATGAAATAGTTGACCTCAATGAGAATAAATTTGTAGGTGGATTCTTTTTAATCGACATGATTGTTTTTCTGAGAATTTTACTGAAAGTCCTTGTGACTAAAATAATGATTTTTCATGAACTTAAAAATATTTTATTTATACTTTTGGTTACTACAGGAGTGTTTTTAGTATTTAAAAATTAACTTATTTTTGAATGGTTTCTGGAAAGTCATGAATGAAAATGTAGTGTTGTAGTGAAAAAATTAACACAAAGGATATCAGAGTAATTACTTTCGTGGTGGCCGCGGTGGTGTAGTGGTCAGCGTGTATGGTTATGGACATTGCCGACCCAGGTTCGATGCCTTGCGGCTTCTGCTTTTGTAGCTGGTCAAGGGTCAACTTAGCCCTTCATCCTTCCGGGGTCGACAAAATGAGGACCAAGCTCGCTTGGGGAATTTGGGGGTCCTGCTCAGGCTAGCCACTCGGCCTGGATACAAGCTAAGTAATTAGTACCCAAGGCCCAAAGGCTAATGAAACAGAGAGGGGCACCGCCTGATGGGCCACTAGGCCTGGACAGAATTTGATTTGAATTACTTGCTGGATCTATCCTCTTTTAGATAACATTGTAAAAGAAATGAAAATGTCGAGAATATAGATAAAATTATTACACTTCCCATAGTTTTATAACTAACATTAAATGCTAATGGAACACGAATTCAAATTAAACAAATTGAAGAATTTTACTTATTAATATTTCAGTAACAATAGAATAGGTATTTTATAACTCTACCTCGCACAATTTGGATCTTTTTAAAAGTTATAATCTTAAGTTATACCTATGATCTAAAGAAATGAATGAAAAGTTATAGTGATTTTATATCTTGAAAGCATTTTCACAAGGAAATTTTTTATTACACCTTTAAAGAGTTATAAAATTTGATTTTAATTAAACAAAAACTTAAACTATTAACTAAAAATTTCACTTCTGTAAACATACTAAAATATAAAATGAAAATTCTCAATTGAAGTTCAAAGAGTTAAAAATTAACTTAAATTAGGGTGGTTTAAAAACCTGCGTTGATAAAATCATTCCGCTGTAGCAGATAAGAAAAAACGTTACTCACAGAAATAAACAGCTTACTAAATGCTACCAAAATAAACAACGTTTGTCTGAAATTTCCAAAAGATATATAGGATCTCTGGTAGGTTTATAAGCTAAGCTTTAAACCTCTTTTATCAGCCATTAGGAAACAGTTCAGTAAAAACTTCCATTCCACTATTCAGATTCCAAGGGAAAACAAGTTACAGGGTAAGTGCTTTACCTACAGTAGCTGAAAAGAAAAATGAAAGCCTACGTAACGAGAAACAGAACTTCGTTCGTAGTTGACTAATTATTGCTCTCCCGATCTATCATACTTTCATCTCTATTAGACTAAGGGCACAAAACCGCTCCTAACATTTTTCATATATATGCAAACTAAGTCTTCGAGCATTGAGAAAAGAGCAATATATAATGAACCCCAGAACCGCCCTTTATACCCACTTTTTTCGATACACCGAGAGAAAAAAGAAATTAATCGAAAAGCTCAGGGAAAATTCCGCTTTAATTTAGTCTCGTCATGAGAGCGCTGTGGTCTAACACACATTCCATGGGACTCTATTTTGGGAAGTGGGTACCAAAGTAATAGTTCAATTTCGGCTCAAATGTAAGTGCCTTGGGAGCGATTTGGGAGTGACTTTTTATGTATTAAAGCGGTGAAAGAGTCAGGAAATTTGTTTCGCTTCAGAGAAATACTTAAGACACATTGGGGCAGAGCGAAAACGCGTTTTATATCTAAAAATTTTGCCGGACTATTTGTTTTGGGTGAACTGTTCTTTTTTTTTCTGGGGGTGCGAAATTCCTCTGGAAAATTAGGGTGTCATGAAATAAAGCGTTTTCTGGCCGTATTTCCTAAGAAAAGTTTTACTTTGTGCGAAACAGCAAAAATTAGGAGTAGCAAACTATTTCCGATGTTCGAAATTTCCGTACAGCAATATGAAGCTTTTCAGTAAACTTGCCAATATTGACTATTACCTCTACTTTCTGGTTGCTTGCATTCAGTTAAAGTCTAAACATAAAAGTCTAGGTCTAATGGGACATTTGTTTTCGCTTATACAAAATAGTATAGAAGGTATTTTAACTAATATCCTGATACTCACTGAAAGTTACTAATAATGATGATGGTGAGGATGGGGTGTCCGCTAGTCTAAATTGTATCATAGGCACTGATGACAACTCCTGCTAACTGTGCACGATGTAGTATTAGTTGACGTTCACTGCAAGCCAGCTAAATGTGTGGTATTTCGTCAGCTCGATATCAGTGCAGTTGTAGCAGATTCAATGGGATTTTGTATCATTAGAGTTTATTTTCGTAACTCTGTGGTGTCCTGTTCTCAATTTATCTATTATTCTCGTTATTTTTCTAAGGTTATTAATGTGGTACATTTGGTGGGGATAGGTTTTGAGGTTTCTTTTAGTTTATATTTCGTAAAGGCGTGTCTATTAGGATCAGGGTTGGCTGGATTGGACCCAACAGGTTTTTTACAAACAAACCCATGTGAAAAAAAAAACCCTTTTGGTCCCATTTTTGGGTTTTTTCAAGAAAAATCAAGATTTTGGCAGTTTTAATGTTGACAAAAAACATTTAACGAAATAACATACCAAGAACTGCAGTTGAGTGGGTTTTTTTTTCAAAATTTTAACCAGGTTTCAATAATTAAGTTTTTTTATTGTTGAATGGATTTTTCAAAATTTAGGACGACGAAAGTTCAAAGTTTAAACTTAAGAGTTTTATTGAAAAACCCTACAAAATCCAACCCACTTGGTTTAAAAAAAATTGTTTCATTTCATATCTTTTAGACCTATGTGGAATTTGCCCGTGATTTGTGAACGTTCATGTACGATTGCCCAGGGGACCTCCTTTAAATCCTGTTACTATTAATAAACATTTTAGAATGATAATTTAATTTATTTTTTCAAAGTTGAAATCATTTTAGTCACTAATAGCTGGAAAAATTAATTTAATTTTTTCCGGGCTGTGTGGTGTTTTATTCATAATTTTTAATAAATTGATTTGTAAAAAAAATGCGAGTAAATGAGATAAAAAGCTTCACCATGAAATATAAAAAAAAATATATATTAATATTAATAATACAGTTATTTACTAGATTTTAAATTTATAAAGCAAAACAATACCAAAATGACATAGCATGTAGTAAGTAGAGAAAATAATGGATATTTTAATTTAGCGAGAATGACTTGGTATGTAAGGCTGTTTTCCCCATGCTTTTTACTTCCTTTTTCTTCAATTTAATTCAAGAGGATTTTAACAAGGAGAAAACATGAGAAGCTGACTATACTAGGCCAGACTAAGCAAATTTAATAATATTTCGTCTTTGTAGTTAGAAGAAGAGATGCACAAAGCAAAGGCATGGAGCGGTATAAAAGTATTTTACTTCTGGTTCCCGAATAAGTTTATAATCCGCTTTGGAACTATTTTAAAATAAATTATTTAACTTAGAAATACATTCTGGAAAGTGATGAACGTTTCAAAACGATTGCGTGTCAAAACGTAAAGGATTTTATTCAATTTGCTTCAATACATTTCAAAATGAAAGTTTTATGTAGAATTAATTGTATATGGTTATAGGCATGTTTAGTTTAGGTAATTGCTGTTAAGTTCAAAAAATATTCATAGACTTTAACTTATGAAAAATAAATTACATCGTACTAATATTTAATGCGTCTCCTATTTGTATGGGTCTTTTTTTCTTATTAATGGGCCAGTTCAAAAATAAAATTATTTCGATTTTTTCAATTTTTTCCTTTTTAATCATCATTTATTCATAAGAAACCCAAAATGAGGGAAATAAAAAGCATAACGGAGTTTTTGTATAATTTACGAGCTTACTCTCTAAGGTTTTCCTACTTAGATCTATTTAAGGAAAATATTATGGTAGTTCATTATGAAAATCTAATTTAGTAAACGTAATGAAAAGTGCCTCAGATAATTTATATTTAGTGTACAGTCTTAAAAAATGTTACAATGGTTATACGGGTAACGATTGGAGTAAGTAAGATGATTTACGTGCTATTTTTCATCATTTTTATAGTGTGTATTCTCGAAAATAATAATTGACTCTCTCTCTTTTTTGCTCTTCTCTAATTTTTACCTGTGACGTGAAGTTAGAAGTTTTTTTAAAATTTACAACAAAAAAATCCAAACCAGTTTTGTTTTACTTAGATATATAAAAATATTTTTAGTCTTAGAAGTTAAACAGTTTGACGTAGAAAAGGGGAAAACCGCTTATTTAGGAGAGCAAGAGTTTAGAGCGGGATAATGTTTTTTCACTTTCAATGTTAATTCTTTAAATTTGTATGAATCAGAAATTTTTTGGTTAATGTCTTAGTAAAGTTTTATAAGTAGGAACTTGTTTACAGATGTTTGCCCACGATGTCTGTTTTTTTTTTTTTTTTTTTTAATTGAATTTAAAATCTCCCCATGCTCCACAGAGTATAACATGGGGCTTACAGAAGTAAGTTACAATCTCAAATAAAAATAATAATCAGAACAAAACAACAGAATCAAAAGACACTTTCAACAAAATTAACAAATAATGTAAAAGTTTCTCTATTAGATATCATAGCAAAAGGAGATGCTGGCCAATTAATGTGCAATTTTCTCAAGGCCAATCTCAAAACTTTTCTTTGGGATGAAAATCTAGGGCAATCATAAACAATATGATGGACATCTTCTTCACCAAAACCACAGTCACAAGACGAAGAATGAGCCAAACCAAAACGATGAAGATACCTCTTGAACCCTCCATGACCAGTTAGAAATTGAGTTATTTTAAAGTTAGCATAGAAATGAGCACAAGACATACGATGGCCAATAGTCGGGAAATATTTCCTTGTTAATTCACCCTTCTCTGAACCACCGTATTCATCTGACCAGGTTTCTATAATGCTCTCCTTCATAATCCTTTTGTAATATGACTTCGGTATATTAGCAGGTTCAAACTCAATACTTAAATCTGTTGCGGACTTAGCCAAAACATCTGCCCTTTCGTTTCCAATCACGCCCGTATGCCCTCGAACGAAAGAAAAATACACAAGAGTCCCTGTATTTTTCGATGATGAGTCGATGTCTGTTGAACACCTTTTTGTTACAAGACTGCACTTTCTGATAATTTTCTAATAAGATTTCAATCCGAATAAATGTTCTTATATAATATGTTATGTTAAGTGTGATGGTTTATTCGGTAATAACGGTTGACGTTTTTTATTAAAATAATTGTAAAAAACTTATTATATGATAGATGATAGACCTAATAGTACTTAGGTTTTACTTTAAAATTAATTTATCATTATCAAGTAGTTTATCAATGTAACTTGGGATAACCAAAACAGAAAGCTAAATTTTTTTAAATTGTTTGAAATTTTGTATATAAAAGTAAAAATATGCTAGTTTTAGTCGGTAGTTTTAGTAATCCTTGAATCAAATAAGTTCAAAACTTACTTTCGTAACTTTTAGTGAATATAGAAAAGAAGTAAGAAGAAACCAACTTAGGAGATAGATGTGAAAATTTTGATTTCTTTCTTTCTTTTCTCACTCCCCTCATTTTTTTTAACAAAAAATACCCCACTTTAAAACGAAGTTTCCCACCGCTTTTGCAGAAAAGGGTTTGCAGTTTCAAAGCCACGCACAAAGCATCATAGACGAGCAAAGGAGGCCTTCTTAAGCCTTGGCGATATTTGGTGAAAGTAATCTGACGCGGTAGCAGGCCGTAGGGGATTTGGGTAAACATAAATTTACATGCTACGAAGGAAAGGGACCGTAAGACCCGAAGACGAAAATACGATTTGAAAACGAAAAGTGTGACTTTTCTGGTCTGGTTGAGTGAGTTTTGGGTGTCGGGGACACTCTTCTTTTTTTCTACTACTAAAAACGTTCGAAAACATTTTATTCTAAAATTGCTCACGTATTCGTGGGTTTTTCTGTTCGAATTGGGGAAAGTCTCCGTTGAAAAAGTGTTAAGTTATGCGTAATTTGGAATTTAAAACCCTGTATAAAATGTTGGGAAAGGTCTTAGTTTCCAGACGTGGGACAGTAAATGTTAAACAATGACAGTCTTTAGAGCGTAATGTATTCAAGACTAGTCAAAACTCCGCGTTTGTATTTGAAAGTTAAATACACTGAAAAAGAGTTTTTTTCTACCATTAAAAGGTACTAAAAGATTCGCTTGGAAATGAAAAAAAAGCATTTGAGTGCCAATCTTCCTAATAAATATTTTTTTATCTAGAGAAAAACTATTCTAAAACTCAAAACTAACTAAGTGAAAAAGAAAACTTTATTTTACCAAATATTGGTCTAACCATTTTTGAATTCAAATAACTATACTTTATTACCCCTTTTATGCCCTTATTTTAAAGAATTTAAAAATTTCTATTTGAATTCTACATTTAGAGAATAAGATTTAAGAAATATAAAACTTAAAATCTCAATATAATCTCCATATTAATATTCTAAGTTTTAAAGCATAATATAATTTCCTAAAGAATTTTTATAATAATAGTAATAAAAATTCTTAAAACCATTTTACAAAAGATCTGTTTAAAAAATCAAAAGACTTTTAAACTCACATTTCAATTGCTCAGCCTTAAGAAAGTAATTTTGAGTAGTATTTTTTTTTTCGTACAGATCAAATTTATAATGGTTTTGAAATAATATCCCACGTAAAAGTTTTTGCTTTATCACGTTTTAATATGGTGGATCAGAAAACTATAACTTATGAAAAGAAAATTAACGGTTTATTAGCTTCACTTGGACCGTAACTTTTCGCAGTACGGCACAAAGTATTAAAGCTTGGTACGCTGAAATCATTTAATTAAACTAAGCTGATTTAATTAAGCTCTCAATACTAGAGATGGTATAAAAGGAAGACTGTTTCATGCACAGTGGCTTTTCAGTTTATGAATTAAAGTTAAAAGAATTCTGTGTTTGGGTGCATTATAAACGTTATAAAAATAAATTAAGGATTATTTCATGTCTACACTTATAAGGTATTTCTTAAAAACGCAGTTCTTAAATGTCAAACAAAAACTTATAAATACATAAAGAAATAAATTTTGTAAGGCAATATATGGTTTCAAAATACATTTTTTTAGACACAGACATAGACAAGACTTTATTGTAGTGGGCTCGTGCCCAATTACAAAGTGGCAAAAAAGGAAAAAACAGTACAAATAAGGAAATAAATTAACACTGAATTAATGAACATTGAAGCAATGAAAGAGACACAATAAATACATATACATACATATATCAAAATAAAATTTAAAACGATATTAATTTAAAACGTGATGCATAGTTATAATTTAACGTATAGTTTAGTAGTATAACGTAATGGGCATTAAGACAAAATATAATGCATGTATTGTTTTATAAAACATAATTATAGTAGGTATAAAAATATTAATTAAGTAATTAATTTGTAAAATTAACTTTCGACATTAATCAACAATAAATATAAATAAGACCAAATTCATCAATTTTAGTATTTATGGCCCGTCAAATATTTTAGAATTATACTTTCATAAAAAAGATTGCAAAATAGTTGATTGTATGATTGTAATTGTCCCTCTCTTAAACAAGTTTCAAATATCAAATATCTTGGTCTACACGTTGATGAAAATTTGAAATGGAAATCTCATGTAAATCCTATTTCTAATAAATTACGCTTTATTCTTTATAAATTTTATTATCTAAAAAAATTATAAATAAAAGTTTTTCAATGCAGCTCTACCATTCATGGGTTAACTCAATAATTAGTTACGGTTTAATAATTTGGGGTGGGGCTATCTAGGAAATATAAATCCGATTGTAAAAATTCAAAATAAAATAATCAAATTTCTAAGCAATAATCAAATCCCTAACTTAAATACTTATAAAAATTTAAACGTTCTTCCTATTCGTCATTTAATTTTATCAAACAGTTGTTTATTTTAATACGCATAGTAATAGTAATGAAATAAGAAACATAACTTATAACTTGCGTTCAAAAAATAATTACCTAATACCCAAAACACGGAAAGAAATTTTTCACAAAAATTATGCTTACTTATCCCCAAAATTTTACAATAGCCTACCTATTCATATTAAAACAGAAATATCTCCATTAAAATTTAAAAAATTATTAAAATTGTTTATATACTCCATAGATAATATCGAGGATCATTTTTGATTATATTCTCTAGCACTTTATCCCTGAAGCTCACCCAACAGCATTTTCACTTGCCATATTTTTCAGTATCTTTTTCATCTATTCATGTGTATTTTTTTTGTTGTTCTTGTATTTTATTTACTATGGTACTTTTTTGTTATATATTGTGTTTTTTTATGTTTTTCATTTGATATAAAATATATTATTTCACCTGTATGAGGTTACCTCTCCTCCTTGGTGACTCAAAAGAAAATGTCTTCCCTTTTTTGTGTTCTTTTTGTGTTTTTTTGTATTCTTTTATTCTTTGTTTAAATTGTAATAAATAAAGTTGTTTTTTGTTTGTTGTTAATCGTCATTTTATAAACAAGTTATTTCCTGTGATACTGTCAAAAATACTATACTTTATAAATATATCATCTGATTCTAGTAATTTTCTACTCAAGCAAGTTATATACTCCCTATTACAACTGTAAACTAACATATCTAATCCCTAACCCTTATCGAATTCCAATTCCAAAACAAATTAAAAGTTTTCCCGACACATTTTTAATGCACTTGTTCAGCACTTTAATAACCTGACACCCTCAACTCAGACCTGAAACACATCCAAAACTTGCACACTTAGGGGGGAAGTTGCACCAAAATTACCTCCAGTTTATCAAAGAGCCAGAAATATCGTATTAATAGTTAGGTGGCGGAATTAGGGACCGACTTCAAAATTGCTCCTGGGGGTTTAATTATCTGAATACGCTTAGTCTCCCCTGCCACCGGAAGCAGAGCTGGGTGTTTCACTATTGTGTGGGATGAAATGTGTGAAGAAGGCTTTCACTAGTGACTAATAGCTTGCAGAGGTCGAGTGTTTACGGTCAAGTCTTTGCGTTCGGGATTAAATGTCTGGGTTAAGTATCGTTGGGGGGTTGAATTTTGAGAGCGTTTTGTGGTGTGATCTTTTGTTGTTGGGTTAAGATTGGAGTTGAGATGTGTCATAAGAGTTTTATGTACTTAGTCACGCAATGTGGTTTGATGATGACGAGAAAGAGTCAAATCCTTGTTGGATGTTAAAGTGCACAAAAGCAGAATTGAATTGTTTGTGTCAGAATTGTACTTTTTTTTGGTTGGATTAATGAATTGCTTGAATATAAATAAATCACCTGAAAATGAATGTTAAGGGAATTTTTTTAAGGCTCATTGACACTTTTTCCCTTTCACTGTTCATCTTGAGGGATTTAATTCTGTGAAAGGCTAGTTTGCGTAGAAATAAGAAGGAGTGAAAAGTGAAACGCCAATTCCCAATTTTCACTTTGGATGGTTCCTCCAAAGGGAATATACCAAAAGTGATGTCTGTTGGAAATTAGGAAGTTTGAGTTTTAGTTTGAAATATATTCTACTACGATTGGTGATAGTCAAAATATAAATTAATTTCAGTTTTAATTTTCAATTAAGTTTTCAAGTTTTATTAAATGCAGTTAGAATATAAGATTATGAAAAACCATGGTAAAACGAAATTAATGTTAGAATAAGAGTAAAAAAAAGAAATTCACGCGGGATCCTTTTTTATTTTCCCAGCAAAATACGTTAAAGATTTTTTCAGTATGAAAAATTGGAGTGACTTGCCAACTTGAAATATGAAAAAATGACGATTGAAAACCCATCAAAATATCATAAAATTATGCTTGAAAACAGTTTATTTCTTAATTATGAAATAAAGTTATCTTTCTATATCATTACCTTTTTTAACTTACGAAAACTTAAGGGCACATTTAATCTTTATAGATAATTCAGACTATAAACGGAAAATGAATACTTGTTTTTAATACCAATTTATTTTAATGAATTCAGAGTTGACCTTTAGACATAAGAATTGATTACCCTAACTAAGACCAGTCAAAATACCATATTATAACTGTTATTTGCTTGGTTACTATTGGCCAACATTTAATCCATGAATTTTTACGTCACCGGAATAAACCAACCATGACATTTAAAACTGTAAACAAGGGGATTCATAATAAGTTCTGGCAAATAGGATTCTTTGTTGGTACTTAAGCCATCTACTTAGTGATTTGTATTTATTTGTGATTTAAGGGGAAACAGGAAAATGCATGGATCTCAAATTCGTTGTAACCTGCTCAACAAAGCAAGTGGCATTACTCTTATCAGTATGTTTAGTTTACGTGTTCTAATTCTGTGCATATTCATTCTGACCGAATGAATATGCATTATTCATGACTATGGGGGTTTATTATAATTCAAGGATGAAACATTTCAAACAGTAGTTATATTTTTTGGTATACTCTGGATGTATTTTATGCCAGAAATAAAAATAATTGTCTAGACTTAATCAATTGTTCGACGTTTTATGGATCAATAAATTGGAACACTTACTGACCCTTATCGAGAAAACTCAAATATAATAGAATAGAAAAATGGTATATAAAAGGTTGTTAAAAATACCTTACTGTTCAATAAGAAAACCATATGTACGTTGAAATATCTGACAATGAAATTATTATAGGTAATTACATTGTGGATCATTTATGAATAAAATCATATCAATAACAGTTTGAAGTTTTGAAACTTAAAAAATGTTCATGTTTAAAGGAGAGTGGTTTGTGCATTTTTGGTCTAAAAAAATTATAGATAATAACTAGTTAAAAAAGTAATAATCTAACTTTTTTGTCCGATTTACTACCAATCAAATTGTATATTTGATCTGTTCCTATTTCCTTTAAAAATGGGGTAATATGTACTAAAAACTTTAAAAAAAGCTATTTCTTTACTATTAATGGAAAAACTACTGTTCTCGGGTATTAAAATTAATATTTAGGTTTGATTAATAAATAATGAATTTTTTTCTATGTTCAAAACTTTAAAGATTGCAGTTTTTCTTTAAAGTCCCAAATTATGTTTTAATTTTCAAAGAGAGTAGAATATAGTATACAAATTTAATCACTAAAACTAACATACAAAGCAAACTTTCTTTCGATATGTAACCTTAATAAAATACCTTTACTTCATCAAATATTCGTTTCCAGTATGGTACACGTATAAAAGTTTAAAGGCCAATGTGGTCGATGTCGGATCTAGGGTCAGTTAACATATTAGGTAAGATTATAACTAGAGTATAATCTAACTTATAGTATATCTAACTTATAGTATAGATTTATTAAATATATCAAAGTAAATTGTGTTATACTTTGACGCATTTAATGGTTCACATACGAGTTGTGATGAAAATACAGCTGGAATGTTTTATACATCTCCTCAAAACTATGCGAAAAAATTCGTAAAGCGCAGGTAGCCTTGTGCTAAAAGAATCGGTGGTGAAGAAAATTTCTTACACACGGGATAGAGATACTTAGAAAAATACCCTATTCTCTTCACTTTTGATCATGTGAGTCATTGAAAAATACGTACTTAATCCCATAAAGCTTCTTACCTTTATCCTTCGTCCTATTTTCACAGCCATCGTCTTCTTTGCTCAAATACATTTTTCATATAGTCCCTTCAACATACATACTTCCCTCTCCATAATAGATACACTCCCCCTACAATGAAAAGTCCTCCATATCCCATAAAGTAAGAGAGAGGGCTGACGTGCGAAAGAGGCGAAAGTGGTATTTTTGCCCCCCCCTACATCTCCGGAAGTGATCCACCCTGAGGTAAGATGCACGTGAAGAAGGCGTCATTTCAACAACTCTCTTCTGCCCCCTGATTGACACCTGAGTGGGGGAGTGTCGAGATAAATTCGTAGGAAGTTTGAGTGGGTAGTAGACGGAGGGTGTGGGAAATTTGATATAAGGTCACTTGGGGTAAGTGGGACCCCTTTTTGGCCTAGTGCATTTTTGTAGCTCAATAGAAAAATTTTTAACGGGTTAAATTTGAACTTATTGGCCCATTTTATTTAAGACTTTATCCATAAACAAAAATTTATTATTTATTTTTAAAATAATACTTTACATTTTTCTTAACTGGTCTTTTTTTTAAAATGAGATGGATGACCCACTTACCCCAAGAGATGGGGTAAGTGGGTCACCCTATTCTTTATTTATATTTAAAGCAAGCAAAACTTAAAAGGAAGTACGTGGGTTTTACTTGATAAAGTACAGAAAATTAATTTCAATGTAAAATATTTCATTATAACTGTATCCATGCTTGAGAAATCTACTCACATTACAATCAGTACGACATAGTAAGAATAGAATGAAAAAGAAAATAAGTATTTTAAAGAATGTTTTGAAAGGCTGAGGGATATGTTTTACTTTAACAAATAAAATAGTGCTCTAAAAACATAATAAAGTTGATTAAGATTTATTTTGGCACATTAGTAAACCTTGTAATATAAAAAATAAATCGGACACTCTAATATGAGAACGAACACTATTGATGAAATATTTTACTTTACTCAGCATAACTTAAATAAAAATGCAAAATTGATATAAAATGTGAATCGTACTATAAATTTTTAAAACTTTGAAGTGGTGAGTAAAAGGTCTTATAACTATGAATCCAAATTTTCTGTTGGGGAAAATTGCCCATCTAACCCCTTAAATCCGCCCATGTCTTCATTAATAGTCCCTATACCATTTGGGACCATCTAAAGCCAATAACATCAGAATGAGGGGTCTCACTTACTTCATAAAGAAGTGTACCACTTACCCCATAGCGAGGAGTCCCTCTTACACATATTTGTCTAAAACTACGGGGTAAGTAGGACCCACTTATTTAACACTTCTAAATTAAAAATTTTGTAAAAATTCAAATTGCAGTATGTATTTTAAGTTAAACTTTGCACAACAGTTCAATCAATAAGTATCAAAATATAATGAAAACTTAGCTGGAAATACTTCTTTGAAAAATACATCATGATCTCTCCAAAAAATCTATTCTGAGAATCTATTTTAAATTAGTTCTATAATCTTAAAAATAAATGAAACAAAATCAAATATATGCAAAACCCATCAGTGTGTCAAACTGTAACATAATAAATGCGAGTGAATGTGAAATTTCTTGTAGATATTTAAGTTTGAGGGAGTGACCCACTTACCCTAATATAGAATTTGGAGTTACATTATTTTGGATCGTGTTTTGACTGGTGGTGTTATATGTGACGTTGTTTTTAAAAGTGATGAAAGTCAAGAAACTGATTTTTTTTGAAGGGGAGATTATTAAATCCAAATTAATATAGTCTTATACATTTTTGAAAAAATTTCTTTTCTCAGCTCAAATTAAATTTGTATTTTATTTATGATGAAATCACATGAAAACCTTCCAAAAATTTTTGGAAATGGGAAAACAATAAATAAATAAACAAATATCATAGGAATAAGCTTAATACCACTTAAAAATGAACAACATTTTAACTTATTGTGATGAAGGGAACATGAGTTTGGATGTAAAAAATCGTGTGTGTTTTTTATTATTCTTAAACTTGAGAATAACTAACACTAAAATGAATGTTTTTAAAGATGGTACAATATCTAGTTAACTCCACAGTCTTTTTAAAGGCGAAATAAAAAATGAATCAAAAATGATTTTAAAAAAGTGCATAAAATTTTATTTAAGCATAAACTTAACTTCAAACAACCTCACTTCAGTTTTTTTTCAAAAGTTTACCTAAAAGAAGATATTTTTTTGGCTCAACTGTTATTCTAATAAGTATAGTATTCACATTGATAACTCAATTTTAAACGCTAAAAATATATACAAATAATTCTCCAAATTTAATATTACATTTAAATGCTGTTTTACATCTTGCATTCTAAAACATTAAATCTTCCATATTATAATTAACGGTTATTGTAAACACTGCCAAACAAAATTATTCTTATGTAGCCTTCAATAGGATTCATTCAATGTGTTTTCATTTTAAAAGAACTACTTCTAGCAAACTAAAAAGGAGATAAATGCAATAAAAGTAGCTTTGCATTAAAGTTACCTTCAAAATATGCTCACTTCAACTCAAAAATTAAAAATACCAAAAAAAACGATAAGATAAACAGCTCTTCTTTACTCAGAAATTCAAAAATCCACCCTGCAATTCTAAATCCTCCAATGCCCTTCAAAATATACTTAAGCGAACCCATAAAGAAAAATTGAAAATCGAAAAACCCACCACAATCGGACGATCTAGGGTAAAGTAAATGACCAACAGACTTAATGAAATCATTTCCAATTCACTTTGATGTTTATATGAGGGAGAATAAGCAACAGCTTCTTTATTCCCCAACAAAACAAATAATAAAAGGGCCCAGGAGAAAGTGGAAATGTCACTTTTAGTCATTACTTCGATCGATTCCCGGATGGAAAAACCAAAGAGCGAAACTTCCAGGGATCTTTCTTTAATGGCTACTTACCTCGGCTGTCTGCGAGAAAGTTCACACTTGGCGGTGATGAACTTTGGCAGAAATCGTTATGATCGTTCTCGGCAGAAATCGAAACACTTTCTCTCCCTGACGCCTACTCAATAGGTGATGCCTTCGGGGAACGCTAGTCCCTTATTTGTGATGGAAGGGGGAGGGGCTCCATGCAATGTATCGTTATTAGTGGGTGTGATGGTAAATAGTTTGGATACACTGTATGGACTATTAAGAGGGTATTGATTTCGAAAGAGTTAATAGGATGTTATTGTGAGGCAAATTAATCGGAAAAGCAATTGGATTTTGATTGAATTTTTATGAGGGATCCCAAAAAGACAAATTAGCTTTTATCTTTATTTGCTGATGGAACATTGCATTTTAATTTATAAAAGACTTCGTAATTATTTTTCGGATTGTGTTTTTTTCGGGGGGAGATTTATTAGTGAATTGAATGGTCAAATTACTTAGTATCTAATATTTAAGCAATTGAATTAATTATTTCACTTTAAATGTTATGGAGTTATGTTAAATGTAATGTTAAAAAGTGGAGGGCATATGAATTATTTAGTTTTTTAAAAATAATTTTCATGCTTTACTCTCTTTCTATATTTTCTTTTGAAGTAATTGCTTTCAAAACTTTTCTTCTTGAAAACGTATAGAAATATTTAAAAACAGAAATAGCATGTTCTTCTATTGAATTCACTACTTAATAAGTTAATTTTAAATCAGAACAGTTAAAAAGGAAAAAATAAACTTTAAATTTTCTGTTTCTTATGGTGGAAAACTAAAATATCTGTTTGAAATAAAAATCTAGAGAAACAATAAAAAATTATTTATGTCTGTATTTCAGATTTCAATATTTTGCTAAAGATCAACATAGACCTGTTTAAAAGTTCAATGTATCAATATTAAAATAGTAGGGTATTATTCCTAAAGAACTATTGCTTACTTTTGAAACTAAAAATTTCAAAATACCTATATGAAGAAAAAACTACTTCAATGATAATACACTATACAAATTATTAAATTATAATTTATCTTAATGAACCAAGCTTTTAGGTATTAATGAAACCCTACTACTTCTGAAATTAGGTTACCCTGTCTAAAACTTGGCCTAGTTCGCCTTCATTCGAAAGCAAATAGAAAAATTCAATGAGCGGGAATCGATTTAAAGACATATCCATCAAAGTCACTACTATAAAAGGGAGAATTTTATAACTTCTTTTCGAGCCCACTACTTTCTTGGAAGAGTGATAAGTTTAGGGGCTTGGAGTATAGGTTGTAAACTGCAACTTCTGTAGTAAAATTTTAAGGGCCGTGAATATATGTTCATGGACTTAAAGTTAGGATATATCTATAGTTGTAATGTGGCATAAATTTGAGGTGTGGTTTGGATCTTATTGGAAGAGTGTAAAATTTTTTGTAGGTTAGGGCTGAAAGTAATGAACTGTTTTAAGTTTCTTATAGGAGAAAGTTTGTAGCATTTATAGCATGTAAACTTTTGAATTTAACAACTTCCTATGGATAGGTTGGGACAATATTCTAGAGGATTCGAAATCAAAAAGTTATGAGATTCGGAAATGTATACTTTCTGGTAACAAACAAAGGTAAAGTAAAAATTGCCTTTTATTTATAAAAATCTTAAAAAAACAAACATAGTCAAAAACAGTTTATAGTATCTACTTCCATATTAAAAGGTAACTTTTATGAAGGGTTATTCAGCAATTCTACGTTATCATCTCAGGGTGAATAACATAAGTTTTTTTAAATGATTTTTTTTTGTTTTTAAACATATTGAAAACTAATTTATGACCACGCAGTTTTGACATCTGTCTGTTGAACAGTTAAAACTATCAGGAAATCGTTTTTTAAAGTTAGTTCATGGAAAAACAAATGTTTAACGACAAAATAAATCCTACAACTTTCTCTCATAGAATACAGTTATGGATATTTAAATTTAAAATTGAGTTTTCGGAAATTTTTATGCATGATATTCAAGCATGCAACTGTAAAAAGTTTATTATTTCTTCTGAAAATTGGCGCATCACAAAAAGCTTACTACTCCAACAAATACTCAGGTAGCGTGATTTTGTACACACACGATTCCATCTCTTCCATTAAAAACATAATGCTTCAACGATAATACAACTTCATTCCAACTCACAAACATGAAAATGTTTGACTCTATTCTAAGAAACGATTAAAACATTTGTTTGTAAACGGAGTATTTTTTTAATGGAATGCTTTTTTCGGTGCAAGGACATTGACCTTCTGCAAAAAGGGGGAATGGAAACAATCGATGTCCTTTCGAATACTGGGAAATGTTTCGAGACTGTTTGAACACGCCCCATTTCGCTTTCGATAGAGTTAAGTGTCATTTCTGTATTCTAATCAAACATAGCGATCTTCTTCGCTGGTGATATAGTATTCTATTAAAATGTAGGAAATAGTGTTTTGTTAGGTAGTAACGCATTGTTTCATAAAACTAATCATTGATTTATGTCATCAATATTATGTTAAAGTACTTTATCGTAAGCAGAATTGTGCTGTTATACTAATAAAAATTAATGTGGGCAATAGGGAGCTATTCTTCAATCAAAACTAATAAACGAATAAACTATACTTGATTAAAAGGATTTAAGACTAAATTGAGTTAAAGAATGCTCTAGTAGAAAAAAAGCTGTAAACCAATTCTAAAAGATAGGTTCTATATCTAATATAAATAAACTGGGATTCAAATGTGGTTATGAATAATCATAAATCAAAGTTGTTTTTAACCTACATAGTTTCCTTAATTTTATACTAATAATAAAGGAATTTGATTTTTCATCACAACTATGTTTCAGTAACTCTCTGTCACAATTTATTAATAAATTTTCAAGCATTCAATAGTTTTTGCCTCTACTTCTTTGAATTTTATGTATGGAAGATATTATTTTAGTTATTTTTTAAATATGTTTAGAAAACACTAGCACACTTAATTTCATTACTAACATTTTGCATACACAAAGTTTATATTTTAAAACATCTCAGCTTAACTTACATTTTCCCATTACGGTCAAGCATTATTAGCAACCCTCTATAGATGCGTTTTTATAGCATGACGTATATGACCCTTCAATTGTTCTATAGATATGAATTTCAATTATTCAAAACAAGATTCTTTTCTTTTCTGTTTTCTGTCCTCATCTTTTTTTCTAGAAACATCTTTTCTTTTGTCTGCGTTACGCCCTTATGTGATGTGTTTTGATAGCGTTATACAAGCTAGACACACCCTTGTATGTTTTTATGAAAACATTGTCTTCTTTCTCTCTACATAAAAGACAGCAATGATAATATTTTATAAACATAATTCAATAAGGTTTGAGGGTATAGTTAATATAGTTAAAATAAATAGATGGTAAAGAGAAATATAGTTTGCTAGGATTTTAGTTTTTCTACATCGCAAGAACCCCAAATGGAGTTTTTTTTAGCTGAGCAGCAGATATTTCAATTTTTCGTTTCTTATGTTTTCTTATTAAAAAGTTAATTAAATAGAGAAAGCAGTTTTTTAAATAGGAAAAAGAAAAGAAAATTTTTCTAAAAAAAGAGTTTTAGAAAGAAAAGTTATGAAGGAATGTTTTGGTATTTCATTTTTAACTAAATTATGGTAATCCATTTTTCTTATCTTTAAAGTAAAAAATGACTACAACTATGAGCAAACTGTATTGAAAAATCCATGGAGGAGAGAGTAAAGAAGAGGTGAAATATGCATGCACAGTAGCGCACATTTGAAGCCGACGGTCTTGGGCGGCTTTTCTTTGAGGGCCCAGAATGTCTTGCGCGAACGTTCCTTGGAACGCTTCGAATTCCGCGACCGAGTAGCGCTGACTAGAGAGCCTGTATACGAGAGAAAGGCGACAACTCGCTTAAAAGCGTCTCTGCGCATCCTTCCGCGCAGTTAAAACTATCCAACTGTCCAAACTGTACAGTTTTACGAACATGCGCCTTGCTTCGCGTCCCATGCTAATCTTTAAGATTAAAATGTCAGAGTTTCAAGATGATTCGATAAGTTTAAGGTGCTTCTAATAAGTATAAGGTGCATAAGTCTAAGTTAAGTGGATAAGTCTAAGGTGTTTAATTTTGCTTTAAAACTTCATATAATGGTAATTTCACGTGCGTTTTTAAAGCACACCTATTCTTTTTCTAAGCAGCTGGTATGAAGAAAATTTCTTTAAAATTATTAAGATTACTGAGGTACGTTTTTCGCAATAGGTATTTAGTTAGAGATTGAAATTTCCTACCTTAAACTTATCGAATCATCTTGGAACTATGACATCTTAATCTAAATATTTCAAATATACAGTAAAACTTTTTTTAGCTATGAATTTTGCTTTCTCCCTAGTTTTTCAAACAAAGGAAAAGAATTATGTGAAAATCGTCGGAATAAATAAAATAGTAGTTGCTTTGAGAAAATAAATAAAATTAAAATAAATTTTTGTTCTGTTCACTTAAATTTCACTGAAAATTTAGAATTTTCCTCAGGGTACAGAACATCAACTGAAAAACCTTTTTAATTTTGCAGTTGAAGAAAGAGCTTATGAATTTATTTCCTGATAAAGTTTAAATAAGGTAAAAGTAGTTGGGTGGCTTATAACAAAAAAAACTGCAAAATGCGATACTTTCATGAAACTTTCAGGGATGTTAGATACTCATATAAGAATTAAAATATCAATGGGAGCCTAAAATTTTAGGGCGTGGTTTGACTTCTATGACGTCATAACAAGATGGCGCCCGCGGGCCTATATTCGGTTCTTTTAATGACAGAAAGACATCTTAGGGGTCAAATATTATGTTTTAAGGATCAAAAAACACGATTCTGATGAAAAAATGTGAAATTTTTTAAAAAAAGTAACTTAAATTCAATAAAAGCTCAGAATAGCTCAATCGGTAGTTGCTTCAAAAAAAATTTTTTAGAAAAGGTTTTTTTTTGACGGTTTTACATATTTTTTTGGGTGCTGACTCCGAATATTTAGTTCATTTCCACGTGGGAGGTCGGCTTCATATCAATAAAAGCAAAAAAATGTGAGAAAAATCGCCAAGTTTTTACTCTATCTTCGGATTTTCGCTTATATTTTAAAAAATATTAGTTTCTCGAAAATTATTCGAATTACAAAGTTGGAATAAAAAAATTTTCTACAAAATGCACGAGTCAAGTTTTATTTTCCGAACAATAGTTTTCAGGTTATAACGCATTGAAAAACAGAGAATTTTAAAACAGGATAAAATTTAAACAGAGGATGTTTGTTTCTCTGTTTTTCAGAGTGTTATAACGGTAAAACTATTCTTCGGAAAAAAAATTGAGTGGTGCATTTTGTAGGAAATTTTGTTTTAACTAATTTTCTAGAAACTAATATTTTTTAAATATAAGCGAAACTCCGAAGAAAGAGTTAACATTTTGCGATTTTTTCGCATATTTTTGCGTTTTTTATATGAAGTCGACCTTCCACGTGGACGTGAACTAAATATTTAGAATCAGCACCCCAAAAAACATATAAAAGCGTCGAAAAAAAACTTTTTTTGACGCAACTGGCGATAGACTGTTTAATACTTCGAGCTTTATTGAATTTTAGTTACTTTTTAAAACAAATTGCACATTTTGTCATCAGAATCATGTTTTTTGACCTTTAAAACATAATAGTATTTGACCCCCAAAATGTCTTTCTATCATTAAAAGAACCGAATATAGGCCCGCGGTCGCCATCTTGTTATGACGTCATAACGATCAAACCACCCCCTAAAATTTTGGGCTCCCATCGATTTTTTAGTTCTCATATGATTATCTAACATCCCTGAAAGTTTCATGAAAGTCTCACATTTTGCAGTTTTCGACCATTTTTATGTAATAAGCCACCCAACTAAAAGGGCTAAAAACCTTTTAAATTAGAATTTAGAGTATTAGAATTAGAGTATTTTTTATTAGTTTAATGCAAAATATCATAAACTTGGTAAAATAAAAAACATTAGAATAATCATAAGATACAAAGAAATCAATTCATTTATATAGTTTAATGACTGTTTGTCTAAGCCATTTATTAGACATAAAATAAAAATTTCACATTTGTTCAACAACGGAGAAAAATGAGAACATATTGAGTGAAAAGTTGTGACCTGTGGTATATCCCTCACTGAACCCATGACATTGTGACCCTATCAATATCAACCAGGGAGCAGACGAAATACACCAAGGTAGCAATACCAATACCCTTCTTCGCATCTCCTTGCGAAATCCATTATTTCTCCTCGCTCGTCTCGCGCAGTGCATCATGGGAGGATGCCCTAGCTATGATGCGCAGAACTCAATGAATGGTGTCGCCAGTACTTCATTCGCTCAGTGGTATATTTCGCCTTCTGATTACTCTCTCTCCTCCCTGGAAAAGTCATTTCAAAATTTTTTTAGCCTACTAGATATGTTTAGTGTTGAATTTGCTGCAAATGCATGTGTAAAACGTCACTAACAGTTTTATCAGGAAAAAAATTTGAAACGGAAAAAATATTCCTTTTCTTAGGGAACCCAGAAATTTTCACGAGTTAAATATGGTAATACTTCTCGAAACTGATTTCACATTCAGCAACATGCTTAAAATTAAATTATAAATTCCTAAACATAATTTGAATTGAAATTGACTTAAATTCTTCAGATGAAATTGATAAACTGAAAGATAAATATTTCCTAATTTGGAGAGTAAACACGACGGCATAAAACAAATTACTGCAATCTTTTCAGCTCTCGTTTTTTGAATAAAGTTAAAAAAAATAGGTGCATTGTGAAAAATATTTTTAGTTTCACGAACAAAATGCAATATAATTTGTTGAATTCAAAAATATTTTCGCATTTTTTCACGACACTCCATCTCAGAAAAATTAAATCCTACCGGGAATACAAATTCACGAAGCTGTACAAACAAATACGAGAAAGGTTTCAATTAAATGAACTCGTATTCAATCTCACGAAAAATTCTCCAAAATAAAGAAAGACCCTCCGAATCTTTCATGCTGTTAGCCAAAGTAGTAAAAAATAAAAACTCCCCCAGACCTCGATCGAAAGAAAGATTTTAAATGCAATTAATTGAGCCCAGTTTTTATCCCCATTATTATCATCATGAAGGAGTGTACCAGGCGAGAAACTGCAAGGACTAGTGCATGCTCGTCTTAACGAAAATATTTTCCAGTGGATGTCTCTTGGGCCTAATTTCCCTTCCGTTGCGTTTTTGTTTCTTGAGTGCTGCTGAAACAGTTTACTCCGTCTGTAATGATCCGTCGGATCGTGATTTCTGTAAAATAATTCAGTCATCATTGTGAATGAGTTCGCTCATTTGAGAATTAATTAAACTTTGGAACTTTTAAAAGCTAATTAAGTTTTATTCCTTTTGAGAGGTACGCCGATTTGAGAAGTATTTGGATCAGAAAAACTCGTATCAGTGAACTCGTGAGAGTTGTGTATGTTCAAGGGATTTTAATTTGGAATAATTAGTTGTCTAACTAGTTTATTTTGGGAGAATAATTAATTAGAGTTGTACTCATAGCTTCTACTGGTTGTTGAACAGGAATTTGATGTTTTTCTTGTAGCTTGCTTGCTTTTTGTCGGGTTTAAATCTTTTCCTCCCCGTAATAACAAATGATTTTAATAAAAGTAGTAAAAACAGTTTTTATTTTCTCATGACTATCTTATTCAAGTACAGGAAAATATGGTCAACAACCTTTGGTGATTAACTTGGCGATGAAGATTTCTTTTAGCTTCAGAAAAAAATATTCATTTTTTAAGTTATATTAATTGCTATTGTAAATAAAAAATAAATACTTTCTGTGTAAGACTATTCAGTGTGTATTGAAGAAAAATTTTTAACTTAGTCATACGAATTTCTTTCATGGACTGCTCCAGCGAGTGAAAGTCTGCTAATGTAATTTCCAGGATGAAAAGTGTGATGCGACGGTCACTGACCTTTTCCCCCTGGGGAACAATTTGAAAATTGTTCCCTGCTGTGTTCTCACATAATCATCAGTTCAAATTATCGACTCATTTAATGACCATCTCCTTTTGAAGTAGACTACTTTGTTCAATAAATTGGGGTACACGAACATGATCTTGTGATTTTAATTTAAGTGCAACATCATGAAGATTCATCAGTTTCATTATTTTTTAAAATAAAAAGGTAATTTTACCAACTTCCATACAATAAAAAGTATTCTATCAGTATTGAACCATTAAAATATCATACTATTAAGTAGATACATTTACTTATTAATTATTATTTAAAACATTTGTAATCATCAGAAATATTCTTTTAATTGATAAAAGGGGGAATAAAGATTTAAAATCACCATCACTAATAAAGTTTTTATACAACCACCTAACATTATAATAAAAATTATCGCCGTAAAAATATTTTTTGTAGTCATGAGTTAAATTTCTGATTCTTTAGTTTTATTTATCATTTCGGTAATTTAGTAACCATAACAATTTTATACATCCAGATCCCTTGCAATTTTGTAAACTGCCTAAATATGTGGATTCATTTCCTAATAAAGCCATATGAAAACAACATTTTAAAAATAATATAATAACTATTAGCTGTGACAAAAGTGAAAGGCATTTACTGCTGAAACCAGCTCTGGGAATTCTCATTTTTCTTTTAAGTAAAGACAAGTACAGAAGCACTAGACCATTTGATGAAACCTTTCGATCAATTATGCATTTGTAACGGCCGTAGTTGACCCAGATCACATGAAATGGCGATCCTCCATTTTTTTATGATAACCCCAACTCCACGAGTCCCGTATTCATTTATTTGATCATCTCTTTTTGGCAGGAAAAAGACAATTTCGTCGCTGATGCGTGGTCAGCACATGATTTCCCTTCGGCTCAGTGGGAGATTGCCCAGGGAAAAAAGGGGAAATCGTGAATGTGGTTATCACAACCCATATTGCTGGAGATGTCAGCAGAGATAATAATGCGATGTTCGCTTTTTATTTCTATGAATTGCAAATAGCTTGAGGTTGATTAGGATGAATTGATAGAAGGTTTGTAAATTTGATTATCATTCTCTGAATAAGGTTATGTTTTACAACGATGTTTAATATTTATAAGGAATTAAAAATACGTTTTAAAAAGTTTAAATTGGAAATTTCTGGAAAAGAATCAATCATCCTAATATTTTTTTCACAGTAGAACATTATCAGATTCAACAAGAGAATTAAGTTCTGTAAAACCAGTTATTCCTTCATAGTTTTCTTGTGCAGGAAAAACTAACTTTACAATGTTGTGATCAGGAGATTTTGTAGAATATTAATTCAGATTAAATGGCTTAATAAATCGAAAAATTGCATCTTCATGAGAATAAAGAACTCAAAAATTTCCTATTGAGGAGCTGTTCAATTGTTACGTAAGAGAGAGTAGTTCAAAGCGGGTATGTTAACTTTGAAAGCTCAAAAATCATATTTATTGCTTGGTTAAAATTAAAAATTTGATTTTAAATTATAGGTGAGTTATCGAACTATAAAATAAAGATACACAATAGTGTTGGATTAAGCCAAAAAATAATTTATTATTAAAAAAGAAATATTTGTCAAGAAACGCTTTGCCGAATTGGTTGCCCAAAGAGGTAAGCACTACAAAGGAGACAAATCTTAACACAATTAAATTTTTTTTAGAACTAATGATGAGAACATGTACGGATATACTAGGAAGACACTGAGGGTCAAACTACATACTTTTGGGGAGGGGGGGGAATTCTGTCCTTAATTGAACTGAAAACATTGCTTACAATGAAAGAATGGAACATCATTAAAAATTTCATTAAGAGGATTCATTGACCCCCATGATCCCCAGTAAATCAGCTAATGTTTGAGACCTTAGTTACGTATACCTAACTGTCACTAAAAATTATTTTCATGTTGTCTCCTATTGAGGATAGATACCTGCTTTGCCCTACTCGCTATGCCCTAAAGCTCCTTTTTTACTTTAAGGGGGGTTAAAACCTCAAAAATACAAAAACGACACCGGTTCTTTCACAGTATTTTAAAGTTATATTATGTCAAAGAAATATAAAATTGTCGTCAGCATGGTTAATGTACTAATTTTTTGACGATGCAAAAGGAACATATCTTAAATTATTTTTTAACAAAATCGTCATTTTTAAATATATTGGGCCTAGTTACCTCATAATACAAATCTGATGTTCTATCGAAGTTGATGAAAACTCGGAGGTGTTCGGTTAATCACAGCATACACATACTTTGACTCTCTAGTTTCATCCGGGAGTATACGAGCCTGTCCTAAGTATCTAAGATGGGGAAATAAATTGTCGTTTGCTTATGTTTGCTAACAAGGGGGAATATGAAGGGGGTTAAGTAAGTTGCGTTTTAAATAAGACATAAAAATAATTTTTTTTCGAAAATATCTTGTAACTTTAAAAAATTAACACAAAATCTCGGGAATAAGAAAGATTTTATTAAAAATTAGGTAAATGGATAGATATGTGCTGACACAATTACATACATTATGAGGTTGACTTGAAACAACATATTTTTGTACTGCGACTATCATATCTTATTTAGCAATGTGAATCAGGAAACTCACATTCACACTACAAGTTGTGAATGTTAAAGTTCCACCAACTGTATTTGGAAAAAGTTCAGTTTCTTTAACGTGATATCTCTCTCTAGTTTTAAAGATTCTATCTTTTCAGCCCTTACATTATCTATATTACATATAAGAATTTCTCCATAAATACACTCATTGAACAACAGATGAGAAGCAAACAATCAAACCATGCTTTCTCCTTCAAATAAAAATTTTCAGGAAATACAAAAAACTAATAACTTAAAAAATAACTAATTAAAAAACCTAATTATCGTTTGTTTAGTTCTATAACGAGTAACTGAGAAGATTTGTAGTCATAATTTACCTAAAAACTTAAAATTAATTATTAAAAAATGCATTTGAAATTTGGAGAAATCACGTTTTGATCGAACACATAGGAGGAAACATGGTTTGAATGTTTCCAACATGGACAAAACACTTTTTTAATGAAAAAATTTTAATCCTACTCTTCTCAAAAACTATTATTTTTATTTCTGATATACAATGTAAATTTTTAAAATAAACATTAGGTGATTTCGTATCAAAAAGTCCCCACCAATATTTTTACATCACCAACTTTACTTTGACAAATGAGTGGGTCAAGTGACGAGTAAGAACAGCTATGATTGGCTGTGACTGGAGGAATCACTGTTTGACTGAAAAAAGGATCCAGAGAAAACACTTTTTGATTGAAACATCAATTTTCTAAGTAGTTTTAGAATTGGTTTAAACTTGTTTTAGTTGAAAATAATAGCCTTATTTTGTGTAGTTTAATGTGGAGATTATGAAAATAGCAGTAACTCATTTTTTATTTTTTTTGAGAAAACACTGTTTGATTGTTTGCTCTTCAGATAGTCTAACTCTCAGAACTCCCCGCTTCTTTATTAGAAATCCCAGTTTTGCATTAGACTATTGGTTCTAAACGCTCAATGCCTCCTATCCCATTTAATCTCAAGAGCAAGCAATTACACAGTTTTGATCTGCTTGCATCGGGATTTGGCGTTAATAACACCAGGGCATGCGGGCTCAAAAGGCCCTAATCCAAGGACTAGATGGGCCTTCATGGATGTATAAAGTGGAGTTGTTTGGTACAGAGTGGAGGTTTGATATAGATTGGTTTAGGATTCAGGGTTTGGATATGTTGTGGTATGAATTGATGATTTGGCAACGTTTTGAGTATTAGTTTTCAGAAATGAATGGTTTTAATAACATGTAAATTTATTTGCCTTGAAAAATGCGTTGAAATCTTAATAAAATAGATATAAAATGTTTTAGAATTCCTTAAAGTTTATTTTGTATTAGAGAGCATCCCCATGAATAAACATAAAATATGAAAATGAAAATAAATAAAACCAATGTATAAATAAAAATATCTGCTTTTCAGCTAAATATCTAACTCGAAGAGTTTTAGTATTGTGAGTAATAAATTTGTGAAATGTGTTATCGTTGAAAAACGGTTTTAAACGTTAGATATTAGGTAAAAAATAATAGGTACAGACCTTTAGTTAACTGTTTTTCTGGAATGACATTCAAGTATATATAAAAAGAAGTTTTTAATTAAAAATAGTACGTTTTAGATTCAATATTTTATAAAGTATTCATTTATTTAATATAATATTAATTTTTGTTAAATAACACTGTTCAACAAATTTGACTTTCAAAATTTTTTCCTTGATGAAAAAAGTCATTTCCTATAGATTTTGGGTCGCTGAATACGAAAATCACCATTAAAATTTTCAATTGACTCAGGATTTTCGGGGAACAGCCCCTCCCCCTTTTTACGTTTTTCAATGACTTAATGACTTTGAATTCGATTTTCAGGGTCAAAAAGCACTACTTTAGTCTTTAAATTACATCCAAAGGGACAAGGAAGGTTGAAATTTGTAAAATATAAAATTTTGTAGTAAATGGATAGGTTTAAGGGGTTATTACCCCCCTAAAAATGCCAAAAAATTGCTTAAAATTGTAGAGGTTTTTATACGCTATTTTTTTCCTCTTATTTTTTACGCAATTCACGTTTGAAGGGTCCAAACCCTTCAGTAAGGACCCAAACTTGATGGCAATATGCAGCAATGATTTTTACTAAAAGCGGCTGAGGTGTTAGCCTCCCAGAAGCCCCCGTGGAAGAGTTCGGAAGACTTCCAGAATCGCAAAGGCGCTCGCGAGCTCAGGAATTTATATAATTGATTTTGAAAAGATTACAAATGACGTTTTTCTGATATTTTGGGTCTATCCTAAGTAGAAATTCTCCAGTTCTTTAAAAACTGACCGGTTTTAGGGAGTGAGGCTTCCATGTTTCAAGCTGTTAATAGATGCACGGCTGTGGATAACAAGTAGGGGGGAATCCCCTTGAAAACTGAGGGGGATGGAGGAAAATGGGTGTCTGATTTGAATTCAGCAGGTCATTTTACA
Organism: Tetragnatha versicolor; assembly: GCA_024610705.1. Classification (NCBI taxonomy): domain Eukaryota; kingdom Metazoa; phylum Arthropoda; class Arachnida; order Araneae; family Tetragnathidae; genus Tetragnatha; species Tetragnatha versicolor. Next base: position 29,167,494 of record JANDEH010000005.1, read on the forward strand.
CAAGAATCAGCTGAAATTCAGTCGGTGGCATTTTGACTTTTTTTTGTACAGCAATTTAACTCTAAGTGCGGCATTGGAACCCTTCCGTGGGTGCTTTGGGGGCGTTAAATACCTCAACCGCTTTTAATAAAAATCATTGTGCATATTGCTATCAAATTTGGGTCCTTGCTGAATGGTTTGGACCCTTCAACCGTGAATTGCATAAAAAATAAGAGGAAAAAATAGCGTATAAAAACCTCTACAATTTTAAGCAATTTTTGACATTTTTAGGGGGTAATAACCCCTTAAACCTATCAATTTACTACAAAATTTTATATTTTACAAATTTCAACCTTCCTTGTCCCTTTGGATGTAATTTAAAGACTAAAGTAATGCTTTTTGACCCTGGAAATCGAATTCAAAGTCATTAAGTCATTGAAAACGTAAAAAGGGGGAGGGGCTGTTCCCCGAAAATCCTGAGTCAATTGAGAATTTTAATGGGGATTTTCGTATTCAGCGACCCAAAATCTATAAGAAATGACTATTTTCATCAAGGAAATTTTTTCAATGTTGAACAGTGTTACAGTTTATCTTCCTTTTCGTTACATTTACACATTATTAAGAAATATCGCATTTTTTAAAACTTTAATGAAATACTCATGTTTTAATAATACAAAAATATTCGAATGATGTTATTGCATTTGTGGTGGTTATTACATTGCTGTTGATATCTGTTTTGTCAATCTGTTTCTGTTGATATTTGTTTGTGGATTTTGTCAATTTTTTGAACTTTTATGATCTTTATAACATTGTCAATGCATGGTTTATATTTCACGAAGATTCAGATTCGGTGCTATATAGCGTGATAAGCGTCTTACGTGCTGAGATACTTCTGTTTAGAAAACACATCAGTTAGCTATTTTTTCATGAAATTTCTTTGATAGCTATTTTGCGTGAACTAGTACTCAACCCAGACATTGAACGAGTTATACTTCAACAAAAAAGACATGCAAAATCGTTTTCATACTTTACATGCTTTTATAAACTTAAGCAGTTGAAAACATATAGTGACCTTTAACAATAATAAACCTTGCCAATGAATTACGCCTAGTAGCTTTTTAAAAGTAACAAGGTCAGTAAATAAGTTGTATAACATCTATTTATTTTGTAAGTGACTAATTAATTGAATTTAAAAGGTTGTTCTCTTCATAACGAGATGCAAATTCACCCTAGGAAGAAAAGAAATAACCATTACAATCAAAGAAAATATTGCCTTAAGCCTTTATTTTTAGTTTTAATTTGTGGAAGTTCCGTCAGTATCTTTTAAATGCTGAAAATCCAAACTACGCTGACTATCCTTATTGATCTTTCCTTTTTAAGAACTTATCAACTGATATTATGTTTTAATGCTAAGGAATAGTTTACCCCACGAATAGTTTATTTCAAAGAGGATCTTTCTCTAAATCTTCTGAAAGGGCTTCGATGTTTCTTTTAAATTAAGATCCCGCACCCTTGAAAATCGCTCCCCTCGTTCTTCCTTTTGCTTTTGGGGTCGTCTGGAGAGCGTCTGCGGAAGGATTCATTGCGATTTCTCAATCGATTTTTTGCAAGTGTATGGGGGTGCGCGTCATATTTAGTTTTGTTTTTGAAGTAAATAACGAGTTTATTCATTCACCTTGAAAAGTAGCCTCGACTGCAAATTTCTTTGATTTCGTGTCTTGACACTAACGTCTCTTAGCAACAGTGTATTCATACGGAGGAGTTTCTGCGCATGCTCCAGAACTTCAATCTTATTTAGCTTAATTACGCATTTTCTCTTGCATTAGGAAATCCCATATTTTTGGAATTCTTATTCTCTCGTTTTCCATTTAATTAACTACATAATAATTTTTCTGAGCAAGAAGGCGAGAATTGAATTGGATTTTAATTAAATTTAGAAATGTACAATAAAATAAAAAATTAATGGAATACGAATTATAAACACTTCAATGTGTCATTTAACAGTAATAAAAAACTTGTAAGAATAAAAGCACTCACGACGTTCAAGTTCTGGAGCATGCTCAGAAACTCCTCCGTATGAATACACTGCTATTAAGAGACGGTAGTCTTGACAGTAGAATTATACTCTTCAGTTTTCGGTTTTATGTGTAAGTTGTGTAGGCGTGTGATTTTTCTTTTGCATGTTTGCATTCATAAAAATATTTTGATTAATATTGTTTACAGTGCTTGAACTAAAAACATACCGTTGTTTGAACCATTACTAGCTAACTTGTTTAGAAAAGTTTTTATCAGGGAATTTAATTAGCGTATTTAGGTTTATTATGTCAGTTTTCAGTACATTTTTTGATCATGAAATTTCATATAGGTTTGGTTTTGGCTACGATTATAAAACTTTGCATTATGATATTTGTTATCATAGAACGTATTACGTTAATCTAATTCATATGAGGTATTGTATAATGAATTTTTATTACATAAAATAATGACATTAATATGTACAGTACTGTAAAAAAAATCGACTCAGACCCTATATCTCCGGAACGGCTTGTGATATAAAGATAAAATAAGGTATCATTTTTCATGACTTGAAGTATTCTATATACACAAAATTTTTCAAGTTCTTAGGGGGTCGTCTTCATATTAAACGAAGCACCAACTTTCGTTTTTCCTATGGGCGACATCAAAGATTTTTCCAGATTCTGAAAGAGCACCCTCTAAAACCCCCAAAAACCAAGTTTCGTGTTGTTTGGGGGTCAAACAAAGCCAGGAAGGGGGTTTGAAAACTTTGGTAATTTAACTTCAAAGAGGAAAGATTGGCGACAATTGTTTAAAATTCTCTAGTAAAGTTAGAACAGATTTGGCTACTTATCTGTGTTTTGGCACAATTCCTACAAAAGTTAAAGCAGATTTGGCTATTTATCTATATTTTGGCGCAATTTCGTCTTCCAATTAGAATACCTTTAAGTGGTAGCCCATTTGTTAGAGTAACAAGCTCGTGATCACTAGGTTGCAGGTTCTGCCCCGCAATTCCGCATGTCTCATTGTTCAAGGTTATACTATAGGGATACAGGCAAACACAAAGATGAATAGATGTTGAATACTTTTTTTAAAATCTAAAGCCTTTAAAACAAATTTATACAATTTTTATTGCCGTTCGTTTACAAATAATAATAATTAATTGAGAGTTATTTAAAATTAAAATTTTTTCAATTCTGGAAAAAAGGGAATAAAAATTTAAATAAAGATGTTAAATAATCACGCTAAATTATGAAAGTGGTTTTGTTGATAAGAGCTAGAAATTTAACTAATTAATGAAACAATAAATCAGGCTTTTGCGGCTCAAAAATTCCTATAAAAATACTTAAATACAGATAGTTAGATTGATTTTTTGATGTATTTTTAGCATTTAATCGATGTTTCTAATAATTTTCAATTTCCACTTACGAAAACTAACTTATCTTGAAAAATTAAGGCATTTACAAAGTTTAAAATTTGCTTATACATATAGGAGTAGAAAAATTTTCAAATACTGATTTTAATGATTCTGCAGTCATTTTTTTAATAATTAATTACGAGTTATGTTTCATTAGGTTGGATACAGAGTTTATTAATTTTTAAGAATAAACATTGAAGTTTCTGAACCTATGTGCTTGATGAATAAGAAACCAAAATATAAATATGAAACATGTTGACTAGTCAATCATTAAATTTGAAAGTTAATAAACTTGATGAATTAAAATTAATTAACTTTAATCATATCGACGATTTGGATCTTCTTGATATTTTAAACAATTGGGGTTTTAAGGAAAAAATGAAAAATGCATCATCACATCAAAGGCAAAAAGTTTATTTTATTCATCTTTGTAAAGTTTTTAATAATTACCATAAAGTGAGTGAGTGAGAGAGAGAGAGAGGGAGAGAGAGAGAATATTTTTTAGGGGGGAGGGGAGTTGGGTACGTTTTTTACTGCCGAAAATATGGGGGGGGGTGATTGGAAAGGGATATTGGAGTTTTATTTTAGGGGTTGGATATTTTTTTCTGTTTGTGTTTTTAAATTTGAACGTTAATTGGCATGCTGATTTTTCTTGAGCCTCAATAAAAATCAGCATATTAATTAATGTTAAATTTTTCAAACTCAACCTGTTCAGTCCCTATTTCTATTTAACCTCATCTATCCCACTTAAACAAGTTTAACGTTTTCAAAATTAGTTTCCAAATTCGATACCGGTAAGAACCAACGATATCATCCATATTTGGTGACAATTGCGGATGGATCTACTGTTCTCCCAATTCCAGGTTGAGTGCAAGAAATGAATGACTTTGACTATACGTATAAAAAATAACATTAAATTAAAAAGTGGTAGCTAAATTTTTATTATAGTGTTAATTTTTTATTTTGTAGTCACCACTATTTTATTTATTATTAGTTAATTATGTAAGTCAACTTTTAATCCAAGCATTGAGCCCTCTGGCTGCGTAGGGTAGATTTAATACGCTGCTTGCCTTACCCCTGAAAACTACTGTAGGGGTAGGCGGCTGGTGCAACCCTTGGATGTGCCAGTTAGGGAACGTACCCATACTACATGACCCATTTTTACCCTCCTCCCCCCTTGGTGACCATCCGTAGTATATGCCAAGACCCCCCTCCCCCTCTAGTTTTCACGTAGTAATTCATTAATACGGTTTGACATCGTTTTTTGCAAACAGAAAGTTGAAAAAATTAATTTTTCTTAATTTGTCGAATTTTAATAATTTTGCCTTATTAGTCTTAAGTTGACAAATTACAATAATTAATTTGGCTTAATTTTGTCGTATTGACTAGAAGAAATTGACTACGGGACAAACCCTTAAGCCCCCCCTCCCCCTGTGACCGAGCGTGGTAATTTGAAGACCCCCTCCCTCCCCTAAATGGGTCACGTAGTATGGGTACCTTCCCTTATAGGCAAAGAGAACCTGTTAACCCTGGGGTGCATCATATTGGAAAGATGTATGATCCAAAATTCAGCAAAACGATGATATTTGTGTCATGGTTAAATTAATTCATGTCTTGATAACATTTAATATCAAAGATAAAACGTTGAATTTCTTTTAATAAACAATGCATGTAAGAAGAGACCGTCCTTATTAAGCGACGACTTTTCTTGACCTTAGATTTATATTTAAAACCACAAATATCTGCATGAAATCTGTCATGAATTCGAGTCTTTATATCGAATACTCTTTTTTGAAACTTTATTCGCGTAATTCAAAAACATTTCAAACTTAATGCAGGTGAAATTTTTAGTCGAATAATTAAGTATTGTTTCAAAAGTAAGTGTTAAGTATTGTTTCAAAATTTTTTCATCTGAAAAAATTGTATTTTAAAGATTTTTAACTTGTAAACTTTTATTTAAAAATATCATCAAAATTTAAAAACAAATAAAAAATATTACATGCACAAAAAAATAGGTTAATTTTCCTTTTACTGAAATTAATAGAGTAAAAAATAAGAACTTATTAATTCTAACTCTATCGGTAGTTTAAGTTCGAGGCATACACAAGCTTCCAAAAGCAAAACAAGAACACGGGAGCTATGCGGTTCGAACTTGGCTTTAAAGATTTGCGACCAGGCACACTAGCCGTTAGGCCACACGGCTACGTTCAACATCAAGGTTTAAACAATAAATGGGTTGATTTCAGTTAGTAGATTATGGTTACCGTAAGGTTACTGTAATTTTCATAAGATGTTTGTCTTTGGCGATATGAGATTGGCACAAATTTTTCTAATTGAAATTTCCTACAGTGTGCGTGGGGTTAATGGTTGTAAGGATCAAAATCTATGAAAAACGAGATTTCAACGTAAATTCAACGAACTTCAACCCCCACTCCTGGCTTCATTTGGGGACCAAATGACATGAAAACTGGTTTTGGGGGGTTTTAGAGGGTGCTCTTTCAGAATCTGGATTAATCTTTCATGTCGCCCATAGGAAAAACGAAAGTTGGAACTTCGTTTAATATGAAGACGACCCCCTAAGAACTTGAAAAATTTTCTGTATATAGAATACTTCAAATCATGAAAAATGATACCTTATTTGTCTTTATATCACAAGCCGTTCCGGAGATATAGGGTCTGAGTCGATTTTTTTTTCCAGTACTGTACAGTCGGAGAAAAAAAAAGTGAGACAGTTCGCATTGTAAGCGAACTACTGGGGTTAAAAAGATACTGTAAACGCCAATTTTCATTATTTAACGTCTACTTTAAAAAAAGCTATAGCTTATGTTCTTAGGGGGCCGTCTACATATTAAACGAAGCACAAACTTTCGTTTTTCCTATGGGCGACACCAAAGATTATTCTCGATTCTGAAAGAGCACTCTCTAAAACCCCCCAAAACCAATTTTCATATCATTTGGTCCCCAAATAAAGCCAGGAGAGGGGATTGAAGTTCGTCGAATTTACGTTGAAATCTCGTTCTTTACGTTGAATTCTCGATTTTGATCCTTTTAACCATCAACCCCGCACGAGAATTCAACGTAAAAACGAGATTTCAACATAAATTCGACGAACTTCAACCCCCACTCCTGGCTTTATTTGGGGACCAAATGATATGAAAATTGGTTTTGGGGGTTTTAGAGGGTGCTCTTTTAGAATCGGGAATAATATTTGATGTCGTCCATAGGAAAAACGAAAGTTTGTGCTTCGTTTAATATGTAGACGGCCCCCTATGGACATAAACTATAGCTTTTTTTAAAGTAGTAGTTAAATAATGAAAATTGGCGTTTACAGTATCTTTCTAACCCCAGTAGTTCGCTTACAATGCGAACTGTCTCACTTTTTTTTTCTACGACTGTACTTATTTTATCTGAATATAGGGATTACGAACTTTTGATCAAAACTACTACTTATAAATTTCAACTCAAATATTTCAACTTAAGTAAAATGAATATTTGCATTCTCTACCGCTTTGGGTTAACCCCTACATCAAATTAAAATCTCGAAATTGAAACACGAGTAACATTTACGACCTCGAAAGCAATTTATTTTAAGGTATCCGTTCACCTTTTTTAGGTCAATTTTCATGAAAATCTCGATTTTCCAAAATTGTTTTAGAATTGTAGCCCTATTCATTAGCTTCAAAAACACTTTAAACTTTGTGTCTAGGACATTTAGAACCGAAGTTATAGAATTTTAAACATTACATATATATAGTAAGATAGGTACAATTAAAAGTTTAATTTCGTGTTTTCTCACAATGGGTTTTTGTGTTTTTGCTTTATAGTCCAAGAAAGTTAGCTCAAAAAAGGGGTTGAGGTGGAACAAATTGTAAAAGAAAGTTTAATGAGTGATTCTTATAGGAAATTTTCCGTAGAAAACGATGGTGAAACGTATACCAAAATTAACCTCGTCCTTTAGCCAATATGGCGGATTTTCCAAAATGGCGGACAATCGTTTTTAACTTATAACTTCCTAAAAAATGTTAATAAAATTATGATTTCTGCAGTAAATGATTAGAATTTAGTAGCAAAAACAATGGGGAGCTGTTTTTTCTCTTACGATTTGTCATTTATCCAATATGGTGGATTTTCCAAAATGGCGTCTACTAATGTTTATAATAAAAAAAATTATGATGATAAATTCGTAATTTTTTCAGGATATGGTAAGAATTAAGTCATAATAATATTCATATCAATTTCCTTTCCTCAATGTATCAAATATGGCGGATTTTTCAAAATGGCGGACAATCGTGTTTTACTAATATGCTAAAATTCGTTAATAAAATAAAACTTTTGCAGTAAATTATTAGAATTTAGTAGCAAAAATAATGTGGAACAGTTTTTTGTCTCTTACGATAAGTCATTTATCCAATATGGCGGATTTTCCAAAATGGCGTCCACCTAATGTTTAAAATAAATAAATTATGATAATTGTGATGTAGATCCATCACATATTCGTTCTCCATCTCTAGTTTTCTTTTGGCAACTGAGCACAGTCCCCCAAACCCCGACAAAATTCCTAAACCACTGGAAAACACCACCTGCACAATATTTGAAAGTGCAAAGCATCATATCCCCTTCTCTCTCACGACATGAGTGTCAAATAATTTGTAATACGAAACTCCAACGGCCCCAAACTTTGATTTCTTTATTGGGGAAAAGATCACCCCGTCACTCGTGAAAACTCAAATGCCAGACAAAAATCATAAAAATATCACCACTGCAAAGCCCCTTCCTTTGGGGAGATCTTACCGACACCCCAAAGATCTTCTGGGTCAATTTGCAGCTTGTGGGAAAAGTTCCTTGTATCCAACCCCCCACATAGAGGGACGTACAATAAATTAAACCCCTGAACTTCTTAATTCCAAAATTGATAAAATAACAATAACCTAGTAAAACTTCCACTCATTTTGTTCAGCGTCAGACGCTGATTCTAAAAAACTAAAAAGTAAATTTCTATCTCAAACCCTTCATTTGCTTTTGAGCCTTGGAGGTTTTGAGACACTGTTAATCCCTTGACGAACCTTTGACCTCACTACTCCCCCACATTTTGGCGCGTTTTTGGCATTGCTTCGTGGGAGGTGTTCGTCACTCCTAATGAGGAATTTTCAGCCAATGTCTTGGGATTTGGCTCTGTTAGGCGGCTGACCGACCCTGGTATAAAACCGGCAGACCTTTTGTTTTCTGCATGGCCCCCTCCTCTCTCACCCGTCCCGGTGCACGACTGTTGCCGCTGGGTTCCCGCTTGACGGCCGCGGGACACTCTGTGGTATGCGCCCCAACATCGACCCCACCGATGGGAGAGTAGAGGGACATCCTCTCAAGAACCGCGATATTTAATTTGTGCTCCTTTTTATTGATATCATCCATTCGCGCCTACGATAATCCTTTCGACATGGTCTTTTCCTACTGTCCCGAAATCCCGGGAAAAAGTGTTGTGCAGTTTTTCAATTCTACAATTTTTGTGCTGCTGATTTTTGTGTGTGTGCTGGTGCGAGCTCTTCAGCTTCGTGTACGAATGGTGCCGCATCACCTTAGTGCTCATCCAAAAAGCGAGTTTTCATTTTACAATCAACCGTTCTTGGCTGCCCCATTTTTCCAACCGATAATTTGGATGTTACGTCTTGCATATATAAAGAGTGTGCAAAATAAAGAACACTATGCCTCAACCCGATAGTAATTCTTGAACTCTGTGTATTGCGTCAATTCTTTTCCTGACTTCAACCAGACCTTCTCAGCAACACAGTAAGTGAACTTTTCATCTCCCTATCATCCATTGGAACAATACCTTTGATATCATTAACTTCAACATCCACGGCCTTTTCTTCTATTTTAATGTTTTACAATATTTAACATCAAACTCAAATTCTCAGGGCATCCTGAGGTTATTGTTATTGCGGTGCATGTACTACCACTATACTGTTTTTTATAATTTACCCCAACCAATTTATTTATAAATCTTCATTATAATAATTAATTCGTAATTTTTACAGAATATGGTTAAAATTAAGTCATAATAAAATTCATATCAGTTTCCTCTCCTCAATGTATCAAATATGGCGAATTTTCCAAAATGGCGGCCACTTATTTAGAGCCTTTTTATTTTTAACGTTTTTACTTATAAATAAATTTTATTTTGGCATAACATAAATAATTATATATTAAATTATCTATAAAATGGTATATAAACCAAGATTTTGAGATACATTGAAATAATTTCCAAAAAGGCGGCCGCATATTCCAACTAAGTGGTAAATAGTAATTTTTGAATTTCTACCTACCTTTAACATTATTTACTCGTAATTTTTGGTAAATTATAAGTATTCTGCTTATATTTTACCTAATAACATTTAATATTTCTAATAATTAAGAAAATAAAAATTAAAAATAAAAAGGATCTTAATAAGTGGCCGCCATTTTGGAAAATCCGCCATATTTGATACATTGAGGGGGAGGTATAACTGATATGAATATTATTATGACTTAATTCTTACCATGTCCTGTAAAAATTACGAATTTATTATCATAATTTATGTATTTTAAACATTAGGTGGACGCCATTTTGGAAAATCCGCCATATTGGATAAATTACTTATCGTAAGAGAAAAAAACAGTTCCACATTATTTTTGCAACTAAATTCTAATAATTTACTGCAAAAGTTTTATTTTATTAACGAATTTAAGCATATTAGTAAAACACGATTTTCCGCCATTTTGAAAAATCCGCCATATTTGATACATTGAGGAAAGGAAATTGATATGAATATTATTATGACTTAATTCTTACCATATCCTGAAAAAATTACGAATTTCTCATCATAATTTTTTTTATTATAAACATTAGTGGACGCCATTTTGGAAAATCCGCCATATTGGATAAATGACAAATCGTAAGAGAAAAAACAGCTCCCCATTGTTTTTGCTACTAAATTCTAATCATTTACTGCAGAAATCATAATTTTATTAACATTTTTTAAGGAAGTTATAAGTTAAAAACGATTGTCCGCCATTTTGGAAAATCCGCCATATTGGCTAAAGGACGAGGTTAATTTTGGTATACGTTTCACCATCGTTTTCTACGGAAAATTTCCTATAAGAATCACTCTTCAAACTTTCTTTTACAATTTGTTCCACCTCAACCCTTAACTTTCTTGGACTATTATCGCATTTTTAAATATCTTCTTAAGTTATTGTTGGATTTGCATGAAATTTGGTACACATATTTTAGATATATAGGTGTTGGATCTAGACTAAAAACATGGTAATATGTTGAGTAGAAAAAAATTACAGCGTATGTGCATTGTTTATATTTGTATGAGTTTTAAGGTATTTCAATTTCAAAAGCTTCTAAAGACTTAAAACTTTATATTTTTTACAACTTTTAGTCTAGATCCAAGAGTACTTGATCTCTCTTTGAAATCCAATTTACAAAGGTAAAAAATATTAATAACTTTTTGTGTAATTTCAAAATGCGGGATGGTTGTTTTTTGACCTTTTTGACCCTATATTTTACCCTTAATTGGGGGAAAAATTTGTTTCAATTTTTTTTATTTATAACTAAGTTTTGGGGTAACTAATGATATTTTAAAGAAAAAATTAGGTTATTATCAAAATTTAAAAAAAGTTGTCAAAGGTAAACGGATACCTTAAATATGAATAAAAATATGAAATGTGACTTTAAAATATTTTTTATAAATTTTTTTGGCAAAAGATTGATTGTGACCAATGAAGTTCTTTACTTTTATAATTTAGAATAAATATCAAGCCACTAGACACCTTTAAAACTAACGGATTAGGGGGTATTGCAAAATATTTCAACTCTAACAATGAGAGCTAAAATTCGTTTGTATTAAAAAGACTTCATTTAAAAAATCTACTACATTTAACTACATATACTACATTTAAAAATCTCACTCAATTGAACTGACCTGTCAAAAAACTACTGTTAACGTTGAGAGATGTCTATTCAAACGTAAGATTAAATTATCATTAATTTTTAGCTTTATTCTATTGAAAAATATCGTTTCGTATATTAACGACCTTGGTTTCTATTATAAAATCCCCAATTTAATCTTTTATATAGACTGTCATATTCTGTGTAACGTCTCATGGCATAATAAATCATCAATATGCATTGTCAGAATTTTCATTAATCATTCGATGGTTAGGCTACGTTATCGTAGATACGCTTCTCTCGTTACTCGTTTGAATAATCATCACCTATCCATTTCCATTTTGATAAATGATGCGTCTGTTTTGGTTTTGGAATAAATACCGCAGAAAACGTAAATGTTTTCAAGTTTTTCTCGTAGAATTAAAGTTTTGAATCTTTTGTAATATGGAAACAAAAGTAACTATATACCATTTATTCCTGGAAAAAATAGTGAGAAAACTGTAAGTAAATGATTCTATAAAGAATATAAAGTAAGTTACTTATTTGGCGATCTAACTTCAGAAAATTATTACTTAACTTCTATCTATACATTTTTATCTTTGCATGTCTAGTTAAAAACTTAACATTTCAAACAAAAAAAATGAATTTATTAGGATTTTATTCATATCCTTTTTATACTTTTTAGTTCCTGATGTATGTCAAACGCTTAATTGAAATAAGTATTGTAGAAGAGTTTTTGGAATTTCTTAAGATATCCATATAACTTCGTCAGAAGATTGTGCGTATTTAATTACTGCTCCCTTCTCATCTTTACTGTGATATACAACCAGCTCAGAATCAAGATAAGCGGTTGCAGTTAAATTAATCGCACAGAAATGGTAAACGGGGACATTTTCAGAAAATCATAGGACAGACTTGAACATAAAAAAAAATTGAAAATTACGTGTCTTTGTATTCCAAACATCATCCCTCTCATTTATTCATCGTCGACCATCCTTAATTACTCCGAATAAGCCACAGATTACCCAAGGAATCCGAATATCAGTTCGAAATTGAATTCCATTGCAAAAGCGTGGAATACTCCCTGAGAAATTCCGTTAATAAGCGCGAGAAAATTCTGTCCCAGGGATATTCCAACAAAAGAACCCTCGGGGGAAGGAGAGAAGGAGAGAAGAAATTGGAAGCAATCATTAAAGCTTTTTGTTATTGTGGGGCCTTCTTTCCTCTTTTCCCCTCCTCTAGAAGAAGATTTGCGCAGCATGCGGCCAGACTTAAAAGGTCAAGCTTCTCGACGCGCATTGAAGGGGCCGTATAAAAAATCCCTTCTCCTTGACTTGTACTAGGGGCGGGTTAATAGATATTCTGACACTCTTTTCATCCCCCTTTCGAACTATTTATCATAGAATTTCGGGGTATTGGATTTGGGTTTCTGTTCTTATTGAGAGGAAATTCCCAGACGTTCGATCTTTTTGTGCTTTCTGTGTTCTAGAGTAATATTTATGGAGATTTATGCTTTCATTAGCATAGGCTGACATTTATGATTTAGTGGGAGCTTTGGTTTTTCGGCTTTGTTTTGGCAGGAAAAAAGTGTGGGGATCTTTTTTTATCGACGATATGATTATGATAAAAGGAAGATTGATCATCCAATGCATTGATATCTTCCCTCTTATATGACTAGTTTTCACAGTTAAATAAAAAGAATAACCTCGCGATCATAATTTTTTATTACAATATCGGATTTAAGAGGAAAACTGTAATTTATGCATCAGAAAGAAAATTCTTTCTTAACACAAGAGTGCTTCAAGTATCAGAGAAAAATTTAGTGATTATTGTTTGCATTCATCCTTGTGTTTTTAAGAAAACGCACATGTAAGGTAGGTATCATGAAAATACTGGAAAAAAATGGAGAAATATCTTTTAATTGATTTGATAGGTAAATATCCCCAGTAATTGAATTATTCATTAAATACAATTCAATATGGCAGGCATTTCTTTAGGTCCCAATTTGTTCAAGTCTCCGTTTTACATCAGGTAAATCTTGTGGAAATAAGTTAAACTAGTAATGTAAAAAACAACGTTTAATCCAAAATTAAAAACATTAAAAAGCAGACAATTGTTTCGGGGATCAGAGGATCCCCTTTAGCAGTGCTAAAAGTAACAATTGAAGACTGGCGTTCGGTAAAAATACAAACAAAAAGCGACCTCTAGACATGGAACAAGATAATTAAATTCAAGAATAAGTTACAGTTCAATCGAATTACCCAGAAGAAACACAAATAAAAAGGAACAGGGTTAAATTTCGAACATCTAATATTTCCAAACAGGGGGGAAATCAAAAATTCAGAATATTTATTTATATAATATGCCTAAAAAATCAAGATCAATAACAGAGTTGCAATTCTTAATTATAACAGCTGAAGAAAAATTAAACTTATGATTTTCACCCCGAACATGCTTAGCAATAGAAGATTTATCGAACTCCTGTTTTCTTACATAATTTTCATGCTCTTTCACTCTAAATTTTCGGGGATCGTCTGATCCCCGAAACAATTGTCTGCTTTTTAATGCTTTTAATTGTGGATTAAACGTTGTTTTTTACATTACTAGTTTAACTCCCTTTTACCTTTGGTTAAATCCAAGATTCTTGAAATTAACTTTTTAAGGGTTATATTTGTTTTTACAATGAAATGGCTCAATAACTTTTTTCAGAAATATTTATCTTTTGGATTATCTATTCTTTTTTTCATGAAGAACTTTGTTTTTCTTTCAGAGGCATGGAGACCCAACCCAAGGTGGATTCTTCCCAGAAATCCCCTGCGCCACCTTCCGTGTCTCCCAATGCGGCTTCTGAAAGTCCCTCGAAAACAACCCCAGCCACCACGAGTGCAACTCCAAGCGTCGATGCAACAAAGACGGTAGCTTCCGAGGCGCAGAAGGAAGCTGCGCCAAAACAAGACACCCAGCCAGACGCCAAGAAACCGGAACCAGACTCCAAGGACAAAGCATCCGATGGAGGCCAACTCTCTCATCCTATCATATCAGTAAACATCCAAAAAAGCATGCCTTATGAATCAACCGGCAAAGCAGCAGTTCCTGAAGAGCCGCCGAAGGACGTTTCTCCGGAGGTGTTGGCATCGGTGGTGACCGCCGCCGTCGTCAACGTTGCCGCTCTGACCCTCAGCGAATCGGACAAAAACGCAGCCAAAGTCGCGAGTGATTCCAGCAAGGTGGATTCCGTGGTGGAACAGGAGTTGAGCAAGCTTGGAGAGACAGTGAGGACTGAGCTTAAAGGATTGTCCAATGGAGAGTCCAAGTCTCTGCCTAACGGCGATATTGACCACTCCCCGGTGTCCGAGGTTTCGAAAGAAACCGCCGCCAAAGAAGTCAAAACCGCGGAGATTACCTCGCAAAAGAAGGAGGAACCCACCGAGCCCAAAGCACAAAACGGTCAATCTGAAACTATGAGTAAGGAACCCGGTACTTGTAATGGTGTTCCCGGGATCATTACTGTGGTAGGTATATCTAAAAAAGAGCCATCCCAGTCTGATGCTTCTGAAAAAGAAGTTGTAGATTCTAGTAAATCTGATGATAGTGTAGGTGATAAAAGCTCCAAGAAAGACGATAAGGCTATGACATCTGTTTCGGACTCAAAACAAACTGTAGAAAGTGATTCTAAAATTAGCGCTGATAGCAAGGATGTTAAAAGTGAATCTGGTGGATGTTTAGAAAAAGGATTAGCTAACGTTATAAGTGACTCTATAGCCCAAAAGGATTTAAGTCAAAGTGATAAGTCAGCGGGTGATAATTTAACAGACAGTGCTAAATTAAATAGTGCCCTTAAAGTGTCTGAAGTTAAATCATCAGCTGTAGAAGAGTCTACGAGTGAAACAAAAGAAAAGTCAGATACGGTTTCCAAATCTCCTGCGATGACTTTAGATAAAGATAGTAACAAAATAGATACCGACAGTAAGTTAGAAAAGCCTGCAGACGCATCTAAATCTAGTGATATTCCAAAATCTCCTGAGAAACCGAGTGAAAAATCAAAAGACAATGCTAGTAAAGTAGAAGAAAGTGCTAAAAAGGAGGAGGAGAAATCCAATTTAAAGAAAAGCGATGAAAAGCCCACCGAAATACAAGCCAAAGATTCGCCTGCGTCGAAACAAGAAACAGCTAAAGACAGTGACAGCAAAACAACGCCTGCGAAGGATGAACCTACTTCAAAAACTGACACTTCCGAAAGCGCAAAGCCTGTCGAGACTCTGCCAGCATCCAAAGACAGTAGTTCCCCACCGAGCAAAGAGGCTTCCCCTAAGAAAGAACCAACAGAAAAGAAGGACCCCTTACAAACGCCCTCACCAGCAAAATCCAAAGCCTCGGATTCGTCGGCCAAACCCACTCCTGGATCATCGCCGTCTAAGACGACGAAGGACGAAGCCTGCGACATGACTATGATGATGACGTCGCAGATCTTGACGGCGGAGGATCTGGACTCGGGCCTGTGGAAGTGCGTGGACGAGCCCATGTTGTTGGTGGACGCGCCCATGTTGCTGTTGAGGGAGGAGTCAGATTCGGAGGGTGAGAGGAAGAAGGGGGTGGAGAGCTGTCGCATATCGGCTGCCAGGTACTCCCCCGGGACCTGCGATGTGGGGGTGGGGCGTGACGAGATGAGGATGGTGAGAGTTGCTGCTGCGGACGGGGGAGAGGAGGAGGTAAGAATTGCTTAACAAGACCACCCATACTCTGCGCAGAAAGATTCCTTTAGTGTATGTGTTAGGCTCAAACCCCGAAATCGCTCACTGAGCGAAAAAAACGACCAATTCGCGGAGTGGCATTTGCAAAACGGCCGCTACCCGAAATTCGGGTTGTGGTATTTTCAAAAACGCTCACTCCGCGATGTGGTATTTTCAAAATGCCAGAACGCGATGTGGCCGTTTTTCAATAGAACCACAACCCGAAATAGACTTTTGTAAAGATGGTTGGCGCTAATGTGGGAAGTTTGGCCAAATGAAACATTCCACAGACTTTCTTTGGCTGGTTTAGGATTTTATGATACCAGACCCATTTAATACGCCGTACCATTCTCCGAAAGGTTTTGCCGAAATTTAACTTATATGTATAGTCTAATTCAATTTGTTCTTTTAAGACTTTTGTACTTAATTTAGATTTATTAAAGGTTTTTTTTTTAATTTTTTCAGTTTTAAATTTGGAATTGTCCTTGAAATTTTCGGTTTAATTTCTATTTAATTAAATTTAAATTACATTTTTTATTATTGTTGCATTATTTTAAAAATTTAAAATCAATAAAGCGCTCAATTTTGTGACATGTTTTCATCGTTTTTTCATTTATTATACAAATAAGTCCGAGCTGTGGCTTCTTTGGGATGTATTTGCAATTGTTTTTTTCTTTTAATTCTGTGTAAATTTTTGTTTTTGTTAATAAATTGATTGATTGATTGATTAAAAGTAAATTAAAAAGTATAATTGATTAATTGCTTGCATAAAAATTGAGGGAATAATTTTTAAACAAGAGTCAACTGGTAATACGTCAACAATTATTGTCAAAAATCGAAGTAATATTAATTAAATAATTATAAAAACAAATTTAATAATGACATACCACATTGGAAAATACCACATCGCGGAGTCAGCGTTTTTTAAAATACCACAACCCGAATTTCGATTAGTGGCAATTTGCAAATCCCACTCCGCGATGTGAGCGTTTTTGAAAATACCACAACCCGAATTTCGGGTTGTGGCCGTTTTGCAAATACCACTCCGCGAAGTGGTCGTTTTTTTCGCTCAGTGAGCGATTTCGGGGTTTGAGCTTAACATATGTATTAGATGAATTTTTACAGTAGAACTCCATCTACGATGACTTTCATATCCAAAAAAACTTAACTTCTCTCGTGTCCCAAAATTAAGAATATATTTGATTTTTGGAAATCACGTCAAAAATTTAATTTATTTCCCTTAACACCATTTTCAGGGTCCCCAGACACAAGACAAATGTATGAGAGCTTCAAAAAACATGGTTAACACTCACCAAAAAAGAATACAAAAGATAAAATCCACCTAAAAATAAGATAGGTAGTATAGTCTAAATATAGGCTAAAAATCATAATTAAAGATATGCCACGTACCTCAATGGCATATCCTTTGAAAAGTTTTTGCTTTATAGCTCACATGAATATTTCTGCTAGCATTCCGGATGTCTGTGTAGAACTCCATTTTCTATGGAGGGTCTCTATAATCCCTTAAGCTATTGCTATTGTTTGAGTAAGTTGATCCTCAGACACATATTTCCACTCTTAGAAGAGATCCTCTGGTTAAAAATTATCCATAATTTTTGGACCGGAGTGTATTTTATTCCATGTCAATGAATAATTTGGATAATGCGCAATGGATATTTTCATCATCTTAGTGAGCAAACATATTCAAATAACCATGTTCACGTTTTCCATAAACCTTTTTTAAGTGTAACCGCGATTTTCTTAAAAACTATATGTCGCTCAGGCATGTTTTATTTCCTTCATTAAAGGAATCTGGCTGTGCAGAGTAACTTGGCTAACTTGTTGGTTATACCCCCTGTATTATTCATTATGACACAAAACTATTTTTTCTACCAGAGAGAGAGAGATGACTGTAGTAGGGGAAAGGAAGGTAAAAGTATCCAGTGGTTTTTCCCTGATAGCAATAGTAGGAGGAACGATTGAGATCACATGAATACTTTCATCATAAACCATTAAAAGACTGCCCTTAATACTTTCATACATTCTGTATTTCATTCATCAAACAAAATAGGGTTTCTATGAATGAATCGTATTTTTTGTATATAAAGAAATAGTGATTACTTTCAAAGTAAATATTATTGTGATGAATGGTCCCTTGAACGCCTTGGAATCGTTAGGGAAAATAATCAAAGGACTCGAATTCTCTAATGCTCAAAGTAATCTTAAAAACCTCACAGCCATCTAAGCTGTGACTACCAAATTGTACTGCATGTATAACCCCTCTGTCAATCACAGATATCCACAATGCTGTATTGTGTGTTTTCTGGCCAGTGGTTTAACAGCAATCGAAGAAGGATTCCACCAATCAGAGTCGTCGATTCCTTCTTTGATTGGTTGTTGACCGCTTATCAAGAAGCACAGAATACGGCCGTAAGAGTTTCAGACCCAAAGATTTAAGAGCATGTACTCATCAGCATTGTCTTTATTGTATCCAAGAAGCGATTTCTTGACCATTTAAGCGCGGGGATTTATAAGTAAATCTGCTTTACCTTTTCATCCAAAACCCACCCAGTGATCAAAGAAACTTATAATGTTGTGTCGCTTCTCTTTCCTCAAGGTGGACGGCCAACACACGACGGCCGAAGTGGAAGTGACGGAAGACGCGGCCGACAGTCTCCCGACGGCCGCTAGTCCGTCGGTGGGCAGCGAGGCGGGGAGGAGCTCCACTGGGGACAAGCCGGCCTCCGCCGCCTCCCGCTCCTCCATCCCGGAGGCCATTGTGTACGAACCGCCGGAGAGGAGAAAGTCCGCTGCCTCCACTGCCGCCGAGGAGAAGAAGGACGGAGAGAAGGATGAGGAGGATCAGAAGGAGTCCGAGAAGGAGGTGGAGGAGAGTGAGTATATGAAAGGGGTTATCATCTTAAGTAGGTGTTTTTCAGCAAGGCCACCCAAACTCAGCAGCCTTGCGGGGAGTACATACAAGATGCCAAAAAGACCTATACTGTAAAAAAATACGGCAATTTACACAAAAAAGTGGCGGAATGAAATTTCCTCCGCATCATTGAAGGATGTTTAGTACACTGCTATGTGGAGGGACCTTCCTTTCTTTTCACCAATTTTTTTTGTGTAAAGTGCATTTTTTTAAGCGATGACACAACGGTTATTTATTTTATATTTTCAGAAAAATGTAACGCCAAATCCAGTATGTGAAAAAAAAAACTCCAACTTATTATAACATTACGGCCAAAGCCCGAAGTCCGGCCACTTCGCGAATTGGCCGGCCAAATCGCGATATGGACGAGAGGTTTGGCCAAAGAGCGATTTGGTGGGCCATTTCGAGTAAAGTTTCGAGTTTTCCGGCCATAATACGATGTGCTCAATCAAGAATGCCCACATGCCCTAAAGCACGTATGGGCAACATCCATTTTAGATTTTAGTACCAGATCAAGTTAAGGGCCGTATTCAGAAACTTTAACACGAGATGGAAACGAGATGAGAACGAGATGGAAACGAGAACGTTATGGAAACGATGAATTTGAAACGATATTTTCCCGAAACACTAACGGGAGTTTCCGATCCTTTCCCTCATTGGATAAAATCTCCTACGTCACCAAGCAGACCAAGACGAGATTTTTTTTCAGCCAATCAGAGTCAGCTAAATTTCTCGATTTTGAAGAGACGGGTGCTCTTGAACGACCATTTCCAATTTATCGTTTCGTGATCGTTACGTGAGATTTTACAACGTTTCCATCTCGTTCTCATCTCGTGTTAAAGTTTCTGAATACGGCCCTAAAACCCTGTTTTTTCAGGTATAATTTCCAAAAATTTTCTGGGGGATCCCCTAGCCCCCCTTAGGACTTGGAATTTAAGAATTTTAAACTATGTATCTTACAATAAGTTTACAAATCTAAAATCCAAATCCAAAAATGCAAATCTAAAACATTCAAACTAGGTGTTCCAAATCTAGTTAAAAACCTGTTTCTGGGAATCAAATCTCCAAAAATTTTCGGGGAAGGATCCTCAAACCCCCCTTTGGTAAACTTTATTACTACATTCTTTAAGACGCAAATTCTACCCAAAAATGTACTGTAGTGCTACATTAGACCTATTAAATATAGATGGGAGGGAATGAGGAATAATCTGGGGCCCTTCACGAAATTGAATTTTTATTTACACCCCTGAGATTAATCATTATACTTATTATTAGTTCATTACATTATCATTATACTTATTATTTATCATTATACTTATTACTGAGATTATTATTATACTTATAATAATATAATTCTAGTCCAGGTTAATGTTTAAATTTAGTACTATAACTATTTTTTGATAAAAAACCCTTTTTTTTTTTCAAAATTATACCTATTATCTACTCTATGGCCCTCCACGTCATTTTAATGTATGAGTCCGGCCCGCAAGCACTGAACTATAAAACAAACTGGAGTGACTAGTTAGCGTGCTGAAACCGCATCACACCCCGGAAAGGATTTCCATCTTCTTTTAAATTTCTCCATCTGTTAGCACCATAGTATAGTACATAGTTGTATGCACAGAATGAAACGAACATTCTAAATTTTTGCTCACTAGGGGGCTACCGCCCTCTGCTCGCTATCGCTAGCCAACCCCCGTTAACTGCTGACGCAGTAACTTTTGGACCGCTTCACAATTCCCCACAAAACCCAGCTCACTGCACTTACTCACTTTATAAGACATTCTTAACACAGGGGTAGTACTTCTCCGTGGTATTCTTTCAAAAATGGCGAATATTTATTCAGTGGTGGAATTTTATCATTTCCTTTATGGTAACATGATTTGGCGGATCGCTTTATAATTCCAAGAAAGGTTCATATATAGTTCCCGCTAAATATGAACCTTCCCTTAATGTTTCAGTGCTTCCCTTAATGTATCTGTGAAAAACACATTACCTTAGGGAAATGGGTGAAAAAATGTTTACATTGCTCTGTTGTTAATTTTCTTGGGGTTGAATTCCGTTATAGTTCCCGCTAAATATCACTAATCTCTTTTGGACACTATAAAGTATAAATATTGCTAAATTGTTTCAAATTCATAGATTAAAGTGTTTAATTAGATCTATAACTATTCAGTTTATCATTAAAAATTAGAAAAATTGGTTTACATTTGAATATTGAGCGTTCGAAAGAGATTGGCGATATTTAGCGGGAACTATAACGGAATTGAACCCCAAGAAAATTAACAACAAAGCAATGTAAACATTCTTTTACCCATTTCCCTAAGGTAATGTTTTTTCACAGATACATTAAGGGAAGCATTGAAATATCTCAGGAATAAATTTAACTTTCTTAAAATTTGTAATGATTGACTGTTAAAAATGTAGTAATTATCTTAAACATCGCGAAAATTTAGAATTTTATCTTCATGAGAAACAAACTTCGAAGTTGTGTCATTTTCATAGCAACGACACCGAATGTCAAGACTTCCAACATTTTCATCCTTATATCTAAAACATTCACCCGTGTTATTTAGTTGTTTGCGTTTTGTCATTATGAAATAAAGAGTTACATTTTACTACCTTAAAAAACATACTTGCAAAAGGATATAAAAATAAATGCAAAATTCAAAATTTCCGAAAGCGAGTGTATATTTTATTGTAAATATAGTAATGATTAGGTTGCCACAACTACAAAGATAAATATAAAAATATTAATTTGTTATTTAAAAAAATAAAAAGTAAATTAATTATATATAAGTTTAAAATATAATGAAAACCGTTTGAACAACAATTAACCTTTGAACAACAAAAATATAAATATTGTTAAAAATAACACAAAATATATTTTTTAAATTCGTGTTATAAATAGAAAGATGATTATTTAATCTATTTGAATATTAAAAAACCAGTGAAATATGTTTTCAATTGTTTTAAAATTCATAGTTTCTTGCTTTGTAACTGCGACCTTATCCGAAATCTAAAAAAATGGAAATATTTTAAAATTGAGATTTTTTTTAGAAATTCTAAAGGCACTTTGCACATCCTCAAAAGAATCCGGACAGTTTGATACCAAATATATGTGTTATACGGATCAGTAATTAAAAAGCCTTTATCTGGAAACCGTTCACCAAAAACTTTTTTTTAGAATTGAGAGATAATATTTTAAATAACAGGCATGGGCGGATTAAACGGGAAATGCTCTTCCAACCTCCAGCTTGCCCCGATTGTTTAAGCAATCGGGGCAATTTAACCTTCCGCGCTGGCACGATCAATCGCTTGTTATAGTATCGGAGGTTGCCACTCCAGTTTGTTTTATAGCTCAGTGCCCGCAAGTTCAAAAAGGTTGCCCATACCTGCCCTACAGAATGAAGAATTAATATTTGTTTGATTAAAAAGTTATGTTGCTAATATTGCCCCTTTTGTTTTCTTTTTTAAATTAAAAATATAAATCTTCTAATTTAAAAATATAAAAATCGACAAGTTTTTAAAACAAAATTTTAAAATTTAATTTTTTACTTTGTCTCAAATGCCCACATCCCACCGCTGTTAGCTGCAGGTACAGCAGCTAGTAATTTTTAAAGAATGAAGTTATGGTTATCCAGAGCCAATAATACGCCCCAATGATTTTTTCTTCCAACTTTGGCCGATCCTCCCCACAGAGTAAAGATACTTCTGAGAGTCCATTTCCATAGACGCTAATGGCAACTTTTTTAACATGGGTTTTCCCATAGACGGTGGCGTTTCTATGTGATAACGGTGGAACTAACCAGAGAATATGACGTAACGTTGTTGACTCTCTACAATCGAGCTACAGCCGCATACACTCTCTCAACTAACCCCGCCCACTTTCAAATCGCTAAAGAGGGAAAAACTTTTTAGATATTTTCCCGGTGATAAAACAGTTGCGTGTATCTTTCTTTCCAGCATGCGCTGGGGATAATTTCTTTTTCTTAGACATTACAAGTCTCTCTGATGTCACGCTCTCCAGGGACTCACCCAATGTTCTGCCCAGGCTCAGATCTCTCGCCGGCTTTTATACTGATCTGCCCGTGACGTCACTATCTCGCGTCTTCTTTAAAGTGACGATGGACCGTGAGTTCCTCTGGAATCGAACTCACAACTCCAACTCAATTCAATTTAAACATATAACTACACATTTAATGATCATTTCTGCGACCACAATCACTGATAAGAGATATTAAACTCCAGAACAAACGACATCAATGTTTATAATAGGGAAAGTTTAGTAAATGTCGGGGAAAGTTTTCAACCATAAGGGAAAAGTTTCATTGATCAGGGGAAAAATAGCAGAGATTGAGAAATTCAAATGCAGCCTCCATACAAAGTTCAAAGTCCAATGAGAATCACTCGTTTCCTTTAGTCCCCGCCCACACTAATGATTGACAGCTGGAGGGTCGGAACGCCACTATGCGATAACTGTAGAACTATTTTAGTAAAATCGCGTTTTGGACTCTCTGAATTATCTTTACTCTGTGATCCTCCCCAGCCACTTCGAGATCAGGCCGGCCACTTCGCGAAGTGGCCGAATTCGGGCTTTGGCCGTAACATTATACACGGTAAATAATTTTAGCATCTTGCAGATATTTCCATTTAATCCTTAAGCTTTTATTTATCTTAACATACCAGAAAATAAGTAAGAAGTCATATAATTTTCTGTTGTAATATTTTATTAAAACTGTGGGTCAGGAAGGTATGGAGGTACATGGTACAGTCCTTTGGGAATGTAACATGTACTCCAATCAATGTTTGCAGATTTTCGTCGTTTTGCTGATAAACCCAGTATTTGAGCATTTAAAATAATTTTATCGGGTTTTGATGACTAAATTTATTCAAGCTGCTTAGAATAACAGCCTAAATCCTCCAAACTTGGTGGTTTTGTAATTAAAGGGTTTTCTGTAAAGGGATCTGGGTTCTTTTCATGGAAAAGCAAATTTGGTTGGATGTTCTGACAAGACAAATTATTGAATTTTTTATTTGGACAATACACTGTTAAAAAAGTTCATCCTCTATCCGATTTGTGATGAATGGTTGGGCTGTTTCACCACAAACCGGGTTAAATTTAGTTGCAACCTATAGTTCGGTAACAGGTATCACCAAGTTTTCAGTGCTTTCACTAGTGAAATCTGGTGCTTTCGCTAGTGAAAGCACCGAAAACTTGGTGAAACCTGTTACCGAACTATAGGTTGCAACTAAATTTAACCCAGTTTTTGGTGAAAGGTTGAATTTTTTTTAACTGTGTAGACATCTACCATAAGAAAGATGTATTGGAAAAATACCTAAATCCATGTTTATCTCAAAATTTGTAAGTCAATATCTTTCTGAGAAGTTCATATGGTAAATATAATAGTAAAAGTTAACTATTATATTGTTGTCAAAAATATTTTAATCCAACTACTTGTTTGGCCATCTTGGGAGTAGCAGATGTTAGGTAGCTATCACCAGATTCTCCAGATTATAATGTCTCTCCTGTGTATTTATGATCTATCCTGTCCTTTAATTATACAATTACCTCTATTATTTTAAACATGTTTTAAAGTTAGTTTGTAATTTTTTTATTTTTAGAAAAAGAATCCTCTAGCAAATCTGAAGACAAAAAAGAGACCAGAAGCACACCGGAGCCAAAATCAGTCGAATCTTCTGAAAACAAACCTGAAGACAAAGCTGACAACAAAACTTCAGAATCAGACGTTGCTGATAACAAAGATTTAGAAAAAGAAAAACCTGCCGAAAACAAAGAATCAGAAAGACCTTCAACCTCTAGCTCTACAGCATCAGACAAAGAATCTAAAGAAGAACAAGTAGAAAAATTAACTAAAGATAAAGAAGAAAGTAAAGAAAAAGGCCAAGAAGATGAAAAAGAAACAGAAGTAGAAAAAGCAGACACTAAAGAAAGCGAAAAGGCTCCAGTCAAGGATGTAAAGGATAAAGATGAGAAAGAAAAAACTGAAGAAGGGAAGCCCAAAGAGACCACGATAGAAGAGTCAGAAAAGAAGGATGTAGAAGACACAGCTTCTGTGTCAGAAAAAGAAAAAGAGGAAAAAATAGAAGCTGAAGAAAATAAGAAAGACAAAGAAAAACAAGAGGACACTAAAAGTGAAAATAAATCTGAAGATGATGGGGCATCAAAAGATGAAAAAGAAGAAGGAAAAAGTGAGAAGGGAGAGGAAAAAGACGTATCGACTGTAAGTTCTATAATTTAAATTTCCTATCACTGTTTTAAGTGTGTTTTTAGCTCAAAGTGATTATTAAAAAAGTTAAGTTACTGTTCATATGCTCTAGTTCACCATGGTTTTAAAAAACTAATCCACATCTTTACGTGTTTTGCATGCTTAAAATTTGGTGCGTATGTTTAACCACTGTACTTATTGTTATTTAATTCCAACAAAAAAATTTAAAATTTAACCATATTTAAAAGTAAGAATATACCTTAAAATTTCATACATTAAAAGTTATTTTGATAATGCAAACTTCCATTTCATTTTAGATTCTTAAACAGTTGATTATAAATTACTGTAAAAAGTTAATAATTTGTTTGTATATATTTTATGGTATTTTAAGTTAAAAAGACAAATTTATTATTCCAAACAAGTGGTCCGTCCTTATATTACATGCAAGAAATATTCATTATACGTAAAGGAGAGGAATACCATTTATATCCTTAAGAATAACTCTATTGGTTTTGTATAAAAATCCACAAAATCATTTTAAGTACATACTATTACTAATGGTAATGAACTGTCAATGGTGGAATAAAATATTATTTATTTTGTTATTATGAAAAAAGGTACTTTAAAAAAGTTAAAAATGGAGGGTAATATGGAATAAATGTTTGCAACTATTTAAAAACCGATTAGAATTAAGAGAGACTACTTAAT
This sequence comes from Tetragnatha versicolor, assembly GCA_024610705.1. Lineage (NCBI taxonomy): Eukaryota > Metazoa > Arthropoda > Arachnida > Araneae > Tetragnathidae > Tetragnatha > Tetragnatha versicolor. The sequence continues at coordinate 29,193,439 of JANDEH010000005.1, forward strand.
TTTAAATATAAAAAAAATATTTAAAAAAATCATGCTCAAATAGTTTTGTTTTTGAGTCTATTTAAAAAAGTAACAAACTAAATTTTCTTTCTATGCTCTAGTACAGTGCTTTAGTGCATCAAAATATCTTCTCGGTGATCTTCGGAGGATTTGAATTTACAAGAGATACTTTCATCATCTTTGTTTTTCGGTTCTTTAGTTGATGGTATGAAGTCAATTTCAGATTATACATCAGAATGGACAAAGTATTCCAAAATACCCTACCCACCATCTTGGATTATGATCTATTTTACTGACTTATAAAAATAGATAGCTAAAACGACTACGGCATAAGAAACTATTATTCTTTTAGTGTACATTATGTTTAACAACAAAATTAAAGTATAATAACTGGTAGGTTAAAATGTTTGAACTTTTACTGGCAAAAACTTTCGAAATTCCCAAAACACATTTTGTTTTTCAGCGATTCTAATGAAATGACCATTACAAGAAGTTATCTCTTTATGCCCTGCATCATGGGAGTCTTTCTTAAGTCTTTCATGGTATTCCTACTTTATGGCAACACCAGAGATAGCTGAAACTTCCATTTGGTATTCCATATTACCCGACTATTCCATATTTACCTCATCTCCTCTTCTTTACAAGGTTCAAAAAGGCTGTAAATTTTAAAATTTTAAGCTTGGATAACCTTTAGTGTTTTACTTGAAAAGTTACCAATCGATGTTGTAAAAAACATCTAAAGAACGGGATTTGAATGTAACTGAATCCTGAGACCTAGTCGTTAATTTAGGACTATTTTGCGGAAAATCTTAAGGAATTTTTTACGTGAAATAAACAGTCTATAAATATTATTACAAAAGCAGTCTCAGAAAGGAAAAAAATTAAAAACTTTCATTCAGATTTCTCAAAGGTAAAAAAAAGCTAGAAATATAGTTTCCCAGATATTGATGGATGAAAGAGGTATGTGAAGCATCAAAGCTCACACAATCGCCTTAATTAACTTTTAATTAAGACACTTTAAGTACCTAATTATATTTTGAAGGTACCTTAATTAAAGTTTTGGAGGTTGTTTGAATTTTATTTCTGAACTTCAAACAGAGTATTAGTTGTTTACTTTTCAATCTGTCAAATTGTTAAACTGAATGTACTGGTAAATAAGGTTTTGAAGTGTTCATAAAACATTTTATGAGTATTATAGGCGTCGTATTCCTCACTGATTGAGATTTTTCCTTATTTCGCTCACTAACGGAACATATGATTTTTAGAAAAATCATCAAGTGTGTTATGAAATAACTTATCACATCACATGGATATTAAATTTAATTAGTTTTTCAGATAAAATTAAGTAAGGAGAATCAAGTTGTTATTTTAGGAATTGCTGGATTTTTAAAAAAAAATTTCTAGCAGTTATTAAAACTGTTACGTATAAACTAAATAAACCTATAAAATACCCTATAAAATAAACTTAAAATATGTTGCTTGGTATGTATAATGAGAGACCCAATCCCAATAAAATATATTTGAAAACGTAAAATATTAGTTTGCTCAATGCTCATTCATTATACTAAAAGCAAATGTTTGTACTAAGTCAAGGATAGCGATAAAAAATTTTTGCATATATGTACAATGAAATATATACCATCAAGGTGGTAAGTTTATCTACCAACATGAGAAAACTGAAAGATAAGAGTATCTAAGAGGTGAGGGAACATAAAACAAATAACAGCCAAGAACAATGATTTTGCCCTTTTAGTTGTAATCAGGAGCCAAGTTGGTGTTATTATTGATTTTATATCGCCCTTAGGAGCACAAGTACACTGACAGTTTTTTTCCTTCCTCAGGACGAACCCAAGACCTTGGTGGAAGAAGAAAAAGAGGTCGACGCCTCGGGCAAGGAGGCTTCGACCGCGGGGGAAGAGGACACAACAACCGGGAAAGAGGACAAAAGTGAGGACGGGCGAGCGGAGGAAATGGCCGGAGAGGACGGCCAGAAAGGAGAGGAAATTGAGGCAATTGGGGAAGCGGAAACTATGAAAGATGAGGAGAAAGAAAAGGTAAGGGAATTCGAGGCAAGGTGGTTTCCGAGACTTCTTCCTTTTTCTAAATGATATTGTGGCCTCTAATTGGTCAAGGAGGAATTGACCGGTGGATTGTGATAAAACTTTTATTTAAGTTGGTGGAGATGGATTCGTTATATTTTGGGAGGGATTTTGTTTCGTATTGTTAGGGGAGTTGTTTGAAGAGGTTTTTTTTTGTGAAATTCTGAGTAAAAGGGGTGATGGGTAAAAATAATAGTAGTTTTAATGGCTATTTTAAAAAAAAAGACTGAAATTATTAATCGAATTTCTAAAGAAACCCACATTTTTTAGAATCATTGATGTTTTTTGAAGAAAGGGACCCGATTGCTTTAAATAGGAAACTTGTTCACTTAAGCAACCTGTACTAATTTATTTTTTACTAAATAATATTTCTTAACAAACATGAATTAGATATCTGCATCAGACCGGAACGTAAATTCTAGAAAGTTAAAGATTTATGTGAAGCTGTTTGCTATTTATGGGTGAATAAACAATCAATTTAGTGTATTTAGTAAAGGAAGTTTGTAATGGATAATTTACATTACTTTTTTTTACTTTGTTCTTAACCATGCGTCAAATTTGCTATTAATATTTTTTATAGGACGAAAGTAACACCAAAGATTCCAACGAAGAAAAGGAAGCGGGTGGAAAAGATGAGGAAGAACCAGCTAAAGAAGAAGGAGAAGCTTCTACGGACAACGTTGAAGAGACAACAGCAGAAAGTGGTGATAAAAAAGAAGAAGAAGACGAAAATGATCAAGATGCCGTGAAAAACGATGAAGAGAAGACCGAAGAGACCGAAAAAGAGGAAGAAGCAGAAAAAGCAGGGGAGGCTGGAGCAAAAGAAGAGGAGGCTGAAAAGAAAGATGAAGATGAGACGGAAGCAACTGAAAAGAAGGAGGATGACGAAAAGATAGAAGACGCCGAGGTACAAGAGAAGAAAGATGAAGATGAGAAGGAAGGAGAAGAGAAGAAAGATGCAGAGGAAGGAGATAAAGAAGGAGAGGATGAGAAACCAGAACCTCCTCCCAAATCCCCGACGAAGAGAACGAGGTCACCAGACAAAGCAGGAAGAAGAGGTACGGTTTTAATTTCTTTTTTGTTTGGATTTATAGTCGGGATTTATTGGCAGAGAATTCAACTTGAAGAATAGTATGTCAAATACCTAGTTGACTTATATTAACGTTTCATATTGGATTTTAGGTGTATTGCTTAAGGCTTTTCGTTTGATGTTTCGAAAGTCCTAACCGCAATTAATCATCGATAGCAGAGTGGGATAGAAATTGGTTATTGTGGGAATGTAGGGAAAACAAGCGAAGGGGCTGATTATATAAGAGATGGGAGATCCCGTTATATTTAGGAAATGAGTTTAATTAATAGCAACAAATTGTTATTTTCAAACATAACTAATTTCTGAAACATTATAAAATTAACCCAGTACAAATAAATATATACATTAAAGCATTCAAGCATTAGAGGATGTTTAAACAATTTCTACCTTTTTTTCCATAATTTTACATAAGGACTATTTAGTACATAAGGAAAGGTGTCGTGTAATTTTTTCCTAAGATTATTATAAATACATTTATTTATCAAATTGAATCAACAAGCTACGCGTTTATAATGTTATAATTGTAAAGAATAAAAAAAATTATAATAAGGACTATTTGTGAAAGAGTTGAAAAAGGGAATAGTAAATATTATGCGTAAATACAATGCATTGAATATTTTTAAATGCACTTTCAGTAACACATTAGTTTAAAAAACATGTTACGTTTTGTTTTAAAAATTTGTTATGGTGGACTTGAACTTATGTTAATTTTACGTCAAAGTAATGTTAAAAGAATAGTAAATATTTCTTTCTAGAGGCTTCATAAACTGTAAATATGTTTGAATTAACATAAATTAAATGTGTCTTATAGTCATATTTCATTTGATTACATGTTTCTCGAAAACTATCTTAACTAATAAGTTTGAATACTATTGAGGTTTCTTTTCTAAAAATAGTCAAGTTACTGCTAATTTTTATTTAAGTTAGCATCTCAAAATGCCACAGATGTTTAGTTTTTGGTTTGTAAAAAAGCGTTATTATTCTAAGAATCCATTCCAAATTTTATTCACTGCAGTGATATAACTTAGCAGATCTTTCTCATAAGGTTTTAAAAATATTAGATTGGGATAGGATATTAGATAGAAAAACACTGCCAAATAAAATTTAACTTTTGCATGAAATCATAATTTAAAGTAAAAGAGGCTAAAAAGATTACAACCATATGTTTTTAGCAATCGTGTTTACTCCCCAAAATAAGAAATATTTATCTTCCGGTTTACAAATTTTATCAAAAGAATTTCGACCAATTTAAATTCCTTAGGGCCCCAAAAAGGAATATGAAATAAAATTCAAGTTTTGCACGAAATCATAATTAAAACACGAAATCCTTCTTTCAAACCTAAAAATTAATCCTTAAAGAGTGATTTTACAGCAATAAAAACATTTCCTATTCGAGATATATGATCACGTAGTACCAGAGAAAATTTAGTATACTCATTCTATTTCTCATTCTTTGTAGTAGCGACCTATTGCGTTGAGAGAATTGCTTTCTGAATGTAGCTGTGTGATGGACATTTTATTTTTTGAGATTTTTCTTCTCCTAAAGTGCATAAAGCAAAAGCGTGAAATTAGATTCTGGCGTTGCAGTCAGAACACTATTTGTTTCACTTCACCCCTTCGGAACTTATGAAACATAAGGGGTTATTGAAAATTATTCTGTTCTTTTTTAACCGTTCGTTTCAATTTATTTTAGTCTGAGTAAATATTTTTATAAGGAAAGTGACTGAACTAGCGTGTGTCGGGGGTTTCCAAAAGATATTTCCTCTTTTGTTTTCTATCGTAAAATATATTTTATTTTCCTTCGGAAGAAAGTAAAATAACGCGGGTAAATACGAAAAGATTATAGAAGTTGTGAAATATATAAACTTTAAGCACAATTCTTTGAGGTCTGCCTTTCTGATGGCTTTAAGGTCCTTTTTGACACTTTTATAACATATAAATAAATGCATTGCATTTAATTTGGTAATTAACTGATTTTAATAATAAAAGATGTTATTTGGATCCGAATTTCCTGATAAATAAATTAAGGTGGGCATTGATATTATAAAATAATAGCTTTAATGAGGAAGTTGCATGATTTTTTAATCGATTCTTCTTGCAAAAATAAGCAACTACCCAAAATTTGAGGCTGATCGAGAAATTTTTTGATTGCCAAAAAAATTAACAAAAATCCCCTTTTTAAAAGCGCGCGGAAACGCCAAGAGTTTGGGATGTGAAGTCAACGTACGATAAATATTGTTGGAAGGCAATGGAGTTGTTGGTATGATTGTTGACGTTATCGTTACTTTTTAAACAATAAACGCTTTCAGTCACATGTTTTTTCTCGACTTTTTAATTAAAATATTTAATTATCTGTACATTTTTTTGAAAAATTGACTAGATATCTCATTTTACCATACACAAAACCAAACGGAACACTTGTTTGTTTTTGAAAATCTGACACATGCAACTTCCTTATTATCACAAAAAATTGAGTATTCAATTTATGATTTTTTGGTTCAATTAGATAAATATTGAGTTTGAACTAAAAAAATTACATATTAAAAGTTGTTCTCATTTTAAGTTAATTGTATAATAGCTTAGGTTCTTAATTATCCAATGTATTTGAGTGCTTAAAATATTTATATATTTTATATTCAATTTGTGTGGATTCAACTAGATTTTCTCTATTGTCTCTTACAGTCAACATAGGATTATAGTTTTTTTAATATTTGATTTTATAACTCAATACCTTAATACTACTTCTGATGTTTGTTCCCTAATAACTACTTACTTTAATCTTCGTTGTGCTAAAAAAAGAAGCCTAACAATTAAAGCATGAAGCACACTCAATGTTTTTCCCAATTTTGATCCCTTACTCTCTCTCTCTTTTCTTAGTAATAAATTTAAAAAATTTTTTAAGTGTAATTTTAAGTTAATTTCAACTAATAGAAATAGACGTAAACTAAAACCAATATGATTATATATTCTTACAAATATGAGCAACAAAATAGTTTTCATATATGTAGTTAAAAATAAATTTCTACATTAAGGACTTCCTCAGGTTTACCAAAAATATTCAAGTCATGAACTGTTTCTAAAATATACCATGGATTTCATATCTTGAAATAAACCAATAAATACGAAGAGAAAAATTGCTCCACTTCTATACAAATAAATAGAAAGAAGTTCTTTGAGTTTCAATAGTCAAACCATTTCAATGTAGTACTTCATTTTAAATCTATGCTCGCTTCACGTTCCTCCTTCTCTTCATCTTTTGCTTGTCTCTTTTTCACCGAATTCAGCTCCAATCTCACTACACTTGCATGAGAAGCATGGCATCACGTTCTTATCTCACGATTTCCGCCACTTATCGATCTTTCTTGAACGGCAATTGCATCGAACTGCACGGCGAATGATACAAAAGAATCGATTCTCTCGAGACCGATCTCTGGCTTTTGCACTCTGCACCGCTAAACCGAGAAGAATCGAAAGGAAGAGAGATCTGAGCTGTTTATCCCCATAGGATCTTTGCCTCAGCTTCGACTTCTGCCTAAGCGCAGCGGAGGATGGGCACCAAAGGATCTGCCACCTGTAGGAAGAATTTCACCTTACGAAGGTATGTTGCTATCCAGCACTTCACAAACAATACAATAAATTCAAAATACATCACAAAAATTCTGAACACAATACGTTTTGGTGAGAAAAAAAACTAGTTTTATTTTTTTACTTTCTAAACCTCTGGTCTCTCTAGTACAGTGTATGTAAAGTACCATAGAGCGATGAGCTGAGTAGCGTTCTTTAAGGTTGATATTATTAGCATGCAACTGATCTCAAATTAAGGAAATATAGGTTCGAATTTCAACTGCTTTGGCGAAATTTCACTTGTTTTCCCGAGTTGAAATTTATCGTTGGGTATTCCTGATTTTTTTACCTTAATTTTAAAAATAATTTTCATCAGAATAAAAGTACCAAGTTAATGTAATAATAGTTTAATGCAATAAATCAAAGAGGAACACAAATATAAATGAGAAAACACCATTATCACAGTTTTTTTCTTTTTGAATAGGGGATAAATAATAAATAAATAGTTATTCTGAGTTGAAGCATGCTCCTCTGTAACAATAAAGCTTTTTATTTTCCTACAGAGACTTCAAATAAATAAATGATCCATTAAAATGTTTTTCCACTATAAAAGATTTTACCATTTTCCAAAATAATAGTGAAGTTTGATAAAAACTTAATAAATTCGTTGTAGTGTTCAATATCCTATTTCATGAAAAAGATTTTTCTGAAATCAAATAAACTCGGATAGATTCCAAAGTGAAACTTTTCGGATTTTTCTAGTTCTGAAAAATGAGCTTTTCATGTGAGAAGTACGTGACTCTGCGTTAATGTACCTTTTCTCGTGCCTATTTGCTTTTCGATTTGTCTGCAAAGAGCTCCAATGGGGTCTATATTTCAAAGTTGTATTGCATTTTTGTTAAAAGAATATTATGTTTAACCTTATAGTTGGATTGCTTAGCTTGATACATTTCAATTGTTTATTCTATTAATACGAGAATATGAATTGCATGAATTACTTTATCAACACAAATTTTACATTTTCAATTTTTTTTCAACCCCGTTTTATATTTGATTTTTTTATCATTTATGAATGAAATTTTATAGTTATGTTAATTTTCACCTTGCTTTGGCACATGTTGCACTGCAGATAGAACATTTAAGTAATTAGTGCAAAATATACGAAATTTTGACTAATAAAATATCTATACGCCTAAATTAAATTTTTAATATTCATATTGACTATCTTCAATGAAGAAATCGGTATCAGTCAAAAATTTTGTTTGAACATTTCTTATGCAACACAAAACAAGAAAGTACCCTACAATAAAGTGAGGATTAGCTTGAAAAATAAAAACATATACAGGGTGTCCCATAAATAATGGGCCACACTTCTAGGGCGGATAGTAGACACCTAGACAAGTCAGAATCACATAGGATTTGGGGGTCTCAGACCAAATCCCAGGGAGTTAAAAATGGAGCGACACCCCAAAAATATTATTGAAAAATTCAATTTGTTGAAGAACTACTATTGGTAAAAATTTAATTATGGTCTCCAAAATTGTGGTTTAACATGATCTTTAAAATTATCTCAAAAGTATTCCCTTTAAAATGTTTTTAATATGAAAAAGGTTAAAAAACCACAAAAAAATGTAAAAACTCTGCCAAAACCTAATTTAGTATTTAGAAATCCTTTCTTTTGATTTGATAATCTGAAAGATCATAGTTGTAAACCCTTAAGTCCAGAGTTTCACGTAAAAACCATCAATATTAAACGCTTGAGATCTTGTTAAAGTTCATTTTTTGCGTGCGGAAACTGGTTTCCTATAGCCGTTTCCAAAACGGCAGTTTGCGGACCCAAAAACGGACTTAAACCATGCTTTATCATCCTCTCAAGCATTTAATATTGATGGTTTTTACGTGACACTTTGGACTTAAGGGTTTTCGACTATGATCTTTCAGATTATTAAATCAAAGGAAAGGATTTCGAAATACAAATTAAAGTTTTAGCAGAGTTTTCACATTTTTTTGTGGTTTTTAAATTTTTTTTGTAATAAAAAGAATTTTAAACTGAAAACTTTTAAAATAATTTTAAAGATCATATTAAAGCACAATTTTTGAGACCATAATTAAATTTTTACCAATAGTAGTTCTTTTACAAATTGTATTTTTAAATAATTTTTTTGGGGTGCCGCTCTATTTTTAACTCCCAGGGATTTGGTTGCAAATTTGTATTTTCTGAGGTGAAAAATTTGATGAGACTAGTTTCAACTCTATTGGAGACTACCTAAGAAAATGCAGAAAAATCTGTAGTCTAAAATTCCCTTATGGCTAAATTTCCTTAATCATTTCCTGAAAAAATTATATATCTCAATATCTTCAGAATTTTCATCTCAGAAAGTTTGTGATAACAAAGAAATTTTACTAATTGGAAATTTTAAACTGTAATGGCTATTTAAATGTTTTCTGTGAAATTATTCCCATCCAATTTTTTATCTCTTAAAATGAAAATTCCCAATTTAAAGTATGTGTCCGGGGTAAATATATAAAAAGTTATGGGACACTCAAACTAAAATATCCTATATATAGTCCAAGAAAGATAAGGGTTGAAGTGGAACAAATTGTAAAAGAAAGTTTGATGGGTGATTCTTATAGGAAATTTTCCGTAGAAAACGATGGTGAAACGTATACCAAAATTAACCGTGTCCTTTAGCCAATATGGCGGATTTTCCAAAATGGCGGACAATCGTTTTTAACTTATTACTTCCTAAAAAATGTTAAAAAAATTTTTAATTTCTGCAGTAAATGATTAGAATTTAGTAGCAAAAACAATGGGGAGCTGTTTTTTCCTCTTATGATTTTTCATTTATCCAATATGGCGGATTTTCCAAAATGGCGTCCACTAATGTTTATAATAAAAAAAATTATGATGATAAAATCGTAATTTTTTCAGGATATGGTAAGAATTAAGTCATAATAATATTCATATCAGTTTCCTTCCCTCAATGTATCAAATATGGCGGATTTTTCAAAATGGCGGAAAATCGTGTTTTACTTATTTGCTAAAAATCGTTAATAAAATAAAACTTTTGCAGTAAATTATTAGAATTTAGTAGCAAAAATAACGTGGAACTGTTTTTTTCTCTTACGATAAGTCATTTATCCAATATGGTGGATTTTCCAAAATGGCGTCCACCTAATGTTTAAAATACATAAATAATGATATTAAATTCGTAATTTTTACAGGATATGGTAAGAATTAAGTCATAATAAAATTAATATCAGTTTCCTCCCCCTCAATGTATCAAATATGGCGGATTTTTCAAAATGGCGGCCACTTATTAAGATCATTTTTATTTTTAATTGTTATTTTCTTAATAATTAGAAATATTAAATGTAATTAGGTAAAATATAAGCAGAATACTTATAACTTACTAAAATTTACGGGTAAATAATGTTTAAGGTAGGTAGAAATTCAAAAATTACTATTTACCACTTAGTTTGAAATATGCGGCCGCCTTTTTGGAAATTATATCAATGTATCGCAAAATCTTGGTTAAAATACCATTTTATAAATAATTTAATATATAATTATTTATATTATGCCAAAATAAAATTTATTTATATGTAAAAACGTTAAAAATAAAAAGGGTCTAAATAAGTGGCCGCCATTTTGGAAAATCCGCCATATTTGATACATTGAGGACAGGAAACTGATATCAATATTATTATGACTTAATTTTAACCATATCCTGAAAAAATTACGAATTTATTAATATAATTTATGTATTTTAAACATTAGGTAGACGCCGTTTTGGAAAATCCGCCATATTGGATAAATGACTTATCGTAAGAGAAAAAAACAGTTCCACGTTATTTTTGCTACTAAATTCTAATAATTTACTGCAAAAGTTTTATTTTATTAACGATTTTTAGCAAATAAGTAAAACACGATTGTCCGCCATTTTGAAAAATCCGCCATATTTGATACATTGAGGATAGGAAACTGATATGAATATTATTATGACTTAATTCTTACCATATCCTGAAAAAATTACGATTTTATCATCATAATTTTTTTTATTATAAACATTAGTGGACGCCATTTTGGAAAATCCGCCATATTGGATAAATGAAAAATCATAAGAGGAAAAAACAGTTCCCCATTGTTTTTGCTACTAAATTCTAATCATTTACTGCATAAATTATAATTTTATTAAAATTTTTTAGGAAGTAATAAGTTAAAAACGATTGTCCGCCATTTTGGAAAATCCGCCATATTGGCTAAAAGACACGGTTAATTTTTGTATACGTTTCACCATCGTTTTCTACGGAAAATTTCCTATAAGAATCACCCATCAAACTTTCTTTTACAATTTGTTCCACTTGAAGCCCTTTTTTGAGCTAACTTTCTTGGACTAATAGCCTATATAGGAAAAATAGTTTGAAACAGCAACTAGTAAATCTATTGCTTGAATTTTGTTAAACAATTTTCTAGTTCAACCAAAAATTTATAATAAATCAAAAGTAAAATTTATCCAGGTCACCTGGATAAATTTTACTTTTGATTTATTAGTCCAGGTGTCCAGTAGGCTGGGTCGAAAAAGACAAATTTTCGAATATCGAAACGCTTCAGGTCTCAAAAGTTGCGTCTTGGCATGCTGATAACTGTAAAAATAATCAAAAAATTCCTAAAAATATCCCTGAAGAGCGCATCGGGCCTAAAGTTTGAGAAAATTGACAAAAAAACCTTAAGTTGAAAAAATTCCCGAATTTCGTAAATTGTGTTCATAAACTTCAAACTAGGTGTAAAAATATCCTTTTAGTTGTCTGAATTCAAATAAAAATATCTGAAAAGTTTACTTTATTTTTGAAATCCGAAAAGGAGGCCTAAACGTGGTGAATTTCAGTGAAAAACCTAAAATTCAGCACTTGTAAAAGAAAGGCACTATTGAATGTAAAGCTCAACAAATGAGCTTTTTATTGATGAACTAACTTCCTTCATACTTTTTCATCACTTTTTGGTCATTTTATATAGTGTACAATTAAAAAAATTAGTTACATGAAGACACAAAAAATATCCCCTGTGAAGCATGCCTAAATACATTACCATACAGTAAACCTCATTTAATCGTAGAAAATATATCTTATTAAGTCTGTGAAATAGCTTTAAAGTTGGGTTTACAATCAAAATCTGGGGTAAAAGATCGTGTGTGAAAACAATGTTGCTTGTAGGAATCCTTCTCCATCTTTGTTTTTAATAGCAAACTCCGTCACAAGTATAAAATTTAATGGCAGCAGGAGGCATAACAGTTTTTAACCCCTTAATGAACAGGTTTTTTTCTATATTGATGGAGGGGTAGAAGTAGGTTGTGATAGAAGTCCAATTGACATTAGTTCCTAGCAGTGAGGGCCTAATTCAGAGTACATAGTAGTGTTTTTATTGCTATGAGCTATTTTTTAGACTCTTGCTTCAATACTTAGATGGGGAAACTAGAGGACCATTAACTTTCAAAACGGGGCAATTGGCAAACTAACTGGCTGTCACCTGCCTACTATAGTTTTCAAAGGAATTTAAAATGAATAATACATGGATTAAAAACTGATCTTAAATAAGATCAGATGTACCTTCTAAAGGCACTACAGGGTGGTGAGTGTTCTTCGGTCTTGCTGTAAAAGATCTTAAGTTATTAAGAAACTCTAGTCTAGATGCTTATATGTGTCCTTCTGGTTTTAGGATAATACATTTCTGAAAGAAAACTCAATTTAAAAATGACAAGTAGAATATTACAGAATTTGTACATATCACGACCTTCTTTGATTCAACATAAAATGTACTTGTAACGCTGATAGTACGAAGCTGCTGTGGACATAAACATAAATATGGACATAGCGTTTTACCACAATATAATATTTTTAAGCTATTCTTGATACAAGTAAGCTGTTGAAAGATGTGTGATACTTGTGACGGAGTTTGCTATTAAAAACAAAGATGGAGAAGGATTCCTACAAGCAACATTGTTTTCACACACGATCTTTTACCCCAGATTTTGATTGTAAACCCAACTTTAAAGCTATTTCACAGACTTAATAAGATATATTTTCTACGATTAAATGAGGTTTACTGTATGGTAATGTATTTAGGCATGCTTCACAGGAGATATTTTTTGTGTCTTCATGTAACTAATTTTTTTAATTGTACACTATATAAAATGACCAAAAAGTGATGAAAAAGTATGAAGGAAGTTAGTTCATCAATAAAAAGCTCATTTGTTGAGCTTTACATTCAATAGTGCCTTTCTTTTACAAGTGCTGAATTTTAGGTTTTTTCACTGAAATTCACCACGTTTAGGCCTCCTTTTCGGATTTCAAAAATAAAGTAAACTTTTCAGATATTTTTATTTGAATTCAGACAACTAAAAGGATATTTTTACACCTAGTTTGAAGTTTATGAACACAATTTACGAAATTCGGGAATTTTTTCAACTTAAGGTTTTTTTGTCAATTTTCTCAAACTTTAGGCCCGATGCGCTCTTCAGGGATATTTTTAGGAATTTTTTGATTATTTTTCCAGTTATCAGCATGCCAAGACGCAACTTTTGAGACCTGAAGCGTTTCGATATTCGAAAATTTGTCTTTTTCGACCCAGCCTAGTGTCCAGGTGTCTTTGTCCAGGTGTCTTTGATTGTTCTTATTTTTAAAACAAAATGGAACAAATAAGTCTTTTTTTACTCTGCAAAAGTAAAAGAGGAATACTTTTTAACGGATAGTTAATTATAGGAAGTCGCTTTTTTTTCCAATTAGTGATAGTTCCAGTCGGAAGACTTCCTTATTGGGAATAGTTAGTACTTTCATTACTTAATAATTACATCCAACCATTAGTAAAAGTTATTCAGGGGAACTATTTGACTTTTTTTTATGTTCACTTACTACCACTCTTTCTTTTATTCCTTTAGCATTATTCTAATTTTTTCAGCATGAAAGAGAAATGTATTAAAAGTAATGTTAGATTTTGAGAAAGATGAAAAGGAAAATTTTGATATTAAATATTTACAAATAGCACTGAAGCGCATGCTTTAGGATCTTCTATTGTAAAAATTTATTTCTAAAAATTATTTTTAATTCTAAATAATTGCATTCAAACATTTTGGAAAGAATAGTCATTGATAAAAATTGAGATAATAAATTGATACCTATTTGCGAGATTTATATTTCGCTAAAAAATTAAAATAAATTTATTAATTAAAAAATAAAAATAAAAAAAAAACGTTTCTTGTACTTCTTAGAATAAGTCAAGTATAACATCTGTTGTGAAACAGTTAAGTTTAAAATAGGTATTAATTTTCAGTATTTTAATGTCTTTAAAACGCCAAGGAATGGATAGGTAATGGTAGCAGCAGTAGTGGTTATCATGTTCTAAAAATAAAGTAAATAATATAATATTTTAACTTCAAATACCTATCCCTTTACACGTTATTTAACCATGTTGAAAGTCAAGTACATCTGGTTGAAAAATTGTTATTAAATTAACTATATTGTGATACTTAGAGAAATGAAAATATTCTAGTGAAAATATTTTTAAAAGTACTGATATTTAATACTTAAGAAAACTTTTTTTAGGGGATAGAGCTTAATCCTACGTATCGTCTAAGTTATTAGTATTGTATGGTGATATTAAAATAGAGTAACATATAAATTGAATAGTTTATATCAGAAACAGGTCAAACGCCATAATACTTGCTTTAAGGAAAACCATAAAAACTCCCTACATTTTCATGAAAGTGCTTAGTAATATCATCTTAACCCTTTCAGTCCTAGGCTGCCCTATATTAAAATTGAGTTCTATAGGAAATTTGGGGTGGATATGAGAGAAAAAGGTTAAAGTAGACCTTCTAATGGACATTTTACTTGAATTTTAGTGTTTTTTATTTTGAAATTTGTTATAAATAATGTTTTTGTAGTAGGTCTAAAATGAAAAAGGGCAGAGACGCAGTATGGTAAAATTAAATAAAACTTTATTGAGCAAGACGAAAGCAAGTTTGTATAGCAACGACAAATATATCTCTAGTCGAAATAAAAAGAACACTTCTTATATAGTTCTAGAGTGACGTGGTACTTCCCGACGTCATACAAAATCAATTCATTTCAGTTGCTTTTGATGTTGATTTTCATAGTCCAACAGTTTTCAGTTAAACAAATAAATAGGGATTATTTCAAAGCACATCCTTACCAAGAATAAAATGTTAAGCATTATTATTCCTATTTTTTTCTTTTCTCTTCAATTTTTAGGTTTATCTGTTTTTTCAATTAAACAATATATGGTTTCTGTTTAGCTAATAATTCTGGTAAAAGAATTACGTGTGTATAATTTAATAAATGTTAGTTTAACGGTTTGCACTAAACTCATCAGATTTGTTTTTGTCAAAAGTTTGACTTTAGTTGACAAGTGTTAAATATTTGTTTTCATTATTGTATTTTGTTTTATATATAGTAATGTGCATTTATTGTCTCTCGTACTCTATGGAGACGAGTCTTCAAAAAAAATTCCTTCAAAGAAAAAGTAATATTACGCTTCCTTATTTTTAAATTTGAAATTCCTATTTCTCGATACTTATTTAAAGTAGAACTCCAGACATTTAATAAAAATAAGCATTACATTCTTTGTTTATTTTAAGTATATACAAACATTATATTTGAATCGGTTCTCAAAAAACTATTAAAATGGCGTTTGATGAAATTTCTTCAAATTGATTATCATGCTTTTGTTTCAGGTGTTTCTCCTATTTCATCACCACCAAAACCATTAAAGGTAAGGCTATAAATATTTAACCTGGAATGTGGGTTTAGATTAGATCAATTAATAAGCTTAAAAAATTGTTCGGTTCCAACTATATTTTAAAAATCTAAGTTAAAAACATTTACACTGTAAAAAATAATCCTGCAAAAAAACAGAAAATTTCTGGCAGCAAAAGTTGCCAGAAAAAATCTGTAGGTTGAAAAATCCTGTAAACAGAAAAAAGCTGTAACCTACAGGTAAATGCTGTAAAAAGGAACTTTCTGTCAAGTGGGCTACAGATTTTTCTGTTGCCTCTCAGAAAATTTTCTGCTTGTGCGCATGCACTTATTTTAGTAGAGTTTTTTTAATTTTAATTAATTGATTTCCGGGGATAGAACCCGCGACCTACCGCATGCTAAGCACGCACGCTACCACTGAACCAAAGAAGATTCAGTATAACGTTGCCAATAGCTGTATTGGTTTTCAATGCAGTAAGTTTCTGTTTAAGTACAGATAAGCTAAAAAGCTAGGTAAAAGCTGTTATTTTACATAAAATAAATAGAAGTGCGGTAGGAATGTTACATGACAGAATATCTCTGTAAACATAAAGTCACTGTTATTGAAATTTCTGTTTTTCTACAGTTTTTTTTTACAGTGTACTGCGCTCTCATTTTTAAGGTAGTAGGTACCCTTCAGCTTCTTTTTTTCGAAGTTGACTAATCTACATTCTACACACAAAAGTAACAATACAAGTAAGAGAATTTTCTACTTTTATCTCAACGAGAGCGACCAATATTAAAAGAAGGTATTCAAAATATTTATAATTTAATGTCGGATATAAGTAGTACTTAAGATTCAAATTTTAGCTACTATCCTTATTGTTAAATTTACTTACGTTTTGAGTTATCAATATTTATGTTTATAATACTTTCATTTAGAAATTAATTAAAATGCGCTAATTTTTGAGTTTTCAAATAAACAAATACCAAAATTTTACATTTATAAATTATATTTTAAAATAATAAAATTAATATTAAATATAATTATATCATTATAAGATTATTACATAATTACCTGTTTCCAGAATACAATCTATAACTTCGATGATGCTTCTTCCAAAAGTATTTGAATTAGAGCATTATTATTTGCAACCATTTTCCCCATTCTCCTAGATTTTGTTGTTGAATAGTGTTCAATAAAGCCCATCCATACGAAAACAAATAAGTGGTTTCAGAGTGAGGGAGAAATACAAACGACCCAATTAGCTCGAACGGCAATAATTAGTAATGTTGTTTGTGAAACAAATAACTCCTATCTATTATGGGCTTCGGAACCAAATGTTTTGAAAGGAAAACATTTGAATGTTTTGTTCGATGAAGTGGTTTTCCTTTTTGAGACAATGCGTACAAAGATTATTTCATTGGAGTGCATTTCATGACAATTAAAACAAATATCTTATAAACAGTTGCAGATATTTTTAACATAGAATTTAATTAATATCAGGTACGCTTTTGACTATTAAGAACAATTATAAATGCAAAAAATGTTTACGATTGTGAATAGAACGTTATCTAACCCTAAAAAATGACTTTCGGGAGATGACCCATCTCTTGACTAACCTTTTTTCATATTTCTAAAACTTTTAATGTAACGTTAATAGTCCTTTAATCATTCATTGACTACAGCCCATTTAAAAAAATATGTTTCCTTTGTGTAACAATTAGGAAAATTAAAGGACTTAAATAAGAAAACAATTATGACAGTTAATTTTATAGCATGTAAAATATATGTTATAGAAATAGATAATAAGCATGAAAAATTTAAGCATACTTTTACAAAATTTTACATACAAAAAAATTATTCTTATTTATTGTTCAGCTTATTTTTCTTCTTAAAAACAAAAGAAACAACTAAATATCTGTATTAGGGTAAAATACAGGAAATATCAGGAATTATAGTTTCTGTAATTCCTGTTACTTCCTGGAAAAGATATAGGCATTTACATAATATATTCTTAGAAGCAAATTCTTTAAAACATTAAATTATCCTCTCAGCGGTTATTCCCTACCTCCCCAAAGTCCCTCTAATTTCTCCCTCTCTTATCATTAGACAAATTGCCACTTCTAAAGCTACAAATAAAAGTTGAATGCCAGGATCTAGGCAAACTAATTAACTATTAGCAGCACTAATCTCTCTCTGTAAGAATCACACTTAAGAAATGATCTTTTCCCCAAGAAAATCGATCAGAATGTGTTTTTGTTTGGATTAACTATCCCATTTTTTTACATTGATTTAAAAGCCGCTATATCGTTTGTCTTAGCGTAATTTATTGCGTGTTTATCTCAAAGGAAGAAGCATAAATCCCTTCTTAAAGACCCTCCAAGAAAGAACAAGAGTTTGGGAATGGGGGATGGTAACGATCTGTTTAGGCTGTTGATGGCTAACAATAAAGGTTAATAAAAAGGAAAATAACGTCTGCGATTGAAATTGTTTTTTTATTATTCGAGTAAATATAACGTTTTGGATAATTATTATATATTAATGTAAATCTAACTGTATTGCGTGTGTAGCTTTAAATGCTGTGTTTTTTCGAGTATTTGCTACAAATGGTAGTAGTGCACATTCAGTTAAAACTTAATAAGTATGTAGGATTAATACAATGTTCAAATCTGATCAATAACAGTGTTTTAAAATGAAGGAATATGTTTAACCTCTTTTTAAAATAAAACTATAATTGATATCAACCTCAGTGAAGAAATTTATATAAGAGTGGATAAATGTAATGAAAGATGTAATAAAATATAAATAAATATTAGGCCAAATATAGAATATTAATCGCAAAGCATTGAGTAAATCAATACTTGAACTATCTGTTAACTTCATGATTATTTTATAATCTATGTATAGGTATAAGATTTTTCTGAAATTAATATTGGAAGTTCAAAATATATATTTAGCTTTTGAGGGGGATTATTTTTTATTTAAACCTATAAAATTAAGGAAGATCATAAAACTAAATTATAAGTACTACAGTATTGCATAAATTAATACTACTTTAATAAGTTTGATGAAAAAATAGTCTAGTATAAATAAATGATAATATATAAATAATAGTAATAATAATAAATAATGATAATAATAAATAATAGTATAAATAAATGATATACGAGGGTTGTTTTTTAATTAACTTCCGTTTTGCTCCTGAAAAAAAAGTAGTAAGAATTTCGAAATAATTTTGCTACTGGTAGATAGGTACATCCTTGAGGATCAATTTTCCTCTTTACTGGAAAAAATCGGTCATTTTTTCTATTATTTATCGCATTTACAAGCGCGCTCCTCGAACCTATTTCCCGCCAACCCATAGAGAATTCCTCTTTTTTAAAATTTTCTCCATTTTGATAGTTTAAAAATAAAAAAAACAAATGAATATTTAAAAAAAGGTTATTACGGAAGGTTATAAACATCTTTAATTACTTTTCAACGTAATCACCTTTAAATAGACCATTTACCGTACCTTTTCACTAGTTTTTAGATCATGCTTCTTGAAAAGTTTGATTTTTCGTTGAGCTTCGCATCGGTCCGGACAGCCGTTTTCCCCCTTAGCGCACACTTTGCCTGCGAATCTATCGATATTGCCTTGTTTATCATGGCCATGGAGGTAGGAGTAGAAGAAGGAGAGGAAGCGTCCGTATCTCGCTCACGGGGAGAAATGAAGTAACTGAAAGCCAGCTGCCGCCATGCGTCTGCTACCAAAAGAGCGAGTTTTAACATTGAGTCTTACGGGGAGCATACAGATTTTTAATTTTTTTCGATTTAAAAAATACAAATTTTGCTTCGGCTCTTTAAGATTTTAAAAGCTCCATATATTGAACGTGTTTCCAGTGATATAGTTATTTTTTTCACCCTATAAATGGTATAGAAAGGTTTAAAATACAAGTCACATATACATACATACATACATCTTTATTAGGAGCGCACAGCGCCGAAGGCGCTTTATCTCCGCCTGAAATAACAACATGAGATTAAAGGGACATGAATACAAATTTTTGCTTGAAGTTGGTCATGGTACCAATAAATATAACAAAGAAAAGAAGTGTGGAAGTGGGATTATTCATCATCATCAGGCGCTTGGTAGAAAATAGTCATTAAATACAAGTCACAAAGCATTGCCCACTGATATCTAACACCTCTTTTCGAAATCCTAGCGGTGCACATATATTTTAAAGCCTAAAATAGTCGAAATTAATTTAAGTGCGTACCACGTAGAATATAAAATCACAATTTTAAAAAAGGCATGAAATCGGAGGAGCGCGTAATGCACATAATAATAATGCATGAAAACGGATTATATACTGGATTTTATTTTTATATTTTTCAAATTTAGAACGCCAAAAATTATGTTATTGTTAATTAAATGTACCGATAGAAAAATTTTCAAACAAAATAAGTATCAAAAGTTAAGCATTTCCCCTTTTTATCTTAACTGAAAATGATCACTTTATCTACGTTAAACATTAAATAAACTTGGAAATTAATTTAATGCTGTATTTGGTTTTTTTTCTTTATTTACTGACATTACTTGTTTCTTTCAAAAATTTCTTTTATTTACTGTCATCTTGAATCATATTTTGCCAATGCATATTATAATAACGCATGAGCTATTAAATTTTATAGTTTAATTTTTCCGTAAGCTACCAAGCTTCCATAATTCGAAATAAATTTGGGAATTAATACAACATATTCAAATATGCTCTGCTTTGATTCTAAGAAAAAACATTGGGTTCTAAAAATTAAAAAAAGAATGTAAAGGAGAGACCTAAATCGAATGTTTATAAGCGGTCACATGATGTCCAGGTGCAATGCTTTTGCAGATGTCTTAGCTTTGAAATATATTTTCTTGAGATATTGATGTAGCAGTTTATCAAATTTAGGTATTTAAAGTTAGTTTTGTGACCTGCGTAATTTACCGAGCGTTCAATAAGTATGCGTTATATATACAAGAACAAGTTTATCCCAAATACTAAGTGTTTTACCTTAACAAATATATTTTCCATCACTTATTTTAACCCTTTTTTGTACAAAGAATGAACAAAGCAAATTTATGATTCGCTAGGAGGAAAATATTTCATTATAAATATTTATTAATCATTCTAAAAATACTTGGTTGTTGACTATAGTAAATATGTTTACGGGTAATTTTAAATTATTTGGTAACTATCGCAATTATTGTTCAATTAACTAATTGGATATTTCCATTGCCATGGAAATTTTACCACCCATGCTAAGTTTTATAGTTCTATCTCCATTTTGAAGTATCTAAAATGTTACGTTCTAAAATACAAAATAGGTGTTAAAAATTGGCAAAAATTTTCATTTATTATCATAATTTCTTTATATCTTATGGATTTCCTTTAAGAATTTAGCATTGATAGGTCTAGTACACTCTCATATAAGTTTTTGCGACCTTAGATCGTTTAAAAGTGCTCGAAAATTGAATTAAAGGGATATTTAAAAATATTTGCACAAAATGCTTTAAAATGTTCGGAAGCTTAATTAATAGCTTGATCTATGATCGTTAAACACATCTGCACACAAATCAACAGTGAAAATTCGTTTAAAATATCATGCAGCGTTAAGATTTAATGAAGAATTTACATAGGAATCTACGGGCGAGGAGCGTTTTTGGTAGCACCAATGTGGCCGACCGGTTACAGTGAAAGCTTCACTCAGACTTCGACGTTTCCCCTCCTTCTCTCACTCGTACCTCCATGATCATGGCTGTAACTCCAGAATCCCCAATGCCTGGACTTGGCAGATGGAAATCATATGGCTTTAAACATGCACAATAGCATGCTGCAAAAATCACCTGCCTGCCGATTGTCTATTGTTAATGCGAACAGAGTTTAAAGGAAGAGAAATTCTCTATGGGCCGGCGGGAAATACGTTCGAGGAGCGCGCTTGTAAATTCGATAAATAATAGAAAAAATGTCCGATTTTTTTCCAGTAAAGAGGGAAATTGATCCTCAAAGATGTACCTATCTACCAGTAGCAAAATTATTTCGAAATTATCACTACTTTTTTTACAGGAGCAAAACGGAAGTTAATTAAAAAACAACCCTCGTATATATATCACACTTTGAGTAGTTATACCAAAGTTCAAACTTTTGTAAAAAATATATATTAATGCCACACAAACAAGAAACAACATCCCAACCGTTTTCTTTTTTGAATCAAAACAAACACCATTGCCACTTTTGCTTCTCCCAAACTTTGTGCAAATGCCTGGATGAAAAATGAGCCCCGGCAAAAGAGAGATGCTCATTCCTTAAAACTTTCTTTTTCTCCACAGACCCCACCGTCACCCCAGAAACCCCAGAAGACAACTTCCCCCAAGAAGAAAAATGGCATGCTCTCCCCCATTAAGACACCCAAAACCCCTGGATCGGACACCAGAAGTGAGTAGCTTTGTCATTGCTCTTTGATTCATGTCGTTCATATCGGAAGATAGGGAAAGTATATATATATTCTTGTTGACTTTCAAGTTTTTATTCAGATTTATACCTACATCTAGATATATTTATACGTTAGCATTTTATTTCCTGATTAGTTTGAATTTCAGTTTATAATCAAAGGAATTTAGTATAACTAAGGTTAAAGTTTGGATAATCATTATATTCCTTATTTTCTACTTATATTTTTAGAGAATCAAATGTCGAAGAAAAATATAAATTCTTTCACATTTTGAAATTAAAATGATGAGGTTTCAAGTTAATTTCTTCGTTTTAAGTTAAATGTGTAAAATGTGTTAAAAATAAAATATGTTCGGTACGTGATGTTAAAATTAAGATTATTTTTTTCACTCTTGAAAGCTCTAAAATAAACGCGTGTGTTGGTTGAGAAATGTTTCAAAACCTTATGATAACACTATACCTTACCTGAAATAGATTTGTGTTGAAAATATTTGCATAGCAAAATAAAGCTAGGATAAATACAAAAGAATGTGTTTTTCGTAGGAAAAGTATTAATACTAGCTGTCACTATAATTGAAATAATATTCAGCACTAGCTTCTTGCATATTGGAATATGTATGAAAGTAATTATATCCATTTATTTTTTCCTGCCTGAAGATAAGGAGGATAAAATCTAACAAAAATGTTTGCACTTACAATCCTTGGTTAATTTTTCAAATCCTAAAGCTTGTGTTAAATTATATCTTCTATCGTTAAAAATTTAAATATGAATAGGTTTTAAAATTAACTTTAAAAAATTTTATATTAATATAATTAAAATTGATCATTAAAGTTTTAAAAGATGAAAACGGCTAAAAAATACAGTTATAAAATTTGAGAGCGGACGCAATATAAAATGGATGTTATAAAACTGTTACTTAGAGTCAAATTTCATTCCTCACCAAACATTCTATCCTTCCTTTTTAAAATTTTTGTAAATATATATTATTAAAAGAGGAGAATGATCTTAGGGGAAAGTAGCTCAAAGCGGGTATGTCGACCAAAACGGGTAGGGGATCGAATATTCCATGGTGAATCCCGAGTGTCAAAGTATGTGTATGCCGTGATTAACCGAACACTGCCGAGTTTCCATGAACTCCGATTGAGCATCAGATTTGTAATATGAGGTAACTGTGAGCAATATAATACACTTACCATGCTGTTGATAATTTAATATTAAGTTGACACAATCTAACTTCTAATCTACCCTGAAAGAACCGGCGATTTTGTATATTTTTGAGGTTTTAACCCTACTTAAAGTAATAAAGGAGCTTTAGGGCATATCGGGTAGGGCAAAGCGGGTAGCTATACACAATGGGAGATAACACGAAATGATTTTTTATGATAGGTACGTAAATAAGGTCTCAAACATTAGTGGATTGACGGGGGCTCATGGGGGTCAATGAATCCTCCTTTATTTTTAAGGATATTAAATTCTTTCATAGTAAGCAATGGTTTCAGTTCAATTAGAGACAGAATGACCCCCAAAGGTCTTTAGCTTGAACCCTAGGATCTTTCTCCTACATCCGTCCATGTTCTCAACATTAGTTCTAAAAAGATAATTTTGAGTTAAGATTTGTCTCGTTTGTAGTGCTTATCCGCTTTGCCCCTAATGGGTTACCCGCTTTGGGGGGCACCGTATTCAACAAAGTGTTTTTACGATAGTTTCTTTTTCAGTAATAAATTATTTTTTGGCTTAATACAACACTATCAGGTATTTTATTTTATACTTCTATAACGCACACATCATTTAAAATCAAATTTGCAATTTTAACCAAACACTAAAAATGATTTTTGAGCATTCAAAGTTAGCATACCCGCTTTGAGCAACTCTCCCCTATGCCAAAAAATATTCAAAAATTCTTAACTGGATTCAAAACAGACATCTGGAATCAGTCTAAAATACAGTCCAATTCAAAACAGGCATATTGCACGAATAAATACTCCAAAGGCTTACGAATTTCTCATTCTCAAAGAGTTATTTTCAATTAATTCTTAGGATTAACTATTGGCTCGCTCGCATCAATTGAATTAAAACCTTCCATTAAAAATGTCAGGCTTTAACTTCCAAACAAACGGCTATACCTCTACTCGAAACACCCAATCCCATTTCATTAAGAGAATCTTCCTCCCGAATATCAGAATTCACAATCACGATATCTCTCAGAGGGAGGCGATTCATCTCTTTGCGAAAAATGCGGAATCCGCTTTGTCAAAGTTGAAACGTTTCATTTTTCAAGCGCTGTATTAAGTGTCAAGTCGTGTTTACAAAGCGCATCAATCACCGAGAAAAGCGCGTAATCTCGTGAATGATAAAGTCCGCGGATTGGAGGAAGCGTTCCTAGTTTGACCGCTTGGTTGGTTGGTTGAAATTGAAAGGAAATGAGGAGGATGTGCGGAGTTAAGGGAGATGGAGTGGGTTGGGTGATTTCGTTAAGGGTTTGACGGCAGTATGTGTTTTGGTGAACAAGTGCGTGTAACAAAATGTTGCTTTACAAATTCCACTTTTTAGTTTCCTGAGTGAATTGGTTCAGATATGTATCAAAACAAGGTTATAGATTAAGATAAGGTTGGCTCTTCACATAGAGATGAAAATTCGACTGACGTATGCTCTTCCATCCAAATACGTAGTTCCTCGTCATGATGACCAATCCGCAATAACCAATCACTTTTATTATGGGCGTGACTTTGGTATGAGTTGCTCTGCGCGGTATAGCTTAGGGATTTTTTGATGGAATAAGAGGGATATTTGAACTTTTATTCAACAGGTTCAAGTTTGAAATAGTGCAGCATTTCAGTTAAGAAATCAAAAAGTGTTTTTTGATTTAGATTGAATGATTGAATAAATATTATATTTCCGTGTTGACTATCTGTGGCTAATTTGAAGATGCTCACAAGAAGTACATAGTTCCAGATACATAAGAAATTTATTGATTGATTTCTTGACATCAGATATATTAAGAAATCGGGAGGGTGGATATATTTAGATAGGTGTAGTACAACTAAGTATTTAATCTTTGAAGGGATCTTGATATAAGCTCGCTTGTTGATTCTCGTTTATTATTAAAAACGTGTAAAATGTATCGTTATACCAGTGGCGGATCCAGCGGGGGGGCCATGGGGGCCATGGCCCCCCCCGAGAAAATTTCAAAAATAGTTAAAAACCCCTTTTTCAGAGCTAAAATTTGAAAAAAAAATCATTGTAATTCATGCAATGTCTGACAAGAATAAAAACAACGCAAGGGGGGCCATGCTCATCCCGAGAAAAATTCCAAAATAGTTAAAACCCCTTTCTAGAGCTAAAACTCAAAAAATGTTCCCCTTATAATTCAAGCGAAGTCTTAATTCTTTGGTATGGTACGTTGCTCATATAGCCAGTGGCGGATCTATGGGGGGCTATAGGGGCTATGGCCCCCAGGGGACTTAAGTTCAGACTAGATAAAATTGAAGTTTTTCAAACAAATTTTTGAAAAGTTTAAAACCTTTTCAAAATTTTTTTGTAGCTCTTTTACATTTTAAACGGCCCAAAGAGCTTTATTTCATAATCATTAGCCCCTTCTAAGATCTTAAGCCCCTGAAAATTTGTAGAATCAATGCACAATTATAGGGAAAGTGGGTTTTTGCTCTTTACATTTTTGTAGACTATTAATTCACTAATATTTAAGGAGTTCAAGAGTTTTAGCCCCTACAAAGCATTTAGTCCCCTGCATTTTTGTAGAATTAATTTGCAATTTAAAGGATTCAGTGGAGCCCCTTCGAAATATTAGCCCATTTCATGATCTTAAGCCCCCTACAAAACATTAGCCTATTTCATGATCTTTAGCTCCTATAAAGCATTTGTCCCCTTGTATTTTTATATATTTGGTTCACATCAACTTGATGAGCTTTTAGCTCCCTCCAAGATAGATGAGCTTTAGCCCTCTCTGCTCTTTTATAAAGATGGAATTCATAACTCCAAAAAAAAAGTTGTAATGTGCTTTAACCACTACAAAATCTTAAGCTTCCCTGCATTTTTATAGATTCGATTCACAATTTAAATGGACCAATGAGCTTTAGCCTTCTTGCGTTTTTAATTTAAAAAGCTTTAGCTCGTTACCGATTTACAGTCCCCTACTTTAGTTTTTGCAGATTCGATTCACAATTTAAAGGGGCCTCTGAGTTTTAGCCCCTATAAAAATTAGCCTGTTCACAATTCAATGAGCTTTATCTTAAACTCAGCGTTAGCCCCCTCCACTAGTGGATTCAGGGGGGGGGGCTCGGGCTAGGGGGCTCAAGCCCCCCCCCAAAAAATGAAAAGTTTTACTCTATATGACATTTTATGCACCAAAATTAGTTAAGCCTGTTATCATACTTGTATAAAATGAAAACCTTTCTGCGAACTGCAAGAATTTACACATTTTTAAATCCTTCTCTCTCAAAAAACACATTTTTACTGAAATACCCAAATTGGGATTTTATCTGTGCTTACATTGATACTAATTTTTCATACTAGTGATTTTAAAACTTTTAAATAATTTACATCATTGTAATTTTTATCATAATTGGAGATTCCCAATAACTGCTCTATCTAAAAATGAAAGATGTAAAATCTTTGATAGATCGGCAGGATTGAAAAATTTAATCAACTAGTTAATATACCTGGCCTTGCATGGGTGGAGTTATGGCTTTAGAATTTCTTTTTTAAATTTTTCAATATATTTTATACCTTATTTTACCAGGTAAAATGTATTAAAATCCATCCAATTCTGCAGAAAAATTTCTAAAAAGAATTTTTTAGTAGTTTTATTGCATAAAAAATTCTAAAAAAATTGTTTTCATATTTTTTCTGCAGAAAAATATCTGAAAAAAATGTTTCTTTGTAGTTTTTCTGCAGAGGGCAAAATTTTCTGCGAACGCACTATGCACATATGCCACTATGCCCAAATGCCCACATAATGTCATCTTTCACTGACGAGGGGGATCCAGGCATCCCCGAAACGATCGTATTAATCGTTTTTTAAATTCAAATAAATATATGCATAGTATAAACGTTGCCTTTTTACTTATTTTAAGGTATTAGGAATGTTTGTAACCTTATATATAAAAATATTAAAAATTAAATAAGTTATGAATCCTTCTAATTATGTATTAAAATCAGTCTTAAATTTAATGATTTTATTCAATACACTATTTTATTAGTTAAACTATTTCGTTGTTAAATTAGAAAGAAAACGAAATACTCATAATTTAATATGATGTAAAACTTGTATTAGTTTTCACCAATAATAAGTTGAAAATAAATTATCCCATGGAGATCGCAAGCGTTGCTTTAAATTTTACTGGACTGCGTTATTTGTGGGGTACGCATTAAATATATGATTTGTTGCCTTTAGTGGCTGCTCTACAGCTCTATATTTCCCCGCATATTATTTTAATCCCTTTCTACACAAGAAGAAGCTACGCGATTTCCCTAAGTAACCCTGATTGGTCAATCCGCTAAGTTAACACGTCAAAGCGTCAACGCCTACCATCCAATTACGTCACCTTGGATGGTAACAATTCTGATAGCCTGATGGGCCCCCCTGGGTTATTCTTAAGGATATAAATGGTATTCCATATACTACCCTCCTCTCCTCTACGTATAATGAATATTTCTTGCATGTAATATAAGGACGGACCACTTGTTTGGAATAATAAATTTGTCATTTCAACTTAAAATACCATAAAATATATACATATATACTAATACTATTGTTGTGCTGGCTTTATTAGTATCTGATCTTATTTTCATTCCACGTTAGCATTCACGCTGTAATTGTTTGGTATTTGTTTTTATTTTCAATTTTATCAGTTGATTTTTTGCCACTGAGGATGCTCTCCGAAGCAGAGAGCGAAACGTTTGGAAATTCCATTCATCAAACACGGCCATCCATCCCGGAAAATGAAATAAATTACTCTTCAGGTCGTGGAAGTTTTCACCAATTTATAATGCTTTAATTAATTAAACAAATCAAAGTCATTGTTGGGTTTCTCGTTTAAGTCTGTTTGAGTCAGTTGTGACGTACTTTTACCCTAAACAATGACAAAGGGCTTGGTGATTTTAATTTTAAATATTTAATTAACTAAATTTTTTGAAAATTTTCATGTGGATTTTTGGATTTAGATCTATTTACTTTACTGGAAAAATGAATTTTTTCTGTTTTCAAAAAATGATGGTATTGCCCATTCTTCTTTCTTCAATTATTTAATCGATATGTTTTTAAAAAATATCTAGCAAGTCTACTAATTATTATCAACCAACTTATAGAATAAACAAGCCTTCAAGAAACTTTTAAATTTATAATATGCACGTGTATTCACGAAATTCCTAAATAAACAAACAACCAACGGAAGTGACGTCACCAGGTAACTCAATCTTCCGGTTTGTCTGATATTTACATTGAACAACATTACACTACTGCGCGTTTGGTTTTTTATAATTTTTCTTTTCTTATTTTAAAGCGTAATTTAAAGGAGAAACTCAAAATATGAGTTCTCCATACTTCCAATCATTATCTGAAAATTGTAAAAAGAGATATCTTGATAAGTTATCTGTGAATGGGACGATTGATTTACCTTATCCATTGGACGAAAATCTCAGCCAGTGGCGGCTCGTGAGTTCATTAAAAGGGTATTCACGCCCTTTGTATAAATTAAAATTTACACAAGAGCAAGAAAGAGAAGGAATGTTGGACGAATACATAAAGAAAACTTGTTTTAGAAAAAATTTATTTCAGGGGAGTTATTATAAGTTCCCTAAATTTTTCACTGCATGCAATTTAATTTTTTAATGGAAATAACCAAAACTTATGATGAAGAAGGCCTTTATTTTTTATAATACCCCTAGTCTATAACATAATACCTCAAAAACAACTTTCATGTATGATGTCCACTCGCCTAACCTTTTTTGAGGCAAACAAATTTTTGACACTTTTATTAAAATCAGGCATAATACCTAATCATAATTTTTTTAAATTAGGAGCATGACAAGAGCACTGGGTCTGTCTACTCATAGTGCTTGTTATATAATCGAACAATTGATAGTGAAAAATACAGGTGATGTGTAATGTTCAAGATCTGTAATTTTATTCCAACGCCACTTTAAAAAAATAACAAATAACAAAATAATTAATTATTTCAAATTAGCTGACGTGAAAAGTTTAATGATACTTTTAAAAAGTTCTTATCTTGTTTTCCAATCCGGGAAAAAATCCAGACCACAAAAAGCAATCTAAACCTCAAAACCGTAAACCTCGGCACACAAAATCTGTGCGGATGGGGATCTCCAATGTGTTGCCGTAAGCCCAAATGTTCTCCGGCGATAAGTCGAGGTTTCCTCGGACTCATTCAGTTTCTTCGCTCACACGTGCGAATAAGGAAAGAAAAACAAGAGTGTAGTATTTTCTTTATTTGATAAACACAAAACTTTCGCATTTCTGGCAATAAATTTTTTACTGACAGGTGAAAGGGGGGTAGAAACTAGATTCTGAGTATGAAAAAGAAATTGAGAATGATTTATGTATTGTTTTCTTTTGATTTTGCGTAT
The DNA here is from genome assembly GCA_024610705.1 of Tetragnatha versicolor. Taxonomy (NCBI): domain Eukaryota; kingdom Metazoa; phylum Arthropoda; class Arachnida; order Araneae; family Tetragnathidae; genus Tetragnatha; species Tetragnatha versicolor. The sequence continues at coordinate 29,223,020 of JANDEH010000005.1, forward strand.
CTTTATATTTGGGTTTATTTCTAATTTTTCACTGGGTGTTCACGTGCTCTTGTGCTCCTATGGACGAGCCGCCACTGATCTCAGCTAATACAATCAACGCCATTGCAACAGATCGTAGATACATCAAGATTAATTGGGTCCGATATTATTGAAATTCATTATTTAGTTTGTTTTAAAACTTATGAATACAATCACCCACTTATTTAAAAAAATAAGCATAAAAATATTTAAAAAGATAATTAAAGTGACAGACGATTTTAAGAATACTATTTCTGAATCTCAAATAAAAATAAACAAGCTGACTGGAATGTAGTAGGATCATTAAAGAAAAATGCACTAAAATTTTGAATAAATCCATAATTAAATAAAATTAATTAGTTCTTAGATAAAAATTCAGTTTCTAAATAAATAAACTGCTTTGATACAATGGATATTCAAGTTTGACATAGCAGAACAGCGATATTAATTTTATCACAACAAGAATGTTCTGAAAAGTTTTCATGATTGAATATTTGCTCAATATTTTGTTTTCTTTGTATCAGCAGCTGTTTTAATTACATTTAAACAAGTTAGTAATTAAAATCAATAAGAGGAGAGATTGAAGCACATCGTTGTAGACCTCAAGGTTCATATTTTTGATCGGATATTATTGAGTTAAAATTATTTTTCTAATTCAAAACACTTGATAACCTATAAACATGTTCGTAATTGTGTCCAGTGTAAACTGTTTTAAAAGTTTCTTTGGCTCTTATTTCAATAAAAATCACCAAAAATAAGCATTTTCCCATGCTGTGAATAGGAATAGGAAATGTGTGGTAAATCAATTCCATTCACAGATAACTTATCAAGATATCTCTTTTTACAATTTTCAGATAATGATCGGAAGTATGGAGAACTCATATTTTGAGTTTCTCCTTTAAATTACGCTTTAAAATAAGAAAAGAAAAATTATAAAAAACCAAACGCGCCGTAGTGTAATGTTGTTCAATGTAAATATCAGACAAACCGGAAGATTGAGTTACCTGGTGACGTCACTTCCGTTGGTTGTTTGTTTATTTAGGAATTTCGTTAATATGTTCTGTAAATATTCGGAAATAAAAGAAATCAGACTCATAAAAATAAGCTATTTCCCTAGTAAACGACCAAAAACCGAAGAAAAATTTAAACTTGGAATCTCAATAATTTTAAAACTAATACAATTTAAAAAAAAATAAACACCAATATTTAAAAAAAATAATTGTGTGTGTGTGTTTAAAAATATAGTTTTACTGTGATTAGTTTTTCTATTATTACTTAAAAATTGAAAAAGCGTCAAAAATATCGAAACTTTTCTATTTAATTACTCTAAACCTAATTAGAAATTCGAATAAGGGGCGATGAGGTGCAAAATTTCATACTTAAGAGTATGTGTCTCCGAAAAATCATGTTTCTGCTGTAAATAGATTTTGCTGGGGGTGAACTCGCAGCAGAAAAAAAATAGTTTTCGACTTTAACATTAAATAACTCCAGAACTGATAATCTAATTCATAAGGTTTTTAAACAAAAATAACTATTATGCATTTATACACCAATGGTCAAAATTTAATAATATTCCTTCAAATACTTTTTGCGTAGTGAGAGTTCAAAATGCCCAAAAATAAAATTTTCAAAATTAGCGGTGGCGGCGGTCACTGATACTTTTTTTAATATTAAGAGATACTTTCGTCTTCTCTAGTTGTGTGTGTAATTAAAATATCAATAAATCTAATTTTGAAAAAAAATTGAACTTAACTATTATTTTTGAAGTTATATTTCGGTTTTAATGTGTCTTCAAGCCTGTTGTCGGTCGTCCATCACTTTTTGCATTGATATTAAAACTTAAAATAAAAATTTTCTTAAAAGTGAAAGAGATCAGCCATAAAATATTCAAACTAAGAATGTTGATGTTTCTAACATATTTTGAATTCAGGAAAGAATAAAACACCTTTAGAATTTTTAAGCTACTAAATTTTTGACGCTTGAGTTGAGATAAAATTGAATCAATTTACTCTTTAATTAATCCTCTTGAAAACTCTGAACCTTTCCTTTTCAAGTATTGATTACCGAGCTTTCTTAAGTGAATTAACATAAAAACGTTTTTTACACTATTTTCCAATTTAACCGAAATCAAAGGTAAATAGGTTTTTCGTAGGAGCAATGAGATTATTTTGAATTAAATATCTATTTTTTGCTTCACAGGAAAATATTTAACGCTCTGAATTAAGTATAAATTTGTCTTGAAAATAAATTACTTCTCTATCCAATTATTTCTTTCTTTAAACGTCGAAATTCAATAAATGCTGTCTCGTTCTTTATTCAAATAATTAAATTTTGTTGCTTTTCTAATGAAGGAATGATTTTAACATACTTTTATGGACAAATTTTTGAATGTTTTATTTGAAAACACTAAATAAAATTGAATTTGAATTGAAAATTTGACTATTACATAAAAACCCAATTCAGTCTAACAAGTTTCCTTAACGGGGTTGCTATAGTTATTATAGTGTGTGAATTTTAGTGTATACTTAGGAGCGTAATATCTAATGTTATATATGCAAAGCATTAAAAATTTTTCCATGCATTTATTAAAAATGCATTTATTGTCTTGAGCAACTATGGTAGTGAAATAAAGTAGTATGGTGAATTATTTCAAAGTATTGCCAAATCATTAAAGACACAAATCCAGTTACAGAAATTTTTTTAAACATCATTAAATGCTTATTTACTCAAATGTGTCACTTTTAATCTAAATTTTCCTGTTTTGTTAATTTTGTTTCAGAGCTCCCTCCTATAAAAGCACCTGTTGGGTTAGCACCGAATCCAAACCTTAAAAACATTCGATCAAAAATTGGTTCATTTGATAATATACGCTATAAACCAGGAGGAGGAGACAAAAAAGTAAGTATATTCTTTAAAATCGTATGCACTTATTATCATAATATGTATAAAAACTTTTTGGTTCTACCTTTCTAATATCAAGCATTTCAAGATGCTTTAATTGAATCGTTGAAATATTTGCAATCATACTTATGGTTTTAAATAAATCTAGCAAGAAGTTCTATTACAGCATGACATTTAGTGGAGTCGCTTATGTCATGTTCGACACATTTTTTTGGTGGAGCTTAGTGAGTGGTATCATTCGCTTCGTGATGATTTATATATTTACGTGGTACCGGGTGTTTTTTCCGAAATCCGTGCAGGGATTTCATAGAATTCAGGGAGCATTTTCCGTATGACGCCATTAATGCTAAATGGCCACCACAGGAAAAATGCTGTAAATGGCAATCTAGATATATAATCTGAATTATTTTTGAACAAAATTATCAGAAAGATATAGATTTATTGAATAGCTTCCAAAAAAGCATCGAAATCCATAGAAAATAGCGTCCATGACGCCATAACCATAAAATGGTTACTTTTACCAAAAACATAGCATTTAGACGTCGAATCCTTTAAATAGATGCTATTTTCAAAGTGAAAGCAATGAAAATATATTCATAATTAAAAGCCCAACAATGGAAGTTTCACTGTTATTTACAAAAAGCGGATATGATGTCATAAATGCAAGATGGCTACCACATGACATCAAATGCAGCTTAAAATGGAGTGAATGGCACTCGAAGAAGCGTTTTTCGATGATTCCAATGATACCAATCATTGATAATTAGAATGATTTAAAATTCGAATGATACCAATCACTAAGCTCCAGCAAAAAATCTTTGTACACCATCGTTTTTTTGACAAAAGCGACTCCACTAATTGTAGTAAAATTTTTATTAAGTGAAAAAACACTTAATGTTTCACAAACCTTTTACTCGTTACAATTATAAAAAATAAATGACCTGAAAATAACAAGAAAGATAAACTATTCACAGGCTAATGATTTTAATATATTTTAAACTTTCCATTAGAACGCAGATTAAAACTTTCATCATAACCAAAAAGTAATTTAAAAAAATGGATAACGCTAGTCTTATAAAATAAAATATACTCAGAATAAATATTAAGAGACGTATAATACAGGATCAGATCCTGCTAAATTAGATTTTTTAAAGAATTTCTAGGGTCTTACAAAAACTCAAGAAAGGATCAGTAGTATAATATTCATTTTTTTAATCTCCCGCTATTCATATCCATTGTTTCCGTAAAAAAATCATTACATTTATATCCTTCATTCATTCTCAACTTCCTTTTCCAAAGATAATGGATTTACTTTACGATAATTAATTTTAATTTTTCCTTTCCCTTCTTTTTGCTTTTCAATGCAGACTTTGTTCCCAGACAATGTAGTAAATTTGCCGTTCTAACGCAAAATAAAGTTCGTCTCGAAAAAAATTGAGTGTAGCCTCAAGAGAAACGGTTTTCTATTGAAAAAACAGCGGGGAACTCGCAATATTAAAGTAAATGATATTGTGTTGGAAAAATGCACGGGCATTGAAGCGTAAAACGAATCATGATGATTAAGTTGTGGCACTTATAGCGTCTACCTGAGCTGTAACGTTTAGGAAAAACTAAGAAAAAAATCTTAGCTGAGTTCTAAGGACTTTGTTTTTTAGCAACTTTAATTAAGTTTTCGGACTTTTATGACACTTTTTACTTTTATGACTAATTTTTGTGTCCAGTAAAAATCGATTAGGGATTGATTATGACCGTCCAATGTAATCAATGAATCGCAAGTAAAAAAACCAGTTCGGTTTGTTAATTTTAAATGGATAATAAGCAGAAAAGCGTAATTCATTACGTAATTAATACATTCATTAATAACATTAATGGCAAACATTAAAACACAATAAAATCATAAAAATTAAAAGAGGATTTTTGAGTTTTAAATTGATAAAATGGGATAAAATCGTTTTAAAAATTAAATACGTTACATATAAAAAAAATTCATTCGTTATTTTAACCCCTCTATTTCGTTTGAAAGTTACAATCAATAACTTTATTTGTATTGAAAAAAATATAAAATATTTAAACTTCTAAATTAAAATAAAAAAAAGGATTTACTTTTCGCCAGTAAAACAAAATTCTTCAAAAATGCTTTAGAATACTTTGATTTTTATTCTTAAAAAGAAACGTACGTTCCTTCTTCTTGTCACTAATTCCTATTAAAGAGATTATATTTTCTTAAACCAAAAACACTTGGTTTATTATTAACTTTAAAAGACTAATCCAAACTGTTATAACAAACAATAACAATAACAAATAAATGTTATTTTCAGTCATCGTATGTGGATTATTTCACTGCAAAAAAGGGAAAAAAATAATATTCTTCTTTTCATGACATTCTGTTTTTCTTCTACGTTGAAGCAGACGGAGAAATGTCCAGCTTCAGCTCTGTTTTTTCTCTCCCCAACACTAGCACGGATCTTTCTTCGTTATTTGAAGAAAAAAATCACTACCCACTCTATGCAGGGTTTTTCCCTTTAATCACATCTGATTGGATTAGTGTCTTTTAATGCAGTTCCTAACCAAATTACCTCTCTGTGTTACACGCAGGTGATTAGTACTAAGAAGTTGGAGTGGAAAGCAGCTCCCAAAATAGGATCTTTGGACCATTCATTCAAATCAGGAGAAAAGAAACAAGGACGAAGTCATTCCAAAGGCGATACTAAAGAAGGAAGGTTACCAGATGGCCAGGTAAGAGCAATAAATAGTATATTTGGTGGAAAATATGCTTTTTTTTGACAGGATATAGAACAAAAACGTCTAAACTTGTTTCTCTTTTCAATTGAAGAATAAATATTTTTTAAGTACTGTAGTTTTATAATCCCATTAAAATGAGCTCTAGCAATCAAATAATTTCGTTGGAGGAGAACAATTTATTATAAGAAAGGAATGGCGAGAGAAGAGAACTGCCTCTGGGTACTTGAAAAAAAGATTAATATTCATTATATAAGAAAGAGTTAGTTTTTTTAATTAACTTCATTGCTTTTTAAAATTCAGAAAAAAACTCCACAGTGTTTTAACCGCTTAATCAAATCAGCAAATGTTTTGTCAATTTTTTTCACTCATTCTATGACACTTTAGATTCACAGTGAATTAATTACACTGAATCCTTTTTTAGTAAATGGTATTAAGTCCTAAATATAAATCAATTCTGTGTTAGAAAAATCTGCCGTTGCCAGATTGATGGTGATTTTTTAAAAACTTTCTCTTAAAACATAAAGAACTTCTTCTCTGTGAAATTCTTGTTTTAAGGGATCATTTCTTACCCTTGAATATGAAAATTCTGTTTTTTCCTGTTTATTTTAATCATACCCATACTGTTAAGGGAACATCGTATTCTTTCAATTCAAAATTTAAATCGAAATTTATTTTCACCTTCTTAATCGTCTCTCAAAATCCTACAAAAACCAATAAAAATACATCAATTCAAGCAGCTTTTCTGAGAAAATTTAATATTATTTTCATCATTCAGGGCACCTTTAAGATTCTACCCCTGCATTTTCCTCATCTGTGTGACGTTTCACGCTACCAAATTTATTCCCACTCATTTCCTTAAGCAATTCCCGGTGTAAGCGCAACATTTATCACTGGACCGTTTCTTGCTATTCCCGTGCAACATTTTTCAAAATAAATGAAATTGTCAAATAAAAAATGCGCTCTAAATCTGGGGGATATTTATAGCTTTTGCTCTGTCGCACTTTGAATAAATAAGTAAGCCGCATTGAGTTAGTTCTCAATGGAACCAAAGGCCATTATTTTAGAGTGTGAAACGGTTTAATGCCTTAGCTAACTATATTCTCTGTTTTGTACCTTTTCTAATTTTTTTGTGTATTGATGGCGCATTTGTTAACGTAATGTTGTTATTCATGGTGCAATGGAGTAACTTATAATTTATAGTTATCGTTGAGAAGTAAAATAATAAAAAAATACTGGATGATAAATGTTTAAAGATTATTAAGCATCCTTTTTGACTAAAGAATCCAGAAGTAAACTGAGAAATTTTACCTAATTTTACTATTTTTGGAAAAGGAAATCAAAAGGTTAAATTGGTTTAACCTTTCAATACGGGGGCGGCGGTACATATGATGACTCCTCAATAAAACTTGTAACATCATTGTTGTTGTTAAAACGTCGTTATTGGATCGTTTATAGTGCTGTCCTTTAAAAAACCCCACTCTAAAATGTACCCTAAAAACCCATCGAGATATTTTAAATAAATAATTGAAATAATTTTAAATTATCATTGCCCTGTCTTTATATGCTATTTAGAGTTGCAGGGAACGTAAAAACAAGTCAAAGAACCGTTTATTTACTTATTTTTTTAAATAAATAGAAAATGTCGATTTTTGGCTAAAAATGATTTAGTTATGCAGATTTTGATGCTGTAAAAATATATGTTATAAAGACTTTAAAGCATTTTTCACGCGTTTTTGTGTTATCCCGTTATTATAAGAATAAAATACTAAACTTTCAGCTCAGTCGGCCAATTAGGGACCTTGCGGTAGTCTTTGAAATGAGGGGTGAAAAAACCCATAGGGTGCCTAAAAAACCATTTTCCCTTTTGTAATAAATGACAAAATAAATAAAAAATTATGCAAAATATTTAATATTATTCATGATATACAACTACAACTAATTATGCAAATAGAATAGTTGTTTCAGTAATTCTCGATTTTTTTCAGTATTTTTGATAAAAACTCAATGATTCCAAAAACAGCCATTTTCCATGAAAATATAGCATTTTACCGAGTTTTACTCAAAAATGGGTTTTGAGAGTTAATAGTTGGGGGTTTAAAATAAAATATCAGTGCCAATTACCGTTTTTTAAGCTTTATAAAAATTTTATTAAGTATTTGTATTTAACAGGTCGTTTTCATCAAAATACAACAATAAAAACGCTATTGTCGTTGTGTTTTGAAGTAAAAATTCTTGAGTAGTAAAACTTATCACAGTTTTAATTTTAGAAATAATTTGTTATAAACTTGGTTTTAATTATCTTAACTATTATCTTTTCTATTAAAATAAACCTTTCAATCATATTTTTTCTTAATTTTTTGAGTATTTTCAAGCGTGGGTTTTTTAGGGTATATGGGGTTTTTTTTAGGAAAATTGTTTTTTTTTGGATTCTTCCTTAATTGCTTGCCAATTTGTAACGAAGTGTTGGAATTAAAAATACTAAGCACTAAAATGTAGGGGAGGATGAGCCGTTACTACACTATTTTGTTCGATTTAACTACCCTATTTTTTAAGCTTTTAATGAAGGAAAAATGAAAAGTGGGTTTTTTTAAAGGACAGCACTATAAAAGTATCTTAGATCTTAAAGCATTCGCATAAACGATCCCATAACGACGTTTCAACAACAACGATGATGTTACAAGCTTTATTAATGAGACATCACATAGAGGAGATATAACAATATCTCCTGTTATATCTCCTCTATGAGACATTAGGGTGTCTCAAAAAAAACTTTTTTTCGAAAAACCTCGCTCCCCAGGGCTTTTCCCATTCCATTTGATCCCAAAAGATAGTGGATGAAGTTTCAGCCCCCTAAGTTAACTCTAGGGGTTGCCTGTAGGGCTCCAAAGTTTGAAAAAAGTGGAAAAAATGACTAAATTTCAGAATTTTCAAAAAATTTATTTTATGAGTGAAACTGGATAAAAATGGTTCAAATGTGTTACTTAGGACTTATTTAGAAGGGTTATATTTATTTATGTGTAATAATTGTACCCTATAGCCCCTGCAATTTAAAATTAAAACGTACTACTTAGGGACGTTGCGCTCACCAAAGCTTATAATGCACTACCGGTGGACGAATTGAATTGAATCCGAATTTATTTGCAGGAACTCCCTCAAATGATGCCATTTGGTGCTAAATTGATATTATAAACTGTAAAAGCTAGTGAAATAACAATAATGATGCCCTCCACTGAGCTTATAATATAAAAAGTGATTTTCTTCAAAATTGCTCAGTTACAGCTGATCAAACCCAAAATATGTACTAAAAAAGGGATCTGTTGTACTTTTTTAGATACCAAACTTTGAAACCTTTATAGGGGCTTCATTTTTTATAAGTAGAAGTTAATTTTAAACCCTACAGATCGAAAATAATACGGATATCTCCAATACCAGAAGTTAAAATCGATTTTCTTTTTTTAAAGTTAGGAAAATTACTCCCTTTTAACGTATTAGTGGTAAGTTTTATTATAAAACTTCTTTCTTAACATTTCAACCTAGATTCACACGTATTAAACTATTTTCCTAAATTTAAAAAAAGAAAATCGATTTTAACTTCTGGTATTGGAGATATCCGTATTATTTTCGATCTGTTGGGTTTAAAATTAACTTCTACTTATAAAAAATGAAGCCCCTATAAAGGTTTCAAAGTTTGATATCTAAAAAAGTACAACAGACCCCTTTTTTAGTACATATTTTGGGTTTGATCAGCTGGAAATGAGCAATTTTGAAGAAAATCACTTTTAAATTATAAGCTCAGTGGAGGGCATCATTATTGTTATTTCACTAGCTTTTACAGTTTATAATATCAATTTAGCACCAAATGGCATCATTTGAGGGAGTTCCTGCAAATAAATTCGGATTCAATTCAATTCGTCCACCGGTAGTGCATTATAAGCTTTGGTGAGCGCAACGTCCCTAAGTAGTACGTTTTAATTTTAAATTGCAGGGGCTATAGGGTACAATTATTACACATAAATAAATATAACCCTTCTAAATAAGTCCTAAGTAACACATTTGAACCATTTTTATCCAGTTTCACTCATAAAATAAATTTTTTGAAAATTCTGAAATTTAGTCATTTTTTCCACTTTTTTCAAACTTTGGAGCCCTACAGGCAACCCCTAGAGTTAACTTAGGGGGCTGAAACTTCATCCACTATCTTTTGGGATCAAATGGAATGGGAAAATCCCTGGGGAGCGAGGTTTTTCGAAAAAAAGTTTTTTTTGAGACACTCTAATGAGACATCATATATCTCGCCGTATTGAAAGGGTTAAATTTAAAGTTAAAGGCAAATATGGTTTCAAAAATCCTCAATAATAATTTGTATAACTAGTTTTAAATGCATTATTATATTTTTTTTGAAATAACTAAAAAATATTTTACAAAGTTTGGATTTGACTTTATGTATTCTTTAGTTGGTTAAGTTTAAATAGTTCAGTTGTATTGAAATAATATTTCGATATAACTTTTAATCGTTTTAACTTATTTACTCTATAATATGCACGACGATTCACCGTCCTTTTTTGGACCAGGACTCCTGGTCCGATAAACGTTCTAGATTAACGGACTCGTTAACGTTCCGACAACCTCCTGGTCCAGGAGGTTGTCGGAACGTTAACAAGTCCGTTAATCTAGAACGTTAATCGGTCCGTTAATATACAACGTTAACTAGTTTACTTCATCAAATCATTTATAAAAAGCTCAAAACGATCTAATTAATTGAAATGAAGTAAAAAATTACATTTCTAAAAATAGAAAGTAAAACAACACATTTTAAACACATAATATATAATTAAAGAAGCATAAAGCTAAGATCAATTTATGGAGATTCTACTAAATTCCTTCTTTCAGTAAGGATGGTTCGAACATTCTCTATTAATTTTTAAAACTATCAATATAAGAAACTGCATTCACTAAGTTACACGTTTTTCAAAGAAAACACGTTTAGTCCCTTTTCAAACCATAATAGTTGAAAAGAAATATATATTTAACCCTAATAAGTTCATTTATACTAGCCCCGAGTCTTTAAACACTACTTATTTACTGAAGCAAAGCGTCATTTACGACTACTTGGTGTGAATCATAGCACTCCAAAGTATTTTACGCCCCATCCATTCTTTCTAAGCACCATTAATCTATACACACTATACAGGAATTACCATCTGTTGAAATACTGACACACTTTTCATATGGACAAGCCACACCCTTCTTCTAAACGCTAAAATACCTTGTCAAGCCTGACCTATAACGATGAAAAAAATTGAAGAGCTCCCTAATGAACCACATTGCAACGGAATTAATGAGGGAGCACACGATCTCCGTTTTCTTGAGATTATTTTCCGGTTCTGGGATCCCTGGAATCGTCTGAAAGGAGGGTGGGCCAATCGGGAGTGAAAGAATTCTCGTATGATTCGACTGCGTGCCGTCTTCGTCAATGCGTTTCGTGACATTTCTTTTCTAAGGTGAGTGATGACTGAGGGAAAAGTACAAATTAGTCACGGAATAAGTGCGAGAATTGAAGCAAAATATTGAGGATTCCTTAGATTCTGTATAAGCCGAGATTTTGAAATGGATGTTTTTATTGAGAAATTACATAATTAATCTGAAATTTAAATAAATGGAAGTAATCATTCATTTGAAGCAGCTTTAATTGTTTAAAACTTTTCTGAGACGCTGTGAATTTTTTTAAGTCGATTTTCATCCCACTTGATTGAGTAGTTTATTTACTTTAAAAAATAGGTTATTCTATTGATATAAAGAAGTAAAGGACCTAAAATTCGTTTAAGAATCCACTGCTCTAACAAAAGGTAGAATTTTTAAAAGGACACAATTTCGGGAGATACGATTTTTAAATGTGAATAAGGTAAAGAATATCGAATTATTTTACTCGTATTTTGAGAGAAATTATCTTTGTACAATATTGATGATTGTTTATGATAATATCATAGTACATTTCTAGTTTAATAATGCAAAAAATTAAATATTTTATAGGTAGTCAACTCTGGGGTAAAATAGTTTAAATTTAATATTAAAATGTGGGTAGTTTTAATCGTGAACTTTTTATTGGTGTTCTCTAATAGTTTAAATGATGTTCTTTGAAGGATATTCAAAATAAAGTATCTAAAATAATGAGGATATAATGACATCATCGAATTAACATATTAGTGAATAAGGTTTAGATTTTCTTTATTGAATATTTTCTGTTACCCTCTACGATAAAGAAACACGGTGAAAGGAGCTAGTGGTTTATTTTCCCTGCATAAGAAACAACGAGAGACAACCTCTCTCCTAAGATCCTTTTCTCAAAAAAAAACAACTATTACAGAAAAAAGACTTTCATTTGACAAATAATGACCCCATTCAACCCAAAGCAAATAAATAAATAAAAATCACAAACAAACTAACCGTCCTCCCCTAATTTTCCTCACAAAGTACCCAACAGTAAATTTGATCCACAACATACCAACAACCCTCAATCCTCCCACAATAATTGATAACCCTCCCCTAAAAAAACAAACGCAGGCCATTACACCCAGACATTCCGTTAGATCAGCAGAGAACCGCACTCAAAGAACAAGGCCAACGGCATTCGTTTAAACTAATTTCAGCCCTCCCTCAGTACCAAAGCCTGGCCAATCAAGTAGCAGCTGACGTCATACCTTATCGCATTACCAGGGACCCCCGATCATTCAATTGAGTACGTTCCATTTGTTCACAAGATATGTTGGAAGCTTCCTGATACATCCGCCGAGTTCGATCACCGGTCTGATGATGTTCTGCCCGATACGGATTCCTGTCTGGGTTTGAGGAACTGTGCTTTATCTTGAGGCATCGAAGGCATTTGTTTGCGGAGGGCAGGTCCTATGTTATCGGATTTTGGATGAGCCTCATGACTTACTGGGGACTAAGTAAAAGATTTTTGCGGGTACATGTGTGAGAAAATGGAGGTTGGTTATGGGATTAGAGTTATATCCTGGTGTTTGACAGATTCATGGGCATAGGGAAGTGCAGTTTAGGATCTTCCAGTTAAGAGATTAAGATGTTTTTGTGAGACAGCCATGCCTGGCTTTACTGGTAGAGAGACCTAAAAGGGATAAAATTCAAAACTTTGACAAGCTAATATGTACTAAAAAGCAAAAAGATGTTGAAGAGTTAAGGGATTCTCAAGATAAAATATATTCTGAGGAGACAATTTAAATCGAAGCAGATTCTGAAAAGTAAAAACATTTTAATGAATAAAGAGTTGCTCAAGAGCAGAAAAAGGTTCAAGGTTAAAAAGATGCTCAAAAGCAAAGAGATGCCGAGGAATAAATAGAAGCTGAACATATATAATTGAGGTTGAAAAAAAAGAGTTGTTATAACGAGGTAGAGTTGTTGATATTTTAAAGGTAAGTGGTCTACTAATTTTACGAACTGCTGGAACCACTTATTCAGCTCACCTTACCTATACAGTATAACCCGAACGAAATAACCATAATGTATAAAATATAGAACTCTTGAGAAAAACTATGATTTTTAGAACCCACTACGATTTACGATGACTTAAAAATTTGGGGCAGGGTAGATACTCAGGAGCAGGTACAAAATTTACAAAGGGATCTAGATATGATATCACAATGGGCTGAAAAATGGGGTATGTCCTTTAACATAAGTAAATGTCAGGTACTTCATATAGGGCGGGGGAATGGTAGGGCAGAATTTTATCTGCAAGGGAACTAAGTTAAAGAAGTTAATATAATCAAAGATTTAGGGTGATAGTAATTGAAGACTTTAAATGGGTTCATCAGTGTTCATCTGCTAGTAAAAAGGCTAATAGGATATTGGGATACATTAAAAAAACTGTTTCTTCAAGGTCCGAGGATATTATTTTGCCACTATACAGAGGCTTGGTGAGACCTCATCTAGAGTATGCTGTTCAGTTTTGGTCTCCATACTTAAAAAAAGATATTGATTCAATTGAAAGGGTTCAGCATAGGGCTACTAAAATGGTCAAGGGTATATCCAGTTTAAGTTATGAGGGAAGATTAAAGAAGCTTAATATGTTCACTCTAGAGAAAAGAAGGATTAGAGGGGATTTGATTCAACTTTTTAAAATGGTAAAGCAAGGAGACACAGAGGGTAGATTTCAATACGGGTAATAGAACAAGGGGTCACAAAATCAAATTGAATAAAGGAAAATTTAAGACGGATTGTAGGAAGCATTATTTTTTTATTAGGGTAGTGGATAGATGGAATGCGATGCCTGAAACAATTGTAAAACGAGGGGGTAAACGAGTGGGGAACGAGGAAAATTGACAGATACTGGGATTCCGGTAGTTTGGGTTAAAAAGACTGGACCAACCTTGCTGGGCTTACGCCTGTAGTTGGTCGACTTAATTTGTATTTGTATTTAAATTTGTAACTTTTTTCTCTGGTCTCACAAGAGACCTTGTGGAGCTTGGGTATTCCAAGTGGCACACGACAATAACAACAACAAGAGACGTCCAGGTTAGGTATTATTTACATATGGGGTATCCTATTCAAAGTAAGAAATCCATCAGAACTCGTGAGTTTTTCTTAAGCACGTTAGCAGCCTAAATACTTAAGTATACTCAGAAAAAAGAATACTTTTTTATTAATAGGTCTTATCTTTTAAGCAAATAATTTTCTACATATTTAACAAAATCCTTTTGCGATGATAACGGGATCTTCATCTTCAACTCTCAACCAATTTTCGATCTTCAAGTCCAACATATACTGAATCTTCATATTAGTTTTTCAATAACCCACAAACCACTCTTCAATCTTTAGATAAAACACCACACTCCTCCCAAAACCCCACCAAACTTCCCGTCGCTTTCAATTGCAAAAACCGACGTTCAACCACCTCTTCAATACGTCAACGTCCGTCCTTCTCTCAGAAACCATTGCTCTCGACATGTCAGGTAGCACACTCCGCCGGGGACGGAGCCATAAATCTCCACGTCTCGGAAAGTCCCGGTTTTTGGGTCTAATCTGGATCGCACCGACTTTCATAAACGGCCTTTGACGTGTCCCTCGGTTTGGAGTGCGATTTATAGCGCCGTAAACTGAAATAACTGTTTGTGAGGGAGGCGTTTTCAAGGGTTTTTTAGGGAATGGTTTCAGAGGGAATATGAAATGGGGAACGGTGTGTCATGTAGTATGAATTATCATCCGGTTGAACGTGTGGCTTATGGTCCGTGTTTGGAGGAAATGTAGGGGAAATCTTGTAAGCTGGTCGTCAGGGCTTAGTGATCGGGAAAAATCTAACTCGTGTGTTTTTTAAGTACGCTGGTTCGTGACAGGACATTTTTTATGTTGGTAGCATAGCTTATCTCTCTATTCTAAAAAAAAGTTTTTAGTGAACGGTTTCCAGAGAAAGGCTTTTTAATTACTGAACCGAATGACACATATATGGTATCAAAATGTCCGGATTCTTTCCGGATTTCCGAGTAAGCCCTTCGATTTTTCAAAAAAATTTTCAATTTTAAAATATTTCCATTTTTTTAGATAACGGATAAGGTCGCAGTTATAAAGCAAGTACTGTCAATCAAATTATTATGCATCCAATCACAACGTCCGATTGACGCTTTATTTTAAGATGAAACATGTTTTTTCACCTTTTAAAAAAGAACTTTCTTGATGAAATATCACTCAAAGACTGATAAAAACATATTCTAAAAACTTACATGAACGCCATTTTATACTAAAATTTCACACTTTTTGTCCAATATTTGTAATTTTTATTCTGATTTTATCGAAATTAATTGTAAACATAGTGATGTTTTGTCTCTTATTGTTTTCAATTGCTTAAACGGTATTGTTTAACAAGTCTGGGTTTAAAAAAATATGAATGATAAACACTAGGCATATTATACTATCGAGTTACTTTAAAATAATATTTTTTGTTTGGTCCGAATATTGATAAACAATTAGAATTAGTTATTTTTATAATCATAGATTAAAAATAATTAAGATGAATATTTTAAAAAACATTTCGTTTAAATTTTTGATAAGTTCGAGTTAATATATACTCAAACTTTTAAGGGAGATTTATTCATGGAGGGGATTTGAAGTATTTTTAATAAGTTGGTTGACGTTTTTTTCTGTAAATTGTTTAATTGTTTTATAAAGTGTGTTAAGTTCAACGAGTTGGAATTTGTGGGAATTGCGAAGCAATTCCAAAAGGTCCTGCGTCAGCAGTTTACGGGGGTTGGCGAGCGATAGCGAGCAGGGGGCGGTAGCTCCCTAGTTTCTTAAAAAAAAGGACAAAATAATATGCTAAAGGAAACTCAATTTAAAAAGTTTTTACTAAGCTGCAGACGCTTCTTCCAATTAAAATTATAAGTAAAATTTATATCTATTACAAACTTGAAAAAAATTAGAAACGGTGATAGTATGGAAATATTAATATAAACTTAAGAAAATTTCCTATCAAATGCTACATTAAAAAACGATACTAAAACCATTACTAAATTAAAATCAAAGCTTGTATATAAATCAGATAATCTTATTACAGACTAAAATTAATGATTAAAAGTTAATTTTATAAAGCTACTTTGAAGATATTTCTTTCGTTGTTGTATCCTTTTTAGAGTTTATCTTTACTGGACTTATAACGTTAGTGTAAACATTAGGGATAGGGACCTTAATCCACCGTATTTAGGAACAATTATTCTGTAGATATAGGAAGTATAAGTAAGGATAAGTAAAGAAATAGGAAGTATAAGTAAAGTAAATATTGGTTTTACTAATGCATTTAATAGGCTAATAAATATACTTCACTGTAATAAACTTTAACTTTTATATAAATTATTATTTAATACAGAAATCATCCCTTTTTATTTACGAAAAATTCGTTTGAGATCAATTTTAAAATGTATCTCAAATGTATCTAGAATCAATTTAACAAAGCCTCTAGATTAATTTGATATTTAACAAATAGAAGTTATACCCAAATGAATTTCTCATTTCTCTTGAACTCAAATAATATTAATATAATTTACAATTTAAGTGGTTTCGTTAAATGAACTATGGCTACCCCAGAATTGAGTAATCGCCCTCACCGCAAGAAATTCACGAAACAGGGGAAGATAATCTAATTAATAAATGCGATCCTCTTGCTTAGATACTAGTATACCTCGTGGTTACTCATTACTTAAGTACTTAGTCTCCCTTTTCTTTTAGTCTTTCTAATTGAAGAAAATCCTTTTGGTGATTAAGGGATATATCCATTGAAGTTTTAAAAGCTAACATCATTGATTCATCGTTTTCAGTTAAGATAAAAACAATTTTTTTGACATTATTATAGGTGTAAACATACAAAGAATAATTCAATTGTAAGATAGTAGCACTTAAGTCATGAATGACGATAACAATGAACTTTCAAATACGTTTCATGTTCTTTTCATTTTACACTGTAAATGGAAATGTCTGAAATTCAGACACATATGCATCTGAAATGGATGGTTCAAATTTAAGACACATGAATGTGTCTTAAATATTTCAGACGCCTTAAACGTCTGAAATACCGATGTTTCAGATGCTTGAAACGTCTTAAATTCCAATTTTTCAGACACCTAAAGCATCTGAAATTGCCCATGTAAGACACTTCAAGCGTCTGAAATACCGATGTGGGAAAAATAAAAATAAATTGCATGACCGGGGAAGGTAGGATTCGAACCCGGGTCTACCGCTTGCTAGGGGAGCGCGCTAACCATTCAGCCACAGGTGCTTGCCTAGTTTTAGGACACATTACAACAAATCGTTGTTACAGATTTAGTCCATTACTTCTTGTAATGCTGTTTTTAAGGAAGTTTAATTCTAGATCTTCTTTTAATTCTTTTTTTCTAGATTTGGGTATTTTTTTAGATAAAAATTGTTTTTGAGCAGGTATTTTAAAGGCCTCTACATGGCACTAAAATCTTTAATAGACCGCGCGATTATTTGAGATTATCACAACATCGGGATGTTTTTACTGGGTTAAACCAACAAAATGAAAATAGCTTAAAAATAAATTTAAAATAATTATAATTTCATAGGTGACTGTTTCAAAATTAAAAGCATGGTTCTTCATATTTGAAACAAGATGCTTCATACCAAGATGAAAACTATCATTTCTCACAAAAAAAATGTTGTACAGAAATGCAAACGTTAGGTAATTAATGCAGGGCATTTATGATTCGATCAGCAACGTTTGAAAATTGAAAAGACTTCAACTCGGGCAAAAGTTTCTTAATTTATATCATCTTATGTGTATACATCATCAACACAGGATGACTTAAGACACATCAAGTATCTGAATTTAAACGTCTGATTTTATGTGTGTGAATTTCTGTATCCCTTAAACGAAACGTCTTAAATTCAGACTTGTTGTCACTAATCAGACGCTTGAGTCAGCTCCTCAATACTACACAACTTACATGTCTGAAATTCAGATGTCTGTGGTGTCTGAAATTATATAGGTCCGACTGGGTCAGACGTTTAATGCATCTGAAAGATCGTTTCAGACGCTTAAATGTCTTAATTTCAGACATGCTTATTTGCAGTGTATGATTAAACCAAATACAAAAGACAAACCACTTAAAGACCTGAGGTATTGTATTAGCGAATAACAGAAAGTCTCTAAAATAGTCTGTCATCAACCAATCGATAACCAAAAATATGGTTCACTTAAGCTGATGACCGTGGCCAAGTAAAAAGTTCGGTTAATCCGGATCTATTCGATTCCTTTTCGATCATTAAGGAGTTGTAAACAAACACTCGGAGGGGATTTGGGGAATTTTGAAGGGTCTGGAATAAAGATAATGATAGATTGGAATTTTTTACCAAGGCGTTGAGAGAAACAAGCTTTCTCTGACTTCCTGAAAGGAAAGAAAATGTTTTTTTACTTTGTGTTATGTGCAAAACTTTATTTTGACAACTTTAAATTACGTGAATGTTTTAAATAATTTTCTTTTGTAATTAATGTTAAATTAGTATTCTTTAGGAGAAGTAATATTTTTAGCTTCCTCGTGTTTCACATGACGAGTGTATTTGCTAATTTGTGTGAAATGAAAATTTTATCCGTCGTGATAAGATTCTTCTTGCAAATGGAAGGAGACTCTTCATGCTCAAGTTATATTTAAATGAAAAACAACAAATTTAAAATAAAGGGAAATATTAGAATATTTATGATTATATGTTTTTTTCGGGTTCTATTCCCGACACCACTAAAGACCCACCTGGTATGTACGGAGTACTTGCTCGTTAAAGTTGTGAGTCTGAAAGTCCTATGGTCGGTGATGCTGCAGTTTACCATGCGTTCAAGTCGTCCGGAGACTAATTCATTCCCCTTCAGAAACATGGCGAAATTGTAGAGGTGGTGATAGATATGGTTTCGGCATCTATCATTGGAGGCTTAAGTTAGACTCCTGCTATTTCTGGACTTCACTTTCTCAGGAGCCATCCCCATTTGCGTTAATTAATTTACGGCCTTGCGGGTGGAGCTTGGATATTCCAAGTGGAATTTGAAACAACAACATGAAAATAAACTTAAAGCCATATTTACAACCACCAGCATCGGTGTTAAATCCTAGCTCGAAGAAGGATTAAACCAATGAGATTCAGCGAAAAGCTAGTTTTCTTTCTTTAGCTGCTAGTTAACACCAACACTTATGGTTGGGTCATTCCACGCCAAATCATCCAGGGTGGTATACCCCCACCTACCGCAAATTTTTATAAAATTTTGTGTGTTCACTGTTTGCATAAAGATAAGAAGAAATACAAAATTTTATCCAATTCCATCAATTACTTTAGGAGTTATGGCTCCTTAAAGTTTTACCCATCTATGTTTTGAGCCGAAGACTCGATTTGGTGTTCAATTGCGTTTTTCCTAACCAAATTTTTATTTATGTAGGTAAAAGCTTCAAATTTCATTTATTTACATCCAATAGACCACAAAATAAAATGGCGGAGTAAAATTTAAAATTAAAATACTTTATCGTGGTTAAAAAGTCATCTAAACACGAAAAAAGTGTTTTTCATAGTGTCTTACAAAAACGCATGAACCACAAATCTCTATGAATATTTTCTTATAAACTATGCAATAATAGAAAGAAGAGGAAATTTGCTTTCAAACAGTGAAAAAAAATTAATGGGGTTCGGGGTTTAAAGGGTCTTTTTGGATCGTTGAAAATTAGAAAGTGGTTCTGATTAAAAACCACCTTAACTTAAATGCCGATAAAGAAAAAACTACTGGTTCAAATATCACTAAACTTGATAATAGTTTAAAGAAGGATTGGGATTTTATGTTTTTACAAAAAAAATAGTTTGAAAACAAACATCTAAGAGGTAAGGAGACTTAGTCATGCGTAAGTCTGTTAACGATAGGCTTAGTTTCCGCGAGCTTTTCTTTCTCCCCAATAGATGGCACTACGATGTGATATCAAATTTCTCACTCACGCGTGCTGGATCTTATTAGATAAACAAACTAGATTGACGTCTACAGAAATAACCATAAAACAAAAACTACTCAACCAAACATTATCAAACTTGTCAGAAGAAGTTTTGATAAGGTACTTTTGTTATTCCTATAAAATAGAAGGTTTATATCCAGTAGTTTTTTCTTTATTGGCACTTAAGTTAAGGTGGTTTTTTATCAGAACCACTTTCTAATTTTCAACGATCCAAAAATACCCTTTAAAACCCAAACCCCACTGATTTTTTTTCACTGTTTGAAAGCAAATTTCCTCTTCTTTCTATTAATGCATAGTTTATAAGAAAATATTCATAGAGATTTGTGCTTCATGCGTTTTTGTAAGACACTATGAAAAACACTTTTTTCGTGTTTAGACGACTTTTAAACCACGATAAAGTATTTTAATTTTAAATTTTACTCCGACATTTTATTTTGTAGACTATTGGCTGTAAATAAATGAAATGTGAAGCTTTTACCTACATAAATAAAAATTTGGTAGAGTTAAACGCAAAATAACACGAGCCCGAATCGCCCGCTCAAAATCAAGATGGGCTCAACTTTAAACGGCCGAAACTCTGAAGCTACTTGACAGAATTGGATAAAAATTTATATTTTTTCTAATCTTTATTGATACATTAAGCATACAAAATTTCATGAAAGTCTGAGAACTTAGGGTATCAAATTGGGTTTCCACTGGATGATTTGGCATGGAATGACCCGGTTATGAATATAGCTGTTAAACTATTAAAATTAATATTCTTATATGACACAAAAACAGCATAGTTCATATTAAAAATTATCTGACCGATTGATCAGCAAGAACGAATCCTTTTTTTTCAGCAGAGTCCTCAGCCGTCAGGAGATGAAGGCGAGGCCGAAGCAGCTGCATCTTCAGCTGCAGAGGAGATCCTCATCAAACCAGAAGCAGCTGCCGATATCCCCGTCGCCATCGCGGCAGAGTCTTAAGGATGCCTCTCCCTTATCACAAGTGACCACTAATTGACGAAATCGGTGTTGTTCCATCAAAAGACGCGCATCCTAGATATATATGAATTAATCAATTATTATATTAATTACCAGTCATTATTATTACGGTAATGTAACATAACAACTGGAGGAAATCCGAAGTCCACGTACACAATACTTATATTGTCTCTCCTGTTTTTTCCATTGTTTGATCTGCTTGCGCACTCTTATTGCCGTCGTCACTGTCTCGTTCTGTTGTGTGGACTGTGAAAGAGCTTGGAATCAAAACAAAAAAAAGTAATTGTTCTTCCCCAGTTCGTGTGTTGCTTTGGGTAGTAAAAGCAACACTCCCGTTCGGTAGAATTTTAATTTTCGAAGTAGATTTTCCCCCATTGTTTTTTTTATGTAAATGTCGTTTTGTTTCAGTAACATTTTGAGATGCTTTTTGGTCGTAATCTGTGGTTATAGAAGTTCATTTCGAGTCGTGATTTGTCACTGCCGAAAAGCAACAGTTGTGTTGAACGACGAAACCAAAATACATGATGGATGTAACTTAACCGATTCACATAATACGTTTCTAGATGTACCTTTACAAATTATTTATTTAAACACACGCTAACCCTAAAAAACCCTATGTCGTTCTACCTTGAAGACTAATTTGAGCAGCCACATTATGTGCGATTACTTAACTGTAATTGAACTTACAGTTTCTTTCAGAAAGAAGAAAGAGTAAACCTCAGATCCTCATTGACCTGTAAAATCCCTTAAACAACCTTAAGGAATACTTAAGGAATATCATGTATTTTGGTTTCGTTGATGTTACCTAATCTGTGATATGAAATTGAAAAACACACTCCGTGGAGACTTCGTAGACCTTATAGGAGAACCTAATTCTTCTAGACCATTTTGACCGTGCCTGTATTCTACTTAAAAAGGTGACTAAGATAGTTTATGCATACCAAGTCCACCTCAGATCGGGTACAGTGACTAACTATTGCATAGTTTGTATAGATGTTGGATACTTATATTTGTGATCTCTTTGTTAATATGCCCTCGCTTTATTGTGTTGGTTTTACACTTTAGTAGAACTGTTCACTCTGGATATGGACTGGATATTCATATCAGTGAGAACTGATATACCTTAGGAGTGATTATAAATAAGTTACTTTGAAATGATCAATTTAAAATATGGAATTATGCCATTTTAAAATTTTTATGTGCTTAAAAATACATAACTATGATTTTATTGCAATTATATTTCCATTCTTATAAATTCTCCATCCAAGATTTTGTAGTAAGAATGAATACTTATATCAGTAGGAATCTATTACTTATATTTTGCATCACAAAACTTAATTATCTTTTTGAAGAGTTTATATATTTTTGATTTAGTGTATAAGTAGCAAGGTGTAAATGCTTATCAATCAAGTCAAATTTCTGGTCGCATACTTGATCGATGGCAGATTTTGTGTTGAAGTTGCGAAAACCTAAAAGCTGCCAAAAGCATCAAGTTAACAACACCAATAACATATTCATATTATTTTATTTTTAATCTTTTATAATTTTTTATAATTTAAAGAGCATTTGTAAAACATTTTCTGTTATTCACTTCTGAGATAAATGTGTACAACTCAGCTTTACTTCTAATATTTTCTTTAAAAACTACTGCAGCTATTTATAAATTAGTTAATATGATTTCATTTTTATTGAGTGGTCATAAAAATTTTTGCTCTTTTATTGCATCCTTGTTTTCTAAATATATTTAATTAGGTTTTTTTGTAATTGCCTTTACCTGTTTTACTATTAATTTCATTGAAACTACTGTGAATATGTACAGGCACAATTTTTAATCCACATTACGATTCGAATTATGTTCTTCTAAAATGTTTCCTTTAGTCAGGGACACATTCATGATGATTTTAATCAGATAACATTAGATTAATATCATTACATTGTAAAAAAGCACATAATGAGGGTATTTTGAAGCATAAATACTTTTTACTAATTTATTTATGTGCTTAAAAATTAGTTTTAATTCCTAAAGTTTCATCCTTTATTTTGTAGAGAAAAAGTGGGGAATTATTCTCAGATAAATTCTAAACATCACTGCTGTAAGAATTTAGTCTTATTTCAGGTTTAAAAACTATATTTCTCATAGTTTTTGTAACTTAATCCATCCACTTCTCTTTGAATCGTACTTTTGCTTATTTATGTAGTTGACATTTTAATCTAACTCATGAAAATTTAAAAATATCCCATTGTTTACGTATGAATTTGATTTATTGGTATTTCAAATGCAAAAATATTACTGTTGAAGTTATTATTACTAATAAGTTGTTATATATGCTAACTTACATCAAAATGTATGAAGTTTGAAATTGTGAGGAGTATAAGTAAACTTTCTCTAACAATATTGAGTTAATTAACAAGGTTATCTTTTTATTCATGTACATTTAACTATATGTTTTGAAAAGTTATCACATGGAAAATACCGGAATTCCTATTATCAAAGAATTCATTTCATGTATTCTTAATTAACTATTTTTATTCGGTTGCTTACAAAACCTGTTGCTAAGAACATTCAAAGTTATTGCAAATAAAATGAACCTACATGTAAGTTTTATCTTCTTAAAATTTAATTACAATAACGACCAATCTTCATTTACCATTACCTTTTTTATGATAAGGAGCATTTGTAAACTATTCAAAGTTATCTTTGCCAAAAGAAACCATGTTTTTCACTATAGCAGTAACAAGTGTGCTTCATACGCTATTTTACCTTTAAGGCAAAGCTGTGTGCAACTACATAAGTGTATTATTCTAGTCGCTTTATTATGTTCGGAAAAAAATAACTAGTCATAGCTTTGACTGACGAAGTAAAAGGGATAAGAAGTCTGAACTTCGTCGCATAGTACTTGATGGCCTGTGATATATACATAATATATGAATGAATATTATATGCATGGTAACACTCTTCGGATTTAATTTAGTTATAAACCTACTTCTTAAACTTATTCTGTGCACTGCATAGTTCACTTCCAGTTTTTGCGGCCACATTTGTATGTGTATGTACTTATCATACTGTTATCTTCTTTGTTAGCGGCAAATATTATTAGAACTAAGTAAGCAATGAGAACTCGTAAGATGGACATAACTTGTTTAGAGTCAAAGACATTAACTTTCTTGGCTTTCGATAAAAAAAATAAGTCTATGTGACTAAGATTATTTTAAGCCAAACATTTTGAACAAAAAAAATTATTAAACATGTATTAAACATTTACTTAAGTATGTAATGTAATAAATGTATTAAACATTTATTGTATATAAAACTATTTTATTAAACACAATTTTTGTGTTTTGAAATTATATTGATTTTATTTCGTTATTTTTAAGTGGGTCATTTCTCTCAGTTTTACATAGCAATAATTTATAACAATGTATTGGGTTGTCCCATAAGTTCTGTTACTTTTTACGAAGTTTTGTCTTTGAAAATGTTTTATGAAAAACTGGTAACAGGTGGAGATTTCAAACAAAAGGGATTTTGATTTATGTATATTTATGAACATAATGTGTGATTTTGGTAGTTCTCGTGATATTATTTCTTTCCAAAATGGCGGTTTGAAAAAAAGACCAAAAACGACGATTTTCGCGTAATTTTTTTCTTTTGTTAAAAAAACTAGGAAGAACGCATAATTCATGGCTAAAAATAGTTTTACTGCATATTTGAAATGTTAAGATTAAGATGTCATAGTTTCAAGATGATTCGATAAGTTTAAGGTAGGAAATTTTGACTTTAAAACTTCATATATTGGTAATTTCACGTGTTTTTTAAAGCACGCCTATTGTTTTTCTAAGCAGCTGGTAATGAAGCAAGTTAAAGGCAGATGTTTTTTGAACCATAATGCTTGTTTCAATGGTTTAAACATTGAAAGCCTCTTTTCATAATGTCGTTGAATTGATTTACTTCTAAATTCGAACGAGCTGTTTTTATTGTAGTGTTTTCGTATGAAACAAATAATTGATCTGTTCGCTTAGCATAAGTTTAGCGAGTGTAATTCTGATAAGCTAAAACGTTGCGCGCTTGAATATTGCGCACTACTTTCTGAACTTAATTTCATATATAATTTAATATATATTGCATATTTTGAATACTTGGGTATTTCGTAAGCTTTTTTATTGATTTTGATGCTTTTTTTCGTGAAAATTTCTTCGAAATGACTAACATTACTGAGGTAAGTTTCTTGCAAAGATGATATGTTTGAGACCAAAATTTCCTAAGTTAAACTTATCGAATTATCTTGAAACTATGACATCTTAAACTAAACATTTCAAACATACAGTAAAACTTTTTTTAGCCATGAATTATGCGTTCTTCCTAGTTTTTCAAACAAAAGAAAAAAATTACGCGAAAATCGTCGTTTTTGGTCTTTTTTTCAAACCGCCATTTTGAAAAGAAATAATATCACGAGAACTACCAAAATCACACAATATGTTCATAAATATACATATATCAAAATTCCCTTTGTTTGGAATCTCCGCCTATTGCCAGTTTTTCATAAAAAATTTTCAAACACGAAACTTTGTAAAAAGTAACAGAACTTATGGGACAACCCAATATCATAAATTAACCAAACAATGTTTATATCTTCGGCTTTGATTCATTAGGAGATTGACAGTAGATAAGCTCATCACTTTAGAACCATAGCTATGGATAACAGTATACTATTTTCTAAAATGACTAATTTTGATAAAATACTTATTTCTGTGTAATACCAAAATAAAATTCCATTGTATAATGTATATTTCGTGGATTCAGGTAACCTTACTTTATTCCTGTATAAAAACAAGAAGAATCATACTTGTTCCCATTGATTTGCTTAGGACACATCCTAATCTATTTTACCTATTACTTATTCATGTATGCTTTGCTTTTTGGCTACGCACTATGTTGCGATTTTCTGACTATCCTTAGGGTGTAGCTGAGAGGTATAGTTGATTGGCGCTGAATTATCTTTTAATTTCCTATACACTTGACAAAGAGCGTTTATAGATTTTGTGTTAATATATTTCTTTTTAAAGCAAGGAGAAAAGTGAAGTGAATAAGCTCTATGTTTTTAATTTGAGTGATTCGTGATCGTGTATGAGTGAAAATGTGATTGAAAAAGCCTCTTTCAAGACCTAACTACTTCTGGGAAACAAGGAGTTGAGTTCCTAAACAGAATTACAAGATGTAAAGCGATGTGAATGTAAAAATTAATATGCCTATTTTCCCCAGAATAAATAAAAGCTTTGTTTTAATTTCCTTTTAACTTTAATGAGTAGGTACTACTACAATCGAATAGGCTCTCTACAATCGAATTCCTTAGTGAAACAAAATAGATAGATTCTTTATAAAAGTAAATGGTGTCATTCTTTTATTGTACGTTTCTAAGAATATATAAATGTCTAAAATAATTATTTATCAAACAACATATCAAATTAACATATCGGAAGAAAAAAGAGGATTATTATGAAATTTCATTCTCAATAAGGTGTTTCCGGTGAAATGCTTAAAATTTGAATATTTTGAATGGTTAATGAAAAATACGAAAACCTCAAACGCAAGCAATTTGATATTTACCATCTATTAAAATACCCTATGAGCATGAAACACTTAACTATAATAATCCTAACCATGACATCCTTTAATGCTTGCAGATTATTTGGTAAAAATATGTAATAATTGACTATATCTAAAAAAAGAACTAAATGCGTTTATGTACACTATTAGAAGTTAAAAATTTTAAAGCGTTTATCTTATATTGTCCTCATAAAACTATATATTCCTAACAAATCAGTTAAATACCAATATCTATATGCAAATACTATTTTCTTTATAAATTTAAAGTGCTTCGAAATTTGTTGAAACATTTTTACAAAGTAGATAGATTTTCGTAACAGATTTTTCGTTATTTTTCATGTTAACATTGAATCCTCCGGATACCAAAGTAATAAAAACTTGATTCACTTTTAAGGTAGTTTAAATTTTAATTTCACATCTGTCCTAATCATGGACTTCCTATATGCACCTAATATTTACATACTACAATTTCCAAATTTGTAGTGATTCTTAAAATGAATAATTTTTTAGAAATCCTCAAAACCTGCAGTTACAGTTTAGTTTTTTAAAGTTTTGTTTATTTGAATTTCATATGTCTAATTCGATTTTGAAAATGAATGCAAATGTCTGATTTAACTTTTGATCGTGATACATTTTTGTGAAGTGATACCACTCTATTTGGTCTTTGAGCTGCTGTAAAGCTGGAAAAGAGAATGTTTTGTAGAAATATTAATAAAAATTAGAAAATCAAGACTGTTGAATCTTTTATTTCGATAACATTCTAACATATAAATATTGAAAGCTAAAGTGTAAATACTATGGACAACTTAACAGTTGTCTGACCAAATAAGATTCATCATTTTTAAATACTGTGGACAACAACCATGGTAAAAATTTTATAAAACATGAGCTTACCAAAATGTTTTATTCTATGATATAATTGAGTTTAAAATAGCTATATTTTGTGCAAATTTACAAACCAAAAAATTTAGTAGTATATTCCCATGTATTGTATTTAGCAACACATGGTGAATTCCCGTATTTTTAAAAAACTAAAACAAATGCTTTTTGCATTAAAAATTGTCTTAAAATTTAATACGCTATGAAAAGTTTTATATAATATTTAATTTTTATTTGATAGAAAGGATTATTATGCATTGCCTAATTTACTGTAAATCTAGATTTATGAGGGCTATTACATTTGAATAACAGAACATTTTGAAGGTCATTGAAGTTCAAACTTTCATAGTTGTGTGATTACTACTTAAATTGAATTAATTAAATACTTAGGAGACTACTTTATTAAAATTAGGGGAAGCAAAGTTTACTTAAACCTTTTAAAAATACTTTAAGTGATGAAAAAGGGGATTTGAACAGAAGTTTCTCACTGAAATTAATTATCATGTTGTAAAAGTCAAACGCTTTTTTATGTAACTAGGGGACTCTTCACCTGCTTGCTATCACTCACCAACCCCTGCAACTGCTCCGCAGTTCATTTTAGAAGTTCGTTAATGTTAGAACATGAATATTATAGAACTGATAACAATTTACCAAATAGCTTGAGTTTTCAAAGATCATTTATAAAGATAAGAAACAACAAGGGACCCAGAATTGATCCTTGAGGAACTCCTCGTTTAAAGAAAATAAAGTTACTAAGATTACTGATTACTTTTGATTTTGACTTTTTGTTCTCTATTAATTGTAAAGATATGATTTGAAAAAAATTATAATATTTCCCCGGAAACCATATAAATCTAATTTGTTGATTAATATGTCATGATTTACATTATCAAAAGCCTAAGAAATGTCTAGAAAGATAGCTACTGTTTTTTATTGTTGTCGATACTATTGTATATAACTTTAGAAAATTTGAAAAGTGCCATTTCAGTATTTTGCTCTTTTATAAAGCCATACTGGTTTTCTGTGAAAAAAAAATTATTTTAAACAAATAATCATACTTTCTATTAGAGATAGCTTTTTCAATGATTTTAGAGAAGGAGGGAAGAATATAAATTGGTCTGTAATTTAAGATAGATTTCTTATCTCCTGATTTACTAGGTGAAAATAAAGACCAGACAGAGAACCAGTTAATTTGCTTTCATACAACACTCTATCGTAAAGAAATCCTTCCCACTTTTAACTCTACATTTCCCAGAAATTATTTAAATCTTTTCTTTAACAACTTTTGGCATTCTTTTTTCACAATGGGGTTCTAAATAGAGACAGCTAAAAATATTCTCAAAAATGTTTAAAAAAACGTAAAATCACAGTCAAGGACATAGTCTTGAGGAATAAATGTATAAGGTTAAAATGTGAGAAAAGCAGAAAAGCATTCCTCAAAGGACAGAATAAGAATGGATAATTCATATTTCCTGGTATGGGGAAATTTTACATTCTTACTAACTGGGAATATATAAAGGTATGAAGAAAAGCGAGATGTTTTTTTCATCTCTAAATATAATTCTGAGGAGTTTATATTTTATTTTATGCTTGGAATTAATTAATTCTATAAATACTTATATAAAATGCCAAATTATTTTTTACGTGCAAAAAAATTAAGTTTCTTTATTATCTTTGAAAAGGAAAAAGGCGAATATTATATGTTAATAAAAATTTAAATGAGAAGTTTTATAAACCCAACAAATTCAAAAATATTATACGACTACTACTATACCGATGATACTGATATTAACCGGAAAATTATTGTATGCTTATTTTCTATACTCCTCACGTACTTTGTTCACGTGACAACATATTAGATAAAAAGCTTTCTCCAAACATTAAAAAACATTTAAGACAGTCCCATTACGAAATTCCCTTTTAATATCTAAAATTCAATAGCAGAAATTCTAAACCATTATAAATCTATATTTGCAATTCCAGAAATAAAACTGCGATTTTAAAATGAGCCTGACCTTGAAACTAACAAGTCAGGAAATATTCTAATCGTCAAAAGAGTCTCATGGTATGAAATATCAAGGTAACAGTAGACGGAAGAGCTTGGACAGGAAGGAAGAAACCCATAAAATCTGTCACTTCTAAAACGAATCATCCAATTAGATCTCTTCCATAAGAATTGGTGCAAAGACCTTATCAAACTTCCGACATGTTCTTTTCAATCGCTTTTAGTTTGAACCTATTATTAGAGGAATTAAGAGGAATTAAGAAGTTATTAAAGAGAAAAGTTTCATTGAAAGGCTTATATTGATGTATTAAGTTTCGGAATGACAGATTTCAGAAAAGATTAGGGACTTTCATTAATTATGTCGTAAGATTTTCTGAAATTCGGTTGCTACTTCCTTCATAAGATGAATGGATGGAGTTAGTCTAAAACTGATTGAAAGTGAAATAAGAATGGAAATCCATTGATTTATTTTGAACAACTCTTGGAAAATACTTCAGAAATGTTTACAAAAACTCAAATAAAAAGTAAACTCTAGTGTGAATTTGCTTGAGGCATCCCTGGAACCATGGGCGTAGCCAGGGGGTGAAGGGGGGGCAGCTGCCCTCCCTAAGGCCTGAGTAATTTACTTTTACTTAAGTTAAAACCCTTTTTCTTTTAGAGTCAAATTTTCAAAATTTTTCTGGGGGAGGGACCCCAGGCCCCCCTTTAGAATTAAAAACTTTATTATTCTCACTTTTTTTATAATAAGTTCATTACAATCACAATTCTACTTAAAAATGTTTGTGCAAATTTGGGTTTACGTGTACAAAAAACAGTTTAAAACCCCGTTCTTAGGGTCAAATTTCCAAAATTTTTATGGGAAACTGGAACCTTTATTACTAAAAACCTTTTTATATAAATTTTTCTTGCACGCAAATTCTACCTAAAAAGTATTGTTAAACTACATTAAGCCTATTGATATGGATGAAAGAGACCTCATTGTTTCCACGCTACCCACAAAACAAAACTTTTATATTAATTTCATTAAAGGTCAAAAACCCCTCTCGAAACAATACTGTGGTTACGGCCCTCTCTCACAGGGCTTTAAAATTGTTCTCCACAAACATAAAAAAGTCGACCCTGCTTGCCCCCCTAAGTGGAACCCTGGGTACTCCCATGCCTGGAACCCCATTTTTGAGCTGTACGAAGATATACTAAAAAAAACTCGACCATAGCTTTGAGGGAATCTAGGGATGTCTAAAACAGCTGAACGCCGGAAATTTCGATTAAGTTTGCTATTGATAATTATTCTTAGTTAATCTATTGTAGATTTTATGGTACTACTATTTCGTTATCAATTATGTATGTAGTAAAATGTTTTAAATTCTAATATTCAAATATTGTGACATTTTACCATCGATGTTTAACTTTTATTCAAATAAAGTTGGTTTCTATTTTTGGTGTTTTTTATTATAGTTGACTTCGAACTATGTAAATGTACATACGAATACATGCACCAAGGTGGTAGTTTTACATATATTTTCCTTGAGGAAGTTTGAATTTTCTTTCTCTTTAAGGAATAAAAAAAATTTAAACTTCTTCAGGTACTCCTTAAAAAACTTATAAGTTGAGTTTTTTAATCAATTTGAAAAATATTTTTAAAACAATTTAAATTTTCAATGTAAACTAACTTACAAATACAAATAAAAATTTTGTCGACCAGCTACAGGCTCGAAGCCCAACAAGGCTGGTCCATTTTTTATTAATTCACCCATTCCCACTGACTGTCTAGTTCTAGCTTAAACTCATATATACACCCTTCGAATTTACTATATGTTCTGGCAATGCGTTCCATATATCTATTACCCTATTGAAGAAGTAGTATTTTCTTAAATCCAGATTGAAATGAGTCTTATTCAATTCGTACCCATGGCCCCTTGTTCTGTTATCCCTATTAAAGTCTAAACCTTCTGTATCCCCTTGCTTTACGAACTTGAAGAGCTGAATCAAATCCCCCCTCCTTCTTCTTCTCTCCAGTGTATACATGTTTAGCCTACTCAAACGCTCATTGTAATCTAGGTGTGCCATTCCCTTAATTATTTTTGTAGCTCTATGCTGAACCCTTTC
Source organism: Tetragnatha versicolor (assembly GCA_024610705.1). Lineage (NCBI taxonomy): Eukaryota > Metazoa > Arthropoda > Arachnida > Araneae > Tetragnathidae > Tetragnatha > Tetragnatha versicolor. Next base: position 29,254,754 of record JANDEH010000005.1, read on the forward strand.
AATTACTTCTATATCCTTTCTCATATATGGAGCCCAGAATTGTACAGCATATTCTAGGTGAGGTCTTACCAAGCCCTTATATAATGGCAATATTATATTCTTATCCCTTGAAGTTACAGTCGTTTTGGTATACCCCAATAACCTATTTGCCTTTTTACCCGCAGCAGAACATTGCATAAAATGAAGTGAATTATTGCATAAAACTATTTACTTTTTGTTTTCCTTTTTATAAACTTTCTGTTTTCTTCATTTAAAAAAGTGAATTGTAAAGCTTATAAAAAAGAGAGCGATTAGAAGAAATTTCTCACTGAAATGTTTAGTAAAGAATAGTTAAAACTTTTTCTGAAAAACTCGTACATTTTCTTTCGAAATTCTATTTTAGATAATTCTGAGGAAGGAGCAAAAAATTATAATTATGTAAACGGGAAGCGTTCTAATGGTACCAAAATGTATGATAAAAACACAATTGATGCATTTAAAGACAGTGATACTTTTTAAACTACCATTTGTTTTTATATAACATTCATTCATCATAAATTACGTCCATAGAGTATTGATTTTTTAATGTTTTGGAGGTATAAATCTTAATACCATCTCCCCAAAAAATACCTGAAATTTTTAAGAACCATTTGCGACATATATCTTTCCATTAATAAGTATTTTCTAAATAGTTATTGTAATTACTTTTTGCTGCAGACTTATAAATTTACATGAATTTTTATTAGAAAACGTACACTGAGAGAAATGACAGTTTCAAATTTGAGTAAGTGGATATTTTCATTTTGGAATGAAACTTTTTGTTTCATGACGACCCAATGCTTTCAACTAAAGCGTTACGTTAAAGGTTGTAGGTGGTACGACTACGTTAAAGGTAGGGTTACTTGGGGTAAGAGGGTCACTGGGGTAAGTGGGTCATCCCCCTAAAACTGTAATATGTACAGGAAATTTCACACTTACTCGTATTGATTATGTTACAGCTTGTCACACCGATGAGCATATATTGGTTGTCCCATAAGTTCTGTTACTTTTTACAAAGTTTCGTGTTTGAAAATTTTTTATGAAAAACTGGCAATAGGTAGAGATTTCAAACAAGGGGGATTTTGATGTATGTATATTTATGAACATAAAGTGTGATTTTGGTAGTTCTCGTGATATTATTTCTTTTCAAAATGGCGGTTTGAAAAAAAGACCAAAAACGACGATTTTCGCGTAATTTTTTTATTTTGTTAAAAAAACTAGGAAGAACGCATAATTCATGGCTAAAAAAATAAATACTGTATGTTTGAAATGTTTAGATTAAGATGTCATAGTTTCAAGATAATTCGATAAGTTTAACTTAGAAAATTTCGGTCTCAAACATAACATCTCTGCAAGAAACTTACCTCAGTAATGTTAGTCAATTCGAAGAAATTTTCACGAAAAAAAGCATCAAAATCAATAAAAAAGCTTACGAAATACCCAAGTATTCAAAATATGCAATATATATTAAATTATATCTGAAATTAAGTTCAGAAAGTAGCGCGCAATATTCAAGCGCGCAACGTTTTAGCTTATCAGAATTACACTCGCTGAACTTATGCTAAGCGAACAGAGCAATTATTTGCTTCATACGAAAACACTACAACAAAAACAACTCGTTGGAATTTAGAAATAAATCAATTCAACGACATTATGAAAAGAGGCTTTCAATGTTTAAACCTTTAAAACAATCATTATGGTTCAAAAAACATCTGCCTTTAATTTGCTTCATACCAGCTGCTTAGAAAAACAATAGGTGTGCTTTAAAAAACACGTGAAATTACCAATATATGAAGTTTTAAAGTCAAAATTTCCTACCTTAAACTTATCGAATCATCTTGAAACTATGACATCTTAATTTTAACATTTCAAATATGTAGTAAAACTTTTTTTAGCCATGAACTATGCGTTCTTCTTAGTTTTTTAAACAAAAGAAAAAAATCAAGCGAAAATCGTCGTTTTTTGTCTATTTTTCAAACCACCATTTTGAAAAGAAATAATATCACGAGAACTACCAAAATCACACATTATGTTCATAAATATACATATATTAAAATCACCTTTGTTTGAAATCTCCAACTATTACCAGTTTTTCATAAAAAATTTTCAAAGACAAAACTTCGTAAAAAGTAACAGAACTTATGGGACAACCCAATATTTGAGATTTTTAAAATTTATTTTTAAGATTGTAGAACTAATTTAAAATATATTCCCAGAATGGATATTTTGGAGACTTAAAGACGTATTTTTCAAAGATGTATTTCCAGGTAAGTTTTATTACATTTCAATGTTTATTGAACTGTTTTGCAGAGATTGATCTAAAATACATACGGCAATTTGAAATTTTTCAAAATTTTTAATTTTGAAGTGTTTAACAGGGGTGTCCAACTTACCCCATAGTTTTAGCATGGCTGGGGTAAGTGGGACCTCTCTTTATTTAGTAAGTGAGACCCCTTAAAGTGGTTCTAGAGGGCCCCATATGATATAGGAACTATTACTGAAGACATGGGCGGATTTCAGGGGGGTTATAGGGACAATTTCACCCAATATTTTCAGAAAATTTCGATTTATAGTAGCAAGACCGTTTACACACCACTTAAAAATTCATAAAATTTGTAAATAGTTTGATCGACATTTTATATCAAATTTGAGTTTTAATTTAAGTTATGGTGAGTAAAGTGAAATATCTCATCCATAATGTTCATTCTCATTTAGTGTATCCGATTTCTTTTTTATCTTACAATGTGTATTAAAGTGCCAAAATAAATCTTAATCAACCTTATTATGTTTTTTCAACACTATTTTATATGCTGAAGTAAAACATATCCTTTTGGCCTTTCAAAACATTCTTTAAAATACTTATTTTGCTTTTCATTCTTTTCTTACCTTGTCATAATGATTTTGATGTGAGTATATTTCTCACTCATGGATACAGTTACAATAAAATATTTTATATTGAAATTTACTGTACTTTATCAAGTAAGACCCACTTACTTCCTTTTAAATTTTGCTTGCTTTAAATATAAATAAAGAGGGGGTAACCCACTTACCCCATCTCTTGGGGTAAGTGGGTCACTAGGGTGGTCACAAGTTACATGGGGAAAATTTTTTTTATACTTTTTTAGGTCTTACCCCCCTAAAATGTGCCAATTGGCTAAAAAATGAGATTGGCCAAGTTTCAGCTCAATCCGATAATATTAACCCGTGCCTCATCGAGGTCAAAGTTCAGAAAAACAGCGATTTTTAACAAAAAATCGTAGTTTTCGCCCCATAAAACTGGAACGGTTTGTCCCAGAAATATGGTTAGGGTGTCATTTGATAGGAAATTTCATACACTTTAACTCTGCAGTTAAATAAGCTTATTTGCTAAAACGGATGGGGCGCTATTTAGCATTTTCATAGTAAAGGTCCGTGAAAAAGCGACTACATTGCTAGAAAACTAGAACATTGCAATGTCACAAAAAACTTTATCCTCCGGGCTTTTTCTATTACTTTTGGTCCCAATAGATAGTAAATGAGTTTTTAAAACCCCTAAGGGAATTCTAGGGTATGATTTCCAACCCCCTAGTGTTTGAAAAAAAGGAAAATGTATATAATTGTTTTTTAATTTTTAAACACGCATTTTGGGACTGATAATGTGATAAAGTTGGTCCAAATACATTGTAAAGAGCTTAATTAGATAGAATACCAATGCTATAGGGCCTTAACCTTTCCCTATCACCCCTATAATCTAAGGAAAAGAAGCGCGACTGCGAGGTTTTGCTGAACAAAGGCTTTAATGCCCATTAAAGTTATAAACAGAGCTAAATTACAAAATTTTCACAAAAACCTCTAAGAGATACGTCATTTGGTGTCAGAAATGACGTTTGAGATTATATATGTGGGTAAAATTATAATAAAAGCGTCCTTCCGACTCAAAATGTTAAAAAAATCCTATTTCTACCAAAGTTACATGTTTTCAGCTAAGTGATCTTAGAAAAATGTATAAATTTATTTATTTTACAATACCACAAAATTCATTTGCCTATCATTCAAGGAAAATCATCTTTTTGAAAGTATGCTATAGTGAATGAATTCAAAAATTGTCTTTCTGTGTACACATGGTGCGAAGAAAGACAATTTTACCAAGTAGTAATTTTTAAAAAATAGTTTTATAAGTTTTTGGATAATTATAATGATTTTCTACAAATTGGGTTTATTCAACTTTAGGTTTAGGACAGTAACTTGGTTGCCCTTAAAAAAATCCAGTGAAAACTAACAGAGAATATGCTGTTGGAGTGTCTTTAAGTATTTTTCCGAGAAATCTTGATTACGGTTTTTTACAAAAATTAATTATGAGAAGCATAGAAACATTTACTGTGAAATCAAATTTTTTTTAAATATTTCATTTTCTTACATGATATTTTGTCTCCTTTCACACAGGTGTGAAAACAATTGTAGAATAAAGAACAAAATATTAAGTAATTAGATTATAGATCAAACATATAATGAAACATTATTATACTTTCAAAAAAATAGTTTTCCTTGAACGTTAGGCAAATGAAGTTCGAGGTGCATTAAAATAAATTTATACATTTTTCTAAGATCACTTAGCTGAAAACATGTAACTTTGGTAGAAATAGGATTTTTTAAAATTTTGAGTCGGAAGGACGCTTTTATTATAATTTTACCCACATATATAATCTCAAACGTCATTTCTGACACCAAATGACGTATCTGTAGAGGTTTTTGTGAAAATTTTGTAATTTAGCTCTGTTTATAACTTTAATGGGCATTAAAGCCTTTGTTTAGTAAAACCTCGTAGTCGCGCTTCTTTTCCTTAGATTATAGGGGTGATAGGGAAAGGTTAAGGCCCTATAGCATTGGTATTCTATCTAATTAAGCTCTTTACAATGTATTTGGACCAACTTTATCACATTATCAGTCCCAAAATGCGTGTTTAAAAATTAAAAAACAGTTATATACATTTTCCTTTTTTTCAAACACTAGGGGGTTGGAAATCATACCCTAGAATTCCCTTAGGGGTTTTAAAAACTCATTTACTATCTATTGGGACCAAAAGTAATAGAAAAAGCCCGGAGGATAAAGTTTTTTGTGACATTGCAATGTTCTAGTTTTCTAGCAATGTAGTCGCTTTTTCACGGACCTTTACTATGAAAATGCTAAATAGCGCCCCATCCGTTTTAGCAAATAAGCTTATTTAACTTCAGAGTTAAAGTGTATAAAATTTCCTATCAAATGACACCCTAACCATATTTCTGGGGACAAACCGTTCCAGTTTTATGGGGCGAAAACTACAATTTTTTGTTAAAAATCGCTGTTTTTCTGAACTTTGACCTCGATGAGGCACGGGTTAATATTATCGGATTGAGCTGAAACTTGGCCAATCTCATTTTTTAGCCTATTGGCACATTTTAGGGGGGTAAGACTTAAGAATTTCGAAAGTTGATTTTTTGTAACCACCCTAGTGGGTCACCCATCTCATTTTTGATAAAAAGGCCAGTTAAGAAAAATGTAAAGCTTTATTTTAGAAACTACTGATAAATATTTGTTTATCGATAGACTCTTAAACGAAATTAGTCAACAAGTACAAAATAAACCTTTTCAAATGTTTTCTAGAAAGCTCCAAAAATGTACTAGGCCAAAAAGGGGTCCCACTTACCCCAAGTGACCCTTGTTAGAAAAATATATTAGTTTAATGAGGGCTGTTATGACTAGTCAAAAATGTAATTTGAGGAGCAAACAATCAAACCATGCTTTGTCCTTCAAATACAAATTTTCAGGAAACACAAAAAACTAATAACTTAAAAAATAACTAATTTAAAAACCTAATTATAGTTTGTTTAGTTCTATAACGAGTAACTGAGAAGATTTGTAGTCATAATTTACCTAAAAACTTAAAATTAATTATGAAAAAATACATTTGAAATTTGGAGAAATCACGTTTTGATCGAACACAAAGGAGGAAACATGGTTTGAATGTTTCCAACATGAACAAAACACTTTTTTAATGAAAAAAATTAATCCTACTCTTCTCAAAAACTATTCTTTTTATTTCTGATATTCAATGCAAATTTTTAAGATAAGATTTTTAAGATAAGGTGATTTCGTATCAAAAAGTCCCCTCCAATCTTTTTACATCACCAACTTTACGCTGAAAAATAAGTGTATCACGTGACGAGTAAGAACAGCCATGATTGGCTGTGACTGGAGGAATTACTGTTTGACTGAAAACAGGCTCTGGAGGAAACACTTTTTGATTGAAACATCAATTCTCTAAGTAGTTTTAGAATAGGTTAAAACTTGTTTTATATGAAGATAATAGCATTATTTTGTGCAGTTTAATGTGGAGATCATGAAAATAGCAGTAACTCATTTTTTAATTTTTTTTGGGGGAAAACACGGTTTGACTGTTTGCTCCTCATTCAATGATGTGTTGGGTTTAAATGCATCTATCTTTACTTAAAAAATTAAATGGAATTTTATCTACACATGTAGCACGTTTTATTTATCTCAAATGTTGCACCACTTTCGGAAAAAGTAGTGACATTTTTCAGAAATTTGCAATTTGGCATGTGTGTAGCTGCGACTTCCAGAAGAATAGATATCAAGTAGCTAAGAATGTATAAAATCTTAAAAAAGAAAGAAGGGATAGTAAAAGTTAAAAATTTTTCGTTTGAGTCAATTTGTTTTTCTTTTTCTTTAAGCTATCAAATTTCCATCCTTCCGTCTTTCTTTCGATCTTTTTATCGAGGTTGGCCCAGATAAACACCTTTACACCTTATATAGTCTATTTTAGAATTAGGCTCGAAAAAGCTAAACAACATCGAATCAATAATGGAAAACGGGGAAAGTACTCAATAACCCCCTCCACTCACCTTTTCTTTGAAAACGTTTATTTCTCAGACAGAATTCCGCGAATGGACAGGATTTTCCGCAAGGAAGCGAAGTAAATAAAGTGACGTGTCGCTTGTCAATTTCGGGTTGCTATTAACAAAAGCTGGTGGATCAACGGGTTTTTGAACTATCGGAAAGCTATAAATTTTAATTTGATATGTTTGCAGAGTATTCAGAAGCTTTAGTGGGGAAAAGTCCTCGGCGGGGGTTCTTGTTTATTTTGGGATCGTATTATGTAGAGGGAAGTCTCAATTTACATTCATTAGAGACTGGTAGTTTGAACTGTTATACCTTCATACTTTTTAACTTGTAGAAAGGGGCAAATATTTCTTAATAAAATTGGACTTATAATTTTCAGTATATTAGGTACCTACAATATAAAAGAAAAGTAAGCGCGATGCTTAAGGAAATTTATGAAAGTAGGTTTTTTTCACATCGGCATAATTGTACACTCTTATGAATTTTCATAACCATATGTGTAGTACTATCTTTTTTAATTTATTACTTCTCATTTCTCTAAATGTTATATAAAAATAATGAAATAAGTTGTTCTCATATCTTATTATTTAGCTATTAAAACCATATAAATAGTGGCTAAATTTTAATGATAAAACTATATTTATATAGGAATTTTTTATACTAAATAAAATTATCTAAATCATAATGAAGTAAAATATGCACATGGAAATTAAATCTATGGCATTCCTATCTGATCCTAGGCATGAGTGAGGGATTTGCTTGATTTTATACTTTTTTGATACATTATGGTTGAAAATTCCCAAATTTCTGATTTTTAAGTTCAAAAATGTGTTTTAAATCATTTAAAATTCAATTTTATTTTTCCAAAACGTCAGAAAAGTCACGCTATCAGAAAACGGGCTTCTTATTGTGACCTCACAGCGCATAATTTGTGATTCGAAAGTAAACCTACAAAGACCTAACATATTATACTTTGTTCCTAAACCTAAAAAGTCCATATTCTGTAAAAATTTTTGTTACATAGCCCCTAAGTGTTTTAATTAGTTACCTATTCATATTCAAAATAGCCCTTCAAAACATTTATACAAAAAACAATTAAAGGATATCTGTTTACTATTGAGGATATTGATGATTTCTTTTGTTCTGTTTAATGTATGATTTAAAATTATTTTAAGCCCTTTAACTCATCATTATGGCAAAAATATAATTTATTGGCGCCCTGTTTGCCACTATATCCATCTCATGTATGTATTTCCTGTATTTTTCTTCTCCTAGTTTTTACTTTAAATTTTTCTTATACATAATTACGGTCACCTACATAGATCAATAGATCCCAGGTGACTATGTGAACTTGTAAATTTTCTTTTTTTGTTTGTAGTTCAATAAATTTGTTTAAATGTGTTGAAAAAAGTGTTTTCCCACCCAAAGAAAAAACGAAATTTCAAAATTTTATACATCAGAAATTAGGCTACGAAAATACTTGATGTAAACATCATTCTTCATGGATTTTTATCTACTATTTTAATAAAACTTAATCTCAAAACGTGAGAATACCTCATTTAATATTTTATTCCAGAATCAATTTCTCAAAGTAGATTCTACGATCTGATCCATTAACACTAACTACACCCTTTAGTCAGAAGCCAGTTTTTGAAAAATGTTTATCTGAAATTTAAGATCCATGAACTCAGTGGCCCACGGTCTTTTAAAAACATGATAGTATAACGTGTTTTTATGAGTGTGTTAAAATGAATACTCTTGGAAAGTGTAAAAGTGCAGCATTTTAGCTTCTATTGATTGAAAAGAACAGGGCTCGTGGGAGGTAAATAAAAGGTGAATGTCGCAGGGAGCCAAGTCGTAATGAAAATTGATGTTTCCGATAGCAAAAGTCTTTGTTTCCTTTGTGCAGTTGGGAAAAGTTTTCCCCTTGGCTGTGTTTGGTCAATACTACGGCTTGTTGCAACTTCCTAAATCGATATTTCGAGCGGCTTCATTATTAACCTCTTTAGCTGTCTTTCAAGTTCCCTAGTAGGCTTAGATTCATGTTATTAATTGTAAGAAATACAGGGTGATTCAGAAATAATCATCAATATTTTTGGGGGAGGTAGAGGGCCCCTAGACAAGCATATTTCAAATAGGGATGGTTGGGCGCAGCCTTACCGTTAAAGAGCTAGGACCTAATGTAGTGCGAGCGCGTTTCAAAAGGCCGTTTTTAGAAGGCCCGTGTGACGAAACAAAACATAATAAAATGAAAATATCTATTACATGAGGTAAAGAAGTATCCCTTCTACTTAAATCCTCAATGAAATAGAAATTGGACCACTTGCTAAACCGTGGGGTGAGTTTTAAAACGTGCAATATTAATATCTTAGTCAAAAAATGGAGTTCCCTCAATGGTATTTAGAAAAATGATTATCGGGGAAGGATATTTCAATGATCGTAACATTGATCATTGAAACTGTTTGATCATTGAAAATTCCTTCCCCGATCATCATTTTTCTAAATACCATCGAGGGAACTCCATTTTTTGACTAAGAGATCAATATTGCACGTTTTAAAACTCACCCCACGATTTAGCAAGTGGTCCAATTTCTATTTCATTCAGGATTTAAGTAGTACGGATACTCCTGTACCTCATGCAATAATGTTTTTCATTTTATTATGTTTTGTTTCGTCACACAGGCCTTCTAAAAACGGCCTTTTGAAACACGCTCGCACTACATTAGGTCCTAGCTCTTTAACGGTAAGGCTGCGCCCCACCATCCCTATTCGAAATATGCTTGTCTAGGGTCCCTCTACCTCCCCCCCAAATATTGATGATTATTTCTGAATCACCCTGTATAAGAATAAATAAATGCTGTGTGGAAGTGCTCTTTTTGGTCGAAACTGAATAATGTTATAAGGGTCAATCCATAAATAATGTCACACTTTTTCAGCATATCTGACCCCTCCCTTCCCTGCCTATATCAAAAAGTGTCACAATTCACTGTAACCCCACCCTTTGTCACAAGTCACGCTCTGCTAGCTACTAATAAGTTTAGAAAAAAATTGGTAAGAATCACGGACCAATGTTTTATCCAAGTTTATAAGTGCCCATCACCTTATAATTTCAAAGAAAGTGAACTCTTAATATGTTGTGGATAAGAATTTTATAATTATGTCATTTAATTTATCAAGAAAAAAATTGTTATAAATTCTTGTCGATTTTCAAAGTGTGATGCTCTCCATAATAAAAAACTCCCATTATTTTTTTTAAAAAGCCGTAAAAATAAGATGTTATGTATAGGAAAAGGTACACAATTCAACGCCATTTGAAGCACCAAAATAAGGATTTTTCCCTTTTATTATATGTGAATCATCATCAAATAAATTAAAGAATCCTTGAAGTGACTTTTATAAACCGTGATGTCACACATTCAAAAGAAGAAAAAATCATCTACGAATGATCTAGTTATAACCAACCGGGGTGCAATTAAGGATATTTACCTTTTGTTATCACATGCAAGATGAATTTTTCTCTGACAGGGCTGAGATAAAAATGTGTCTTGAAAGTATGGTTTACCGAAGTAAAATTAATTATACCAATATTATTTAATACTGATTAAAAGAGCAATCCATATACTATGTCTATAATATTTCAAACACCCATCAATTTAAAAAGATGTTATATCAATGCTGTAAAAACTTTCGGCACTACCCTCCCATAAATCCGGCAATTGCTTTAAAGCAGCCATTAAAGTTGAACCCACTTGTGCAAAGGGACACTTTCATTTACTTGATGGCCGAGTAAAAAATCCCCACCTTTTCACTACAGAGGCCATTCATCCCCTTTGTGCTGTCATCAAAAAGGCTTCACAGAATAGGCTCCGGAAGGGATTCTGTTACAGAAAAATCAATCCCACAGATGCCAGTTCCATCCTCAGGCTAAGTGTCATATCTGTACAAGTCCCAAATGAAAACTTTAACGTGCTGAAAGCAGCTATTTCTGGCGACATACAGTATGATCGATAACGGAACCTTTGATGATGGAAAAGCCGTTGACACTACTGTTTTGGATAGGGCGTTGTTGTATTGATTCGAATGAACGCTTGCTGTTTTCCTCCCGAATCATTTGAATGCCCGGTTGTTTTTATTCATGTTTTTGTGAATAAATTGGACGGCTGCTATACTTAGAATGTTCTTATTTTCTATCGCTTCGTGACTGTGACAGTCACTATTTTTACAGTCGTTTTGTTAAATTTTTTAGCCACTACTAGAAATTATTTGTCATTGCGAACTTGAAGAGGATGTTTCGTTTATAAGAGATAATTTTTTAATCAAATTATTTTTAATTACGGCTGCTTTTTGCAATGCTATTTAATAGAAGGTATAAAATACAATACACAATTATTTTATTTTAGTTTGGGGAAACTGGGGCTAATGGGACAAATGAATTTTTATTTCATATATTAACTATTTAAGAAAAAAGTAGGGTGAACCGACCAGTAGTTGACTACCTACCAGTAGTTGACCATTCGAGAATAATTTTGCAAAAAACAAGAACTGTTGTGTGTTTATTTCGAATCTGATGCGTTGAAAACATAGCTAACATTTTATTAAAAGTTCATGCATAGTCTTAAGTTCCAGTATTGTTCTTAAAAGACACAATAAATAGTTGAAAACAAAGTTATCAACAAAGCTTCGAAGCATGCGCTTTCACTACTAGCTATAATGGTATGGAGTATTTAGTTCAATCTCAAATCATCCAGCTAGTTTTTATTCCAATATTTTATTGATTGATGTATTTAGGTTCTATATGTTTAGTTTAATTAAATAAAACCATCATTATTTGTATATTAACCATTTAATTTGATATTTGAGGGGTGGTCAACCACTGGCTGTCTAAAATAGAAAAAGTGCTAGTATTTGACCAAAGTGGTCAACTACTGGATTTTATTTGCTTTTAAGATTTCTTTTCAAAACAAGAGCGATCATAAAGATTTTTACCTGCAGTACAATTTTTGCTTAGATTTACTGTAAAAAAAGTTACATTTCCAGTAATTAACCAGTATTGTTAATGGGGACTCTTTATTCAATATAACTCTTTCATTGGTTCTTCACATTTTCAACACCTGCGCTTTGAAAATATGTCACTCCTCTCACTAAGCCCTAAAATACGTACCTACGGGTAGTTGGTTGGTTGGTTGTCAGACATATACGCATTTTAGTTTTTTAGATAGCCTTCTGTAGTAAACGCTGGAATCTAACGACTCGCGGTGCAAGCGCTCGCTAGGTAGCTTAGGTGGCGAATCGTGCTGGTTTACAGTCTAGTTTAAAAAGGTTAAACAATAACAATAAAAGCACATGTTCTACTTCTTGCTTAAAATATATATGAGTTTGCTAATACATCTTAAAAATCATTATAATTACTAATCAAGTAGTTTTATATTTTTTCTAACAAACTATTTTTTAAATTGACAGTGATTTAATATTAATAAAGTATGAGAATTAATAAGTAGGAACATTTTTCCGTGTTCTCTTCCAGAGTTTAATTTATTGATTGTAAAAGCTGCAAAGGGAGATTTTCCCAGTAATAAAAAATATAAATGGTTAAACCAAATATAAATGGTTAAATGCCAAAAGGCACGGGTGTTTAAAAGAATGGAATATTAGATAAGTTCAAAATTTTAAAACCATTCAAACAACTGAATTTTCGCTTAAAATTGTTAAAAAAAACAATAAACTTAAAAATTTGATAAAATTTGCCAATTCTTAATTTTTGTGAGAAAATTTTAAAATTATCAGATTGAATGAAAGCTTGTGTAAGGGTTTCTGAAACGTTTTCTTCAAACGTCACCGTTGCGTATTTTTTTTCAGCCAACTTAAGGAAGAACACCCTGTTTTAAAGAAATGGGGGAAATTTCAGTGGGACTCAAACAAATAGCTCTTTTGGAAATGATAGGTTGCGTTGTGGATCAGTTGGTTGATTCGTGCTTGAGCTGTATATTTTGATTTTTATTCTGGAAATGGTGAATATGGCAATGGTCAATTACTGGAATAATGGTGGTCAAATACTGGATGTAAGTGGTCAACTACTGGCAAAATCTCAATTAATTGCTTTTAAAATAAATAAATAAAATTCTATAAAAGTGAAAGGGAAAATGATTATCAGTTATTATTCCTCATACCTTCATTGATATTAAACCACTATCCATTTTTTTAGAAAAATTTTTTTCTTTGAAAGAAAAATAAAACTTGGAGGAATTTCCACTAACTGGTCAATTACTGGTCGTTTCACCCTATTCATCCCTTATCGATAAAAGGTCTAGAAAACATTTGCAACAAAGAATATCTGAATCGTCTAGTTTCAAAACCAGGTAGATCCATTTTGGCACAGCTTTAGTAAGAGTCGACGCGGTCGCCAAATGGAAGACAAGTTGGCGCTATATCACAGCCGGTCACCCGTTCTGGCCGTCATGTTTACCACGACTCAAATGCACTTAATAAAGTTACGAAATATAATTTTGTTCTTATTTTTGAATTAAATAGTTACCGGGGATCGAAATATGTATCTCCCGCATGCAGAGCATGCACCATACCGCATAGCCAGCGGAATATACTGAAATCGTAATAACTTGTTATAACGTCCTTTTTCTTGGGTTAATCTTCATTTGAGTCGTGGTAAAACATGGCGGCCGGAACGGTGACCGGCCGTGATATAGCGCCAACTAGTCTTCCATTTGGCGACCGATTCGCGGTTTCCAAATGGTCAACCCTTTTATTGAAGCTGTGTCAAAATGGATCTACCTGGTTTTGAAACTAGACGACTCATCTGTCAGAACCAGTTTTTGCTGAGCAGGAAAAAGCCAAGTTATTTTAAACAAGTCATAGCAAGTCTTAAATTTTGAATTTTCAAATACATTTTAATCTTATTTAAAGACAGTTTTAGATTGTATAAGTACTGGAAAATTTGATAATATCACTGAAAAAGTATTGAATTGTACATCTAAAAAACTAGTTTCAGACTTGTAAATTTTCACATTGGGGGAGGACTAATGGCACATGTCTTGTGGGGCAGGGGTCGGCAATCTGCGGCTCGCGAGCCCCCTTCTTCCAACATTGGGTGGGCTCAAGCCCCCTCAAACCCTATGGAGTCGGCGCCTATGTTATGAAGAGTGATCCTTATTTGGTCGTTATAGAAGTTCTAAAACTAATTAAAACACTATTTTTAGGGGCAAATTTCCAAATTTTTTCTCAAGTGGGATCCACATCTCCTCGAAATTTTGCTGTTTTTATAACTATACTATTTTTCCTTGAAAAGTCTGCCACTTAAACACTAAAAGGTGCTCTTAGGGTGCAATCGGAAAAGGCAAAAATGAGCCAAAACACGATTTTGAAGGGGAAATTTCCAAAATTTTTTCTGGGGGAGGACCCCCAGACCCTCCAATTTTTCCAGGAATTCAAATTGTTTATACAATGTGTTCGTAACTCATTTAAAACTTGATAAAAAAAAGTGCCCTACCCGAAAAGAGGTACCCGTACCCCAGAAAAAATGTTGGGTAAAATGCTCCCCAACAAAAATCACCCTCCCAATCTAAAATCAAAAAGTATATAGTATATTAAGGATATACTAAAACATTAAAACAAAAAAAAATAGTGGCTCTTTAAAAACTGGGAAATTTTGTAAACTGTTACTTTTGGATCTTCCGTTTCAATAGGTTGCCGACCCCTGGGCTAGGGTGTCTAAAAAAACCTTTTTTCGAAAAATCTCGCTCTCCAGGAGGGCTTTTCCCATTTCTTTTGGTCCCAAAAGAAATGTGAAGTGTGTTACGTTTCATTAGTGTGTGAAGTTTCAGCCCCTTAAGTTAACTCTAGGGTTTGCCTGTAGAGACCCATGGAAAAAATGACAAATTTTCAGAAGTTTTAAAAATTATATGTGGGAAGGAGAGTACCGCAACTACTGCAACGCCACCCCCTATCGCCCGGGTACGAGGGTACCGCGGGGCAGAGGCTAGCAGAGAGGAGAGGGGAACGGATCGTGCGAGCGAGCACACGTATAGCTAAAGACTGTCTGGGACACCCTTGCTTCTATCCTTGTTGTCTGGGACAACTAAGAGCCCTCGTTGATTGCCAGTGTCTGGGATAAGGCTCCCCTCGCCCCCTGTGTTGTAAAAATATAGTAATTAATTTATGTTAAGAGGGTTGTGTGTAATTAAACGTGTTTCCATAATATCAACCGAGAGTTATCATTCAAGCCCCTAGACACCACCCGAGCCAATCCCCCCCACATACAGGGAACAGGGTGTATCTGAAATGGTGCAACAAACTTTCAGGGAGGATAGTACTACTCTTGTAAAAATTCATTTACGGTCTCAAAAATTGTGGTTTAATATGATCTTTAAAATAACCTAAAAAGTCTTCACTTTAAAATTTGTTTTATTATAAAAAAAGTTAAAAAACGCAAAAAAAATGTGAAAACTCTGCCAAAACCTTATTTTGTATTTCGAAATCCTTTCTTTAGATTTGATAATCTGAAAGATCATAGTTGAAAACCCTTAAGTCCAAAGTTTCACGTAAATACAATCAATATTAAAAGGTTGAGGTCCTGTTTAAGTTTGTTTTTTGGTGCGCAAGCAGTTTTCTAGAGCTGTTTCCAGAACAGCTGTTTGCGCACGCAAAAAACAAACTTTAACAGGATCTCAAGCGTTTAATATTGATCGTATTTATGTGAAACTTTGGACTTAAGGGTTTTCAACTATGATCTTTCAGATTATCAAATGAAAAGAAAGGATTTCGAAATACAAAATAAGGTTTTGGCAGAGTTTTCACATTTTTTTGTGTTTTTTAAATGTTTTCATAATAAACAAATTTTAAAGTGAAGACTTTTGATGTAATTTCTATAATTTCTATAATTAAGTTTTTTCAAATAGTAGTTCTTCTACTAATTGAATTTTTCAATTATTTTTTGGGGGTGCCGCTCGATTTTTAACTCCCTGGGATTTGGTCTGGGACCCCCCTTTCTATACCGATTCTTGTTCGTCTTGATGAGTACTATCCTCCCTGAAAGTTTGTTGCACCATTTCAGATACACCCTGTATATTTTAAGATTGACACTGCAAAAAAACTGGTTCAACATTAACAATTCTTATAACATTATTTTTTCAACTTATTTCTCAATAGAATACTTTCTTAACACTGTTCAAACTTATATTCAGATCACAATAAAAAAAACACAAAAAAACATTAAAGTATTCTACCTTTCAATACCAGTAAACTTAATTTCTCTCTATATTAAAAAAAAGTTACTGTCACCGCCGCCGCTGCCGCCGCCGCCGCTGTTTCAGAAAATTTAATTTTTCAACTCTTTGAACTCTCATATCGCAAAAACTACTTGATAGAAATTTATGAAATTTCGAATAATTGTAGAGGAATATTTTGACCACATTTTAGAACAAAAAGCTAACTGATGTGATAATTAGTTCTGGGGTATTTTTAAGGTCAAAGTTGAAGTTTTTCTTTTTTCGCCGCGTAATCCAGTTCAGCGAAATCTATTAGCAGCAGAACTATGATTTTTTGCAGCCTAATACTCTGAAGTATGAAGATGTGCACTACGTCGCCCCTTTTTTCGAATTTCGAATTTGGTTTAGAGTAATTAATTTTTTAATTTTCGAAATTTTTGACACTTTTTCGTTTTTTTTCTATCTAAAATGAAAACTATTCACGGTATCAATATGATTTTTTAAACACTTATAGTCTTATTTTTTAGAAAGAGATTGGCGTTTAATTCTTTAAAAAATTCTAATTAGTTTTGGAATTATTAAGCATCAAAGTTTCATCTTTTTCATAGTTTTAGTAGGTCTTTATCAGACGTGTTTAATGTTTTTAATTTTATATTCGCCTGTTCACTAGATTGTCGCGAGTACGGATATTTAAATTTAAAAGTTTTGAGGTGCACATTTTTGCTCTAACTTTGCTAGCGATATAGTATAGACTTGGTTAATAATCTTTTAAAGATACTCCGATATTTTTTGAACTACTAGAGAAATAAATAATTTAGCTTTTTTGAGTGCTATTTGTGCCGACGAAAGGAAGAGGATTTTCGGGAAGTTTGTTTTACTCTAATGCTAAAGATCGATTGCAAATAATACAAATCGCTTCGCGATCTGTAAAGAGCTGCATAGCAGTTACGGGGGTTGGTGAGCGTAAGCGAGTAGGGGGCGGTAGCCCCCTATCCATTAAATTATTGATAATTTAAAAAGGAATATATCAGTAAGAGTTTTATTTTGATATTTTCGTGGTGATGATCCAAATCAAATTATTGAAAAGTTTGAGAGATAAAAAGTTTCGATATTAAATGATCATTAACTATACTCTGTTCATTTAGAATTAGCGGCCGAGACGTAATGTATTAAAAGCAGTTATTATTCTAATTATCGTCGACAAAATTTTCTTCTACAATGACAAGCCAGCCTAAGCAGAAGTAGTTAAAATACTGTAGAAAAAATCGGTCACTGAAGTTGTCTGATAAGCGTTATTAAGCATTATTGAGCGTTTTTGATCCTGTTGCAGGCGCCTATTCTAAATGAACAGATTATAAGCAGACAAGTTCCAGGTTGTACTGGATAGTTGAGATGAAACAAGTGATCTCTGCTCGCTAAGATCGCGAAGTGATCTTCAAAGAACTGCGAAGCAGTTCCGGGGGGCGTATATCCGAACCCTCAAGCGTGCAACGCATTTACGCGGTTTGAAGAGCGCCGCACTGTTTGGCGCTAAATATGGGCGCGCGAATCAAGGTCACACTCGAATGTTTTTACGCCGCTATAGCGTTCGAGTCGAGATCGAACCATCAAACGGTGTACAAAATCTAAACAAACGCTTGTTTGCAACCAAATTTTAACAAAATAGTTTAACTTGTAGCTTATCATATTCAAGGCTTCTAAAAATAACTTTATTTTCTTTAATTAAACATTTGAAGAACGTAATTAAGGTTATGTGTTAATGTAAGAAATTGTGTAAACTTTCGTGAAACTTTTTGCTTACAAGGTTTACATTCTATTCTTTATCATATACTTTTTTTATCAACGCTTGGCTGTAAATTAGTTCATAAATATAAATAAAATTAACTGTAAGAAGTAGCTACACTATACCCACTACCCTACTTAATTTAAAGATTTTTGTGTAAATAGAATTCCTGACACATTAATAATTCAAGGTTTATTACTTTTTTGGTACATATATATTATCCTGTCAACTGTTCAGTGACCGTCACATTCAGCAGCTCAGCTATAGAACATTCAGTGAACTTTGATAACATTTTCAGTAGCTATAGTGATAGGAATTTCATCCAAATAATTTTCTCGTTTGAAGTCATAGTGAATACAATTTTTTTTATAAAACTATGATATTCAGATCTATGCATGATGGTCAATGGGTCAATGAAGTATTTGTTAAGTTAATTTTGAATGTAAGAGTTTACATGGTAGCATAGCATACATATATAAATCTCAAATTATCAATCTAGAGTTCAAATTAAGTCAACAATTTAGTGTATACTTATGACTATATCTTTTCAATACTGTAATTAATGGTAATGTAAAAGTATGGGAGATTAATTATAAAAATTGAGGCTCTATTAGCTCCATGTCTATAAAATAACACACTGAAGTATGAATTTTTACAGAATATGAAGTTTATTTCTTTTTAAAAGCTCTTGAATAGTTTTGTAAAACGAGAATATTCTCCGAGAATAATATTTGAGATTTTTTTTTCTGATATTTGGAAATAAATGTAAATATTATTGATAATATGAAATGGTCATGTAGAACTTTAGCAATACTACATAGTACTTAGAATACATACTATTTGAATATTTCTGCATCGTCTTTATCTTTTAAAATTAGTCTAAGAACAGCGTTTTCCGTGGTGGATTTAGTTTCATCAACCAACAACGAAGGATAAATTGAAGAAAGTTGCTCGGAAATATGTTTCACATCCATATTTAGGATCCACCACGATTTATGGAGTAATGGCATGCAAAGGAACGAAGCGAAGCGATGGTTAGTGCAAACCAGTGCAAACCAAAACCCCGAGTTCAAAGTTCAGTTTCGGTTTCATATTGCCAGTTAAAGCGCAAGCAAGTTTGGCTGGGGACACACTAGAGTCGCGGTTTTTCTGCCGCAAACGCTTTTACAGTAGTGGCACCCCCTTTGCCTTGAATCCTTGTGGAGCTTGGGTAGTACCAAGTGGCACACGACAACAACAACAACAACAACATACTCGACTCGCGGCAAAAAAACCGCCAGCAACGTTCTCCCGCGGCAGAAAAGCAGCCGCCCGCTGCCACTGCTTCTCGCGGTTTTTTTGCCGCGTTCCACCTGCCAGTGGCTCACAGGACTGAATGGGCGGGGACACATTCAATACCGCGGCGACGGCTGCTAAGGAGAATTCAATGAACATATCCACTAATTTTACCTTATTTTTTGTATCTGGTATGAAATTGGGTGTTATTTATGTAATTTTTTCTCCTGATTGCCAAAAGTTTTTTTTTTGGTACACTCATATTTTGTCATACAAAGTATTGAAAATGTCATCTCGAGCATTTTTTGGGAGTTATTTTAGTCCCAGAGGGTCCTGTATCTTTTTTAACGGCTGTAAACTTTTTTATATTCCTATTATTTTATAAGATTATTCATAAAGAAATTTAAAAAAGCACATTTATTTAAAAAAGAGCGACACTATAACAAAAAATTCGTTTTTAATTAAAGAAAACAATTTAAGTACAATCTCATTCTATGACACCAAAAAAAGTACTCAAAATTGGTAGAGTGCACAAAAAGTTATCAGAAGCACCCTATACAGGGTGATTCTAAATTACGTGGACAAACTTCGTGAGGGGGTAGAGGGGACCTAGACAAGCATATTTGGCATAGGAATGGGGGGGCGCATCCTTACCGTTTAAGAGATAGGACTTACGGCCGTATTCTACACAAACGTCGTAACTCAATATCATGTGGTTTCATGTGATTTTAGGACTTTTTCGTATTCTACTCCTCCCATAAAACCACAAATCATGGTGGTAAACCTAATCTCGTAAATTCGGGCGGTAAGTTGAATTACGACGTTCCTGGGCATGCGTGATAAAGACGACATTTGGCGAGAATGACGCTCATTGGTTGAAGCCGTCAACTTCAATGGAGGCGCTTGCAATGGAATTGAAAATATCTTTAAACTTATCGGAGTCTAAAATTAAAATTAAATGGATTTCAGTCGTTTTAGGAGTTCCGTGTTTGAAATCGAAGATGACATTGATGACATTTTTTCTTTTACAATTATTAGATTACGTCGATCGGCGGTCTCGGCTTGTTCATTCATCTAGAATACAGGATCTGGACGTAATGGACGAATTCAACTTCCGAAGCAGATATCGCTTCAATAAAGCAACAGTTGAAAGTAGTTTTTTCTTTCATTGTGAAAAAGTGTTTTTAGAAGATTAAAGGTTATATTAATGTATTTAAAATAGTCTGCTGGAGTTCCAATAATCAGAAGGGATTTCATTTAGCTTTCTGATTTACAGATGGCAGCACGACTGCTGATTGAAATAAATAATGTTTTAATTTTTAACCAATATTCTCTGTACCAAAATCAGTTTTTTTATTGTTTGAAGAGTTTTTAAGTTCATGAAATATGTTATAATTATTGAAACTACCTTATAATAGTCAGATTAGTTAATAATCACAGCTTCTTATTTTTATCGCCAATTTTACGACATGCTGCCGCCAACTTACAACCCGAGTAAGTTTACCAGATGCAAAACAGATGGAGTAGAATATCAATTTTTATACTACACGTCGTAACACGGAATCATGTGGTATGGTTACAACATCGTAAACTCAATGGAGTAGAATACGGGCGTTAATGTAGTACGAGCGCGTTTCAAAAGGCCGTTTTTAGAAGGCCCGTGTGACGAAACAAAACATAATACAATGAAAAACATTATTGCATGGGGTACAGGAATATCCGTACAACTTAAATCCTCAATGTGATAGAAATTGGACCACTTGCTAAACCGTGGGGTTAGTATTAAAACGTGCAATATCAATCTCTTAGTCAAACAAGGGAGTTCCCTTAATGGTAATAAGAAAAATGATGATAGGGGAAGGAATTTTCAATGATCAAAGAGTTTCAATGATCAATGTAACGATCATTGAAAATTCCTTCCCCAAACATCATTTTTCTAAATACTATCATGTGAAGTCCATTCTTTGACTAAAAGATTAATTTTGCACTTTGGAAACTCACTCCACGGTTTAGAAAGTGGTTCAAATTGTATCGAATTCATGGTGTAAGTAGTAGGAATACTTCCTTACCTTATGCAATAATGTTTTTCATTTTATTATGTTTTGTTTAGTCACACGGGCCTCCTAAAAACGGCCTTTTGAAACGCGCTCGTACTACATTAGGTCCTAGCTCTTAAATGGTAAGGATGCGCCCCCCCATTCCTATGCGAAATATGCTTGTTTTGGTCCCCTCTACCCCCGAGTGAAGTTTGTCCACATACTTTAGAATCACCCTGTATACCAGATACAAAATTGTAGAAATATGTGAACTTTTATTCATTTTCGATACTTTCCTATTTATTTTGTACAAGGATGGTCTTTTAACATTATTTTAAAAATATTCATCGTATATCTTAAATTGAGGAGAAATGGGTGAAATCCCAAAAAACCCTCGATTAACAGGATGCACCAAATAAGTCAAAAACGTTTCTATTTATAACTATTAACAACTATATTATAACTATTTATAACTATTAACAAAAGGCATCCGACCTCAAACAAGACCAAGTGTCGACTGACAGGTGATGCAAAATAATTGCGGCCAATATTTGCCGCTTTTATTTGGCCCAGTGTGAACGAAACACGCGGCAGCGGCAAAAAGCCGTCGCGGCGGAAAACCGCCGAATGTGTCTGGGCCCTTTGGCTTTTCCTTTAAACACCTCACTTCATAAGTAAATAGGTTTGCCGTAGTTAAAAGAGCGAGTTATCTATGTTTCTTTTAGCGCGTGTCTGGCGAAGCACGCAACTTTTCAAACCGCGCCAATGCGTTGCGCGCTTGAGGGTTCGGATATACGCTTCCGGGGGTTGGTGAGCGATAGCGAGCAGGGGGCAGAGCCCCCTAGTGAGGATAAAAAATAAGTGTTCTCAAATTGTTCAAAAGTGTTCTAAAACATTTTTGTGAAGAGCATTTGCAGAGCATTATCTATGACCCCTAAATAATGTTCAAGTGTTAAAATAAAACGAAAACCACCCAGTTCACAACTTAACCAAGAGATGGAGAAACTTCATAGTGGTTTGGCAGTTTGATATAGTATTTTGCTGCCATCTATAAATAATAATAACTTTCTAAACTTGCCAGTCACCTTTTACAAATACTTTACAGACATGACTATAAGAGAAAAATTTGAAGTAGCAATTCACACAATTCCTGCTTCAAATACAATAATAAAAGCTATAATGCTTTAATTAGGTATGTTCCATGATTTTTAAAATATTATTTTAACAATCTAATTTTGAAACATAAACCTAAAAAATAAACTGACTTTCAAATTATTCATTAAAACGTTTAAAACTGATCACTCCCATTGATACTAAAACGTTTTGAAAGAGCTAATACAGAAGAATCTCTTTACAAACAACCCCCTTATATATAGCGATCCCTGCGTTACAGTTACAACGAACGGTACGCAGCGGATAGTACGGATAGTTTTATCCGTAGTTTTGTACGGATAGTTAACGAAGTACGGATAGTTTTATCATAGTGCTAACACTATTCCTAGTGCTAACTTATTTTTACGTTAAAACAACCCCTAAATTGTTGGTCCTATACGGAGTCGCTCTTTCAATGGTTCTACTGTATCATGCTTGAGTTTTCGAAATAAATTTTAACTGCAATGAAGAAATATGATGGCCCAACGTTGGTTGTATATAAAAGTATTTAAAATATAACATAAAAAATAACTTAAACACTTAGACTTTATTTCGTTGTTATTAGAGAAACTTTCAAAATCCTGTTTTAAAGATAAAGAAAAAAGTTACTTTCAAATAGCTCCACACAAAAAAGGAATCACATAATTAAAGTTATTCTTTTGGAAACGAAAAAACAAAATAAACTTCAAATATCGCGTAATGTAATTGGTTTTATAATTTTATACCTCTGTTTCTTAAATTGTAAATAATAAATGGCTTTGATAGCACCTCTTCAACCAAAAATATATTGCTGACATTAATCCATAGATGGCAGCATCAAAATATGAAGGAGCGAAAGTTGTAGGAGATAAGAAATTGGTCATGAGGGAACAAGCGTAACACATATCATTTATCATATGTTACAACTTTATCAATTGAATCGTTGATTGAATTGAATGCTTTTAAACACTTTAGGGAGCTACCACCCTCTGCTCTCAGCATCTCTTAAAATCAAATATTCAATTTTAATTTATTAAAAATTCTCTCCTGATTCCAAAAATACGCTTTATCTTTTCCCAACAACTTTTTTAAGGTAATTATGACATATTTTAATAAAGAAAGCTCCTAACAATGACGTCACATGTGTCTCTTGAAAATGTGGGAAACACCGTTTTCATCGAAACACTAGGATGTAAAAAACTAGAGCTCAGTATTTCCAGCAGGCCCGTGCTGGGTACCTTCAGAGGGCGGTGGACAAAGTCTGAAAGGGCGCCGCAATAATATAATTATTAATAAACCCAAACACTTAATTTTCTGTTAAGAATGGTGATGTTTTACAAATTAATTTTCTCAATGAAAAAAATTCAAGCAATACTGCTGTTTGAGAAATTTTGATTATTTTTTATTTTTTAAATAGTGTTTAAGCTTATTTTTAGCCCTTTGGATTCTCAAAAATGTTGTTTTTATTTATTATTGTTTTTTGACTTAGGGCGCCCACTAGACAGTTTAAATAAGAGCTCAGAAATAAAACACCCCACCTAAGCAATTTTAAAACTAAAGGATACTATTGGTTACTGTTTAGTGAAAAGGCGCCCAGGGAAAAAACAGAGAGTATTAAAAAATGTAGAAAATTTTTCTTCAAAAGGGCGCCTGAGCAAAGGGAGCAGGAGGACACGTCATCCTGTCCCTCCTGGCCAGTACGGGCCTGCTTTCCAGTCTTTCAAAGCGGGATGATAACAACAAGCGGGAGCAAGACACATTTATTTAACTGTTTTCAGACACAGTTATTTAACTGTTATTGAGCTGTTTCAGCTCAGACAGAAAATAAACTATTTTTAATCAGGGGCGTCATTTAGGGGGGGCAGGGGGGGGCAACCGCCCCCCCAAGGTTTCCACTGTAATGTGAAAAATAGCTGCAAGTCCCTTGAAAATTCTGTAACTTCCACAAGGAGCTTTGGGTGCAACTCAAAATGTCTCAAAAGGAGTTAAAACATTACTTTTGAGGGTTCAATTTCAAAAATTTTCTGGGGGAGGACCCCCAGACCCCCTCTAAAATTTTCATGTCTCTTATTTAGTGTTTTCATCCTTGAAAACCATTCCTTTTACAAGAAGATTTTTTCTTACGAAGTTCCCCCAAAGAGTTTGAAAAAGAGATAAAACACTAGTGTAAAGGGGAATTAAAATTCCTGGGGGAGGACACCTAAATAAACTTTGACGTTTATTTACTACTCTTTTCCCTAGAAAATTATGTGGTTTACAAGAAACTGTTCTCTTTGGATGCAGCCCAAAGGGTCTCAAAACGAGCTAAAACACTACTTTAAGAGCCAAATTTTCAAAATTTTTCTGGGGGTGAACCCCCAGACCCCCCTTTTTCTTTCGAGTTCACGTTGTGAAATTTTGACATGATATTACCTTAAAAATGAAGTTCAGGCAACTCCCGCAAAAAAAACCCTAGTTACAGCAAGGTATAGACCCAATTAAAAAAAATTCCTTGCCCCCCCCAACCAAAAACTGAAATGACGCCCCTGTTTTTAATTGAAAACAACTTAAAACTTAGGACTTTGAAAGGTAAATTAAAAAGTTTTTCGGAGATTTTAAGCCAGTCTGAACACATTAAGATTGAAAAATTTTTTGACTGCATTTATCCATGGTTTTACTTACTAAATCATTTTGATAACGCATTTTCAACCAAAATTATATTGCTAACATAAATACATAGATGGCAGCATCAAAATATAAGAGGATAGAGAAACATAGAGGAGATATAACAGTGGAGTGAGCAATAGCAAACCTAAATAGGGGCAAACATCGTTTAACATTAAGGCAATGGGAAAACGTCACTTCCGCCGCCAAAACGTCACATCCGCCGCCAAAACGTCACACCGCCGCCGCCCAATAGCTCGCCAATCCACTTGAGCTCGAAATTTGCCGCCGCCGCCATTTTTTCCCATGTTACTCAAATCGACGGCAAGCTTTTGTTTTTATTTTTAGTTGATATCAGTTTCAGATCAAGAATTCTGGATAGACTTGCAAAGACAATTCAAGATTGGAATTAAGAAGGTAAATATTCAATATTTTTTTAATTCAGTGAAAGTTATATTACTCAACTTTTTATATCTTTGTTAGTTACTGTTTACTACTTTGCTTCTCATTAGATTTTTCATGGTTATTTCAGTTGTAAGAAATTTGATATTGTTTGATTTGTGCTTTTAATTCATAAATCATTCAATTATATTTTACACAGATTATAATTTACCAACTACTTGTAATTCTTGAATGAAACCGGGATAAATGTATTTATAATTATTTTTTAAAGTATTTTGCTTGTTCTTGTTTAGCTGAATTACGCATTTTCTCCTGCATTTAGGGAATCCCATATTTTAAGAATTCTTATTCTCTTGTTTTTCTTTTCACTAGATAATAATTTTCTTCCGCGAGAAGGTTTTTTGTTTTAAGGGATTTTAAATAAATTTAAAAATTTACATTGAAATAAAAATTAACGGAATATGAATATAAACATTTTAATGTTTCAATTTAAACCGTAATAAAATTATACTGTTAAATTCTTTCTTGTATAATTGTTTCCATTTTATGTGATCACATGCTAATAATTGTTTTTTTTATTTCATATGAAATAGAAATGCTGTTCTTTGTGAATCCATGAAAACAATACTGCATAGGGAAACTGTGTTTATAAAATGATGTACCAACTCCATTAATGGCTTGTATTTGAAGAATTACTGTCGGATAGTGAAGAAGTCAACATTTTTCTATTAAAGCTGAGTTAGCTATCTTTTGTTAAAATAACCATTCTGATAGATGGAAATTAAATAATTAACAACTAAATTGTTTTTAAGTAAAGTTATACTGTATTTGTAATCTATATAAAAATATTCTTCCGAAGAACAGTGACCATCAAATAGTGACAATACATACTATGTTTAAGTCAAAAGCAAAAAGTACCTACTGAATGTTAATAACTATTAGATTTGGATACACTGTGTATATGTAAATGAAAAATTGTTGTGCTATTTTTTTATTGTTAAGAACCTTGTAATTAGAGAGTTGGTATTTTTAAAGATTTAGTTCGTGGAATAAACTTTTCAATTTTTTCACAAGATTAACTTTTGGTAAGTCTTAAACTGTTGTATTAAATAAGATGTAAAATCTGTACTTCTCGAATACATTTGTAAATAACTTTCGAGTTTTTTTTTCCAGGTAATTAAATTAGAAGGTAATTAATTGATTCAGTAATTTAAATTAGGAATTATAGATGTAATATTTTCTTATTGAAGATTAACATAACATTTGCAACATTTTCAATCCTGCACATTTTCACTGCCATAAAATTTCTTTAAAGAATATACAGATTGTAAAATTACCATGCCTTTTAATTACTCCTGCATACATTCAGATTTGTACTAACTTATTCTTGCAGGATTTTGGATTATGTAACAAAAAGTTTTTAGCTCTACCTCTGCTCAAAAATAACAAACTGTATTTTAGTGTACATTATTTGGATACTCTCATTAATTTTTGTGGTTTAAATTATTATTAAAAGTTCTTGTGATTTTTTCTTTGTCACCTAATTTAGTTACATTAAAAATTTTAATTTTACTTTCAAATGTCCCCAGAAGTGCAGAATTTGTTTGAATGCCCAAACGAGATGAGACAGTTAGACATATATTTTGTATATTGATGAGATAAGTTGACTTTTCTTTGATTTTCGATTGAGCCTTAACCTTTTTGAAAACTTGAAATGTGTAATTTAAAGTGTAATAGTGTAAACTTCTTATTTGATTGCACTTTTTTACTAAAATTTCCTGTTACATATCAATAAAAATTGTGCTTCAATTATATTTTATTATTTCAGCATCAAAAGAATGTAGCACATGAGCAAATACAGTAAGGGAGATTGGGGGATGAATGGGACCATTAAAATTTTTATGTATTAACTTCATTTTGAATGTTTGATATTCCAAGCAGATTACAGTGATTCCTACACACAATTTAATAAATTGTATTAATTAAAACCGGGTTCCATTATTGTATTAACAGGACTACTAAATGTGTTTTCTTATACCAAAAATTAATTTTTTTGTCTCCTTTCTGTAGAGAGTATTTAAAAAATGAACTAAAGTTTTAATCTTTACTCTATATTAAAATATACTTGTAAGTATAGTTTACAATTCATATGGTAAAAATTTATGGTTATTTTCTAAGCTTATTTTAAGTTTTCTTGAAATAAGTAGGTATGAGAATGAATAAGAGTAGAGCTGTGAGGATAAATGGAACAGTTCAATCATCTCTTCATTGTCTGGCTTTAAAATTTTCCCTCAAAAAAGCTTGTTATACAACTGATTAATTTTTAATTTAAGCAAACTAAAATTGGATGTATATCTATTTATAAAAAAATTCATTTATTTTATGTTTCAAACTTATGCTAATGTTAAATCTGAAAATACATGCAACTTTCATCTTAAATTTGGTATTTAGTAGCCCTTTATAAGACAAAGCTGGCATTTATTCTCATTTTTAAAGAAAAATTCCTTTAGGATGGGAAGGAAGTCATGAAACTGAATAAAAGGAATCACTTTCGAGATTTTTGTCTGGACATCAAGAAATACCAATTATCTCTCTCTTAAAAATGCAAATCCTCCAAGAACGAGGTGTGTTAAATGAAAAAAAAAAGAAAATCTCCAACTTAGAAACTGAAAGAATCAAAAAGACTTTTATCTGTTGACATAAATCTTCCTCAACATGATGCTAAGTATAAAGCAAACTGTTTTTCTCCCTTTAACTTCAGATGGTGAACTTTAACCCCTCCCCCGAAAATTTTGCTACTCATCATGAGCAGTGCTCCTTGAGTTTCATCTAAAATAAACTGCAGCACTATACCGAGGAGCAAATAAAAAGACAGAATGAAAAGAGCAAAGAGAATATTGTCTTCATTCCAACTCCTTCCTTAAAAAATCTTTTAATAAAATTATCACTGTGGGATGTGCACACTCAGTTTATGCTTAATTTTTAGCCCCTATCCAGACCATATTGATTGCAAAAATGTGAAAAATTTTGTTAATATTTTTGAAAATGCAAGAACGATTTTAGAGAGGTAGAATACTTTGTTCTTGGCCCAAAAATTGTAAACATTTTAATTCTAAGTAAAACACTAAAATGTAGCAAAAAATTCTTAATCACACCTTAAAATAAAATAAAACATCCAATGTAAGGTCAAGGCCCATTTTATTCAATATATATCCTCTATTAAAAGTTAGAGTAAATTAGAAAAAAAACTACAATAAAAATATTTAGTTTTTCTGCATAATCACTATTAAACTACTACTTCTAGATCACGAAATTTTTCAGATAATTTTATAACCTTTAATAGTCATGAAATGGCCAATAAAGCGATAACATGCCAATCGTCGCCAGGAGCCCATGCCGGTGATGGTTACTCTTTTTTGAAGGCGATACAATGGGAAAGCTCACTCCATTGTTATATCTCCTCTATGTAGAGAAATGGGAATTTCACATTGAAGTGCAAATTTAAACGGCTTTTCCCGGTCCTGTCCGATTATTTTCATATCATAACCTTATTACCACCACGGACCGGTCAACGTTTGATAATTTTACCACGGCCCGTTGGGGGGGGTTGGTTTTTATTATTCTAGATTATTTTGATTTATTAATTTTAATTTAATTGTACTAGGGGGCTCTGTGCCCCCTGCTCGCTATCGCTCACCAACCCCCGGAACTGCTTCGCAGTTCTATGAAGATCGCTTCGCGATCTTAGCGAGCAGAGCTCGCTTGTTTCATCTCAACTTATCCAGTAAAACCTGGAACTTGTCTGCTTAGTTAATGATCCTTTAAAATCGAAACCTTTTATCTCTCTAACTTACCAATCACTTAATGCGGACCATAACTACAAAAATATCAAAATAAAACTGTTACTAAAATATTCCTTTTTAGTTTACCAATAATTTAACCGAAATGTTTTCAAAAATATCCAGCAAGTCTACTAATTACCATCAACCATCTTAGAGAAAAAAAACATGCCATTAAAAAGCTTTTAAATTCATAAAATGCACGTCTGTATCTAGTGAATCATCGGGAATAAGAAATCAGACTCATAAAAATAATCGCCTGTTTCTCTAGTGAACGACCAGAAAGAGAAGAAAAAATTGAAACTTGGTATCTTAATAATTCGAATTCGATCTAAAACTAATTCGAATTTTTTAAAAAATGAAACGCCAATCTTTCTATAAAAAATATTTGTATGCGTGTTTAAAATATCATAGTTCTACTGTGATTAGTTTTTCTATTATAACGAAAAAACCGAAAAAGGGTAAAAAATTTCGAAACTTTAGAATTTAATTACTCCCAAAATACTTCGAAATTCGAAAAAAGGGCGACGAGGTGCACAACTTCATACCTAAGAGTATGTGTCTGCAAAAAATCATGTTTCTGCTGTAAATAGATTTTGCTGGGGGCAAACTCGCAGCCGAAAAAAATAATTTTCGACTTTGACATTAAATAACTCCAGAACTAATTATCTAATTAATTAGGTTTGGAAACTGAAATGACCCTCATACATTTGTCTATCAAAGGTCAAAATTTCATAATATTCCTTCAAATAGTTTTTGCGTAGTGATAATTCAAAGTGTTCAAAAATATCATTTTCTGAAACAGCGGCGGCGGCAGCGGCGGCGGTGACTGTTACTTTTTTTTAATATAGAGAGATTTAAACTAGCTTTCAAAATAAAATACCATTACACCAAAAATAAATATAAAGTGATTTATAATTCATTTCATTCATTAATTTGGATTATAAAACCAGGAATTTAAATTCATTTTCAATGAAATGGTCGGCCCGCGGCTTGGCTCATTACCATTCGATCCACGGACCGGCACCGGCCCGCGGACCGGGGGTTGGAGACCACTGCCTTAGAAAATACGCAATTTTGTTGAGCAATGATTATTTATTTTTCTTAAGTGCCTGAAATGATAGTTTTTAATAAACATTTACCCTCTAAACTGCTGTTGAGTGTTGACGGTCCGAAATCCAAAGCAAAAATAAAATTTAAATAGTTAATTTCCTCATTCTTTCAGCTACACTTAAAAAATATCATGTTTACTTAAAATGTTATTATTCTAATCTACTATTAAGATCATAGTCATTAGTTTCATTAGTTTTAAGGTTTTTTTGGTGCCCTGAATTCAAAAATGATCTCTGTTTTGCCCTAAAATAGGTTCGTAAAATAATTTTTTTATCTTTATATATTATTCATAAAAATCATTATACAACTAAAATAGCCTCATTTGCACACAAGGCTGGGGAGAAAAAAAGACAAATTTTTGAAATTTAAAAAGATAGGGGCCTCAAGGTTGGGTTCAAATAAATAATCAACAATTCAACAAAATTCCTAAAAGTATCCCTGCACCGAAACTTAAGTTTGAGAAAACTGACAAAAATATTTTAACGTTAGGAAAATTCCCCAAATTAGAGAATTACGTTTATAAACATCAAACTAGGCGTATAAGTACTTTACCAAATCTAATCTAATTTTCAGGCCTCGTGCTAAAAAGGAATGAAGATATTTCAAAATTTGTATTTGCCTTTTATTTACGCTAAAAAGATGTACTACTTACACCTAGTTTGATGTTTATTAGCGTAATTTTCTTACTAATGGAATTTTCCAATATAAGGTATTTTTGTCAGTTTTCTTAAACTTTAGTCCCGATGCGCTCTTCACTGATATTTTTTAGGAATTTTTTGATTATTTTTCCATTCATCAGCATACCAAGACGCTTACTTTTGAGACCCTATACAGGGTGATTCAGAAATAATCATCAATAATTTTGGGGGAGGTAGAGGGGCCCTAGACAAGCATATTTCGAATAGGGATGGTGGGGCGCAGCCTTACCGTTAAAGAGCTACACTGTTAGAAATTTCACCATGTGAAAACGGTTAATGCGACGGCAGCTGACCGACCGTCTGATGCACCGTTAAGTTTACGGTTTGGAAAATTTTGATTCATTGCGGATTTGGAACCGTGGCCAACTGATTAGGTTAAGATACTGTAAAAACAATAGTTTAGCGGTTAAGGAATCATTCATAGCTAGCGAGGTTCCTTAACCGTATAAACAATGGTTTTGCGGTTAAGGAATCTTTCATAGCTAGCCAGGTTCCTTAACCGTATAAACACTGGTTTTGCGGTTCAATAATCATTTATAACTAGCATGATTCCTTAACCGTATAAACAATGGTTTTGCGGTTAAATAATCATTTATACCTAGTTTTGTTTGAAACCTTAAAATTAAATATTTCAGTAATATTTATAACTACGCACTGTCTATCTCCACGAAAATAACAACTCAACTCCAACAAATATCGATATTAAACACTGACTAGCTCCTCGAAAGTAACAACTCAACACTTAACAAATTTCGCTAATACTTTAGCATTGGTCAACTTTCGTGGATATAGACACTTAGTTATAACTATTACAGCTAAAAAAACAGAATTGTGAAATTTATAAATAAAAAATTCATATTAATATTGAAATAATGAAGTTAGATAATCAAAATAAGTTTGCATAATTTATGTAATAAAAATGTAAATATTAAAGTGCTAAACTAAAATGATCTTTCATTATGAAACCAGTGGTCTGTCCAAGGCAAACTTTACTACCGTTTTCGGTACCTTCAAAATTTTTTATAAATAGATACTTTCACAATTTCAGTTTTAGTAAAACACCTTTACAAAACACATTTTTGAAAAAAACATTCTCTATGAAGCTGTGTTTGAAGCTTGTTATTTTGACTTAAATGTTCACAAATTCTCAGAAAATTTTTGACCAAATTAGCAATTAATTTTAACAAAATAGGTACCTCTTAAAAAAAACTAGACAGACCCCTGTAAACAAGAATATTTAATTTTAAAGTTTAAGAAAGTATGAGTTGAGTTAAAAGTAAGATTTATATAACACATTTTCAGATGGATAATAAAAACACATGACAAATAGTTAATATTATTTTACTCCACAGTCCAGGAGTCAATTTTTATTAAACACCACTTTTCTGAGAAGTGGTCACATCAAGGATTAGAAAAAATGTAAAACATATGAAAATGCTGCTTTACAACTATAATGTTTGTAAATAAAATGTGTTTAAATTTCACTTCCTGCTTCCGCCCACTGTAATCTGGTATCATCGGTATCTGGCAGGGAAGTGAACAAGCCGAAAAGTGGAGTAGTCTCCAGCGGCTGGGGAGTTACCGTCGAGGGTGGGCCTGAAACACTTGTTGGAGTTGGGATTTAAGAACCACTGATGAATCACACACGAGGATCATCTGCATAGCAGGAACGCTGGCTTGCAGCGATCTTGAGGTCACAGAAGGTGAGGGAGAATCCAGTGAGATGACGGGGACTGGAAAGTGTCAGTAGACGCCAGGCTACTTCCAGAACGGGTAAAATGTCGCGGATGACTCCAGGGGCAGGATGGCGATTCCGAACAGCTCCGGGAATGCACAGGAAACCTTCCTGTGAATGTGTGTTAGTGGAATTCTTCCACTAACCCATCGGCCTGTGGGTGGCAAGCGATGGAGCGGCAGTGCTGAGTACCGAGTAGCTGGGCAAGGGCACGGAATAGAGGCGACAGTCTCAGCGGAGATATTGTGGTCCACCATCAACAGGCAGTAGGACGAGTCCATCAATGTTGGGAGTGGGACGATCAACTCAAGGTGCAAGTCGTCGAACCGCTGGAAAGGCTCAAAGGTGGAGGGTGCTCGCATGTGCCTGTGCAAGTCCCTGGGTAGAACAAGTAAAAATTAGTCAAATGAAATAGAAACAAAATATACAACACTTTTTGGACTGCAAAACCTGTTTCATTCCAAGTTAAATACAACAAAATCACTTTTTCTGTTTTGAAATTTTACCTGTGAGTGATAGGCGGCAGCACTGGATACCGAGTAGCTGGGCAAGGGCATGGACTGTTGCAGGATCACTTGCTCACGTCACTACCCCAAGCTCTGATGAGTTAAATATTGATGTCCCTGAAGTCACAAATAAATAAAACAGTGTTAGTGAAAATAAACTAAATAAGAATAACAAGACTAAGAATTAAAGTTATAAATATGTTCAGTGTGGTAGCCAGAAAAAAATTTCGGAGGGGGATGTTGATATTGAAATTTCGTTTGGTCGTAAAAACACTTTCGAATCACAAATCATGCGCTGTAAGATCACATCCAATAGAAGCCCGTTTTCTGATCACGTGAAAACAGTAAACACAATGGTTTTCATGCGCTTCAAATGATTTAAAACACATTTTTGTATTTAAAAATCAGAAATTTTGGAGTTTTAAACCATAATGTATCAAAAAAGTATAAAATTAAGC
Source organism: Tetragnatha versicolor (assembly GCA_024610705.1). Classification (NCBI taxonomy): domain Eukaryota; kingdom Metazoa; phylum Arthropoda; class Arachnida; order Araneae; family Tetragnathidae; genus Tetragnatha; species Tetragnatha versicolor. Next base: position 29,288,485 of record JANDEH010000005.1, read on the forward strand.
ATATACCTCACTCATGCAAATACCTCATTCAGCTTTAGAAAATGAGTCAAAAATGTAAATCAACCAAATGAACGTGGTGCAATATATTGGTTAATATAACTGAGCATAATAAAGTGAAATGTTCAATTTGACTTACTACATAAGCGTCCATGTCGACATCAATCGGCTTACCGTACTTAACATGGCAACAATGCTAAAAAGAAAGAAAATATCTGGAGTTTTCATCAAATTTTATTTAAAATATGGAAGTATGGTCGGCAAATTTAAGAACTTGTAATAATTTATCCTCCTTGTCCAAAATGCAAAGTGAATCAAGCTGCTTCTGCCCATATTTTATTCTGTATCGGTTGTGAAAAGAGCCATTGTACTTGGATCTTACTGCTATGCTGCTTTGGAGTATTTAAAAACGCACGGGTTTATGGACTTGGTCTAGATGTTTTTGTCGACCATATACAGTATACATACGTTATTAAAAAATTAAATGAAATTTTTATGTTAAACATAAAAATAATTAAGGCAATTGCTTTCAAACTTAGAGTTTTAAGGTGCATATTTCAGACATTCCGCGCCAAACACAATGTTAATTTTGTTTAAAGGAATTACGCAGAAAAATTAAAGCCAGAAACACAACTTTATTAAGGTGAATAAAATCGGCAAGTAATTAAAACAAGACACAAGCATCAAAAACTCAACTCTCGTCCAATTGTTCATTTCATGGAGGAGGCTGCCGTGTTGACGTGAATTTTTTTTGCTGATGATATCAAATTTGAATCGGTTAATTCTTATAAGAAAATTCATGTAATATTGTACTTTAATAATTGATATTATTTATGTTTGAAATCAATAAGTAATTAAAACAAACTCTACCTGTTATACCAAAAGAAATCACATTGTCAGGAAGAAGGGCTCAGGTCATCATGTGTCTAAAAAAAGTTTATAAAAGCTTTTGGTCAGACAAAATGGGGAACAGCTTTAGAATAGGTCTGCTTTTGGCGACAGTTTTCAGCCGCCGGCAGCTGAAAACCCCGCTGCCATGTTTACCCAGGCTCAAAAAACTAAATCACTACTTACTTAGAATAAGTATGATTTTTGCGAAGCACATAAAGAACCAACTAAAGTGCGACTTAAATCTAATAGTATCTTTAACCTCAGCAGGCGCGCCTATCTCCTAGATACACAATTGTAGGTTAATGAAGCGAATCCGGCCTCCAGATTTTCACGCCAAATTTGGGAATAACAATTCAATGATCGGATGCTATCAGTTTTCCCACTTGGTGACAAAAAAAATCGCCAAATTCAGCTTGCGGGCCGGATTTGCTTCATGTACCCAATTATAAAATGCAAATTTTCAAACACGTAATTAAAAACAAAGTTGTAAGGGGCCATTCATTAATTACGTAAGGGTCCCAAGGGGGAGGGGGGTTGGAAAAATCTCTACATACCCTTACTTGGGGATGGGGGTCAAACCCATTCTTTGTAAGATTTTCCAAGTTAATGTAAACAAATTTCAATTATTCTGATCAAATTACTATCGAATAACCTCAGAAAAACTTAAAAAGGATGAAGATCACGGTTATTATCCAAAGCTTTTATTTTTTAAAATAGATATATCAGTATGTATCTCTTTTGTAGCAAGTTAAGATAAAAAAACTGTTGAATCCATCTTCCAGTTGTCAAAAGGCGAAACAAAACAAAAGCAAAAAGAGAGAAATCTTAATTAGTTTTGGGTTTCAACTTTTTTTATTCGAACATTTTATTATTTTGATAAGCGAAATGGAATCTTACGTAAGAATAGGGGGGAGGGGTTTGAAAATCTTACGTACCCTTACATGAGGGTAGGGGGGTTAATAATTGCCAAAATCATCCTTACGTAATTAATGTAAGTATTTGGTTAATGAGCATTATTTAAATCAATATTATTTTTTAAAAAACTGAACAAAAGTAATTATAATACACAAAAACAACTCAACAGAGAAATATGAAATAACCCGAGAGTTGTGAAGAATTCAATTAGGTATTTAGGCTGAACTATTGACTATTACTGAAGCTTCATAAAATGAAAATAACATTTAGTTACAATGATTAGGAACAAAAAAACTTTATAATTACTTAAAAAATCAAAATAACTTCCATGAACAGTCGCGCGTATCTCTAAAACACAAACAGCACATTTGTAGAGACCTATTTACTGTAAATTTTAAGAACCCGGGCCACTGTTAAATAATAAATGTTTGTTAATGAAAGAAATCTGGCAATAACTATGTGATATTATTTTTCTGTGTAAAACCTGGCAATGCCGATGTAAGCGTCTCTTCAGATTGTAAATAAACAAGATGCGTTAACTTTTCTCGTCTCTCCTTTTATAAGAGCAATAATGAAGTAAGTCAGAAATAATCTCTCAGAAGGAAACTACCAGAGCTAATGAGTAGAAAACAACACGTTATCACAACGATGGCTTTTTAATTTGAAAGATTCAGACGGATTGTGGAAGCTGATAGCTACCGGAGGAAGATCGATTGCCGACGACGACGTGGTCCGGCAGAAGACGAAAAATATCGATCGTATCGTTGAAGCAAGCTATCCCGCTACCTACATCCTGTGCTGTTAAGACGGAGAGATGTCTGACGATTACAAAATACCGAAGCTTGACGGAAATAACTATACCGCGTGGAGCATCCGTACTAGAGCGGCTCTAGTTCAAAAGAATTGCTGGGAAGCAATCGACCCCGGCTACGGACCCGAACTGAGCGCAGAAGAAAGCAAAATAAACTCCAAGGCCCTCACGTTCCTCTTCCTTGTGGTGGAAGACAATTACCTAGATGACATCGCCGACTGCAAAAGGGCAGAAGAAGCGTGGACAACGCTGAAGGATATCCACACGAAGTTCGGATTGCTACACACACTTCAACTGCTCAGGGAGTTTTTCAACATTAGAATGAATCCCGGTGAAGGCATGAGCTCCTATTTAAGAAGAATCATGGAACTGCATCGCAAGGTGTCATCGTGTGGATACGGGTTCACAGACAGGGAAGTAGCCCTTGTGATGTTGATGGGCTTACCAAAAGAATATGAAGGTTTAATTCTGAACTTGGAGCGTGACGAAAACAACTTGTCAACGAAGATTGTCAAATCTCGCTTGACAGTCGAAGAAAAGAAGTTGCTCCGGCATAGTGGAGGAGATGAAACCAATGAAGAAAAGGCACTTCACACGAGAGCCTTTACACAAAAGGAAGAAAAGAAGCCTGGAAGATGGAGGAAGAAACCAGTTGCAGAAAGAAACGTCAAATGCTACAGCTGTGGCAGATGGGGCCATATATCCAAGGAGTGTGAAGAAGCACAACAACAGAGACATGCCAAGACTGCCATCGAGACAAAGAGCTGGGCGCTACTGGCTGGTAAAGAAAACAACTCCAATCAGTGGATCTTGGACAGTGGTGCAACCGAGCACATGACTTCGGACATGAAGAAGTTCACCAAGTTGACGGACTATGCCTCAACTGTAGAGGTAGCAAATGCCGAGCAGATCAAGGTAACAGGAAAAGGGTATGTTTCACTTTCTCCAAACAACCCTGAGAAGTCAAAGATCACCCTGTCCAATGTCCTTTACGTGCCTGATCTTGGTGGAAGCCTTCTATCCATTGGCAGAATAGAAGAAAAGGGGTACCAAGTACGGTTTGCTGATGGAAAGGCTGAAGTAATAGATGACCGAGGTTCTGTTGTTCTGACAGCTACACGTAAAGGAAGACTCTACATTATTGAAGATTACCAACCAAAGGCATATGTCACAAAGGCTGCAAATGAAGAACTGTGGCATCGCCGCCTGGGTCATCCTCACAAGAGTGGAATGAAAGCTTTGGATTTCACTGAAGGATTAGAATCGTCATCTGAAAGCAATCCTTGTTCTGTGTGCATCCAAGGCAAAATGAAAAGGAAGAAATTCCCAAGGGTTTCAGAAACTAAAGCCAAACAAGTATTGGATGTAATCCACTCTGACATTGTGGGAAAAATCACTCCACCTTCCCTTGGAGGCTCCAACTATTTCGCGACATTCACTGATGAGTACTCACGTTTCACCACCGTGTACACCATGAAATCCAAAGACGAGGTTTTGGAAAAATTCAAGATATTTAAAGCCATGGCAGAAAATCTACATGAAAGGAAAATAAAGGTGTTGAGAAGCGACAATGGAGGGGAATATAGGAGCGAAAAGTTTGACCAGTACCTTAACCACCATGGTATTCAAAGGCAGTTCACTGTGCCAGAAACGCCCCAGCAAAATGGGCTGAGTGAGAAGAAGAACCAGACCTTACTTAACACCACAAGGTGTCTGCTCATCGAAGCTGGATTAGACAAGAAGTTCTGGGCTGAGGCGGTGCACACAGCTGCTCACTTACGAAATAAGTGCTCGTCAAATTCAATCAATGGAGACACACCGGAGAAGAGATGGAGACCTAAGGATGAAGTAAAGATGAATTACCTTCGCGTGTTCGGATGTAGGGCATGGAGTTTGAAGCGTTCTTTTGCTAGAAAGAACAAACTGGACCCTAAATCTTCAGAATGCATACTGGTTGGATACCCTGATGGCGTTAAGGGATATAAGTTGTATGACCTGGAGAGAAAGAAGTTCATTCTCAGCCGAGACGTAATCTTCGAGGAAGATGTCTTTCCCCTTAAGCAGTCCAGAGAAGAGAACGTGAAAAACGAGGACATTATTTTTCATGTTGAAAATGAAGACCTCTTCACCTCTGAAGAAAGGGACAATCCATCCCAAACTCCAACAAGAAGCTCGTCCCAGGAAACTAATGATCTCCCAGATCTGGAGAGCAATGAGGAAGAAGACTCCCCGAGTGAAGACGTCGCAAAGAATGAAGATGCCGATCAAGACATAGACGAACCTGAAGAAATAATGGACCAAAGCTCCAAAAGGACCAGGAAAATCCCGAACCACCTTAGTGATTACCTCCTGTACAGCACTACAGGGGTGAGGCACAACTCAGGGGCTGGGGAGCAACCAGGGGACCCACTTACCCTAGCTGAAGCTATGAAGTCGCCCCATGCAGAAATGTGGAGAGAAGCCATGCAAGAGGAGCTCAACAACCTCCAAAGCAACCAAACCTGGGTATTGGTTCCGAAGCCACCCAATACTAAACCCATTGGTTGCAAATGGGTCTTCAAAAGAAAAACAAACGCTGAAGGAGAAGTGACCAAGTACAAAGCCCGCCTGGTTGCAAAGGGATATTTACAAATCCCTGGTAAAGATTTCTCTGACACTTTTTCCCCTGTCGTCAAGATAAAATCAATTCGCATCCTTCTGGCCCTTGCCATGGAGCTGGATATGGAGATCCATCAAATGGATATCACCGCGGCTTACCTGAATGGGACATTAAGAGAGGATATTTACATGTTGCAGCCTGAAGGGACACAGGAACAAGGCAGAGAACATCTAGTCTGTCACCTCAAAAGGAGCTTGTATGGCCTGAAACAGGCTGGAAGAGAGTGGAACCAGTGCTTCGATATTTTCTTGAAAGAACTGGGACTGTTACGCTCCAAAAGTGACCCATGCATCTATTACCATCCTGAGAAGACACTATATCTAGGCCTGTATGTTGACGACATGCTCATCGTCGGAACACCGGAGACCATAGGTACCTTCAAGCATAAGGTCATGCATAAATTTAAAGCTAAAGACCTTGGGGAGGCAGGAGAAATCTTATCAATGAGAGTCCTGAGACACAACGATGGTTCACTTACACTGGACCAAACAACCTACATCGAAGAAATACTGGAAAGTTTCGGAGCAAGTTCAATTAAAGGAGCGTCGACCCCACTAGACCCAAGCGTGAAACATTGCAAGGTGGACGATGCTGAGTGGGACATCATTAAGAAGAAAAGCGACGAGATCCCATACAGGCAAGCTATTGGAAGTTTATGCCTGTGGTACACGCCCTGACATCGCTTTTGGCTCAACATACCTGAGCCAATTCAATGAAAGGCCCTCGGATGCACATTGGAGGAGCGTTAGACACCTGTTCCGCTACCTCAAAGACACCAAACACCTATCCCTGACCTTCAGAAAGACTGGGAAAGCAGTGGAAGTCTTCACTGACGCAGACTGGGGTGCAAACCACGTAGACAGGAAGTTCTTTAGTGGACTTGTGGCCATTTTCGGTGGTGCTGCCGTATCTTGGTGCAGTAAAAAGCAGGGTTGCACCGCTCTATCTTCTGCTGAGGCTGAGTATCTAGCTTTGGCTCATGCCACAAAAGAGGTATTGTGGTTACGAAACCTGATGCATGAACTCGGCATGGAGAAGTTTGTCCCCACACCAAGCTCCATAAAAATGGATAGCCAAGCTGCCATGTTTATTGCGAAGAACCAGACAACATCTGAACGTAGTAAACATATTGACATCAGGCACCATTTTCTCCGAGATCACATTGAGAAGGGGGTTATTTCCTTAGAGCATGTAGCCTCAAGTGACAACTTAGCTGATCTGTTTACTAAAAACATATCCAAAAAGGTGCTATTAAACTTGAGGAAACATCTGGGTTTTAAGTCCTGATAACCATGAAATTGAAGTGTTTTTTTTTAATTGCATTATAATTGTGTCCACAATGCATATAAGTGAAGGATATTTATAATCAGGATATCATTTTTTTTTATTATATTTTTTTGAAGATGTGCATGCTCTCTTTAAACCGTGTCCTAAAAATCTTATTTAGAAGTGCCCAGTATTATTGTTGAATTCCTAATTGAAGTATATTTATGTGTATTGCTGGATATAATCTTAAGAATAAGTTAACCTGGGGTTTTTATGTTCTTAAGTTGAGACATTCACAAACAAGGGGGCATGTTAAATAATAAATGTTTGTTAATGAAAGAAATCTGGCAATAACTATGTGATTATTATTTCTGTGTGAAAATCTGGCAACGCCGATGTAAGCGTCTCTTCAGATTGTAAATAAACAAGATGCGTTAACTTTTCTCGTCTCTCCTTTTATAAGAGCAATAATGAAGTAAGTCAGAAATAATCTCTCAGAAGGAAACTACCAGAGCTAATGAGTAGAAAACAACAGCCACGGCCTAAGGACAGGAGTTCGTATCGCAAACCAAACGCTAAACGTTTTCAAGTACGCAGTAACCGAGAATTTCAAGGCATTTTAACTTACCACATCCTGATTTGTGATTTGTAAGAACAAAAGAAATCCATGTAAGGGTCCAACCCCAAATCGGTAATCTAATAATTGAAAGTATTTAAAGCTTCACCGGCTTCACTTTCACTTCTGTTTTCTCTTTTCTGTTTTGATCGCACGCCGCAACCGCACGGGCCCCGGGGATTCCCCGTCTTGAAGTTAAAGTTACAGTAGGTAGCATCAGCCGAAGTGTGGCTGTATTATAGCTGCCTACACAGGCCCAAACAAACGGAAAGACAGTTCCGTGAGTATCAAAGTTAAAAATACATTATACATTTGATTTCAATAAAGTACAATACATACCATTATACAAAAGAATTAGCTGATTGATATTCTGATCAGCCAAAAGAACGTTCTCCTCCCTGCATCACACATCCATCGTGCTCGTGCCAGTGGCATAGGCCAGTGGCTCGTGCATCGTTGGCTCGATTGGCGGGGGCATGAGAGTTGATTCATTGATTCTTGTGTCTTTTGCTGCAGGAATAACTTGGATTTCACGCAAATGTTCCTTTTAAGAATTTTAATAGGGAATAGGCAGGGTTGGCAAAAACCTGGGTTTTTTTAAAAACCCAAGTGGGTTGAGTTTTTTTCGGGTTTTTTAATAAAACCCTGAAAAAAACCATATAAAACTAGTTTTTTTTAAATTAAGTGGTTTTCTCCTATATAATAAGTAGGCTCTTCAAATTTTAGTAAGTTCTTTCTATGTTAAATGTGTTCTGTCAAAATAATGTCAGTTTTTCCATAGCTAAGTGGGTTTTTTCAAAGTTTGTCAGTTTTCTGAAAAATTAATGTTTTTGTTTTTATTTTAAAGTGTTAATTTATCACTTGTATGAGATAGGTGACAAATTTTGGATCAAAGTTGGAATCTCTAAGATATTCTTTTACATAATTCGTGATTTATTACTAGTTAAAGACGTTTCCGTAATACTTGAATAAAAGTATTTGTGCTTGAGATCGGTGAATGAAATTTTAATATGTTGTACCTGGCGTTGTGCGGTTTAAAACGGTGTATTGCATTAAGGTGGTCGTCATGCAGTAGACACTCTACAGTAGTCCGAAGTTTCTCCGTAATATTCAAATGACACTATAATAAAATTAATAAATCGATCAATAGTTGATGGAATCTTATAGTTTACTTAAATATGTGCATTATATTAAATTTTTGTTCAAATCGCGCTATAATTATGGTAGTTATTAGAGTTTGAAAAAAAAGTCGACTGCTCTCGAAAAAAACACAAGTCCTCTTTTCGCTTATAAATCTATAATTATTATTCTAATTTTTTTTTGAATTTACTTAGGAGTAAAGGACCGTTGTGGAAATGTTTTTCCAGAATTACGGGATTCCATGGTGATTATCGCGTAATTTGTGATTTAAATAGCTGGATGGAGCTTACTTGTCCATAATAGTCCAGGGGCCCCCGCACGTTTTTTTTTCTGATTAATAACCGGCTGAATCTTTGTCAGTCGCTTTGTTTCCTCGAGACGCCCAACTTTTCTCAGCGGAAAAATCTCCAGAGAGGTAGCAAACAAACTGCGCATGCGGGCAACATGTCGATTTGGTGATTGAAAAATATTTATTAATAACAACCTGATTTTTTTACACCGACAAGATAAATATTTAAGTACTTAAATGGCCGCATTGTCCTACAAATCAAGGGGTACGTTTTCCCAGTCCTACACTCCGAACATGTCCATTCCACGGCTAAAATTTTTTCATTAATAACGACCTGATTTTTTTACATAGGCTAGGTAAATATTTGTGTAATTTAATGGCAGCATTGTCCTACAAATCAAGGGGTACGTTTTCCCAGTCCTACACTCCGAACATGTCCATTCCACGGCTATAATTTTTTCATTAATAACGACCTGATTTTTTTACACAGGCTAGGTAAATATTTGTATAATTAAATGGCAGCATTGTCCTACAAGTCAAGGGGTACGTTTTCCCAGTCCTACACTCCGAACATAGCCATTCCACGGCTATAATTTTTTCATTAATAACGACCTGATTTTTTTACACCGACAAGGAAAATATTTGTGTAATTAAATGGCAGCATTGTCCTACAAATCAAGGGGTACGTTTTCTCAGTCCTACACTCCGAACATGTCCATTAGGGTGTCCCTTATTTGACAGGAAAACATTTTCTTGCGAATTTGAAAACGGTTACCCTCTACTTTTTTTATAAATGCTTTGACCTATTCAGATATAAAATTTCCTCCCTCTACGATAATATTAACCCGTGCCGAATCTCAATTGAAGATGGTCAAACAGCTAAATTACCGGAACGCGCCCGTGAATACTCACCACTTTTTATCTTTTTTTCTACTTTTTTCCGGCTTTTTTATATATATTTATATTTTTGGCCATTGAATTTCAATATTAATCGGTCTGAATTGTCGTCTACCGCTAAAGTTTAACTTCACGAATGTTAAAAACAGCACCGCAAAAATTTGTCCATTACTTCGTAACTTAGATCCAGTAATCTGGTGACTAGAATCACCAATTAAGTATATTGGTTTATCTTCACTTTCCTAACTTCTTTTTAAAACGGTAAAAGACATTTTAGACCGATTAATATTACATTTATATAGCCAAACATATAATAAAATATAAAAAAGTCTGAAAAAAGTAGGAAAAAAGAAAAAAAGTGGTGAGTATTAGCGGGTGCGTGCAGGTAATTTAGCTTAAAAAAGTAGAGTGTAACTGTTTTCAAATTCGCAAGAAAAAATTTTTCTGTCATATAAGGATAATAAGGGACACCCTAATGTCCATTCCACGGCTGTAATTTTTTCATTAATAACAACCTTTTTTTTCACCCAGGCTAGGTAAATATTTGTGTAATTAAATGACAGCATTGTCCTACAAATCAAGAGGTACGTTCTCCCAGTCCAACAAATAATTTTTTATTAATAATTGTAAGACAAATATACATGTTAGTTTAATGAAAATGTCTAAGTCGGTGTAAAAAAATCAAGTTGTTATTAAGGAAAAAATTATAGTCGTAGAATGGACATGTTCGGAGTGTAGGACTGGGAAAACGTACCCCTTGATTTGTAGGACAATGCTGCCATTAAATTACACAAATATTTTCCTTGTCGGTGTAAAAAAATCAGGTCGTTATTAATGAAAAAATTATAGCCGTGGAATGGACATGTTCGGAGTGTAGGACTGGGAAAACGTACCCCTTGATTTGTAGGACAATGCTGCCATTAAATTACACAAATATTTACCTAGCCTATGTAAAAAAATCAGGTCGTTATTAATGAAAAAATTATAGCCGTGGAATGGACATGTTCGGAGTGTAGGACTGGGAAAACGTACCCCTTGATTTGTAGGACAATGATGCCATTAAATTACACAAATATTTACCTAGCCTATGTAAAAAAATCAGGTCGTTATTAATGAAAAAATTATAGCCGTGGAATGGACATGTTCGGAGTGTAGGACTGGGAAAACGTACCCCTTGATTTGTAGGACAATGCTGCCATTAAATTACACAAATATTTACCTAGCCTATGTAAAAAAATCAGGTCATTATTAATGAAAAAATTTTAGCCGTGGAATGGACATGTTCGGAGTGTAGGACTGGGAAAACGTACCCCTTGATTTGTAGGACAATGCGGCCATTTAACTACTTAAATATTTATCTTGTCGGTGTAAAAAAATCAGGTTGTTATTAATAAATATTTTTCAATCACCAAATCGACATGTTGCCCGCATGCGCAGTTTGTTAGCTACCTCTCTGGAGATTTATCCGCTGAAAAAAGTTGGGCGTCTCGAGGAAACAAAGCGACTGACGAAGATTCAGCCGGTTATTAATCAGAAAAAAAAAACGTGCGGGGGCCCCTGCACTATAACGCGAATGACTCCGGAATATTTCCCAGATCTCAGTTCAAAGTTTGTTTACTCTTCGCTTCACATGCAAGTGCTTTACATCGTTGGAAAGATCATTAAAAATGTTTATAGGAATGCTTATAGGCTTATGTTCTCCATATTGGGGGATTTATTAAGGTTGAAAGAAATTTCGTCTTCCGTGAAATTTTTTCCCGAAAGTAATTCCAATAATTTGATATTTTAATATGTTGTAGTAGGCCTTTAGACAAACAAAAGTATGTATCGCATTAAGGGATTGATGAATTAGTTCTCCACTGATAAATTATTCAAGTTTTTTTACTGTATTATTTATGTATACGACCCCCTAATGATGTCAGCACCTTGAAAATTAAAAGATTGTGCGGTTCACTCCATGAACGACATCGGAAGTAGAGATATAATAATTAAAGTACGTACATTGTACTCACTGTAATTTAGAAAACACCATTTAATTTTATTGACACCAGGTTTAAAATTTGAAAAAAAAAACAATAAAAATTTAAAAAATATCCTAAAATCTTTTTAACTTTAAAAAAATACTGAAATTTACAAAATTCTCCTTAATTCTTTATAACCATATAGTTTGAACTTGAAGCGTCTTAAATTTTTAAAAAATCCATTCAATAAAGAAAAAAAACCCACTGAAATTTGAAAAACACTCCCTTAATTATTGACATCTGGTTCAAATTTTGAAGAAAAAATCTCATTCAACTGAAGTTCTTGGTATGTTGTTTCGTTTAATGTTTTTCTTCAATATTAAAACCAAATCTGCCAAAATCTTGATTTTTCTTGAAAAATCCTAAAACTGGGTCCATAATGAGGGTTTTTCACATGCATTTTCTTGGAAAAACCAATTGGGTCCTACCCAGCCAACCTAGGGCAGAGGTGTTCTCGAGTTTGGATTAGGATTTTAAGAACTATATATTATGTGGCACGGAGTAATTATAATCAAGCCTATGTTATATATACCTTGGGTTCTTTAAGAAAAGATGGCGCCACGAAACACGAAAATGGTTCCTTAACCGTTTTTGATGAGAATGGTTCGTTAACTATTGGCTTTTCAATTTAACGGTTCGAGAACCTTATTTTAAATGGTTATTCTACCTTTTTGTCTGAAAAAAGTAAAATAACCATTAAAAATATGGTTATTTGACCGCTTTCCTTAAGGAATTTCTAACAGTGTAGGACCTAATGTAGTGCGAGCGCGTTTCAAAAGACCGTTTTTAGAAGGCCCGTGTGACGAAACAAAAGATAATAAAATGAAAAACATTATTGCATGAGGTAAAGGAGTATCCGTACTACTTAAATCTTCAATGTGATAGAAATTGGACCACTTGCCAAACCGTGGGGTGCGTTTTAAAACGTGCAATAATAATATGTTAGTCAAACAATGGAGTTCCATTAATGGTATTTAGAAAAATGATGATCGGGGAAGGAATTTTCAATGATCAAACAGTTTAAATTATCAATGTTTCGGTCATTGAAAATTCCTTCCCCGATCATCATTTTTCTAAATACCATTAAGGGAACTCCATTCTTTGACTAAAAGATTAATATTGCACTTTTGAAACTCACTCCACGGTTTAGAAAGTGGTTCAAATACTATCGAATTCGGGGTATAAGTAGTAGGGATACTTCCTTACCTCATAAAATAATGTTTTTCATTTTATTATGTTTTGTTTCGTCACACGGGCCTTCTAAAAACGGCCTTTTGGAACGCGCTCGCACTACATTAGGTCCTAGCTCTTTAACGGTAAGGCTGCGCCCCACCATCCCTATTCGAAATATGCTTGTCTAGGGCCCCTCTACCTCCCCCTCAATTATTGATGATTATTTCTGAATCACCCTGTATATCTGAATTTCTAAAATTTGTTTTTTTTTCGACCCAGCCGTATGCACAATAGGGTGGGCCGAAAACACACTTTATTTTTTATTTCTGTTGTAATAGCGCGGAAAGTGTGCCACTTGGGTTCAATAAGGACGATGTAAAAAAAGTTTTGGATATGATAATATCTTCCGATCGCGCATCGCAGTTAAAGTTTGAAAAAAATTGATGACTTTTTTACAAAACAACTAAAAACCCAAAGATTAAAGTCTCAAATATTGTTCATGATTTTTTATGAAGAACTAATATAGTTATAGACATAATGTTTCAGATTCCATTCTTTTATCACTCTTGTTTCGTTAGATATAATTTTTTAATGTTCAAAGAAATTTTGTAAAGTTGCTTTTCCTGCATTTTCAAACAGCCAATAACTCTAGAACTATACAACTTACAAACCTGAAATCAGTCCCATTTGGTTCGTAAATTTTTTGTCTTTGATTTGGTATGCATCATGATCATCATTTTCAAAAAGTTTTTTCAAAATTTAAAAAAAGTGAAAAACATTTTTATAAAAAAATTTTTTTTAATTTTTGTTTGAAAAAACATTAAAAGCCTTTTAACTCTTGAAATGAACATTACTACCCAATTTAAAGTTGAAAATAAAATTTAATCAAGTATAAAAAATAAAAATAACCGTAATTTCGTCAAATCCCTGAACATTCCCTAAAATTATACATCAAGAGCGATTCACTCATGGAAAATTTATGAAATCACTCGAGGGTGTTCATATGACTTATAAAATGCAAAAAAATTTTTTATTAAATTTCTTTTCACTTTCTTTAAATTTTGAAAAAAACTTTTTGAAAATGATGATCATGATGCACACCAAATTAAAGACAAAAAATTTACGAACAAAATGGGACTGATTTCAGGTTTGTAAGTTGTATAGTTCTAGAGTTATTGGCTGTTTGAAAATGCAGGAAAAGCAACTTTACAAAATTTCTTTGAACATTAAAAAAACATATCTAACGAAACAAGAGTGATAAAAGAATGGAATCTGAAACATTATGTCTATAACTATATTAGTTCTTCATAAAAAATCATGAACAATATTTGAGAGTTTAATCTTTGGGTTTTTAGTTGTTTTGTAAAAAAGTCATAAATTTTTTCAAACTTTAACTGTGATGCGCGATCGGAAGATATTATCATATCGAAAAACTTTTTTACACCGTCCTTATTGGACCCAAGTGGCACACTTTCCGCGCTATTACAACAGAAATAAAAAATAAAGTGTTTTTTCGGCCCACCCTATTGCACAACTCTAAAGCCAATTATTCCTCCTCTCGAGGTTCCAATTGTTCATTTACCCTTGTGTAGCTGTACAAGAACATTTCTTCGAACCATACACCAAAAAATCGTCATTATTGCACTATTAAATCTTCCTTATAATCCTTATTATCTTTTATTCTCTATAATGTCCTGATGAGATAGTTTATTATGTGCATTAGGGTGGGTCAAAAATATATTTTTTTACATTTTTCGAGGGGCAAAGCGTACAAAAGGTCAAATGGTCTTAAACTAACATATGTGAAATATTATTCCATTACAATAACTCTTTTTGCTTCCGGATTGACGTCAAAGTTTCGATTAATACAGTAATTTCATATAAAAATGGAAGAACGAAAATCGGACTTTTACCTCGATTGTACGAATTATTCAAATTCAAACAGAATCGCTAAAATTATTCAAACAGATATTTCGTTGCAGACCTGTGTTATAGCAGTAAATAAATGCTTCCTTTTCTACATGGGTCATTATCACATTATCAAGTACTATTATGTAAGAACGATTCCTTATATTTATTTTGATGCATAGTTGCATTCAAAACACTTCAAAAGACTAAATTATAACAGTTAAGTGTTAGATATAAAATAAGGTCACTTCATTTTGTTATTGAATAGTTTAACCCTTGCGAAATTGAACTTATAGCAACAGTTCAAAACAAAGATAAACTTGGTTCATAAAGATAGTAGAAGAGCCGATTATATTCTTCATATTTTTATGTGAAAGGCAACTGCCACTCACTCAGAAAGGTAGTTGTCGAACACGTGAATTATTGATGTGACGAAGAATATTTGTTCAGATGAGTTGTAAAGAATTAGGTTCTGAAATGGAGGGAATTGCTGTTAAAGTTTTGCATTTAAGCAAATAATAGTAATATCCTGTGAAGAACATGTAATATAACCTGTGAAGAACATGTAAGATAACCTGTGAAGAACATGTAAGATTATTTAGGACCATTTCAGACCTAAATTTGTTTTGTACATTGGTTTTATTTCTTTGTGGAGTTTGTGGGAGTTTATACTCGTAGTTGTCGTATTTGGCTGCAGTATTTTTTTTCAGATTTGAAGTAGATTGAACCAGACATGATACATCGTTTTTTGAAAAAATCTAACTTTCTGTACAGATGCTTCAGTCAGCATACAATGGAGTGAGTTGGAAATTTTAATTTGGTGCATCTTGGTATCTCTTTATATACTAAAGATTACTTTAAAGTTTAATTGGAAAATTTTTATAAGGATTTTTGAAGATTAATTTGTTGGATTTAAAATTTTATTTTTTCATATTTATAGTTTATGCAGTTTGTGTTTAATTCCATTAAACTTTAATGAAAGTGTTTTTTAATGTTATTATGATGCTATTTATAACAAATTTTTGCTCAATAATTTAAAATTTTCAAGTTTAGTATGAAGTTTAAACTGTGGTAAAATCACTGCTTAGTTGAAAAATTGGGAATTTCAATTTGTGATTTATTTATATAATTAGAAAGTTCTTCCCCATGCTCGCTATTGCTCAACAATTGCTCTCTACAGGTCTTTAGAGATGTTTAGCGATCTGAACGAACAAATCTCCCTTGTTAAACCTCACCAATCTAGAGCCCTCTTGGTTGGTTGGGCTTTTTTTTGGTGCTTTTTGCTACTGTTTTCGCTGGCACGCGTGGAGAACAGTTACTCTTCGAGTTCTGTTCAGGGTCCGAACCGAAAGGAGTAAGACAAAGTCCTATACTTCTCCGCATAAATAATGATATTCTTAAACGCAAATGCTTATCAATAATTTAATGTTGATCTCAATACTTCCTTAAAAATCGTAAAACCAATTTAACTTATAGACAACATTAAATAATGAATTAACAACTATATCTTTAGGCAGAAAACACGTCAGCTAACGTTTGTTAAAAAGTCCATTCATAACAACCGAATGAATTTGGTCTTACTACTTTTACAACTACTTTACTTACTACAATGTGGCGAAAGAACAGGGCTTATATACAGGGTGTTTCAGATAAATGTTTCAGATCTTCTCTCAGGGGTAGAGCAAGCATAGGGCCTAAATGCACCCCTAATGACCAAGGGGTTTTTATGAGAGTTTTTCTAGTTATTTAGTTCACAGAGGAAATTGACACACAACTTTTAAAGATTGGATTAAGATCAACCCAGAAAATTGTTCGATTCCGGCATTTATTACTAACCAAAATAAGAACTGAAATTTCAATCCTAACTTGTTTCTTTTTATGCTTAAAATAATTTAATACTTTCTACTAGCTTTTAAGAGTGAGATATTACGATTGGTCAGGTTAAACGTTTACTGAAATTAGTGTTTTATGTAACTTTGCTGCAATCTGCAATCTAATAGTTTTGCTAGTTTTAATACAATCTTAAAAGGTTACGTGTCAGTTTCTTTACTGGATTATATAACTTCCCATGCCCACTAATCAAAATCCCTAGGTCGTTGGGGGGCATTTCCGACCTCCCCTTCATGAGTGATTCTGAGTCGTCCAGGTGTGCTCTACCCTCTCCTAGAAATTCTGAAACATTTATATGAAACACCCTGTATATCAGTGTTTCCCAAACTTTTTCGGCCCATGCCCCACCAAAGCCTTTCTAAATTTTCCATGCACCCCACGTAGGATTACTAAAAAATTTTGCACTCAAAAGATAATATTCAATTTAAAAAAACTTAATTGGTAGATTTAAAAATAAATGCGATAGACATGTTTAGAGATCTAGGGAGTTTATTTTCAAATCACAAAATGCAGAAAAAAAATTTGAAATACAAATTACTTTTAATTAAATAACTTCTAATATAATTATAAGATTTAGTAATCAATAATTACGGGTAATCAATAGATACGGGTTCTTTCCTCTTGGCGATTAATATATTGTTCTTTTTTTTGTTGTTTGTATTATTATTATTATTATTATTTTATTGTTATTGTTATTGTTATTGTTATTGTTATTATTATTATTATTATTATTATTATTATTATTATTATTATTATTATTATTATTATTATTATTATTATTATTATTATTATTATTATTATTATTATTATTATTATTATTATTATTATTATTATTATTATTATTATTATTATTATTATTATTATTATTATTATTATTATTATTATTATTATTATTATTATTATTATTTTTGGGAGAGGTACAAGTAAAATTGGGGGGGTTTGGGGTCCCTCCTCCTTAACATTTTTGAAATTTGCCCCTCTAACATAGTGTTTTAGTTTATTTTGGGTCGACTATTTAGATTACACCCAAAGAAACCCGCTTATTGTAAGCGGCAGAATGAAAACAGTCTATAGGTGTCAAGGAAAACGGTGTATAGTAAATAAAGGACTAAGGTATGAGGGGGATGAGGGGGGTTTGGGGGTTCTCCCCCAGAAAACGTTTGGAATTTTTCCCATCCAGAGGGGCAATTTGGTTGAAAATTATCAAATTGCCCCCCTAGAAAGTTAAATTGCCCCTGGTGGGGCGTTGGGAAACACTGCTCTATATATATTGCTCTGCCAGGTGATAGTTGGAGGTCTTGCTTCTATATACAAGCAAATGTCTCTTCCTCTTTCGATCAACTACCCTTCAACTTCCACCTGTCTCCTCTCCGAAATACTAGTTCCAGCGTTGTCAAAATCACGTGACTATTTTACTGTCGTTGGTTTAGCAGTAGGTACTTACTACTCACTTACACGTCAGTGATGCCTCCAAGCATGCTCGTTTTTTACTTCATTCACGTCATTTCTATGACAAAGCTCTGACCATTTTAATCTAGGTGTTCGTCAAAAAACGTCATCCAATATCCTGAAGTAACGTGCACCAACAAAACTTTAAAATTCAATATGCCTAAGAGTCAGTAAATCTTTTGGTCTCATAATACGATAAAATATCGCTTGTCTCTTGCACTATAAAACTAAAATAAAAACGAAGTTTAACAATTCAAAAACTATTTAGAATAAAAAATAAAACTTGTTTCTTTTTTTAAAGAATAGTATTAAAATAGTATAAGATACCTATGTTTTTAACTGATTTTTAAAGCGAAATCTTTTGACCCAATTCAAATTATGAGAGACAAAAGCTTACATGTCGTTCATTGAACTTAACAATTTACTTTATAGCTTTCAGAGGGAATGCTTTTAGTCAAAAGTATAATTCTGGCATTGAATAATATATTTTCCACTTCCTAGTACGTTTACCAGTTTTAAAATTATATTTAATGGGTAGAGAGTTTTTATAAATCCGTCCAAATAACACTAGTTGACAAAATTTAACTTTTTTCCCTAACAAAAATGAGATTAGGTATTTCCGACTAATTTCAGGGCGTAGAATTCAGAAATAGTTATGAAAAAGCTGCAGCACGTACAGTTTTTTTGTTACAAATATGGCACCAGTACTGTAAGAAACGGACAAAAGCGTTAAAATCACTCCTTTTTAACAGTTAATCTCATTATTTTAGCATAAAATAATATCATAATTTAGATTATATAAATGTTTTAGACAATATAAAACTAAAAGTCATTAAACATTCATTAAATACGGTTCAATTTTATCACTTTTTGTCTCTAAGTGGCGTTAAATCTCCTCTTTCAATGAACTTAGAGCTGTAGCCCAAAGTTGCTATTTCTCAGTGACCTATGTATCGAGTCAGTGTCCTAAGGGAATCATTACTCTTGTTTGTGATCTACTACAATCAGATTTTTCGGAAATAAGTTCAAACAGGGTTGTAAATTTGAATTTTGAGTGATGCTCAACATTCTATGGCTTGGTAAGACTAAAGAGAACCTTCTATTGGGATTAAAACATTTTTATCGGTCCTATTTTCTAAAAATCATCTTTCCACTCTCCTAAAAACCATTTCCAAGCTGATAATGCGTTTTATTAAATTTTCCTTCATAAGCAGGATCGTGAATTCTTTTTTAATCAGAGGTCCATACTGACTTTGAGTTTGCTTTCACTTAAGGGCAAAAAAAGTCCTTTTAAATACTTCTTGAAATGTTTTTTCGGTATTTGTAAATGATATTAAATAACCAAGATAATTTGAATGTCTTTCCCATACTAAACGGATAGTAATTTTCTTAGAACTACTGGTGACTCTTATGCACTTAAAAGGAGCCTCATTCTAACTTCTGCAACACACTTGAGAAGCCCAAATTTCATTTTGGTCACCTATTTGGACCCAAATCAGTGAGAAAAAATATTTTCCCACTTTTCTGTTAAATATTACCGTTTAATTGTAATTTAAACCGTACCCAAATTTAGCAAAACGCAATGTGCATAAATGTGCAAAATCTACACTGAAAAATCGTCAATTTTAAAAATGAACTGCGGTATAAAAACATAGCCACACTTTTACAAGAAGGTCTACATACTGGGATAATAGAAATAAATTAATTGGATGGGATTGGAGGGTTGCTATTGGACAAAAATGACCCTTAAAAAGCAAAAATTAAGAGTAAAAGCAGAAAATCGAAAATTTTTGTTACACAAAAATGGGACGTGGTGGAGCCTTTTTACTTGCAGATATTTAAATAACTATATGAATTAGAAACAAAAATAGTAATTTGGTTGTTGTTAGGAATCCACTGTCGACCAGTGTTATCAATCAACTTGTTGAATCCCTTCTCCTTCGAAAATAGCAGATACGTCACAGTTAATCACAGGTTTGGTCAAATCTCTCTGTCAATCATTTATCATTTATCATTTATTATTATTATGTCAATCCTCGTGGTGCCCTCAAACCTGTCCAGAATTTGAAAACATCGTTTTGGACCATCTGTAATACTCCATTCACACATGAAAAGTTAATCTAGTTTAAGTGCTAATCTGGATTAAATATAGCATTGTGACAATGCTATATTTAAGTTAGATTAGCACTTAAACTAGATTAACTTTTCATGTGTGAATGGAGTATTAGGATTTTTCTCTGGGTTTAATCGTAACAAAATTTTTTTACGGATTCGGTGGTGGGGGAAGGAAATATTTTCAGGCTGCGCCTATTCAAAATGAATAGCTTTTAGTCTGTTTCGTTCGTTTTAGTTCAATCAAACGCAAAGCCAGTTCTTTGGCTGAAGTTGAGAATATCATAAGACCAATGAGAGAAGAAGATATCCCAGGTGTTGTGGAAATAACAATGTCTAACAGATTTCAGTATCCCGTCTCCAGTTTACACACTTGGATGAAACACGATCCAGAAGGTATATTAGTAGCTGTGAGTGACACAGGTAAAAAATTTTTATATCATTCTGTTAATTTATTATCCATAATACTCGTAAGATTATCTGGGCAAAGGATCCATTTGGTGGTTAATTAATGTATTTTACAATAAACCTTTTAAATTTAATTAACATATTATAACAAAACCACCCCTTTAACGCAAATGAAAATACAAGAAAAAAACTACTACGTAAAATTTAAACTTTATGAAGTATTTATTTTAGAGCTGTAAAATGTACCCTTACTTTTATCTATAAACATATTAATTTTCACATAATTTATATTTGGATATTTATGATTTCTAAATAACAAATTTTATAAACATCTGTGATAAATCTGTAAAAGAAAAACATTAAAGGGTCATAAGGTGTAGTTTCACGTACCCGCAATTACTAGTTTCTCCCCAGTCCTTACACTAATATTTTTAAACAATTTTGGAAAAAAAAATTGTTTTGAGACTCACATTTTAACTTTTTTGCGAAGAATTCTATTTTCACTAGGTACTGTATTGGGAACATGCTGTTGTGTAAGGAATACTGATCAGCTATACTTTGGTGGTATATTTAGTGTTAGAGAAGGATACAGAAATCTTGAAATTGGGTCCAAGGTTCGTTTTATTCTTTTGAAAATGTATTTATATATTCTACAGGGTGTTTTAGAACTACGCAATGTACGTAACGCAACACAATATGCTCCTTTTTCTAAGGTGGCCACCAAAAATCCTCTAGACACCAAATGAAATTTTGTAAGTATATCCTAGAAAACGTTTGGAGCGGTAGAAATTCAAAAAAGGAAAAAATTACATGGAATGTAACAAATATTTTTTGTACAGCTCATAACTTTTATAAATTATATTCTTGGAAAATTGCACCTTACATTGACCAAAGGTTATTTCTGTGAGCGCTTTTAGAAATTTGGTAAAACACTGGATGCCTACACAGAAAAAATGCATATTTCATTGTGTTTCGTATAAAAATGTCCTTCTTAGTAAACAATAGTATAATACAGTTTTCGAGAATACTGGAATATACATATTTTTAAACCAAGCATAAATTTTGTAGTTTTTTTCAAGTGTTTTTTCGTGCATTAATAAGCATTTGATTTCACACTTTTACAAATATTTTTCCATTCACATGGTTACACAATATTTATAAGGAAATTATAACAATAAAACATTTAAAAAGTAAAATAAAAACAAATCTAAACTTTTAATATCACTCACTACATTTCAAGACACAAAAACTTAATTTTATCTCTAAGTTTTGGTAGCAAGAGTGGCAAATTTAATGGCTTATAGCCCAGTAAATTTAGGGTTTTTTAGCGCACTAATTTATAACTCGCTGAAAATTTCAGAATAAGTTCTTTATGACGTCTATAACCAAACCTCAAAAGTCCCCTAAGTTCCCGCGCCGGCTTCATTCGAAAATGGCGATCAAAGATGGCCGCCAAGCAAAGCAGTCTTTCATTCATAACTAAGGAAAAATCAATATTTTTTAATGCTGTATAAGGTTATATATTCAGAAAAAGACCCTTTATAAGTTTCAATAATTTTTTTTCCATAAAAGAACTTGTAAATTTGGAATACAGAGAGATAAATGACATCAATGTGAAAATTTGCGAGTTTTTCACCTGTTTTTCCTTATAACTGTAACCGTATAAAAATCCCTTAATCTAATTAGAGTGTTTTTAAAAGTACTATAAACCAGGATTTTTTTGTAAAAAAAATTTTGAAAATCCGTTGAAAATTGACTGAGATATTCCATTTTAAATGGAGGCATGTTCAGTAATGATGACTATAAAATATTATATAACTAACGTTAATAGTGTCCTTGGTCTCTTTTGACAGATTTCTTTTTAATAGGCTCAAGCTTTTGCGAAAACAACTAAAATCAAGGTATTCTATTTTACTTTAAGAAGATTATTTAAGAAGCTTTATAAGAAAGGGATGTTCTGGAATAAATATATTAAATTAATACTTTAACAAAAAAGATTTATCCAAAATTGTATTTATTTATTACTAAAAATGTATTTAGAAATAAAAATTCTATAAAGTAAGAAACTTTTATCGTTTTCCTCATCATTTTAATCAAATTCAGTAGATGTAGGTCCTGATTTTTCACAGATTTCTCCTAAGCAAGATCTCCTAAGAAACTATAATAGAAACATTGGAACCCTGGGTTGAACCTCCAGATATATATGCTCATTTATAGTAGAAGGAGGATACCTTTTCCATGCATTAATTTGGAATGAGGGTGACACAGAGATATATGTATTAAGTATGTACGTTTTTTTTCAAAAACGTTTCTCTCCATGCGATGCTATTGTTTTTGATGGGTACAGTTCCGTACGATCAACCAAAAATGTGGAAAGGGAAAGAAGGGCCATGACCAAAATGTCTGCCACAGTAGCTTTTGAATGAAAACTTGGTTGCTGCTGCCAAACTATCTAATTCTTTGTCAAACTCTACAAACAAATCATGACTTATAAGAATGGTTATAAGTTACTTTCAAGCTGAGGGCATAACTGCATTGCTCTGCCTTTACTCTGGGCCCAATGAAAGATACAATTATTTTCATACATGCAGCTACTGGATGAGACACTACCTCGGCAATTTTCAGGAAAGGTAAATCATCTGCTTTCAAGATAATAAGGAAGAATCCTCATCTGCATTCCTTAGTTTCACAGTTTAATATTCCTTCACTTGATCTCCAAAAAGTTATTGAAATTGATGAGATATTTATAAAATACCTTTTCGGAGGAGAAAAGAATAATTCTCTTGATGAGTTACGCTATACTCACTACCTTAGAGAAAGGAGAAAAATTTCGAATTTTAATCTAGCAGTTCTTCCCCAACTAGTGTAGCAAATTCTCAACATTCAATTCGAGTTTACCTACAGGATTTGTAGTGGTTAGGAAACAACCTAAACCCAATTGATTGGTGTCGGTTCTTAAAGGATGGCAAGTTACACCCGGTTCCCTCTACTCTTCCTGCAGCTCCTGATGCACTTTTACAGCTAGTTTCATGTGACTGTAAAGTTAGTATTAATAAAGAATGTGATTTGAAATGTCCATGCAAAAAAGCTGACCTTCAATGTACAAAATTTTTCAGCTCTTGCTTAGGAGAAATCTGTGAAAATGCAGGTTCTACATCTACTGAATTTGATTAAAATGATGAGGAAAACGATAAAAGTTTCTTACTTCATAGAATTTTTATTTCTAAATACATTTTTAGTAATAAATAAACAAATTTACAATTTTGGATACATCTTTTTTGTTAAGTACTAATTTAATATACACTAGCGGAAATAAAAATCCCAACACCAAGAAGGAAAGGAGATATCAAAGTCAAATTTATTTCTATGATTGCACATAGTATCAATGATAATTGATTAAAAAATCAGCCTTCCTGGATGTTAGGGGGCCGAGAAAACCAGGGAGGAGTGTTGTCTCCATAGGTGTCCATTACCGCTTTCACACGTCATGGTATTGAGTGACAGGGGATCTAAATGACTTTTGAGGGATTGGAGGACCATGTTGCCTCCTCAGGTAGTCCAAATTCATATGGTGCACCAGCGGACGTTGCATACCGGGCTAGGTGATTTCTCCTCATTAACCGGACTTGTTTTGTGGGTGTTGGTTCTAGAGAACTGGTAAGACGGGGTAAAAATGCAACCTAGGGGGTTAAGAAGAAAGCTTGGACATTGCATACAACATGTGGTTGTGCATGTTTCTCTTGAAATTTGTCCCCAGGATAGGTCTGAAGGTAAGGGCGGACAACCGGCTAAAAAACCTCAATGACGCAGCTCTGGTTGGAAGAAGTACTGGTGAATCATACTCAGGAGATGCAGAAAGGGAATCCAATGCATCCCCACTCCGTTACCCTGCATCACCACTCCGTGGAACGATTAGAAAATCATCAGCTGAGTGCGCTCTCTCTATTGTGTCTTCAAACTCATACCCAACCGTCGTGGTGCTCCAAACCGAAGCAGGATTCTCTCATAACCACAATGTCATGAAATTGGGATTTTCATTCCCTTACTTCATGCACTATTGGAAACAGAAAGGTTCATTTTTGGTTTGTAGACAAAGATGTAAGAAGCTATGCAGACCAAACGGACAATCCGCAGTACTGCAAACGACATCCATCCCACTGCCGCTTGTCCTCAGTATGATCTACCGGTACTTTGGCCAACCAGAGCTGCTTCATTGAGGTTTTTTAGCCGGTTGTCCATTCTTACCTTCAGACCTGTCCTGGGGACAAATTTCAAGAGAAAAATGCACAAACACATGCTTTATGCAATGTCCAAGCTTTCTTCTTAATCCCCTATGTTGCATTTTTACCCTGGCCTATCCGTTCGTAAGAAGCAACGCTCACAAAACATGTCCGGAGAAAGAGGAGAAATCACCTAGCCCGGTATGCAACGTCCGCTGGTGCACCATATGAATTTGGACTACCCGAGGAGGCAACATGATCCTCCAATCCCTCAAAAGTCATTTAGAGCCCATGTCACTCATACCATGACGTGTGACGGCGGTAATGGACACCTATGGAGACAACACTCCTCCCTGGTTTTCTCGGCCCCCTAATATCCAGGAAGGCTGATTTTTTAAGCAATTCACATTGATACTATGTGCAATCACAGAAATAAATTTGACTTTGATATCTCCTTTCCTTCTTGGTGTTGGGATTTTTATTTCCGCTAGTGTATTTATTCCAGAACATCCCTTTCTTATAAAGCTTCTTAAATAATCTTCTTAAAGTAAAATAGAATACCTTGATTTTAGTTGTTTTCGCAAAAGCTTGGGCCTATAAAGAGAAATCTGTCAAAAGAGACCAATGACACTATTAACGTTAGTTATATAATATTTTATAGTCATCATTACTGAACATGCCTCCATTTAAAATGGAATATCTCAGTCAATTTTCAACGGATTTTCAAAAATTTTTTTACAAAATAATCCTGGTTTATAGTACTTCTAAAAACACTCTAATTAGATTAAGGGATTTTCATACGGTTACAGTTATAAGGAAAAACAGGTGAAAAAACGCGCAAATTTTCACATTGATGTCATTTAACTCTCAGTATTCCAAATTTACAAGTTCTTTCATGGAAAAAAATTTATTGAAACTTATAAAGGGTCTTTTTCTGAGTATATAACCTTTTACAGCATTAAAAAATATTGATTTTTTCCTTAGTTATGAATGAAAGACTGCATTGCTTGGCGGCCATCTTTGATCGCCATTTTCGAATGAAGCCGGCGCGGGAACTTTGGGGACTTTTGAGGTTTGGTTATAGACGTCATAGGGAACTTATTCTGAAATTTTCAGCGAGTTATAAATTAGTGCGCTAAACACCCCTTTTTATGCCTTAATTTACTGGGCTATTATGAGTGAGTTATTCATTCCCCAAATCATAAAATTTCAGAATTAATTACAATTAATATACGGCATGTTAACAAACAACTTTTATTTAAATTCAACTATGAAAAGAAATTAAATTATACGTTACAAAAATTAAGTTTTAATATATGACACTGAAAAAGTTCTTGCGATAAAAAAATATGTGCATTTACATTATGATGCTAACCGCATTTCTAAATTTTGAAAATAACTTCATGAGTTTTTCCATAGCGGAAAAAAATACTGATATATAAGTTTAACCAAAGTAGAATCATAATGAAAATATTCCATTATAAAAAGCGATTATCAATATAAAAATTTTAAATTTGTAAATCAATAATACAAACGGATATTTAAATTTTAAAAATTAGTTTAAAAATTAATTTGTGGACCTCTGAAACTCGTTGTGGACCCCCTAGAAGTTGCTGTGGACCCCCAATTTTCATTTTCATCCCCGTGGACCCCCTGGAAGTCGCTATGGCCCCCTAGGGGTCCATATGGACCACTTTGGGAACCGTTGGTCTAGACCATTAAAAATGTCTTTTAAATCACCTTCCTAAACCCAACCTTTGGCCTACAATGTGTACTATAAATTTTTTTTCTCAAATGACTTGTTTCTGGGTAATTTTCTTTTTTAACACAGATCTTTTCTGAACTATACTTGCGTAGCAAATCCGAGAATATCGGCTGCAACTCCACCAGCGACAAGTTGACCAACTTCAAACGAAGGGGTTTCGTCGTGTTCGAAAGCGACTGGTCATCCCTCGAGTACGAAACCTACGAAAAGGTTGACCTACAGCCCCTCTCCGACGATCTTCCAACGGACGTGGAATTAGTTCCTTACCGCGATGGACTGTTCCCTTCCATTGCAGCTTACGATCGGACAGTGGTTGGCCTTAACCGCACCTATCTCCTAGATCTCAGCCTCCACGAAGACGACTGTATCACGCTAGTGGCATTGAGGGGCGGGGCTTGTGTCGGATACGGGTGCATCAAGATGAGCATCATAGGGACAGGCCACGTAGGCCCGCTCTATGCAGATGAACCAAGGGTGGCCGAAGCGATGCTGAAGAGACTTGTGATCGCAAAGCCTGAGGCATAAGGCCTGGCCATGGTCACCCTAAGCAGTAACGTGCCTGCGAACGGCTTCATGAGGAAGCTTGGGTTACAAGTGGAAGTAAATGCATTTAGACTGTATACGAAATCAAGGTTGATTTTTAATACAGAGAAGATTTATGCTCAAATGGATATTGACTTTTCAGTTATCTGAATAAAAATGAATATTTCGCGACAAAATTAAATGCTTTTATTTAAATTTGGTTATTTAAAAGAAAGCTAGTGTTTCTTTTGAATGACTAGGACAATGGAATTAATAAAATATGTTCTTTTAATTTTTGTATGTTTTATTTTTACAACCTCAGTGGTAATGAGTACAGTCCATACAGGCAAGAAGTAAAGGGATAGATATGAGAGAGTTAGAATCAATCATGGAAAAATAAATAGAAAATAAAATGATCAGCGAAAGCGTTAAAATAGGAAGAACCTGAAAGGAAATACTATAGTGAAAAAATAGAGTTTGTATGAAAGGTTTCAGCCCTTTCGCAGCTTACGACGTCCGAGATTACCATTGAAATTACCATTGATATTACCATTCATATACCCTTGAAATAACCATTATTATAGAAACTTTGGGACGTCCAGGACTAAAAGTGTCTGGAGAGAGGGAGAGTATTGAGAGAAAAGGAAACGTTTTGTAATTTAAGCAAAGAGGAGAAATTTTCTGAAGGCTGTATTGGAGCGTCCAACTGAAACAAAAAATATATTTGTTACAACATTTGATAATTACTTGGCAATTACATTTTGTGAAGCTTTGCAGACCCCTTAGCACGTGTCTGAACTTCTCGACGTCAAAAGGGCCTCTACCCCCCCCATGTTGCTTGACAGACCCACTGCTCATTAGATAAAGTATTGCAACTTTACTTCGTGTTTGAATATCATGACTTAGTTTGTTTTTTTTTAATTTGAAAATTAAATGGGAAACCAATCCCTATTAAAATTCAATTAATATACTAAATTTTGAAACGATTAACCCTTAGCTTCTCTGTCAAATAATGTCACGCCATCGCCAGTCAGGGAGTGAATTTCGGCGAGATGAGCCATTATGCTAAACGAATGTCGCCGTTCCTAAACTAATCGTTTCATAAGTTTAACCATTATATGAAAACAGTTTTATAACCCCTCGTTTCATAAGAGCCACAATGCGCTACTTTGCGCAATCCCTTAACTTTATGCTGTCGGTAAAGGTAAGTTTTCTATTTTTTTTGCTGCAACTTTTTATGTTTTCAACTAATCTTTAGATATTTCCTTAATACCTTCTTTTTCTTTGCAAATACTTAAAGTTTTAATGAATAAGTAGTTTATTATGAGAATTATTAAATCTTTATGAAATCATACACTAGATTAAAACAAAAGCACTTAATATACTAATGGTTTCAAATAGTATACAGGGTGTTTCAAAATTGCGTTGCAAGGCTTTTATTTGGAACACACGCCTCCTAGGGTCATGGAAGTAAGGTCTACCCCTAGCGGCCCTAGCGGGGAAATTAAAAAGTTAAAAAACATTAATTTAAAAACTAAAGGAGATAGAGCAAAAACCTCAATGAGAGTATTGTTGCCAACGTCATGAAGAACTCACTGAAAAAAATTTGATCAAAATATCTTGAATATTCGCGTAGATATTAGCATGTGAAATAGCACTTTTTCAGGGGTAAAAAAAGAAAAAGTTCGCATATTTGCAAACTGTTCAGTGTTATTTTGTAGTTTTGTGTTTTTTTAGTTTAAAGAACACAAAATTTAATCAAAAAATCAAAAAAATTTGCAAATATGCCAACGTTTTCTTTTTTGACCCCTGAAAAAGTGCTATTTCACATGCTAATAGGTATCTACGCGAATATTCAAGATATTTTGATCAAATTTTTTTCAGTGAGTTCTTCATGACGTATATACAGGGTGTTTCAAAATTGCGTTGCACGGCTTTTATTCGGAACCAGCGCCTCCTAGGGTCATGGAAGTAAGGTCTACCCCTAGGTAAGTGACCCTGGAGAATCCATTGAGTTGACTTACAGCGCCCCTAGTGGCGAAATTAAAAAGTTAAAAAAATTAATTTAAAAACTAAAGGAGATAGAGCAAAAACCCCAATGAGAGTATTGTTGCCAACGTCAAGAATAACTCACTGAAAAAAATTTGATCAAAATATCTTGAATATTTGCGGAGTAATTAGCATGTGAAAATAGCACTTTTTCAGGGGTCAAAAAGTAAAAAGTTCGCATATTTGCAAATATTTTTGATTTTTTGATTAAATTTTGTGTTCTTTCAACTAAAAAAACACAAAACTACATAATAACACTGAAAAATTGGCAAATATGCGAACTTTTTACATTTTGACCCCTGAAAAAGTGCTATTTTCACATGCTAATATCTCCACGAATATTCAAGATATTTTGATCAAATTTTTTTCAGTGAGTTCTTCTTGACGTTGGCAATAATACTCTCATTGGGGTTTTTGCTCTATCTCCTTTAGTTTTTAAATTAATTTTTTTAACTTTCTAATTTCGCCACTAGGGGCGCTGTAAGTCATCTCAATGGATTCTCCAGGGTCACTTACCTAGGGGTGGACCTTACTTCCATGACCCTAGGAGGCACTGGTTCCGAATAAAAGCCGTGCAACGCAATTTTGAAACACCCTGTATATAAAATGGTTAATTGTTATCTTCTGGAAGTAGTAAAACAGAATCATTTTAAAAAGTGGGTTAATTTTGTATCAAATTCAGCTTTTCATCTAAATTACGGAATATAACTACTTGTGGACACACTGGAGTCTTATTTTTTAACTTGCTTCTAGAATTTCTCACGCCTGTTTTATGTGTTTAGAATTTAATACCATCTATAGTATTATGGTTTGTACTTGTATTAGGAGATCTGTTAGCCGATCCAATGGAATAAAGAGTTTTGAAAATTCGTGTATGAGGATTTTATTAGTAAAAATTTGCTAACTTTATGCCGTTTGGGGCACGTGTTGATATTTTCTGATCCATTTAAGATTTTGCACACATCCTTAGGGTACGAAAAGAAAAATAATTAGGAGGTGTCGCAAAAGCTTCCCCGAACTTCGATTTTAAGTGACACCCTAATAAATATTTGGTATAATTTTATCCCTAGCTGAATCCAATAATCTCTTAGTGTGACTTAGAAATCCTCCACTGCTCACTCATTTTTCTGTGGGGATGCAATAGAAAGAGGATGCTCGCTCCCCTTCTTTTTTATGGGCTTTTCAAAGCAGAATTTCTAGGTGTCACCATTTCTTTAACTTTCTCCCTTTTGTGGTGCGAAGACAACAAAAGAAGGGGATAATAGACGCCACTACTCAATTTTTACTGTTCCCCTACCACGAAATGAATAACACAGGTCTGCAACGAAAAAGCTGTTTGAATAATTTTAGTGATTTCCTATGTATTTTGGTGTGCTGATAACGAAAAAAATATTGAAAAAAATCCTATACGTCAGGATTTTTCACAAATTGCAAAATTATATTCGAATTTGCCCATTTTTCATAGTTTTTGTGCATTTCTAGCTCCTTTAGTTTAAAAAATTAGGAGCTGTGAATGGTGCACATAGTAAACTATCTCATCAAGACATTATAGAGATGGAAAGAAAATATTAGGGAAGATTTAATCGGGGAATAATGAAGGATTTTTGTTGTGTAGTTCAAAGAAACGTTCTTTTTGCTACTCACAAGGGTAAAGGTACCAAGGGGAGTTTCATGAGGAGGAAAAATTGGCTTTAAAGTGTGTAAATAAGTTTATTTTAGTTACATAATGATTTTCATGAAGAATATGTAACAATAATTTTATTTTATGAACCTATTTTCATGAAAATTGAAATAATGACTTATTTTACAATTTTACTTAAATTGTCAGAAAACATGACATTCTATGGCAAAACAGAGACCATTTTTGAACTCGGGGCACAAAAAACCTTAAAACTAACAACCTTAAAAATAAATTTGGATTAAAAAATCTACTTCTTAAGTATACTTACATTTTATGTGAAATGTTGCTATATTTTCTCAATTTGTTACAAAATGGGGTGTCTTAAAAATCAAAAGAGGTATTTTTTGGATTCAGCACACCAAAAATCATAAAAAATTATTTTCAAATAAAGTTTGAGTCGAAAAATAATTTTTTGAAATATTTACTTTTATTTTCTTCAAAAATTGACATTTTTACTTAAATTGTGAAAAAATGTGAAATCCTATGACAAAACGGAGGTCAGTTTTAGATTCAGCACATCAAAAAACATAAAAAAAGATTTTGTGGAAGAAATTTGAATAAAAAATTTAGTATAAAAAGTTAATTTCACAAAATTTTAAGGCATTTCCCAATAAAACCTAAAAATCTGAATTGTCAAAAAACGTGACGTCCCAGGACAAAATGGAGGTCATTTTTGGATTCAGCGCACCAAAAATAACAAGGTTCAGGTGAAATATCCAAAACAGCTAGAAAAAAGGTTTTTTTTGCAGACCTGTGTAATCGTAGATTTAGTGTGTGTTTCAACCTTTAGTACATGAGACATGAGAGACAATCAAACTTTATTAAAGAGAAGTAAGGATCAGAGAAGAGAAAAAAAAAATAGATTTTGCAGTTTTAATTCAATTAAGTCAGGCTTACTTAAGATGTAGAACCTTTGAAGACAGTTTTGTTGACTTTGCAGATGTAGAACCTTTATTTCGACAATGATGACGCAATTAGCAAAATAATTTTCTCACACTGAAGATGAAATGCAAAAGTATTGGCTAGGAGCTAGGTCCTTAAAAGATTACTTATTCATTCAAAGGGATATATTTTGTAACACAGTTAAAATACTTTTTTGTTTTTACATTTACTAAAATAAAATTTAAGACAAATTATTTCTTGTTTTACCAAATTCAATACTTGTTATGACATAGAAAATTTGTCCACATTTATATACCATTCTGAAGAAAACCTTTCTAAGAAACGTTTCACGGCATTTTTAAAATGAAAGAGCAATATAATTTCAATTTTGTGCTAAAGCCATGAAAATATCTTCGAGAACGAGGATTGGCCCACTCAAGATCATTCATTATACAGGGTGTTTCAAAACTCCGTTTCGCTGCTTTTATTTGGAATTACCGTGTCCTAAGGTCACGGAAGTAAAGTATATCTCTAAATAAGAGACACTGGACAATCCATTCAAATGATTTACAGCGCCCCTAGCAGTGAAATAAAAAAGTTAAAAAAATTATTTTAAAAGCTGTAGGAGAACCGCAATGATTTGAGGGCGCAAAAACCTCAATGAGAGTAATGTTGCCAACTTTATGAAGAACTCACAGAAATAAGTTTCATGAAAATATCTTGAATATTCGTGGAGATATTAGCATGTGAAAATAGCACTTTTTCAGACCTCAAAAAAGAAAAGTTCGCAAATTTGCAAGTTTATTTTATTTTTTGATTAAATTTTGCTTTTATTACAAAAAAAACACAAAAAAAGTATACAATAACACTGAAAAATTTGCAAATTTACGGACTTTATTTTTTGAGGCTTTAAAAAGTGTTATTTTCACATGCTTATATCTCCGCGAACATTCATGATATTTTCATGAAATTTATTTCAGTGAGTTTTTCCTATAGTTGGCAACAATACTCTCATTGAGGTTTTTGCGCTATCTCCTTTAGTTTTTAAATAAATTTTTTTTATTTCACCGCTAGGGGCGCTGTAAGTCATCGCAATGGTTTCTCCAGGGTCACTTACTTAAGGGTAGACCTTACTTCCGTGACCCTAGGAAAAGCAGCGAAACGGACTTCTGAAACACCCTGTATAGTTGTAAAAAATTAATATAATCTTTTTGTGCGGCCAGACGAAAAAAAATCACCTTCCAAAGCAGGCTTAGGAAGCTAGAGGTTGGAAATCCCTTAATGGTTTTTGTGGTTTAAAATAGTACTACTTAGTTAAATTATTCGATTAATTCTAAATTTAAAATCTAGAATTTAGAACTTAAAGTCTAAAATATGACAGGTGCGTAAGTCTATTGTAAATAAAAATGAAGTTACATGAAAAATAAAACCATATTTTTGGCAGAAGTTTTCTATTTTTCTCAATTAAAAGAAATTGATTTTGTTATTGCTCATCATATTGATCGTTGTTATTAATCAGTGTTATTGCTTCGTGGGTGGTTAACAGGTGTATTGATAAAGAGAAAAAAGTGTTTGCACAGGATAAAAAAACAAATTAGTGGATTACTCGTAAAAAAGTGTTTGCAGAAGAACGTGTGTGCTTAATTAATCAAGAAATACTCATTTTTATTTTTAGAAGAAAATAATACTGCGCGACGTAGCAGCGTCAGAAAATAAACAATCAAAACTCCTCTGTATAAGGAAATTACAATTCCCTTTATTATTCTTTCCATTAACAGAAATTAAAGGAGAAAACAATTTTTTATTCTATTATTTATAATTAATAAGAAGCTTGGGGTATAATGCCAGTGTTATTCTGTTTTGACACAAGGCTCTTTTTTTATAAAAATTTGTCCTTTGATGATTCCGACTGTTGTAGGGTGATTAAAATCCCATGGGCAAAAATGATATAACTACCCGAAGACAACTATGAATAACCCAGGAAACGCTCCGAAGCAATCCTGAGGCGCTAGTATGTACATGTACAACGGCCAATTCAATTTTATTTAACAACGTGAAAATTTTTTCGATTGCGCGATGCTTATTTACTTTTAAAATAAAATTTAAAAGTGTGTCCTTTAGAAAGGGCGTGAAAGCAATATTGTGACATCATTTAATCCGAAACATTGGTTCTAGATCTAGCTAGACAATGATTTAGTATTAAAAGTGATTCTTGATTTTTACTTTAAAATATAGAATTGAATAATTTTTTTTTGAAATTTTCCGTGTTCTTTCCGTTCTGAATTTATAATCTTTTTTATTGGGAAAATGAGTTTATTTCTGGAACTTTCCCATAGAGAAGCATTAAAATATGGCTTATTGTGAACCAACGGTTAGTGGTAGAGATAAAATTTCAATTTCAATGTTATAACTTATTAAAAACTGCGTAAATTTTATTTTCATTAAGGGGCCATTTAATTAAAATGCAGAAAAAATGAAGCTTATTACCTACACAGTTTTTACGAAGAAAAATGTATTTTAAAATCTACTAAATTCATTGTCAAAACATTGGCTTATTCTAGGCCAAGTTCAGTTTCCAAGCATGCTTGGATTTTACTTTATCGAGTAACAAAAGGGATTAAAACCTGAGTCAACCTCGCCCAATTATTTTTTAATCTTCTTTATAGTTCCTCTCTAGGAAAAGAAAGCCAGGTTATATAGTTGATTGAGGTTTTATAGAACATGATCGAAATAGGATATTTAAAACCAAAAGAAAGTCAGGACTATTTTCTTTAAGAGATCAGACAACGACGTGCTATTGACCTCTTCAATATAAAAGTATGAAGGCCCCTGTTATAACTTATGACTGTTAATATACTATATCATTTCATTTTCCGAGTTAGCTAATAAAATGGAGATTTTCTGAGTTGTAACTGAACTGAGTTGTTATCAGTTTGATATGCCTTTAATTCAGAAAAATCTTTCTTAGCCTATTAAAAGATTTCAGCATTTTTTGTAACCAAAAACAGTGCCCTTCATTTATTCAATTGATGTTTTTATATTGATATTACGATGTAAAGGTCGTCCAGAAAGTTTTGATAGTTTTCACTATCTTTCGTATTTGAACTTTTTTTTGAAAACCTGGTAATATTTAAAACAAATGGAATTTGATTAAGGTATAATTAAGAATATAGAGATTTCTCTTTCGCAATCTCACGAGACCCTGCCACAATACAACCACACTCTCCAAACATGGACGTATATAAGGGGGGGGGGTTAGGGGGTCCGGACCCCCCCCCTTGGCCTGAACATCAATTTTTTTTTCAGTCGAATACCTATATTTTCAAATCTTGCGTACAGTCAAGCTCTTCATAGTGATTAAAGACTCATGATTCATTTTCATGATTTTCACTTCATTAATGATTCACAGAGATAAATCTCTCTTTTCCATAGACATAGAGTATATTCTTTCGTGGGTGAATTTAAGAGCTAGCGAAAGACTTCTACCACATGGCCACCCTTTCCCAACAAACGGAGCCCGATCGTGCCTTCAGGTCTTTTCGTATTGCGCAGTCTTGCTCTCTAACTGCTTATTTGTGTGCAAGTGTGATTAGTTACTGAATAAAAATAAACGGAGTCTTTAAAAACACTATGAAACGTACTACTCAACAATCTGTTTTTTTTTCTAAAAACGAAAGAGAATTACCTCGCGAACTTCCACAAAATGAAGAAATAGCCGAAGCGGGTCCATCCACAAAAAATGACAATGAAGCGAAAAAAGGTAAGCCCTCTCTTATGAAAAATTATATTTGAACCAGAAATGAGAAAAAATGGTTATATAAGGCAAATGTGGGTATAGTGGACACTTTAAGGAAAATTTTTGCTTAAATTCTTAATAAATACCAACCTATTTGCTTGGAAACGGATATCATCCTATTTTTAGGTTAATTGGATGTTCTTCTTTCGATTTTACCATTAAAAATTTTAATTATATTGGGTAAAGTATTTTTAATTAATTTTTAAAAAGTACTCCAAATTGCATCTATAGTGGCCACCTTGATGTAGCTGTTGTATCTATGGTGGACACCTCTTGCATCAATAGTGGACACCTCTCTTTTTCGGCCTATATGAGGGGTTTATGCATGAAATTGAGGGTTTTTCTTGGTATAGTCGTTTAGTTCTAATTAAATCTCCCTTCCCAACGAAATGTATTTTAGATCAAATCAAATTAGCTTTATTTAAAAAAATACTTGATAGTTTCCAGCCCAAAGCCTACGCTGTAGCTGATTTGAGAGGAATTTAGCATGTAATTAAATGCTTTAGAAACCTTGGTTCCCAAAGCCAGAATGAAACCAAATTCATACAACACTCATTTTAAAGCGCAATCAACAGTTT
The DNA here is from genome assembly GCA_024610705.1 of Tetragnatha versicolor. Classification (NCBI taxonomy): domain Eukaryota; kingdom Metazoa; phylum Arthropoda; class Arachnida; order Araneae; family Tetragnathidae; genus Tetragnatha; species Tetragnatha versicolor. The sequence goes on from JANDEH010000005.1 coordinate 29,324,420, forward strand.
ATGAAGAAAAACTGATTCAAATTAATATTATTTATGTTTCTTTTAGAAGCCATTGCAGTGGCCACTATTGGAAAATCTAAGATTATGTGTTGGTAAAGTGGCCACCCCCATAAATCCTCGTAAAGTCAAAATTTTCAAATAAATTTTATTCAGTATCATTTTATGTACTCTTCTTTATCTAAATATAAATTTAAAAGTCAATCAAACGGTAATAAATACAAAAAAATCAGTTCCGAAATACCCGTTTTAGTACAGGAAAACGGTAGTTTTTTAAAAAAAAATCATATAGAAGTTTTTTTTTCGACGGTTTTGTATATTTTTGGGGGCGCTGATTACGAATATGAAGTTTGCTCCCACGTGGGGGGTCGGCTTCATATCGAAAATCGCAAAAAATCGATAATTTTTTGCTCTTTTTTCGGTTCTTCGCTTTTATTTGAAAAACTATAAATTTCTCGAAGATAATTTCAATTACAAAGTTGAAGTAAACAAAATTTCCTACAAAATGCACTATTCAACTTTGATTTTCTGAAGAGTGGTTTTGCCGCTAGAGCACGCTGAAAAACATCGATTTTTTTGCCTTTCCACAAAAATGAGGAAAACGCGCGCTTCTACCCTCTACAAAATGAAAACTATTCACGTTATCAACAAAAATTTTACACCACGTGAAAGAGCATTTAATTTTCTATATATAACGTGCTTTACATTAAAATTTTTTTTAGAAGGGGGGAGGGAGTGAAGGAAAGATCGATAACAAAATTGTTGAGCCTCGCAGACCAAACAGACTTTTGCGGTTGTTAATCTGCAATTTTCTCTTTATTTCCGGTATATTACCAATTAATTGGGTTGTTTTGGATTCATTGATGAATAACTAGCTCAAAAAAATAAGTTTTTAAATTTATTTATGAAATATTGGGTGTTTTAGGCGGAATTTCAATAAATTTTTTAAATTCATATATTAAATTATTGGAGTGTTTTAATGAACGAATTTATATGTTTTTTGCATCGCTTAATCCGAATTTTAAGTTTATTTTAATTTTAAAAGTCATCTTCGCATCAAAAATTGGAAAAAATATTAAAATTTTGCTCTTTTGTTAGGTTTTTCATCGATTTTCTAAACAAATATTCATTTTAGGAAAAATAACTTAAAACCAAATTAATGTACGTAAAATTTCCTATAAGATGCACTGGTTCATTTTTATTTTGCGTGGAGTGGTGTACGTTTTATAGCGTTTTGAAGAAAAGCAATTTTCATGTTTTTCTACAAAAAAGTGATGAATGCTCGATTTCTCCCACTACAGCTCTAAATAAATTCAAGTTACCGACAAATAGTTTATGCCAAATGAAAGTACATTTAATTTCCTACAAAACGCTTTAAACTTTAAACTTTTAAAACTTTAATTTTATAATGAGAGGTATTTACGCTAGAGCGCGCTGAATTACAGCTGTTTCCTGACTTAACACAAAAACATAAAAATTGCTTTTCTTCAAAACGCTATAAAACGTACACCGCTCCACGCAAAACAAAAATAAACCAGTGCATCTTATAGGAAATTTTACGTACATTAATTTTGTTTTTAGGTATTTTACCTTAAATGAATATTTGTTTAAAAAATCGATGAAAAACCTAACAAAAGAGTAAAATTTTAATATTTTTTCCAATTTTTGATGCGAAGATGACTTTTAAAATTAAAATAAACTTGAAATTCAGATTAAGCGATGCAAAAAACATATAAATTCGTTCATTAAACTACTCCAATAATTTAATATATGAATTTAAAAAAATTATTGAAATTCCGCCTAAAACACCCAATATTTCATAAATAAATTTAAAAACTTATTTTTTTGAGCATGGTTATTCATCAATGAATCCAAAACAACCAATTTAATTGGTAATATACCGGAAATAAGGAGAAAACTGCAGATTAACAACCGCAAAAGTCTGTTTGGTCTGCGAGGCTCAACAGTTTTGTTATCGATCTTTCCTTCACTCCCTCCCCCCTTCTAAAAAAAATTATAATGTAAAGCACGTTATTTATAGAAAATTAAATGCTCTTTCACGTGGTATAAAATTTTTGTTGATAACGTGAATAGTTTTCATTTTGTAGAGGGTAGAAGCGCGCGTTTTCCTCATTTTTGTGGAAAGGCAAAAAAATCGATGTTTTTCAGCGCGCTCTAGCGGCAAAACCACTCTTCAGAAAATCAAAGTTGAATAGTGCATTTTGTAGGAAATTTTGTTTACTTCAACTTTGTAATTGAAATTATCTTCGAGAAATTCATAGTTTTTCGAATAAAAGCGAAGAATCGAAAAAAGAGCAAAAAATTATCGATTTTTTGCGATTTTCGATATGAAGCCGACCCCCCACGTGGGAGCAAACTTCATATTCGTAATCAGCGCCCTCGAAAACATATAAAACCGTCGAAAAAAACACTTCTATATGAAAATTTTTAAAACGTCACTTTTTAGCACCGTTTTCCTGGGTTATTTCCTTACGCGATTCAATAAGCGAAATCAAATTTCAGTCACTCGGCCGATGTTGTCATTTTCAAATATTTAAATATCCTTCCCATGCTGATCTGTGGTATCGGTGGTAATTTACCAGCTTACCTGATTGTACAATCTACTATGCCTATGAATTTTGACGCTGTTTGATGCCTCTAACTCGTTTTATTTAAAATTAATCAGCTATGTGGCCACTATTGGTACAGTGTCCACTATACCCACATTTACCTTATATTTTGTTACTTTTCTTTTCCATAATATGATCGGTTGTACATCCGCTTACACCACAGATTAACAAAAATTCAAATTTAAGTAAAGTTGTTGTTGTTGTTGTTGCCAATCTCCGGTGTTTAGCAACGCTAAACCAAGTCTATGAAACCCATCACTCTCAAAAAATCCAAAACCATAATAGGGTCCGTCGAAAGATCAAGTCTGGAAAGTCCCAGACAGTCCAGAATATGGTCGGGAGTGGCCTGATGCCCGGCACACTTCACACAGGCAGGAAAAGTCTTTTTTCCATTGGAATAGGACAAAGATTTCAAGTGTCCACTGACAAGCCTGGTGATGATCGTCTGTTCTCGTCTTCCACACTTGAGTGCCAATGCACCTCCCGGGCACTTCGCCTGGTAAAAATGATGAACAGGGGGGACAGTCCAAGATTCCCTAGCATCTCTTTTAGCTTTTGAAAATAGCTCCAAATAAGTCAGAGAATATGTGTCCAACGGCTCACCAGCCCCCTTTTTAGCCAAAAAATCTGCTGTTTCGTTCCCGTGAACATCAACATGGGATGGAATCCACTGTAAGTGCACATCACGAAAGGATGAAAGAAGCTCCAGTTTGTCAAGGATTGCCAAACCAGTGCCATCACCCACTTTGTGCCAATTGGAAAGATGTTGGATGGAACTTTGGCTGTCTGACAGAATCCAAATGGCAGATGAGCCGGGAAACGACAGGATTGATCCGAGCCCCTCATCAATAGCAATTAGCTCGCTCCTAAAAACCGAGCAACAGTCTGGATTTCTCCTACACAATTTTGTTGTACGTCCCTGGGATAAAATATAAACTCCACTACCAGAGCAGTTACTTTCATTCTTACTACCATCTGTATACATTATAATAGAGTCCTCTGGGATGTTGTTTATCACTTCAAGGGCCAATTGTTTCAGATAAGCAGGGGCATCTGTTTTCTTGCTCACCTGGGAAGGAAGATCAGTGTGGAAGTAGACTCCATTTAAACCAATAGAGGGATCAACTCTCTGTATCAAACTGTGCTGTACGACATTTTTAGGGATCAAATTTTCTGAGTCAGCCAAGCTAAAAGGGCTATTTTTCTTTAATCTTTTATTGTTGGTCCATCCCATCAGGAACTCAGACGTTCGATTTTGGGTCCCATAGCTGGTGAGTTTTGAGAAGTATTTCACCAAACTAGTTTTTCTCCTGAGACTGAGAGGTTGCAGATCGGCCTCATATAAAACTATCTCATTTGGGCAACTATTTCGAAGTCCTGTTATTATACGGGCCGCACTAAGCTGTACCCGTTCAAGTTTTTGTAGATTAGTGTTTGAAGGACAACTGTAAACAGGACAGCCGTATTCTAGAATAGGCCTTATTAAAGTCATGTAAGTAGTTCTGAGTGTTTTAGAGTCAGCACCCCAGTCACGCCCTGAGATGTATTTCAAGATCGTTAAGCGTTTTTTAGCTTTTTGTATTATGTGATCGATATGTCTATTGCAGGTAATTTCGCTGTCCAGTACGAAGCCCAAATATTTCGGGTGCCTTTCCACCTCAAGTGGATGAGAATTCATATAGATTTTAGGCTGATAGTTAAATAGTCTCCTATTTGTTGTGAAGAAACTAACTGTAGACTTGGAAGGGTTAAAACACAATTTGTGACCTTCTGCGAAACCACTCACATCATTGAGTGCAGCATTAATGCAACGTTCCAATTTCCTGATGTCAGGACCAGAGTCCCACAGCACAATATCGTCTGCATACAACCCCACTTCGCATCTTTTTGAAACGATCCCCTCAAGGCCGGCTATAAATAATGAAAATAGAGCTGGGCTCAGAACAGACCCCTGAGGAACACCCTGGGATAGCCTGAAGCTCTCTGACAGAGTGTTGTTGAACTTAACCTTGATGAGTCTGTTTCTCAAAAAGTCGTATATCCAGGTCAAGGCCCTACCGTGGATTCCAAAGGACTCGAAGAGTTTAATTATGAGCTTTTGCTTCCATACCCTGTCAAAGGCCCTAGTCAGGTCTAAGAAGACCGCCACAGTATGATTAGTGGGACTTTTATTATGAGCATCCCTGATCTTTTGACAAAGATAAAGCACCTGATCTGAGGTGCTATGTCCTGCTCTAAAACCGTATTGTTCCTTTGGAAGAAGGTTGTGGGTATTCAGATAAAAATTGATTCTTTTTAAAATCATTTTCTCCATTACCTTGCAGGTAATACATGTCAAGGAAATGGGCCTATAACTTTCAGGTGAAGAAGCTTCTTTATTAATTTTTCTAATAGGGATAATAGTTGCCCTTTTCCAATCTCGGGGGAGCCGACCCTGACTCCAAGATTCATTTATGATATCCAAAAGTCTTCGTTTCCCCTCACTTCCCAGCTGGATTAACATCTGCCCGTGAATTCCATCAGGTCCAGGTGATTTATCCGATTTGAGATCTTCAAGCGCCATCTCTAATTCATGCAAGAGAAATTCTTTCTTAAATATTGGGTTTCCTAGTTGAGAAGAGCGACAACCATGGACGATTTTGCTGCCCTTTTTCTTTACCGTCTTTTCTTCATTTGAAAACTTCAAGTTACTCATCTGTTGATAATGAGATCCAAACAGATTAGCTGCATGCTTATCATCCTGGGCAATATTTCCATCTCCATCCCGTATTGTATTGCATATCTCAACCTGTGGCTGTTCTTTACTAATGTTTTTTACAAGCTTCCACAGTTTTGTATCGGATGATCTCGAATCGAGTTTAGTGCATAAATCGTTCCATTTTTGTCTCTTAATTAGAGCATAAGCACACCTAATCTCTGCATTTATTTTATTTAGATTGGTTCTGGTCAAACCATCGTTGGAGTTGACTAAATTGTTATGTAACTGTTTTCTTTTTTCCAACAAAGGCTGTAACATGGCACAATCGTGGGTGAAGTAGCGCCTAAAGTTCTTAATTTTTCCTCTAGGTATAGATCTTTTAGCAGCTTTAATTATTACCTTTTTCAGGATGATCCAATCACTATCGACATTGTTACTCAGGGGATTTGACCTTAGTTCATTGACAACCATATTAGCAAATGAGTCCCAGTCAGCCTTTCTAAAGTTCCAATGTTTTTGTAATCTATTAGTAACACATGATTTACTGTTTAGTTCAATCAGAACAGGTAGATGGTCACTTCCTATACTTTCCAAGACAGTCCACTTGCACCCAGGATGAAGGATAGGACTAACAACAGAAATATCCAGGACCTCCGAAGAGTTATAACTATAGGAAGTATGAGTTGCGGAGCCATCATTTAAACAAATAAAGCCACAGTCATCAATCATGTTATTTAATTCTACACCTCTCCGGTTTTGGTCAGTACATCCCCACCCTGGATGCTTAGCGTTGAGGTCACCAATGAGTATTGAATTCTCAGCAAAAAGACCTTGTAGATCTGGAGGCAAAGCTTCGTTATTTGGTGGATGGTACATATTATATATATTGAGAGGTTTGCCTCTCCAAATAATCCTGATTCCCTGAATTTCCAAGTCAGATCCATTTATGATAGCACTACTGATATCAATACTTTGATAAGGGATGTCCCGGACGAGAAAGACAAGGCCTCCACCGCCCTTGTCTCGTCTATTAAGTAAAGTAAATACAACCTCCTGGTAGTCCATGCCCCACCTGAGGAGCAATTTTATTTGAAACTTTTAATTGCCCACCAAGAAAATCATATTACCCCCGGTGGGGCGTGCGCCCCACGTTGAGAAACACTGCTTTAGATGTTATTTTATCTGAACTTTTGTTCGGTTAAAGTTTCCGCACCATTAAATCATCGACTAATCTCTAATTCTAATGAAAATGGTTCTTGACATTTTACAGCGCATGTTAAAAATTGTATATAAGTACTGAAATGAGCAAAAATGTTCGTTTTTAGTGAAGACATTTTTATTTTACAAGTTGTTCAGTGCTGCAATCCTCCATCGGATGACTCTTAAGTGGGCGGCCAATCGGCGCCGCATGCCTCATAAACCTATCACTAATAGGTGTAATCTCACAACTCTCAAGCGTCACCTCCAACCGTGGACCGGTTTCGTTCTTGTTAGGACTCATCAGCACGGCATAGGATGGTAACGCAAGAGAGTGGAGGCTTGAGAGTTGTGAGATTACACCTATTATCCGCTTAACCAGCAATAATGGTGAAATTCTCCTTTCATCTATCACTAATGTTTAACCAATGCTTTTATATATGTAATTATGCTTTCGTCTGTGCTTGTTACTACGCATCTCTATCACTTTGTTCTTAGATTTCGAATGTAACGCACGCTTTTAATCTCTTATTAAATTTAATGTTAATTTTCAACTGTGTAGTCTTTTTTTGAAGTTGAAATTGTGTCTTTTTGACACCACTGAACCACCATGAACATAAGTGTTTTTAGCAAAATAAAATTAAAAAAAAGTGTTCATCGGGACTTGGCGGTGCAATTGGATTCAGAAGAAATTATAAATAAGTTAGCATCTAGGCGTAAAAGGCTAAATTTAGTACTTTAAAGTAATTATTTTATTTATACTGTTTTAGCTTTGTTTTCTTTATCATCATAAATATTTTACAAACCTTTTTTATGTTTTATTGAAAGTTAGCAGCTTTGCTTGAGTGTCAAATGGATTTTAACATAAGTTTATGTAATGTGTTTGCTTTTTTTGCAAAATAAATTCTGGACCCCCCCTTGTAAAAGCTATAGCTACGTCCGTGTCTCCAAAGGATTAAGCCAGACTTTTTATTATATGAATAAAATATTATTAGACTGGTATGTGCCATAAATACAGTACCATCTAGAGGCGAAACTGTGAACTAAATAAAATTACTTAACATGAAGATGAATAGATATGAACCTTCAACATAGAGTATGATTTTTGTAGTTCTGGTGATAGTTCTTCTTTTCATGATTCATGGCTAATAAAGGTTTTGCTGTATGTCACACTTTAAGAAGTCACTAAGATATCATAAAGATGTATCAGTTTCAAGATGATTCGATAGTAAATTTTATAAAGATAGTAGTAGTAGTAAAGATAAAGTAGTTTTAAAAAAATAGATTTGATTTTAAAAATGAACATAACTGGAAATTTTCCATAGGTTTTTTAGGACTCATAGGTTTTTCAGGACGCCGCTGAGCGGCTGTTATGAAATAAAATCAAGACAGATGATTCCCAGATTTTTTTTCTGAACTAAAATGCTTGTATAAATACATGAATACTTTTCCGTTATTTGTTTCCAATATCTAACGAAGCTTTGCTTTTTTTAGCGTTTTGTATTAAGATAAGAATCGCTAGAATCTATGTCCATATTCTACAAACTTTCAACGAGAGGACCCCTGGGTCCCCGTTTCTCTTGGATAAGCAATTCCCAATCTAAACCAGTGACGGATCCAGGGGGTTGCACTCTGGAAAGTGCCCCCCTTGGAGACCCAAAAAGGTTCTCAAAATATTATTTATTAAGCACACACAACCAACAGGTCAGCGACCCAATTACAGTGTGGAGAGAGAAGAAAAAAACACACACTACAAAGTACTAAAAAAGAAATGTACACTAACAATTTAAAAGAACAGAACATTCATTTTTAAAAGTAAGAAGAGACATATTAAAAATATCCAAGTTAAAACCAATACAATTGTATATTCTATAAAATTTAAGACAGAAATTATCAATATAATTACGTTTACTGATAGTATTTTTAAATAAATGGGGATTCCTTAAAAATCTATTGGGCACAGAAAAATTTATGCTACTTAGTATTTCATTATAATCAATAAGATTATTACAAACTTTATAGAAAAATAAAATACATGATAACTCTCGTCTGGACTTTAAACAAGGAATATCAAAAATATTGAGCAAATGCGAAGAAGATAAATCAAGAGAACTAATATGAAAGGTCCTGTAATATAAGTACCTTGTAAATTTGGTTTGTACCTGTTCAATAACTTTAATTTTATTGTTATAGTAAGGATCCCAGATAGGACTGCAGTATTCTAAATTAGAACGAACAAGACTGCAATACAAAGACTTTAAAGCTATTTGATTGGAAAAATTTGCTGTCTTGCGCGAAAACCAAGAACCTTGTGAGCTTTAGAAACAATATTGTCTATAAGCTGAGAAAAATCAAGGGCAGTATTAAATGTAACACCCAAATCCTTAATGGCAACATTACGCAACAAACTGCTATCATTGATCATGTAAACATAGTTAAATGGCTGAGACCTATGTGAGTAACTAACTACACTGCATTTAGAAATATTTAAGAAAAGCCTATATTCAGTGCACCATGTATACAAATGATTGAGATCCGTTTGCAGTAGTTCAGCATCATTTACAGTTTGAATCTCTTTAAATAATTTTAAATCATCAGCAAATAATAAATAGTCACTAAATTCTAATTTTTCACAAAGATCATTAATAAATAGAATGAAAAGAAGGGGACCCAAATTCGATCCCTGGGGAACACCAGTATTATTTTTAAACTCAGTAGAAACAGCACTATTGAAGAAAATATAAAGCAACCGGTCATTTAAATAAGAGGCAAACCAATCGATTAAATTGGTATTAAAGCCAATATTTTGAAATTTTCTTAGAAGGATGCCAAAGTCAATTGTGTCAAAGGCCTTGGAAAAATCAGTATAGATAACATCCACCTGCTTCCCACTTTCAAATGCAGAGATGATATTTTTTGTCAAACAGAATAGATTAGAAATTGTCGACCTTTGAAAAGAGAAGAAGACCTTTGAAAGTGTCGACCTTTTGTCGAAAATGAGTAAAAACCCAACTTTTACAGGTCTAATTTCAAAATTTTTTCCGGAGGAGGACCCCCATACCCCCCATTAGTATCAAAATGGCGTATTCAGTGTTTAATTTTAAGAAATCCCCAAAATTTTGACATTTTTTGGGTCAAAAAGTAAAGGTAAGTCCCCCCTTAGACTCTAAACGTTTCTAAAAATGAGTTAAAACCCTACTTTTACACGTCAAATTTAAATATTTTTCTGGGGGAGGACCCCTATACCCCCAATGTTACCACAAGGGGATCTTGTCTGGAAAAGTGCCCCCCTTGAAGTGCCCCCCCTGGATCCGAGCCTGATCTAAACTATATTAAACTATAAGCTTTATCTTGTCTGTATTTTGTCTACTTGAACTTATATTTTTCTTACAGGCTTTTCCAGCTCTAGGGAGCTAATGCCATGGCTATCGGCCCGTTATGGATGGTAGACATACTGAGTAGTGTTTCTACTGCTTCAACCACTGATGTTGTGATGGCAGCTATCATAACTACAGTGTACTTCTTCCTTTCATTCAGAGGGCTGCCACCCGGACCCTTAGGCGTGCCTTATCTGGGATATTGGCCTTTCCTCAAAAGCCGAACCAGCCTGTATAAGTTGGACGCACTCCAGACGAAGTATGGAGACGTCTTCAGTTTTACCAGCTCTGTACGTTAACTTGGGAACGACAAAAGCAATCAGAGAGGCATATATTAAAAAAGTACATTATTTTGGATCGAGAGTACAGGAGTTTAATGTTTTTTCTGTGATATTTGAGGAAGGTAAGGTTTTCTAAAAAGTAGGAATTTGGTTTTATAATAGAATATGTGTAGTAGAAGTGTGTATCACAAAACAATATTTTCAAACGTTCAAAAGTGTTCAGCATGAACTATTTGTCTCTTTATTTATCCAATTTTCGTAAAACCAGAAATAACAACAATAAGTAAAACTGGTATACAACATTTGGTTCAATTCCGTTGAGGTCCCGCTAAATACTGCCTTTTTCTTTTGGTCACCAAAAAGTAAAAATATTGCTAAATAATTTCAAACTCATATATTAAAATGTTCAGTTTGATCAATATCTGTTCAGTTTATCAATAAAAAACCAGAAAAATTTGTCGATACTTGAATATATGGCGTTCATAAAAACTTGGTGATATTTAGGGGGACCTTTAACGGAATTGAACCCAACATTTGTTACACGTTATGCCAACTATTTAAATATTGCAAAAACTTTATTGATGTCATCAATATAACAGTTATATTTCAATCATATGGTTTCCACTTAACCACCTTTCTTTTAACCACCTGATCCACAGGGGTCGCTCGTCGCTCTATCCAATGGCGAACCGTGGAAGGAAATCCGCAGGTTCTTCCACGGACTCCTGAAGCAGCGAGGAGGAGTCTCGAACGAGGTGTTGGACTCCGTGCAGTCGACGGTGGAGCACCTGAAGGATCTGAATGGCCAACCAAAGGACGTGGTGCAGCTGTTGACCGGCAAGTACAACGACATTCTGCGGCACGCCCTCTTCGGGGAGACGGGGATCACGGAAGAGCAAGTGCGGGAAATCAACGAACTCTACGAAATGGCCACGGATATTTAGACTCCCACTAATTTATTGGTCACTGGGGAATTGGCAAAGTAAAGTGTATTTCGTTGTGCATCTCCCCACAAGAGTAGAGGTTCCCTTGCTTCTTCTTTGCTTTTACCTAAGGCACTTGCTGTAAATGGCAGGGTCAAATGGGGTTAAGTGGGTATTTTTTACACACCAACACACTTTCCATTAAAAATTTAAAAAAAATCATATTACAACAAAACACTCATTTATATTAATGTTGAGCTTCCATAAAAGTACGAACATCAAATAAAGGTGCAGTGGTTTTCATAGGGTTGACATAATTCTGCACGGATGGTTTCTTGCTTGGAATACAAAAAAAAGCCCTAAGGATTGTTACTTAAACGAAGCCTTTTTTTAGAAAAATATAACATCCTATCCATTTTATTTCTTGGCACGCGCATGCATGTAACGTGGATTAATTCAATATCCACATCCTTATCTACAAATATATCCAAAAACTATAGATGTTGGCGTTTACTAAAACTATTTTTAGCTTTAAATGGATATGACATCATACGTTTTTTCGCGATTTTCTGAAAAACTCTGGGCCGTTGAGATGTATAGTTCTTGAGACAGACAGCCGTAGTTCTTGTGACAGTTTTATGCACTCCTCTCATGAAAGCTGGCCGTGCAGAGTATGGGCATACTTGTTAAAAACACTCTGTATCACTCTACCTAAAATCACTATAAAATTATTATAGACTAGTGTTTTAATAAATCTTACAAATAGTGCTGTATTTTTACTTCAAAGTATTTTTTTAAGTTGAAAGTGTAATGCGACCCTTTTGAGCTTTTTTGTTGGATTTAATTGTTTATTTGTATTCTGTTTGAATGAGTTCGTCCGTGTTAAAGTGAAGACAATGAATAATATAATATTGAGTTGATTTTTTTGGTTGAATATTGAAAATAGGGCCTCAAAAGAAACGGAATTCATAGCTTAATAATGGATAGTCAACTATTTATGAACAACATTTAACTATTAGTTGCATCTATTCCCAGGAAAATGTAGCTAACTATTAGTTAAAAATTTATTTATTTTAATTGGTAGTTGATAGTTTTTAACGAGTAGGTATAGCTGCCAAACACAAGCTGTCTTGTAGAACAACTTGTAAACCATAAATGTTTTGCAAGAGTTGATAAATTAAACAAATCTAACTTTAAAACCTTTTTTTTCTTCAGATTTCTGTTTGCAGTCGTGCCTAGCAATATAAGAGCGATGAAATAACTGAAGAAAATCGTACACATAGTATACAAAATTATTGACGACCACAAATCGAGCTACAATGAAGATCACATTCGCGACATCATTGACACGTACATCAAGGAGAAAGATCTCAGGAAAAGTTAAGGCGACCCTACCGCTGATCACTTCACAGGGTGGCAAAATACATACTAAGTAAGATATGCAATTACTGGTGAAGTCCTGGTAACTCAAGATTCTGGGATCTTTTTTCTCCCAGACAAGGCGCTGATGGGGACCTTGGTGCAGATCATAGGGGACGGAGTCCTATCTGTGGCGGAGTTTATTACTTTCTTCCTGAAGACGGCCATCGAACATCCAGAAGAGCAAGAGAAGATGTACCAAGAGATTGTTGAAGTGGTGGGCTTAGAGAGGCAGGTGACAGTCTATGACAGGAGCAAACTGCCCTACTGCAGCGCTTTCATACTGGAAGTACTGAGGCAGACATATTTCTTCCCATTCTTACCCAGCCAGCAGTGTACTAGTGAGTGTTTTCTCACTGTGTTATTGCGGGAGATCTCTAAATTAATTTATAACCTACATTTTAAGTAAGAACTAAAAGCAAAAAAATGTAAAACTGACATTTGTTTTACTTTGAATCTTCTTTTTACAGTACAGTATATTCTTTTTTACATTTCCCGATGGTGTTACGACTTAGAATATGATTTAAGGATCAAAAAGCATTATTTCTGTCTTTAAATTACCTCTGAAAGACTATATAGATTTAAGATTCTGAAACATGAACATTTGTTAAAAAAGGATGGATTAAAAAGGTTGATTTCCCTCCTAAAAATGCAAAAAAAACCCAAATTCAATGAAAAAAAATGTTATTTTACACTATTCTTTTCATTTTTTTTCACAAAATTCTTTTACATTCTATAGTAAAGTATGAATAAACATCTACGTAGAAAAGTTCAGAAATTCGGATCCTATTCGTGTTTTTTTCTTTTAGAAGAAACAACCCTAAGCGGTTACCGAATCCCTGTTGGAGCCATCACCCTCTTCAATTTAAGGAGTGCCCACAACGACCCCGAACTGTACGAAGACCCAGAAACGTTCAACCCTTCCAGATTCATTAATAAAAATTTCGGAAAGAGAGCAGAACTGTTGCTTTCGGAGTAGGTAAGCGCTGAGGGAAAAACTGTTAAAATGGAAAATAGAATACCCAACCTGAAAAAATAAAATTCATATCATTAAGTTTTCTAATAACGGAGTTAACGGAGAGGAGGAAAAATAAAAATGATGCTTGTGCAAAGGATGTATAGTAGGAAACTTCAACGTATTTTATTGTATACGTAGTTAACAAAATTAAACTTATTGGGCTATAAAACACGTTGCTTTATTTCCTACTTTACATAATTTGCACAAGCAACTGTTTCAATTAAATTACCGGCTCCAATAACACCGGCACACAAAAATACACAAAGTGAAATGTACTTTGGACCGGACCTACCTACCGACATGTTTTTTGACCCGCTGAATTTGAATTTCAAGTCCGTTTGGCCCAGTCACCCTCCAGTTTTGAGTAAAATGCAAAAAAGGCCAAAAATTGTAAAAAACTGCAGTCACAGTAATGAAAAAATTTTTGTGAACCCGGATCATGTATGATTTTTGTGTATTCCAAATAACTGAATCTAAATCTAAAAGTTAATTAGCCCGGTGAGCCGTCCAAATTTGAAAAAAAACCCGAAAAAACCCAAAAAATGGCAATAAATCATGAAAAATTGAACCATGAAGTTAGTCACCAGTTGAAGTTTTTGAGAAAAGTTTGCAAGTATGGTTAATTAACCATAGTTGCAAAACCATAGTTGCATTACACAAAAATCATACGTGATCCGGGTCCACAAAAATATTTTCATTGCTGTGACTGCAGTTTTTTTGCAATTTTTGGCCTTTTTTGCATTTTACTCAAAACTGGAGGGTGACCGGGCCGAACGGACTTGAAATTCAGATTCAGCGGGTCGAAAAACAAACATGTCGGTAGGTAGGTCAGGTCCAAAGTACATTCCACTTTGTTTTTCTTGTGTGCCGGTGTAATTATTTGCCCATACATGGATATTGAGATAATTTAAAGGTAAAAGCGTCGGAATTGTTTGATTACCGGCTAATAGTTGTTCTTATTTCTGTAAAAAATATTTGCTCACGCAGATAGAACCAATAAAAAGATATAAAGTTACTACGATATTTTCTAGAAGGGTATAAAAAAATGGTAAAAAGTATTATTACTTTCAGAGAGGATCTTTAATTTTTTTTACTATTCTATCTTCACCAAATTGTGTATGACTCTATAGACGATAAGCGTTAGAGAAAAAGCAAAGTGAGTAATATGGTTTTTAGATAGTTATTCTATTTTGAGTTGCTTTGATTTATTTTTAGTTAAATTTTGATTATTGTATAAAATTTTGATTTCCTGATATAAAAAAAGGATCTTAGAGGTTAGTAATAACGATATTTCATTCGGTGAGTTGCAGAAAAGCGATATTAGCCTATTTTATATAGTCAGTTTAGAATCTCTTTTTTTTCGTGGATGCAAAAATTCCTACTTGGTCAAATAAAGCTTCTAAAACATTTTCTTTCAAACAAACCAATGTTTTACTTATTCAGATTCTGGGATGTTTTTGTTTATAGTTTTTATGGGCATTTTCATGTGTTAAACATACTTTGGATTATTATTCAATAGATTTATCACTATAGTCTATTCTCTCTTCCCCGGGAGAAGTATAGTCGGAAGTGGCCAATGTTTCCTATTGGGAACATCGTGAAAATCGCAAGTAAAATTTTTTTTATTACCTCCATATTAATAAAATCTCTTAATTGAAGCAGTAGAAAGTAAATTAGGCCAAAAAAATAATTAAAATATACCTGGATCTGAATTCGGTTTGTAGAAGGTTAATTTTGTAAATGATATTATAAAGTAGAAACTGAAAATAAAAACTGAATTGAGGCAACTTGTGCTTTAATTATAAGTTTCACATTATAATGGTCTTTTAATAACAGTCACAAAGATACATAGACCGCTTATTGAATCTCGAAAAGAAATATTTTTCAACACCTAAAACACTTTTTTCATATT
Source organism: Tetragnatha versicolor (assembly GCA_024610705.1). Taxonomy (NCBI): domain Eukaryota; kingdom Metazoa; phylum Arthropoda; class Arachnida; order Araneae; family Tetragnathidae; genus Tetragnatha; species Tetragnatha versicolor. The sequence goes on from JANDEH010000005.1 coordinate 29,339,872, forward strand.
TTTTTTGTTGAAAATACATACTGAGGTAAAATTTTCTTGTGAAAAATTTAGGTTTTGCATTTTAATGACATTGGGTAGAAAGTTACAAAGCTTAGAAAATTTGTTTTTCATTTACAACAAAACACCGTCCCAATTTTTATGTTATGGAAAGTATATGTCAAGATGATTCTTGGGTAAAATTTTAAAGTGTATGTTTAAGATAACTCGGAGTTATTCATTTTTTTCGAAAATAGCGATTTCTTTAAATGAAATATTAAAATAATTAAATAATTGCGGATTTTTATATTTTACCAGAAGGAGTAGGTTGTAAGCTTTAATTTGTCTTCTGAATCAGCACATTTTCTTGAAAATTAGTCGTGAAACATCATTTTTTGTAACTTATTAATCAAAAAATGGAGAGAAAAAATCAAATTTTCAGAAATTTTTCCTGGGGTCTTTTTTGAGTAATAATTCTGAAAAACAATAAGGTGATATTTCTCATATATAAATATTTATAGAAAATTTTTTTAAATCCATAACCTAAAGGCACGGCGATTGTTTTTATTTGGTCGATTAGGCATGGAATGAGCCAAAGGGGAAAAGGGGGAATTCGGTTTTAAATTTAAATCTAATTTTAAGAAAAGTCGTCACAAAAAAAGGACGGTCTCATCTTACATGCATTGCTTATTAAAAGCTAGGAATTCAACGTTTTGATTTATCTTGTGATATTAAATGTAATCAAGATATGAATTTATGAATAATTATAACACAAATATTTACATATTGCAGCATTCGTTATCACACAACTTTCACGAAGAAGTTAAATCATGAAAAATGACACAAATATTTTCATCCTAACCCCAGTAGTTCGTTCACAATGTTCACTGTTTCGTTTTTTTTCTACGACTGTACTACAATTGACTTGATGCAGTAAAAAAAGTAATATAATACATAAAACAACACATAATAGAAAACAAAGATTGTGCTCATAAATAGAAATATAAGAAAACAATATTAGGATACAAACTCGATTCTGCTTTCAATATGTTTCGCCGGAGAAATATTAAAAGTAATAAAAAAATAGTGTAAAATGAGAGGACAAATAAGTAAAAAGTATAAAAGTAAAAGGTTAAAAATTTGATTTATATTGTTGGACAGGGGTTGAATATTAGATTCGAGATTTTATTTTCATCAATATCGCAAAAAGTACAGGAGTTAGTAGTGGAAATTCCAAATATCACATTTTAGGTTACCTTATATTGTCTTAAAACTGATATGATTTATTCCTTTATAAAGGACATCAAATTCAACGCTAATGAAATGTCGGAGATTTCGTATAAGATTCGACCAATGAGGAGAGAGGACATTGCAGGATTCAAAAAATTAGCAAAAGAGAACTTACTACAGAACCCTATTTCAACTCTCCACACTTGGATGACGTATGATCCAGATGGTATACTAGTGGCTGTCAGTGAAACAGGTAAAGATAACAAGAAGCTGTAAAAATTTATTATTTGATCTTGTTTAGTATGAAAATGTAAAAGGGATTGAAGTTGGGGATTTTCTCAACGTTTACTCTTTTGTTTTAAAATTCTTTCTTTTTACTCTTTTGTTTATTGTCAATTTTTACAATATAACGCGACAGGGACATGATTAATTGATACATTTAGGGGCGGGAAATTTTGGTCTCGGAAAACTTACCTTGATTGTTTCATTTAAAAAAAGAAATAATCACTTTAAACAGAATCGAATTCTTTCATTCGTTTTTAACTTATCAATCCACTCTGACACTGCAGAATAATAATTGAAACATTATCAGCCATTTTGAAAAGAAATAATCACACATTATACACTATATTCTTAAATTTACCATATATTACAAAATTAGCTTTGTCTGAAATCTCCACTTGTTAGGAGTTTTAAAAAAATTATAGACAAACGCCACAACCTTACAATATATTTTATTATAATAACCTGAACTTTCTAGATTATTTCTTACAACCCGAAGATCGTATTATAAGGGTTTGAATCACAAAAGGGATACAAGTGACATTGAATGGAAACTTGACTGATCGTGATGGGTACGATAAGTCGCCAAATCTACGCTGGTTGCTATTCTTCAGGCAAATCCTTCGTTTTCATCTTTTCGAAGTCTATTTTTGTTTCCGTAATTCATTATTTCAAAGCTTAAAGGAATTTAATACCTTTCCTTTGGTTCAGGCCTATAGCTACTGGGGGGGCCAGGGAGGGCTGAGCCCCCCCCTGGCATCTTCATTTGCCTCCCCCCCAGAAAATTTTTACAAATTCTATCCACAAGCATAGCCATGGGGAAGAAGGGGCTAGCTTCTCCTTCCTGAAGGAAAAGCTAGCCCCTTCTTCTTTATTTCCTTCTAGCTAAGTTAAAACCCAGTTTTTTAGGGTAAAATTTTTAAAATTTTTTTAGGGGAGGGCCCCCATACCCCACATTTGTATTTAAATCTTTATTATTCACAATTTTTTAAAAAATTACAAGTTCATCAAAATCAAAATTCTTCTTAAAAATATATGTCCTAATTTTGGTCTACAAGTATCAAAAGCAGTTTAAAACCCTGTCTCTGTTTTAGGGTTAAGTTTCCAAAAATTTTCCAGAAAACAGAAAAGGTAAAACTAGAAAAATTTAGGACCAAACTCCTCCCGAAACAAAAGTCTTGTAACAGCTTCTTAGGCCTGAGGGTCTTATGGGTTTTGTCCCCTAGTCAAGCAGTTGAACCTACGCCTATGATACCTCCTGAAAACTGAAAACCCCCTTGCTTCTCCTGAAAAAGTGGGGGCCCCACCAAAGGGAAATTCCTGGCAACGGGCCTGCTTTGGTTAAATCGTTTTATTAACGGGTTTTATATCTTGTTAATTTTAGCTGGAATAATTGAAATAACGCAGGGATTTCAAAAGTACAGTTGAGGAAAAAAATAAGGACTCAGTTGAGAGATTTCTGGCGAACCACTTAGGTTATGAAGACAAAAAAACTGCCCTTTTTTATAATTTAAAGTATTCTTTAAATAGTGAAATATTCGAGTAATTAGGGGTTGTCTTCATATCAACCGAAACACTAACTTTTTTCTATAGAGACCACCAAATGTTATGAGTTCTTCTGAAATAGCATACCCCAAAAAACCCTTAAAACCAAGTTTTCATTTTCCTGTGTTCACATACAGACCCTCCAAAAAGGGTTTTAAATTTGGGAAGTTGTGTTTTCAGTACAAAGAGATTCTTTCAGTAAGGTACTTGTACCCAATATGGACAGGGCTCTCAATATGGACACCCCTAATATTTTAAAAAGTAAGAAACTTGATCGACAGTTGGAACTACATGCTCTTAAAGAAAAGCAGTTTAAAAGATAATTTAGTCTGGAAAGTGCAAAAAAGCGCGCTGTTCGCCATTTTGAAGGAAATTTGTGTTTTCATGGTGTGCTGATCGTAATTACAGGTTAAGTTTAAATTCTTATTAGATATGGTAAAATTACTTTAAATATTAAAAAGTGGAGTGTTTTAGAAAGCGAATAAAACATATTTTCGTTTGCTATTGCGTATATTGCTTAAAAACGTTTTCTTTGATTATTTATTACAAGATTAAGTAAAACTACGCCCTGTTCCCAATATGGACACCTTATGTCCATACATATTATTCAAATAACGATGTAAGTTTTTAATCTGTACTCCTAACAGGGTTTTGTTGTATACATTTCTGAAGTTAAGCATGGAAATATATAGTTGTTACTTTTGTAAAAATGTTCATATTTTATTCACAAAAGTTTTTTTTCCAGGGACTGTACTGGGATCGTGCTCAGCAGTGAAGAATACGGACGACTTATATTTCGGAGGATTGTTCTGTGTTGGAAAAGAATACAGACATCTAGATATTGCAATTAGAGTTAGTATGACTTTTCTATTTTGTACCCAAGAAAACCGTGGGGGCTGGCTGATCGGTTCCGTTGGAGGAGGCTGATTGAGACGGCCTTGGCCGGTACCAGGCTGAAGAGCTTGTGAAGAAGAAGACCCAAGAAAAATAAAAATTAATTGGGACTGAAAACTATACCCTAAAAACATTTTCTACTGAGAAAACTATATTCAATTTCGATCTACCAATATTCGGCGCGGCCGTTTCGGCACAAGAAATTAAATGAAAGTAAATAGAATTCTTTCATAATCCTTCTAAAAAGTAGAAGAAAAACTTTTGTTTCACGCCGAAACGGGCCGGTGCCGAATAATCCGATTCCGACTCAATTTTGTAGTATCCATTCAGGGCTTTAGATTTAATACAACATCTAGTAGAGTAAAGGGAGTCCTTACATGGATGATTCTTATTCGTTTTTAGGTAGTCTTCGCCAGGGGTTTCCAACTTCCAAGTAATCGAGGGCCGCAATCGAAGTCACAAGCCAAGGGGTGGACCCCAAAATAATCTGGCTCCTTATACTTTATTTCGAGGGGATAGTCTTTAATATGGAGGTTAACCGCCGAGAGAGGGACGAAGGTTACTTATATTTATCCTATTTTAAACAATACCTGAGTATATATTAATTTTTCCCCCACACACATCTTTTAATATTGAATATTACTTAAAGAAAGGAAGTTTTATCGTAAATTTCACTAAAAATAGAGTTTCAACTAATTTTTGGATACTCCATTTTGTCCCTCCTCATGATAAAGTTTTACCTAAGCTTCCATAATACCTTGCTGGGAATTTCAGGGTATACAACCTGTTGAAGTATATTATTGTTCAATGAAAAAGAAATATTTTAGTTATTACATTTTTCCCTTGAATCTAGTGTTACACGTTCCTCACGCGTTATTTGACATTGCTTTTGTAAGAAAGTAGTTAGGGTTACTTGGGGTAAGTGGGTCAATGGGGTAAGTGGGTCACCCCCCTAAAACTATAATATGTACAGGAAATTTCACACTTACTCGCATTGATTATGTTACAGCTTGTCACACCGATGAGTTTTGCATATATTTGAGATTTGTTTAATTTATTTTTAAGATATTAGAACTAATTTAAAATAGATTCCCAGAATGGATTTTTTGGAGAGTTCAAGACGTATTTTTCAAAGAAGTATTTCTAGGTAAGTTTTCATTACATTTTAATGTTTATTGAACTGTTTTGCAGAGTTTGACCTAAATTACGTACGGTAATTTGAAATTTCTTAAAATTTTTAATTTTGAAGTGTTTAACAGGGGGGTCCCCTTACCCCATAGTTTTAGCATGGTTGGGGTAAGCGGGACCCCTCAGTGTGGGGTAAGTAGGACCCTTTATTATGATATAAGTGGTTCTAGAGGGTCCCATATGATGTAGGAACTACTACTGAAGACATGGGTGGATTTTAAGGGGGTTATTTACCCCTATTATTTCCAGAAAATTTCGATTTATAGTAGCAAGTAGCAAGACCTTTTACTCACCACTTCAAAATTCATTAAAATTTATAAATAGTTTGATCGACATTTTATATCAAATTTGCGTTTTAATTTAAGTTATAGTGAGTAAAGTGAAATATCTCATCAATAGTGTTCATTCTCATTTAGTGTGTGTGATTTCTTTTTTTATCTTACAATGGTGTATTAAAGTGCCAAAATAAATCTTAATCAACCTTATTATGTTTTTTTAAACACTATTTTATATGCTCAAGTAAAACATATCCCTTTGGCCTTTCAAAATATTCTTTAAAATACTTATTTTGCTTTTCATTCTATTCTTACCTTGCCATATTGATTTTGATGTGAGTATATTTCTCACTCATGGACACAGTTACAATAAAATATTTTGTATTGAAATTTACTGTACTTTATCAAGTCAGACCCACTTACTTCCTTTTAAGTTTTGCTTGCTTTAAATATAAATAAAGAGGGGGTGACCCACTTACCCCATCTCTTGGGGTAAGTGGGTCACCCATCTCATTTTTGATAAAAAGACCAGTTAAGGAAAATATAAAGCTTTATTTTAGAAACTACTGATACATTTTTTTTTATCGATAGACTCTTTAAAGAAATTAGTCAACAAGTACAAAATAAACCCTTTCAAATTTTTTCTATAAAGCTCCAAAAATGTACTAGGCCAAAAAGGGGTCCCACTTACCCCAAGTGACCCTAATTCAAAATTTCTAAATAGGATGTTGCATTCATTTTTTATCATCGTCTCTCGTCGTACTATATAATTTCAAAATTTAACTCTGCTGAATTAAAATTTCTACAGGTTATGTCGTTTATACATTAAATTTCTACAGGTTATATTCAAGCGTTACGGCAACCTGAATTAAAATTTCTACAGGTCATGGAATTATGCAGGTGTTGAAAATTGCTACTGTTTTTAAAATTGGAAATTTGATTTGTGAAAATTGCATTTATCATTGGAAATTTGATTTGAAATTGCATTTATCAATGAAATTTATCACTTTGCACACCTCCACTCTGGACATTATTAATAATCCTCAATTAATCACTTTGCCCGTAACACATATACATTAGGGTGGAACGAAAAAGGGCCAAAAAAACTTTTTTCGAATATTCAATTAGTGATAGTGCGGAAAAGTTGACTTAATATATCAGTGTCAATATGTGAAAATCTGAAATTTATCAAAAAATATCTTGAGGTGCCTCAAGAGCCTTGAAGTTTCAAAAAATTGTCACTTTTTCTACAAAACAACAAAAAAATCAAAGATTAAACACTTAAATTTTTTTCATGATTTTTTTATGTGAAACTACTACTATCAGAGATATAATGGCCCTAGGTTCGTTTTTTTATCGCCCTTCATTTGGGATAAATATTTTTTTTAGAGTTACGCAAATATTGTAAAGTTGTTTTTCTTGCATTACTAGGAGACATAACTCTGGAACTATTCAGTTTAAAAACAAGAAATGGAGCCCAATTTGTTCATTCTTTTATTCTCTTTGTTTCCTTTCTTCTTGTTACCTTTTTTCAATTTTTTTTCACAATTTCCAAAAAAAAATATTTAAATAAGTTTTAACCGAAAAAAGTTATTAACCTGTAAAAATTTAATACCAATCAAGAAATGCTTTGAGATTATCACAAATTACTAAAAAATTGTATAATTCTAGTTAATTTCAGCTATAAGTGCTTCATTAATAAACATTTTCAGTTAAAAGTTTTCTTTTAAAAGCATTAAATACTTTCACTAAATACTGATCAAAATAGATTGTAGTTTAAGTTAAGTGATTCTCAGGGGTCTGCCAACTATATACTAAATATGAATTCTGAACAATTACGGTAAAGCTTTTACTGTTTTTGTCTTGTTATACCTTAGGAATTTTATACGTAGTTGTGGTTCTGCTACAATAATTCAACCAATAATTGTTGACCTTCAAAATTTTTTCCTTGATGAAAATAGTCAGTTCTTATAGATTTTCGGTCGCTGAATACGAAAATTACCATTAAAATTCTCAATTGACTCACGATTTTCGGAGAACAGCCCCTCCCCTTTTTCATGTTTTTTGACGACTTTATAACTTTAAACTCGATTTTCAGGGTCAAAAGCAATGTTTTAGTCTTCAAGGTAACAAGGTTTTGCCCCCAAGGTAACAAGAAATGTTCAAATTAATGAAATATGATAAATTTATAACAAATGGATAGGTTTAAGGGGTAGCTACCCCCCTAAAAATACAAAAATAGCTAAAAGTTATAGAGGTTCCTATACGCTATTTTTTCGTCTTTTTTTTACGCAATTCCAGTTTGAAGGGTCCTAACCCTTCCCCAAGGACTCAAATTGGATGACAATATGCAGCAATAATTTTTACTAAAAGCGGTTGAGGTGTTAGCCTCCCAGAAGCACCCGCGGAAGAGTTCGGAAGACTGGGAGAATCGTGAAGGCGCTCGCGAGCTCAGGAATTAATATTGATGATTTTGAAAAGATTACAAATGGACGTTTTCCTTATATTTTCGGTCTATTCTAAGTAGAAACTCTTCAGTTCTTTAAAAACTGACTTTTAGGGAGTGAGGATTCCATGTTTCAAGATGTTAATAGATGCACGGCTGTGGATAACAATTAGGGGGCATCCATTTAAAAACTGAGGGTGATGGAGGAAAATGGGTGTCATATTTGAATTCAGCAGATCATTTTACACAAGAATAAGCTGAAATTCAGTTAGTGGCTTCACATTTTTTTGTACAGCACAGTTTAACTCCAAGTGGGGCATTGAATCCTTCCATGGGTGCTTTGGGGGCGCTCTCATCTCAACCGCTTTTAGTAAAAATCATTGGTGCATATTGCCATCAAATTTAGGTCTTTGGGGAAGGGTTAGGACTCTTCAAACTTGAATTGCTTAAAAATAAGATGAAAAAATAGCGAATAAAAACCTCTATAATTTTTAGCTAATTTTTTGCATTTTCAGGGGGTAATTACCCCTTAAACCTATCCATTTGTTATAAATTTATCATATTTTATTAATTTGCACCTATCTTGTCCCCTGGGGGCAATTTGAAGACTAAAGCAATGCTTTTTAACCCTGAAAATCGAATTTTAAGTTATAAAGTCGTCGAAAACGTAAAAAGGGGGAGGGGCTGTTGACCGAAAATCCTGAGTCAATTGAGAATTTTAATGTTGATTTTCGTATTCAGCGACCCAAAATCTATAAGAAATGACTATTTTTATCAAGGAATTTTTTTCATATGGAAGTGTAATCGTTCTTTTTCTGTTTTTTGATAAGGGGTGTTAAAAACCTACTAAAATTTCGATTAATTGTATTTTTTCTGCACGATTAAATTAGATTTTTAACTTGAAACTTGGTATAAATGTTTATCATAGATAAATAAAAATAAAAAACTATAAAAATAATAATAAAAATTAAAAATTAAAAAATTTAAATTTTTTTTACATTTTATTTTAAATTAAATATTTTTTGGAGGGGATTCTCAATGATGCATACCACTGAAAAGAGAAAAAAATATCGGACAAAAGGAATCCAATTTCATGTTTTTAGGTTCGATAGTTCTAGAGTTATTGATATTTCAATAATGCAAGAAAAACAACTTTACAAAATTTATTTGACGTTAAAAAAATATTACTACCAAAAAAAGGGGTGATAAAAAATGAAACCTGGAATATTATATTGAGAATAATAGTAGTTCCTCATAAAAAAATAATGAACAAATTGTAATGATATTATCATTGGATTTTTTGTTGTTTTGTAAAAAAAACAGTTTTTTTCGAAACTTTAAGGGCTTTGAGGCACCTCAAGATATTTTTTGATCATTTTAAAATTTTTAACTATTGATACTAATTGCTTAAGGCAAATTTTGCGCTCTATCACTAAACGATTTGACAAAATTCGTTTTTTCGTTCCAACCTAATATACATGGTGCTTCAAAAGTCCGTTTCGCGGCTTTTATTTGGAACCAACGTGTCCTAGGGTCACGAAAGTAAGGTCTACCACTAGGTAAATGACGCTGGAGAATCCATTGAGATGACTTACAGCGCCCCTAGCGGCTAAATAAAAATTTAAAAAATAATTTAAAAACTATAAGAGATGGAGCAAAACCTCAGTGAGAGTATTGTTGCCACCGTTATGAAGAACTCACAGATAAAAACTTGCAAAAAAATAAAAACTTGCAAATATGAGAACTTTTTGAGAACTCTTTTTTGAGGCCTGAAAAAGGACTAATTTCACATGCTAATATTTCCGCGAATATTCACAATATTTTCATGAAACTTTTTTCACTAAGTTCTTCATAACGTTGGCAACAATACTCTCACTGAAGTTTTTGCTCTATCTCCTTTAGTTTTTAAACGAATTTTTATAACTTTTTTATTTCGCCGCTAAGGGCGCCGTAAGTCATCTCAATGGATTCTCCAGGGTCTTTTACCTAGGGGTAAACCTTACTTCCGTGACTCTAGATCACTTAGGTTCCAAATAAAAGCTGCCAAACGGATTCTTGAATCACCCTGTATATTAAGAGTAAACACACAAATCTCAAGCGTAGCCTCCAACCGTGAACCGGTTTCGTCCTTGTTAGGACTCATCAGCAAGGCATAGGAAGGCAAAGCAAGAGAGCAGAGGGCAAGTACTAGTCTAGCCGACTATAAATGAAAAAGTGGTGACCATTGATTAGTCCTCCACTCATCTGCTGGAATAACTTGGCATTCCTAGAACAGATTTAATTCCAGGAAGGCAAGGTAAATGAAAAGGAGTATTTCACCATTATCGCTGGTTAGCGGACAATCAGTGTAAACTCACTACTCTCAAGCGTCGCCGGTCCACGGTTGGAGGCGACGCTTCGAGAGTCGTGAGTTGTCCGCTAACCAGCGATAGTGGTGAAATACTTCTTTCATTTACTTGGACAACACTTTTACATTTACTTTTACAACGTTTGACTAACCAAGCTTCTAGTAACACGGATCTTTTCTTTTTATAGTTATTTGACCTACTCGAGAGGCGTACGCAAGCCATGAATTTCGGCGCCAACGCCCGCCAGACCGTGATCAACTTCTACAAACGAAGGTGCTTCAAACTGATGGAAAGTGACTGGTCATCTCTTGAGTGCGAAACAACCGATAGTGTCGACGCAACTGTCCTCAGAGATGACCTACCCCCTGGCGTGGACATCATTCCATACGACGATAGAATTTTCTCCGCCATCGCTGCCTACGACAGGGCTTTAGTGCACATGGATCGCACTAATATTCTCGATTTCAGCTTACATGAAGACGACAGCCTTACATTAGTGGCCGTACAGGGCGGGGCCTGCGTTGGTTACGGCAGCATAAAGTTGGCCATCACAGGGGCGGGGCGTATTGGACCCCTCTATGCAGAAGACACACGAGTGGCTGAAACAATGCTTAGAAGATTGATTATTGGATTTCCACAAGCAAAGGGCGTGGCTATAGCCACTTACAGCTCTAATCTGCATGCAAATAGGTGGATGAAGATGCTAGGGTTGGGAGACTCTGAAAACTTCGTGAGGATGTATTCAAAAGCCAAATTGCGTTGTGATGTAAGCAAGATTTTTGGACAATTTGATACTGATTTTACACCTTTTTAATTGTTTATGTACTTGTGATGAATACCCAGATAATTGTATACTCGAGAAAATAAAATCATTTTTACTTTATGAGGATGTTATTCGAAAGATAAGCTGATTTGTGATGGAAGCAACATTTTTGCACAACATGATACTGATTTTACACTTTTTTAATTGCTTATGTTTTTACACCACATGATATGTACTAGAGAAAATAAAATTATTTCTACCAAATAACATTTCACATCTTATTCGAATGAAAGCATAAAGAAATTGCGAATGGTCATTTTTCTGTTGAAAAGAATGGAATAAGATCGACCCATCAACAAACAAATCAATGCCCTTGTGAGCTTGAAAACCCATTTTTTTACATGTTAACCCATTAGCGCGCTTATTAATATAATCCTTAGTGGAAATTAGCATTCACAAATTAACCTTACCTACCCAAATAGAATTTTTTCCTACATATTATTTCAATTATCAAAAATTGGGTATAAGCATCCACAAAAACTATCATTTCCTTAATGAATGCTGCTATCATTTCCTTAAATGTGTGTATAATTCATCCACAATAGCTATAGATTAATTTACTAAAAAATGGGTATCACTCATCCTAAGCATCAATCGCAACCTTACATTCTCTACATACTACGCTTGTCGGAAGTGACTTTTCTCTACTCTTGGGGACCAGGGACGTTAAAAGTAGTAAAATAAGCAATACAAGTTAATGACTATTCCATAATGCGAAGTTAAACTTTCTCTCATAGTTTTATATATGCATCTTAAAAAACTAAATAAACTGAAAATTTAAAAAAAAATCTTATTTTTAATTTTTTAAATCAAATTAAATTTTTGATTTAAAAATGCTCCTCGCGCCTTCAGTTTCATTCAAATCCTTCAAAATTTTTATGATTGTTTCTACAATGCTTTGAAACAAAATCAAGGATTCGATTCTTTATACATGCGTAATTTCTTTAATTATAAATCTTTTAAGCTAAAAAAATTGGTATTTTTTCTTAAAAAATTACTTAAATCCATTTTTTGGAACCTAAAAATTGTCGGAACCAAAATTCCAATCATTAGTTATCTTAAACTTCATACTTTAAACATGTTGTACAACTTTGGTTACATTAATACAATTAGGAATGCGCAAGGAGCATTTTAAAATAAAAAATTTAATTATTTTTAAAAAATAAAAAACAAGTTTTTTCTTTTAAATTTTCAGTTTATTTAGTGTTTTTTAGATGCATTTATCAAACTATGAGAGAAAGTTTAAATTAGCATTATTGTATAGTCATTAACTTCTATTGCTTATTTTACTACTTTTAAGGTCCCTGGTCCCCTTTCTCCACATGCTAACATCACGATTGAGAAGAATGGATAATGTAATACACAAAATTATGATTACTAAACAAAATTGGGTAAATTTCATCAACAACATTTTAAAAAAAAGTGGGAATTTTCCATCTACAATTACTAAAATAATATTGATCTCTCACATGGGAATGTGCAGTACAGTAGACTTTGTGGTTGAACGGGTGGGGTTAGAAAAATGCTTTTGGTGTCATTTTTCAGGATTTAGTATAAGCTTGAAATCACTGATTGGGGGCCGTTCAAATACTACGTAAGCACTTTTTTGGTCATTTTTAACCCCCCTCCCCCTTCTCAGCAAAGATAAGCAAACCTCAACCCCCCACCATAATTACGTAAGAAACTGTCGGACCCCCCCCGAAATTTTGACACCCCTTTTAGTAGGTACTGTTGTTTTTCTCCTTGAAAATTAGGTGAGTTATATACAAGGAGCTGTCCTTTTTGGGTGTAACCCTAGGGGTTCAATAATGAGTCGAAACACTACTTTTTTTCGGGGTTAAAATATCAGAATGTTTGGGGGTCCATCTCCCGAAAAAGTGCTTACTTGTCAGATTCCTAATTTAATTTTTTGTTAAATTTATTTTTGGTTAAGTTTTGAAATTATTTATGCAAGAAGCAAGAGATTTTCGAAAATGAAGTATCTTACGTAAGCATTACTCATATCCCCTCTCCCCCTTGTCAGGAAAAAAAGGAAATAGCAAACCCCCTCCCCCCTTAGGTGATTACGTAATATTTGAACGGCCCCTTGACTATTTTTTTCTCAGAAGCCATCTTCATACGTAACGCTAAATAAAATGCAACTTTTATCATGGTGACGCCGAATTTGTATTCTATATTTTGAAAGAGCATACCCTTAAACCCCTGAAAGCCAAGATTAATTCAATTTGGTCATTAAATAAAACCTTGGCTAAAAGTTAGTTTGAAAATTTACAGGTTAAAAGCCTGAAAACGGTCGCCAGCATTCGAGCGCCAAGGATTACTGAAACGAAACTGGTAGTAACCCTCGCTCCTCATTCTGTCTTTTTCGACCACAACAGAAAGGATTTGAATTGTTTCGAGTTGAAATAAAAACAAATGGAACTTTTTATTTTCCATATTTTGCTGATTTTAAAAATCAGAACGTATTTACTGCTGGGATATTTAAATTTTGTTTATTTATTTTTGTTAATAAGTAAAATTTAATTTTTAATTTATATCAGATATTTTATATTATTTTTGAATTTCAATGAAATAATAAACGATCATTGAAGTTTCTATTGAAAAATTTTTTGCATGATAATTAAATATTCAAATCATAATTTTCTTAAGGTATAATACCAAGAACAAAGTGCTTTATATTAAGTTAAGAATCCTATTTTTCCTTTCAAATCAAAGGGGTTTTATATGAGGTGGATATTGAACGATTGAAAATAAACTTTATTAACAAAATTAATTATACATTTATCCTCGCCTGGTAATATTCAGTCGTTATTTGGTTAAAATAATCTCATCTCTCATATTTAATATCTCCATTTTCCAATCAGGGTCTTGTAAACCATTGATCGGCAAATGTATGTTCTTAGGGGCCATTCATTAATTACGTAAGGGTGCCGAGGGGGAGGGGGGTTGGAAAAATCTCAACATACCCTTACTTGGGGGGAGTCAAACCCATTCTTACGTAAAATTTGCCTGGTGATTGTAAACAAATTCAATTTATTCTAATCAAATTACTACCCATACTACGTGACCCTTTTTTTACCGTTTTTGACCCCCCTCCCCCCCTTGGTGACCATCCGTGGTATATGCCAAGACCCCCCTCCCCCTCTAGTTTTCACGTAATAATTCATAAACACAGTTTGCCATCATTTTTTGCAAACAGAAAGTTTAAAAAATTAATTTTGCTTAATTTTTATAATTTTAATACTTAATTTGGCTTAATTAGTCTTAATTTGGCAAATTTCAATAATTAATTTGGCTTAATTTTGTCGTATTGACTAGACGAAATTGACTACGTGACGAAACCCTAAGCCCCCCTCCCCCCTGTGACCGAGCGTGGTATTTTGAAGACCCCCCTCCCTCCCCTGAATGGGTCACGTAGTATGGGTACGTTCCCTTACTATTGAATAACCCCAGAAAAACTTAAAAATTCTGACCATCTCGGTATATCGAATCTTTAATTTTTTTTTTTAAATGAAGGTATATCAGATGTATCTTTTTTATTAGAGTAGCATCAAATTAAAAATGGAATCTTACGTAAGAATAGGGGGGAGGGGTTTGAAAAATTTTACATACCCTTACATGGGGGTAGGGGGGGTCAAAAATTGCCAAAATCATCCTTACGTAATTAATGAATGGCCCCTTAAACAATTTTCCAAATTTTGGGCATAATAGCTTTATTAACATGTATAAAAAATATAAACTTGAGAAAAACTGTATGGAAACTCACTACATTTTTGTGAAGATGTTTAGTGATTTTTTTTCTAAATTTAAGCCTTATTTGGATATTTTACAGATAGAAACAATTTTTTAATGTGTTTATTCTTTTAAAAACAAATTATTGAAATATTTGCATTTGATAGGTTTCTGCAAACACAGAGAATTTAGGCCTATTTTCATATAGCTTAACTATAATTTAAGGATTTGGTAATAAAGTGGGAATACTAGTTGAAAATAACATCTCCTTATTAAATACTAACCTA
Source organism: Tetragnatha versicolor (assembly GCA_024610705.1). NCBI lineage: Eukaryota > Metazoa > Arthropoda > Arachnida > Araneae > Tetragnathidae > Tetragnatha > Tetragnatha versicolor. Next base: position 29,354,898 of record JANDEH010000005.1, read on the forward strand.
TAAAATGATTATATAATTCTTATTTTTTCTCTTTTGGATAGTAGATTTAAATATACCTTTTTTTGTAAATGAATTAAACTCTTGACTCAAAAATAGTGGTTAGCCAAATCAAAATGTTAATATAGACATCTTTGAAGTCAATTAAATAATTGTTTAGTTGTAACTTTTAGGACAGTAAAACGATTTTTCTATAAAATCATACAAAATCAGATCATTTGTTCAATATTATGATCTGGGGTGTAGATTTGATGTCCCCTTTTAATAAAGTGATTCATAGATCCAAAATCTCAATCACATAGATGTAATAAAGGGCCACACGCATAGCAATTTTAAATATATACCTACCAAAAGGTCTTTGGTCTTGAGATTCATAAAATTTTTTTAAAAATATGGGTTTTACTATGGCTTGATGGACCTAACCTCTAAAGAATGACTTTTCCAATCGCATTTAGTGTTTGTACGCGAAAAAATAAAAGACTGCAGTTCCAAACAAGCTGCAGATAAGATGGCATGAACAAAATTCCCCGTGCAGAAACCAGTCAAGCGCCGTTGTGTAACCTGTTTCTCCGCTAAAGCTGAAATTTGACATGCCGGAAAACTATTTTAAAATCACATTATTTTTATTATTTTTACACTAAAATGTGCTTTTACCCTTACAGGATCCCATGACACCAATAACTCATGTTTGAAAATCCAAAATTACTGTTCCAATAAATTCCACGCTTTGAAAAGTATTTGCTTATTTATGAATATTGAGATAATTTAATTCTTTCAGAATGACGCAAAAATGGTTTAATAGTTCTTCAAATTTCGTCAACGGACTATGTAATGAAGTTATGTTAAGGATGAGGTCGTTAGAAACAATGTTTACAAAACAAATTTGGCCGACTCACACTTTTTATAGGTTTGTGTTTGGCTGAAAACACTTTTTCCGAAAAAACCCAGTTTTATGTTTTTTTTAGGGTATTATTGAAAAAAAGAAAAAACCTCGGTTTTTGCCAACCCTGCACTGCAAAAAAACGAAAAATTTAACAGCAAAAACTGCTGTTAATATTTTACGCGTTTGCTGTAATCTCATAAAACTGCATTTTTAGCTGTAAATTTGAAGTGCCACCTGCATTAGTTTAAATTAAATATACATAGTAATTTTCCTGGTAGTTTTCCTTGTAATATCTGTAATTCTTTAATTGGTCATCAAAATAAATATTAAAAGAAAATGAAATTCTTGTTTATTGAATGCTTTTAAATGTGACATTACCTTTACAAGATTATAGTACTATAATCTGTATAACATTAACCTATGTCTGAAGTTATTAATTCGGTAATAGTTTTGTATCATCACTGTATAAATTAAATGAAATTAAAATGATTTGAATTCAAATTCCTCAATAATACCAATCTTAAGAACTAAGTCATTCAGCCCCTCTATAGCAACATTTGGAGTAATTTTTATGTTATGGAACAAAAAGAAGGAGATATAACAGGTAGTTTTTTTAAAGAAATGTCAAACTAGCAACGGAAATGTTGCTTAATACATATAAACAAAATAGTTATAAAATAACAGCTCAAATTATGTATAGTTCCGCATAAATTCCAGTAACGTTCCTGCATTTTATGAGTTTTTACAGCAGTTTAACACTTTCCTGGAAAATTCTGGTTTTCATTTCTGAAACGTTTCTGAATCCTTGCGGACTGGCAACCATTGTTTGTTTTGTTTTCACGCTCACCACTAAAAGAGTCATATTATTTAGATGAGGTGTAAGAACCGACTGATGATTCTAAAACTAGGAAGTATAACCTTCGTAGCTCGCGGTACCTCCCGTGGTTCATAATCTGCCACATTTTGAATACTTGTAGAAACATGAAATAACAAGACATATCTGAGATGCGCATTAGGGTGGGTCAAAAAATTTTTTTTCACATTTTCCAAGGGGCACAGCGACAAAAGGGTGCCAAATGGTCTCAAACTGACGTGTGTAAAATATTATTCAATTATAATAACTCTTTTTGCCTCCGGATTGGCCTCAAAGTTTCGATTAATATAGTAATTTCATGTAAAAATGGACAAACGAAAATCAAGTTTTTACCTCGATTTCACGAATCCGTCATGAATGTAAATGTGCACAATGGTATAAAAATCATCATAGAAGACTATAGAATAATTATAAATGAAACCAGAGTTGAAATACTTGAGTTGTAATACAACATAATCTCAATGGTTAGAAATGGCAATCAAAAATTACTTGCTGGAATCATAATAATGTGCAAAACTCTTATTGCCAGTTGAGTAGGATTTTAAAAACATTAAATTTTTAATAAAAATGGATATGTCAGAAGGTTGGTACCTTTTTTGGATTATATTTCAACCCCAAGGAAAACATTTGGATAATTGTTTAAAAAGTGGGGTTTTTCTTGAAATTTCTTTAGTATATTAGGAATATTCCATCCCAAGTGACCCCATATGAGTCACTAATGTCCAAAAATCAATTAAAACCAGAATTTAAGAGTCAAATTTTGAAACATTTTCAATAGAAGAGCAGTAAATCTCCGTTTTCAGCATAAAGCTCAGTATTATCCTGTAAGTTTTTAAATTAGCTACATTACTTTTCAAAACTTACTTGTAATTATCTTAAACAGTTAAATTTGCTATATTTTAACTTTTATGAACGCATAAGGGAATGCTAAGGAGACATTTTGAATCAATCCTCAATCCAAAGTAGTATAATTTCATGGGCCTAGGTTTCAGTCTATTGTTATAGCCAAAAAATAGGTAAATCATGACTGAGGTAAATCATAACTGATATATTGCCTAATGAACGAACTATTCATTCGACAATTGTTTCAACAAATTTTTGCGATCATATTTGGATCCCAAGACCAGCCAGTGAAATAAGGGTCCGCTGAATTTTGAAAGCTTGGGATATTTATGAAAAATATAAGTATTTCTACTTTTAAAAATTAAAAATAACACTTTGTACAGACCAAACTTGAGGGAAAATGTATATGAACTACCAATATTTAATATATGTACCACTGACAATCCACTGTTTGTTGGCAAAAGAGATCCTCCTATTCTACGGCTATTGTTAATATGATAGCCCAGTCAGCAATGTAAGGTTTTTTTAAGGTTTTTTCAACCCTGAAGTGCAACCCAAAAAAGATGTTTTTAAGGTTTTACTAGAAAACCTTGCAACCCAAGGATTATCTCAACAAAACCTTTGGCGGAGGTGGGCTAGTTGACGCTTGCAACCTTTTGCGTAACCTTGCGGAAAAACCTCAAATTAAGGTTACAGGCATAGGTTTTCGTGACGTTGGTCACATTGAGGTTGTTTTGAGGTTTCTTATAAACCTTTTTACAATATTAGAGGGAAAGATTTTTGTAACGTTGCTTACATGGAGGTTGATTTTAGGTTGCTAATAAACCGTAAAGCAATGGGTTTTTTTAGGTTTTTGTTGGGTTTACAAAATTTTTTTCCAAGTTCTAGGTTTAGAATCGTTTTATATATTTTTTTCGAAAGTTCTTAGTTGAACTATACGACGTCGAAAAATTATTCCTGAAATTATGCGCTACACTTAGTACATATTTTCAGGAATATTTTTACATCATATAATTCAACAAAGAAACTATGAAAAATAAAAAGTGCTATGCTTAACTACTCTGACAAAAATAAAACTAATTTATTCCAAGTTTTTATAGTTAGGTCATTAAACCCAATCTTTTACAAAAATTAACTAGAATTTATTCACAGTTTAATTACAGAACAGTGTCTATATAAAATTAAGATTTATACAGTATTAAAATTTTAATTTAAATAAATTTAAATTGTTTAAAATATTTTTTTTAAAATTTCTACAATAACTTTAATTTAGGCTCTTGAAGCTCTGATAAAAAAAACTTACCTTTTAAATTTTTGATCTAGAAGGCAGAGGAACAGGCAAATTTTCATTCCAAAAAATTATTTCAATACTTTGAATGCAAGAAAAATCCTTTAGTTCATTGAAACATTTTTTTTTCAAATTCTACAATAACTTGGCTTAATTTAGGCTCCTAAAGCACTGATAAAAAAACTTACCTTTTTAATTCTTAAATCTAGAAAGGAGGAACAGGCAAATTTTCATTCCAAAAAATTATTCCAAGACATTGAATGCAAGAAAAATCCTTCAGTTTATTGTACTGATTTATTTACAAACAAGGATAATTTTACAAACAGCCTTCAAGCACTACAGGACTCAAGGTAAAAGTGAGTCATACAAAAAAAATATAGATAAAATATAAATTTAATCAATTCCCTAAATTCATCAAAAATGAAGGGAAATATACTATGAAACTTATTAAAATTACAAATATGATACCTAAACATTATATATATTTATGGAAAATTAGTCTACAAAAAGGTCTTCAAAGAACAATCTTACAAGGGACATCGTAACCAGACTTGACAGCTCCTGCAAAAAATACAAACAATTTATTTAACTATTTAAAAAAGTAATTATGCAATAACCTGTTAAACGTGCCACTTCATAATAAAACATCTCAAGAGATAAGAAAATACTTGAAAGTGCCAACAACAAATGTTTAAATTAACAGTAGGGTAGAGTGGGGCACCTTGGGACACACCACTTTTCAGACTCAATTTTATAATTATGAACTTGTGCTAAAATCTATTCATCAACATGTTTTGGTTTATTTAGTGTGTCTAGATAATTATTTCACGTTATCTGGTTTTGTGCAATACAAAGTAACAATCACATTTAGTTTTTAAAACATTTTTTAAAATATATGAAGTGTATTTATGTTATTACAATTAAAATGAAATTAAAATATGTGTATTCACTAATATTTTAGAAAATAAAGAGAAAGTTTTTGTTCAGGGTGGCTACAGAAACTTAGAAAACAAATTCCCTGACTTTTCCCTGATTTACAGGAACTAATTCTATTAATTTTCTGGCTTTCTCTGTACTTAGAACCATTACATGCATACAAGATAATTAAAAAATCACTACTTTTTACTTAAAATGAAAAAAATTACACATAAAGTATTAAAACTTAATTTGGAATTTGAGTTATGCTTGAGTCCATGCAAGTATAAGATGCAGAATATTTTTCTCAATGAGCTAATGAAAGCAAAAAATAATCATCACAAGGTATCAAAGCAAGAAAAATCTCATCCGGAAATTTCCCTGATTTTAACTTATTTTTAAGAATTTCCCTGACTTATCCCTGATTTTTCCAGATTAATAAAATTCCCTGACTTTTCCTTGAAATCCCTGATTTCCAAGTTCTGTAGCCACCCTGTTGTTAAATATAAAAGAGTAATTAAGCTTAACATTCAAAGTGGGGCACCAAGGGACAGTCAGGTGTGGGGCACCGTGGGATATAATGTTAAAAGACACCTAACTCATGTGAGCAAAAAATGTTTTTATAAAGAATTTAAGAAAGTAGATATTTGTAATTTGATGCAAAAAATCACTTGAAGTAAACAGAAAAACTGATTTATGTCAAGACAAAAATGAGGATATCCTTGAATAATTTTGATTTTAAAATATGTTGGATGTCTAATTTACTTAACATAGCTTTATCATTATTTATGTTACTTTTGTATTTTTCAAAATAAACTAATATTTTTGTAGTATTACTGAAAGAGTCCAAAGGTGGGACACTACTGAGGCACCTTTGGACATTAAGAGATGTTTTTTAAATTTGTTATTATAAATTCCCAAAAAGATATAGGAAGCACCCAATAGCTTAAATAAGCAAATTTACCACATTATTAAGAAAAAAATATAGTAAAATCAAATTATTCAGCTATTGTAATATCCTATGGGACATCCATAAATTACATGAGGTGTTTTTTCCAAAGTCTTCTTCCCTTGGCAAGATTTTGCTGGACCCCCCGTGAGATTTACCTACAACCTTTAAAAATAATTTTCTATCCTATTCGTTTGCATTTTGTGCTTCATAGCACCTAAAACTTTTACATTATTAACGATGTGGGGGAAAAGGACATTATGTTATCATCAGGTTTTCTTTATTATAAAAATCACACAAAACTATTTAAAATTTTACAATAACCCACAGACATTCATTTACACCAGAAAAACTGCCAATGAAGTAAAGAAATTATCTACTAAATTTTAAATGGGTTACAACAAGGTATTCTTATCTCCACAATTAATTTAAAATATTGATGATTAAAAGATGTTGGACAGAAAAGTTACGACTAGTCAGGCGACAGAGAGGAGGAATCGAATAGTTCAAGAAAGGCTGGGAGCGTTGAAAAGAGGAACAGACAAACGGCCGCGCAAAACAGCATAATTTTGATTGAGAAAATTTATGACATGTAAAAAGAGATGGAAAAAGCCAACAGTTCGCTCAAACTGAGAAAGAAAGAATTCCACCTAAAAATCACCACAGTATCTTATCTGTGTGTATTCCTTTCTCATACTTAAAAAATAAGAAAATCATAATTTCTAACACAAAAAGTTGACGCGAGATTTTAATCGACCCCCCCCCTCTCCCTTGGGTAGATTTTTCCAAACCCTTCCCCCCATTTTGACCTCATGTAATTTATAGATGTCCCCTAACAAAATAACACAAAACAGTAATCACATTGCATTATATATACTGGCATGCATTGGCGTTGCCGGCTACTGAAAATGGGGGGATCCAAATATTTGGGATTCCACAGATTGTGTACCACGGCACCCTGGGGTGCCACGCCAATAATCAAGAAAAATTGTAAAACATAGCGAAATTTTTAAGTATGGAACGAAAAACACTTTTCTACAGAACAGTATTACCATTCACAGTTCTAAATATGATCTGATGACACAATAGGCTTTTGAATACGAATCTTCAAAACTTCATTGAGTATTAAATTAAAAATTAAACTACTCACTGGGACTCTGGATTGCTGTTCTTTTTCTTGAACGCGCCAAAGGTTTCCAAATTATTAAAAATTTCCGCTTCTTTTTCGAAAGGGGCTTTAGCTGGACTTTTGCAGGGGTTTGAGAACCAGCCAAACGGAACCAAGGAATCTTCTTTATGGCGTTATCCTTAGATTCATGCTCATCTACAGTTTTCTTCGATACAGACTTTATTTCCTTATTTGGTGAGAAGACCTAAAATTTATTATTTTCATAAATTATTCTAAATAAAAACTAAGGAGGAAGAAACAATGCAAATTTTGCAAACTCAATTTTATGGTGAAGAATGGATTGCTTTTGCCAAGAATTAAAACTAATTAACATTCACAGTTCTAAATATGATCTGATGACACAAGAGGGTGCACCTAGAATTTTATGATAGCCAGTTTTATGATCCCGCTTACTTGGGGTTTCAATTAGTGAACAAAAGAATTCCCCCCTCTGAAGGGGCTGCTAGGGGAAACTCCCTAACCACACAAAGAGACGGGGGAGATAAAAGTGAGATCTTATCCCCCCAAACCGCCCGAAGGAGGGCTGTCGTGCAGATTCTAAGCGTGCATGTGTAGTTTTATACCAACGATGATGATCCTTCGGCTTTCTGTGGTGATTAGTGACATTGATAGTCTCCCCCATCTCTATGTGTGGTTAGGTAAAATTTTTAAGTATGGAAAGAAAAATACCTTTCACAGAAGAGATAAATATATGCCAAATAAGTGGTGGAAAAAAGGGGGGATGAGCGGCCCTGCTCCCCGAAATTCGGGACTGCAGTACCAAAAGAGGTTAAAATCCTAAAAACAGAAACTTACAACGGAATTGGATGGAAGGGCGAGCAGATTCAGAGGTGGTCTCAGCATTGATGATTACTGACATTTCTGGAACTGCGGCAGCTCTTGCTGCTGAAAAAAAAAAGATGAGTTAAAGCACGATGCTAATCTGTTCCCAGACACACTTTTTCTTCATAAATCAGCAACAAAAATATTTAATTAGAGCATCTAAATATTGGGTTCAATTCCTTTAACATTCATACTAAATACCGCAAATCTGTTTTGTATGCCATACATTCTAATATCAACAACAATTTTTTTATATTTTTAATGATAAACTGAACATTTATTGATCTAATCTAAATAAACATTTAAATAGTGAGTTTGAAGTATTTTAGAAATATTTCTACTTATTGGTGTCCATAACAGCATGGCGATATTTAATGGGAACATTAACTGAATTGAAATGCACAAATTGCTTTAAAATATTGGTTCAATTCCATTAACGTTCCTACTAAATACTGCCATGATCTCAGGAACACCGAACAGTGGAAATATTTCAAAATAATTTCAAACTCATAAATTAAAAGATCAATAACTGTTCAGTTTATTAATAAAAATCAGAAAAATTTGTCATTTTAATACACATGGTGTTCAAAAGAGCTTGGCATTATTTAGCGGGAACATTAACAGAATTGAACTAAAATATTAAACAAACTTTGTGCTATGTAAGTTGTTGAAAACTCTAATAATTATATCATTTGAGTGACAAACTGGAATAGATTTCGCTGTTAATAGGGAGATGGCCAAAAGATGTACAGCAGTCATCACGTAGACCTGTTTCAAATCCATTCCAACAAACTTTCTTAGTACGATTTACAAAATAAGTAAACAGTAAATGGCAAGTGAAATGACTCGCTATTCTTTTTTTTTTGCTAGGCAGTTAGAAACAGGGAAATCATAGTTCGAGTAGGGATGCGGGAAATCAAGGTAGCGAGCTAGGCTACTGAAGCGCAATCTTTTTTGAAGAGGGAAAGGGGTTAGTGGTGAAAAGTAACCGATTTTACCCTCCATCTCTACCTCTACAACCTTAGGAAGAGAATGGCCTTGACTTGTTTCGGATTACACTAACCCATGGCAAGAAAAGGCTAAATGATATTTGTTGACTGATTAGGTCCAATTCCGTTAATGTTTCCCGCTCAATATTGCAAAGTTTTAAACGCCATACATTCAAATATCGACAAATTTTCTTGATTTTAATTGATAAACTGAGCAGCTATTGTGTGTGATCTGACTAAACATTTTTATCCATGAGTTTGAAATTATTTAGTAATATTTTTACTTTTTGGTGTCCAAAAGAGCATGTCAATATTCAGCGGGAGCATTAACCGAATTGAACCACTGATTAAACTTCAGTCGAAGGGATGCTAATACTTATTCAAGACTGAATTGAGAAACGATTAATCATGTCATTAGAACACTAGTCCATGAAGAGCAAGGCCAACAAAACTCACTCATCGGGGATCTGTGTCCAGGACAAATTTACTACTGTTTTTCGGTAGCTTCAAAAATTCGCTGATCGTTAAAACGGTAGCTTCACAAATTCAAAATTTCTAATTTTCATAATTTATTGCTAAATTTTCACAATTTATAGCTGAATTTTGACAAATTATTACTTAACTAATAATATTTGAAAACTTTAACTCCCCTTAAAATGTAAATGTGAAGTGATTTTTACATTTGTCAATTAGTTTTAATACGCGTATTTTATTTTCACAAATTAAAAATATTTTTCAGAAATTACTGTTATATTTTTACTTAATAGGTAGTTGGCAAAAAATCCTAGACAGATCCCTGCTAATTTCCGTGACCAAGGTATGTAAGGTACGGCTTAAATCTAGAAGTGGGTTCAAACGCCAAGCCAAGAAGTAGCGACAAAGTATCAAAGTGAAGTTAGCGATTAAAAATGCACCAAGAGGCGCCAACCCAAACCCACTTCAAGATTTTTACCGTAAGGTACGATGTCCAAAATGAATGATCAAATACAAGCCCCAGTATTAATTCCCTCCCAATCCTGCCCTGTGACTCTGAAGAAAATTCTGTCGCTAAACAACCAACCAGGCAACAAAAAATTAAATCAAAGCTTAAAATTATTGAAGGATATAACACAGCATACATGTAACATCTATAAAAATCAGATAAACATATAGGACAATAACATAACTGTAGAATACACGGTGAACCTAATGTTATTTAAAAGTACGAATAGCATTAAACATACCTTACAATTAACTTACATTTTCACCATAGGGATAACAGCCACTTTCAGAACTGAAGCTGAAAGAGAAAGAAACCTTAGATCAATAAAATAAACGAATTTTGCGAACAAAGTATCGGTTGAAACACTTGCTGAAAAGGAATTTTTACAACCGAGGACATAGCGTAAACAAAGCAATACATCTAACCCTAAACACATAGTAAAACGTAAACATGAATCGGAATAATCGAAATCCAAAGAAAGAACATCTGATCATCATACTAAACTTATCAAATCAGTATCATGTCTTCTAGAGCTGAAAAAAAGAAACTTTAAAATAAAAGAGAAAGATTAGGTGGGATTATACGCCTAAATCGGAACTTATGGTAACAATGAATTAAGCCTACTTACCGAAGCCAGCTAGCTTACCACTACTACGGAAACTCTATGTAATCGATTTTAACGTAAAAATCAGAATAATTCAAGAAATCGCAGTACAAAAATAAAAAACATTAAAAAATTTACTTACCTTTTTAATTAAATGTGTGAGCGATCGGATAGTCAGGTCAGCTAGCTCCAGCTCCAGCATGCAGTTGCAGAGTCCAAAAACAATGACGCCGCGCATGCGCAAGTAACGTGCGCATTCTCTTATTTCCGGAAAAGGGTGAAGATGGGTTGTGTTGATATTGAGTCGAAAGAGGTTTTAAAAAACCGCCGTTTTCTAATGTTAAAAAAAGGCTTTTTGCTAACCTTTTTTCTGGCAACCCAATGACAATAAAAAAAAAAGGTTAACCGTAAGGTTGCTTGCTAGCTGGGAGCATATTACATTGCCACTTTGGCAGTTGTTTTTGTATTGGTTATACATAAAGGTGGATAATGTGATTAAAATTTCTTTTAAAGACCCTTATTTGTGAGCTTTAAGAAGTTATCGACAAAAAGAATTTAATTTATATAATTTTAAAAAAATATGAAAAATTACATATTTTTGTTCTATTTGAGGCCAATCCGGAGGCAAAAAGAGTGATTATAATGGAGTAATATTTTACACATGTTAGTTTGAGACCATTTGGCACCCTTTTCTTGCTGTGCCCGACAGAATTTGTAAAATTTTTTTTTCGCCATAGGAAAATGACCCACCCTAATGCGCATAGCTTTCTAGTTTTTCTGCGAAATAATTACACACTGTAAAAAATAATCCTGCAAAAAAACAGAAAATTTCTGGCAGCAAAAGATGCCAGAAAAAATTTGTAAGTCGAAAAATCCTGTAAACAGAAAAAAGCTGTAACCTACAGGTAAATGCTGTAAAAAGGAACTCTTTGTCAAGTGAGCTACAGATTTTTCTGTTGCCTCTCAGTAATTTTCTGCTTGTGCGCATGACTTATTTTAGTTGAGTTTTTTTATAATTTTAATCAATTAACATCGGGGGATAGGACCCAGGACCTACCGCATGCTAAGCGCGCACGCTACCACTGCTCCAAAAAAGATTCAGTATAATGTTGCCAATAGCTGTATTGGTTTTCGATGCAGAAAGTTTCTGTTTAAGTACAGATAAACTAAAAAACTAAAAAAAAAGCTGTTTTTTTACATAAAATAAATAGAAGTGCGGTGGGAATGTTACATGACAGAATATCTCTGTAAACATAAAGTCACTGTTATTGAAAATTTCTGTTTTTCTACAGTTTTTATTTACAGTGCAGTATCGCTGTAATGTCAAACAAAAATCTGTAAAATTGCTGTAAAAATACAGAATTGCTGTTAAATTTACAAACTTTCTGTGGTTAATTTACAAAATTGCTGTAAAGTAAAAAATTACAAAATTGCTGTAAAATCACTGCAAAAATGGCTGGCAGCCATATTGCCAGCGATTTTTGCTGTAAAATTACTGTGAAATTTTTTGCAGTGTGCTTTGTTTGTGGGCCAAGCAACATGAAACTTGGTTTTTGGGGGGTTTAATAAATAATAATTTAATAGTAATAATCTTTATTTTCAATTTAAGAAACAACAAAACAGGAAATATAAAAAATGATATTGGTTACCAAGGGGAATCAATCCCGTCCACGTAACCGAGAAAGTAAATACATTGAGTAAGACTTGAAATTAAAAAAAAACAATATATAACAGTAATAAAATATAAAAAATACAATAAGGAAAATACATGGAGGTATGAGTGGTAGAAGGAGAGGAAGCGTCCGTATCTCGCTCTCAGGGAGAAATGAAGTAACTGAAAGCCAGCTGCCGCCAGGCAATGGCCACCAAAAGAGAGTGTTTAACATTTTTCGTCATTCCACAATTTAAAAAGCTACGGATATTGAAATTGTTTCTAGCGATATAATTATTTTATTTCACTTAACAAAAATGGTACGAAAAGGTTTTAAATGCAAGTCAAAAACTTACTCACTGGATATCCAATGCTTGTTTCTTTAAAGTTATCGTAAATTCTAGAGGCGCAAATGCATTTTGAGGGCTAAAATAATCGACATTAATTTGTGTGCATACTATTTAAAATATAAAAGCCTCCTTAAAAACATGCATGAAATCAAAAGAGCGTGTAACGCAGAAATTAATACATAAAACTTAGATTTTAATTTTATATTTATAGAGCTTAAAACCCCTCTAAAAGTTATTAATTAAATGTACAACTATGAAGATTTAAAACAAGCCTACATTAATAATTTCTTACATAAACTTCCCTTATTTTTATTTGATATAGAATTTTTTTCTTCGTATTTTATAATTAGCCAATGCATAAATATATGCATAACTAGCTGTTATACCCGGCCGTGCACGGGTGGGGTGTATAAATTTATTTTTTTAAAGTTTTCTTAAAATACATTTATAATTTTGTAAATTAGCAATATTACAAATCATCCCGGTATCCCAGGCACCTCTTTCCTATCCCAGTGTTCCCGGTAATCTTATCCCGGTGGTCACGGTAATTTTTCTAATCCCGGTGGTCCCGGTAATTTTCCTATCTCAGTGTTTACGGTAATTTTTATATTCCGGTATTCCCGGTGTCTTTATGGTAAATTTCCTATCCCTGTGTTCTCGGTAATTTTTATAACCCGGTAATTTTTTCCATCCCGATGTTCTCGCTAATTTTCCAATCCCGGTGTTCTTGTCACTTTTTACAATCCCGATGTTCCTGATAATGTTTAATATCTTGGTGCCTTTAGAAAATAACAAATTTGAAACCATAATAAAAAGTCTAGTAAATTAGTAAATCTAGTGAACAAATTAACAAATTTAAAACCAGTGTTTAAAACTAAAATAAAAGATCTAGTAAATGAAAAAGTCTAGTGATCTGTCTCATTTGAAACAATGTTTTATTTTTAACTCGTTGTTTGACTGGTAAAACAGGTTTCCAAACACGGAAAAATAAGTGAAAAAAGAAGAAAAATTGGAAAAAAAGAATGAAGGACCGATTTTCTCTTTATAAATTATAGCCTATGTGTTATTCTGATGTATAAGCTACATTATAGTAAAATTTCATTAAAATCCATTCAGTAGTTTTTGCGTGAAAGAGTAACAAACATCCAGACAAACATTTCACAATTATAATAGTAGTAGGATTAAAATAATATATAAGCTATTTTGTTTTCTTAAGCTACTAGGGGGCTCTGCCCCCTGCTCGCTATCGCTCACCAACCCCCGGAACTGCTTCGCAGTTCTTTGAAGATCGCTTCGCGATCTTAGCGAGCAGAGCTCGCTTGTTTCATCTCAACTATCCAGTACAACCTGGAACTTGTCTGCTTATAGTCTGTTTATTTAGAATAGGCGCCTGAAACAGGATCAAAAACGCTCAACAATGCTTAATAACGCTCATCATACAACTTCAGTGACCGATTGTTTCTACAGTATTTTAACTACTTCTGCTTAGGCTGACTTGTCATTGCAGAAGAAAATTTTTCGACGATATTAGAATTATAAATGCTTCTAATACATTACGTTTCCAGGCGCTAATTCTAAATGAACAGAGTGTAGTTGATGATCATTTAATATCGAAACTTCTTATCTCTCAAACTTTTCTATAACTTAATTCGGATCATTACCACGAAAATATCAAAATAAAACTATTACTGAAATATTCCTTTTTAAATTATCAATAATTTAATGGATAGGGGGCTACCGCCCCCTGCTCGCTTACGCTCACCAACCCCCGTAACTGCTATGCAGCTCTTTACAGATCGCTTCGCGATCTGTAATATCTGCAATCGATCTTTAGCAGAGAAAAAGTTGTCAAAAGTTTAGCAGAGACAAGTTGTCGAAAATCCTCTTCCTTTCATCGGCACAAATAACACTCAAAAAAGCTAAATTATTTATTTCTCTAGTCTCTCTATATTAAAAAAAAGTTACTGTCACCGCCGCTGCCGCCGCCGCTGTTTCAGAAAATTTTATTTTTCAACTCTTTGAACTCTTATATCGCAAAAACTACTTGATAGAAATTTATGAAACTTGAAACGGTTGTAGAGGAATATTTGGGGCACATTCTAGAACAAAAAGCTAACTCATGTGATAATTAGTTGTGGGGTATTTTTAAGGTCAAAGTTGAAGTTTTTCTTTTTTCGCCGCGTAATCCAGTTCAGCAAAATCTATTGGCAGCAGAGCTATGATTTTTTGCAGCCTAATACTCTGAAGTATGAAGATGTGCACTACGTCGCCCTTTTTTCGAATTTCGAATTTGGTTTAGAGTAATTAATTTTTTAATTTTTGAAATTTTTGACACTTTTTCGTTTTTTTCTATCTAAAATGAAAACTAATCACGGTATCAATATGATTTTTTAAACACTTATACTCTCATTTTTTAGAAAGAGATTGGCGTTTAATTTTTTAAAAAATTCTAATTAGTTTTGGAACTATTAAGCATCAAAGTTTCATTTTTTTTCATAGTTTAGTAGGTCTTTATCAGACGTGTTTAATGTTTTTAAATTTTATATTTGCCTGTTCACTAGATTGTCGCGAGCACGGATATTTAAATTAAGTTTTGAGGTGCACATTTTTGCTCTAAGTTTGCTAGCGATATAGTATAGACTTGGTTAATAATCTTTTAAAGATAATTCGATATTTTTTGAACTACTAGAGAAATAAATAATTTAGCTTTTTTGAGTGCTATTTGTGCCGACGAAAGGAAGAGGATTTTCGGGAAGTTTGTATTACTCTGATGCTAAAGATCGATTACAGATATTACAGATCGCTTCGCGATCTGTAAAGTGCTGAATAGCAGTTACGGGGGTTGGTGAGCGTAAGCGAGTAGGGGGCGGTAGCCCCCTACTTCCTTTGTTTTGATATTTTCGTGGTAATGATCCGAATTAAATTATTGAAAAGTTTGAGAGACAAAAAGTTTCGATATTAAATGATCATTAACTATACTCTGTTCATTTATGATTAGCACCTGAGACGTAATGTATTAAAAGCAGTTATTATTCTAATTATCGTCAAAAAAATTTTCTTCTGCAATGACAAGGCAACCTAAGCAGAAATAGTTAAAATACTGTAGAAACAATCGGTCACTGAAGTTGTCTGATAAGCGTTATTAAGCATTATTGAGCGTTTTTGATGCTGTTGCAGGCGCCTATTCTAAATGAACAGATTATAAGCAGACAAGTTCCAGGTTGTACTGGATAGTTGAGATGAAACAAGCGAGCCCTGCTCGCTAAGATCGCGAAGCGATCTTCAAAGAACTGCGAAGCAGTTCCGGGGGTTGGTGAGCGATAGCGAGCAGGGGGCAGAGCCCCCTAGTATTTCAAAAAAATATCGAAGTATCTTTAAAAGATTATTAAACAAGTCTATACTATATCGCTAGCAAACTTAGAGCAAAAATGTGCACCTCAAAACTTTAAATTTAAATATCCGTGCTCGCGCGACAATCTAGTGAACAGGCAAATACAAAATTTAAAAACATTAAACACGTCTGATAAAGACCTACTAAAACTATGAAAAAAATGAAACTTTGATGCTTAATTACTCCAAAACTAATTAGAATTTTTTAAAGAACTAAACGGCAATCTCTTTCTAAAAAATAAGAATATAAGTGTTTAAAAAATCCTATTGATACCGTGATTAGTTTTCATTTTAGATAGAAAAAAACGAAAAAGTGTCAAAAATTTCGAAAATTAAAAAATTAATTACTCTAAACCAAAATCGAAATTCGAAAAAAGGGCGACGTAGTGCACATCTTCATACTTCAGAGTATTAGGCTGCAAAAAATCATAGTTCTGCTGCTGATAGATTTTGCTGAACTGGATTACGTGGCGAAAAAAGAAAAACTTCAACTTTGACCTTAAAAATACCCCAGTACTAATTATCACATCAGTTAGCTTTTTGTTCGAGAATGTGCCCCAAATATTCCTTTACAAACACTTCAAATTTCATAAATTTCTATCAATTAGTTTTTGCGATATGAGAGTTCAAAGAGTTCAAAAATAAAATTTTCTGAAACAGCGGCGGCGGCAGCGGTGACAGTAACTTTTTTTAATATAGAGAGACACAAGATTCCATTGATCCAAATAAATTTGGGAATTAATACAACACTAGCTGTTTCAACCCGGCAAAGCCGGGTTTTACAGCTAGCCTTCTTTGACGCTGATGCGAGATTCACTCGTTACTACCTGTTTGTATTTATTCATCCCCTATCATTAAATATGCAGTTTTAATTCATTATCTTCGAAAGGGGTTTGTCTCCGATTTCATATGGTATTGTCACAAATTTATTATATTGAAATAAGTGTCATTTTATTTTGACCGGTCGTCAGCCCAATCCACCGAACCGGATGTGTACAAACTTGTTCTTAAATGAAATCTTACTACCCCGATATAAACCCATTTTAAGTGTCCTAAAACCTTCCACTTTAAATAATTATTTGATTTTTATTTGTCTCATTGTTTGAAGTTAAATGTTTATCCCCTTCTGTGTGAAGGGAAAAAAAGAAATATACTTCAATCAAACATGTACCATAATTTTTTATAAATTCAATACGGCCATGGGCGTAGCCAGGGTTCAACTTAGGGGGGGCAAGCAGGGTCGACTTTTTTTATGTTTGTAGAGAACAATTTTAAAGCCCCGTGAGAGAGGGCCGTGAAGTTTCAACGGGGGGTCTGGGGGTCCTCCCCCATAAAATTTTTGGAAATTTGCCCCTAAGAACAGGGTAGTAAACTGTTTTTTGGTAGACATAAACCCAAATTTGGACATAAATTTTTGGGTAGAATTTTGATTTTAATGAACTTATTATAACAAAAGTGTGAGTAATAAAGATTGAAATACTGAAGGGGGGATTGGGGGTCCTCCCCCAGAAAATTTTTGAAAATTTGACCCTAAAATACTGGGGGTTAACTACTAAAAGTAAAGTAAAAGATCAAATATAGTTGGCAAACTGTGCGAAATAGGATAAAATTAGAAAAACGACGTTTCATTTGCACATTGTTTATTTAAAGATGTTAAAATCAGACATGTTTCGAGGGTGTATTGAACCCTCTTCGTCAGTGAAATGACGATGTGGTGGAAATGACGATTACATCGTCATTTCACTGACGAAGAGGGTTCAATACACCCTCGAAACATGTCTGATTTTAACATCTTTAAATAAACAATGTGCAAATGAAAGTAAAAGAGTTAAATATACGGAACTTAGGGGGGGGCAACTGCCCCTCCCTGCCCCCCCCCCTGGCTACGCCCATGAATACGGCTCTAGTATCCCGTTGGGATAAATCTAGTGAACCGTCAAAACTTTGAAATTCAATTTCAATGTAGATTTTCTTCACGCTCTTTAAGGACGTTTTGCCTGTGTTGGTAAAAATATTGACTAAAAACAATGGGGCAAATTGAAATCAATTTGTAATTAAAAAATGGAATGCTTTGGAGGAATGAGACCTAAAACTGGCTCATCTAGGGGTGGAAAGCTTTCTTTTAAGACCGAGTTTGTCCAAATCGGTTCGGGGGTTCGGGTTGGCGGCCGGCCGAAAGGAACCTCTCCATAGAGTTAACATTAGAGCAAAACGAAAAGAACGCATAATTTTAAAATGTAAGGTTTTGGAGGAACGCGACCTAAAACTGGCTCATCTAGGGGTGAAAAGCTTTCTTTTAAGACCAATATTCCCCAAATCGGTTTAGGGGTTCGGGCTGGCGGCCGGCCGAAAGGAAGCTCCCCATTGACTTAACATTACAGCAAAACGAAAAGAACGCATAATTTTAAAATGGAAGGTTTTGGAGAAATTACACCTAAATATGGCTCATCTAGGGGTGGAAACCTTTCGTTTAAGACCGAGTTTGTCCAAATCGGTTCGGTGGTTAGGACTGGCGGCCGGCAAAAAGTTCCTCCATAGAGTTAACATTAGAGAAAAGTGAAAAGAACGCATAATTTTAAAATGGAAGGTTTTGGAGAAACGCGACCTAAAACTGGCTCATCTAGGGATAGAAAGCTTTCGATCAAGACCGAGTTTGTCTAAATCGGTTCAGGGGTTCGGCCTGGCGGCCGGCCGAAAGGAACCTCTCCATAGAGTTAACATTACAGAAAAGTGAAAAGAACGCACAATTTTAAAATGGAAGGATTTAGAGGACCGTTATCTAAAACTGGCTCATCTAGGGGTGAAAAGCTTTCTTTTAAGACCGAGTTTGTCCAAATCGGTTCAGGGGTTCGGGCTGGCGGCCGGCCGAAAGGAAGCTTCCCATTGACTTAACATTACAGCAAAACGAAAAGAAGGCATAATTTTAAATTGGAAGGTTTTGGAGGAACGCGACCTAAAATGGGCTCATCTAGGGGGAAAGCTTTCGATAGAGACCGAGTTTGTCCAAATCGGTTCGGGGGTTCGGCCTGGCGGCCGGCGGAAAGAAAAACCCAATTATTTTACAACGTTTTTATTAGGTCGCTTTCAATCTTGTCTGTCCGTCCGTCCGTCCGTCCGTCTATCTGTCTGTTCGGGAGGAATTTAGTAATCAATTTTAAACATACTTCCCCATGAGCTAGAGACTTGAAATTTTGAACATAGTTCAGATCTGGATGACAATACGATATTATCTCGTTAGTTCGGTTCAATTTGCTGTCCCTGAACCCCCAGGGGGACTTAAAGTTTAGAAGATCAACTATAGGACCTTATTGTTAAAAAAATCATTGTTGTGCAGTTTGCCTCCTCTCGTTATCAAGATGGCTTTAGAAGTGTTGTATAAAATATTAGTAAAATGAAAATTTGTAAGAATAAAAGTAATACACAGAGCAGTACTTCATGCAAGTTTTGTATTTGTACATCTAAGGGACTGACTTTATTAATTAGTTACTGAAAAGTTTCACCAATATATTTTTTAAAACACTTTTTTATATCACTAGTGTTTCAAAAATTTCCAACGTCATCTGAATAATAGCTAGAGGCAAAAACTGTGCAATGATTTTAACAAAACAGAGTAAAGCCATGTGTTAAAGTTCAGAAAAAACCCTTTTTAGTTTTATTAAAAAGAGAAAGGAATCAAATTATTGGAAGGCGTTCAGGGGTTCAGGTCGCGAATTCTAAACTTTACACAACAAAACTAAAAACCAGAAAATAATTAATGAAAAAAAAACCTTTTTAAAGAACAACGTTTTTAAAATGCACTAAAAAGTATAAAATAATTTTTTGCAACTCCTTGTAAAACGAAAAACGTGGGGATCATGCATTAGGAAATTAATCCAACTTAATTTCATCATTCATTTAAATAATTTTTAACTGTGGATATAATGGTAAATAGAGTGACAGGAGTAGTGGCTGTAAATATTATTGCATGATCCCCACGTTTTTCGTTTTACAAGGAGTTGCAAAAAATTATTTTATACTTTTTAGTGCATTTTAAAAACGTTGTTCTTTAAAAAGGTTTTTTTTTCATTAATTATTTTAATATATAAGATAGTATCATTTGAAATTATCAGATGCTTTTTACACAGAGAGAGGGATGAGACAAGGTGATGCTTTGGCATGCATGTTTTTCAATATCGCCCTTGAAAAACCCATTAGAGATGCCGGGATCACAACCAGAGGCACCATTTTTCAGAGATCAATTCAGATATTAGCGTATGCTGATGACATCAACATTATTGGTAGAACTAAACAATCAGTTGTGGAGACTTTTATTTCCTTGGAGACTGCAGCCAAGGACATGGGACTAACCATAAATGAGAGTAAAACAAAATATATGACTGTTACAAGTAGAACATATAACTCACTCCCACTGCAAATAAATTCATATACTTTCGAAAGTGTTGACCAGATTACTTATCTTGGTACAATAATTTCCAAGGATAATAGTATTAAACTTGAAATAGACAACAGATAAACTAGGGCTAACAGATACAATCATGGTTTAAAAAATTTACTTAAGTCTAAACTCTTGAGTTTCAAGACAAGAATAAATATCTATACAACTCTTATCAGACCTATCATTTTGTATGGCAGTGAATGCTGGTCATTAACAAAGGCAGATGAAGACAAGACTTTTAATTTTTGAAAGAAAAATACTTCCAAAAATATTTGGCCCGATTAGGGAAAATGATAGATGGAGGAGTTTGTTTAACCTCGAATTATACAAGAAATATAAACGACCTATTATTACTAGAGTAATCAAGTCTTATCGTATCAGATGGCTTGGACATATTTTTAGGTGTGATGATTCAAACCCTGCCAAAAAGATAACCTTTACAAATATACAGGGTACAAGAAGAAGAGGGAGACCTCGCACTCCATGGATGGATTGTGTTGAGGCTGATTTACAAACTTTAAAAAATAATCGTTGGCGGACCGTGGCGGCTGATGGGTTTCATTGGAGGAAGCTAATTGAAACGGCTTTGCCCTGTACCAGGCTGTAGATTTTTTGAAGAAGTATCATTTGAAATATGTTCTGCTTTGATTCTAAGAAAAAACATTGCATTCTTAGAATAAAAAAATGGTAAAGAGAGACCTAAATAGAATATTTATGAGTGACCGATGGATATCACACATGATGTCCAGGTGCAATGCTTTTGCAGATGTCTTAGCCTTGAGATATCGATGTAGCAATTCATCAAATCTAGGCATTTTAAGTTTTGAGACGGCGTAATTTATACCAAGCCTTTAATTAGTATGCATTCCAAAAATGCCGAGGAGTTTACCTCAATAAATTTATTTTCCATTACTTATTTTTACCTTTTTTCATGACTTGATTTTCTAATATTTAGTCATACTTTTTAAATAAAAATTATTTTAAAATAGTATTAATTTTAAGTGTTTATTAATCATTGTAAATACTTGGTAGTTGGATATTATAGAACATTTGTTTAATCCACTATTATATAAGTTTTTAGAGAACTTTATTAATATAATTTCTGTATAATTGATGGATTTCCTTTAAAAATGTAGTATTTATTGGTCTAGTACACTCTCATATGATTTTGTGACTATAATTTATTTATAAATGTCCGAAATTTGAATTGAAGGGATATTCAAAAATATTCGCGAAAATTTTTTTTAAAAGTTTCGGAAACTTAATTGATAGCTTGATCTAAGATTGTTGAACACATCTTTACAGGAAACAAAAGTGAAAATTCGTTTAAAATATCATACGCGCTTAAGATTACATGAAGAATTTACATAGGAACCTACGAGCGAGGATCGCTTTTGGTAGCCATTTCACAGCACACCTGTTACAGTGAAGGCTTCACTCAGACTTCGAGGTTTTCCCTCCTTCTCTCACTCAAAATAATGAATTTTTTATTATGAATAATAGTTTTTACAAAAGACAAACATTTTTTAACTTAAAAATTAACTAATTTGGCAAACAGCTAAGGCAAATTACATGGTGCTTCCATTAAAAAAAGTCCTCATCATCATTTAAGAGAATAATAAAATTATGTAACGATCGTTTTAATGAGAGATAGGAAGAAATGTTTTGTAGTTCTGCAGGTAGACTATCAAATATTTTAGGTGCCAGATAAAAGAAGTGTTCGCGAAATATCTCCTTATAGAAGTGCAGAATCTGATAAATTTAACTAATTCTCCTTTCGTTAGCCCTATTTTTTAAATTGCAAATAACATTTTAGAGGGTGCTCTTTGATAGCATTGCTCTACAAAAAAAACTTTGGAAAAAAACGAAAGTTGGTCTTTCGTTTAATAATATGTAGACGGTCCCCTAAGGACATAAGCTACAGTTTATTTTCAAGAACACGTTAAGTCATTAAAAATGACACAAAAATGGTCATCCTACCCCCAGTAGTTCGCTCACAATGCTCACTGTTTCGGTTTTTTTCTACGACTGTACTTTTGGCATTGAAAGGCAACAATTGAAATTTCGTCTGTTTCGCTCCACCCTACATACTAATAGTTCATATATCTGTAAAAATATTTGCTCACGCAGATAAAACCAATAAATCGATTAAAAGTTACTACAATATTTGCTAGAGGGGTATTAAAAATTGGGAAAAGTTATTACTACTTTCAGAGGATCTTTCTTCACATATTTTTCTTCAACAAACTGTGTTCGACTCTGTAGACGATAAGCGTTAGAGAAAGCAAAGTGAGTAGTATGGTTTCTTGGATATTTAATCTATTTTGAGTTGCTTCGAGTTATTTTGAGTTAAATTTTTTGATTTCATGTGATAAAAAGAGGATATTCGTGTTTAGTGATAACAATATATCATTCAGTGAGTTGTAAGTCTATTGTGAATAGTCAGTTTAGAATATCTTTATTTCGTGGATATAAAAATTCTTACTTGGTCTAATAAAGCTTCTAAAAAACATTTTACTTTAGCAAACAAATAATTTACTTATTCAGATTCTGGTATGATTTTGTTTAAAGTTCTTATGTGAATTTTTACGATGATTTAGTTAAGAACTTAGATTTGTCTATATGAAATTTCATCATCCTTAAAATTTAGTCCTCAGTTAATTTTTGTTTACCTTACTCATGGTCATGGTCATATAAATATATTATGAAAACGTAGTTTTAAGTGAAAAATGTAAAGGTGATTTTTCTTTAAAACAATTTGAAATAATTTTTTAAATTTTAAATCTCATCCTTAGGATCTTTAACACTTAACACTTTAACACTTTTAACACTGTTTCTCTTAAAAACGTGAATAACAATATACCCTTGCACCCACCAAAAAAATTTCTATAATTATTTTTCACAATAACCTTTTTTGAGCGCGTAACGTAACATATCATTTTAATCTTAAATTTAAACATATATTATTCTGATTCGTTATTGATTTACATAATTCAGATGTGTTTTCTCAATTTAATAAAATTATAAACGTATTTCATTGCCTAATCTGTGTAATTTGTTGTATCATCTTCTTTTCTGATTTTCTTTGTTCCACTTTTGCACTACTCTAATTAACTTTCTTCATATTTGTGTGCTTGTCTATCTATGTCTTTTAAGCGTTTTCTCTATTGAAAAAATTTATTGGTGATATTTTATTACGCTTTATAAAATTAGATTGTAATTTTTTTAACCTAAATGTATCCCTCCCCCTTTACTATAAACAAGTATCTTTCTACATGTCTTGTAGGGAACTTGGGGTAAGTGGGTCAAACCCCCTCAAACTAATATACATTCAGGAAATTTCACACTTACTACTCGAATTGATAATTTTCGCACTGAAGGGGTTTGCATATATTTGATTTTTGTTTAATTTCTTTTTAAGATTATATAACTAATTTAAAATAGATCCTCAGAATGGCTTTTTTGGAGAGTTCAGGATGCATTTTTCAAAGAAGTATTTTTAGCTAAGTTTTCATTATATTTTGATCTTTATTAAAGTGTTACGCAAAGCATAACTTAAAATACATACTGCAATTTGAATTTTTACAAAAATTTTTTATTAAGAAGTGTTTAACGGGGGTCCCCTTACCACGTAATTTTACCCTATTGGGGTAAGTGGGACCCCTCTTTATTGAGTAAGTGATATCCATTATTATGATGTAAGTGGTTCTAGAGGGTTCCAAATGATATAAGAACTATTACTGAAGACACTTTAAGGGGGGTTATAGGGACAATTTCCCTCAAAGTTTTGATTTATAGTATAGCAAGACCTTTTACTCGCCACTTCAAAAATTTATAAATACAGTCAACTCCCCTTAATGTGATCACATTTGTCCAAGATCAGAATGATGACAATATCCGATTGAAAAAGGTCTTGATTGATAAAGGATGATAATAAGCGGTTCTATTATTAAAAGTGGCAAACAGTGTAACATGAGTGTTTGCATTAAAATCACAACTGTGTAGTTCTAATTTACTTTAAAATGATTTTCTAGTACTATGTATTTTGAACTTAAACAATCTTAAAGGAAAATGTAAGAGCGAATCATGTATCACTCCTACATTAATGACTCACTTTCGTATGTTTGTGTATTAAAATTGGCCTTCCAACGGGAAAAACGGAGGTTTTTAAGGGATTTAACCAAATTTTGATAACATTAAACAATATAATGATCACATAAAACGATAAATTTTGAGTTAATTTCAATAGGAGTGATCGGGACCTGATAATTTTGATGACATTATCCGATTAATAACATTAACCGTGATCTCATTAAGCGGATTCGACTGTAGTTCAGGGTTGGCTAGATTGGACCCAATTGGGTTGGACCCAATGGGTTTTTTCAAAAAAACCCATGTGAAAAAACCCACATTTTGGCCACATTTTTCAGTTTTTTCAAGAAAAATCAAGATTTTGGCAGTTTTAATATTGAAGAAAAACATTTAACGAAATAACATACCAAAAACTGCAGTTGAGTGGGTTTTTTCAAGATTTTATTTTAACCAGGTTTCAATAGTTAAGGTTTTCATTATTGAATGGTTTTTTTCAAAACTTAGAACGTTTAAAGTTTAAATTTTATAAAAAAATTAAGGAGGATTTTTTAAAATCTCAGTGGGTTTTTTTCAAAGTTAAATTGATTTCTTTCAAAATGTTAAAGGGTTTTTTTTCAAAGTTTATGATGTTTTTAAAACTTCAGTGGGTTTTTTCAAAGTTAAATTGATTTCTTTCAAAATGTTATGGGTTTTTTCAAAATTTAAACCAGATTTTAATAAGTAAGGGATGTTTTTTTACAAATTCAGTGGGTTTTTTCAAAGTATAAAAAGTTTCAACTTTGAAAAAACCCACTTAACTATTGAAAAACTGACATTATTTTGAAAAAACACATTTAACACAGAAAGACCTCACTAAAATTTGAAAAAACCCACTCACCATGTAGGAGAAAACCACTTAATTTTGAAAAAACCCACACTTTTTCCGAAAAAAACCCACACTTTTTCCTAAAAAACCCAGTTTTATATGGGTTTTTTCAGGGTTTTATTGAAAAAACCCGAAAAAATCCAGCCCACTTGGGTTTTTTCAAAAAAACCCGGGTTTTTGCCAACCCTGCTGTAGTTTGATCGATATTTTATCTCAAATTTGCGTTTATGGTGAGTAAAGGGAAATATCTCATCAATAGTCATTCATTCTCATTTAGTGTGTCCGATTTAATTTTTTATCTTACAATGTTTACTAATGTGCCAAAATAAATCTTAATCAACCTTATTATGTTTTTTCAACACTATTTTATATGTTAAAGTAAAACATATCCCTTTGGCCTTTTAAAACATTCTTTAAAATAATTATTTTGTTTTTCATTTTATTCTTAACCTGTCATACTGATTGTAATGTGAGTAGATTTCTTAAACATGGATACAGTTACAATAAATTTTTTTATATTGAAATTATCTGTACTTTATGAAGTAAGACCCACATGCTTCCTTTTAAGTTTTGCTTGCTTTAAATATAAATAAAGAGTGGGTGACCCACTTACCCCCTCTCTTGGGGTAGGTGGGTCACCCCTCTTATTGTAAAAAAAGTCTAGTTAAGAAAAATGTAAAGCATTATTTTAAAAACTAAAAATAAATTTTTGTTTCCGGATAAAGTCTTAAATGAAATGAGTCAATAAGTTCAAATTTAGCCCGTTCAAAATTGTTCTATTGAGCTTAAAAAATGCACTAGACCAAAAAGGGGTCCCACTTACCCCAAGTGACCCTATATCTTCTATGTATATATGCGTCATATATTCAAAGTGATAAAAATGCAACAGTTTTAGTAATAAAAATAATTTTTTAGTTAATGTGATAAATGAAGTAAATTAATTAATTTAGCCAGTTATTATTAATAGTCCCCGATGGGGGGATTTCGTTTAGTGTAATAAATTTCAACAAGTTTAGCATAAAATTTCATTGCACATGTGTAATATAATCCCTAGTAATCCTAGGTAGATTTTTAAATGTGTCGCTAATAGGCCGAACCAAAGGTCCGATTATTCTATAATTTCTGAAGCTGCATTTTTTTTTTTGGGGGGGGGGCGGGTTTCAGGGAGCTTCGCGGGCCGCACAAAATGACCTGGTGGGCAGCCATCCAGTTGGAATCCCCTGGGCTAGCCCATTCTTTATTTTTTTGTTTTTCTTTCTTTTATGAATATTCTCATTACTGCTTTTAAGCCTAATACTAATAATTATTTAAATAAAACAGTATTTTCCATCACGTACCCGACTTCTTACTTTGTGATTCTGAGTTGTCTGTTGTTGTTGTAACTAATAAGAAACTGTTGAAATGATTTATCTATATATATAAAAATCAATGTTTGTTTGTTTGTCTGTATGTATGTCCTTTATAGTTTTAAACTTTTCGAACCTACATTAACTATTAAACTATACCACGTTGATCTACTCGCTCCAGGGAAGGTTTCTAAATAAAAATAATTTGAAATCGATGCATCCCAATAATTTTTTTGGCCAATTTTATGTTTAAAATCCATTGTTGTAGCATAAACATAAAAATGGCTCCTTTATTTCACTATTTCTCCATTTGGACTGGCGAAGCCCATGTGTAACACACCAATGAATATTTTTTTTAAATAGACAGGCGAAGCCCATCTGTAACACACCAGAAAAATTTTCTTTAAAAATGGACTGGCGAAGCCCATCTGTAACCCACCAGGTGATATTTATTAAAAAACGGAAACCCGGGCGAAGCCCGGGTCTAGCGCGTCAGCGCTAGTAAATCATAATAATCTCGGAGAGGATACGGTTTTAATATCTACACAAAACCCATGTTTACTTTCAAAAACGAAGATTGCAAGTTTCTTTGTCAAAAAAATATGTTAAAAGATTTCGATTAAAAAATTATTTAAAAATTGATTAATTTGGTACCGCTTGTCGTTGGCGCCAATTGAGAGCTATTTTTGTCTGTGGTCTTACTCAACTAATATCCTTTATTCCTTTATAAAGGGCATCAGATCCAAAGCTAATGAAATGGCGGAGATATCGTATAAGATTCGACCAATGAGGAGCGAGGACATTGCAGGATTCATGAAATTAGCAAAAGAGAACAAACTACAGAACCCTATTACAACTCTCCAAACTTGGATGACGTATGATCCAGAAGGTATACAAGTGGCTGTCAGTGAAACAGGTAAAGATAATAATAAGCTGTAAGAATTTTTTTTTGTTTGTTCATTTGTTCTTGTTAATAAAGGAATGCAAAATCCTTTAATGTTACCTTTAAAAAAGTTTGTTGGAAAAGACAAGCTTATTTTTGGAATCAGGATAGAATTTTTAATAAATTAAAATTGAACTTTTAGAATTTTAAGAGAGATGCTGCAATTCTCCATTCTAGTTACGTGCATTAATATCCAGGCAAATCATACAAAAAATATGGGCCGAACTCAGACATTCAATATAACAGGCAGAAAATTGGTAAAAATGTAGAGGATAGTGTTCTAGTTGATATCCTAAAATTCCTAAAAATTCTATGATATAGCAATTAAATCAAACAGAATGAACAAAACGGTAACATTGAGAAACTTAACTACAGGGTGTATCTGAAATAACAA
Source organism: Tetragnatha versicolor (assembly GCA_024610705.1). Classification (NCBI taxonomy): domain Eukaryota; kingdom Metazoa; phylum Arthropoda; class Arachnida; order Araneae; family Tetragnathidae; genus Tetragnatha; species Tetragnatha versicolor. The sequence goes on from JANDEH010000005.1 coordinate 29,382,699, forward strand.
ACTTTGAGGGGTGATAGTACTCATCAAGACCAACAAGAATTAGCATCGCAAATGAGGTTTAAGGGGTGAAGGTCACGAAAATAATTAAAGCAGTTAACCCTTGCGAGTAAGTTGAGAAAGAGACGTTTCTTTAAAAAATCAAGGTAAAACGCTCGATTCAACCGACAGAAATGCTAACGATTATGATTTTGTGTAATCTGCTCGAATAACAGTCCCTAAAGCAAAAAATCGAATCAATCTATATTTTTTACAGGAAATTTTATGAAAAAAGACAAATAAGGTAGTATTATTTAACCTGGGGTTTTAAAGAATTTAGTAAAACTTTTTTTAATCTTCTCTGAAACTCTTACTCCTATATCTGTGCACTCGGAAGGAAATCTAAAAAAAGCAAGCCAAATCCCAATCGCCAAAGATGTATGATTTTTGAAAATTGAATCGTCAGTTAGAAGAAGGGAATAAGTCCAAAAACCAAGTTTTGAGAAAATCGAAAAAAAAAACTGTTTAAGTAACGGAATTTTCATTTTATAATCACCAAATTTTAACTGGAAGTTTCTGAACCCTATTTAGAAAACAGAGCAATCATCAAAACAAATATAAGTATATTCAAAAATATTTTACAGTCAAAGTAAGTTGATTGACTTATTCCCTTCTTCCACCTTTTGAAATTCTTTTGGTGAAAAAATCCTTAAAAAACCTTAAATTCACATTTGAATTATATTTCTCCTTAGCTTACACCACAAAAGGGTGAAATAAAAAGAATAAGACAAATAAAATTCAAAATTATGGTGAAACTGAGATATTAAAGCGTTATCAATGGAGTGAGTGAATATGAATGGAGTCAAACATTCCCTGAATAAAAAAAGTTTGGAAAAAAAATTTAAATTCAGAGACAATTTTATTTGAACTTAGTTTACAGCACAAAGAATATGAGAAGAAAGACAAATTAACTTTAATTCCAAATTAACTTAAAAAATACAATGAATGGACATCGATTTCAGAACTTCAAGGGGGCGAATCTTCCTATAGTTATGTTTCCCCTCTTTACATTCATGTGTGGAGCAAAGCTCGGAGATTGTCTTGAGCACAAAAAGTCAATTTATCATTTTTTTTACTTATTCCCTTCTTCCAACTGACGATTCAATTATGGTAACCAAAATTACAAACTCAATTCAACATTCCGAATCATAAATACTTGTAAGCTTTGTGGTCAAATGGTTAGAATGCCGGGCAGCTAAAGCTCAGAACCAAATTCTAGCCACCCCATTTCGCCTATGTTCAATTTTATATTTTTTATTTTTATTTCCCCGTATACAGGGTGTTTCAGATAAGTGTTTCGTAACTTCTAGGGGGGATAGTAGACACCTAGATGAGTCAGAAAGATATAGGATTTGGGGTCTCAGCCCAAATCCCAGGGAGTTAAAAATGTAGCGACACCTTAAAAAAATTATTGAAAAATTCATTTTGTAGAAGAACTACTATTGGTAAAAATTTAATTATGGTCTCAAAAATTGTGGTTCCATATTATCTTTAAAATTATCTCAAAAGTTTTCACTTTAAAAATTACTTTATTATGAAAAAAGTTAAAAAACCACAAAAAATATGAAACCTCTGCGAAAACCTTATTTTGTATTTCGAAATCCTTTCTTTTGATTTGATAATCTGAGAGATCGTAGTAGAAAACCCTTAAGTCCAAAGTTAAGTTAAAGATCATATTAAACCACAATTTTTGAGACCATAATTAAATTTTTACCAATAGTAGTTCTTCTACAAGTTGAATTTTTCAATAATGTTTTTGGGGTGCTGCTCCATTTTTAACTTCCTGGGATTTGGTCTGGGACCCCAAAATCCTATGTGATAATGACTTGTCTAGGTGTCTACTATCCCCCCTAGTAGTTATAAAACACTAATCTGATACACCCTGTATACTATACTCTATTCATTTAGAATTGGGGCTTGAGAAATAGTGCTTTCCCCCACGCAAGAAGCGTAACCATAGTTACTACCTTCGAGCAGCCCCAATAATAAGCCTTCTTTGTCACTTTGACGAAGATAGTTGCTATGGTTTCCGATCGGTTGTGGGGGAAGGAAATAATTTCAAGCGCCAGTTCAAAATGAACAGACTATAACTATACTATATTCATTTAGAATTGGCGCTTGAGAAATAGTGCTTTCCCCCACGCTAGAAGCGTAACCATAGTTACGCTCTTTGAGCAGCCAATAGTAAGCCTTCTTCGTCACTTTGACGAGGAGAGTTGCTATGGTTACCGATCGGTGATCGGTGGTTGGGGAAGGAAATATTTTCAAGCGCCAGTTCAAATTGAACAGAGTATAGGGTGGGTCATTTTCCTATGGCGAAAAAAATTTTTTACAAATTCTATGGGGCACAGCAAGAAAAAGGTGCCAAATGATCTCAAATTAACATGTGTGAAATATTATTCCATTATAATAACTCTTTTTGCCTCCGGATTGGCCTCAAAGGAAACAAAAATATGTATTTCAAATTTTTTAAAAATTTTATAAATTAAATTTTTTCTGTAGATAATTTTTTAAAGCGCAAAAATAAGGGTATTTAAAAGCAATTTTAATCATATTAGTCACATTTATACAATATCAATACACAAACAACTTCCAAAGTGGCAATATAATGTATTACATTATAAACTAAACAGGCGTAGAATAGGGGGATCTTTTTTGACAACAAACAGTGGATTGTCAGTGACAGATTTTAAATATTGGTAGATCAGATACATTCTCCCAGAATTATGCCCAGTGTAAAACGATATTTTTAAATTTTAAAGGTAGAAACAGTTGTATTTTCATAAATGTCGCGCTTTCAAAATTTAGCGGACAGTTATTTCATTGGATGGTCTTGGGAACCAAATGTGATGACATAAAATATGTTGAAATAAGTGTCTAATGGATAGTTTGCTCAGAGGCAATAGCAATATCAGGATTCACCTCAGTAATAATTTACCTTTTTTTTCTATAGCAATAGATTGAAACTCAGGCCCATAAATTGGAGGGTTCAGAATAGAAATGGACCAAGTCCACTTTAGCTACTTTTGAGCTACAGACGTTTAAAGTTAAAGCTTCATAACAAAATTACCTGTTAAAATTTTTTAAAAGTATATACTAAATTTAAGAAGTTCAAGGAGTAACTTAGACATTTACATAGGTTTTATTGGCCAATTTTCATAATATAACCCCAAAAAATCCAAAGTAGTGGACTTGGTTCAATTGTATTCTGAAAAATTTGAGGAAGATAATGAACCAACTCCAAGTGTTGCTAATACATTTTATTTTTAAATCTGATTAGAGATTAAATTACAAATATTAAAAGAAAATATCACTTCTTAGTTAAAAGGAAATTTAATCGACATAAAAAAACTCATCATCGGTGTCATTTCCTTCAGTTGTTTTGTTATCCTGGGTTTGACGAGTTGTCTGATTCCCTGGAAGGTTTCTGAAGTATCCATGATAAATAGGGGGTATGTAAGGGAGTAAGGACAACATGCCCTCCTTTTTTTAAAGCCATTTGTCTTCTAGTTGGGTAAAGCTGACCCTGCTGTACAGTCAACAAGGTTTGCCCTTTCACGGGTCTTCCTGACTGACGTTGTTTACTGGTCTTTTTCGAGATGTCTAAGGTTCTGAACCCCGAAACTTCACTGAAAGATTCATTTATTTTTATTTGGAAGGGTGCTCCTTTTTCAAACTTTCAAGATTTTCTCTCCACTGCCGATTTGAAGACAGCTTCAGCGGGTGAGTGACTGGTGTGAGGTGGAGCTATAGGAGGTAAAAGGAGGCAGTCCGCTGGGCCAGAAGTTTGTCCATGGGAAAAGCCTTGTTAAAAAAGTTGCCATTAGTGTCTATGGAGATGAATACTCTGTCTATACTCTGTGTTATAAACTGTCAAAAGCTCTAACTAAAGGGTTTAAAGCACGTCAACACAGAATTGTATACATTACTAAGATCACTTGGACTTGGTTCAGTAGTATTCTGAATAAAAATGAAAATCTCTCACAATGCAAAAGAACTTCCTGATGTCTAGCGGATATTATGAGAACTAGGACTTAGCTCATTATTGCACTAAAATTTTACATAGTTGGTGCATGTTATAGCGTTGCTAACTCAAAAATTACAAAAAGTGGACTTGGTCGTATTCAATTCTGAACCCTCCAATTATACTTCTTCAGAGGGAGGATAGACTCAAAATAGCTTCTTAGCATTCACTTATGCGTTCATAAAAGTTTAAATACCGTAAAACGGGGTGAATCGGATCAATTTTGAACTTTGAACTGCTGCCAAAAGTTTAATAATAAAGATTTTGGAATGCTTTGAAAAGAATATTTCGAGTCCCAATTAATACTTTAAGAACCCGTTGAAAAAATTTAATTATCTTGAACGGTTTATTTTATATAAATTTTTAAGTGCCGTGATCCGATTCACCCTCAATGCGGGGTGAATCGGATCACTGCCACTTTTTGTGAAAAAAACGCAATTTTTCTGTCTTAAAGTGATCAGAATCCTGAAATTAGCCTTCAAATAGTCTAATAAGGTAAAATGAATACATTATACTAAAATAATGAACATTTTTAAAAATTAAATATAAGGTTTTCATAAAAGTTATGATACTTTTTACCAAAGTTTCATGTTTGAAATATTTTTTGAAAAACTGGTAACAGGTGGAGATTTCAAACAAAGGTTATTTTGGTTTATGTATATTTAAGAATATAATGTATGGTTTTGGTAGTTCTGGTGGTATTATTTCTTTTCAAAATGGTGGTTAGAAAAGAAGACGGCAAATGACGATTTTCGTAAATTTTTTTTCGGCCGCTTTAAAAACTGTGAAGAATGCATTATTCATGGCTAATAAAAGTTTTACTGTATATTTGCAATGTTTAAATTAAGATGTCAAAGATTTGAGATGATTTGATAAGTTTAAGATAGCAAATTTTGGCTTTAAAACTGCATGTAACTGGTAATTTTCCATAGTTCTTTAGCACTTCACTCGCTCCGTTGAGCAGCTGGTGTATGAAATATAAGCAAGACAGATGTTTTGCAGATGTTTTTCTGAAATAAATTAATTATTAAAGCATTGAAAGTCTTTCCATAACATTATTGTTTTATCTGTTTCCAGTTTCGAACAATAAGTGTTGCTTTTTATAGTGTTTTCAACATTTCATATGAAGAAAAGAATCGTTTCGTTCGCTTTACCGTAAGTTTAGCGAGTGCAATTCTCAGAAGCTTAAATATAATGAGCTCTTAAATATCGAACTGATATCTGCACCTATATTCAAAGATAATTTAATATACGGCATATTACTAAACAGCTGGGCCTATATGTAAGTTTTCTTGTTGATTTTGATGTCGTTTTAGTGAAAATTTCTTTCGAATGACCAACAAATACTGAGAGAGGTTTTTCCCAATAGATTTTATTTGAGATCAAAATTTCCCATCTAAAACTTATCGGTAAACCTTAATACTTTGACAAATTAATGTAAACATACAGCAAAACTTTTACTAGCCATGAATCATGCATTCTTTCCAGTTTTTGAAGCGGCCGAAAAAATTTAACTAAAATCGTCATTTGCGGTCTTCTTTTCTAACCGCCATTTTGAAAAGAAATAATACCACCAGAACTACCAAAACCATACATTATATTCATCAATATACATAAAACAAAATCCTTTTTGTTTGAAATTTCCACCTATTACAAGTTTTTCAAAACAAAATTTCAAACACGCATTTTAATGACTGATCCGATTCACCCCACATCAGTAGTCGGAATGGACTTGTTTTACTAAAAAATTCAGCAAAAATCGGAATTACCATCTATTGAAAATTTGACTGCAAAGAAATCTTTGGAAGAATCGGGACCACACGGGGGATACCGAAAATTGAGAAAATAAAGTTATTTTTTTGGTTCAATAAGGAAAGTTTTGACAACCACGTTTTTGTGACCTTTTTTGTATTCAACTTCAAAGCCGTAGTAGACCTAAGATATTATCGCAAAATAATTTTTGATGGCTGAAACAACTTCTGAACAATGCGTAGAATAAGTCAGAATTTATCCTGATTTTATAACTCTAACACAACCGGAGCTATGATGGTTTAAAAAACTTTTTTCAAAAGTGATCCGATTCACCCCACTGATCCGATTCACCCCGTTTTACGGTATAGCAAATTTAACTGTTTAAAATAAACACAAGTAAGTTCTAAAAATTAATGTAGCTAATTAAAAAATTTCTAGGGTAATACTGATCTTTGAGCTGAAAACGCTGATCTACCGCTCTTCTTAAGAAAGTATTTAACAATTTGACTCTTAAAATATGTTTTTAATTAATTTTTGGAAAAGGGACTTCTTATGGGGACACTTTGGATGGACTATCCCAAATATGCGACTGAAATAAAAAAACTAACCTTTAAATATTGTCCAAATATCATTTGGGGGTTGAAACCTTATAAGGGAACGTACCCATACTACGTGACCCATTCAGGGGAGGGAGGGGGGTCTTCAAAATACCACGCTCGGTCACAGGGGGGAAGGGGGGGCTTAGGGATTCGTCACGTAGTCAATTTCTTCTAGTCAATACGACAAAATTAAGCCAAATTAATTATTGAAATTTGCCAAATTAAGACTAATTAAGCCGAATTAATTATTAAAATTAGACAAATTAATTTTTTAAAACTTTCTGTTTACAAAAAATTATGGCAAAATGGTAAAAAATGGGTCACGTAGTATGGGTACGTTCCGTAACCCACAAAAGGTACCAACCTTCTGACTTATCCATTTTTATTAAATTTAATATTTTTACCATCCTACTCAATCGGAAATAAAGGTTTCTCACATTATAATGATTCCAGCAAGAAATTTTTGATTACCAGTTCTAATCATTGATATATTTTAAAATATGTTGTATACAACTCAAGTGTTTCAACTCTGGTTTCATTTTTAATTATTTTTTAGTCTTCAATGATGATTTTTATACCATTGTGCACGTTTACATGCATGAAAAATTCGTGCAATTAAGGTAAAAGCCAAATTTTCGTTCGTCCATTTTTACATGAAATTACTAGATTAATTGAAACTTTGACGAAAATCCGGAGGTGAAACGAGTTATTATAATGAAATAATATTTCACACATGTTAGTTTGAGACCATTTGGCACTTTTTTGTCACTGTGCCCCTGGGAAAATGTAAAAAAAATATTTTGACCCACCCTACTGTATACTCCAAACGATATAGCAATAGTTCCCAAACTATTTTGGTCGTGGAACCCCCAAATTTGTTGCTAATGATCACGGAACCCTGATTATTTTTCAATCAATGACTATTCAAAATTTTTATATACTCCCCAAAATTTTTTTATCCCAGCACGGGTCCAAGGGGGGGGCACTTTTCCAGACAATCACCTTTACCTTTTGGAAAAAATGTCAAATTCTTGGGGATTTTCTAAAAGTATCATACAAGATCCTCTTGTGGTACCGCTGGGGGGTATGGATGAGGTCCTTCCATAGAATAATTTTTAAATTTGACTTGTAGAAGTGTTAAACTCATTTTGAAAAGCTGTTTGGGTCCAAGGGGGGACTTTTCTGGACCATTACCTTTATTTTAATTTTGACAAAAAAATGTCCAAATCCTGGGGATTTTAAAAAAAGTATCACACAAAATCCCTTTGTAGTACCATGGGTGGGTCTGGGGGTCCTCCACCAAGAAAAAATTTTGAAATTCGACTGGTAAAAGTAGGGTTTTAACTCATTTTGAACACCTTTTTGGGTCCAAAGGGGTCGGCACTGTCCCTTCTTAGTTTTTTTACAACATTCTTATTTTTTAATGAAATAAAGTTTTTCACATGGAACCCCTAAATTTTTTCACTTCGGGAACACCGCGATATAGCAACCAAATAGTGAGATTTTTGACCATACACGTAATGGCATGTTTTTATTGAATAAATATACTACATTTTAAGCCCAAGTTTACTAAATAACTTGAATAGTTTTTGAAATATTGGACTTTAAATTTCCAGTGTTTTTCTTCTACAATAATGCGTTTTGGGGAATTTTCATTGTTGTGTATTGAGAAAATTAGACTATCAATGTGCTTTTCCTGCTTTTAATTAGCTGGGAATAATTGAAATATCACAGGTAATTAAAAGTACAGCTAAGGGGAAATACGACTCAGTTGAAAGATATATGGTGAAGCTTTTGGGTTATTAAGAAAAATAAATTGTCCTTATTCATAATGTAAAGTATTCTCTAATGTGTGAAATATTCTAGTACTATGAGTCTTTATATCAAACTAAAAGCTTACCTCTTTTCCCCTACGCTCATTAAGTTTTATGAGTTGTTCTGAAGGAGAATCCCCAAAAATCCTAAAACCAAGTTTTCATTTTCAGGTGTTCATGTTTTTTTTGTATATTTCTGAAGCAAAGCACGTAAAGATTTGATTTTACTTTTATAAAAAATGTTCATATCTTAATCTCGAGTTTTTTTTTCTCTTCAGGTATTGTGCTGGGAGTTTGCTCAGCAGTGAAGAATACCGACGACTTTCATTTCGGAGGTTTGTTCTGTGTTGGAAAAGAATACAGACATCTAGATATTGCAACTAAAGTTAGTTTAATTTTTCTCTTTCTTAACCAAGAAAAATAAAAATTAAATGGGAATAAAAATTATACCCTAAAAGTATTTTCTGCTGAGAAAACCATACTCAATTTGGTAGTAAAAAGTCCATTTAGGGCTTTAGATTTGAAACACAACTACACTGCTCAAAACAATTAAAGGCTCACAACAATCGCACTAGACTTGTCCTAGACTTGTTTTATTGGATTCCTGTCGAGAGAACATGCTGGTCGATCCCTTTCTAGCGATTTCTTCATCTTGAAGATTATCTTAAACTAGGGTGGCACAATGTTTTCTGCAATTACCATCACTGAAAGTTAAATTATCCCCGATTTCTCCTGCATGAGATGTGTAAGGATATTGACCTAATTACCCTGAACCACCAGAAATGGTTCCTTTGGATGTGAGGGGTCTATATTCCATAGATAGAGATGGTGCTCTATATCATCACTCCACATCTTCAAATCTGACTTCCTCATGCACAAAAAACGGGTTGTCTAAGGTGGAATAGAGTAGGTACCTGTGAATTTTTTCAGAATTATCGGATAATATCTTGAAGTGCTACGTTGACCCTGAAGGTTCCCCATGTTAATCCTATGGTGCATACAAGCCAAAAATTGGTTTTTCGCCCCTCATTTCTACCCTAATCACCCGAAGAATGTCTTCCCTCGAGTAATCGACACTATGTGAAGTATGCTACCCAACAAAACTTGAATAATTGCCTAAATCTCTATATTATGCTGATTATGGACTCTAATTTGAACGAGGAAACACGCGATTTTCGACGAAATTTGAGCTTACAAAAAAACCATAATATAGAGTTTTAAGCTATTATTCAAGTCTTGTCGGGTAGCATATATATTATGTCAAATGTTGTTATTTCTTGGATAAAAATATTTTCACACTTTTAGGCGCATTTTTGAAGTCGTTCTCTTTTTTGTTACTTACCATGTGTTTCCCTGATGACAATATGAGTAACCCTATATTATGTGCTTGAAATAAAGTTTCACTAACTATGCTTTTTGTAATACGGATCTTTCTTTTTCATAGTTATTTGACCTACTTGAGAGGCGTACTCAAGCCATTAACGTCGGCACCAACGCCCGCCAGAATTTGATAACACACCACAAACGAAGGTGCTTCAAAGTGATAGAAAGCGACTGGTCATCTTTTGAGTATGAAAGAACCAACAGCGTCGACCCAACGGTCCTTACCGATGATCTACCCCCTGGCGTGGACATCGTTCCATACGACGATGGAATTTTCTCCTCCATCGCTGCCTACGACAGATCTGTAGTGCACATGGATCGCACAGATATTCTCGATATCAGCTTACATGAAGATGACAGCCTTACATTAGTGGCCGTACAGGACGGAGTCTGCGTCGGTTACGGCTGCATAAAGATGGCTAACACAGGGGCGGGACGTGTCGGTCCCCTCTATGCAGAAGATCCACGAGTGGCTGAAACAATGTTCAGAAGGCTGATAATTGGATTCCCAAAAGCAAAAGGCGTGACTATGATAACTTACAGCACTAATCTGCATGCAAATAAGTGGATGATGAAGCTAGGGGTGAGAGTCTATGATAACTTTGTGAGGATGTATTCGAAAGCAAAGTTGTGTTGTGATGTAAGCAAGATTTTTGGGCAATTTGATATTGATTTTACACCTTTTTAATTGTTTATGTACCGGTGATGAAAACACAGATAATTGTACACTCGAGAATATAAAATCATTTTTACTTTATGAGGATGATAAAGCCGAGCTGATTTGTGATGTAAGCAAAATTTTTGCACAATTTGATACTGGTTTTACACTTTTTTTATTGCTTATGTTTTTACATCTGATGATAATCCAGATGATATGTACAAGAGAAAATAAAATTATTTCTACCACACCACATTTATAATTAATAAATTGTTCAAATGAAAACATAAAGAATTGTGAATGGTCCTTTTTCTGTTGAAAAAAAATGGAATAAGACCCATTTTTCTATGGGAAAAACAAAGTGTTATGAAATTGCCACGGAACCCCCTCAATTTTTTAGACCTACAGGTAAAACTATTTTGGCAAAGTTTGGGCTCTGTACCTTAATTAGAAAGCGATGCCAAAGAGGAGTGAAAAAGTCCAAATTCGAAGATTTTTATACAAAACAACTAAAAAACCAAAGATAAAACCATCTTATTTTGTTCATGATTTTTTATAAGAAACTACTAACGTTATAGATATAATGTTCCAGGTTTTGTTTTTTTATCACCTTTATTTTGGTTGTAGTAATTTTCTAATGTCCAAAGAACTCTTGTAAAGTTGTTTTTCCTGCATTTTTAAACAGCTAATAACTCTAGAACTATACAACTTTAAAAATATGAAACCAGGCTCATTTTTAGTGATTTCATTTTCTTTCAATTGGTGTGCATCATAACCACCTTTTTCAAAAATTAAAAAAAAAATGAGAATAAAAAATTAAATAAAAAATTTTTTTAGAAAATTTTTTAATTAAGAAATTTTAAAGGTTTTTAACTCCTAAAATAAACCTTTCTGTCAAATTTCAAGTTAAAATAAAAAAATTCATGGAGAAAAAAATGAAAACCCTAAACACCCTCAAATAATACAACAAAAGAGCTATTAATTAACACGGAAAATTTCCCTCCTCTTTGGAATCGACTTCTAATTCAAATACAGAGTTGAAATTTTGGCTATGACCTACTATTTGCTGTTAAAAAAATAGAGGGATCCCAGAACTTTACCTGAAAAAAAGTTTTTTGGGCCACCCTAATGCCCTTGTGAGCTTGAAAACTCAATGCTACGCAAGTTTTCAGTTTTCGTTGACAGGTTAACCTGTGGATTAGAAGGTTGTGAGGTGATTAAGACTTGGTAAAACCACATTTATAAACTAACAATTTATTTAGCAAGTAACAATGTTAACTCCAAATAACAATTAACAAGTTAAAACAATTTTGAATTAAGTTATAACAAATGAATGCCGCAGTAGCCAGCCGAGGGAGAATGCCGAGAGTCAGGAAAGGTAAGATCTGCTAGTTATTTGCTTGATTACGTTGTTTAATGGTTTCTCAGCGGCCGAAGGCAGCTCCTAAACCAGATTGATTGAATGACATACAGTGTGTTTCAGGTAAGTGTTTCATAAATTCTAATAACTTCTAGAGGGGATAGTACAAAAAAAATCCCAGGGAGTTAAAAATGGAGCGACACCCCCCAAAAAATTTTTAAAAATTTGATTTGTAGAAGAACCACTTTTGGTAAAAATTTAATCAGGGTCTCAAATTTGGTGGTTTAATATTATCTTTAAAATTATCTTAAAAGTTTTCACTTTAAAATTTGTTTTATTACGAAAAAAATTAAAAAAACACACAAAATGTGAAAACGCTGCCGAAACCTTATTTTGTATTTCGAAATCCTTTCTTTTGATTTGATAATTTGAGAGAAGTTGAACTCCATAATAGTTGAAAACCCTTAAGTCCAAAGTTTCACGTAAATATTCTAAATATTAAACACTTGAGATCCAGATAAGTATAATATTAACCCGACCCGCCGCAAACACCTTTAAGTTCTGAGTTTTTGTTAATTTTTTTGAAAAACAGAAAAAAAACAAGATAAAAATCTTAACAATTTTTTGCAATATTCTTATGATGAACTACTATTGTTCGAGATATAATCCCACAGGTTTCGTTTTTTTATCACCCTTCATTAAGGAGTAGTAATTTTTTTAGTGTTACGCAAGTATTGTAAAGTTGTTTTTCCCGCATTGAGAAAATAACTATTACTTAACAACCCCTTAACTTTAACACATGAAGTTGGGTTTATGCAGGAAATTGAGAGATATGCAATAAGAACAACTTCCAAAAAATTTCAAAAATTTGAAGAAAAAGTGAAAAAAATTTTTTAAAAAATATTTTTGAAAACAAATTGTATTGCAATTGTACGAAGGGATGTAATAGATTTTTATTCAGTCAACTGAAAAGTCACTTAATATTATAAGGTGATGTAAAACATTTTGTTTCCGGGCCCTTAAAAGTCAATATAGTGAAAAAAATCGATGTTCGAATATCGGAAAATTGATATTCAATATGACCCTGAATATCACACCATATGGGGCCGCCGATGTGGGGATGTAATAGATTTTTATTCAGTCTTCTTAAAAAAAAACTTATTATTATACACTACAGTGATGTATCAAATTTTGATTCTAGGCCCTTAAAAAACGATACATCAAACTTCTATCTTTGATCATTAGAATATCGATGTTATATGTCCCTCCATATGACCCTATATATCACACCATATGTGGCTGCAGATGTGGGGATGTATAATGTTGTATTTTTATATTATTATTGTATATTATTGTATTATTGTATATTTTATATTATTGTATAAATTTTGATTCTAGGCCCTTAAAAGACGATACATCAAACAGGTATGTCTGAATATCAGAATATAGATGTTCAATATGACTCTCCATAAGACCCCATATTCCCATATATTACACCATATGTGGCCGCATATGAAGGGATGTGATAGATTTTAGTCCCCTTAAAAGTATGTTATAAGTTTATGTCAAATATTTAAAAATTTTTATTCCGGGCTCTTAAAAGTCATTAGAGTGAAACACATCGATGTTCGGATGGTGGAATATTGATATTTAATATAACCATCCATATGACCCTATATATCACACCATATGAGGCCGCCGATTTCGTGATGTAATAGATTTTTATTCAGTCCCCATAAAAGAAATTTATTAATATACAGTAGGGCGTATCATGAAAAACTTTTTTTAAAAATTCAAAAAGGCATACTGAAAAAAAGTTGCCTTAGGGGTCACATATTCACCATGAAAAATTTCAGCCCGATCAAAAAATGTTTAGGTCCCCCGGAATTGGGCCAAAGTTTTGGAAATTGCCGCATTTTTCAACAAATTGGCCGAAACCTAGAAGATAAAATTTTTATATAAAGTTCATAATTTTTCTAGGATAATCTACTATCCTACCTTATAGTTGGCAGTTGGTTTCATATTTTTACTACTCTCCGTTTAGGAGTAATAGTTTTTTTTAACATAACACGATATTCGTGAAGTTGTTTTTCCTGCATTACTAAAGTTACCATAAATCAAGTTCTATCTACCCTAGAAAGTTGTAGTTTGTGTCATTTTGATTAGTATTTTATTTTCTAACATATTTTATGCCCTGTACAAATTATTTTGGTTTTGTTTTACCTGAAACACCGTGTATAATTATAAAAATAATACTAATTTTGTCGTTTACAGTAATATTTTTAAAACTCCTATGATGTGAATTTGTTAAAAGAAATTTGTCCATAAAAATGCACATGAACTCAGATAACAGTACATAATAATTTAAATTTAATATATTTACTAATAATTCTAGCTATTCTAATTAAATGAAAAGTATTTGATTTAACCTTTTTTAAGACTCATTTTTTGGTAAAGAGTAAAAATTCTAACAACAAATAAAACTAACAAAAAAGCCAATATTACAAGGTATAAGTAAAATAAGATTTATTTTACATATTCACTAAGTATTACAGTAGGTATAAAGGATCACATACACTTTTACACATAGTACATACAAACATTTTTGTTCCTTTGTTTTTGAAGAAGCATCTAAAAAATCCCGTTTAGTTTCGAACTTGGAAAGGAATTTACTGTCCAATAACCTGGATTTAATAAACACATCCCAATTTTAACCCTTAAATACGAAGGGGAGCTTCAGTGACTTCCTTCACAATATTTTTAACTGCTTGGGTGTGCGAAGGAATTCTATCACTCAATCCAGTTTCAACGATTTGCTCGATTTCTTCTTTTTATTAAGTTATTTAGAAGTGGTGGTTCAGTTACAATCATAGACTACCAGTTTATGATGTCAACGACATCATCCACCTCGAAATTTACTTGAGGGGGTTTGCGAGCTTCCTGTATTTTTTATTTGCCATCGATCTGATGTTTTTTGAGGGTCAAGTAACATTTCTTAAAAGAAGTTGATCTGGGTTCACCCTAAAGACATACCTTTGCATGGTAGATTTAACCCCATCCTTCAGATCATTGTCTAAATACTTTATGCTGATTCCCTATAGGAAAAAGGGTTTTTAAATCACCTCAAGTAAATTTCAAGGCGGATGATATCGTAGACATCATAAACTGTCAGTCTATGTGACTGTAACTGAACCACCACTTCTAAATAACTTAAAGAAAAAATCGAGTTAATCGTTGAAACTGGATTGAGTGATAGAAAGGAGTTCAAAATTTTCCTTCGCACACCCAAGCAGTTGAAAATATTGTGAAGGAAGTCACTGAAGCTCCCCTTCGTAATTCTGGGTTCAAAAACTGTGATGTGTTAATTAAATCCAGGTTATTTGACAGTAAATTCCTTTCCAAGTTTGAAACTAAATGGGATTTCTTCGATGCTTCTTCAGTAACAAAGGAACAAAAATGTTTGTATCTACTATGTGTAAAAGTGTATGTGCTCCTTTATACCTACTGTAATACTAACTTAGTGAATATGTAAAATAAATCTTATTTTACTTATACCTTGTAATATTGGCTTTTTTGTTAGTTTTATTTGTAGTTAGAATTTTTACTCTTTACCAAAAAATGAGTCTTAAAAAAGGATAAATCAAATACTTTTCATTTAATTAGAATAGCTAGAATTATTAGTAAATATATTAAATTTAAATTATTATGTACTGTTATTTGAGTTCATGTGCATTTTTATGGACAAATTTCTTTTAACAAACTCACATCATAGGAGTTTTAAAAATATTACTGTAAACGACAAAATTAGTACTATTTTTATAATTATACACGGTGTTTCAGGTAAAACAAAACCAAAATAATTTTTACAGGGCATAAAATATGTTAGAAAATAAAATTCTAATCAAAATGACACAAACTACAACTTTCTAGGGTAGATAGAACTTGATTTATGGTAACTTTAGTAATGCAGGAAAAACAACTTCACGAATATCGTGTTATGATAAAAAAAACTATTACTCCTAAACGGAGAGTTGTAAAAATATGAAACCAACTGCCAACTGTAAGGTAGGATAGTAGATTATCCTAGAAAAATTGTGAACTTTATATAAAAATTTTATCTTTCTAGGTTTCGGCCAATTTGTTGAAAAATGCGGCAATTTCCAAAACTTTGGCCCAATTCCGGGGGACCTAAACATTTTTTGATCGGGCTGAAATTTTTCATGGTGAATATGTGACCCCTAAGGCAAATTTTTTTCAGTATGCCTTTTTGAATTTCGAAAAAAAGTTTTTCGTGAAACGCCCTAATATACAGTGATGTGAAAAATTTTGATTCTAAACCCTTAAAAGACGATACCCCGCTCTGTAGTCGACCACGTTATCTTGTTATTGAAATGTAAACTCCTTCCCTAACTGACATCTTTCCCCTCCCGAATCGAAATCACAACTTAAATTTAGACTCATATGACGTCATCACTCCAATGTGGGAGAGGCTGCCAACGGAAGCAGCAAATAACGGACAGAACCTGATAATTTTCTAAAAGTAAAATACCAAGAACAAGGTTATTGTGTTTTTCTGCATATGTACACATGTTCAATTTCAATAAACAACTTCTACTTCAACTTGTAACTGGAACAGTAACTGGATGTTTGTGTTTCGCCGGTTTCGCCGAAAACCGTTTTTCCTTCCCCCCCTTGTTGAAAAAATCCCTACTGTCCCCTCTACCCTCCCCCCTAATCACCGATATTTCCCTCACATTTCGGGATCGGGCAAAGAAATCGATTCTGGAGTAGAATCGAATGCATTTTCCCAATGAAAACCCTGTGGTGCACCGACCCTGTGACAGTTTTATGACTTATAACTCATCCTATCAATGTCTGACGCCCTTTGATAGCCTGTCTTTTGTATTGGATGGATAGTGTACTGATCCAATTAGTTGGTTTCTTAGAAAATGTAGAGTTGAGGGGTGAAAAAAACCCATAGGGTGTCTAAAAAATACATTTTAATTTTGGGTTAGATGACAAAATAAATAAAAATTAACGCAAAATATTTAATAGTATTTAATTTATGATATACAACTAATTATGCAAATAGAATTAAATATCAGTGCCAGTTACAATTTTTTTCTTATTTATAAAAACTAGGGAGCTACCGCCCCCTGCTCGCTATCGCTCGCCAACCCCCGTTAATTGCTGACGCAGGACCTTTTGGAATTGCTTCGCAATTCCAACAAATTCCAATTCGCTGAACTTAATACACTTTATAAAACAATTTAAAAATTCACAGAAAAAACGTCAACGAACTTTCCAAAAATACTTCACCAAATCCCCTCCATAAATAAATCTCCCTTAAAAGTTTGAATATATAATATGAACTCAAACTTATGAAAAATAATCTTAATTATTTTTAATCTATGATTATAAAAATAACTAATTCTAACTGTTTATCAATATTCGGACCAAACAAAAACCATATAATATGTAATAAAACCAGTATAATATGCCTAGTGTTTATTATTCATATTTTTGTTTAAACTCAGACTTGTTAAACAATACAGTTTAAGCAATTGAAAATAAAAAGAGACAATATATCACTCTATGTTTACAATTAATTTCGATAAAATCAGACTAAAAATTATAAATATTGGACAAAAATGGTGAAATTTTAGTATGAAATGGCGTACATGTAAGTTTTTAGAATGTTTTTATCAGTCTTAGAGTGATATTTCATCAAGAAAGTACTTTTTTAAATGGTGAAAAAACATGTTTCATCTTAAAATATAGCTCCAATCGGTCGTTGTGATTGGATGCATAATAATTTGAATGACAGTATTTGCTTTGTAACTGCGACCTTATCCGTTATCTAAAAAAATGGAAATATTTTAAAATTGAGAATTTTTTTGAAAAATCGAAGGGCCTACTCGGAAATCCGGAAAGAATCCGGACATTTTGATACCATATATGTGTCAAGGATACATGTTTTTTTGTGTGTCAATTTGTAACGGAGAGTTGGAATTAAAGAAACTAAGCACTAAAATGTAGGGGAGGATTAGCCTTTACAACACAAAGGAGTTTCCTTAGTGTAATGGTATTTTTAAAAATTAAATGATCGGGGAAGGTATTTTTAATGATCATGCAAGATCCCTTATTTGTTCAAAGAAATGTATTATCATTGAAATTCCTTCCCCGATCCCCTATCATCATTTTTCTAAATACTATTACATTCTAAAGAAACTCAATTCTTTGGCTAAAAGATTAATATTGCACTTTTAAAACTCACCCCACGGTTTAGCCCTCATGCAATAATTTTTTTCATTCCATTATGTTTTGTTTCGTTACACGGGCTTTATCAAAACAGCCTTTTGTAACGCTCTCGCACTACATTAGGTCCTATAGCTCTATAGCCTATTCCTATTCTAAATATGCTTGTCTAGGTCCCCTCTACCTCATCACCAAATATTGATGTTGAATTTTGAATCACCCTGTATAAAATATAAAATAAGTGTTGGGTATAAAATAAGTTATTGGGTGAGAATACAGGGCCAGAGAAAAAAAATTTCCCTATCAATATTTTAAGGGGGTAAATGGGCCCTCCATTGATAATGGAGTTCCATTATACATTTAGAGCAGTGACAGAAACTTCTATGTAAGAGGTATTTAACCAAAAAAATTTAAGTTTTTTGCAATGAATATGATTATTTCTGAACTCAATGCAAATTTTTAACGTATGTGCTCCCTTTAAATGGTATTTTTTAGGTTTTATTGAGAGATATCGGTCTAATTATCATTTTTGGCAATTTATGAACAATTTATAATTTATAATTTATGAACAACTTTGAAGTAGTGAAATTGTGATTTTCTGCAGCTTTTTAACTAATAAAGAGAAATATTTGACCCGAGAGGTCCTCTAAAAGATGTATAAGGGACATGAGTGCACAGGTACGCAATTGCAGATATCAGTGAAAATTTCTGTGTTTAAGGGGTGCTGAAACGGCACAAAGAATTGCATAGTTTCACAGAAAGGAAATATGTTATTAACGTTCAAAAAAAGAAGCATTTTTAGTGTTTATGGACTTATACGTGGCTGAAAAGAAAGATATATCTGTAAAATTATCTCAATTATCTTTAAAATGAAGTTTAAAGAGATCTAATCGGGTCAAGGATTTCTCTTTATTCGTGAAAAATAGGCAGAAAATCACAATTTGACTAACTCAAAGTTTTTCATGAGAAACAATATTGAAAGAATAAAGTTACTTTCCGGGTCCCCAGACCTAAACGCAGTCAGGCATATGCGAGACCTACTAAAAACATGGTTAATGGTAAGATACCACTTACAAAAATGACCCAGATGCTAAAACTTGCCAAAAATGATGATTAGACCGATATCTCTCAATAAAACCGAAAAAATACCATTTAAAAGGAGCACAAACGTTTAAAAATTTGCATTGAGTTCAGGAATAATCATATTCATTGCAAAAAAACTTAAACTTTTTTGGTTAAATACCTCTTACATAGAAGTTTCTGTCACTGCTCTAAATGTGTAATGGAACTCCATTATCAATGGAGGGCCCATTTACCCCCTTAAAATATTGATAGGAAAATTTTTTTTCTCGGGCCCTGTATTCTCACCCAATAAACATCTTTTGGTATGATTTTCATGGATAAACAATAATTCTACTATTTGTTAAGTTGAAAAATCAGTTCTGTCCTTAATTTTTGCACAGCAGTGTAGTTTACAGTAAGGCCTCCCTGGGAGATAAAAGTTTTACAATAATATCCTTAAAACTAGCACTGTTAAGTTGTTTTGAGACTTAAACAGGGTGGCTACAGAATCTGAGGAACAAATTATATCCAACCAAATTATATCAAATCATACCAGTTTGCAAATATATTGAATGGAAATGTGTGGCACATTATTTAATATTACTTCTTCCGTGGTATATTTGTGTAATAATACGAAAAATTTCAACATATATTGCTGTTTAAAACATTCAAATAATTGTATTCGGGAACAAAAATCGCAAAGAGTATACTGGTAAGTTAATTAATGGCTTAATGTTAGCGTTAATCTCCCACTTTACTGCAACCACAAACTAAAATTTCGCATTAAATCCGTGATTTCACCGCAGAGGGATCTAATAGTATATACCCCATTACCCCATGCAAAATCATTTTCATTATTTTAAATGATAAAATTTAAGGAGAGATATTAATTTGTATGCAAACGAATTTACATAGTATTAGATTTTTTACAAAGATAAATTGACTGTACGTATAAAATATTTAGCTTAACGCGGTGCTTTCGAGTATTAAAGATTGGAACGAATTTAAACAGTTTCCCAGAATACCATCTACATTTCATTTATACAGAAAACAATCTCCTGATTTAAGCTGTCATAAGATTTACTAATATTCAAGGATATTGCATCAGCCTGTTCTTATTAAGGTTATTTGTTTGGGAAAAGGATAATTAAGCGATTTTTTTTCACACTAAACGATAATTTTTACAGGAAAACCAAAATGCTGGGTTGTAAAAAATTTGATATTGTCTAAAAATTCTTAGTCTTTAATGATAAAGGTATAATGACCAGTTATGGAACGAAAATATCTAAAAATTTTGATTTGAGAATTATATTTTACTTAAAAATGATCGATATAAGTTGAAGAAGTGTCAATTTCTCCAATTCGAATATTAATGAAATTCGCGATGCCATTACTGTACAATACAAGTACATCAAGGTAATCATCACTCACTAGGTACGAGATCCAATACTAAATTCACATTTAAATCTGCTCCCCGATTATTGCATTTTTACTTAACGGTGATAGCAAAGTTATCATTAAGAAAGTATTCAATTGTATAAGAATGAAAACGATCGATAAATCCTACTTATACACTGCTGTTCAAAAATTAAGGACGGAACGGTTTTTTAAACATAACACCTAGTAGAATTATTGTTCATCCATGAAAATCTTACCAAAAGATGTTCAATGGGTGAGAATACAGGGCCCGAGAACAAATTTTCCCTATCAATATTTTAAGGGGGTAAATGGGCCCTCCATTGATAATGGAGTTCCATTACACATTTGGAGCAGTGGCAGAAACGTCTGTGAAAGAGGTATTTAACCGAGAAATTTAAGATTTTTTGCAATGAATACGATTATTCCTGAACTCAATGCATATTTTCAATCACTTGTGCTGCCTTTAAAGGGTATTTTTTAGGTTCTATTGAGAGATATCGGTCTTACCATCATTTTTAGCAAGTTTTAGCTTCAGGGTCATTTTTGGTAAGTGGTATCTTACCGTCAACCATGTTTTTAGTGGGTCTCATATGTGTCTGATTGTGTTTAGGTCTGGGGACCCAAAGGTATCTTTATTATTTCAATATTGTTTCTTATGAAAAACTTTGAGAAAGCCAAATTGTGATTATCTGCGGATTTTTCACTAATAGAGAGAAATTATTGACTCGAAAGGTCTTCTAAAAGAATCAAATGGGCCATGATGATACAGATATGCATTTTCAGACATCACGGAAAATCTCTTTTGAATATAGGGGGTGTTGAAACGTCTATAAGTATAGTACAGATTAAAAAGAGAAATTCGATCCCCTTAAACTTCATTTTAAAGATAATGGAGATATTTTTACAGATATATCTTTCTTTTTAAACATGTATAAGTCCATAAAAAGTAAAAATACTTTTTTTTAACGTTAATAGCAAATGTTCTTTCTGTGAAACTAATGCATCTCTTTGGGCCGTTTCAGCTTTCCTTAGACAGCACAGAAATTTTCGCTGATATCTGCAATCGCATGCATGTGTCCTCATGTCCCTTTTACTTCTTTTGGAAGACCTCTCGGTTCAATGATTTCTCTTTATGAGTGACAAAGCTGCACAAAATCAGAATTTGACTATCTCAAAGTTGTTCTTAAGTAACGATATTGAAAGAATAAAGTTACTTTTTGAGTCTCCAGACCTAAACACTATCAGACACATATGAGACCTACTAAAAACATGGTTGACGGTAAGATACCACTTACTAAAAATAATCCTGAAGCTAAAGGGTAATTCCATGGAAATGTTACATTAGTCACGCATATATTCTACCTTATTTCATACAAGATAACCTCCTAGGTTAGTCTAACCTGGTGGGTTAGACTAACCCACCAATTTTTAGGAAGGAGGAGGTTATCTTGTATGAAATAAGGGAGAATATATGCGTGACTAATGTAACATTTCCATGGAATTACCCTAAAACTATCTAAAAATGATGGTAAGACCGATATCTCTCCATAGAACCTAAAAATACCCTTTAAAGGCAGCACAAGTGATTGAAAATATGCATTGAGTTCAGGAATAATCATATTCATTGCAAAAAATCTTAAATTTCTCGGTTAAATACCTCTTTCGCAGACGTTTCTGCCACTGCTCCAAATGTGTAATGGAACTCCATTATCAATGGAGGGCCCATTTACCCCCTTAAAATATTGATAGGGAAAATTTGTTCTCGGGCCCTGTATGCTCACCCATTGAACATCTTTTGGTAAGATTTTCATGGATGAACAATAATTCTACTAGGTGTTATGTTTAAAAAACCGTTCCGTCCTTAATTTTTGAACAGCAGTGTATATAGGTAAAGGGTTATAATCTCTGTAGAAACGTACTCTGTATACGTACGATTATTTTTTTAGACGAAGTGTATATTTGGACGGCCAAAACGGCCAGTGGCGCATGCGCTGTAGGTCTCGTGATGACGTAGCAGTCTCGGCGCTTAGTGATGGAACCAATGGTACGCCTAGCCGTGGAAGTTAGAGTAGAGTTTAGTTGAAAAATGGCCGTGCAAATATACAGTGCCTTTTTTAGACATGAATATTTTTCGATTGAAAATTAAGGAATGAGAACAAATAAAATAATCATCTTTAGAAAATTCTATCCACTAGAGCTAATTAATTAAATGGATACTTTCGAGTACTGAGAGTACATGTGGAGTGCTTAAACATTATTAAAATTTAAAAAAAACATTGCTTTCTTTTATCGCAGTTTTAAATATTAAATTACACTTTGCTATAGAAAATTCCGGTACCTATATAAGGTTTTACTAAATCTGTGTATTTTAAAAAAATACAGTAAAAGAATCTTCAATCTCAGATTTTTTTTTTAATTTTCAAAAGTTATTTTAACTCGTTTAGACAAAAACATTTTGTTCTGTATAAGGTTTATTGAGGAAGTTGCATGATTTTTTTATTCGATTCTTCTTGCAAAAATAAGCAACTACCCAAAATTTGAGGCCGATCGAGAAATTTTTGATTGCCAAAAAAACTAACAAAGATCCACTTTTTAAAAGCGCGCGAAAACGCCAAAAGTCTGGGATCATCGAACGTTGACGTCATCATACGATAAACATTGTTGGAAAGCAATGGAGTTGATGATGTGATTGTTGATATATCTTTAAACAATAAACGTTTTCAGTCACGTGTTTTTTTTCTCAACTTTTAAGTTAAAATATTAAATTACCTGTACATTTTTTTTGACAAAATTGACTAGATATTTCATTTTACCATACAAAAAACCATACGGAACACTTGTGTTTTTGAAAATCTGAGTCATGCAACTTCCTTATTGTGAGGTATCCTTATTGTTAGACATTGATTGTGTGTGTTTGTCTTTTACACAAATCCATTTTTTTTCTAACTTACGTTCTTACGTATAAATACCCAAGGAAAAGCATAGGCTATGTTTCGAAAATTTTAAATGATCCCTTGACCCCTTTTTGCTATTTGGGCTGAAAATAGCTTTATTTCTGCTAAAAAAATATCCTCTCACGGTTCACCCCATTGTTAAAAAGAAAAGATAACACAAAATATTAACTTTTTAACAGAAAAACTAGATATAACTGATCGATTAAAAATCATACTAATATTTTATAATCTGTTTCAAAGAAATTAAAGGTTTTAAAACTGGTAAGGTAAATGTGGGTATAGTAGACACTTTAAGGAAAATTTTTGCTTAAATTCTTAATAAATACCAATCTATTTGCTTCGAAACGGTTATCATCCTATTTTTAGGTTAATTGGATCTTCTTCTTTCGATTTTACCATTAAAAACTTTAATTAGATTGGGCAAAGTATTTTTAATTAATTTTTTAAAAGTACTCCAAATTGCATCTATAGTGGCCACCTTGATGTAGCTGTTGTATCTATGGTGGACACCTCTTGCATCAATAGTGGACACCTGTCTTTTTCTGCCTATATGAGGGGTTTATGTATGAAATTTAGGGGTTTTTCTTGGTATAGTTGTCTAGTTCTATTTAAATCTCTCTTTCCAACGAAATGTATTTTAGATTCAATAAAATTAGCTTTATTTAAAAAAAAGTTGATAGTTTTCGGCCCAAAGTCTACGCTGTAGCTGATTTGAGAGGAATTTAGCATGTAATTCAATGTTTTAGAAACATTGGTTCCCGAAGCCAGAATGAAACCAAATTTATTTAACACTCTTTTTAAAGCACAGTCAACAGTTTATGAAGAAAAACTGATTCAAATTAAGTATTATTTATGTTTCTATTAGAAGCCATTGCGGTGGCCACTATTGGAAAATCTAAGATTATGTGTTGGTAAAGTGGACACCCCCATAAATCCTCGTAAAGTCAACATTTTCAAATAAATTTTACTCAGCATTATTTTATACACTCTTATTTATCTTGATATAAATTTAAAAGTCAATCAAGCGGTAATAAATACGAAAAAATCAGTACGGAAATACCCGTTTCCTTACGCGATTCAATAAGCGAAATCATTTTTCAGTCACTCGACCGATGTTGTTATTTTCAAATATTTAAATATCCTTCCCATGCTGATCTGTGGTATCGGTGGTAATTTATCAGCTTACCTGATTGTTCAATCTACTATGCCTATGAATTTTGATGATGTTCGATGCCTCTAACTCGTTCTATTTAAAATTAATCAGCTATGTGGCCACTATTGGTACAGTGTCCACTATACCCACATTTACCTTAAGTGTAGTTTAAAATATATTTTTTTCAGGATTTATTTTTTAAATAAAAAATTTAATGGAATAACATTGTTGTTAAAATAGTGTCCATGGAATAGGCTTTAATTATTGAATTCTTGAATAATTTCACCGAAAAATTTAATTAAATTCCTAAAAAAATTATTATTAAGAAAGGAATTTTAATGAATGTTCAATTTTTCTTTTTACGTTATTTTACCAAGATTTGGCCCCAAATATTAAATACTGAATTCCTCAGCTAAAAACTTATTCCAATCTAATACTTTCTTATATTTTAGCCTAAAATTTATGACGCAGCTAAAAATATTAACTGCATTTTTTATTTAAATGAAAGTAAAGAAAGTTTCCCATCTTTACTTTCTAGAAGTTTAGTTCACCATGCTGAAAAAGAATTCGTCATACATTCCTTGTGCATTCTTCAAAATACCAGGGTAGCACCATGACAAATTCAACATCTATAAACACCTGTGTTTAGATAAGAAACCACCATGCCCCCTGGAGAGCTTCAATTCGTTTCGCCAATTACTTTCCCCACTTTCCCAGGATTCCTAGGAATCGATTCTTCCGTAGGTTTGATTCACAGGCATTCGATTCAGCATTTCGGCATCGATTCTATGGTATTCGATTCGGAGGTTTGGCCGAAATCTCCCCACAGGGAAAGTGCAGCAGGATGTAAGGGGGGAAGGAAAAGTGGTTTACGGCGAAACGTAGGGGACACCTTGTGTTCTGCGCGTGTAAAAGCGATTGTCCTCGTTTTTGTAAATAAAGATGTGTTCGTTAATGACCACCTGCATATATTATCTAAAGGACACTACAAAAGTGCTTTATAATAAGTTAAGAATCTGTTTTTCCCTTTCAAATCAAAGGGATTTTTATGTGAAGTAGGTATTGAAAGATTAAAAATAAACTTTAGTAACAAAATTAATAATTCATTTATCCTCCCTTGGTAATATTCAGTCATTATTTGGATAAAATAACCTCGTCTCTCATATTTAATATTTCCATTTTTCAGTCAGAGTCTTGTAAACGTAAACATTAACAATTTTCCAAACTTTGGGTTAAATAGCTTTATTAACATGTATAAAGAATTTCAACTTGAGAAAAACTGTATCCAAGCTCACTACATTTTTATGAAGGTGTTTAGTAATTTTTTTAAAAGTAGGCCTCATTTGGATATTTTACAAAAACAATTTTTTTAAGTTTTTATTCTTTTCGGAAAAAAAAATTATTAAAATATTTGCATTTGACAGGTTTCTGCAATAAACAGAGTATTCAGGCTAATTGTTATAGCGCTGACGCGCCAGACTCAGGCTTCACCCTGGTTTCCGTTTTTTAATAAATAGTATCTGGTGTGTTACAGAGAGGCTTTGCCAGTCCAAATGTGTAGTAGTAGTACTGCGTGCTAGGCCAGGCGTTACCTTTACAATATTCCAGGCAGAGTGAGAAATAATTAAAAAATGAATCGATTTTCATGTTGTTGATACAACAATTGATTTTAAACTAAAACGATCGATTTCAATCTGCAACAATCGATTTCATGCCCATGATGAGAAGGTGTTCTCATCATTTTATTAAAACAAAATCCCAACGACAGGGGGGACCTCCCGGCTCGTAATTGGAAACACTACAGGCCTAGACGAAAGTTGGTGAGGCGCGGCGAAACCACTGGAATGAGCACATGTTTGGCGGTGGTCCTCTCGCAATGAATCGCGCTAGTTTTGTTTTGTTTGCGCGCGTTTTTAAATTAAAAGTAGAGAACGAGACAATGGATTACATTTTATGCGAAAAAAGGAAATATTATCCTAATGTAATGAAGGATGATACCAAATCTTCAGCAAACGAAATGGTTTTGCGATTAGATTTAGGAAATGAAGAAGACGTGGAGAAGTTTCGAATGCGTTATGGGCAAATAACAGACACAGAATGGATTATCTACCATTACTCAGGGAATCTAAAAAAGTAAGAATTATTTTATCGGAATATATTTTCATTCTCTTTTTATTCTTAGTAGATTGTAATTCATAGATTGTTTATTAGTATGGTATTAAGGAAATTATTTATTTATGCTGATGTTTTATCTAAAAATTTAAGACATATTAGGATTTTAACCCCTTTTTCAAAGTTTAATTTTTTGTTATCAAACTGTGAAACGACTTTTTGTGTGACTACACACAAAAGCTTCCGATTTTCTTACTTCCCAAAAGTCGTTCTTTGCGGATTTTCTCTAAGCATTATTGCAAGAAGAAAAAGTCTAGTCAGATCTGGGCGTAGACTATAGGCGCCGACTCCATAGGGTTTGAGGGGGCTTGAGCCCCCCCCCAATATTTTTAGCAAAAATCTACCTATTTTCTTTCATGAACTAAAGAAGGCGTTGGTCGGAAGGAAGGTTGTGTTGGACGTCGTTATTTTGGTCCCCTTCACTTGGTCTTCTCAAAGGGTCTCAAAATGACTTAAAACACTACTTTCAAGGGTAAAAATTTCAAAAAAAAATTGGGGGAGTACCCCAAAGCCCCTCAAATTTAAAATTTATTTTTTACTGTTTTCTCCTGAAACTTCCGTGATTTTTGAGGTGCGATCTTCCTTTTGTGTAAAATAAGAAGAGTCTACAAAATGAATTTAAACACTACTTTTAGGGACAAATTTCCAAAATTTTTCTGGAGTAGAACACCTAAACCCCCTTCAAAATTATGCTGTTTATTCTACTATTTATTATTTCATTCTACTCGATTTCTTTAAAAATTCTGCTTCTTTAAATGAGCCCTGCTCTAAGGGTGTAGCCCAATAGGCTTCAAGAGGAGATAAAACGTTATTTTGAGGTGGAAATTTTCAAATTTTGGGGAGGACCCTCAAATATCGCTTCGCTTGGAATTTTAAATGTTTATAAATTTTGAAATTAATTTCAAAAAACTAATATCAAATGTGCAAGTCATCTAACACTTGAAGCAAAAAGTACTCCTCAGAAAAAATATTTAGTCAAAATCCCTCCCGAAACTTAAGTCTAGTTACTGCTCTGTGCCGTTGATTTTAAAGGTGGTATAAATCCACTTTCATTCTTGGCGATAGGTATTTAATATTTTGTGTTCAATTAAATTTTTAAAAAATATTGCTTTGCTTTTTATTCGATTTTTTTATAGCAGTGGTCCACAGACCTCCGACTGTCCCCAGCACCTTCTAAGGGGGTCCGCGAGTTATCTTTTGAGAGTTTCAAAATAAATAACACTAGTTTAAAGAGACAAATTTCAAAATTATTTCTGGGGAAAGACCCCCAGCCTCTCTCGAAATTTTGACGTCTCTAGGTGTAATATTTTTATTAGAAATTCTATGTTTTACAAGGAACTGCTATGTTTCAGTGGGACCAAAAATTTCTCAAAATAAGCTGTGACTACTTTTTGAGGCAAATTTTTTCTGGGGGAACCCCCCAGACCCCTTATTATTTTTCGAGTAATTAAAATTTTAACATAATGTGAAATATAATTTGAGTAACTCCTTCCTTAGGGGTACTTTAGGAATAAGCAGGGCCGCCGAGAGCCAAGTCGGGCCCCGGGGAAAAGGTTGAGAAGCGGGCCCCCAGTGATATACCTATACTTCTCATTTTGAGGTAGGGGGCAAAAATTTTCTGAAGTATAGCCCCCTACCCATGCATTCATAGGCTTAATGTAATTTTTAGAATATTTCTAGACAAGATCTGAATTTCACTCAACTTAAAAATATCGTTTTCTTTTGATAATACAATGAGTAACAAGCAATAAAGGGGTCTGGGGGTCCCCCCAGAAAATTTTTGAAAATATGTCCCTAGAAAACTGGGAATTTACTATTTTTTGGACCTTTATGTGAACAAATTAATTTCCAAAATATTCAAAAATATATCCCTCTTAGAACTCAATATGAAAATCTTTGGGTCTCGGGCCCCCTGCTATCCCGGGCCCGGGGGAATCGTACCCCCTCGCCCCTCCCCTCTCGTCAGGCCTGGGAATAAGCCTTTGGATATTCAAAATCTTGGGGGGAGATGTCTAGCATTAGTGAAGATCGAAAGTTTAAGGACTGCTGTTATATGAAATAAATAATATCTTCATTGTCTAGTACTGGGCCCTCCCAATATTTAATAAAAGTCGGCGCCTATGGCGTAGACTGCCTTCAGGTTGCCCTTTGATGTCAGTGAAGAGGGTCACAAAACAGAAAAGAAACCTTAGCTCCAATATCGGTGCGAACAGTTGTAATGCTTTATCCCATGGTAAAGCACATTGAGTAGTTATTCCCATATATTATTCATATATTGTAATAAGGAAGTTGCATGTGTCAGATTTTCAAAAACAAACAAGTGTTCCGTATGGTTTTTTGTATGGTAAAAGGAAATATCTAGTCAGTTTTTCAAAAAAAAAACAGGTAATTAAATATTTTAATTTAAAAGTCGAGAAAAAACACGTGACTGAAAACGTTTATTGTTTAAACTATAAGATGACGTGAACAATAATACCATCAACTCCGTTGCTTTACAACTATGTTTAGTATAAGATGACGTCACATCCAAACTCTTGGCGTTTTCCAAGCTTTTAAAAAGGGGATTTTTGTTAATTTTTTTGACAATCAAAAAATTTCTCGATCGGCCTCAAATTTTGGGTGGTTGCTTATTTTTGCAAGAGGAATCGATTAAAAAAATATAAAAAAATCATGCAACTTCCTCATTGGTAAAAACTCGCTAGTTCCCAAATGACCCCTGTCACCCTTATATATTATAATACATATTTTTGAATATTTTTTCTAAATAAATATATGATATTTTGATTGCGTGTGTAATAAAAGAACCTATTTAATTTAAAAGAATTGATTTTTCTCACTTTTTATGGTTTTTTCATATAATTATTCATTCCTCTATTTTTCAGACTAGTGTATGAAATTCACAAGCATAACAGTATAAAATTATGGCATTTTGGATGTGTATAAACTTATTTTACCATAATTATGAAATTTATATAAAATTACCACTTAAACCAAAACATAAGTTTAAAGTTAAATTTTCAAGTCATTCAAATTAACAATTTGAGTTTTTATTGCATTTTTTACTGTAACCCATTTTCGTTTCCCCTGATGCAATTTTGAAAAAATAGTATTAAACAATTTCCGCCTTCACAATAACAGTATTTTTTAATAGAATAGAATGGGTTTATGGGGGTATAGACTCTCTCTTCTCTCTTAATTAAATTAAAATTTTAAAAATAATTGTCTTACAAAATATGTGAAAAGGTTTCTTTAATTACAAAAATTAGATTCCAAAAATGCCCCAGAGAATAAAATCAATCACATTTTACTAGTTCCCTCTGATTCTTTACAATGGGATGTCACCTTTTTATCTATATCAAAAAGCAAAGTAATAAAATATCAGAGTTAAAAAACAAGTTTAATCAGAGTAAATATAGTAAAAGGACTCGAAAATCAGCAAGAACAAGTAGAAAATATTCATCATGAATGTAACTTGGACCAATAATTGCAATAGAGAAAATGTTTAAGAAATCGAGTAAAATTATTTGTTGAAAAATTTAAACAATATCAAGTTTAATATTAACTAGTATTTTAATAAACCAAGAAGGAAGTTTAACTTTGAAATATATGCACTTTGGATTAAAATAAACAATGCAAAATACTACAAGAGAAAAAATTTTCTAAATTAATTGTACGGATTGTATTAAGTTTTTCATAAAAAAATTAAATATTACATTCACAGAATATTTTTTGTTTTCGTGAAGCATCGAATGAAATCAACAACAAAAAGCGAAAAGGTTCTAAATAAATTGATCAAAAATCAAAAAATGTTTTTAAATATCATGTAATCAATATACGATGTCTATAACTATCACATGCAAATTTCTGGCTTTAAAGGTTATTTTCGGTGAAAAAAGTCAAGCGGTCTAAATGACTGTCTGAGGATTCTAGGTATGAGGCACTAGCCGGAGCTTCCAGTGTTAAAGACAACATAAACTTTTGATTGCAAGAAAACTGATTCAATTAGACTGCAAGATTGTATTTCAAAAATCCCTTATTTCTACAAACCTGTTGCAGGAATAAGGGATCCCTGGCGTTAGGTAACTAGATAAGTGATTAAGAATGATCGTTAGGAGGGATTCACATGTATCATTTTCACGCGATAAGTTCGACGGACGATCCTCCCAACTGATTCTTTGCGATCGACATGGTTCGACACTCACGCGTAACAAGGTTCGGATGCGGACCGCGATTGGCCAGTTGCCTACCCATGGGTTAAATGTATAAGAGTGGGATTTTTTTTACTACTGACTTATAGTTCTTATAACTTTAAAAGTATTTGCTCACGCAGAAAACCAATAAATAGATAAAAAGTTACTACAACATTTGAAAGATTGGTATTAAAAATTGGGAAGAGTTATTACTACTTTTAGAGGATCTTAAATTTCTTCACCTTTATTTCTTCATCAAATTGTGTTTGACTCTATCTATAGAAGATAAGCGTTAGAGAAAGCAAAGTGAGTAATGCGTTTTCTGATATTTAATCTATTTCCAGTTGCTTGAGTTATTTTGAGTTAAATTTTAATTATTTTAAAACATTTTAACTCCATGTGATTAAAAAAAGGATTTTCGTGGTTAGAAAATAACAATATTTCATTCAGAGAGTCGAAAGTTTATTTTGTTGCCTAGCCTATTTTGTATAGTCAGTCAAGAATATCTTTATTTCGAGGATGTAAAAATGTTTAATTGGTCTAATAAAGCTTATAAAAAACATTTTGCTTCCAGCAAACCAATACCAATATGTTTACTTATTCACAGATTTTGTCTTAAGCTGTTAGGAGCATTTTTACGATGATTTAGTAGAGAACTTCGATATGTCAATATGAAATTTTATCATTCTTAAAATTAAGTCATCAGTTAATTTTTGTTTACCTCACTTATGGTCATGGTCATATAAAACATTTATATTTTTGAGTTAAAAATACAAAAGTGATTTTTCTTAATAACAATATGAAATAATTTTTCTAATTATTAAATTTTTAATCTCATCCTCAGGATTTTTAACACTTTAATCCCCTACCTGTGGGTCATATTGATTTTTTTCAGTATATTATACTATTTTTATTTTTTTGCCTATTATATCTTATTACCTATTTAATCTTAAAACTAATGTTTCTCTTAAAAACGTAAACATCAATATGCCTTCGCTCCCACAAAGATTTCCTAAACGGTCTTTTTTATCTTCTTCCATAATTATTTATAACAATATAACTTATTAAGCTCGTAATAGATTATTTCTTAATCTTACATACATTTAAGCTTTTGTTATTCAGATTCGTAATTGATGTAAATAATTTAGATATGTTTTCTCAATTTAATAAAATTGTAAATATATTTAATGCCTAAGCTAGCTTGTTGTGTCATCTTCTTTTCTTGGATTTTGTTTTTCTACTTTTGCTCTACTCTAACTACTTTTCTTCTTGTGTAATTTCATATAATCTATATATATTTCTCTTACGTGACGCTTATTTTTGGCGGTATTTGTTTTCTCCCGTTGGCAAAGGGTTGGATTGTTTTGTTTAAGTTTCGTAAATTTAAAAGCAATGTTAAGATGGATTTAAGTAGAACTAGAAATTATTTTTCCAATCTGTGACGGTTGTAGCTCCAAGCAAGAGTATTTACAATTGTGTTTACAAAAAAGTTTTAGAGGAGTGATTAAATAAAGGGGTAAGTAAAAGCACCTATATCAACTTCTAAGTAGTACTCATGATACTCATCTCATCATGAGTATAATGAGTATCATGATCAGATAGTACTCATCTGATGTATTCGTTGGCTGATATATGGTGGCTTTTCTTGACTAATGCAACAGTACCCATAAATTTGATAAACACTGTATGCATATTTTTCATACACATATTTAATGTTTCCCTGCTGCATATTACTATACATGAAACTCTATTTTAACCAATAAATTTAGTTGGTAATGAAACACAGCTAGGCTGTGCCAGCGTATGGCAAGCGAGCGTAGCGAGCACAGGATTGCGAAGCAATCCTAGGGGAACTGCGTTCCTTGGGGTTGGCGAGAGATAACGAGCAGGGGGCGATTGCCACCTAGTATGTATTAATTTCGCTTCATGTTTTCCTTTGTGTTTGTGTATGTCTTTTAAGTTTTTTGTCTATTGAAAAATTGATTCGTTATACTTTATAAGCTTTCTTAAAATTAGATTGTAATCCTTTTTTCCACCTAAGAGTCCCCCCTTTTGACGAACAACAAGTATTTTTCTACATGTCTTGTCCGTCTGTGTTATGATCAAAGTGATAAAAAGGCTTTATTAATAATAACTGCCTTTTATGGTTAATGTGATAAATTAAGCAAATTAATCACTGTGTCCGGTTATTATTAAATTCCCTAGGGGGGATTTTGGTTAGGGCAAGGGGGGTAATTAGGAACAAAAATCGCTACTTTAACTTCTAACTATCATTGTAACCAAGTATAAAAATTCACTTAAAAATCATTTTCTTTTCATACACTTATTGTTATTTCAGATCTCATTCAACTTCCCAATGTGTCAAATAAAAATTTTTAAAAGCCTAGGTTTTCCCCGTTCACAATTATCCCATAGATTCCCAATTTACCCTTAGGGTAGGGGGTAATTGGGAATGGCTAAAATTTTTCTCTCGGTCTATTAAATGATTACAAGCCCTCAGTGCCGATTATTTTCAATGACTATTACACTTTGAGAATTCTAGAAGGCCGTAGGGAGCCTAGTGGTTAAGGCCTTGGGATCGAAGGGTCCCGGGTTCGATTCCCGACACCGCTGTAGACCCATCGAGTATATGTGGAGTACGTGCTCGTTAAATCTGTGGGTCTGAAAGTCCAGAGGTCACAGTTTACCATGGGTCCAGGTGTCTGGAGACTATTTCCCTCCCCTTCAGATGCATGTCAAAATTGTGGAGGTGGCGATAGATGGTGGCGGCATCTATCATCCGAGGCTGAAGTCGGACTCCTGCCTTTCATGGGCCTCACTTTTTCAGGAGCCGCACTCCCTTTGCCTTAAAGAATCTTGTACGCTCTGCGGATGGAGCTTGGATATTCCAAGTGGCATAAGAAACAACAACAGAATTCTATTCAACAGAATAATAATTCTCCAACTCATGCATTGCATTAACGAAGCCCTGGGAAAAGCCAGAAGTTTAGAAATCATTTGGACACCAGGACATAAGGGCATCTCCGAAAATGAAAAAGCTGATGAAGAAGCAAGAAAGGCACCTACAACAGTTATCAGAAACATGTTATCACCGGAAGATATTATAAAAGAACTAAGTCAAAAAATAAAAGAAGAAGCAGATAAAGAGTGGAAAAAATACAACAAGTATGCAGAATTTACTCACATGGATAATCTGAATTCAAAAGAAAAATTCCCAACATCGAACAGAAAAGAAGACGTTATGATATCTCGATTAAGAACAAAAACCATTCCAATGAAAGCAAACCTTTTTAAATGCAATCAAACTTCAAGTCCCAAATGCAACTTCTGCAACGAGATGGATACCAATGATCATATGTTATTACATTGCAGAAGGTACTCTAAACAAAGAAACAAACTAATGAAATCCCTCAATATTACACATTACCAAGTTATACAGAAATCTTGAAAATGAACAAGATAAATGCAAGGAAGAAAACTCAAGCCATAATCTCATTCCTTAAAGAAACTTCATAATTACAAATTGATCATTAATAACCATTGATAACAAAGAAGACGAACATTGGAAGAAGAAGACCAAGCAGCTCCATCAGAGTTAGCAAATGTCTCTAGTGAACCAACAAGAACAAGAACAGAATTCTAGCGTCTTGTTCCCAATTACCCCAATCTTCATTACTCCATTGACAAATCTGAGTGTACGAAATTTCGCTATCGAGTTTATTATCTCTACGAGTTTTTCTGACATGCGGGATGAACATATTCTTAAAAAATGTTGTTTTCTCCATTCATTCATTAGAAGTTGCGACAAACATAATGCATGGGGTATTGTTTATCGGGCATCCAACGAGGTTGAGACCTTTAAAAACGATTAAAGGAGACAGTCATCATTTGTGGCAATACAGGCAAGCACTGTGGTTCTTCCTGATTCATTTTACACTTTAGTAAAGGACTTACCTTTTGCACCAATAGCTTTAAGCCAAGATGGATCAGAGGGAGAGCCACTCTGGTCATCATTGAAACACCAAACATGCTCTAACGGCTCTCATAAAATGTTCATCAGACAATGAATTCAAAATTTGGAAGGAATCATCAACAACCAAAGAATCCCTAGCTCGCTTTTTCGTTTTCTGTAGGTGCTTCGAGTTTGGAATTCTGTTTCCAATTACCCCTGAGGTAAAAATATCAGGGGTGATTGTGAATGGACGTCCAAAGGGTAGTAAAAAGGTATTGAGCAAAAAACAAAACAAATTCTGTTATTTCGACTAAAGAACAACAATTATTAACAATGAAAGTCTCTTAGCTGCGAAATCTGTAGTAACCCGCAGCGCTTGAGAGAAGGTCGATAACTTTGATTTTCAGAAAAATTGGACATAGTTTGTTGTAACTTTCAAGTTTCATGCCACTTCGATCTACCAAGTCCTTACACTAGTGATACTAGGGGTTGTTCCCATTTACCCCTGATTCCCACCTAGCCGTAATGTAATGAATTGCAACAAGTTTAGCCTGAAATTTTATTTCACACGTGTAAGATATGATCCCTAGTTATCCGAGGTAGATTTTTAAATGCACCTCTAATAGGCCGAAACAAATATCTAATTATTTAAAATTTTTGGAAAACGAAAACCTTTATTGTATTAGTTTTGTGAAAAAAGATTTATTTCAATTTAATTTCTTAACTCTATAAAGATTAACCCGGGAAGGACTAGCGGGACCGTATGGTACCGGCAAACAGCACTACGAAAAAACTGCTTTTTTCTACCAAAATACTTTTATTTTTTCATTCTGACGGTAGATGTCACTACTACATGGACCGAACTTTAGTAAACAGTAATTTAATAACGAATTATTTCAATAAATTCTTGCTTAATGGCTTAATGAAAAGCGTGTTTTTTAAGAGAGGTGAAAAAAGGCTCGTTTTTTTTTTGAAAATGTAAGTGCAATTTATTCATACCTAAAATTAGTGAATGGATTAAATAATGATGAATTATTATTTCTAATTGTATTATGCAATAATAGCCCAAATTTGGAAAAGATTGAATAATTTTAAGGTAGAAAATTTTGGTGTAGAACTCTTGCGGAACCATATGGTACCGCTAGGATCTTACGCTACCAAATAGTACAATTATTTTGAAGTAGTGTATTTTTTATTTCAAACGTTTTATATGCTGTGAAATCAATTAATTTTTAAGGTAAAACCTATATAATAATTTTTTATGCCAAAAACTTTTTGAATTAATAATGTATTTCCCATAATTTTAATTTTTAAGGCCAATAATTCTAATTTTAATAAGAAAAATTTCATATTATAAGTGATTGATTGGAATATCCATCTATACAATGGTAGTATTTCATGCAAATCATCAATATAATGTTCATAGTCTTCCACTAAACTATAGACGCTATATACAAAATATGGTTTACGAAATTTTTCAAGCCTAAAACTTGTGTTTTTTAACAAAATTCCTAATTTTAACACTCATTATGAGGGGAAAATTGGAAAAACTATCAATTCCGTATCAAATCAGCTTACCTCGCGGTATAAAAAGTTTGTTTATCACCTTTGGACTATAGTGTGTACAAAATTTATTTCTAGAAATAAATTTGATAATAGGATTTTAAGAGCAAAATATAACTACTAATTGGTATAATGAAAGTAATATCAACTACTTAATAATTAATTTGTCAATCATCATTGCCTAAATTGTAATTTTACTTGTTGTTTTAGTTAAAAATGGTAAATAAAGTGATAAAAGTGTGAAAAATTTATTATTTTGACTTTGAAATCTCATACTTATAAGAATATGTACGGTGCACAAAATGGTAGTGTAAGATCCTAGCGGTACCATATGGTACCACCCTATTCTGACTAAAATAATATTTTTTTTTGAAAAAATGGCTTTAGGCTACTTCAAGACATGTCATAAGCATACAGTAAGGAGGAAAATTTAATTTGAGAAAAAAATTAATTCCGTCTTTCCCGGGTTAAATGCCAAATTTTTGAAGTTTTATGCACCGATAAGTAAATATAAATAAAGGTAAGATTATTCTAGGCTTCGTTATACGGCTTATCCACTATCCAAAAGATCAAAAGAGCCGACGCACGGCCGACGGCGCCGGAAGTTTCCAGTTTTTACCGCTTGAGGGGGTACCGCGCGTAGTGGCTCGTTAGGGTTGGTTGGTTTGCTTCGGCTCTTCAAAATTCGCAGTACACAGAAAAATCCTAACACAGGTTCCAAAACGATATTTTCAAATTCTGGAAGGATTGGAGGGCGTATTATTTTTTTTATAATATATAATTATAATATATATATTTTTTGTCGTATAATTTTTGTTTTTACGTTCTAAGAACACTTTTAGTCATTTACCTAAGTCATAAAAATACAAATTTATGATTTTTCATGATTGTGATTCATTATCGTGATCATGAAATTTATGATTTTTTTATTCTTCACCATACTACCAACCCTGTGAACTAGCCACGACCCCACAGACGAGCGGTCACATTCAACCAGGTTCACGATCCATGGAAAAATAATCAACCCGGTTGATGACCAAGTTGCTCGTCTGTGGCTCCTTTTAAGCATATCTTTGAATCGTATGAAATCAACCAACCAATAATTATTTTCCAGTGGAATGCCATGAATGACAGATAGATGGCGCTAACATCGTAGATCCCAGTTTCTTGAACCTACCTTTTCGCGTAATTGCGCAAGCCGTATATAAACACAGTTAATCCAGTCTAGCCGTGGTTTTACGAACTACAAGTGGATAATTGATATACAAACCTAAACATAGTTTTGATTTTTTCTTACATGCATTTGCTACATTCAAATAGGAGACACCTTTGATCATCTCTTATATGAATGTAGTAAACATGTAGAGAAAAACTAAATACCTCTCTTCAATTAAAGTCTCTATATTATCAATAGTCCAGGCAACGAAGGGTTATAGAGGGAAGTTCTTGGAACACAATTTTTGACTTTAGAACTTTGTTTGGACTAGTTTGGAGGTAAACATATCAAAAGTCCTCGACCCTAGCCCCTGAGCTTAATGTAGGGGGGCGTTTAAAAGTCTCATTTTTCAGTTTTTGGCTTATTACTCTTAGAAAATGCATTTCCACGAAAAAGTTTCAATTATCTTTTTTAAAGTAGATAAAATTACCAACAATTTAAGACTATTTCCAGGTTTATAGATCCAATAGATCCCGAGTTATATCTCTTCAAAAATGGAAAATCTGTTAAAAAAAGTTCGAAAAATTGAGTAAAATTCGTATTTAAAGCAATTTATTGGCTATATTACACTTCTAAGAGTAAAGTAAGGGCTAAAACCTTATAACACAATTATTTAGCTTTAATTTAAGCCCTGAACCAAGTCTGCAAGATCAGTAGTTCTTACGCTATCTGAAAAAAAAAAATTAGAAAAATGGGATTTTCCCAGAAAGGGGACCTAGAGGTTTGAGAGTACAGTAAAAGAGAAGAAAAGTGGTATAAATTAATATACCAATATTGAAAACAGTATTTATTTGTTTGAAGTATTCCATTTTTACCTTATAAAATTTATTAATTACCTATTTCTTAATTAATTATTTTCAATTTAATTAATTTTTTGTTCTATATTTATTGAATTTAAAAAATGAGGGTCATGTTTATGAATTTTGCATACTTGTCATATATAAATTACAGCTTATAACATTTAAGAGGCATATAGGTTCATGTTGGTATAACGGTTAAGAGGAAATTTCGAGAGGCTTTTGTCCCCTCAAAAAGGAACGGATAGGGCTATGTTGGTGTAAAAAAGGAAGAACACTGAAAAAACAGCAGG
Source organism: Tetragnatha versicolor (assembly GCA_024610705.1). Lineage (NCBI taxonomy): Eukaryota > Metazoa > Arthropoda > Arachnida > Araneae > Tetragnathidae > Tetragnatha > Tetragnatha versicolor. The sequence continues at coordinate 29,421,354 of JANDEH010000005.1, forward strand.
CTACAGGTTTGTAGGAATACAGTAAAAGAGAAGAAAAGTCGTAAAACATAAAGGAAATTACCCTCATTTTTTAAATTCAATAAATATAGAACAAAAAATTAATTAAATTGAAAATAATTAATTAAGAAATAGGTAATTAATAAATTTGTAAGGTAAAAATGGAATACTTCAAACAAATAAATACTGTTTTCAATATTGGTATATTAATTTATACCACTTTTCTTCTCTTTTACTGTACTCTCAAACCTCTAGGTCCCCTTTCTGGGAAAATCCCATTTTTCCAATTTTTTTTTTCAGATAGCGTAAGAACTACTGATCTTGCAGACTTGGTTCAGGGCTTAAATTGAAGCTAAATAATTGTGTTATAAGGTTTTAGCCCTTTCCTAGCGTGTTATAAGGTTTTAGTCACTCTTAGAAGTGTAATATAGCCAATAAATTGCTTTAAATACGAATTTTACTCAATTTTTCGAACTTTTTTAACAAATTTTCCATTTTTGAAGAGATGTAACTCGGGATCTATTGGACCTATAAACCTGGGAATGGTCTTAAATTGTTGGTAATTTTATCTACTTAAAAAAAAATAATTGAAACTTTTTCGTGGAAATGCATTTTCTAAGAGTAATAAGCCAAATACTGAAAAATGAGACTTTTAAACGCCCCCCCTACATTAAGCTCAGGGGCTAGGGTCGAGGACTTTTGATATGTTTACCTCCAAACTAGTCCAAACAAAGTTCTAAAGTCAAAAATTGTGTTCCAAGAACTTCCCTCTACACCCTTTTTTGAGCATTCGTTGCCTGGACTATAACATTAGAGCAAAACGAAAAGAACGCATAATTTTAAAATGGAAGGTTTTGGAGGAACGTGACCTAAAACTGGCTCATCTAGGGGTGAAAAGCTTTCGTTGATGGACAAGTTTGACTGAATCGGTTCAGGGGTTCGGGCTGGCGGCCGGTCGAAAGGAAGCTCCCCATTGACTTAACATTACAGCAAAACGAAAAGAATGCATAATTTTAAAATGGAAGGTTTTGGAGGAATTACACCTAAATATGGCTCATTTAGGGGTGGAAACCTTTCGTTTAAGACCGAGTTTGTCCAAATCGGTTGGGTGGTTGGGGCTGGGGGCCGGCAGAGAGCTCCCTCATAGAGTTAACAATAGAGAAAAGTGAAAAGAACGCATAATTTTACAATGGAAGGTTTTGGAGAAACGCGACCTACAATGGGCTCATTTAGGAGTGGAAAGCTTCCGATCAAGGCCGAGTTTGTCCAAATCGGTTCAGGGGTTCGGCCTGACGGCCGGCGGAACGAAACCTCTCCATAGAGTTAATATTACAGAAAAGTGAAAAGAACGTTCAATTTTAAAATGGAAGGTTTTGGAGGAATGCGACCTAAAATGGGCTCATCTAGGGGTGGAAAGCTTTCGATAGAGACCAAGTTTGTCGAAATAGGTTCAGGGGTTCGGGCTGGCGGCCGGCCGAAAGGAACCTCTCCATAGACTTAACATGGGGTTAAAACGAAAAGAACGCATAGTTTTAAATAATTGGAAGGTTTTGGAGGAACGCGACCTAAAATGGGCTCATCTAGGGGTGGAAAGCTTTCGAAAGAGATCGAGTTTGTCAAAATCGGTTGGGTGGGGGGGGGTTCGGCCTGGCGGCCGGCGGAAAGAAAAACCCAATTATTTTAATATATAAGACTAGCTGATATACCCGCCTTCGCTAGTTCAAACTATTTTCAAACTGAGTGTTAAAATAAATAATACTTATTTTCTGTACTCAATTCCTTTCCAGGGTATCATTTAGGGGCAATAGGGTGAGCTGCCTTCCCTCTAGGATTCTTGTTTGATGCTATACTTCCTTATGAGATATAAAAAAACATTTTAAACACCACCTGTTAAAAACTAATGTCTGAAATCCTCATTTTTAAGAGTGATATTTTCAAATTAGAAAAAAGTTGGAGGGAGACCCTCTTAGCCCCCTTATTTCAAGGTGCTAAAATCTTTGTTCTCTTCAATATCCTTTGTTCACTCCATCTATTTTTCCAATTAGTAATGCATAGTTGGTGGCCAAATCTTCCACCTTCGCTTCAGAAGAAAGGTGGGTTCCTCCCCTCCCTTCATTCCTCTGTTTTCACAAAATTCAAAGCAAATAAAAAATATATACAGGGTGTCCCATAAATAATGGGTCACACTTCTAGGGCGGATAGTAGACACCTAGACGAGTCAGAATCACATAGGAATTGGGGGTCCCAGACCAAATCCCAGGGAGTTAAAAATGGAGCGACACCCCAAAAAATAATTGAAAAATTCAATTTGTAGAAGAACTACTATTGGTAAAAATTTAATCATGGTCTCAAATTTTGTGGGTTAATATGATCTTCAAAATTATGATGAAAGTTTTCACTTTAAAATTTTTTACTACGAAAAAAAGTCAAAAAACCACAAAAAAATGTAAAAAATCTGCCAAAACTTTATTTTGTATTTGGAAATCATTTCTTTTGATTTGATAATCTGAAAGATCATAGTTTGAAACCCTTAAGTCCAAAGTTTCACGTAAATACCATCAATAACAAACGCTTGAGATCCTGTTAAAGTTTATTTTTTGAGTGCAAAAACAGCTCCATAAAACGAAAGTTCAGGGAGAATCTACTAGTTACGGATAGATAATGGCTAACTTTCTTTTCTCTCCCAATTTGGCGAAACATGCCATGCTCCTACAAATCGCCAAGACAGCTTGGGCGATCTGTTGTTGGCGGAAGTTGGCGAGGAATCTCGTATCGCAAATAATGGCGAGAAATTTAGCGAGCATCAATCCATAATTCGTAGATTTTTCCTCAACGTTTGTTTTCTGGATCTGTTTTCGCAAGCAAAAAACAAACTTTAATTGGATATCAAGCTTTTAATATTGATGTTTGTTACGTGAAACTTTGGACTTAAGGGTTTTCAACTATGATCTTTCAGATTATCAAATCAAAAGAAAAGATTTCTAAATACAAAATAAAGTTTTGGGCGATTTTTCACATTTTTAAGTTTTTTTGACTATTTTTCGTAGTAAAAAATTTTTTAAATGAAAACTTTTAAAATAATTTTAAAGATCATGTTAAACCAAAAAATTTGAGACCATGATTAAGTTTTTACCAATAGTAGTTCTTCTACAAATTGAAATTTTCAATAATTGTTTTGGGGTGTCGCTACATTTTTACTTCCCTGGGATTTGGTCTGGGACCCCCAAACCCTATGTGATTCTGACTAGTCTAGGTGTTCCCCCTAGAAGTGTGACCCATTATTTATGGGACACCCTGTATATTTTCCTAAGATGCAAAACAAAACCTAAAAAAATTCTTTTGGAATTAAAGTGTTAAAAACCGGTTTTTAAAATTGAAATTTTAAAAAAGGTCAGGGGGAGACCCCCTGAACCCCCCTTTTTGATTTATTACCAACTCTTTCGCAAAAAGAAATCGCCTTCAACATGATATAAAAGTAAGCATCATTTGAATTGACACCAACCATCTAAAATGCTTCTGATGAAATACCATTGTTATTTAAATTTTATTACTTGGAATACAAATTAAAATTTTTGGGTTAAATAGTTTTTGGTTATTGTAAAAAATTATTTTATCATCACACAAATTATTTCGTTATCAGATTTAAAAAAAATTCCTCTTGCTATAAAATATTTTTTAATAAATATTTCAAACAATAGCGGTTTTGCGTCACCTGGAAGGAGCAATAACCGTTATCAATTAAACATTGAAGCTATTAGAATTTAGAAAAGGGTCAAAAAAGACAGCTTAGAATGTTTTTATTTCAAAAATTCTTTTTTGAAAACCTTCCCGATTGTGAGAGAAACAACATGCTAAAATTCCATACCAATCGCATTAATAATGTGGGTCCTAGAATGCAAAAACTAAAAACGGGGTTAAACATTCAAATCCCCTTGCACCCCCTCCACGTTGGAATATCGAAAAATCCAGAAATTACTTTCTTTTATTCTTAAGAAGATATTACCAACAGGTCGCTTCGAAATATCAAATTATTAGTATGTTTCTCTTCTAAAATGTAAAACTTTGTTTATGCTTAGTAAAATCGGTTTTTTGAAATTTTTAGACCCCTTAAAATTCGGATATCGAAAATTATAAAAATACATTTCTAGATATTGTGGCTAGGAACCTTCATGCGAAGTTACGAAGATCTAGGGTCATTTGGGACGGTGCTAGGCTCCAAAACGTAGAAAACACTCCAAGCACCCCTGTGGGCCAGAAAAAAAGAATTTCGAAAAATCCCTACTTAGTGCGTGAATACAATGTAAAGTCTTCCACCACACCAAGTTTCGACTCTTTTGCCCCGGTAGATTTTGCTGTGCGTTGATAGGTGAATCGATCGATAGATCGATGAATGGTAAAGCTCTTTTATTATTATAGATTTCGAAATCCTTTTCTTTGATTTAATAATCTGAAATATCATAGTCGAAAACCCTTAAGTCCAAAGTGTCACTTAAAAACCATCAATATTAAATGCTTGAGATCCTGAGCATGGTTTAAGTCCGTTTTTTGTGTACTCAAAGTGCCGTTTTGGAAACGCCTGTATAGGAAACCTGTTTGCGCAAGCAAAAAACGAACTTTAACAGGATCTTAAGCGTTTAATATTGATGGTTTTTACGTGAAACCTTGGACTTAAGGGTTTACAACTATGATCTTTCAGATTATAAAATCAAAAGAAATGATTTCGAAAAACAAAATGAGGTTTTGGCATAATTTTCACATTTTTTTGTGTTTTGTTAACTTTTTCATAATAAAACAAATTTTAAAGTGAAGACTTTTGAAGTAATTTTAAAGATCATAATAAACCACAATTTTTGAGACCATAATTTAATATTTACCAATAGTAGTTCTTCTACAAATTGAATTTTTCAATAATTTTTTGGGGTGTTGTTCCATTTTTAACTCCCTGGGATTTGGTCTGGGACCCCCAAATCCTATGTGATTCTGACTCATCTAGGTGTCTACTATCCCCCCTAGAAGTGTGACCCGTTATTTATGGGACACCCTGTATACAGAGTGTATCTGAAATGGTGCAACAAACTTTCAGGGATGATAGTACTCATCGAGATGAACAAGAATCGGTATAGAAAGGGGGGTCCCAGACCAAATCCCAGGGAGTTAAAAATGGAGCGACACCCCAAAAAAATCATTGAAAAATTCAATTTGTAGAAGAACTACTATTGGTAAAGACTTAATCACAGAGTACTAGAACAGAGAGTCGGTCGCCATAGGCGCTAATGGAAATCGAAAACATGGATCGTTGTGATACTATTTTGGAGCTGCGATCGCATCAACGTCACGAGAGGCGGGAGGGAAAAGCCTGATTGGTTGAGAAAAACTTTTTCCTTCTCCTTGGAAAATAGAAGATTGGGTGACAGCCAATCACAGGTTTGATCTAACTGTCAATCATTTAGCTCATCGTGGCGCCCTCATAACCATCCAACTTTTGAATATATCGTTTTGGACCCTCTGTTAGGATTTTTCTCTGTGGAACTTAATTATGGTCTCAAAAATTGTGGTTTAATATCGTTACCACCACGCCAGAAACACGAATCTGCATTCGAAAATTGGCTCCAACCTAGAGATAGTTGTCAGTCGCCAAGTGAGCAGTAATCAGTCCAAAGTGAGCAGCAATCGGCAACCCAATTGACATGGTTGGCGGCCAATTACATCTTGATGCCACCGCGCTTATGATAAGAGTTGCGCGTTTACGATATCAAAAAAAAATCGAAATCATAAAATACTGGTGGTTCAATCCAGAGATTGTCTCATTTACTCATCTTCAATTTGATTGGTGTAAAGAATCACGTCGGCTTTCCAAGAAGAGTTTAATATTTGTTTTGAAGGGTTTGGTTTCGAATCCTTTAGGGAATGATCGCGCTTCAAGTATATTTCTATGAATTTTCAACTTTGTATTTTGTTTGCATTAAGTGAAGGATCGAAAATTTAAGAGTAAGGCGGTATTAACTTTAAAGACCACGTGAGGAAAGCAGCCTATAAAAGAACGAATGAGTAAATGAAACGATTCATTTTGAATCGCCTGCCAAACTTTCACGCACAAACGTTCACGTTTCGTCCAATTTTGGTCATGTAAGTCTAAATTTTGTTTATTTCTAGTTTCAGTTACGTAAACGTGACATATTTGGTATGTGTTGTGGTACTGGGGTGCCGATACATGGGTGGATTTAGGTGGTGAACCCTGGGGGTGCGTATATGAAAACTTGGGGGTGCAAGCTGTCCCGGATGGCTTTGAAAACAGGATTTTCCCTTATAAAAATGGAGTTTTCTCAATAAGTTGGGGGTCCGTTGCACCCCCTTAAATCCGCCCATGGTGCCGAAAACTCGCAATCGATACGAAATCCTGTGATATGCGTAATAGGGTGGGCCGAAAAAACCTTTTATTTTTTTTTGAAGTTTTAATAGCGCGGAAAAGTTGCGAATTATATAGACAAAGAAAAGGAAAAAAATTTTTTCAAAATCGGTTAATATCTTCCGATCGCGCAAAGGCCCCAAAGTTTGAAAAAATATGAAAAAATTTGATTTTTGCGATTATTTTTTTTTTAAATCAAAGATTAAACTATCAAATATTGTTCATGATTTTTTTATGTGAAACTAATATAGTTATAGACATAATCGTTCAGATTCCATTCTTCTATCACTTTTTTTTCGTTAGATATAATTTTTTTAATGTTCATACAAATTTTGTAAAGTTGTTTTTCCTGCATTTTTAAACAGCTAATAACTCTAGAACTATACAACTTAAAAACTTGAAATCAGTCCCATTTTGTTCGTAAATTTTTTGTCTTTGATTTGGTGTGCATCATGATCATCATTTTCAAAAAGTTTTTTTTTAAATTTGAAAAAGTGAAAAAAAATTTAATAAAAAAAATTTTTTTTAATTTTTTTTGAAAAAATATTAATAGTCTTTTAACTCTTAAAATGAACATAACTACCCAATTTCAAATTGAAAATAAAATTTAATCATGTATAAAAAAATAAAAATAACCGTAATTTAGTCAAATCCCTAAACATTCCCTAAAATTATACACCAAGAGCGATTCACTCATGGAAAATTTATCAAATCACTTGAGGGTGTTCATATGACTTAAAACATGTAAAAAATGTCACATAAATTTCAGAAAATAAGACAATTAACAGATTCGGTTCAAAATCTTACAGTGCTAGTTCCCAACTCTAAGTTAATTCAATTAGCATGAATTTTACCTGAATATTCCTTAGAAATGTGTTTATATCCAATTTTTTATGTTCTAAAACTTTTAATTTACTTTGATTTGACTTGTTAAAAGTAAAAACAATTAGATATAAACATAATTCTTAGAATTTTCAGGAGAAATGCATGCAAATTGAATTAACTTAACTAAATATGAAAATGTGAAATTTTCAATATTTTGGCAAATTTTGGGGCTTATGCGCGATTGGATTATATTAACTGATTTAAACCAAATTAAAACACAATGTTTTTAGGCTCTATTAGAAGACGTTGCAAACTATTACGTTACGAAAACATCAAATTAAAAAAATAAACGCAAAAATCAAGTTTTTTCATATTTAAATAAGTTTGCAAGCATTTCTCCTGAAAATTTCTAAGAATTATGTTTATATCTAATTGTTTTTACTTTTAACAAGTCAAATCAAAGTAAATTAAAAGTTTTAGAACATAAAAAATTGGATATAAACACATTTCTAAGGAATATTCAGGTAAAATTCATGCAAATTGAATTAACTTAGAGTTGGGAACTAGCACTGTAAGATTTTGAACCGAATCTGTTAATTGTCTTATTTTCTGAAATTTATGTGACATTTTTTACATGTTTTAAGTCATATGAACACCCTCAAGTGATTTGATAAATTTTCCATGAGTGAATCGCTCTTGGTGTATAATTTTAGGGAATGTTTAGGGATTTGACTAAATTACGGTTATTTTTATTTTTTTATACATGATTAAATTTTATTTTCAATTTGAAATTGGGTAGTTATGTTCATTTTAAGAGTTAAAAGACTATTAATATTTTTTCAAAAAAAAATTAAAAAAAATTTTTTTTATTAAATTTTTTTTCACTTTTTTCAAATTTTAAAAAAAACTTTTTGAAAATGATGATCATGATGCACACCAAATCAAAGACAAAAAATTTACGAACAAAATGGGACTGATTTCAAGTTTTTAAGTTGTATAGTTCTAGAGTTATTAGCTGTTTAAAAATGCAGGAAAAACAACTTTACAAAATTTGTATGAACATTAAAAAAATTATATCTAACGAAAAAAAAGTGATAGAAGAATGGAATCTGAACGATTATGTCTATAACTATATTAGTTTCACATAAAAAAATCATGAACAATATTTGATAGTTTAATCTTTGATTTAAAAAAAAAATAATCGCAAAAATCAAATTTTTTCATATTTTTTCAAACTTTGGGGCCTTTGCGCGATCGAAAGATATTAACCGATTTTGAAATTTTTTTTCCTTTTCTTTGTCTATATAATTCGCAACTTTTCCGCGCTATTAAAACTTCAAAAAAAAAAAAGGTTTTTTCGGCCCACCCTAATGCGTAATGCTGTTTCTGTTTACCCCCAAACCTCAATTAACTCACCTGATATTTTTTCATCATTAACGGGGTCCTAAACGGGCGTATGAGCAGTTAAACGTTTCTGGCAAAGTTCATTTTTCTAAAATAACGCTTAAGTGTGTCTGCCCAAGTTATTTACCTAAACACAGTCTGACATCCACGGTGCAGGCCCGTAGCTACGGGGGGGCCAGGGGGGGCTCAGCCCCCCCTGGCATCTTCATTTGCCCCCCCTAGAAAATTTTCACAAATTCTATCCACAAGCACAGCCATGGGGGCAAGGAGGGGCCAGCTGCCCCCTTCTTCTTTATTTCCTTCTAGCTAAGATAAAACCCAGTTTTTTAGGGTCAAATTTTCAAAATTTTTCTGGGGGAGGGCCCCTATACCCCCCATTTGTATTTAAATCTTTATTATTCACAATTTTTTTTAAATAACAAGTTCATCAAAATCAAAATTCTACTTACAAAATATATGTCCGTATTTAGGTCTACAAGTATCAAAAGCAGTTTAAAACCCTGTTTTTAGGGTCAAGTTTCAAAACAGTTTCTGGGGGAGGACCCCCAGGCCTCCCTTTCATACTTTCCACTGCTTTAACGGCCAGTGGTCCCCAACCTTTTTACCACCACGGACCGGTCAACGTTTGATAATTTTACCGCGGCCCGCTGGGGGGCGATGATTGTTTACATTCTAGATTATTTTGATTTATTGATTTTAATTTAATTGTATTGAACATGCTTTCAAAATAAAATACAGTTTCACCAAAAAATAAATATAAAGTGATTTCTAATTAATTTCATTCATTAACCTAGGAATTTAAATTCATTTTCAATGAAATGGTCGGCCCGCGGCCCGTTACCATTTGATCCACGGACCGGCACCGGTCCGCGGACCGGGGGTTGGAGACCACTGCTTTAACCCAAAGAATCTAAAAATGGGCTAAAAATACTTAAGTTTCAAATTTCTAAAATTTAAAAAAGGAAAACTTCAGAAAAGGTAAAACTAGAAAAATTTAGGACCTAACTCCTCTCGAAACAAAACCTGAGGGTCTTATGGGTTTTGTCCCCTAGTCAAACAGCTGAACTTACACCTATGACGCATCCTGAAAACTGAAAACCCCCTTGCCCTCCCTGAAAAAGTGGGTGCCCCACCAGAGGGAAATTCCTGGCTACGGGCCTGCCACGGTGCTTTCTGCTTTCATTTATACCGCCCTGAATTTTTATGATTACTCTTTAGCTGATGCTTTTCGATATTTGATTGAAATAATTTGAAAATTCCCTTGATCACCGTTCATTGAGCTTGCACAGAAAGAGCCTATCACACTCTACTTGGTAAGGTTCGCTACGCTTCCGTTCTCTTGACGCCTTTGAAAAGCTGTAAATTAGAGGAAAGGATGGGAGAATGATCATTAATTTACTTTAGGAAACGAACTAAGGGGGAAAAATACCCAGAGTACCCTTCAAAAAAATCTTTATTGAAGGCCCTCGTAAAAAAGGATGATAAAAATACAATGATGGAATGCAATGATAAAAAATACAAATGGACAAATTGTAATCAAAGAGGAGTAAACACTGTTGGTTGATTAAAATAATTGCATTTTATTTTGCACCAGAACACATAATATCAGAACACAACTTTTTCTCTCTCCTCTCGCGCTGAACAGTCTCGTCATTCTCCTTCTTTTTTTCTTCCCGCCGCCTGATCCGATCACTTCACTACCCCTACCTCAGTATAACGGGACCAGGCGGTCGTTACACGCCCCACCTTAAAATAAAATTAAGCCCTCAGTGGCTGATTTTATTCCACCAAACAACCACCGAATACCATAAAAACATTGGGCATTACAATACAAAAAAACAACTGGCATTACAGAGGATTACGCGGAGAGAGAACCAATTATTAATCACATAAAGAATAATCCTACATCCAAAATTGTACATGTAGACACAAAAATCAAGAACATACTTATAATGATAACAATACGAAGTAACACCAATGAATAGATGCCTTGGTACAATATGGTTAACAAGAAATATCAAAACTACATGGATACCCCAAAAGAATTACACTTAGGTTTAAATAAAACATTTTTTTATTTCCACTTTGGGACGCTTATCCAAGATTTCTAAAAATTTAAACTCTTTGGTAGCGGTTGGAAGTATTTCCACATGACCGAACTCATTTGTCCCAATATCAGATGAGACGACATTTGGAATCCCTGTCCTGGGAAATATACTACTTAAAGCATCACAAGTTGCTTTAGAATTTAAGGTTGTCAAAGGGACTGCCTCGCCCCACCTGGTATGTTGATCAGCTAAACACAAAATATATCTATGTCCCTTTGAACTGGGATGGTCAATTGGTCCTACTATATCAATGTTAACAATTCGGAAAGGTAACTCGGATCTTACCGCTGGAGCAATGGGTATCCGATCGGCTACTTTTAAGGGGTTGGTCAACTGGCAATCATGACATGCCTCACAAAATTTCTGAACCTCAATCCTCATCCCCTCCCAAAAGAATGAAAACTTTATCCTCTCCAACGTTTCCCGGAGACCCATATGTCCCCCAAACACTGAACAGTGTGCTAGTTTCAGAACCTCATTTCGTCTGCTCTCTGGCACGACTAGTTTCCCAATGCTCTCTTTGAGTATTTTATCCCTATGATATAGATAACCATCTACCACATAGTAATTACCCTTGCCTTCCTTAGCCTGCTTCCAAGCAGTTGCTAATCCGGCACACTGCTCTTGCTCAGAGCTGAAATTACCAGCCACTTTGTTTTCCTCCTCACCCTCAGTAATCCCCTCCTCATTCCCGGTATCTACAACTCCCACTTCATAAGTGTTAACTTGTGCATTCCCTAGCTGAGCCCCAGGTGACAACTCATCTTCACCTGTAATTCCTGGGTTCACCCCCAGATCCTGAGAGTCCCGAGCCTGTGAATACCCTTCACCCTGAGCTCCTCCCATCTTTTCTAAAACATCTACCTCAGCTAATGCACATAAAACCCGATGGTGAACTACATTCACTTGTTCACCAGTCGCAATACCTATAGGAATATGAACTAGAGGACACCTTACTGCCGGGTCAAAAATTCCTTCTTCATCCCCTGTTTCTACTGTTATCACTCTACTCCCCTCTTCATCACTGATTTCTACTGTTTCAACCTCATTCCCCTCTTCTTCAGTTAATACTCTGTTCACATGTACACCTCTATCATCCCCACTCCACTCTGTCCTAATTGCAACATTGTAAGAATTTTCTTTTGCTTTTTTAAATGCCTCCACTTTAAACCGGAGTTTTTCCAAAGCACACCTGTTCTTTTCTAACAGTAAATTATATTCCCTTTCTTTATCCTCCCTTACCCTTTTCAGTTTTAATTCTCTTTCTTTATCCTGCCTTTCCATTTCCAGTTTTAATTCCCTTTCTGCTTGCAGTTCTACTTCCCGCTCTTTTTCCTTCCTTTCCGTGACAATACATTTCAAAAAACCCTTGACCATACCTTCATTATAACTTTTACTCTCAGTAATTAAGTTAATTAATTTGATTTTGGCCATGGAGTCCATAGGTGATTCCCCCAATTCCTCCGCCAATTTTAGTAAATCAACTTTCTTTTTCGGGTATAGGAAAGACATCACTTATACTATTACTACACATTAATACATAATTCAATGGGAGATAACTTGAAAACAATTTTGGCTCAAAAGTACTTATCTCGAAACTTTAAATGGAAAACTTGAAACTCCAAGGCACGGCGAAGTCAGACATAATCGTCAGCTCAATAACGGACACGGTTAGGCCTTGGCACGCTGTTCACGCGAAAAGTTTCACGCTGTACACACGGGCGGGTCTCCTCGGGCATGATGAAATCGAAACTTGTGCTTCAGTTACCGGCACGGGTCTGGCTCCACATAGCTTAACTAGAGATACACGGCAGGTCTTCGAAACGAAGAAAATGTCCAAATGACGAAACGAAACTATGTTCATTCCACAGGAAATTCGGCACTCGAGCTTTTTGGATGGAAATAGTCTCCGCACGATGAAATCGAAACTTGTGCGCTACATAAGTTACTCGCACGGGCATGGCTCCACATCGAAATAGAGACATACGGCAGGTCTACGCAGCACGGCATACACACAAAACGAAACTAACGTTCATTCCACAGGAAATTCGGCACTCGAGCTTTATGGATGGAAATACAGCAGCTGGGAAATAAGCATCACCAGTCTCCTCTGGATGTCACCGCTAGCCACCAATGTAATCAAAGAGGAGTAAACACTGTTGGTTGATTAAAATAATTGCATTTTATTTTGCACCAGAACACATAATATCAGAACACAACTTTTTCTCTCTCCTCTCGCGCCGAACAGTCTTGTCATTCTCCTTCTTTTTTTCTTCCCGCCGCCTGATCCGATCACTTCACTACCCCTACCTCAGTATAACGGGACCAGGCGGTCGTTACACAAATGATAATGATAATGATGATGATGATACAGAATTAATGATGGTAAATAAAACACTATACAATAAAACACTATTTTTACTCATCTTCTGAACTTTCACTGAACACAGTCCCTTACGGCTTCGGCGGACGTTAATGAGTCGTAGAAGTTGTGATACTCCCTCGGAATCGTTAAGTCTCTGCACATCTTCTGCAGATCCCTTTGCTGAAGATATAGGGAGCGGCCGTTCGTACATCCTCGAGGGGGCTCTTGAGGATGGTCGTCCTCTTGTCCGCTTGTTTGTGGCTTTTACAAACTCGCCAGCGTAATCAATTCTGTAGAAGACTTCCAATTTTCCAACAGCGGTCTTCCTGATTTCGTAGGAGCATAATTTTTTTCAGGGCACTTCAAATTTTTCACCTGTTAAAAAATTCAAAAAATTGCTGAACTCCAAGCTGTGAACTTCGTAGGGAGAAGGCTTTTCCCTTGCTTCCCTAACTATCTTTTCCCACCCTTCAGGGACGTAAATGGGCACGTGTTTGCTCTTTCTCTCGATTGTAGAGTGTATAGAATCACACTCCATTTCGGAGTGCCCTACCTCGAAAAAAGTGTGCCTGAGAGTTGACAAGTTAGGCACTGTTTTTACAATGTTGATACACATGGCCATCATCAGGTTATTTTTATTTTGCCCACCACATGAATCTGACCACAGACAATAAGAGACAGACCGGTCAATGGGCGGCCCACGACACGACACGAACGCCCTCAACCAGCGGTACCTGCACTAAAACTGTGGTTACAGTTAAGCTTTTAGGTCTGGCAACCATGGAGACGTTTTGCGAAGACGTAATCCATCGACCATGTGATCACCAGGATCGCGATTCTTGGCGATCACATAAGCCCATTAAATGCTTTTTAAAGTTAAAAAATTTATTTTCTTTCAACAAATTTTTTAAATTTGCTATTATAATAGAAAATTTAAATTAAATCATTAAGGTTTGTTCATTAACAAAATTTCTTGATCGCATATGAGGAAAAACTCGATTGTAAAAATGCAAGCTTAAATATAAAGTAATCAAGAATCACACGAGTAAATAATGAATCTAAATGATTTTATTAAATCTCATATTTCAATAACTGCAAATATTTGTTATAATCCCTTGGCCGTTTAAGACAAACATGATGTGTAAATGAAGTTGCAATCCTCGTGAATCTAAACGAACACATATTTTGCAAATACGAACCCCAGATCCCAGGCACTTTCGAAATGAATTCTTGACAATAAAAATTTATAATACCTAGTATTCATTTTTATCTGAATTAAATATATACGCCTATAATTAACGCGAATTATACCGAATTCTATCAGGCTTAGAAATCAAGTTCAAGAATGCAACACAGATTTTCCAATACATTGCAAAATAGAGAAGAAACGAGATAAAATGTGCCTTAATGCAATAAGACACTGTTAAAATGATTTATTAATCTTGAAAACAATTGAAAAGAGTACGATTAAACGATTTTCACAAATTTCATGTTTACTTTCTTGCAAGTTTCGTCAACAAAAAAATGTATGAAGATTTCGATTAAAAAATATTAAATTAATCGATTAATGCCGGTACCGCTTGTCAGAAGCGCCACTTGAGCTCTCTGGATAAGCCCCGCCTATTGACCGGTCTGTCTCTTATTGTCTGTGAATCTCACATCATGTGGATTGTGGTGGTACTTGGGGTGCATTTCTTCTGAAAGTGAAGAGTAAGACAAGAGGCGATTTCATTCGCCCCTCTCTTTCCTTGACTCTCGTTCCAAATATAGCAATCCACTTCGTGTGATCTAAGGTCGAAGATGGTCAGGTTGTACACTGCCATTTTACGCATGTAAAAAATTTGTCCAGCGCTCCCCTTCGGCAAATTTAGTACTGCCTCTAAATCAAAATTAAAACACAAGAAACCATCATTTACCAAGGCCAACTTCTTGTCCATGTCCCTCTCTTTCCTGGCCAATTTTTTTCGAAGCAAGTGCATTTGGTGATCTTCTTTATGAGCCGATTGCTCATCTGGATTCATGCCTTGGAACACGAGACATCGTTTGCATTGATCTTTTTTGGGGACAAAAAATCCAACATTTAACTCTCTGAAAAATTTTCTGAACGTTTCAAATGAAACTCTCCGACACTCATTTTCCCCGCACCGTTCTATATACAATTTGTACATTAAATTTATATTGAGAGTGGAATCCAAATACTTCTTCTGGGATCTGGCCCGACAATAGTGGGACTCCATGGCGTGAAAAGAATGGAGGAAATCTCTAATATCGGCCTCGACCTCAGGCTTCAATTTGTTTTTCGGAACATGTCGACCTCTCATATCGGGTTCCATCACCCCAGTGTCTGTTAACTTTTTTAGGCTGGTACGCATCGTAGCATCGGTGACATTTAGGGTGGCCATAAAGAACAGCCGGCATACAACGGTTTTAACATCATTTACGGTGAAAAAATATTGATGCGTAAATGCTCTTCTAGATGGCCCTCCTGTTGTACTTCGTTCTGCGCGCCCTTGCGAAGTATGCCTGGCAATGAATTCTCTTTGCGATTCTATTGTTGGAATGACCCTAAAATCCTTAAATATTTTCCTTCTGTTTTCTTCATCAACAAGTGTACTACATGAATGATTGGCCTTATTAATACAAGGGGAAGGTAGGAGGGGACGGGCTGGCTTCTGGACACCCAGAGTATTTGTGTAACTTTCTCCTTTCAATTTTTTCTTTTTTCGGATTTCTTTCTTCCAAGATCTTCTTTTTTTCTTCAATGGTAGTCGATCTTCCGCTAAAATAATAATAAATTGCATATTTTTTGAATTTTAATCTAAACCTTTATAAAGATAAATTTTAAATAAATTCAATAATCATGATAGTATTAAAATGAACATTTTTTTTAAAAAATTAGTATGATTCCTAAAACAAATACCTAGACACCTTCTCTAGAAAATGAAATTAATAAAACGAATGTTATAAAAAGGTTTGGTAAACTAAAAAAAAAGAATCTGTGAGATGAAAGTAAATATATTTAACTATCTACCTTAAAATAATTAAATAATTTATAAATAATAATGAAAATTGTGGTAGAAAAAATTGAAAATTTTCAGTTTTTACGAAAATATAAAGGGTAAAAAAAGGCGAGTTCCTCATCAGGCACTTACTATCAAGATGATCCTCATCGGGAAGGGATTCTGGTATCACGATCTCGTCGGAATCAGACTCCGGTTCTACCAGGGAAGTAAAAAAAATAGTATTCAACGTTGGATGAGGATTAGTTAAAATCAATTAGAGCTAATAATTAGTCGATTCAATAAGGCAAGGTACTTACGTCGATCAAGCTGAATTGAGGAACCTAGCTCCAAATCGCTTTTTGTCTCATGTTCCAAACCACTAGGCTTGTTTTCTTCATACTCAAGTTGAGCCATACTACGTCAATACTTTGAATTGTTGGAATCGAGAAATTAACTCTATTCATGGACTAGTCGAAAATACATCAGAAACACCGGCAAGAAGAAAACACACCAAAAGGTAAAATTTTTTTGGCGGGAAAGCAGTGTAGCCAAACAGCGCCAACCCAACCAGCTTCTAGGCGTTCGCCTGCATTTCAAAAAAGATTCGTGTTTCTGGCGTGGTGGTAGCGATATGATCTTTAAAATTATCTCAAAAGTATTCACTTAAAAGTTTGTTTTATTAGGAAAAAATTTAAAAAACACAAAAAATGTGAACACTCTGCCAAAACCTTATTTTGTATTTCGAAATCATTTCTTTTGATTTGATAATCTGAAAGATCATAGTTGAAAACCCTTAAGTCCTAAGTTTCACGTAAATACAATCAATATTAAACGCTTGAGATAATTTTAAAGTTTGTTTTTTGAGTGCGCAAGCAGTTTTTTAGAGCTGTTTCCAGAACAGCTGTTAGCGCACTCAAAAAACAAACTTTAACAGAATCTTAAACGTTTAATATTGATTGTATTTACGTGAAACTTTGGACTTAAAGGTTTTCAACTATGATCTTTCATATTATCAAATCAAAAGAAAGGATTTCGAAATACAAAATAAGGGTTTGACAGAGTTTTCACATTTTTTTGTGTTTTTTAACATTTTCATTATAAAACAAATTTTAAAGTGAAGACTTTTGAGGTAATTTTAAAGATCATATTAAACCACAATTTTTGAGACCATAATTAAGATTTTACCAATAGTAGTTGAACAAATTGAATTTTTCAATGATTGGATTTTTCAATGTCTGGGATCCCCTTTCTATACCGATTCTTGTTCGTCTGATGAGTATTATCATCCCTGAAAGTTTGTTGCACCATTTTAGTCCACTGAAAATAGAGTTAAACCTCAAACAAATTGCAATAGAAGGTTTCTCAACGGTTTTCACTTAGAAATGACCTCAATTATAACATACTAAAAATCGGCCAAAATCGGCCGGGCGGAAGTTTAATTTTTTTCAAATTTTTAAAAAATGGCATAAAAAAATTTAACAAAACCAAAACAATAATATAGGCATGTGATACATGTTTATAGGTTATTTTTGAATGCTGAAAATGAATATTGCATTTAGTTTGGAAAAAAAATTTAAATTTCAATTTTTAAAATTAATTTGAATAATTATTAGCTATATGGAAAAATTAAAAAAACCCTAAAAACCTAAAAAAAACATCCAAAGAGATAAATCCAACGGTTTTCATTTAGAAATGACCTAAATATTAACATACTAAAATTTAAAATTTTTACGAGTTAAAGAAGTTTAATTTTTTTTCAAATTTCCATTTTTTTTGCGAAAAATGCATTTTTTTTTCAAATTTGTGCAAAAAACTTTAGATGCTTTTGAAAAGGTCATTTTTCGGTGGATATTGTCCACAGATAGTTATATAATGGAAAACCGGTGGAATTGACCCTCAATGAATTAGTTAATTATTTTATTTAAAATTTTGAAATTGGTAAATGTAGTACAAATTTCGAAAGAAGTGAAAAAGGTAATACTTTGGCATATTTACATCCAAATTTATTTAATTAACAATAAATTATATTAAGAACACATAATTAACAAATTAATTAATTTTTTTAATTTAAAATTTTAATAAATTTTAATATCATAATATAGGCTTGCAATACATGTTTATAGGTTGATTTTTAATCCTATTACATAAAAAAATATTATCATTGCAACAAAAACTGAAAAAGACTTAAAAATTTTAAAATTAAAAAAATTCTTATTTACATCAAACTAGTCTCAACAACTGGAACAAATTGCAATAAACGTTTTTTAAACAGTTTTCATTCAGAAATGGCCTAACTAACAACATACTAGAAATCGGACAGTGGGAAATTTAATTTTTAATTAAAAAAACTGGCATTCTGGAACAAAAATATTAAATTTTTTCTAGAGGCATGTAATACACGTTTTTAGGTTAGTTTTTTATTCTGATGCTGAAAAATTTAATATTTTTGGAGTAAAATTTGAAAAGAGTTAAAAAAATGTTTTGCTATTCCCTAAAATGTAAAACTATTCCCTACACCAATGCATTTATTTTTTAAATTCACTGATTAAAATAGTAACTTTTTACAAATTAAATAAATAGATTAACAAGTGCAATAACTAAATTAAGTCCATGGCAATATATCCTTAACTCGTATTTAATTTTCAGGTTCGTTACATTTTGAAATTTCTTTCCAAGTTATTCAATCTTTGCAGTTAATCCTTAGCAGTTAACAAGTTAAAAAAATTAAAAATTAAATTTCCCATTTTCCGATTTTGTCTGATTTCTATTATGTTGTTAGTTAGGTCATTTCTGAGTGAAAACCGTTTAAAAAGCGTTTATTGCAATTTGTTCCAGGTGTTGAGACTAGTTTGACATAATTAAGAATTTATTTTTCAATTTTAAAATTTTTATGTCGATCTCAATTTTTACTGCAAAAATATTAAATTTTTAAATTTTTCAGCATCAGAATCAAAAATTAACCTAAAAACATGTATTACATGCCTCTAGAAAAAATTTAATATTTTTGTTCCAGAATGCCAGTTTTTTTAATTAAAAATTAAATTTCCCACTGTCCGATTTCTAGTATGTTGTTAGTTAGGCCATTTCTGAATGAAAACTGTTTAAAAAACGTTTATTGCAATTTGTTCCAGTTGTTGAGACTAGTTTGATATAATTAAGAATTTTTTTAATTTTAAAATTTATTAAGTCTATTTCAGTTTTTATTGCAATGATAACATTTTTTATGTAATAGGATTAAAAATCAACCTATAAACATGTATTGGAAGCCTATATTATGATATTAAAATCTCTCTATTCTAAAAAAAGTTTTTGGTGAACGGTTTCCAGGGAAAGGCTTTTTAATTACTGATCCGTATAACACATATTTGGTATCAAACTGTCCGGATTCTTTTGAGGATGTGCAAAGTGCCTTTAGAATTTCTAAAAAAAAAATCTCAATTTTAAAATATTTCCATTTTTTTAGATTACGGATAAGGTTGCAGTTATAAAGCAAGAAACTATGAATTTCAAAAAAAATTGAAAACATATTTCACTGGTTTTTAATATTCAAATAAATTAAATAATCATCTTTCTATTTATAACACGAATTTAAAAAATATATTTTGGGTTATTTTTAACAATATTTATATTTCTGTTGTTTAAACGGTTTTAATTATATTTAAAACTTATGTATAAATAATTTATCTTTTATTTTTTAAATAACTAATTAATATTTTTACATTTATTTTTGTCGTTGTGGCAACCTAATCATTACCATATTTACAACAAAATATAAACTCGCTTTCGGAAATTTTGAACTTTTGCATTTATTTTTTACAATTATTATTATTTTTATATTCTTTTGCAAGTATGTTTTTTAAGGTAGTAAAATGTGACACGTTATTTCATAATGCCAAAACGCAAACAACTAGATAACACGGGGGACTGTTTTAGAAATTAAGATAAAAATCGAAAATGTTTGAAGTCTAAACATTCGTGTCATTGCTATGAAACTGACACAACTTCGACGTTTGTTTTTTCTCATGAAGATAAAATTCTAAATTTTCGTGATGTTTACGGTAATTACTACATTTTTCACAGACAATCGATGAAAATAGTTACAAATTTTAAGAACGTTAAATTTATTCCTGAGATGTTTCAGTGCTTCTTAATGGATCTGTGAAAACAACATTACCTTGGGGAAAGGGTAAGGGAATGTTACATTGCTCTGTTGTTTATTTTCTTGGAATTATAAGGCGACCCGCCAATTAATGTTACCATAAAGGAACTGTTAAATTTCCGCTACTGAATGTATATCCACCATTTCCGAAAGAATACCCCGGAGAAGTACTAACCCTGTTTTAAGAATGTTTTATAAAGTGAGTAAGTGCAGTGAGCAGGGTTTTGTGAGGAATTGCGAAGCGGTTCAAACGTGTCTGCGTCAGCAGTTAACGGGGGTTGGCGAGCGATAGCGAGCAGGGGGCGGTAGCTCCCTAGTTTATTAAAATTTTAAATTTAAAAAAAATTAATTAATTTGTTAATTATGTGTTCTTATTATAATTTATTGTTAATTAAATAAATTCTGATGTAAATATGCCAAAGTATTACCTTTTTCACTTCTTTCGAAATTTGTACTACATTTACCAATTTCAAAATTTTAAATAAAATAATTAACTAATTCATTGAGGGTCAATTCCACCGGTTTTCCATTATATAACTATCTGTGGACAATATCCACCGAAAAATGACCTTTTCAAAAGCATCTAAAGCAGTGGTTCCCAACCTAGGGGTGATCGCCCCCAGGTGGGCGATTTGTGTTTTCAAGGGGGCGATAAATAAGGGAGGGGCGATTGGGGGGCGATGGGTATTTAAAGAGGGAAAATAAAATAGTTCTGTATGGCAGACTGTATTAAGACTTAATGTACCAAAACAAGTTAAAACCCTGTTTCTTAGGGTCAAATTTCCAAAAATGTTCTGGGGGAGGACCCCCAAACCCCCATTTGTACTTGGAACTTAATATTTCAAAACTTTTTTATATTTACTAGTTCATCAAAATCAAAATCCTATCTAAAATATATGTCCGAAATTCGGAAGAGGTGTACCATAACTAGTTAAAAACCTGTTTTTTGGAGTCATATTTCCAAAAATTTTCTGGGGGAGGGCCATCGGCCCTAAAATTGGTTTTTTGTTTACACTTTACTTCAAATTAAAATTATACATACAATGAGAATGAAAAGGGGGCGATAGGTGTAAGTCAACCTCTAGAAAGGGGGCGATGGGCTACAAAAGGTTGGGAACCACTGATCTAAAGTTTTTTGCACAAATTTGAAAAAAAATGGATTTTAAATTTTAGTATGTTAATATTTAAGTCATTTCTAAATGAAAACCGTTTGATTTATCTCTTTGGATGTTTTTGTTAGGTTTTTACTGGGTCTTTAATTTTTTCATATAGCTAATTATTCAAATTAATTTTAAAAATTGAAATTTCAATTTTTTTTTCAAACTAAATGTAATATTCGGTTTCAGCACTCAAAAATAACCTATAAACATGTATCACATGTCTATATTATTGTTTTGGTTTTTGTTTTAATTTTTTTTCGGCCATTTTTTTAAAATTTGAAAAAAATTAAACTTCCGCCCGGCCGATTTTGGCCAATTTTTAGTATGTTATTATTGAGGTCATTTCTAAGTGAAAACCGTTGAGAAACCTTCTATTGCAATTTGTTTGAGGTTCGGCCCTATTTTTCGCTATTTTCAGTTTACTATTTCAGATACACCCTGTATACAGAGTGGTCCTAAATTCGTGGTACAAACTGGGTAAAGTAGGTAGAGTACATCAAGACGAACAAGAATTGGTGTAGAAAAGGGGATCTCAAACCAAATCCCAGGTAGTTAAAAATGAAGCTACACCCCAAAAAATCATTGAAAAATTCAATTTTTAGAAGAACTACTATTGGTAAAACTTAATTATGGTCTCAAAAATTATGGTTTAATATGATCTTTAAAATTATCTCAAAAGTCTTCACTTTAAAATTTGTTTTATTATGAAAAAAGTTGAAAACTGTGAACAAAAAAATGTGAAAACTCTGCCAAAACTTTATTTTGTATTTCGAAATCCTTTCTTTTGATTTAATAATCTGAAAGATCATAGTCGAAAACCCTTAAGTCCAAAGTGTCATGTAAAAACCATCAATATTAAATGCTTGAGATCCTGTTAAAGCATGGTTTAAGTCCGTTTTTTGCGTACGCTAACTGCCGTTTTGAAAACGGCTATAGGAAACACGTTTGCGCACACAAAAAACGAACTTTAACAGGATCTCAAGCATTTAATATTGATTGTTTTAGTAGTAGTTAACTACTTTGTAAAATAATCAACTACTAGTTACAACTACTTCCAAGAAAAAGTAGTTAACTAGTAGTTACAACAAATTTTGCCGAGACTAGTTGGTAGTTGGTAGTTAACTACTTTTTGACCAGTTACTACTTTACTCACCATAACTTAAATCAAAACGCAAAATTGATGTAAAATGTCGATCGAACTATTTATAATTTTTTAAAATTTTGAAGTGGTCAGTTAAAGGTCTGAAGTGGTGAAGTGGTGAGTAAAGGTAAAAGGTCTATAAATCTTAATATTCTGAAAATGTTGGGGGAAACTGTCCCTATAACCCCCTTAAATCCGCCCATGTCTTCAGTTATAGTATCTATATCATTTCAGACCCACTAGAACCACTTAAATCAGAATAAGGTGTCTCACTTACTAGATGAAGAGGGGTCCCACTTACCCCAATGGGCTAAAATGACGGGGTAAGTGGGAACCCCTTTATTAAACACTTCTAAAATTAAAAAATTTGTAACAACACACAAATTGCACAATTGTAACAAATTGCACAACAGTTCAATAATTATCATAATATAATGAAAATTTAGCTAGAAATACTTCTTTGAAAAATGCATCTTAAACTCTCCAAAAAATCATTCTGGGAATTTACTTTAAATTAGTTCTATAATCTTAAAGAGAAATGAAACAAAAATCAAATATATATACAAAACCCAACAATGTGACAAACTGTAAAATAATAAATGCGAGTAAGTGTGAAAATTCCTGTATATACTATTTAAGTTTGTGGGGATGACCCACTTACCCCCAAGTGACCCTACAATTGATTCGATGCAGTGAAAAAAATAAGAACATATTACATACAACAATACGCGTACCGTACTAGAAAAAAAGATGGTTCACGTAATAGATATACAACAGGGTGTTTCAAAATTGCATTGCACGGCTTTTATTCGGAACCAACGCCTCCTAGGGTCATGGAAGTAAGGTCTACCACAGAGAGTATTAAGCTTACCGAGATACCAAACGGCGGTTTTCCTCTTTTTTTTTTATTAAATTACAAACAAAGTGAGGAAGTTATATCACCTGGGATTGTGAACAATCCATGTAGGAGGTGAACAAATATTTGCAAGGAATTACATTTGTTACACAATAAATTACAAAAAAATATAAACATAAATATTATAAGCAAAAATGAACATTACATGAAAACAAAACGAAAAGAGTATAAATACGATACAATATCAAACAGGAAATTAGTAGCGGCAAACAGGGTGTCATAAATTATGGCTTATTATCTGCAAAGTAAGTAGTAGTGCAAAAAAAATATGAATGGAATATAATTACACTATAATAACTCAAGATCAAACAAAAAAGTGTTCAATGTCTCCAATAGAAAACAAAAAGTATTTTAATTGCTTTTTAAATGCATGTTTGGTTAGACTATTTTGAATTTCTAAAGGTAGTAAATTAAAGAACTTAGGGGCTATAGATAAAAGAAATTTTTACAAAATATAGTTTTTTCAGGTTTAGGTACAGTATATACAGCATTAGGTCTTCGGGGATTTAATTTAATTCAGCTCGCAGATTATAATTCAGTTCACTAGCATCCAATCAGAAAAAGCTTAATGCGTAAGTGAATCCTGATTGGATATGGAACTTCTATCAGGCGTTGCATTTTGATTTTATCGGCGCTGCTCTTTTTTCCCTTTTTCCAGTAGATCGTAGAACAATTCCCTAAAATAGGTAATTAATTTCCCTACTTCATTTTGCAGATTTATTTATTTCTAAAAGCTATTATTATTTTATTTAAAAGGTATTAAATTTTATTATTATTTATTTTATAATTATTTTATAAAGATTTATTATTTTTAAGCTATAGATTCCTTTCCCCAGAGCGCTATAGCGAATGGGAAAAAAAGAGATTTTCCCTCCACTGCCGACTTGAAGGCAGCTTCAGTGGATGAGTGACAGGTGGGAGGTGGAGCTATAAGAAGTAAGGAGGCGGGTCTTGTGTCCGGAGATTTGTCTATGGGAAAAGCCCTGTTTAAAAAGTTGCCATTAGCGTCTATGGAGATGAACACTCTGTTAAGCTCTATACTCTGTGGTCTACCCCTAGTTAAAAGGCCCTGGAGAATCCATTGAGATGGTTTACAGCGCCCCTAGCGGCGAAACTGAAAAGTTAAAAGAGATAGAGCAAAAACCTCAGTGATAGTATTGTTGCCAACGCATAGTGTTTCGTCTCTATCAGACTAGGTGGACAAAAGTCACTTCTAAACTTCGATTAATGAGTAATAAAATAAGGTAACTAACATCTAGCAGAGTGAGAATTCAAGGTTATTTAATGTTTATTCTTCGAAGGTTTTGAGTTACGAGATTTGAAACATGACTAATTGGAAAGCGAGCCTGTTCGATTACGCTCGATGTGTTTACATAACAATTTCAACATCCTCTAGCAGGGAATGTTATTAACTTTGAAAAAATTTTGAAAGGTTGATCTTAATAATGAGGGTATGAACTAAGTTGTTTGGCAAACTGTTATTCTCTCGGCATTTTTAATCATATTAAAAAAACGTGTTAAACTTGTATGAAAACTAGAGTTATTTTTCTTTGTTTTCCAACTTTAATGGAGAAAAAGTAATATGTACCCACATTAGGGTGTCCCTTAAAAATCGAAAGTCGGGGAAACTTTTGAGACACCCCCTAATTTTTTTCCTTTTGGTATCCTAAGAAAGTGTGCAAAATCTTAAATCGATCAGAAAATATTAACACGTGCCTCAAACGGCCTAAAGTTGGAAAATTTTGACATTTTTCTCATTTTTTCGAAAATTTTTAAAAATTCCTTAAAATATTATTTTGTCAAATAATAGGGCTTTAACACATTTAAATATTCCTATTTGACCGTTTTTCATTCCTAGCTAGGCGAAATTACCCAGTTTTTAGCCTGGTCATCAATCGGAAAATCATCAAATTTGCCTATGTTATACTGAGAATAGAGGATACAAAAGTCAGTGGGGAATGACTTATAACCACGTAACTCCATAACTAGGTACCATTTGTAGACGATATTGATGTGTGGATAAATTATCTGGAGCATTAATTAATTTCTAACATTTTAATTACAGGCGCCATATTGGATTGCATTACCCCTATAAAAATTCTGCGATAAACGGCATGGGTTTGTTTGGTATTGGACGATGCGTATTTGAGGTTACTAATCTCAATTAATACTATTAAAATCCTTATATCACATTTTAAAACTCTTTATTCAATTCGAATGACCAGTATATCTCTTATCCTTATTACATAACTATAGATGATAAAATTCTAAATGCATAATAGGGAAAAGAGAAATTCTAGTAAATTTTTGAAACACTAGACGTTCGTTAGTACATACAGAAGTATTGTATTCTGGAACTTAGTTGAAAAATTGAAGTTGATACAAAATTAACCCGCTCTTCAGGATGAGTGAGCCTACTGCACTCAGAATATAAGTCTTGAACTATGTTTAAAGACTGTTCTAGTATTTTATCATAATTTGAATGCATAAAGAGCATAAAATATTCCTGCAGCATGAAAAACCTATTAGATACTGATATTGTGTTTGAGAATATGTTAAATGTTAACAATGGTTGCTGAAACCAGTCCTTTTTTAAAGTCAGTTTTTAAGTCAGAGCTACACTTCACTCTGTAAAATTTAAAAATCTTAGACTCATTCATAATACACTAAGGGTTTAAAATCATTTAATTTTATAAAGAAACTTCTCAAAAAATCAATTCGAAACCTAATTTCTCTTCAAGAACGTTCACTGATGAAAATCGTAAAGTGCGAAAAAATGTTAAGACTAGTTGAAGAGTTAGAGAAACTGTAGTTAGTATTACAAATATTATGACAGAAACTGTAATTAATATAGCTAAGAACCAAATATCAATGTTTAATATGCTTTCATGTTACTAATTTGCTGAATTGCCGGTAGTTTTATGAATCCAATAACAGTATCTATAAACATATTTAATGACATGATTAAAAACATGGATAATCTGGGTGTAGTAGGCTTAATCATTATGAAGAGCGGATAATTTTCTAACAACCTCAATTTTTTAACAATACAATACTTCTGACTACTCTGCAGTCTAGTTGTTCAATATTTTTCTAGAATTTCGATTGATCCTTTTATGCGTTAAGAAAAATTATACCTATAGTTATGAAATCATGGTTTACGCTTGTAATACGATATATACGGTCATTCGAATTGAGTAAAGAGTTTTAAAATGTGATATAAGGATTTTATTAGTATTAATTGAGATTAGTAACCTCAAATACGCATTGCCCAATACCCAACAAACCCATGCCGTTTATCGCAGAATTTTTTTTAGAGGTAATGCAACCCAATATGGCGCCTGTAATTAAAATGTTAGAAATTAATTAATGCTCCAGATAATTTATCCACACATCAATATCGTCTACAAATGGTACCTAGTTATGGAATTACGTGGTTATAAGTCATTCCCCAGTGACTTTTGTATCCTCTATTCTCAGTATAAAATGGGCAAATTTGATGATTTTCCGATTGATGACCAGGCTAAAAACTGGGTAATTTCGCCTAGCTAGGAATGAAAAACGGTCAAATATGAATATTTAGATGTGTTAAAGCCCTATTATTCGACAAAATAATATTTTAAGGAATTTTTAAAAATTTTCGAAAAAATGAGAAAAATGTCAAAATTTTCCAACTTTAGGCCGTTTGAGGCACGTGTTAATATTTTCTGATCGTTTTAAGATTTTGCACACTTTCTTAGGATATCAAAAGGAAAAAAATTAGGGGGTGTCTCAAAAGTTTCCCCGACTTTCGATTTTTAAGGGACACCCTAACCCACATGTACCCGGGCTAAATTTTTAATAATATAATTCTTACACTATTCCTCTAACTTTTGAGACTAATTATAGCCTGCAGAATTGAGTAGAAGTATTTTAATTTAATTTTTTATTTCAGAGCTTCACTCTATTTCTAAAATTGAGTTTTTTGAAGAGTGGCTCAAACACGAAAAGAACGTTAGGAATATGCGTCTTTTTGGATTTATTTCATCTAAATTTACCTTAAATAATATTACTAAATACTCTAAAATAGATTTAAAGATGAAATTGGCCAAATATTCTTCTAAAAACCAGTATTAAGTTGATTTCTGTGGAGAGTCGAATGAAAATTTTTTAACTAAAAATAAAATCTGGTTAGAAGAACAATATTTCATACTTCATTTGTCTTCTGCTGGTTTTTAATATTTTAAGTTATTTCAAGATGCTTCTCATGCAGGAAGGCCTCGAAAATAATTCGAGAAGTTTTCATTCAAAACTCGGAAGCTCCGCGTAATAGAGCCTGGACTTTTGTGTTTTGTCTATACAAAACCTCCAGCAAATTTAATTAGGTTTCCTTTTTGACAGTTCATATGATGAAGAATATTAGAGTAACAATCGTGAATTTCTATACATTTTACTTACTTAATATTGAATGCTATTCAAATTAAAAAATTGAATTTTTCCTTTAATTTCATAACGATAAAATCATATGGTATATAATTTTCTTCTATCTTACTATACATTTGCCTGGGCATTTTATTTTAGGTATTACGTATTTTTTACGGCTATTATTATTTATGAATCTTTAGTGTCGGTCATAGGTATTTGTAACCCTGAAACTTACTCGGTAAATTGTGGCTTTAAGAAATTTAAATATGAAATTTTTATTTTTATTAGTATTATTGTTTTATATATTTAAATCTTTAATTTAAAAAAAGAAGTTAGCATCCTGAACTTTTTAAGTATTAACAAATTTAATTTATTGTGTTTTAGAACTATCTAAATTTGGAGATATTTTTTTTCTATTACTTTATATTATATCTTTTACTTTTCTGCAGAGTTCTTTTTGCTAATTTAAAAATCTTTTAAAGTGTTTTTCCACCCTAAATATTGTCTTGCACAAAATAAAGTTATATTTTTGCTTTTAATATTCATGCTGTTAATATATTTTCGCTTTGTTTCCTGCAAAAAAGTAAACAAAATGAAGATTAAAAGTGAAGTGGAACTTCAACATGTACCATTACACTTTTGTTAAATTGTTTCATAGAAGAAATTCATTATTTAAAGAATTATTGCCTACCAAATCTCAAAAATACTCTTTAAAGATAAACGCACCTAAAGTTCTTCTCGCACATTAGAGTCTATGAGTAAATAATATTACCTTTATTGATAAATTCAGTTGTAATGTGAACTTTTTAATGCGGCTTGTATTAAAATAAGTAGAATTGAACGAAGTTTATTATATGTGTTTTCAAAAAAAATTATAATTTTTAAGATTTTAGTGCCTTATGACCCTTTAATACGGGTAGTAAGTAAAAAAAAGTGTCTTACTATCTCATAAAATTATCAAAAAAGTCGATTTATCTCCAAAAACGGCGAAAAGTAATTTTGTCCACCTAGCTTGTATTACACGAAACACTGTGCAACGTTAAGAAGAACTCACTGAAAATAAAATTGATCAAAATATCTTGAATATTGGCGGAGATATTAGCATTAGAAAATAGCACTTTTTCAGGGGTCAAAAAATAAAAAGTTCGCAAAGTTGCCAATTGCTTTGATTTTTTGATTAAATTTTGTGTTAT
Source organism: Tetragnatha versicolor (assembly GCA_024610705.1). NCBI lineage: Eukaryota > Metazoa > Arthropoda > Arachnida > Araneae > Tetragnathidae > Tetragnatha > Tetragnatha versicolor. Next base: position 29,450,434 of record JANDEH010000005.1, read on the forward strand.
TTCAACTAAAAAAACACAAAACTACACAATAACACTGAAAAATTTGGAAATATGCAAACTTTTTATTTTTTGACCCCTGAAAAAGTGTTATTTTCACATGCTAATATCTCCGCGAATATTCAAGATATTTTGATCAAAATTAGTTCAGTGAGTTTTTCTTAACGTTGGCAACAATACTCTTATTGAGGTTTTTCTCTATCTTCTTTAGTTTTTAAATTAATTTTTTTAACTTTTTAGTTTTGCCACTAAGGGCGCTGTAAGTCATCTCAATGGATTCTCTAGGGTCACTTACCTAGGGATAGACCTTACTTCCATGACCCTTGGAGGCGTTGATTCAGAATAAAAGCCGTGCAACGCAATTTTTAAACACCCTGTATAAGAAAAAATATTCGGATACCAACTCGATTACTTACAATATATTTCTGCGGAGTTTTAAGATAGAAATAATAAAGTAATGAAAAAATTGTGTATAATAATGAGAGGGCAATTTAAAAATTGGTTCTATATTAGCTTCTACCATAAAGATGACAGGGGTTGAATATTCGATTCAATATTTTTTCATCAATATTGCAAAAAGTTCAAGAGTTACGGCCATATTCACCGGTAACCTGACCGGCGGTCAGGTCAGGAAATCATGGTTACAGCCTCTGATTGGTGGAAAAATAATTCAATATCTTCCTTCCACCAATCAGAGGCTGTAACCATGGTTTCCTGACCTGACCGCCGGTCAGGTTACCGGTGAATACGGCCGTTAGATGTTAAAATTCCAAATATTTCATTTTACGTCCTTATTGTCTAACTAATCTGATATATTTTATTCCTTTATAAAGGACATCAAACCCAAAGCTAATGAAATGTCTGAGATTTCGTATAAGATTCGACCAATGAGGAGAGAGGACTTTTCTGGATTCAGGAAATTAGCAGAAGAGAACTCACTACAGAACCCTATTACAACTCTCCACTCTTGGATGACGCATGATCCAGATGGTATACAAGTTGCTGTCAGTGAAACAGGTAAAGATAATAATAAGCTGAAGTAATTTATTATTTTTGAAGCCTGTTGCGACTACTGATTATATATAAATAGACATGTTACTAGAACGACATTTATTACACTTCTAACAAACATAATTTTTAAACATAACAATGCATTTCAAATATATCATTAAATCACGAGGAGGCATGCATGTGGAAACCTGAGGGCTTTATCAGACATGCTACATCTCCCCTTGAAATAGTTATTAACTTTTAAGAATACTTTAGTCGGTCTGGTGATCTTATTGATCTGGTTGTCTTTGTGAGTATAGGTGTAGGACGCTGAGGTGTCTTCGGGGAAATGCGTGCTGGACGTTGAAGTGATAGAGTCAAAGGTGGTGGTGATGGATGTACAGTACTGGAAAAAAAAATCGACTCAGACCCTATATCTCCGGAACGGCTTGTGATATAAAGACAAATAAGGTATCATTTTTCATGATTTGAAGTATTTTATATACAGAAAAATTTTCAAGTTCTTAGGGGGTCGTCTTCATATTAAACGAAGCACCAACTTTCGTTTTTCCTATGGGCGACGTCAAAGATTTTTCCAGATTCTGAAAGAACACCCTCTAAAACCCCCAAAAACCAAGTTTCGTGTTGTTTGGGGGTCAAACAAAGCCAGGAAGGGGGTTTGAAAACTTTGGTAATTTAACTTCAAAGAGGAAAGATTGGCGACAATTGTTTAAAATTCTCTAGTAAAGTTGGAACAGATTTGGCTACTTATCTGTGTTTTGGCACAATTCCTACAAAAGTTAAAGCAGATTTGGCTATTTATCTATATTTTGGCGCAATTTCGTCTTCCAATTAGAATACCCTTAAGTGGTAGCCCACTTGGTAGAGTAACAAGCTCGTGATTACCAAGGTTGTTAAGTATTTAAATACTTAGTAACGGAAATACTTTTTAAATACTTTAAAAGTATTTAGTTACATTCGTTACTTTTTCAGTATCGAACTGGTATTTAACTACAAAAATTTAAAAGTAACTCAAATCCTTGTTACTTAAGTACCTATGCTGTAACTTCAGTTACTTTCTAAACCCAGAATAAAAAAAACGCAATCCAAACATTGGAGATGGGAACAAAACACAAAACACTTCTTCCTGCTTTCGCATCAACCGAAGGGAAAAAGCGTCCCCGGCGGTGGCCGACCACCCGAATCGCTGACAAGTGACAATCCTTTTAAGAATATTTATTACCCCCCTGTGTTGAAGAAAGTGCCGTTTTTGTTTCACCCACCCTTGGGGGGTCACCAGGAGCCGGCGAGTGTCTTTGGGGGTCCACCTCGCAAGGTCGAATTGCTCGAGATCGAAAAGCCGATAGGACACCCTTTTATGGCCAATTATTGTTCGTAGTTCCTTGTTTTTCCACGAACCAAAGAGAGGGGGGACATTTTTACCGACAGATCAAATTTTACGAGAAGATGTCATTCAGTCGCTTTTTTGTTGTGCTCTCCGAAAGGCTGTTGGTCTACTACTATTCGACGCGGCCGTTCTGGCACGTGGACGATATTCGGCTTGAGAAATAAAATGAAATTAAATAGAACCTTTTCAAAATCATTCTAAAAAAATAGACAAATATTTTTTCTGTCTCGCGCCGAATCGTCCCATTCCGTTCCTGCTTCCCGGATTACCATTGTTTGTTGGAAGTATAATGTCCCCAAAAAGAGGTAGGTTTTTTAATAATTTTTTTAAAAAAGTAGTGAGGGAATTGACGATTTATATTCGCTTTGTATTTTTATCTAGATAATTACAATTGATTTTTATGTTTTGATATTTGTATGACATGTAGCTTAAAACTTCGCCCACTTTTGCCCAAAAGGGTTAAAAGCTGTTTTTTAAAAACTTTTTACTCTAATTCAAGCCTTTATGTAGTATATTCTTACACGATTCTATAAAAAATTCACTTAAAAGTTTATTATAACATTCTTTCTTTCTCACTTTCTTGAAGAAAAACTAAAAGTAATAAAAGAGTTACTGACTTAAATTTAACTTTTTTTAATTTTTTAAAAATGACCGAAATAATTTTCTGCTTAATATGAATATTCCGTTTGAATTGAAAAAAAGGCAAAATATCAATTAAAAGATTAATTTCAAAAATTTGATAACCTAAGAAATTAAAACATCGCTAAAGCATTTAAGACAATAATAATATAAAGTATTAATAATATTATAAATGCTTCAATTTTTTAATTAAATTAAATTTCCAAAGAAAGAGTGGGGAAAGAAAATGAAAAACTTTTTTACTAGCTTATGAAAATAATTATATTTTATTAAAAATTGGATAATAATGAAAGGTAAGGAGGAGACCATTATCTTTACAAACTTTCAAGTGTTTAAAGTAAAGTAAAAGTAACCTTAAATTTTTTTTTGAGTTAAATGCAACTTTTTTTAAAAAAAAACTTTAGCAATTTACTGTAGAAACTTACGTTAGCAATCTATAATTAAATTTCCTTTAATTTTAAATATTATGGTTTAAATTATTAACTTATTATGTAGTCGAAAATTCAAAAATTTGGAGTATCGATTGCGTCCACCTTCTTCCTGTTGAATAGACATCGTTCTCTCAATTAAGTTTTAGTTCTCAATATTAAAATTATATTTCAATTTTTTAAAAATAATTAAAATAAATTGTATTAATTAAAATTAATTTTGAAAATTATTTTTAAAATGAATTCATTTTATTAAGTATTAGTTTAAATTTTATTTAAATTTTTAATTTGTTTTATTAAATTTTATTTTTTTTTTAATTTTATTTTAAATTTTTTAAATTTAAATTTTGCGGGTAAAGTAACTGAAGGTAGTCTTAAATACTTTTCATATACTCTATTTGTACTCTATTTAGTTACTTTTTTCGGGTATTTGTACTTAATACTTAGTTACTTTTTCTGAAATACTTGTATTTGTACTCAAATACTATTTCAAAGTAACTTTAACAACCTTGGTGATTACTAGGTTGCAGGTTCTGCCCCGCAATTCCGCATGTCTCATTGTTCAAGGTTAACCTATAGGGATACAGGCAAACACAAAGATGAATAGATGTTGAATACTTTTTTTTAAATCTAAAGCCTTTAAAACAAATTTATACAATTTTTATTGCCGTTCGTTTACAAATAATAATAATTAATTGAGAGTTATTTAAAATTAACATTTTTTTAATTCTGGAAAAAAGGGAATAAAAATTTAAATGAAGATATTAAATAATCACGCTAAATTATGAAAGTGGTTTTGTTGATAAGAGCTAGAAATTTAACTAATTAATGAAACAATAAATCAGGCTTTTGCGGCTCAAAAATTCCTATAAAAATACTTAAATACAGATAGTTAGATTGATTTTTTGATGTATTTTTAGCATTTAATTGATGTTTCTAATAATTTTCAATTTCCACTTACGAAAACTAACTTATCTTGAAAAATTAAGGCAATTACAAAGTTTAAAATTTGCTTATACATATAGGCGTAGAAAAATTTTCAAATACTGATTTTAATGATTCTGTAGTCATTTTTTAGTAATTAATTACGAGTTATGTTTCATTAGGTTGGATACAGAGTTTATTAATTTTTAAGGATAAACATTGAAGTTTCTGAACCTATGTGCTTGATGAATAAGATACCAAAATATAAATATGAAACATGTTGACTAGTCAATCATTAAATTTGAAAGTTAATAAACTTGATGAATTAAAATTAATTAACTTAAATCATATCGACGATTTGGAGCTTCTTGATATTTTAAACAATTGGGGTTTTAAGGAAAAAATGAAAAATGCATCATCACATCAAAGGCAAAAAGTTTATTTTATTCATCTTTGTAAAGTTTTTAATAATTACCATAAAGTGAGAAGTGAGGAGTGAGAGAGAGAGAGAGAGAGAGAGAGAGAGAGAGAGAGAGAGAGAGAGAGAGAGAGAGAGAGAGAGAGAGAGAGAGAGAGAGAGAGAGAGAGAGAGAGAGAGAGAGAGAGAGAGAGAGAGAGAGAGAGAATATTTTTTAGGGGGGAGGGGAGTTGGGAACGTTTTTTACTGCCGAAAATATGGGGGGGTGATTGGAAAGGGATATTGGAGTTTTATTTTAGGGGTTGGATATTTTTTTCTGTTTGTGTTTGAAGAATATATGGCCAAGCGGGTAAAAATATAAAGCAACTTTATTCCGTCGAGTTGTCAAGTAATACAGAACATAAATACACAACACGAAGTAAATTATTAAAAAGGTTAAGGTTAAAGTTAGATCAAATATCTCCTGGTAAACAATATTAACTCCTCAATTCAGTTACGGGTTAGCATATATTTAACAGTCCCCCCTTCTTAAATTAATTCCCCTAAGAAAAACCAAATCGTTGTACTGGCTTCCTTTTTCGGTTGCTCCTCCTCGGCTGAACATGAACAGTCCTAGAACCCTGAGGTTGTATAGTGACAGTCTCTAAACCTCGGTTCTGAAGATCAGGGGTCTCAGCTGCCTCCGTACTTGGGTGATGTAGATCAGGGGTCTCGGCATCTTTTAGGTCTTGATCTGCTTTCCCAGGATCTTTCTTCTGTTCATCTTTAAAGTTTGGTTCTCTTCCCTCTGTGTTCGGTAGATCTGTCTTTCCTTCTTCTCGGTCTGGTTGTCTGCTGTACATAACTTTTCCTTCACTAGGGTTTTGAGCCTTCAAAGGTTCAATAAATTCAGATGGAAAATGTGCACCCTCGGATTCTGTGATGTTTCCACACCTTTGAAGCTGATTAATATGTCTCTTCCACATTTGCCCCTCTACTGAGATCCAGTATACTAATCCCTCTCTTCTAACAACCTTCCCAGCTTTCCATTTCTGTGGACTTGAGTAGTTCCTTGCTAGTACTGGACTTCCCACTTCAAAATATCTCATCTGGGGGTTTCCTTTCTCGTCGGTTTCTTTCAATGAGGGTCTTACTAAATCCAGTCGGGTGCGTATGTCTCTCTTCAGCATCATTTCTGCCGGGCTAACTCCAGTGGTAGCGTTTGGTGTCTTTCTGTACTGAAGCAAAAAATTCGCAAGTTTGGTACTCAGGCTTCCTTGTTTTTCCACTGTTTTCCGTAGTGCTTCTTTGACTGTTTGCACGAAACGCTCCACTTGACCATTCGACGCAGGATGATATGGCGGTGTGAGTTTATGGTTAATTCCATTTTCCCGCATGAAGGTCTTAAATTCTCGTGAGGTAAAACATGTGCCATTGTCGCTTACCAATCTCACTGGCAGTCCAAATCTTGAAAAGATTTCTCGCAAAGCTTCAATGGTCTTCTGGCTTGTACTAGAGTTCAGGATGATGACTTCCGGCCATTTTGAATAAGCGTCTACGACGAGTAGAAACATTTTTCCGCAGAATGGTCCTGCATAGTCCACATGAACTCTTTGCCATGGTCCTTTAGGCACCTCCCAAGGGTGAACTTCAACCTTCGGTGGTTCTTTCCTTCTTAGACAACAAGCTTTGCAGTTTAAGGTTACCGATTCTATGTCTGAATCTATTTTTGGCCACCAAATGTAGGACCTCGCCAGAGCCTTCATTTTAACTGTACCAATATGACCACTATGGAGATCATTCATCAATCGTTTCCTTAGGCTTTCCGGAATGACGATTCTTGCTCCTCTTGTGATACAGCCTTGCTCTAAAGAAAATTCGTGGTCTTTCTTCGCAAATCCTGGTGTTTCCAGTGGTTCACCTGTCCTCAATTGCTGTAATATGGTCTTAAACAAGGGATCTTTAGCCGTCTCTTTGGCAATCTGATCATGGGTAACTGGTAATTGTTCCACTATCTCTATTTGGAAACTTCGCGCCATCTCTTTTGTTCTTCCCACAGGACTTTGCTTGTTTAATGGCAGTCTAGATAACGCATCAGCATTTCCATGATTTTCTGAACGTCTGTATTTAATTTCGTAATTAAATTCCTGTAGAAATTGCGCATAGTGCAGTAATCTTTGAGCTGAGAGTACAGGTAAATTCTTCTCAGGATGGAAAATTGACACAAGTGGTCTGTGATCAGTTATGAGCGTAAATTTTCTTCCATACAGGTACATAAAAAACTTTTGCACTCCCCAGTAGATCGCTGTAGCTTCCTTATCAATCTGGCTATAGTTCTTTTCGGCAGATGATAGACTTCTTGAAGCATAGGCGCAAGGTCTCTCCGTTCCATCTGGTGTTAGATGAGAAAGAATAGCGCTGATACCATATGGACTTGCATCCGTAGCCAACGTCAATGGTAGCTTGGGGTTGTATGCAATCAGCACTCTCTCTGAAACTGCTTCTTTCTTTATCTCGTCAAAAGCTTCTTGTTGCTTATTTCCCCACTCAAACTTCTTGCCTGCTTGTAACAATTCATACAATGGGTGTAGCTTACTTGAGAGATGTTCAAAGAATTTCCCATAGTAGTTGACCAACCCCAACCAACTTCTTAATTGGTTTACGTTTTCTGGTTTCGGTGCTTGAACGATTGCCTTTATCTTGTCTTGGGACTTGGAAATTCCATCAGCACTCAGGATGTGCCCCAAATACTGCAGTGACTTTCTGCAAAACTGACACTTCTTTTTATTCACTCTCAGGTTTACTTCTTTTAATCTTTGAAGAACCGTAGTAAGACGTTCCAAATGTTCTGACATATCTTTACCCTGTACTAATATGTCATCGTAGAAAACGCAAACTCCTGGTATATCGCCAAGTAGTTGTGCAATATACTTTTGCCACATAGCAGGAGCGGTTTTGATTCCAAACATCAGCCTGTTTACCTTGTAAACACCTTTAGGGGTGCTCACTGCTTGGATTAAAGCACTTTCTTCGGTCATTTCCATGTTTAAGTATGCTTGACGAATATCCAAAGTTGTGAAGATTTTTCCTTCCGATAGGCCGGCAAATAACTGTTCAACATGGGGAATAGGGTACTTATCATCAGCAAGTTTAGGATTTACTGTGCATTTGTAGTCTGCGCACAGCCTAACTGAACCATCAGGTTTCATTACTGGTACTAGTGGTGTTCCCCAATCGCAGTGATTCACCTTTGTAAAAACTCCCTTTTCTTCTAACCTATCGATTTCTTCAAAAACTTTGTCCTGGATCGCATATGGAATCTGTCTAGGTGGTCGGAAAACAGGAATCGCTCCTTCCTTCAACTGCAACTTCCCTTTAAAATTAGGGATTTTTCCCAATCCATCTTCAAAAACTGGTTGAAACTTCTGTAAAACGCTTTGCAGGGTAGTCATTTCACTTGGAACATTAATCTGTTTGATCTCGGACCAATCGATCTGCAAATTTTGAAGCCATTCCCTTCCGACTACTGCATCCACTTCAGCTGCAATCACGTATAAATTTTCTTTTAGTTCCTGATCCTTGTACTGGATTTCTACGGTGACGTAACCTAGAGGTGAAATTTCCTCTCCTGTGTAAGTGCGTAACCTGATGCATGTATCGTGCAATTCTTTCTTTGGGAAAAGTTTCTTAAACTGACTTTCTGACATCGACGTAACAGTGGCTCCAGTGTCCAACTCGAACTCTACCTTCTTTCCATCCAGCTTGCAAGCAATCTTAATTTTAGCTGGTTTTATTCTGTTTTCTGGAAGTACCTCTTGCATCGAATTCATGAAGAAGTCTTTGCAGCTAGCATCACTGTCCTCCTTTTCTTCATGTGTAATTTGATTCTGCGTTCTTCTTCTGTTTTGATTCGGCGGTCTGTCATTATAACCTCTTCTAACCCGACTAAGGCATGCTCTAGCCAAATGACCAATCTTTCGGCATTTGTTGCATGTTGCATTACGCCAAACACACTGGTTGGCTAAGTGAGATCGATTACCGCATCGATAGCACCTTTGATCATCCTTTCTAGGCGCAATCTCAGTCTTACCTTGAAATCGATTCTTCATTTTATTTCCTTGAGTAGACATCTGAAAAGTTGTATGCTGCCCTTGGATCTCTTTGCTTTCCTTCTGAGCTGTTTCAACAGATAATGCCAAGCTTACGCAATCATGGAACTTGTTGTCAGGTTCCCGGAGCTGTATAAGCCTCTCCAAAAGCCTTGTATCACGGACCCCCGCAATAAATTGCTGCCGCAAGTGAGCATCGACTGTAGATCGCGAACAGTGAGGACAACAAAAATCGCAGTCCTTGCTTAACTTCTTGAGATCGGCCACAAAACTTGCAATGCATTCACCCTCTCCTTGAATTCGTTTTGAAAACCGATTCTGCTCCGCAATCGCACTTGGCCTCGGTGAAAGGTGATCAGTTAAAATCTTGATCAGATCATCATATGGCATTTCTTTTGGCTCCTTTGGACTTGTGAGGTTACATAGAAGTTGTAGGGTTTTTGTTCCCAAAGTATGCAACAGAAGCTCACGTTGCTTCTTCTTGCTATCATCATTGATTTCGGTCAGACCCTGTAGTCCAAAATAATTTTCAAGTCTCTTGACGTAAATACTAAATGACTCCGCTTCATCATTGAAGTTTTCAAATTGTAGAACTGGCCCTGAGCTTCCACTCTGCAACGTCGCTTTAAGCATTTCGCATAACTCCTTCATCAATTTCGCTTCGGCCATAATTCCAAAATAAAACCCGTCGCCAGTGAAGAATATATGGCCAAGCGGGTAAAAATATAAAGCAACTTTATTCCGTCGAGTTGTCAAGTAATACAGAACATAAATACACAACACGAAGTAAATTATTAAAAAGGTTAAGGTTAAAGTTAGATCAAATATCTCCTGGTAAACAATATTAACTCCTCAATTCAGTTACGGGTTAGCATATATTTAACAGTGTTTTTAAATTTGAACGTTAATTGGCATGCTGATTTTTCTTGAGCCTCAATAAAAATCAGCATATTAATTAATGTTAAATTTTTCAAACTCAACCTGTTCAGTCCCTATTTCTATTTAACCTCATCTATCCCACTTAAACTAGTTTAACGTTTTCAAAATTAGTTTCCAAATTCGATACCGGTAAAAACCAACGATATCATCCATTTTTGGTGACAATAGCGGATGGATCTACTGTTCTCCCAATTCCAGGATGAATGCAAGAAATGAATGACTTTGACTATACGTATAAAAAATAACATTAAATTAAAAAGTGGTAGCTATATTTTTATTATAGTGTTAATTTTTTATTTCGTAGTCACCACTATTTTATTTATTATTAGTTACTTATGTAAGTCAACTTTTATTCCAAGCATTGAGCCCTCTGGCTGCGTAGGGTAGATTTAATACGCTGCTTGCCTTACCCCTGAAAACTACTGTAGGGGTAGGCGGCTGGTGCAACCCTTGGATGTGCCAGTTAGAAAACGTACCCATACTACATGACCCATTTTTACCCTCCTCCCCCTTGGTGACCATCCGTAGTATATGCCAATGCCAAGACCCCCTCTAGTTTTCACGTAGTAATTCATTAATACGATTTGACATCGTTTTGTGCAACCAGAAAGTTGAAAAAATTAATTTTGCTTAATTTGTCTAATTTTAATAATTAATTTTGCCTTATTAGTCTTAAGTTGGCAAATTTCAATAATTAATTTGGCTTAATTTTGTCGTATTGACTAGAAGAAATTGATTACGGGACAAACCCTTAAGCCCCCCTCCCCCCTGTGACCGAGCGTGGTAATTTGAAGACCCCCCTCCCTCCCCTAAATGGGTCACGTAGTATGGGTACCTTCCCTTATAGGCAAAGAGATGGTGTTAACCCTGGGGTGCATCATATGGGAAAGATGTATGATCCAAAATTCAGCAACACGATGATATTTGTGTCATGGTTAAATTAATTCATGTCTTGATAACATTTAGTATCAAAGATATAACGTTGAATTTCTTTTAATAAACAATGCATGTAAGAAGAGACCGTCCTTATTAAGCGACGACTTTTCTTGACCTTAGATTTATATTTAAAACCAAAAATATCTGCATGAAATCTGTCATGAATTCGAATCTTTATATCGAATACTCTTTTTTGAAACTTTATTCGCGTAATTCAAAAACATTTCAAATTTAATGCAGGTGAAATTTTTAGTCGAATAATTAAGTATTGTTTCAAAAGTATAAGTATTGTTTCAAAATTTTTTCATCTGAAAAAGTAACTTTTATGTAAACTTTTATTTAAAAATATCATTAAAATTTAAAAACAAATAAAAAATATTACATGCACAAAAAATAGGTTAATTTTCCTTTTACTGAAATTAATAGAGTAAAAAATAAGAACTTATTATTTCTAACTCTATCGGTAGTTTAAGTTCGAGGCATACACAAACTTCCAAAAGCAAAACAAGAACACGGAAGCTATGCGGTTCGAACTTGGCTCTAAAGATTTGCGACCAGGCACACTAGCCGTTAGGCCACACGGCTACGTTCAACATCAAGGTTTAAACAATAAATGTGTTCATTTTAGTTAGTAGATTATGGTTACCGTAAGGTTACTGTAATTTTTATAAGTTGTATGTCTTTGGCAATATGAGATAGGCGCAAATTTTTCTAATTGAAATTTCCTACAGTGTGCGTGGGGTTAATGGTTGTAAGGATCAAAATCTATGAAAAACGAGATTTCAACGTAAATTCAACAAACTTCAACCCCCACTCCTGGCTTCATTTGGGGACCAAATGACATGAAAACTGGTTTTGGGGGGTTTTAGAGGGTGCTCTTTCAGAATCTGGATTAATCTTTGATGTCGCCCATAGGAAAAACGAAAGTTGGTACTTCGTTTAACATGAAGACGACCCCCTAAGAACTTGAAAAATTTTCTGTATATAGAATACTTCAAATCATGAAATATGATACCTTATTTGTCTTTATATCACAAGCTGTTCCGGAGATATAGGGTCTGAGTCGATTTTTTTTCCAGTACTGTACAATACTGGCAAAAAAAATCGACTCAGACCCTATATCTCCGGAACGGCTTGTGATATAAAGACAAATAAGGTATCATTTTTCATGATTTGAAGTATTCTATATACAGAAAATTTTTCAAGTTCTTAGGGGGTCGTCTTCATATTAAACGAAGCACCAACTTTCGTTTTTCTTATGGAAACCATCAAAGATTATTCCAGATTCTGAAAGAGCACCCTCTAAAACCCCCCAAAACCAGTTTTCATGCCATTTGGTCCCCAAATGAAGCCAGGAGTGGGGGTTGAAGTTCGTCGAATTTACGTTGAAATCTCGTTTTTTACGTTGAATTCTTAATTTTGATCCTTTCAACCATCAACCCCGCAGGATCAAAATCGAGAATTCAACGTAAAAAACGAGATTTCAACTTAAATTCGACGAACTTCAACCCCCACTCCTGGCTTCATTTGGGGACCAAATGGCATGAAAACTGGTTTTGGGGGGGTTTTAGAGGGTACTCTTTCAGAATCTGGAATAATCTTTGATGGTTTCCATAGGAAAAACGAAAGTTGGTGCTTCGTTTAATATGAAGACGACCCCCTAAGAACTTGAAAAATTTTCTGTATATAGAATACTTCAAATCATGAAAAATGATACCTTATTTGTCTTTATATCACAAGCCGTTCCGGAGATATAGGGTCTGAGTCGATTTTTTTTGCCAGTATTGTACCTCTTTAGTCTCAGATGATGGTGGTATAGTTGTTACGACGTCAGGTGGTATGTCTGCAATAGTTGGTACGACTTGCACGGTGTTCCTTCGAAAAACCTTATCACCACTTCTCAATAGTGCTGACCGTGGATTGATCATTCTCTCCACTTCTCCTCCTATCCATTTCTTATCCTTTTGTATCCTAACTCGATCCCCAGGCTTGATTGTGTATGACGGATCTTTTGTATGTCTGTTTGCAGACTCAGTTTTTTTTCTTTCCAGCCTCTTCCAGGTAGTAGGATACATTCTCAACTACTTTTGACTTTAGAGCTTCTTTAGTAGTCGGTAGTAGAGATCTTGTTGTTCTTCTCATGAGTCGTTGATTTGTTGACTTCAGATTATCTTCTCTTGGCGTATTTCGGATGTTAAGTAACGCTAAATATATATCGTCGTTACTTTGTAAACATCTCTTTAGAAGCGTTTTGGCGGCTTGAACTGCTCTTTCAGCTAAACCGTTGGATTGCGGATGATATGGACTTGATGTTTCTAGTTTAATGTCCCAATCCTTTAGAAATTTCCTGAATGTTTGTGAGCCATACTGCAAACCGTTATCTGATTCCAGAACCTCAGGAATTCCATGTACAGCATACCATCTTTTTAAAACCTTGATGTATTCCCAAGACGTTTAATCTTTTGGAAATCATAAAATCCAGAGTAGCTGTCTTCAATCACTATATAGGTTTTTCTGTTAAATTCAAATAGATCAGATGCGACTCTTTGCCATGGATACTCTGGAATTGGTTTCATCTAAATTGATTCTTTTTGTTTACTTGGTTGAGTTGACTGGCAGACTCTGCATTTCTTTATCATTTCTTCTATATCCTTAGACATCATATACCAGTAAACGGATTATCTGGCTCTTCTGAGAGAACTCTGGATACCCAAGTGTCCTTGATGAAGTTGTTCTAATACTTTAGGTTGTAGTAATTTGGGAATAATAATTATTTCTCCTTTGAAAATTAATCCATCGTAAACAGATAGTTCTTCTCGAAAGTTTTAATATTTTTGTAAATTTGTCGATAGTTTTGACTTTTCATCTGGCCATCCGTTTTGGATAACTTCTTTAGGTGCAGATAACTCAGGATCATTTTCTTCTTTATTCTTCAGATCACTCAATGCACTTTCAGACATGAGAACTACCAGATGAACAACGTAAGTATCATGTATGTGTGGACATATCTAATGTATGTATGTATGTACAGTTGGGGAAATAAAAAACGACTCAGTTGCGATTTCTGGCGAACCAATTGGGTTAGGAAGACGAATGAGGTGTCATTTTTCATTGTTTAAAGTATTCTTTAACCAAAAAAATTTTCGGGTCCATAGGGGGTCGTCTTCATATTAAACGAAACACTAACTTTTTTTTTCCAATGGGGACCCCCAATTATTATTAGTTTTTCTGAAAGGCCACCTCCCCAAACCCTTAAATACCAAGTTTCATCCAGATTGATTAAAAAAAATTATTTTTCAAAAATAAAAAATTTTTTAAATCGTGAAATTTTTTTATGATAATCGATTCTTTAAGTAATTTTATGTAGGAAACCAAAATTTCAATCGATTTCATCCAATAGTTTTTGATAAAAACGACCTAATATCTTAAGGGGCCGTATACCGTTGCCGAATGCATACCGCAAATTCTCTTTCTATAGTTCGTTTTATCAAAAACTATTGGATAAAATCTATTGAAATTTTGGTTTCCTACATAAAATTACTTAAAGAATCGATTATCATAAAAAAAATTTCACGATTTAAAAAATCTTTTATTTTTGAAAAATAAATTTTTTTTAATCAATCTGGATGAAACTTGGTATTTAAGGGTTTGGGGGGGTGGCCTTTCAGAAAAACTAATAATAATTGGGGGTCCCCATTGGAAAAAAAAAGTTAGTGTTTCGTTTAATATGAAGACGACCCCCTAAGGACCCGAAAATTTTTTTGGTTAAAGAATACTTTAAACAATGAAAAATGACACCTCATTCGTCTTCCTAACCCAATTGGTTCGCCAGAAATTGCAACTGAGTCGTTTTTTATTTCCCCAACTGTACATGTATGTAGAAGTGCAGGAGGAATTAAGTAAAGGAATAAGGTAAAAAATAATATTTAATGTGACAAAATTTAGCTATTGTAAAACAAAGAAAACAACAAAATCCAATCTCTCTCTCTTTTCTAATAATTTTTGAATAAAATAAATAAAAACATCACGCTCTGTCACATCACGAGCATCACGAGACTCCATGGTTATTGTTACTTGTCCGTCTACTATGTTAAAGACGATTAATCCTACTCGGCCATTCCTGACTCCACTGGCGTCCTCGCCATATTGAAAGCAGTTTGAAGGCAGGAGCTTTCCAGACTTCATTATCAGATTTTTCATCCATTTTTTCCCATGTAACATCAAAAAATCCCAGATCTTCTTTTCTTTTGGCGAGTACAACACCTGGTCCACTTTTAATTTTTTGGTTAGTTGAGCTCTTTTTAATTTTTTCCTCGTCGATGCTTCTAAGTCCTCATTTGGATAATTGTCTGAGACTATACTTCCTGATATGAACAAAAACAATGTTACCAATGATCGCAACATGGTCTGTGACAATTCTGATGAAAAATATTCAATCACCACATAATTAAATCCAGCAACCATGATCAAAAATAAAATAATGACTTTCAAAACAATGAAAAATTTCTTGAAATGTTCATGTAACTTTTTTAGCATTTTCACCGCTTCTTGAGATCTTTCTTGAAGCACATTTATGGTATCATTTAGAACAGGGGTTTCCAACTGGCGGCCCGCGAAGCTCTCTGGAAACCCTCCAAAAAGTAGCTACAAAACACTTTTTAGCACACTAAAATTCAAATTTTTTTCGGGTGAGAACCCCCCGACCCCCCCCCCCCATTTACCTCTTAGATTATGGACTAGCTTTGATCGTTTTCTATGGTGCAAGAATTAAAAGCTTGAAGTTTCGAGAATTCGTTTGTAAAACCTGAAATTCCCCCTGAGCGTAGCAAGGGGGTATGAAGGATTTTATAACCTTTATCATGAGGAGGGACAAAATGGAGTATCAAAAAATTAGGTAAAACAATCCTCTAAGTAAAATTTACAAGCATTTTTTTGAGGAAGACCTTTTCATTTAAGTAATATTCAGAATATTAAATATTCAGTATTCCTACGAGTTGTATAAGAATAAAAAAAATCATATATCGCCCCTCTTTTGTTGGAAAAGTTTCATATTGAAGACTCACCCCAAAAAAATTATCGTCGTTAAAAAGGAGCCAGATTACTTTGCGCCCGCCACTTGACTTGTGATTTTGGTAGCGGCCCGCGAGTACTTAGAAGTTGGAAACCCCTGATTTAGAACAAACAAACCATCGTCTTCAGATTCATCATCATCATCATCATCATCTTTATTCTCATCAACCCATTCATGGTCTTTATCTTCATTATCATCAACTTCTTTTTCTTTACTGTCATAAGCTTCTTTGTCTTTACTTTCATCAACCTCTTTGTATTTACTTTCATCAACTTTTTCGTCCTCACTTTCATCAACTTCCTCATCTTCACTTTCATCAACTTCTTCGTCTTTACTTTTTACTTCAACAGAAATGCTTACCAAATTATCGACAGCCGAACTAATTTTCAGACCATCTTCATCAAAAGTGAATTTCGTATACCTTATTCTGTCCATACCTATGATACAGTCTGTGGGCATTAAATCATCTTGTAGCACGTGAATTTTAGCTGGTATTTTATTATGAACATTGATTGAATCTTGAAAAAACCCCATGGTTTGAAATTTGTTTCTACAAATTCCAGAAAAGTTAATGCGAGATGAGAACAATGGAGGTGATCCAACTTTTCTGTAAATCGTTTCGATTATCATCGTTGCTTCCAAACCTGTATCCACAAGCGCAGTGACAGTAATTTCAGAAATAGCAACTTGAATGTGCATTAATTTAGAAGAGGGCAAGTCTGAAGCTTGATTAACTATTTCCCTATTACAGATGACATTTTGCTGGACTCTTGACTTTTCCGGATTTTCGGGACAGTCAGCCTGAATGTGACCAAATGACTTGCAGTAATAACATTGTCTGCCTCGTTCTCTGTTCTTACATCGGTTGCTTTTGTGACCTCTCAAACCACAAGAATAACAGGTTGGCTGAGAATCGCACGGACTTTTGTGGTCTATTGGATGATTTGTGGGATATTTTCCAATTCGGTCATCCGAAATCCTTTCAAATTTTTTAGATCTTACAAAAAGCTTCTCAAATATCTTCAGCTTCTCCTTGAACTCCTTTAGGGTTTTGCATCCATACAACAGCATCTTGTTAGGTGATTCGGGTATTCCGTTTATCACGTAATCAATCAAGGATAAGTCGTCTAAAGAACCTTTATGGGCTATTTCCTTCATGGATAACAAATACTCTTGCAAAGTTTCTGTGGGATTCAAGTGTCTCGATTCCAATTCCTTGTGCAGTTGAAAACTATTGACTGCATTAGCAAATTCATCTTCCAAATGGTGTCTCATTTTCCCCCAGTTGTTTATGCCCCGTATAGATCTTATTAGAGTTAAGGCTGGTCCAGCCAAACATTTTCTTGCAAAGATGACCTGTTGCAACGGGTTTCTAATGTTTTATAATTCAAACGTGTCTTCTAAATCTGCTATGAAGGTTTCTACTTTGTAATTATCGGTCGAAGAAAAAGGTCTCACTACGTCTATTAAGTCATTCAAACTAAACACTGGAAAACAATTCAAAGATTCCATCGCTTGTTATAAATTCAACTTTACACAATTCAAAAATAATCATCAAACTTCAATTCCACTACCTGTACTCAAGTTCAACTCTCCTCATCAAAACTAAAATTCAATATCTTCATCATCAGGATCCAAAATTAAGTAGAAAACATCAAACATCAAATATTTAATCACCGGAAAACAACTAAGTTAATTGAAAAATCTTCATCAAAAATATCATCAAATTCATCAACTTCAACATCAAGAACTATAGTTATTTCCAAGCTTTTAAATTAACACTCACCAGAACTTCAACAATTTCTTCAAGCCATCAATAAAAATTATTTTAGTCATCAACTTTCGAGTTCGTCCGGCTCCGAGCCCCCATGTAGAAGTGCAGGAGGAATTAAGTAAAGGAATAAGGTAAAAAATAATATTTAATGTGACAAAATTTAGCTATTGTAAAACAAAGAAAACAACAAAATCCAATCTCTCTCTTTTCTAATAATTTTTGAATAAAATAAATAAAAACATCACGCTCTGTCACATCACGAGACTCCATGGTTATTGTTACTAGTCCGTCTACTATGTTAAAGACGGTTAATCCTACTTGTATGTATGGACATTAGGGTGTATCGAAAAAAACTTTTTTTCGATTTTGATGACGTAATAGTGCGGAAAAGTTGTCTAAGGTGCCAGAGAGTACCTGTGAATTTTTTCAGAATTTTTGGATAATTTCTTAATGTGCCACATTGGCCCTGAAGTTCCCCATGTTAATCCAATGGGGCGCGCCGCTAAAAAGGCCGAAAATCGGTTTTTCGCCCCTCATTTCTACCCTAATCACACGACGAATGTCTCGTCTCGAGTTATGGACTCTATATGATCTAGACTATCCGACAAAACTTGAATAATAGCCTAAATATCTATATTACGTTTTTTTGTATGCTCAAATTTCGTCGAAAATCGCGTATTTCCTCGTTCAAATCAGAGCCCACAATCAACATAATATAGAGATTTAAGTTATTATTCAAGTTTTTTCGGGTAGCATACATCATATAGAGTCCATAACTTGAGACGAGACATTCGTCGTGTGATTAGGGTAGAAATGAGGGGCGAAAAACCGATTTTCGGCCTTTTTGGCTGCGCGCCCCATTGGATTAACATGGGGAACTTCAGGGCCAATGTGGCACATTAAGAAATTATCCAAAAATTCTGAAAAAATTCACAGGTACTCTCTGGCACCTTGGACAACTTTTCCGCACTATTACATCATCAAAATCAAAAAAAAGTTTTTTTCGATACACCCTAATGGACATGTCTAAATTATTGATTTGATGTTTATTTTCGTCTCTTTGTACTGAAGAAGGATCCGTTGATCCCCGAAACAATAAGGAAGTTGCATGTGTCAGATTTTCAAAAACAAACAAGTGTTCCGTATGGTTTTTTGTATGGTAAAATGAAATATCTAGTCAGTTTTTCAAAAAAATTTACAGGTAATTAAATACTTTAATTTAAAAGTCGAGAAAAAAACACGTGACTGAAAACGTTTATTGTTTAAACTATAAGATGACGTCAACAATGATACCATCAACCAAGACCCTCTATATAAAAGGCCATATCCAACTCGGCCGTGCAACGTCATCAATTTCACCCACCTTTGACGTCACTATCATCACGACGCCATGTTTTAAACTTTCTGAATTGTTAACAGTGAACATGGAATATCCGTGTTTTTAGTAATTTAACATCAGTTAACAATGGTAAAATTAACGCTGTAATAATTTTTAATGGCTATCGCTATTAAAATCAAAGTCTAATAAGTAGAAATTTGAAATAAACATAAAAAAACAAAAATGTCTTTTAATTCAAAAAAATTGATGGAACAACAAACAAAAACGTGAGGCCATCTGCATAAAATGCAATAATGAATACCAAACTAATTAAATAGAA
Organism: Tetragnatha versicolor; assembly: GCA_024610705.1. NCBI lineage: Eukaryota > Metazoa > Arthropoda > Arachnida > Araneae > Tetragnathidae > Tetragnatha > Tetragnatha versicolor. The sequence continues at coordinate 29,469,704 of JANDEH010000005.1, forward strand.
CTTAGTTCACTAGTTAATTTCCTTACTATAAATAGAAGGTTTAATTATCGTCAGTTTAAATTCTTATAATAAATTAAAGAATATAATGGGGTCAAATAAATTATTTACTGTTGTTACAGTTCAAAATTCGATGATTTTTTGTTTTAAAAATATTTTCACATTTTTATTTTTCTAGTGTTTTTTTTATTTTCTAAATAAAATTAATAGTATTAAGAGAAAAAACCTACATTACATTCAATATTTGCAAACTAAACAAACATCCATGTTAGTCTTAAGCCAAAAAAACTGAATGAAAATACAAGAAATCTGTACAAAAGGGAAAAAATTTTGATTCTAAACAAAAGATTTTTGAGTTTCAAGAACAGTGATATCAGCCTTGAAGAGATACATAACGGGAGAATTCAAGAAAGTAAGTTTTTATGCTCCATAGACTTAACATGGGAATTTCACCGATTTTCACCCACGTCTGACGTCATCACCCGGAGTTGGATGGCCATGTATATAGAGGGTCTTGCATCAACTCCATTGCTTTACAACAATGTTTAATATAAGATGACGTCACATCCAAACTCTTGGCGTTTTCGCGCGCTTTTAAAAAGGGGATTTTCGTTAATTTTTTTGGCAATCAAAAAATTTCTCGATCGGCCTCAAATTTTGGGTAGTTGCCAAGGTATATAAACTAACAAGGTATGCTCTTCCGGCGAAAAAGGCGTGGCTTTTGAAAATGACGTCACCCAGGATATATTCCCTATTCACAGCATGGGAAAATGCTTATTTTTGGCAATTTTTCTTAAAATAAGGACCAAAGAAACTTTTATAACAGTTTACACTGGACACAATTACGAACATGTTTATAGGTTATCAAGTGTTTTGAATTAGAACAATAATTTTAACTCAATAATAGCCGATCAAAAATATGAACCTTGAGCTCTACAACGATGTGCTTCAATCTCTCTGCTTATTGATTTTAATTACTAACTTGTATAAATGAAATTAAAACAGCTGCTGATACAAAGAAAACAAAATATTAAGCAAATATTCAATCATGAAAATTTTTCAGAACATTCTTGTTATGATAAAATTAATATCGCTGTTCTGCTATGTCAAACTTGAATATCCATTGTATCGAAGCAGTTTAGATTTTTAAAACAAAAATATTCAGTATCTAAATAAATCAAGTACTTGAAAATATGGAAAACAATGAGCTAAAATTTAAGAACTAATTAATTTAATTTAATAATGGATTTATTCAAAATTTTAGTGCATTTACCTTTAATGATCCTTTTACAGTCCAGTCAGCTTGTTTATTTTTATTTGAGATTCAGAAATAGTATTCTTAAAATCGTCTGTCACTTTAATTATCTTTTTAAATATTTTTATACTAATTTTTTTAAATAAGTTGGTGATTTTATTCATAAGTTTTAAAACAAACTAAATAATGAATTTCAATAATATCGACCCAATTAATCCTGATGTATCTACGATCTGTTGCATTGCAATGGCGTTGTATTGGCTGATATGCTCGTCATTGATTGGTCCGTTATTTTATATCCTGGGTGACGTCACTTATGAGCCTACCTTGTTAGTTTATATACCTTGGGTAGTTGCTTATTTTTGCAAGAGGAATCGATTAAAAAAATAAAAAAAAATCATGCAACTTCCTCATTGTCTACAGTTCACTAGATTTATTAATTTACTAGAGTGGGAACACTGTGATTTGAAAATTACTGGGAACAGTGGGATAAGAAAACGTACCTGGAACATTGGGATAATAAAAACTACCGAGAACACCGGGATTTGAAAATTACCGGGAACATCGGGAAAGGAAAAATTACCGGGAACATCGGGAAAGGAATAATTACTGGGAACATCGGGAGAGGAAAAATTACCGGGAACATCGGGATAAGAAAAACTACCAGGATAAAAAAATTACCGGGAAGAGGCGCCTGGGATACCGGGAAGATTGGTTATTGCTGATTCACATAAAAAATGTATTTTAAGAAAACTCAAAATAAAAATATTTATACACTCCACCCGTGCAAGGCCGGGCATATTCGCTAGTAATTAATAAAGATTTAATTTTTAAACAAAATAAAACATAACTTTAATTAAGATAATAATTAATCCCAAGACAAATGAAGAGAGACAAATGATGTACTATGAACTTCCTTAAAAATAAAAACTCCTTCCAATAACTAAAATAAAAATTAAATCATCACACTAAAAGTGCATTAAATTTTTATAAATATTTGGACTGTATTGAAAGGACATTGAGGTGTTTGAGATATCCTATCGGGAAGAAAAGATGCTTAATATACGTGGATTTAAAAAACCAATCATTATTCAAAATTGAAGCTCTAAATTTCACTCAAAATTCTAACACCTCGAGGGGAACTACTTTCTTTGGTTGCTCTCAGCATAATTCTACAGGCTCAGGTTAAGTTGCCACTGAGTATAATAATAAAATTAAGGTTCGAAGTTTTTAATCCATACTCCTAACCTGGTTTTATTGTACATTTCTGAAGTTAAGCATGTAAAGAATTGATATTACTTTTGTAAAAAATTGTTCATATTTTATTCACAACAGTTTTTTTTCCTCCAGGGACAGTACTGGGAATGTGCGCAGCAGTGAAGAATACCGACGACTTTTATTTCGGAGGTTTGTTCTGTGTTGGAAAAGAATACAGCCATCTAGATATCGCATTTAGAGTTAGTTTAATTTTTCTATTTCGTAACCAAAATCAACAAAAACTAATTGGGACTAAAAGATATACCCTAAAACATTTTCTTCAGAGAAAACTATATAAAGTAATTGTGGGTATAGTGGACACTTTAAGGACAATTTTTGCTTAAATTCTCAATAAATACCAACCTATTTGCTCGAAAACTGTTTTCATCCTATTTTTAGGTTAATTGGATTTTAATATAAAAAATTTTAATTAGATTGGGTAAAGTATTTTTAATTAATTTTTAAAAAGTACTATAACGTGCATCTACAGGGTGTCCCATAAATATTGGGTCACATTTCTAGGGGGGATAGTAGAATCCTAGACCACTCAGAATCACATAGGATTTGGGGGTCCCAGACCAAATCCCAGGAAGTTAAAAATGGAGCGACACCCCAAAAAAATTATTGAAAAATTCAATTTGTAGAAGTACTATTGGTAAAAATTTAATTATGTTCTCAAAAGTTGCAGTTTAATATGATCTTTAAAGTCATCTTGAAAGTTTTCAGTTTAAAACTTTTTTTATTACAAAAAAAATTAAAAACCACAGAAAATGTGAAAACCCTGCCAAAACTTTATTTTGTATTTCGAAATCCTTTCTTTCGATTTAAAATCTGAAAGATCAAAGTCAAAAATCGTTAAGTCCAAAGTGTCACGTAAAACCATCAATATTAAGTGCTTGAGATCCTGTTAAAGCATGGTTCAAGTCCGTTTTTTGCGTCCAAACACTGCCGTTTTGGAAACGGCTATAGGAAACCAGTTTGCGCACGCAAAAAACGAACTTTAACAGGATCTCAAGCGTTTAATATTGATGGTTTTTACGTGAAACTTTGGACTTAAGGGTTTACAACTATGATCTTTCAGATTATAAAATCAAAAGAAAGGATTTCAAAATACAAAATGAGGTTTTGGCAGAATTTTCACATTTTTTGTGGTTTTTTAACTTTTTCATAATAAAATAAATTTTTAAGTGAACACGTTTGAAGTAATTTTAAAGATCATATGAAACCTCAATTTTTGAAACCATAATTAAAATTTTACCAATAGTAGTTCTTAATTTTTTTGGGGTGTCGCTCCATTTTTTACTCCCTGAGATATGGTCTGGGACCCTCATATCCTATGTGATTCTAACTCGTCTACACTGCAAAAAATAATCGTAGATAAACAGAAAAGCTCTGGCAGCAAAAGTTGCCAGAGCTATCCTTTCCACAGAATTTCTCTGTTGACTGAACTTGTTCTGTAAACAACGACTTTTCCTGGGACAATATTTAGGAAAATAACCCACTAAAATTTCCGAAGGTGGGAAAAAAGAGGCCAGTCTGACTAAAATGGTCAAGGGTATATCCAGTTTAAGTTATGAGGGAAGATTAAAGAAGCTAAATATGTCCACTCTAGAGAAAAGAAGGATTAGAGGGGATTTGATTCAACTTTTTAAAATGGTAAAGCGAGGGGACACAGAGGGACTAGATTTCAATACGGGTAATAGAACAAGGGGTCACAAATTCAAATTGAATAAAGGAAGATTTAAGACGGATTGTAGAAAGCATTATTTTTTTAATAGGGTAGTGGATAGATGGAATGCGTTGCCTGAAACAATTGTAAATTCAAGTGGGGTAAACGAGTTCAAAAGGAAAATTGACAGATACTGGGATTCCGGTAGTGTGGGTTAAAAAGACTGGACCAACCTTGCTGGGCTTACGCCTGTAGTTGGTCGACTTAATTTGTATTTGTATTTAAAAAATTGAATATTTCCCATTGAAATTGTTCCCAAAAGTTTCGAAACGGTCGTAGCACACGGAAAAAGTTCAGTCAACAGAAGAATTCCGGGGAAAGGAAGCTCTGGCAACTTCTGCCATAGATATTCTGTTTTTGTACTATTATTTTTTACAGTGTAGGTGTCTACTATCCCCCCTAGAAGTGTGACCCATTATTTATGGGACACCCTGTATAGTGGCCACCTAGATGTAGCTGTTGTTTCTATGGTGGAAAAATCTTGTATCTAAAGTGGACACCTCTTTTTTTCTGCTTATATGAGGGATTTATGCATGAAATTGAGAAGGTATAGTCGTTTTTTTTAATTAAATCTTCCTTCCCAGCAAAAAATATTTTAGATAAAATCAAATTAGCTTTATTTAATTTAGAATAAAAGACTAGCTAGTTTCCGGCCCAAAGCCTACGCTGTGTGTAGCTGATTTGAGAGCAATTTAGCATGTAATTCAATGTTTTAGAAACCTTGGTTCCCGAAGCCAGAATTAAACCAAATTCATACAACACTCATTTTAAATCACAATCAACAGTTTAGAGGCCATTCAAATAATACGTAAGCACTTTTTTGGTCATTTTTAACCCCCTCCCCACTTGTCAGCAAATATAAGCAAACCACAACCCCCCACACCATAATTACGTAAGAAACTTCCGGAACCCCCTCCCCCCCCGAAATTTTGACATTCTTTTAGTACTTTTTTTTCTCCTTGAAAGTTAGGTGCTTATACAAGGAGCTGTCTTTTTTTAGTGTAACCCAGCAAAGGAAACACTACTTTTCGGGGTTAAAATTTCAAAATGTTTTGGGGGTCCATCCCCAGAAAAGAGTGATAAAGTTACATTTCTTAATTCAATTCTTGTTAAATTTTTTTTATTGAATTTGAAATTATTAATGCAAGAAAGAAGATATTTTCCAAAATGCAAAATCTTATGTAAGCATCACTCATATCCCCCTCCCCCATGTCAGGAAAGATAAGCAAAGAGCAAACCCCCTTCCCCCTTCAAGTGCTTACGTGATATTTGAACGGTCCCTATACCCTTTTTCACCAAGCCTTTCGGGAATGTGAGTATCCCTATACTTATGTGCTTGAAATAACGCGTTTCAGTAACAAGTATATTTTCTTTTCTTAGTTATATAACCTAGTCGAGAGGCGTACTCTAGCCATGAATCTAGGCACCAATGCCCGCCAGACCATGATCAACTTCTACAATCGAAGGAGCTTCAAACTGATAGAAAGCGACTGGTCATCTCTTGAGTATGAAACAACAAACAGCATCGACCCAACGGTCCTTACCGATGATCTACCCCCTGGCGTGGACATCTTTCCATACGACGATAGAATTTTTTCCTCCATCGCTGCCTACGACAGATCTGTAGTGCACATGGAGCGCACAGATATCCTCGATTTCAGCTTACATGAAGACGACAGCCTTACATTAGTGGCCGTACAGGACGGAGCCTGCGTCGGTTACGGCAGCATAAAGTTGGCCGTCACGGGGGCTGGGCGTGTCGGACCCCTCTATGCAGAAGATCCACGAGTGGCTGAAACAATGCTTAGAAGGTTGATGATTGGATTCCCAAAAGCAAAGGGCGTGGCTATAGCCACTTACAGCTCTAATCTGCATGCAAATAAGTGGATGAAGATGCTTGGGGTGGGAGGCTATGAAAACTTTGTAAGGATGTATTCAAAAGCAAAGTTGCGTTGTGATGTAAGCAAGATTTTTGGACAATTTGATACTGATTTTACACCTTTTTAATTGTTTATACACCAATGATAAAATACTCGAGAAAATAAAATCATTTTTACTTTGTGGGGATAATATTTAAAAGTCAAGCTGAGTTGTAAAGCAAAATCTGATTTTACTCTTTTAATATCTTATGTTTTTACACCAGATGATATTTTGTATGTACTAGAACTAGAGAAAATAAAATTTTTCTATCAGATCACATTTTTAAAATTTTTCGAATGAAATCATAAATGAATTGCGGATGGTCCTTTTTCCGTTGAAAAAAAATGGAATAAGACCCATCAACTAACAAATCAGTGCCCTTGAAAGGTTGAAAACTCAATGCTACGTAAGTTTTCAGTTTTTGTTGACAGGTTAAGGATGTCAAGAAATAAACTTTATTAACAATTAGCGCCCCCCCCAGTGATCTCTTTCTAGATAGCTAAATATAGGGTCATAAATGCTCTCTTAAATTACCTAAATTCACCCAAAAGTAGTGAAACTGCACATATGGCATGAGAAAACATTCCTCAATCCCTGTGTTTTTGGCGTTTGCTTCATTTATTTTGTAATAGTGATGGTTTAAAGTTCGAATTTTCTTCTTCGATCGAAAATAATTGATGCGTTAATGTGTTAAGGCTCTCTCCACCTTTTTTTTATTGGCAGTTATCACTTACGGCCGTATTCACCGTTAAACTATTACCGACTTTTACCCTTTGCGTTCTATTTGACAAGTATGAAGTAAACCATTTAAGTGAGTCACCGCGAAAACCTACCTTATCTAATTTGTCGATTAGTATTGAGTGATTAACATTATCAAAGGATTTTTTTATATCAAGAAAAATTGCTATTGTAAGTTTACTGTTATCTATACTTTTATAAATAAATTTCGAAAATTCCAGTAAACCCATATCAGTTGAACGTCCATCTATAAAGCCATATTGATTTCCTGCCAAGAAGTTTGTGTAATTTAGAAATTTGAACATACGTTTAGATATAATTTTTTCAATGACTTTTGAGAATGAGGGTAAAATAGAAATAGGGCGGTAATTAGAAAGGTGATTTTTAAAACCAGATTTAAAGATCGGAGTAACAGTAGCACGCTTTAATGAGCCAGGGAATTCACAAGATGAGAAAGATGAATTTATAAAATTGGTTAAGAAATCCATGTTGTTCAAGGCAATTATCTTCAGATACCTTACGCAAATTCCATCAAAATCAAATGAATTAACTTTAGAAAAAGAATTTAAAGAATCTAAAACATCAAGATCGGTGACTTCATATAGTACAAAAGAAGAAACACAAGGAGTAATATATCGTTGGTAAATTATTATATCAGAATTGGAAGAGTTTTGATTCGTATTGCTAAATATAGTATTGAATTCAGAAGCCAAATCCGAACTATTCAAGATATCAGGCAGAGTACGAGTTTTAACATTATTGTTGACTATTCGATTGACAAAATCCCATTTTTGTTTGCAAGTTGAACATGCTTCAAATTTGTTTTTATAAAATTGAGTTTTTGTATGCTTAATAATTCGTTTTAATTCTGAAACAGTAGTTTTATAAGCCGTCTTAAACACAATATCCAACGGATATTTTTTAAATTTTCTAAAAGGTTTTTCTTTTCTTCTAATTAAAGCCAAAATTTCATTAGTCATCCAACTACTTTTAAAAGGATTACGTGCATGACTACGGTACTTACAATTATTTTTAATGTTATTGATTTCAAAGACAAATTTTTGATATTGCTGATCAAGACTAGAATTAACATTAAAATTAAATACATATGAAGATAAATAATTATAAAACAAAGAATAATTCAAAAAGACAAAAGATTCGGACTTATTAAAATGTTTAGAAGCAACCAGATTTTTCAATTTACAAACTGTAGGGAAATGGTCTGTTAGATCAGATATGAAAATACCAGTTTTTAATTCAAGATCACTTGTTTTTGCAAAAACATGATCAATGCATGTAGATGAATATGAACCTGATCTGGTGGGTTTATTAATGTAGCTGTAAAAACCAAATTGGGATAAAATGTTTAAATATTCTGCAACGTTATAATCATTATTTAAAATATTTATATTAATATCACCCATTAGGATGATATTAGGTCGATTTAGAGAAATCAAGGTGTTTTTAAGTTCAACATTAAAGAAATCAATAGTGAAATCATGATTACGATATATAGCCAATAGAGTGATGTTAAGACACTTACAATATAATAAAATAGTTTCAGCTGATGTAAAAGTTATATCTTGATTGGAAAAATTTAAATTACTTTTAGTATATACAGCTATTCCACCAGAACGGTTATCATCTCTGCAGCAGTAAAAAGAATCAAAACCATCAAATGCGTAAAAAGTTGTCTCATTTTCAAAAATCCAAATTTCAGACAGTATAATAATTGAAATATAACTTAAAGAGTCAGAAATTATTGAGAAAAGATTGTCATAGTTGGCGCGCAAGCTTCGAATGTTTACATGTAATATATTTATATCAGACTAGCTGTTATACCCGGCCTTGCACTGGTGGGGTGAATAAATTAATTTTTTAAAATATTTCTTAAAATACATTTATAATTTTGTAAATTAGCAATATTACAAATCATCCCGGTATCCCAGGCGCCTCTTTCCTATCCCAGTGTGTTCCCGGTAATCTTATCCCGGTGGTCACGGTAATTTTTCTAATCCCGGCGTTCCCGGTTATTTTCCTATCTCAGTGTTTACGGTAATTTTTATATTCCGGTATTCTGGGTGTCTTTATGGTAAATTTCCTATCCCAGTGTTCTCGGTAATTTTTATAACCCGGTAATTTTTCCATCCCGATGTTCTTGCTAATTTTCCAATCCCGGTTTTCTTGTCACTTTTTACAATCCCGATGTTCCTGATAATGTTTAATATCTTGGTGCCTTTATAAAATAGCCAATTTGTAACCATAGTAAAAAGTCTGGTAAATTAGTAAGTCTAGTGAACAAATTAACAAATTTAAAACCAGTGTTTAAAACTGAACTAAAAGATCTAGTAAATGAAAAAGTCTAGTGATCTGTCTCATTTGAAACAATGTTTTATTTTTAACTCGTTGTTTGACTGGTAAAACAGGTTTTCAAACACGGAAAAATAAGTGAAAAAAAGCAGGAAAAACGGGAAAAAAAGAATGAAAGACTGATTTTCTCTTTATAAATTATAGCCCATGTCCTATTCTGATGTATCAGCTACATTATGGTAGAATTTCATTAAAATCCATTCAGTAGTTTTTGCGTGAAAGAGTAACAAACATCCAGACAAACATTCACAATTATAATAGTAGTAGGATTTACTTGAAAAACGAAAAAAATTGACGAAATCCTCAAAATCATCTAAATTCCGGCAGTCAGGTTCGGGAACATTAATTACACTGAGTGGAGATGGAATTTAAGTCTTCAATGCATTTCACACGAAAAATCTTTGAGGATTCGTCCTTGCGTAAAAATATCTTGCCGTCACGGGACCAACAATATTTATAGAGATTTTCTCGTTTAAATTTTCTTGCTTGAAAGAATAGCTGCTTTAATTCCGGTGCAAGATGTTCGTTGAAATATATCGGAACTTCAAGAAATCTAGGGTTGACGGACTGAGCAGAGAGATTTAAATTTCGTACTTTTTTTAGAAAATCATCACGCACAGCTTTTGACTTTACTTGGCAAATGATGGGCTTTGGCTTTTCCTTGTTATACGTAGGAACTCGATGGATCGCAACAATATCTTGAACAAGGTCGATGTTTGCAATTTCTTGAATTTTCGTCATGACTTGAATTAGGTCTTCGTTGTCTGTTTCAGGAAGATTGGAGATTTCGAAGTTTGACCTGCGGGTGTATTGCTTCAGATCAACAATTTCCAGTTTTAACTCGTTAATATTTTTCTTCATTTCGGTATTTTCAAGGGTTATACGTTCCTGATTGATACGTCATTCATTATCATTTTGATTATTAAATACTCATTATAGTATTATAAATATATTGGAGCAGAAAGTTTTTTTAACTTCAGAAATGGCCTTAGGTACAATGTTTTAGTGTACCCAGGGCCGGTAGCTTTTGTAGTACCTAGGACCACAGCATAAAAGTTCAAGATCACGCTAAAAATATTAGTAAAGACATTCAAAAACTTAAACTTTGAAATGAAATTATTTATTTACAGTACTTTTATATGAAAAAATCTCAATATTTAAAATGTTTTCGACTTTATAGTGTGAAATGTTGATTCTAAATACAAACAATTTATTGCCCCAAACCAACTGAAATGGTAACAATTCTGTTCATTGTGCACAAATGAACCTACACTTCCTCGATCAAAACTCAACTCAATCCCTAATTTTTACTTATCTCTTATTTAGTTTAAAAGCTTTTGATGTGTACCGTGGTGAATTAATTCCAGATAGGTTTTTAATTAACTAAAACACGGTAGCTCCCCCCAGGTTCGTTTTACTAAAAAAATTTAAGAGATAAGACCCTTAAGACCACTGACTAGCGGGTTCCCCAATCTATTTACATCCAAAAATCAAAATCTTAATTTTATCTAATAAGGCTTATAAGTTTAAAGAAATAACCTTAACATTCATTTTAATTAATTATTTATGAAAACTAATAACAGACAAGGTTTCCGAGTAATAATATCAAAACACAAGAAAGGGGCAAATGCAATTGAATAATACTAAATAACATTAATTAAGTCTGGTGATTGACATTAAAAAAATATATATTAAATGACCAAAAATTATAAGAAAGAAAGAAAGGGAAGAAGGAAACTTAACTTGAAATGATGGCGTCCCATCAGCAGCTTTAACAATCCGCGAACAACTCCTCGCAGCAGCTTTAAACTCCAGAAGGGAAAAGAAAAAAGAGCGAGAGTCCGATCGTTCCTTGCCTTATATAGGTTTCCTCTAGATGAGGTGACGTCTACCAGGGCTATCGCCCCCAACCAATTAGCGAGAGAGAACACCAGGGGAGAAGACCCTCCTCCTGGGTTCAAGGGAGAAGTAATGGCCGCTCACCGTCGACTAAAAGGATTACAGACACATACGACGAAAAGTGGGAAACTAAGGGTAACGTCTGCCTGGAATCATGGACGGGCGTATCTGGTCGAGCGCATCTTATCGGCTGTAGTTATCTACCCCACTCAATTAGTGGACAAAGGGGTCTCTCCGCAGGACCCTGAGGAGAGGTCCGCAGGGGTCCCCCTTTTAGGGGTCCCCTTTGTTCACTAATTGAGTGGGGTAGATAACTACAGCCGATAAGATGCGCTCGACCAGATACGCCCGTCCATGATTCCAGGCTGACCCTGGCCTAAGATAGTATTGCGAGAAACAAAGGAATAAGGTTATTAAATATTTGTCAATCACCTTCATAAAATCTTAACCAAAATTATTATTAGTCAATCACCAAACTACATTATACCATTAAAACTAAATTTGGTTTTGCCAATGCTATTCTTAACCAAAGGGCACAATCCTCTGAGCGTGAAAGGGGCCAAAGGAAATTAATTCAATTCATCTCAATAAAGAACCCCCAAAAGAGACAAACAAAAAATAAAATTTCTTTCCCGACCACAAGTGTTCCCCAACCACCCGTTCAATTTGGACACTTCCCCCAAACCGATAAGAAGATGGCGAGGCAAGCGGAAGCTCGCGACTTGAAACGAATACATGGCTGGCCCACGCATACGGGAGAAACTCTACAGATGGTGACGGTGACACTACATGCACACATGAGAAAGTTGAACTAAGTGAACTTAAGCGAGAAGTTTAGATATGTTAACGTAAACTTTCTTATTTTTATGCATTCACACTGCAGTTTCTTTTAAACTGGCTTAAAGTTTTATCTATGGTCATGGTGAAAGAGTCCTCCAGCTAGCTGCCATGTTTCTCCCAACTCAACGAACCGGTTTGGTCACAGCAAACGAAGAGTTCGTTATCAACAGGACGGTTCGATTGGGAGAACCTAATTTCTGATTGTGGGAGCAGAACTGTTTTTTGAAAAATGATTGCATCGATAATTGAATCATCGGTTTAATTGATTTGAGACCTAACAGAGAGGAAAATATTCAATCTTTGAATATTACCTTATTAAACAATTTTTGCATATTTTGACAAGTTGCAGATCCCTCCCTGCCTTAGAAAGAGGAACCCTGACAGTTACAGGTAATGTGTTATATCTTGGAGACCTTTGTTCACTTTTTGAGGGGTTCTATCGGTCTTAATTTCTTTTCAATCGATAGAAATCCTTCACTTAATGGAGCTCATCAGGTAATCAATTTTCATTAAAACGGAAGATATTGGCTATATGGAATAGGCAGCCAGATTCAAAGACTTCACCCCTTTAGAGAAGGTAGGTATAAGGGACTCTTCATAATCATAAGGCAATTGCATCTCGCTACCCCCCTTCACATACCCTTCAGAGCCTCAGAACGGGGTTTCTGAGAAAGTAGGCCTAATGAACAGGAAATTTTATTATCTGTTTTATTCACGCCATAAAATCACTCAAAGAGTCATGCATTATAGTGGGAGGGTGTCATACCCCTTATAAACCCATTATTTTGCTCTATTCTTGAACCGCTATTTCACACCTTTCAACTCTGGCGGTTATTACTTCTGCGCATGCTTGTGTATTGCAATTTTGAAAGATTATTTATTTGGTGTTATATCAATCTATCATACCAAATTTCATCAAAATCTATCCAGTACATCTGGGGAAATCGAAAAAAATGTACCATTTCTCTTAATTTTGAACACCAGTGTATGTGGCCCTATGTACAATACTGGAAAAAAAATGACTCAGACCCTATATCTATGGAACTGCTTGTGATATAAAGACAAATAAGGTATCATTTTTCATGGTTTAAAGTATTCTATATACAGAAAATTTTTCAAGTTCGTAGGGGGTCGTCTTCATATTAAACGAAGCACCAACTTTCGTTTTTCCTATGGAAACCAGGAAGGCGCCATTCATCACATAATCGTTTAGTGAATGGGTTCATTTCTTTCACAGTGGAAGGCCCAAAAAAGCCTATAGCACCTAATAAATTATATGCAAACAAACAGTTCCCCTAAAAATTCGACTTAACTTCTGTCATAGTGCAAGGCCCAAATAAGGGCATATAGCACCAAACAAATAATATGGTAAATGATTACATCCTAAAAATCAAAATTTTTCACACGTTGCTAATAGTAAGAAAATTTGTGCCCCTTTCTGGGAAGAATGAGCAAGTAAAACACCCAAAACACCATGTATATGAATGTTACATAATTTCTTATAACTGGATATAACTCGACCAAAAACTATTACTTTAACACCCTTATAAGTGTTACTTTTTCCCCACTCCCTACTCCCTCATGTTTCCAACTTGTGCTTTGTCACATATGTGTATGGCTTTCTACCCTCTTAATGTCAGTACACTCCTCAAACCTGTTTTTGTGCGAACCTTTTATGTGCGATTTTTCACTTCGACTTTTTTGGTGCGGTGTATGAACATTTCAAATTAGAAAAAAAATCTTGCATATCTGGCTACCGAGACATAAGGTCTCTGAAACAACAGTCGTCGCCAACTACATGGTAACTGAAAAAAAGTCTACGGTAGGTATAGAAACGGTTTCTCAATTCAGCTGTAGGGTTGGGATTATGTTACGGTCCGAACATAAAGAGCTTTTCAATTCAGCTATGCTGAGGGATTTTCGCTACGGTACTACGTGAAACTTTTTTTATGCGGTCCTTATTCACCGCATAAAAAAGGATTTTTTAAATGTGCTGCGAAAACTATTTTTATAGCTACTCACGAAGTTTGGTGTGAATTTTTTATGCGATTTTTTTGTGCGGTCCATATTCCTCGCACAAAAACAGGTTTGACTGTATTCACTAATAATGGTCACAACATTTGTACAACACAAAAATTGGTTTTGACTATTCTGTGCAAAACGTTGGCGCCCAGGGCGGGCGCACCCTTGGCCCCCCCTTAACACGGCCCTGCCACCTACAGCTGTCCATGGTTAAATAACTATGAATTGTTTCTGCAAAACAATCGTGGGTGTAGTCTATTTGCCGCACTCAAGTGTTTACAAATTGTGCTTTGCTACTGGTGTGTATGGTTCTCTACCTTCAATATTTCCTTAAATCCCTATGTTTTCCGTAAATAAAGGGCTGCGCATTAGGAAGGAACACTCATACATTTTATTGCAGTGTCCTGTAGACAATTTAGTCAACAACCAACCCAAGTACTGAAATACTGCATAACAGCTAAGAATTTAATTCTGAAGTAGAGGCTCTGGTTATACTCGGATCTCAAGATTCTTCTCTTCCCCTGCTGTCATGCTTGACTTTTCAAGTGTCCTTTCAGTAGTGGTCATCACTCATTAATTAATAGGCAGACGGAATAGGTTTTCTTTTTGTTTGAAAGTTGGACGTTGAGTATTTGTTGTAAACACTTTAATACAGCGATTGCATTTTGAAGGAGCACCACTGCCGTACACCGGAAAAGGCCAAGCATAGAGTTACCATAAGTTAAAAGGGACTTTGATGGCATTTAGTGATTTATGCTTGCGAAGGGGGGGGGGAATTTTATTCGGCTTACATAATTAACCTTGGCTTATACCTTTAATTCGGCTTAAGTTACGATAAATTTTTCATAGTGCAATTGGCACTTAATTATTATACCGTCAACCGTTCAGTGACTGTTAAATTCAGCGGGATGGCTATAGCACAAACAATATCAGATTCAGCGGCAAGCTGGGGCATAGCCAGTGGGGGAACGATATATCCCTCGAAACTTAAAAAACTACTAAATTACCCCCATATCCCCCTCGGATATACCAATATCCCCTTCCGAAATTTTTTTCTGGCTATGCCACTGGGAGAACAGTTGACGTTATAATATGTAAGAACATGCAATCATACTTTTGTCTACGAACAGTACATTATGTACTGTACATTAGGGTTGGCCGAAAAAACACTTTTTTTATTTCGAAGTTGAAATAGCACGGAAAAGTTGCGATTTATATAGACAAAGAGAAAGAAAAAAAATTTCAAAATCGGTTAATATCTTCCGATCGCTCATAGGCCCCAAAGTTTGACAAAATGTGAAAAACTTCATTTTTGAGATTATTTTTTAACTAAATCAAAGATTAAACTATCAAATATTGTTTATGATTTTTTTTGGGGAACTAATATAGTTATAGACATAATCTTTCAGGTACTTCATCTTTTTCGGTATTTCATCTCTTTCAGTATCCTTACATTTCTCCAGATCCTTTTTACCCCCTTGGTTCTCTTCATCTTCTTTATTTCCAATCACCTCTTCCCTACGTTTAGTTATGGAATCGGTTTCTAAACTACTCACTAACTTCTCTGTAACACAATTCCCTTCTTTTTCTTTCTGAATTGATTTCTTCTTTTAATCCCTTGGTGATAGTCTTTCACCATCTTCTCTCTTCCCTCTTTTAAACATATCTTCAGTCATGATATCTTTTTCTTTTTCATCAATCCATTCTTCGATTTTCTTCTTTTCATCCAGAGCCACAACTCTGGAGGATTCTCTCCACATCTATTGGTGGCCAATTGCTTCGGTGAAATCAAGTCGTCGTCTTTTCGACATCCCGTCGGTAATGTCGTCTTAATAGGCAAAGAGGTTAATAGGTCGTCTTTCTCTCCTGTTTTCTTCAACTTAGCATCTTGCTGCTTCTCTACCATATTGTCGACTACAGGTTTCTTCAGGACAGTTGTGCCGCAGTCTTCTCGACATCCAATCTTCTACAACTGTGATATCGTCTCTGTTTCAACAGGTGAAGAAGAGACATAAATCTTTATAAATTCTTCAATCTCTTCCTTTCTTGTTGTCTTAATCCATTACTGCCTGACGTCCCTTTTTAGGGACGTTTTTTAAAAATCCTCCTATTTCTACAAAAATACACTGTAAAAAAAGGTAATCGATTTTACAGAAAAAAACTGTCAATTTTTGTGCCAGTTTGTTTCTGTTTGTTATACAGGTTTCTTCTGTTAATTTTTACAGACCCCCTGTTTATTATACAGGATTCATCTGTTTTTTTAAAGAGCATTTCTGTTATTTTAACTAAGTTTTCCTACTTTTTTTAATAACATAGGGAGTACATTGTGTATCATTTTTTTGATGACGCGGGAACTAGACCAGTAAGTTGATTGTGACGTCACAACGATGTGTTACACGTTATCCCACCAACTCAGACTCGCTTTGATATACTCAAATTAAATTTTTATACATAAACTAAAAATAAGCATAATTTCAGTGGTGACTATTAAATTGTTTGAAACTGAGTATGCCTGGTGTTTCAAAATTGAAAGCATTGAGTGGTCATATTTTAGACAATACGTTTCATTCCAAAATGAGAACATCGATTTACTCGAATTTGAAACTGTCATTTCTCTCAGTCTAGGATGGAGATACAAGAAGGGATGAAGTTAGATAAAACTTACTTTTGTTTTAAGCCAATTCTATCTCTAATTCTAATTCTAAAACCCAAACCCAAACTGAAATTGACCGCTAACATAAAGGCGGTTACAGTCAGACGTATTTAGAGCCTCTCTGTAATGTTCTAAAACCAAATTCTTGATTAATTAGGGAAGATATTTGTAAAAAATCTAAGCTTTTTGCTTCGCATCTCTGGGGACAAAAGCCAACTAGACGTAGTACAGAAAAAAAACTGTTTTTCTTAAAAAACAGATTTTTAAACATTTAAAAACTTAAAAAACAGAAAAAACAGGACGTCAGGCACGAATGCCCCCGTGGTTTTCACCATAGTGAAATGCTAGTGTTTACTTCATTTTTTCATAAAAACGCGTTCGATTCTTATGAAATGAATTAAATAACTGTTATTTATAAATTTAATTTAATTTTAGCTAATAAATTTATTATTTTTGTTTATTTTTTTCTGAAAATACTGTTATTTCTGCTAAATTAATGGAATAAAAAGTCTTGAATTATAAGGAATTAATTAATTTGTATTAATTAAAAGGAATGAAATAATTATTTTACTATATTTATTACTAATGCAAATATATTCCGGTTATATTTTAATTAAAAGTTTAATAATTATTAGTTATAATGACCTTTTGTCATTAAAATTGCCAAAAAAGTCGCTTTTGTGATAAATTTTCGGCTTTTTTTCTAATTAGATGCCGCTAATCATTGTGTTCTATACTGCAGATCAATCTCTATCAACTGGCTTGCTAATGCACATCCCACTAATGCTTGATTTTTGTCGAGAAATTTGTGTTCCGCACAATTAAATTAAATAAAATGAAAAAAGTACGGGCATTTGAAAAACGTAAACTTCACAAATTGAGATATTCTGATGGATTTGAGGTGTGTAAAAGTAATTAATACTTAATATTAGGTAACATATAAACAAAGAATGCCTTTTTCAATTAAAAACCTTAATTAATTTGCAATTAACATAGAATTTGGGAGGAAAAACCGTGATTTAGAGCATAAAAAATGCTCAAATTACGTTAATTAGGGTTAATTGTACAGTTAATTGGATAAATAATTAATATTTTTTGTTCATATTCATGTTACAGTATGGTCCCGATCACTTTTGCTGCACTTAAAAAGGTAGAAGATGATTTTGAGGCTTTAAAAAAGTTTTCTACCATGCGTTTACTATAGGGAAAAACAACGGGGGCATTCGTGCCTGACGTCCCTTTTTAGGGACGTTTTTTAATTTTGGTGTAGAAATTAAAATTTTAACCTGGAATTTTTTCACTACTTTTCCAGTTGTTTTGGGGCTATTTACTATGATTTACCAAATATTTAAGAAAAATAAAAAGTTGGGCATTAATGGGTTAATCTTAACAGCATCATGCTGCTTCTCTTCTGTAGTGGTAGTTTTCACTTTAGCAGAATTGTTGAGTGGAGAAGATTCTTCTTTAACAGCAGAGGATCTGGTCTTCATAGAATTAATGCGTTTCTTGGCCTTATTCTTAACGCGAACATTTCAAGTATACAGTACAACTTTTTTTAGCCATGAATTATGCGTTCTTCCTAGTTTTTTAAACAAAAGAAAAAATTTTCGTGAAAATCGTCGTTTTTTAGTCTTTTTTCAAACCGCCATTTTGAAAAGAAATAATATCACGAGAACTACCAAAATCACACATTATGCTCATAAATATACATATATCGAAATCATCTTTGTTTGAAATCTCCACCTATTACCAGTTTTTCATAAAAAAATTTTCAAAGACAAAACTTCGTAAAAAGTAACAGAACTTATGGGACAACCCTACTTTTTGTCTCTTGGAAATTCTAAAGAGTATAATAAGTGATCCTCTTTAGGTGTTATCATCAAAGGCTGTTTTAAGCCAAATTTAACTTAATTTTCTAGAGGAGAAACGCCAGACCCCGCTCTATTTTACAGATATTATTATCAGAAATAACCTTTTCATAAAATCCAAATACCACTGACACACTCATTCATTCACTCACTCACTCACTAACACTCATCACGAAATCTCCAAAACTGCCGGACCGATAGGCTTGAAATTTGACAGACACCTTCCTCTCAGCCATTAGACGCTCACTAAGAAACGATTTTAAAATCGAACTACTCCTTCCCTGCTTTTCGGCGCTTTTTCGACTCCGTTTTACCCATTGAATTAGCATTGTGCGTTGTTGAAATGCATAAATTGCAGTGTTTACTTCTCTATCTTACGGCGACGTCTTGCCTCACTTGAATAAATATAACTTTAAAACATTTTATAATTTACAACGAATTTTAAGAAGAAAAACAGTATGAATATCTGTATTTAAATATTTTAACAGTTATCAGAAAACAGAAGTAAAGTAAACTAATTAATTTACCTTTTTTAAGATTTTAATTTCTCAAAAATAAATATATTTATGGAATAGCAAGAATTGAAAGTTTCCATGGAAACAGCTTAAATTTCATTTCTTCATAGCAGACATGGTTTATTAGACCATAATCACTAGATTTTTATTGTAACTAGCCAAGGCTGAACTTGATCGTAACCGTCGTAGTACAGGCTGCGTCATTACGAAAAAGATCAAAAGAGCCGAAGTGACTGCAAGTTTCCATCTCCTGCCGTACGGGGGCGCCCTATACGGTGTAAGAAAATTGTTTGTTTTCCATAGGATTACATTGTATGCATGTGCGTTTGTCAAAGTTTTGAAGGTTTACTAGTTGTTTAAATATCGTAATTTGATAAAGAAAAGATGGCGAACTGCTGTGTGCCTTATTGTGCGTCTTACTATAAACGTGATGGCAGATATTTTGTATTTGGGGATGCTTATGGATACACAGGACTTGCAGTTATGTGTCTTGCAGTTATGTGTGTTTGCTATAATTCCTCATGTAGAAAATATGATGACACTGAAAAAATGTTGATTAGAAAATTAGGGAGGATTTTCTTATGGGCTAAATATCTTTTTCTTCATTTGAGATGAGGAACTATTATATATCTATGTCATATAGCCACGCAACTATTTGAAATTGTAACTGGGATAATGAATGTCATAACTGTAATCTTATAATGGCTGATATTTTGTATTTGGGGATGCTTATGGATACACAGGACTCTTGCTTGTCTCTTGCAGTAATGAGTGTTTGCTATACTTTCATGTGCAACTTCACGAGGCCAATAGCGGCGATAAGCAAAAGAATACTGAATACTTTTTAAAACTTTGTGCATGATGCAGATTAAGTCCAAGTTGTCATACTGACCACGAACATTATTTTGTTCAACTTGTGTATGTGTTCCAGATAAGCTATTGTAATATCTTCTTCCCACACCTATAATTTCTAAATTTATTAATTACTTAGGTTTTGTATTAATGTATCAACTTATGTGTGCAAAAACAATTTTGTTCACACAAAAAATGTCCAAAATAGTGTATTTGGTTCCTAAAATGTATTGTATAAGAAATGATTTATTAAAATTATTTTACAAATTATTTAGTGTTAATGGAATTCTTTTAAAGACCCTAAAAGCTGTGAAAACTAATGGAGCCTTTTTAGTTTGCACTGTATGAGTTTAAAATAAGTGGAATAATAAGATGTTTTTAATCTTTGTTGTATAGCAAAATGATAGTTTTTAATGGAATATTGATGTCTGAACTTTTGGCTACTTATTAAGGTAACAGTTTTGTTTTTAAAGTAATTTTAAGTAAGACAATCAAGATTCCAAGCAACTTAAATATTTTGAAACTATGGAGAAGGGAACTCCTTAGTTTTTCTTGATTTAAAAAAGGTGGGGGGGGGGTCAGCAAAATATCACCAATGGTAGTTAACTGTTGTTGATCTAGTTCAGCCTTTCCAGGGAGAATCAATAAAAAACACTCATAAACATTTAATACTGAGAATCAATATTTTATAACTATGATAATCTTCATTAACAATCTATAATTGAAAAGTAAAATAAGTTTTTGTGTATCTTTTTTAGCACTAATTAATAAAAATGGGCAATAACTTATCAGTTGTTATAATAATGTATAAGACAATATATTTGTATCAAAACTTTTGTTTTTGTTAGGTGTTAATCAAAAGAACTTCTTTACTTAAAAGTTTATAAAATCACAAAATTATGGGTAAAAAGAACAAAATGAGTTAGGAAAATTCTCATAACATAATAAAATTAATGTAATTGGGTGATATTATTAGAACTGTAATTAATAAGGTTTTTAAAAAAAACATTTGCTTGGTAGCATTTGAGAGTTCACTAATATAATATATGTGAATAAAAGACAAGGCCCTGTTGAAAGAATATATAAAAAAATTTAAATTCACTAACGTTGAAACCCTCTAAAAAAATTCTTAACAGTCTGCTGGCAATGTAACAAAAAAATCTTGTACTTGACTCTTACATAGGTCTATAATTAATCTTGGTAAAATATTTTTATTTTCTTTCAGAATCTTTATTTGGATATAAATATATTTGTAATAAATTAACCTCCCACCAGAAAAACATCGATTAGAATGTTATAGATATTTTAATTAATTAAACTTTTATAAATTTTCAGTAACATAGAAGCTCCTCGTTGCCTCAAAAAATCCCTTCTTTTACAAGCAAAACCAACTGAACTGCAAAACCTTAAGGCGATATAATACCCAAAAAATCATCAAAATATCAAAAAAAAACATTTTATTGGCTTATCCATACCATGGATCTTTCTGAATGTGTCTTCGAAATTTCAGAGCTCTATCTTAATAATTTATGAAGTTATTTACATTTTTCTGATGCGATGTGATGAGGATTTTCTATGAAGAAACGAAATTTTAAGTTGGATTTTCTCCACGTTGAATTTTAGTGTATTTACAATATTTTGAAAGCCTCAGGCTTTTTATGTACATTAAATATAAGTCTGAAAATTTTTATATATATTCTGAAATATACATGTATTATAGAACTGTGCATGGGTTCAGCTCTAATTAGGTTAGATTTAAAAAAAAAATATTAAAGTCAAAAATGATGAATTTTTCCGGTTTTTTGGGGGGTTTTACTACAAAAAATTCTAGAAAATAAAGTAATATTGATAGAAAGAAACCCATGCACATTTTTATGAAATATAATATAATGAACCAATAAATGAAAAAAAATAAAAATATGCATAATTAAAAAAGCCTTAGGGATTTAAAGAATGCTCAAAAATTTTGAAAAATTTAAATTTTTTAAATTCTGATTATTTGAGATTCTTTTGAGAAAGTTTTAGATTGTAAATATTTGAAATAATTACTAAAATCTACATTTTAAAAATGGATCCGATCAAAAGCAGTCGAGACAGCCATTCAATGACGAAAATATTTATTGCAGGTAAGATATATTTTTACTTTTTAAAGTAAGATGAAGATAGTTATTTTGTTTACGAATGTATATAAATAGGAAGAACTGTCCAGTTATTGATAGTTTCAGCATAAATAAGAGTAAATTGTGTACAATTGGTATTAGGACTTGGTGTTTAATTTATAATTTGTATGTGTTTACATTTTGAACCTAATAAATATAAATATCAAACATCCATGTAAATTTTCATTTAATAACAGTCTTCTGGTGCACACAATGTTCTCTTAAGATGTTTACATAAAACAAAACAAAGTGATCAGCAAAGCTTTCAGTCTGACATAAAGTTAACAAAATATTTGTTGGTTGTTACTTACTCCTCATGCATTGTTATTTTATGTTGCATTGTTATTGAAAACAAAATTTGTTAGAGAAAATATTTAGGCACAGCTTTGATAAGAGTCAACCAGCTGCCCTGTTTAACTAACAGCTCAAATTAGATCCATATATGGTTGTGTTTGTGTGTCATCATTTGAGCTGTGGGTTAACATGGCAGCTGGTCGACTCTTATCGAAGCTGTATAACTAGTAATATTTAAAAACTAGTAGAAATTTCCACTGAATGATCTATTACTGGGGAATAAACTCTGTAATTTTCTCTATATTATGCAGCGGAAACTATACATCATTTGCTAGTTAATATTCTGGAAACTGACTTAGAACAGGGATCTCTTAAATTTTTTGGTTCTCATGGTAGGCTTACCATACGTCCGGGATTACCCCGGACAGTCCGGGGTTTTTAGAGCTGTCCGGGGAAATGTCCTGGGACGCTAAATGTCCGGGGTTTCATACATTTAAGATTTACCAGACATTTTATAAAAAATCCTGACCAAACTATGTAAAATTGCGTTTTTTTACGTTTTCTAACGTCTGTATTACTTCAGAAAACTTACTTACAGTGAATTGTGTGATAAAAATTAAGTCAATTAAACAGTTTTTGAAAAAAGTAATGTTAACGTAAACAAAAATATCAAATTTTATTTTTTGTGTTTATTAGTTTGAATAATTTTTAATCTTTGGTAATTTGATATGGCACTTATAAAGAAATTTCAAAAATATGTCCTGGGTTGGCCCCGAGAAAATATGGTAAGCCTATCTCATGGCATGTTTACTAATCAATGAAGTCCAGCAGGTAGAGTTAGATAAAACCAAAAACTTTCCATTCACAAAATTTTCCTGAAATATTTTTTGCAAATTAATGTAAGCACCCATAATCCTTTAAATTTTGACCTCCTTAAAAGACATTATGACAGTCCCATTGTTCGCCCCAATATTGTGATAATAATGCTTCTTGAGCAACAACAATAAACATTTATTTATCAAACTAGGGAGCTACCGCCCCCTGCTCGCTATCGCTCGCCAACCCCCGTAAACTGCTGACGCAGGACCTTTTGGAATTGCTTCGCAATTCCCACAAATTCCAACTCGTTGAACTTAACACACTTTATAAAACAATTAAACAATTTACAGAAAAAACGTCAACCAACTTATTAAAAATACTTCAAATCCCCTCCATGAATAAATCTCCCTTAAAAGTTTGAGTATATATTAACTCGAACTTATCAAAAATTTAAACGAAATGTTTTTAAAAATATTCATCTTAATTATTTTTAATCTATGATTATAAAAATAACTAATTCTAATTGTTTATCAATATTCGGACCAAACAAAAAATATTATTTAAAAGTAACTCGATAGTATAATATGCCTAGTGTTTATCATTCATATTTTTTTAACCCAGACTTGTTAAACAATACCGTTTAATAGTCCAGTAACTTGGTAGTTTTTTCAGGAAAAAAATACAGAAGTTTTTTTCTCGACGGTTTTATATGTTTTCGAGGGTGCTGAATCCGAATCTGAACTTTGCATACAAAATTTCGAATGGCATTTTGGTGAAAATTCGAAAAAACCCTGAAATTTCACCTCATTTTTTTGTTTTTTGTTTGTAGAACGGAAAGTATGGGTTTCTCATGAAAATATTAAAAGTAAAAAATAAAGATGATAAAACAAGCTACAAAATTGTCAATTACAACTTTTTTGTCAGACTAATAGTTCGGCCGCTAGAGCGCGTTGAAAATAGGGCAAAATTTGCACCTGCGGGTAAAAATCCAGAAAATCGAACTTTCATCTAAAAAATAAAGTATTTTTTTAAATAAGGTACTTTAAAAACTAATTTTATAATGTTTTACATGAAATAAACCATATATTTAGTCTATTAATTAGTATTTAAATGCATTTTCCTCAGCAATTTTCCTTAAGAACGCAGTTTCAATAGAAGACAATAGTGTAATGATAAGTAAGTCGCTTGTTGAAGAAAACATACAGAAGTTTTTTTCTCAATGGTTTTATACGTTTTCGAGGGTGCTGAATCCAAATTTGAACTTTGCATACAAAATTTCGAATGGCATTTTGGCGAAAATTCGAAAAAACGCTAAAATTTCACCCCATTTTTTGGATTTTTGCTTGTAGAACGGAAAGTATGGGTTTCTCGTGAAAATGTTAAAAGTAAAAAATTAAGATGATAAAACAAGCTATAAAATTGTAAACTACAATTATTTTGTCCTACTAACAGTTTAGCCACTAGAGTGCGTTGAAAAAAGGGCAAAATTCACCCTAGCGGTGGAAAAATCCAGAAAATGACCCTTATATTCCTATAAAAGTCATATTTCGATTTAGATAACTAAGAAAAACTACAATTATAATTTCTTACATGATATAATCCTACTATTTATCTCAAATATTATTTATTCAGTGAATGATCTTTAGGAATTACCTCCCAAAAACGCAGGTTTTTTAGGCAAAGAAAAATCCAGTTACTATTTTCTTTTTTGTCCTAGGCACCAATTCCCAATGAAAACATTTGTTAAGCATTAAAAGTTAATTTTTTATCCACTTAACTCATTGCTTTTTATATTATCCTCTCCTGCTCACAAGCTTATAAAATCTATGAATAATTTTTCTTTCTGGAAAACTATAATTTTCTGTTGTAGATTATAAAAACTCCTGGCATGATTATTAGTAATGATACCAAAATTCACAATAACTTCTTGAACTGTGCAATTATAATATTTATTTATTAGTTTCTACACCCTGGAACATGAATCCAATTGATTTGTTACGGATAAAATTAAGCATAACTTGGTTATAATATAAAATTACATGGTCACAGAAAATTATCCTAATATATTCTTAAAAGTGATGAACATAATGGTTTTCTCCGTTCGGGAATGAGGTTATATCATGTAGGAAATTATAAATGTAGTTTTTCTTAGTTATCTAAATCGAAAAATATGACTTTTTTAGGAATATAAGGGTCATTTTCTGGATTTTTCCACAGCCAGGGTGAATTTTGCCCTTTTTTCATCGCGCTCTAGCGACCGAACTATTAGTAGGACAAAATAATTGTAAGTGACAATTTTGTAGCTTGTTTTATCATCTTTATTTTTTGCTTTTAACATTTTCATAAGAAACCCCTACTATCCGTTCTACAAACAAAAAACCAAAAAATGAGGTGAAATTTCAGGTTTTTTTCGAATTTTCAACAAAATGCCATTCAAAATTTTGTATGCAAAGTTCAGATTTGGATTCAGCACCCTCGAAAACATATAAAACCGTTGAGAAAAAAACTTCTGTATGTTTTCTTCAACAAGCGACTTACTTATCATTACACTATTGTCTTCTATTGAAACTGCGTTCTTAAGGAAAATTGCTGAGAAAAATGCATTTAAATACTAATTAATGGACTAAATAGATGGTTTATTTCGTGTGAAACTTTATAAAATTAGTTTTTAAAGTACCTTATTTAAAAAAATACTTTATTTTTTAGATGAAAGTTCGATTTTCTGGATTTTTACCCGCAGGTGCAAATTTTGCCCTATTTTCAACGCGCTCTAGCGGCCGAACTATTAGTCTGACAAAAAAGTTGTAATTGACAATTTTGAAGCTTGTGTTATCATCTTTATTTTTTGTATTTAACATTTTCATGGGAAACCCATACTTTCTGTTCTACAAACAAAAAAACAAAAAAAGAGGTGAAATTTCAGGGTTTTTTCGAATTTTCACCAAAATGCCATTCGAAATTTTGTATGCAAAGTTCAGATTCGGATTCAGAACCCTCGAAAACATATAAAACCGTCGAGAAAAAAACTTCTGTATTTTTTTCCTGAAACACCCTATTTTTGACACCAAGTTACTGGACTATAAGCAATTTAAACCAATAAGAGACAAAACATCACTATGTTTACAATTAATTTCGATAAAATCAGAATAAAAATTATAAATATTGGACAAAAAGTGTGAAATTTTAGTATAAAATGGCGTTCATGTAAGTTTTTAGAATATGTTTTTATCAGTCTTTGAGTGATATTTCATCAAGAAAGTACTTTTTTTAAAAGGTGAAAAAACATGTTTCATCTTAAAATAAAGCGTCAATCGGACGTTGTGATTGGATGCATAATAATTTGATTGACAGTACTTGCTTTATAACTGCGACCTTATCCGTTATCTAAAAAAATGGAAATATTTTAAAATTGAGAATTTTTTTGAAAAATCGAAGGGCTTACTCGGAAATCCGGAAAGAATCCGGACATTTTGATACCATGTATGTGTCATTCGGTTCAGTAATTAAAAAGCCTTTCTCTGGAAACCGTTCACTAAAAACTTTTTTTTAGAATAGAGAGATATTTAAATTATTGGTTAAATTCTGTTAACGTTTCCGCTAAATATTGCCAAGCTTTTTAAACGCCATAATATTCCAAAATCGACAAATTTTTCTGATTTTTATAGATAAACTGAACATTTATTGATCTAACTAAACTTTTTTATCTGTGAGTTTTAAATTATGTACCAATATTCCTGTTGGTGTCCAAAAGTGCATGGTGATATTTAGCGCTTGGCATTTGCGTTGATAATCTCTAATTGTGGATCTTGGTAACATTTTACTATTATTTACACAAAAATATAACAATTACACATAAAAATATAACAAAAATTAAGAAAAACATTGCTAGTTTAGATATTTTAAAAATGTTTTATTTGATTTTTTGGATGATAAAACTTAAAACTCGAGGCTTGTGTTTGGCTAATCCTAAAGTACCAAATAGGGATCTTGCATATTATCCTATTGTAGTTGTCATACTTGGATAAAACCAAAAATTCTCTGCACTCAAAATATTAAAATATTTTCTGCAAAGTTATTAAGTGCCTCCAGTGCCTCCAGACATTTAAATTTTGACACAAGACATTATGAGTCACATTGTTTGCCTAAATATTGTTATAATACTTCTTAACAACAGTAGGGAGAAATTCAATTCATTATACAGCTTTAGAAAGAGTCCCCCAGCAGCCATGTTTTCCCACAGCTCAAATGATGGACAGGCTATGGTAGAGATCTAAGTAATAGTATTATTAGGTCCTAAAATAATATTTGCATATATACTATTGTTATATTTTAAGATCTAAAAATATAATAAGATGTTCCTAATTTATTATTTATCAAAAATATAAATTACTTTTAAATATTTTTTACAAAATCCTAGTTTTCTGCACGAGCGTGCTTGTCTACATATAAGTATGTCTATAATGTATGCCTGTTGTATTCATCATAATTGTAATACATATTTTTTTAATTTAAAATGCTGATTGTTAAACATTTTGTTCTTTAAAATATTTTTATTTTATAGTCTATCGATGAGACGCAGCAAAACCAGTGACTGAAATAGACAATCCACCTAAATAAGTTGAGTTGACTCTGGACAGGACTGCGCCAGACAGATGAACACAAAGAAAACTACAGAAATGAAGAAGAAAACCTATTCCTCGAAATAATATTCCTCCTTATAGTCATTAGGAAGTGCTTTAAAATTGAATTCCATTGTTGTGTTGAAGAATAGTCATTTTATATTTTTGTGGATAATTTAAATTCACGAAATTCCTAAATAAACAAACAACCAACGGAAGTGACGTCACCAGGTAACTTAATCTTCCGGTTTGTCTGATATTTACATTGAACAACATTACACTACGGCGCGTTTGGTTTTTTATAATTTTTCTTTTCTTATTTTAAAGCGTAATTTAAAGGAGAAACTCAAAATATGAGTTCTCCATACTTCCGATCATTATCTGAAAATTGTAAAAAGAGATATCTTGATAAGTTATCTGTGAATGGGACGATTGATTTACCCGATCCATTGGAAGAAAATCTCAGCTAATACAATCAACGCCATTGCAACAGATCGTAGATACATCAGGATTAATTGGGTCCGATATTATTGAAATTCATTATTTAGTTTGTTTTAAAACTTATGAATACAATCACCCACTTATTTAAAAAAATACGCATAAAAATATTTAAAAAGATAATTAAAGTGACAGACGATTTTAAGAATACTATTTCTGAATCTCAAATAAAAATAAACAAGCTGACTGGAATGTAGTAGGATCATTAAAGGTAAATGCACTAAAATTTTGAATAAATCCATAATTAAATTAAATTAATTAGTTCTTAGATTTTATCCCGTTGTTTTCCATATTTTTATGTACTTTATATTTTTAAGACAATAAAAATTCAGTTTCTAAATAAATAAACTACTTTGATACAACGGATATTCAAGTTTGACATAGCAGAACAGTGATATTAATTTTATCACAACAAGAATGTTCTGAAAAGTTTTCATGATTGAATATTTGCTCAATATTTTGTTTTCTTTGTATCAGCAGCTGTTTTAATTACATTTAAACAAGTTAGTAATTAAAATCAATAAGAGGAGAGATTGAAGCACATCGTTGTAGACCTCAAGGTTCATATTTTTGATCGGTTATTATTGAGTTAAAATTATTTTTCTAATTCAAAACACTTGATAACCTATAAACATGTTCGTAATTGTGTCCAGTATAAACTGTTTTAAAAGTTTCTTTGGCTCTTATTTTAATAAAAATCACCAAAAATAAGCATTTTCCCATGTTGTGAATAGGAATAGGAAATGTGTGGTAAATCAATCCCATTCACAGATAACTTATCAAGATATCTCTTTTTAGAATTTTCAGATAATGATCGGAAGTATGGAGAACTCATATTTTGAGTTTCTCCTTTAAATTACGTTTTAAAATAAGAAAAGAAAAATTATAAAAAAACAAACGCGCCGTAGTGTAATGTTGTTCAATGTAAATATCAGACAAACCGGAAGATTGAGTTACCTGGTGACGTCACTTCCGTTGGTTGTTTGTTTATTTAGGAATTTCGTGAATAAAGGTAATTTTAAGAGTTGTATCCTAGTATTTCACTAAAATAATTTCAGAAATCTTTAGGCATGGTTTGGCAGATTTTAGTAAAACATCTGAAGAAATCAGTTTCAAGTTCTAGTTATAAGGTAGGATAAGTGTACAATTATTTAAAAAAGTACATTTCTTTTTAGGTACTGGTGCACTATAAAAACCCAATCATCCATCCATCTTCTTTTTAGGTACATCCAGGGCTCGATTTCTAAAAAAAGAGGTACCGGAACGGTAAAATTATTGGTAGCAAAACTGAAAAAGTTAATACTTTATACCAAAACTTATGCATTTATTTTCAAACTTAAATTTATAAAATAAATTCAAATGTGTTGTACTAGATTAGGAAAAGTTTGGGTTTCGGAGATTGTGGGTTTCGGAGCTCCCGTATGGAAAGAGTTAAAATTGTAGAATTTAAGATGTCGAAAATTTAATTTTCTTTGCAAATTTGCCCCGCGAACTTAAAAAAGAATCAACACCAGGAGTGGATAGTGGGTAGTTCAAATGAGGGTTCACAATTATATTTTAAATGAACAATTAAGTAAAAACCTTACAATTAAATCACAAATATTGTTATTTGTAAAAAAGATAAAAATGCATTAAAAACATTTTTTTAAATTTGAAATATGCCTTTTTAATATTTTGTTTGGTAGAATTCTTTCTGTTATGAACTTAACCCATTACTGCCTGACGTCCCTTTTTAGGGACGTTTTTTAAAAATCCTCCTATTTCTACAAAAATTGTTCCTTTGAATCAAAATTTGCACTGATGTATCTCTGATAGAACATTCTGATAGAACATGATAGATTCATAGAACATAAAGAACACAAGCAGAAAGCAGAATTTATTTTTTTTTCACTTTTTTTAAAGTTGTAAGATAGAATTTTTCAGAAAAGTGCTTTTTTAAAAATTTTAAAAGAAAAAGCTTAAAAATCCTAGTTGTTATTTAAAAAAAACTTCAATGCCGATATATATTACTGTTTATACATTAAATCAGTTGGGGTGTTTTTTTATTTTTCCAAAATATTTTATCTTGACCTTATTTTGGACCCTCGAAAAGCGTCCCTAAAAAGGGACGTCAGGCACGAATGCCCCCGTGGTTTTCCCCATAGTGAAATGCTAGAGTTTCCTTATTTTTTTCATAAAAACGCGTTCGATTCTCATAAAATGAATTAAATAACTGATATTTATAAAATTACTTTAATTTTAGCAAATAAATTTATTATTTTTGTTTATTTTTTTTGGAAAATACTGTTATTTCAGCTAAATTAATGGAATAAAAAGTCTTAAATTATAAGGAATTAATTAATTTGTATTAATTAAAAGGAATAAATTAATTATTTTACTATATTTATTACTTATGCAAATATATTCCAGCTATATTTTAATTAAAAGTTTAATAATTATTAGTTATAATGACTTTTTGTCATTAAAATTGCCAAAAAAGTCGCTTTTGTGATAAATTTTCTGCTTTTTTTCTAATTAGATGTCGTTAATCATTGTGTTCCATACTACAGATCAATCTATATCATCTGGCTTGCTAATGCACATCCCACTAATGCTTTATTTTTGGGGAGAAATTTGTGTTCCTCACAATAAAATTAAATAAAATGAAAAAAGTATGGGCATTTGAAAGACTTAAACTTCACAAATTGAAATATTCTGATGGATTTGAGGTGTGTAAAAGTAATTATTACTTAATATTAGGTAACATATAAACAAAGAATGCCTTTCTCAATTAAAAATCTTAATTAATTTGCAATTAACATAGATTTGGGAGGAAAAAACGTGTTTTAGAGCATAAAAAATGCTCAAATTACGTTAATTAAGGTTAATTTTACAGTTAATTGGATAAATAATTAATATTTTTTGCTCATATTTATGTTGCAGTATGGTTCCGATCACTTCTGCTACACTTAAAAAGGTAGAAGATGTTTTTGGGGCTTTAAAACTGTTTTCTACCATGCGTTTACTATAGGGAAAAAACACGGGTGCCTGACGTCCCTTTTTAGGGACGTTTTTTAATTTTGGTGTAGAAATTTAAATTTTAACCTGGAATTTTTTTCACTATTTTTCCAGTTGTTTTGGGGATATTTACTATGTTTTTACCAAATATTTAAGAAAAATAAAAAGTTGGGCATTAATGGGTTAATCTCAAAAAAAATCTGATAAGTTGAGTTCTAAGTACAAAAACAGGGTCTGGGGGGTCTCCCCCAGAAAAATTTTGGAAATTTGAGAGAAAAAACACGGTTTTAATTCATTTTAGGACTTTTTTCGTACATAGAAAGATATCCGCTGGCCTGATGAATGGGTCTCGCGGGCCGTAGTTAGGTGACCCCTGAAATAGAATATAATTTTTGTCCAAAAAAGAGGTTCCGGAACGGCGTTCCGGACCGTTCCGGCTGAAATCGAGCCCTGGGTACATCAATTGTGAACTTGTCAGAAATATATATACTTTCTTATGGTTGGCATGCTTAAATTACAACATACTTTCAAAGGCTGATTTTTTTCATGTTGATGTATGGTAGATTCTGAACTGTAGTCCTCTAGCTTAAAAATGCTTGTATTTTTTCATGAATTTATTTTTATGAAATAAGATCTCAGCCTTTTTACTTGAGGGAAATACAAAAAGTATTGCAGTTCAATTGTAAAAATACAACTAAAATAAGTATTTCGGAAAATTTTCCATGATTGAATTGGTTTAAAACGTCATTGAAATGAATGCTTTTATTATTTTCTAATTACTTTTACCTTGCTATGCTAAGAAAATAGTTGGGACAGTTTTTGGTTCGATTATTGTTTTATGGCGCATGAATCAATTTCGAATAGCTGGGACCAATATCAATCTCTAGACGGAAAACTCTTCCATGACCAGGGATCTCAGTAGTATTTTACTAAGTTGCCGCTAATTAAAATGTCAAAGATAGTGGCCTAAATAATTTTATATCCAGTCAATATTTATTTTATTACAAAATTGTAGCTTTACCTTGGCTTAAAACACTTAAATAGTCAAATTTACTTTATTATTTTTAAGACACCTTTAAGGTTTAAAATTGTATTGTAAAACATTAACCATTGTTCAGGATTCTGCGGATGAGTTTTATGGGGTCAAGGTAGTGCTGCACCCCGGTGACAAAAGCTACTGTATGAAACATATTTAAACACCAGTCTCATGTATCTTTTACTACTATAGCTAAAAAAATAAGACCAGTAATGTAGTACTCTAATTTAAAAATGTATGTTTACTTTGAATTGGTATTTGACAAGCAATGATGTATAAATAACATTTAGCATATTGTTACAAAGATTGATTTTTGTTGTTGGCACTAATTTTAGAAATATAAGAAAATTAAGGAAAAAGATAATACTATCAATATTTAAACAGATTTTTTAAGTGGTTCTAATACGATAGTTTTATTTTTCGAATACCCTTTTAACTCAATCGTTTAAAGAATCAACATAATTCGCATTGAAATTGTGAAAGAAATAAAGTTGGACAACCTCGTGAGTGAGTATCTAATATAATAAAATTGAATGTGTGTATATATATATGTTTGTCTTTTATACAAATCCACAGTTTACTTCTGATCTGCACCAAACTTGGTATACCTACGTAAAAAAACTTAGAAAAAAACATAGGCTATGTTTCGAAAACTTTTAAGGACCCCTTGACCCTCTTTTGACCCTTTTTATGGTCATTTTGCGGAAATAGCTTTATTTCTATTCAAAAAGAGATCTGCTTACTCCATTGTTACAAAGAAAATTTAATGCTAAACAACAAGTTTTTAATAGAAACACTAGGTTCAAGTTTATTTAAAAATTATATTAATAATTTAAAAATATATTTCAATGAAATTTAAAAGTTTTCAGTATAAATTTAACATATTTTTATTTGAGAGTTAATCTAATTTTTATATTTTAAAAAGCTTTATGAATTATCATGTTGTTAAAATAGTGTCCATGGAAACGAGGATGTAAAATCAAAAGGTGATAATATTTTAACTTTGAAGAAAGTTGGTTAACAAACCAAAAACTATTAAAACTATCTATCAACTAGAAAATATTGATTTTTTTCTTAAATTTGAAAAGGGAATAAGCTTTAATTATTGAATAATTTCACTGAAAACGTTTATCCTGAAAGAAATGATAAATTAGGGTATCTGATAAATTTTAAATAATTTTTAGAATACTTTTTCCATGTTGTAAATGTGGAAATCATTCAAAAGTTATATTGCGCTTGAGTACTGAAGGAATTTTAGTCCATCCGGGAACACCGGGATAAGAAAAATTACTAGTAACACCGGGATAGGAAAAGTTACCGGGAACACCGGAATATGAAAAGGACGCCTGGGATACCGGGATGATTGGTAAATGCTGATTATACAAAATTAGAAATGTATTTGGGAAAACTTAAAAATGAGGCGTTTGCTATCAAAACCAGCTTATTCCATTTTTGGAAATTTTACAGGAGAGACAAAAAACTTCTCACGTCCACAGTTTCTGAAGCTAAATTTGTTTTTTAAATTTTTAATTGTAGGTATAACCACCTAGAATTTGATAAGTTTTTCATTTTCATTCCAGTTGCATTACCTTGGGCGTAATTACATTAATTAGGTTGGAATGAGCTGATTTTGATGCAAAAACACGATTTTTCATGCTTTTTTTCAGTCTTTTTGTTTAATTAAGTTGTGTGAAATTGGTTTTTTCCAGTTTACCTGTTAATATTTGTGTCTTTACGAGTTTTAAATGAATGACATTCACTTAACTTTTTCAAATGATCTGCAATTTTAGTTGAGATCATAGTTTTCACCCTTTAATCTAATTTTGGATTGGAATGAGCTGGATTTGAGCTATATCAGCGGTTCTCAAACTGTGCTCCGCGGAGCCCTTAGGGCTCCGCCAAGCATTTCCAGGGGCTCCGCGAAGAAATTTGAAATAAATACATTTTTTGATAATTTCTAATTTGCTTTTCTCTGAAATGTTATAAATAACTTTCTGTAAGGTGTTGGTAATGTCTGTTGGTTTTTGCCTTTTTCAGGTCTTTTTTTGGTTTACCAAAACAAGTTAAAACCCTGTTTTCAGGGTCAAATTTCCAAAACTTTTCTGGGGGAGGAACCCCCAGGATGGGACGGTTTGGCGCTGGCCGTTTGGGAGCCGTTCCCGTTTCGGCACCAAATTTTTCTTCTTCTAATTTTTAGAAGAATTATGAGTTTTATTTACTTTTATTTTATTTCTGCCGCTGAAACGGCCGTGCCAAATAGTAGCACACCAAGGAACCCCCTTCCCCCACCTCTCAAATTGATTACTCAGCACCTTTTTTTTATAAAGTTCACCAAAACCAAGGGAAAACCTGTTTTTAGTAGAATCAAATTTCCAACACCCCCTTTATAGCATTTGGAACTTAATTACACAAAACGCTTCTTATATTAAGTTCTTTAAGATGCGAATTCTGCCAAAAATGTATAAAAAGCTAACATTGATCCTATGGCATGGGAGGGGATAAGGAATGATTTTGGGCCCATGTGTAAATAAATTTCGATATGTACCTCTTACGTATGGTCTAACAGCCCCCCAAAACAGCTCTCGATTTCAAAAGAAGTAACTTTTAGGAAAACAAAATTTACAGATGTAATAGATCTCCGTATGAATATTTTGTTCATGCATCTCCGGCATAATGATTAAAAAGTGATAGCTTTAATATTCAGAAATTTAAAATAAAGATTTACATTGTATCCAATGATAAAATATAATCGGTAAACAAAATATTCCATATATCCCGGGGTGTATATCAAAGGGGCGAGGGGGCCCTGCCTCTCCCCCGGAAAATCGGACTACGTATAACAAATCAAGTTAAAACCATGTTAATTAAGGTCTAATTTCCGAAATTCTTTTGAGGGAGGACCCCCAAAACCCCCTATTGTACTTGAAACTTTATTATTGTCAATTTTTATAATAAGTTCGTTAAAATTAAAATCTTACCTAAAAATGAATGTCCAAAATTCGGACAATGATGTACCTAAAACGAGTTAAAAAAAAACTGTTTTTAAGGATCACATTTCACAAAATCTTCTGGAGAGGAAGGACCCCCAGACCCTTCTATTGTACTTGGATCTTAATTCGTCACAATTTTTCTTACAAATAAATTATCTTAGATGCAAATTATAACTAAAAATGTTTTTAAAAGCTACGTTAAACTGTTAAATATGCATGGGAGGGGCTGAGGAATAATTTTGGACCCCTCCCGAAATAAATTTCTATTATGCTTTTATTTCTAGAAGCAATGGGTTTTATGTAATTTGTTTTTATACCTTGAAAAATTTATTTCGGAAAAGGGCTCCGCGAATGATTTGTCTCTTGAAAAGGGCTCCGCGACATAAAAAGTTTGAGAACCCCTGAGCTGTATCCTTTCGCCAGATTATGAAGGACTCTTAATTTTCAAAACATGCAAAAAAGGGGATTTCAAAAAAATATGGGATGAGCTGGTTTTGATAGCAAACGGAATAAATAATAAATTTATACTCTTCACCCGTGCAAGGCCGGGCATATCAGCTAGTTATTCTGATAAAAAGCTAAAAACATAGTTAGTTAAAAGTAAATTAAATAAATTTGATCTGCTATTACTGCAGAAAATGTAAACAAATCATCGCTGCTTCTCGTCTGCTTCAGTTCCGATCGGTTCCATTTTAAAAATTAGTGATTTAAATAATATATTTCATAGAATTATAACTAAAAATTATATATCAATTATTATATGCAATTAAAATCAAAATCATAATATTAAAAACAATAAAAAATATATTTGGGTACTAAGTCGCCTTAAAGCGTGCCATTATTTCTCTGCATTGTTTACAGAGGGCGCTGCTAACGGTGTAAGGAAGCTTTCCCTGGATTTTGCCGTAATGAACAAGCCTTAGAGACACAGTTAACTGTTGTTGTTGATCTAGTTCAGCCTTGTTACAACAAAATATAAACTCGCTTTCGGAAATTTTGAACTTTTGCATTTATTTTTTACAATTATTATTATTTTTATATTCTTTTGCAAGCATGTTTTTTAAGGTAGTAAAATGTGACACCTTATTTCATAATACCAAAACGCAAACAACTACATAACACGGGGGACTGTTTTAGAAATTAAGATAAAAATCGAAAATGTTTGAAGTCTAAACATTCGTGTCATTGCTATGAAACTGACACAACTTCGACGTTTGTTTGTTCTCATGAAGATAAAATTCTAAATTTTCGTGATGTTTACGGTAATTACTACATTTTTCACAGCCAATCGATGAAAATAGTTACAAATTTTAAGAACGTTAAATTTATTCCTGAGATGTTTCAGTGCTTCTTAATGGATCTGTGAAAAAAACATTACCTTGGGGAAATGGTAAAGGAATGTTACATTGCTCTGTTGTTAATTTTCTTGGAATTATAAGGCGACCCGCCAATTAATGTTACCATAAAGGAACTGTTAAATTTCCCCTACTGAATGTATATCCCGGAATACCCCGGAGAAGTACTAACCCTGTTTTAAGAATGTTATATAAAGTGAGTAAGTGCAGTGAGCAGGGTTTTGTGAGGAATTGCGAAGCGGTTCAAACGTGTCTGCGTCAGCAGTTAACGGGGGTTGGCGAGCGATAGCGAGCAGGGGGCGGTAGCTCCCTAGTATGTCAAAATTTAAAAATTTTGATTTCGGGCTCTTAAAAGTCATTACAGTGAAACACATCGATGTTCGGATGGCGGAATATTGATATTTAATATAACTATCCACATGACCCTATATATCACACGATATATATCATCTATATATCACACCCGCCGATTTGGGGATGTAATAGATTTTTATTCAGTCCCCATAAAAGAAATTTATTAATATACAGTGATGTGAAAAATTTTGATTCTAAACCCTTAAAAGACGATACCCCGCTCTGTAGTCGACCACGTTATCTTGTTATTGAAATGTAAACTTCTTCCCTAACTGACATCTTTCCCCTCCCGAATCGAAAGCACAAGTTAAATTTAGACTCATATGACGTCATCACTCCAATGTGGGAGAGGCTGCCAATGGAAATGGAAGCAGCAAATAACGGACAGAACATGATAATTTTCTAAAAGTAAAATACCAAGAACAAGGTTATCGTGTTTTTCTGTATATGTACACATGTTCAATTTCAATTAACAACTTCTACTTCAACTTTTAACTTTAACCGTGTATTATGTTAGTGTTTGTGTTCTACATCAAGACCCTCTATATACAAGGCCTCCCAACTCGGCCGTGCAACGTCATCAATTTCACTCACCTTTGACGTCACTGTCATCACGACGGCATGTTTTAAGCTTTCTGAATTGTTACAGTGAACAAGAAATATCCGTGTGTTTGTTATTTAACCTTAATTTAACAGTGTTAACATCAACGTGGTAATAATTTTTATGGCTATCGCAATGAAAATCAAAGTCTAATAAGTAGAAATTTGAAATAAAAATAAAAAAAAAACAAAAATGTCTTTTAATTCAACAAAATTGGTGGAACACCAAACAAAAACGTGATACCATCTGCATAAAATGCAATAATGCATACCAAACGAATTAATAGAATTAGTGCTACTAGTTTATTGTTCTTACTCAAGGTTAATAGAGTACTAAAGGTTGGCTCATAAAATATCGCTACGTCATACCGGAAGTTGGTCTCCCAATGTTAATCCTATGAGAAACTGTGCATAAAAACCGACGAAAATAACTAACTTCTACTAATTTAATTTGTCTTTTGTCGCTTGTTACTGATAGATGATAGTTCAAAATAATTTTTAAAAATGAAATAATAGGTATAACTAGATTAATTTAGTTTTTATAGGGTTTTAATTTTTACTAATATCCATTTATTCACAGTGGGAAAATCTCATTCACGGCTGTTATCTAAGCATTGTTGAAATAACTATTGACTGTTTGAATTAGTTAAGATTATAAATTTTAAAATTTATCATTTCTGTCACATTTTTCATGCATAATATCATATTATTTTACCTTTAATAAATAGATTGGTTTAGTCTAAATTACCATAAGTTTCATCCTTGGAATATCGTGAATTTCACAATAATCGTTTGCAAATTTTTTAAACAAATTAATAGTTATTTTTTCATTTCATATTGTTTTCTTATAAATGCTTTATTAATTGTAAAACAAATTATTTAAAAATGCCAAAAGGTAACGGATCTTGGTGTGCGGTCTCAGGTTGTACCTATAGACAAAAATTTCATCAAGTTATAAAAAGCAATTAAAAATCAAATTTTTAAGATTTGAGCTAATAAAAATATCCCCCTACTTATTAAGGTTAGTAAGGCACTTTAAATTGTCGAAAGGGCATTTTATCTGTATTAAAAATAATGAATGTATAGTTCCAATATGTTTATAACATTGTGTTTTTTCCATATATGCAATATTTCTTCTTTGGAAATCTAGATAATTAAAGATATAAACTATAAAAAGAAAATGTTATAAGTGAAGATGTATACTCAAGTTGATAAAGTCATGAAAAAATATGTTATACAAATAATTAAAAGAAAATGCTGGATAGTAAACTTCTTATTTTTACTATTTTGATTTTCTAACAGAAATGTGATATTAAAAAAATTTTAATATTATATCTATCATATGAATACTGAACTTGAAATGATAGCTCGATATGAAACTAAAATATAATGTAGGAAAATTGAATTAAGTAGTAATTTAGACTAAACCAATCTATTTATTAAAGGTAAAATAATATATTATGCATGAAAAATTTGACAGAAATGATAAATTTTAAAATTTATAATCTTAACTAATTCAAACAGTCAATAGTTATTTCAACAATGCTTAGATAACAGCCGTGAATGAGATTTTCCGACTGTGAATAAATGGATATTAGTAAAAATTAAAACCCTATAAAAATTAAATTAATCTAGTTATATCTATTATTTCATTTTTAAAAATTATTTTGAACTATCATCTATCAGTAACAAGTGCCAAAAGACAAATTAAATTAGTAGAAGTTAGTTATTTTCGTCGGTTTTTATGCACAGTTTCTCATAGGATTAACATTTTGAGACCAACTTCCGGTATGTTGTGACGTAACGACCTCGCTTTTTTTACATTTTATGAGCCAACCTGTAGTACTCTATTAACCTTGGTTCTTACTATAAATAAAAGGCTTAATTATCGTCAGTTTAATTTATTATAATAAATTAAAGAATCTATAAAGGTCAAATAAATTGTTCATTGTTGCTACAGTTCAAAATTCAATTATTTTTTATTTTAAAAATATTTTTACATTTTTATTTTACTAGTGTTTTTTTTATTTTCTAGATAAACGTAATAGTATTGTTAGAAAAAGCTACATTACATTCATTATTTGTGAAATAAACAATAACATCCATGTTATTCCAAAGGGGAAAAAACTGAATGAAAATACAAGAAATCTGTACAAAAGGGGCAAAATTTTGATTCTAAACAAAAGATTTTTGAGTTTTAAGAACAGTGTTATCAGCCTTGAAAAGGTACGTAACGAGAGAAGTCAAGAAAGTAAGTTTTTCGGTTAGATCGTGTATTGCTTCCCACGTGCTTTTTTTCAATCCTCGTTTTATACTTTTGTCAGCTTTCAGAGAAGTGAGTAAGATATTTTCTTTGATTATGTGCATATTTGTATTAAAATATTATTGTCTTTAAAATTTTACCTTCTTATAATTAAACTATGAACTTATTTTAAAGAAATAATGGGACTTAACTATAATGAATGGGCAAAAGCCTTCATTTTAAAAGGTTTGGAATGATACCAAATGTCGCATAGGCTACCGGGCTCTTTTGGATAGATCTAAAGCTTTTGATCGTGTTTGAATCGATGCCTTGATTTATAAAATGATTAATACGACTATTTCTAAAGATGTCACACAACTTGTTTATTCATACCTTACAAACAGATACTTAAAGTCCTAACAAATAATACCTTTTCTACCCCAAGTAAAATATTTGCAGGTACCCCCCAAGGATCCATACTTGGTTCTACTTTATTTAACATTTTATTAACCCATTAATGCCCAACTTTTTATTTTTCTTAAATATTTGGTAAAAACATAGTAAATATCCCCAAAACAACTGGAAAAATAGTGAAAAAAATTCCAGGTTAAAATTTTAATTTCTACACCAAAATTAAAAAACGTCCCTAAAAAGGGACGTCAGGCACGAATGCCCCCGTTGTTTTTCCCTATGGTAAACGCATGGTAGAAAACTTTTTAAAGCCTCAAAAACATCTTCTACCTTTTTAAGTTCAGCAAAAGTGATCGGAACCATACTGTAACATGAACATGAACAAAAAATATTAATTATGTATCCAATTAACTGTAAAATTAACCCTAATTAACGTAATTTGAGCATTTTTTATGCTCTAAAACGCGTTTTTTCCTCCCAAATCTATGTTAATTGCAAATTAATTAACGTTTTTAATTGAAAAAGGCATTCTTTGTTTATATGTTACCTAATATTAAGTATTAATTACTTTTACACACCTCAAATCCATCAAAATATCTCAATTTCGGAAGTTTAAGTCTTTCAAATGCCCATACTTTTTTCATTTTATTTAATTTAATTGTGCGGAACATGAATTTCTCCCCAAAAATCAAGCATTAGTAGGATGTGCATTAGCAAGCCAGATGATATAGATTGATCTGCACCTGCAGTATAGATCACAATTATTAGCGACATCTAATTAGAAAAAAGTCGAAAATGTATCACAAAAGCGACTTTTTGGGCAATTTTAATGACAAAAAGTCATTATAACTAATAATTATTAAACTTTTAATTAAAATATAACCGGAATATATTTGCATAAGTAATAAATATAGTAAAATAATTAATTTTTTCCTTTTAATTAATACAAATTAGTTAATTCCTTATAATTTAAGACTTTTTATTCCATTAATTTAGCAGAAATAACAGTATTTTCCAAAAAAAATAAACAAAAATAATAAATTTATTAGCTAAAATTAAAGTAATTAAATAAATATCAGTTATTTAATTCATTTCATAAGAATCGAACGCGTTTTTATGAAGAAAATAAGGAAACACTAGTATTTCACTATGGGGAAAACCACGGGGGCATTCGTGCCTGACGTCCCTTTTTAGGGACGCTTTTCGAGGGTCCAAAATAAGGTCAAGATAAAATATTTTGGAAAAATAAAAAAACATCCCAACTGATTTAATGTATAAACAGTAATATGTATCAGCATTGACATTTTTAAAAAATAATAACTAGGATTTTTAAGCTTTTTCTTTTAAAATTTTTAAAAAAGCACTTTTCTGAAAAATTCTATTTTCCAACTTTAAAAAAAGTGAAAATTATTTAAAATTCTGCTTTCTTCTAGTGTTCTTTATGAACTATGAAGATCAGAGATTCATCAGTGCAAATTTTGATTCAAAGTAACAATTTTTGTAGAAATAGGAGGATTTTTAAAAAACGTCCCTAAAAAGGGACGTCAGGCAGTAATGGGTTAATGACATCCCAAAAACCGTAATATTTTACTTGGTCTATATGCAGACGAAACATCCATTTTGAACCGAAATAAAAATGTATTCTTGGTTAGAGAAAATATCCAAAATTATTTAAATACCCTAGAAACCTGGTTAAAAAATTCAAAAATAGGTATTAATGTTGACAAATGTGCCAAGCAATTATGTTTACTCGCAAGCGAGTCTTGCCTCCTCCCCTTAAACTACATTTACTAGAGATACCGTGGAGTAGAGTAAGTAGTAATGGGTGTCACGATGGATTCCTAACTTTCCTTTTCCGCGCATATATCTCTACCATTAGGCGTAAGTTCCTGGCATCTCAAAATTTATTATATCCCTTAACTGCCAGGGACTCAATTTTATCTTTCAATAATAATTTGCTTATTTACAAATCACTACACAGACCAATAATAAACTACACCTGCATCGTGGGGGGGGCTATGCTGACAAAAGTAACTTTAAATAAATTAGAGGTACTTCAAAATAAAAAACGGAGACTAATAACCAGTAGTTCTTTTTATTACAGAAATCATATAATTCTTAAAAGCCTTAAATTAACAACTATTAAGGATAATTTCATTATTTCCCAAAAATTAGAAAGTAGAAATGTTACTTTTTAAATGTTAAGATTTTAAATTTAATTCTAGATATGTTATTAAATATTTTTCTTGTCTGATTTTAAATTATTTTTAAATTTTCATTTGTATTTAAGTTGTTTATTGAATTTTAAACCTATACCTTATTCAATTATATTTCAAGTTGTTTTGATTGTTAAACAAAGATAAGGGGGCCCTATGGGCCCAGGTGCTTTATTTTTTTATTTAATAAATTTTAATAATTTAAAATGATGTGAAGTAGAATTACGAAGGATGGAGACTCAATACAGACGAAGATGAGTACGGCAGAAAAGTTAAATATTCTGATTTAATTCATTCGAAAGTAAATTAAGTCATGAATGGGCAAGACACCTATGTTGAAGAGCATTT
Source organism: Tetragnatha versicolor (assembly GCA_024610705.1). NCBI lineage: Eukaryota > Metazoa > Arthropoda > Arachnida > Araneae > Tetragnathidae > Tetragnatha > Tetragnatha versicolor. The sequence goes on from JANDEH010000005.1 coordinate 29,512,557, forward strand.
CTATGGCCTCAGAAGGATAAAATAGAATATGAGAGCGATAGGTTTAATTTTTACTCTTTCACGTAATAACTGCAATTTTCTTATAAGGGGATTTTTTTAAAAGTATTAATTTAACCTCCTACTGAATGGAATATGATAACTTTTTTTGTGGAATCTATGGCCCACGACAAGGAAAAGTGAGTGGGATTGAAAAAAATTAAAATGTTATATTTTGAATTCTAAATGTTCTATTGAATAGGACATTTCAGATCAGACATCATGATTAACAGCTCAAAAATTGAAAAAAACTATCAAGGGATAAGTGTAACACCATGTCGAAACGCATTACCCCATAGTTAAAAAAAGGTATGTTCATCGTACAAAAATTGTATTAATTTAGATATTAACTGCGTACGAAGTTTTTTTTAATTTCATAAATGAAAAAATAAGAAATTTTTAATATAATTCTCGATTTTTTGCCCTTGTACCCTTTCCGATCTTAATCCTTAATGAAAAATTTCCTTAAAAAGAAAGAAAATTTCCTTTTTCTTCTTATGCAATCAAACTTTGCATTAATTTAGCGATTGGCACACACGTGTAAAACTAATATTAATAATTATTGCTTCCTTAATAATTTAGGTTGAAAGAAATTAGAACAAATTTGTTTAATTTTTAAAATTGTTTTATGTAATCTTTTGCCTTAACAGAACTTCTCCTCCCTATTAAAGTTCTTAAACGATGAAACTATCTCAGGTATGTATTCTAAAGAATGTTTAAAGAATAAAGCTAAAGAATAAATGGAAAAAACCTAAAATACCTGTCCCTTTTATCACGATTCATCAAAAATGTCAATATTATTTCAAATACGTCAAATTTTATAATTTCTAAATTAAATGAAAATATTTTTTTATAAATAAGGTTATAAACCAATAGATATGTCTTTTACCAATGATATGAATATTTTTTTTATTCACTAGGGGGCTCTGCCCCCTGCTCGCTATCGCTCACCAACCCCCGGAACTGCTTCGCAGTTCTTTGAAGATCGCTTCGCGATCTTAGCGAGCAGAGCTCGCTTGTTTCATCTCAACCATCCAGTACAACCTGGAACTTGTCTGCTTATAGTCTGTTCATTTAGAATAGGCGCCTGAAACAGGATCAAAAACGCTCAATAATGCTTAATAACGCTCATCAGACAACTCCAGTGATCGATTTTTTACAGTATTTTAACTACTTCTGCTTAGGCTGCCTTGTCATTGCAGATGAAAATTTTTTCGACGATAATTAGAATAATTTCTTCTAATACATTACGTCTCAGGTGCTAATTCTAAATGAACAGAGTATAGTTAATGATCATTTAATATCGAAACTTTTTATCTCTCAAACATTTCAATAATTTAATTCGGATCATTACCTGGAAAATATCAAAATAAAATTATTACTGAAATATTCCTTTTTAAATTATCAATAATTTAATGGATAGGGGGCTACCGCCCCCAGCTCGCTTACGCTCACCAACCCCCGTAACTGCTATGCAGCTCTTTACAGATCGCTTCGCGATCTGTAATATCTGCAATCGATCTTTTGCAGAGTAAAACAAACCCCGAAAATCCTCTTCCTTCCATCGGCACAAATAACACTCAAAAAAGCTAAATTATTTATTTCTCTAGTAGTTCAAAAAATATCGTAGTATCTTTAAAAGATTATAATTATTAACCAAGTCTATACTATATCGCTAGCAAACTTAGAGCAAAAATGTGCAACTCAAAACTTTTAAATTTAAATATCCGTGCTCGCGACAATCTAGTGAACAGGCAAATATAAAATTTAAAAACATTAAACACGTCTGATAAAGACCTACTAAAACTATGAAAAAAATGAAACTTTGATGCTTAATAATTCCAAAACTAATTAGAATTTTTGAAAGAATTAAACGCCAATCTCTTTCTAAAAAATAAGAATATAAGTGTTTAAAAAATCATATTGATACCGTGATTAGTTTTCATTTTAGATAGAAAAAAACAAAAAAGTGTCAAAAATTTCGAAAATTAAAAAATTAATCACTCTAAACCTAATTCGAAATTCGAAAAAAGGGCGACGTAGTGCACATCTTCATACTTCAGAGTATTAGGCTGCAAAAAAACATAGTTCTGCTACTAATAGATTTCGCTGAACTGGATTACGCGGCTAAAAAAGAAAAACTTCAACTTTGACCTTAAAAATACCCCAGTAATAATTATCACATCAGTTAGTTTTTTGTTCGAGAATGTGCCCCAAATATTCCTCTACAAACATTTCAAATTTCATAAATTTCTATCAATTAGTTTTTGCGATATGAGAGTTCAAATAGTTGAAAAATTAAATTTTCTGAAACAGCGGCAGCGGCAGCGGCGGCGGCGGTGACAGTAACTTTTTTTTAATATAGAGAGAAATTAATAACAAGAAAATAATATTTAACGGAAAAAAATCATCGCAATTTTAACCAGTTAATACTGTTGACACCAAATATTTTCAATTGGGTCGGGTGATCTGCTTGGCCACTTTTAAAATGTTTATACTGTTTTCTGACATCCAATCATGGACAAGAGAATTCTATGAACGGAACAATTATTCTAGAAGGATTTTTTAATGATATTTTAAAATTTTATGATTAAATTTATTGATGATATTTTTTATTAAAAATCTGAAACATAAAATACTATGAAAGAACCGGCGTTTTATTTATATTTTTGAAGTTATGACCCTCCTCAAAGTAAGAACGGAGCTTTCGGGCATAGATCAAAGAGGAACATGAAAAAAAGTTTTACGACAGTTAGTCACGTCATTAAGGTCTCAAACATTAGATGACTGACGGGAGATCACGGCTTATTAAGGATAAGATAGCACGGGAGCTTATTAAGGATAAATGTAAACAAAGTTTTCAGTTCAACCAGGGACAAAATGGCCCTCAAAAGTATCTAGCTTGACCACAAGAACCTTCTTCATAAATCCGTCCATGTTCTCAACATTACTTCTAAAAAGATATTTGATAAAAGATTTATCTCGTTTGTAGTGCTTATTTACGGTGTTACCAGCTTTTAGCCACCTGTTCGGGCAAAGCGTTTTTTTTGACGGATTTTTTATTTTCGGTTATAAATCATTATTTGGTCCAATCCGACACACTATCTGGTACTTTTATTTTATAGTTTTGTAACTCACATATAATTTAAAATCAAATTTGTAATTGCAATCAAACATTAAATATTATTTTTGAGCTTTCAAAGTTAGCATACCCGCTTTGAGCTACTCTCCCCAACATTTGCAAAGGTTGCCTTTTTGGGAGGGTTAGAGTCTTCAAGTCTCTAAAAATATTTCCAAGCCATCTGATGCGATAGGACTTGTTTACTCTTGTTATAATAGGTTTATTTTTTCTGTATAATGCCTGGTTAAACAAACTCCTTTATCTGTCATTTTCCCTAATTGGACCAAATATTTTTCGAAGTATTTTTCTCTCAAAGATTAAAAGTCTGTCTTCGTTAATGACCAGCATTCTCTACCATACAATGTGATAGGTCTGATAAGAGTTGTATAAATATTTATTCTTGTCTTGAAACTTTTTTTTAAGAGTTTAGACTTAAATAAAATTTTTAGACCACATGATAGCATCTGACTATAAGAGATAATTTTGAGTTTTACTGGGGGCACTGACCTCTGCTCTCTATATCACATATTGAACCCTTTTACTACGAAGTTTTTCACAGATCGCTTCGCAACCTAAGAGAGCGAAACACCTTTATTAGCCTTGCCTCCACTTTTATTATTTTAACTATTATTTTTAATATTTATGTGCTCAATCTAGGTATGTTAAGTATTTGTCTTTTTTGAAAGCTGTTTGTTTTTATTGGTTATTTACAAATATATAGTATTTTTTTCTATTAAAATTATTATTATTATTATTATTATTATTATTATTATTATTATTATTATTATTATTATTATTATTATTATTATTATTATTATTATTATTATTATTATTATTATTATTATTATTATTATTATTATTATTTTATTATTATTATTATTATTATTATTATTATTATTATTATTATTATTATTATTATTATTATTATTATTATTATTATTATTATTATTATTATTATTGTTATTATTATTATTACTAGGGAGCTACCGCCCCCTGCTCGCAATCACTCACCAACCCCCGTAAACTGTTGACGCAGGACCTTTTGGAATTGCTTCGCAATTCCCACAAATTCCAACTCGCTGATCTTAATACACTTTATAAAACAATTAAGCAATTTACAGAAAAAACGTCAACCAACTATCCAAAAATACTTCACCAAATTCCCTCCATGAATAAATCTCCCTTAAGAGTTTGAATATATATTAACTCAAACTTAGCAAAAATTTAAACGATATGTTTTTAAAAATATTCATCTTAATTATTTTTAATCTATGATTATAAAAAAACTAATTCTAATTGTTTATCAATATTCGGACCAAACAAAAAACATTATTTTAAAGTAACTCGTTATTATAATATGCCTAGTGTTTATCATTCATATTTTTGTTTAAACCCAGACTTGTTAAACAATACCGTTTAAGCAATTGAAAATAAAAAGAGACAAAACATCACTCTATGTTTACAATTAATTTCGATAAAATCAGACTAAAAATTATAAATATTGGACAAAAATGGTGAAATGGCGTACATGTAAGTTTTTAGAATATGTTTTTATCAGTCTTTGAGTGATATTTTATCAAGGAAGTACTTTTTTAAATGGTGAAAACACATGTTTCATCTTAAAATATAGCGCAAATCGGTCGTTGTGATTGGATGCATCTTAATTTGATTGACAGTATTTGCTTTGTAACTGCGACCTTATCCGTTATCTAAAAAAATGAAAATATTTTAAAATTGAGAATTTTTTTGAAAAATCGAAGGGCCTACTCGGAAGTCCGGAAAAAATCCGGACATTTTGATACCATATATGTGTCATTCGGTTCAGTAATTAAAAAGCCTTTATCTGGAAACCGTTCACCAAAAACTTTTTTTAGAATAGAGATATTATTATTATTGTTATTGTTGTTATTATTGTTATTGTTATTGTTATTGTTATTGTTATTGTTATTGTTATTGTTATTATTGTTATTATTATTATTATTATTATTATTATTATTATTATTATTATTATTATTATTATTATTATTATTATTATTATTATTATTATTATTATTAGAATTACAAAAGTGTAGGTGTTTGTTTATATAAAACGACTGTGATCGTTCTTTTGCTAAAAAAATAACTTTTTTTTTCTTTGAGATCAATTGTGTTTCTTGTTTGTTTGTATTTAATGCTGTTTGATTTAAAAAACACCTCCAAAAAATGCATTATAGTTTCTATGTAGTATATTTGAATATTGGGCAATTAAACTTTTGTTCGAAAAAAAATTAAGAAAGATAACTAAAGATTTGATCTTATCTATTTGATATTGAATTTAATCAAGAAATTTTTGATGATTTTAAAGTTGGTTCCATTAATTTTAACCAATACAAATAATGCCATGCATTCTCAGTGCTTGAAATTTTTATGTTAAAAAATGTTTAAAAGTCATTTAATAAAATTGAAATAATCCCACAAAAGCTGAAAATTAACTTATTTTGGTTATTTATAAGGACTTCCAATCTGATTCCATGTCTCAGATTGCGTACCAGATTCGACCGTTGAGGAGAAGTGATTTTCCCGGGGTCGTGAAAATAGCAAAAGAGAACTCACTACAGAACCCTATTACAACTCTCCACTCTTGGATGACCTACGATCCGGATGGAATACTAGTGGCTGTCAATGGAACAGGTAAACATAATAGTAATAAGAAGAGGTTGTAACTTGTATCTTAAGCAGTGATTCATAAACTTAAAAATAAAAAACTTTTTTAAAGACCTTTTTAAAACGGTGTCATGAAAAATCCGTTCAATGCTAAAACCGGGCTGAAGTTCAAAAAGAAAAAAAAACTTATAGCTTTAAAACTCAGAAATAACAACGAGAACAGAAATAATAACGAGTTACTTTTACAAAAGATATTAATTCATGAGTTGCTAGTGTAAGTTGAAGACTTGTAACTCGTTATTACTTCATGTAACAGAGATTGACAACCCTACCAAGTTCCATGCATTGTCAGATAAATTTTTTGTTTGAAAGTTCACGTGACCAGCTGACGGTCATTCCACCGCCACCCAGCCAGCTGACGGTCACTTTTGTAATCAGGAAGGCCTAAACTACCATCTCCACCAAGTTTCATACACGAGCAGATGAATTTATTTTTCACTTTTTTTGCAACTTTGACCCCTTCCCCACTCTCAACCCACCGCTACTTGACCAGCTGACGCTCGATTCCGTGATCAGCACCACTAACACTATCCTGTCATATTAAAATCGTGTACGAGCAGATGAATTTTTCATTCTAACGCCAGCTCCCGTACTATTACATATTTGGCATTTTAATACATATTTTAATAAAATAAACACATATTATGTGTAAATATTTTGGATTTTTAATTACATATAAATTACAGCCCTAGTAATTGCATATAAATCCTAGCCATAGTAATCAGAATTCTATTGTAATTCAAAATATCATTTGTTCAGTGTGTATGAAATTATTTATAATCTTTATTTCTATAGCTTTCTCGATTTAAAAAAACGTTGCATTTATTTAAAAAAAAACTATGTTTGTAAAAAAACTAGCAAAGATTTAAAAAATATTTTACTGTTATATTTTTTGCTAACGGAACTTTAGTTTTGACATGGTTTTGACCTAATGACATCCTTTGTAAATGCATCTCGAAAATGTTTTTTAACCTTATAGGGACAGTACTGGGAATGTGCGCCTGTGTAAGAAATGCTGACAATTTATATTTCGGAGGCATTTTCTGTGTTGGAAAAGATTATAGGCATCTGGAAGTTGGACATCAGGTTTGTTTAATCTTTACCCATAAACTCACCCATAAATATCACATCTAATCACCCATAAACTCACGAATGAATTTGGAGATCATGGTCCTAAAAGTGTACATTTTTTTATTCGATAAAATTGTATAAAAGAAATGTATGAACAGTATTGATTTCATTTTTATTTTATGGACTTAAGAAACAAAACTTTTGAATACCAGCAGCACGTCTGTCACATGTGAGCGATAGATAGAAGGCATCAACTTTTTAGTGACTCTTGCTCAACATGCCAAAGACAATCTTGGACAGTATTTTCGCTTATGATTTAATTTTCATTTAGGGTCACTTGGGGTAAGTGGGACCCCTTTTAGGCCTAGTGCATTTTTGGAGCTCAATAGAAGAATTTTGAACGGGTTAAATTTGAACTTACTGTTTAATTTCGTTAAGACACTATCCATAAACAAAAATTGATTAGTAGTTTCTAAAATAAAGCTTTACATTTTCCTTAATTGGTCCCTCCCAAGGGGGATGGGAACTTTCCCTCCTTAAGAAATTCTAATGATTACTTATTATAGTCCTTTTTTCTCTTGGAAATTCTAAAGGTTACAATAAGTGATCCTCTTTAGGTGTTATCAAAGGCTATTTTAAGCCAAATTGAACAAAAATTTTCTGGGGGATAGAACCCAAAGACCCCGCTCTGTTTTAGAGATAGTATTATCAGAAATAACATTTCATACTTATACAGAGTTTCGCATTCAATTTATAATCGAAAAATACCTTCGAAAAAAATTGGGAACCAAAACACCTCTCAAACAAATGTCTGATGGTTATGGCCCTCAAAAACTATTTCGTCCAGTTTTGTTTCCGTTTTTTTTTTTAAAACTTGGTATGTCATCAAATGTTATCTGCTTGAAAGCACTCTTTTCGATGCTAAAATTCAAAAAAACTTCTGAGGGTTCTAGAAATTTGGAAAGTAACATGCCTTCCAATATGGCCTCCCCCGAAAATCTGGTCTGTACCCGCCCTTGTTTTGAAGTTATGAATAGTTAAAGAGTGGTATATAGAACAGAAAAACTGTCAGATTTTCAATTTTTTTCCCTTGCAAAATATCGTCCAGTTTTTTCACCTTAAAATAACACAATATAATGTTTTTTATTACAATAAATGTAAAAAAATGTCAAAAAATAAACAATAGAATTTTTTTACCACGATAGGACAAGAGATACAAATATATTGCTGTTGATGGCTGTTTTGTTTTACTCCCTGATACGTTTTGTTACACACCAACAACCTCAGCTTTTAATTCATACAAACAGAGAACTATTTAATGTTAAAAATTTAGAATCTATATTTAAGCATATATTTTTTTTAATTCTGATTCAGTAAAATGAAAAAATATCTTTTTGATTCATGAATTTAAAAAATAGTTACATAAATATTCTAAGAATGTTTAAATGTTTTTTTCATTCATTTCATTTAATTCTAAATCTGAATTAAAAGTAACAATTTGTTTGTTTTTGGTAAAAAAAATTGAAAAAAGTCTCTCTATTCTAAAAAAAAAGGTTTTTGGTGAATGGTTTCCAGAGAAAGGTTACTGATCTGTATAACACATTTCTGGTATCAAACTGTTCGGATTCTTTTGAGGATGTTGTGCAATAAGCCCTTAGAATTTCTAAAAAATTCTCAATATTAAAATCAGGGTTGGCTGGATTGGACCCAATTGGGTTGGACCCAATGGGTTTTTTCAAAAAAACCCATGTGAAAAAACCCACATTTTGGACCCACTTTTGGGTTTTTTCAAGAAAAATCAAGATTTTGGCAGTTCCTTCAAAATTTAATGTGTTTTTTTTTCAAAATTTAGGATATTTTAAAAATTTTAATGGGTTTTTTCAAAATTTAAACTAGGTTTTAAAAATTAAATGGTGTTTTTCAATTTCAGGGAGTTTTTTTTAAAGTTATTGAGGTTCTTTCATTATTCAGTACAGTGGGTTTTTTCATTATTGAAGGGTTTTTTTCAAAATTTAGGACGTTTAAAGTTCAAACTAGATATAAAAAAAAGATGATTTTTTTAAATTTCAGTGGGGTTTTTAAAAGTTGAATAGATTTCTTTCAATATTGAATGGGTTTTTTCAAAGTTTAGGATATTTTTTAAATTTTAGTGGGTTTTTCAAAATTTAAACCAGGTTTCAGAAAATAAGGGGTGATTTTACAATTTCAGTGGGTTTTTTCAAAGTATAAAATCTTTGAAAAAACCCACTTATCTGTGGAAAAACTGACATTATTTTGACAGAACACATTTAACATAGAAAGAACTCACTAAAATTTGAAAAAACCACTTACTTTTTAGGAGAAAACCACTTAATTTTGAAAAAACCTACACTTTTTCCGAAAAAACCCAGTTTTACATGGGTTTTTTCAGGGTTTTATTGAAAAAACCCAAAAAAACCCAACCCACTTGGTTTTTTTCAAAAAAACCCGGGTTTTTGCCAACCCTGATTAAAATATTTCCATTTTTTTAGATTACGGATAAGGTCACAGTTACAAAGCAAGAACTATCAAACAACTTATGCATCCAATCACAACGAACAATGGACGCCATATTTTATAATGAAACCTGAAACAAATTTTTTACCTTTTAAAAAATGTACTTTAGAGTACTTTCAAAATTAAATAGCACTAAATTACCGATAAAAGTATTCTAAAAACTTCCAGTTGCGATATTTCAAGCTAAAATTACACACACTTTCTCTGAAATTTGTAATTTTTAGTCTCATAATCGAAACATCGAAACAAAATTAATTATAAACATTAAGTGTCGTGTAGGTTTTATCTCTTTTTATTTTCAATGGATTAAAGATTATTGTTTAACAAGTCTACATGGTCTGGGTTGAAACTTGAAACATAGGGGAGGGTGGGGACGATTGTAACAAAATTGTTTATTTGGTCTCAAACTAAACCATTTTTTATGTTAGAGTTATGAAAATTGGTATGAAAATAGGGTGATATATCCCAATTACAATTTTGTTATGAAAACCGTCCGGTGGACATGCATTGCAATTTAGTAAATAAAATATCGAAAATCGAAAAACGTTACAATCGTCCCCACTTGAAGGGTCAATTGTAACACATATAAGGGTCAATTGTAACACAACACAAATTCATAAAAATAGATAGAAAATCATTCAAATTTATTAACAATTTATATTTTCTTGTTAAATAATAATTAAATACATAGACTAGAATGGAAATAATGAACTTTTCACTCAAATAATGAGTTTTAAATAATAATGAATGTTGATGAGTAAATAATAGTAAATAATTATTCACAAGGGAAATTAGGGAATTCATAACTTAATTCTCCTGTAGTACAATGAACGTGGGACCATTTTTTGCACGAAAAATGAATCCTCTTAATGCTTTTGATCGATAACTTTATTGTGTTGATTATAACCCACTTTACGTTTTTTTCATTTTTTATTTTTTTCTGACAGAATCTGTATAATGTTACATGAAAAATATCGTGATTTCGAGCAACACTTCTAATAGACTTCTTAGACACTGATACCTCAATAGCTTCTCCCTCCATTTTTTCTAGACTAATCAGCCCCCTTTCAGTTTTCCTTTTACGTGATCTCGGCATCCTAAAACCGTAAAAATTCATAATTATATGCCAATATTAAGGGTAAGTATGAATTATAAATCAATACATCGAAAATACTTTTGAAACATGTTATTTTCTACATTGGGGTCATTTGTAACATGTTACAACCGTCCCCGGCTGAAGTGTTACAATCGACCCCACGTCACCATTTTTAGTTCAACCCTCGTTTTCCACGAAACTAACAACACTATCATCTTGAAACTAAGCAGAATAAAACTAGGATACATGTACATACTACACATAAAATCAGTGTTGTTGTGCTTCATACCTGCAGTGCAGGAGAAGGAAAGTTACCCAAAAGTAGAAAGTTACTTCGATGCTTGAAAAACACTGTTTTCTCAATTACACAGCCACAACTCAAATGTCAGCCTTGGCAATCTCTGATATTCTTTCATTCACCTGCCTTTTACGTACTGTCATCTCCTTTTCACCCAGGCAGCCTCTCATTTTGAGGAAATCAATGTGTTACAATTGCCCCGCGTTACAATCGTCCCCACCCTCCCCTAAATATCAATGATAAAACACTGGTGTTCTGACCACAGAGAAAAATCCTAACAGAGGGTCCAAAACGATATATTCAAAAGTTGGATGGTTATGAGGGCGCCACGATGAACTAAATGATTGACAGAGAGATCAAACCTGTGATTGGCTGTCACTCAATCTTCTAACGTAACGATGAGAAATTTTCACAGCCGGTTTCCATAATATTAATAAAAAACTTTCGAGCTTTTAAGCTGTGGTCAAAATTAAAAATTTATTTAAAAATTCCATCCAACTAATTCATCGTGAAGGATTTTATTTATATTTTTAAACGCCTTTCTACTGATGATGTCCTGCGAAGTTTTCGGACGAAACGTTTATAGTTTTAATAATTTGATTTTAAATAATTTTAAAATAAATTTTTAATTTTGACCACAGCTTAAAAGCTCGAAAGTTTTTTATTAATATTACTCAATCTTCTATTTTCGAAGGAGAAGGAAAAAGTTTTTCTCAACCAATCAGGCTTTTCCCTCCTGCCTCTCGTGACGTTGATGCGATCGCAGCGCCAAAATAGCCCCACAACCATCCAACTTTTCGATTTCCATTAGCGTCTATGACGACGGACTCTCTGTGGCTCTGATGTACTAGGTACAATTAAATATTCCTCGGAGTACTGTTTTTTAATGTTGATTAACAATTTTTATTATTAGCGATAGTTAATTAATATAATAATAACAGATAAAATTAATTATGCTGGATATTTAAAAAAAAACATTTTGATTAATTTATTAATAATAAGGAGATAATAAATATTCAAACTTTTTAGGGAGATTATTCATGGAGATGGTCTGGTGATGCATATTTGGAAAGTTGGTTGTTGTTTATTCTACAAATTGTTTTTACGAATGTTTTATAAAGTGAGTTAAGTTCAGTGATCTGGTTTTGCGAAGCAATTCGAAAAGTTCTGCATCAGCAGTTCACAGGGGTTGGTGATCGATAGCGAGCAGGGGGCGGTAGTTTATAAAATATGAGTTTGAGACTTAACAATTTTAAAATAACCCTCTTTTCTTTTTCAAATACTTCAAATAATGATTTATAAATATGTTTTATTTTTAAATTTTCTGAAAAATATTGTGTTAAGGTTTTTATTACAAATTCACAATATAAACTACTTGTTTAAAAAATTTAAATCTTTCCCTGACTCCTATAAAATTCCTTGTTACTAAAAGTAACTGTGTAACGAAGTACTATTTTCTTTTTCAATACAGCTCTTTGCAAAATGCTTTTTGCACGCAAAATCTGACAACATCGGCTGCAACGTCTCCAGCGACAAAGTGAATTCTTACAAACGAAGAGGCATGGGAGTTATCGAAAGAGACTGGTCAACTGTAGAATACGAGAAACTCGATAAAGTTGACCCTCTCGCCCTCTCCGACGACCTACCACCGGATGTGGACGTCCTCTCCTTTCACGAGGGACTCTTCACACCCGTCTCAGTCTACGACCGGTCAGTGGTCAACATGGATCGTAACGACATCTTGGATTTCACCTTTAACGAAGACGATAGCCTCACACTGGTGGCCATAAATGGCGGCGGTGCATGCGTGGGCTACGGCTGCATAAAGTTGGGTATCCAGGGGGCGGGGCGTATCGGTCCGCTCTATGCAGATGATCCGCGAGTGGCTGAAACGATTCTCAGAAGACTCATCATTGGGTTTCCTAAAGCAAAAGGCGTGGCCTTTGTTAGTGTTAGCACCAACTTGCATGCAAATAAGTTCATGAAGAAGCTAGGGGTTCCTATCTATGATACCCATTTGAGGGTTTATTCGAAGACCAAACTGCACTGCAAAATCAATAAGATCTATGCGCAGTTTGATATTGACTTTACACCTTTTTAACTATAGAGGTGTAGAAGATGTTCGTATCGAATTTTGTATTATTACCTTCAAATTAATTGTACAATAAATATTTTTGTTTGATTAAAAAAAGAAATGGATGATGGAGAATTAGTTCTGTTTTCAAAGGTGTCGCGAAAAATCCGTTCAATGCAAAAACCGTTCAGACAAAAAGTTAAAAAAAATAATAATAATAGCTTTACACATGTAATAAATTTGTTTTTTATTGAACGGTTCTGCTGACAGATTTTTGATTTGAACGGTTTTTTCTTACATTCTTTTCAAAGTAAAATTTTATGAAGAATTTTATCGGCTGTTCCGAAAGTTTAGGAATTGCATTGCAAGCTGGGAAAACATGTTTCCTAAAGCAAATATTTCAGAGAATTGTTTCTGTCAAGTCTAGTCGTTTTATCATTATACCGGCGCATTTCATTACGCAGAGTGAAATCATAGATACATTTTCAGTATTTCCAAAACTTTGATAATAGTACGTGTTAAAATACCATGATAACATTGTTTGCTTGAAGTTATTATGAAGTTCATGGAGTTTTAAGATATATTGATAACAAGTAATATAAATTATGTATTGAATTAATAAAACACATTAATACACAATAAGTAAAGAAACAGCTTTAAGAAATTAATGAACCAAGTAATATTTGAGGAAAACTATATAAATTATAATTTCAGAATATTTTATTTAACTCCATGAACTAAGAATTAACGGGTATTCAACCGAAAGTTCCAGTAATGAAACTTGAGTTAACTAAAAAGTTCAAGAGGGGAAAAGTGGGCCATCCCATATAGTCCAAGACAAGCATGACGAACGTTCAAAATTCGTTTATTTTTAGTTGTACGTTCTCCCTGATCTAGGTACTTAGATTATTTCCAATTTTCAAAAATACATAATTAGAAGAAATCGTATCTAGGGAAATTTTTTTACATATTTTAGAATCGGACTGAAGAAAAATAACTACAAACACATTTTTTACATAACATAACCTGCGCTATTTTACGAAATTTAGCATTTAGATTTTTGTACTAGTTATTTGTTTGCTTTACTCATAAAGTAATTATTAGAAAGAGAAGCGATTTATGGTGTAGCTTAAATTTTAAATATACATAAGTTTAATATAGTTACATAAAAAGAAAAAGTTCGCATGTTTGCAAATTTTTTTTGACTTTTTGATTAAATTTTGTGTTCTTTCAACTAAAAAAACACAAAACAACACAATAACACTGAAAAATTTGGAAATATGCGAACTTTTTCTCGTTTGACCCCTAAAAAAGTGCTATTTTCATATGCTAATATCTCGGCGAATATTCAAGATATTTTCATGAATTTTTTTTTCAGTGAGTTCTGCATGACGTTGGCAACAACACTTTCACTGAGGTTTTCGCTCTATCTCTTTTAGTTTTTAAATTATTTTTTTAACTTTTAAATTTCGCCGCTAGGGGCGCTGTAAGTTATTTCAGTGCATTCTCCAGACCCACTTACCGACTTACCTAGGGGTAGACTTTACTTCCATGACCCTAAGAAGCGTTGGTTCCGAATAAAAGCCGTGCAACTCAATTTTGAAACACCCTGTATATTCTTCACACATATAATAATAAATTCATGATTTTTTGTATTTTCACCTTTCACCAATTTTAAAATCTAATATGAAATATTAAAATCTGTATTTGTCGACAAATAGTTTAGCTTACCCTTTCCTTAGTAGATGGCAGCACCACATTTTCAGTGAAAGTAAGTTTTTGAAGAAAGTCCAGCGGGTGATCCGTGACTGAACCAGAACAAATTGCTGCAGATATGCTTGTTTTGTTTAGTTTTCAAATAAATAATGAATGTCGTGTAGGTTATTTTCTCATGATATATTTTTTCAATTTCAATTTATTAACAAAAACAAAAATTTACAAAATTTAAAACATAGAATATCATTTTAAAAATTAAAAAAAATTACTAGTAATATCTATTTTTAAAAAAAATCGAGTTTTGAACTGCTGCAACAGTAAATAATTTTTTGACTAAATTAAATTATTTCATTTGTTTTAAGAATTTAAAGTGATGATAATCAATCGTTTCACTAATTGCAAAGGCAAGCACTATATACTATAGCAGTCAGTGGCGAATCCAGTAGGGGGGGCTGTGGGGCTGCAGCCCCCCCCAGGAATAAGACATTCAAGTTTTGGTAATAAAGCAAAAAAGAAATTTCACTACGTTGTGAACATTCGTTGGTGGACCCAAAGGGTCTCAAAATTAATCGGAACCATTCTTTTAAGGGTAAAAATTCCAAAATTTTTCTAGGGGAAGACCCCCAAACCCCCTCGAAATTTTGGCGTCTAATAAGTACGATTTTTCCTTGAGACTTTAGGGATTTACAAGGAGTGATCCTCCTAGATTTAACCTAAAGTGTCTCAACATGAGTTAAAATGCCACTTTTAGGGGCAAAATTAAAAATTTTTTCTGGAATAGGAACCCCTAAACCCCTGGAAATTTTCCTATTCATAATACTATAAACTTTTTTCCTTGAAAATTCTGCCCCTTACAATGAGTTGTGCTCTTTTTGGGTGGAATCTGAAAGGCTTCAAAATGAGCTAAAACACTATTTTGAGGGGCAAATTTTCAAAAATTTTCTGGGAGAGGACCCCAGACCCCAGACCCAGACCCAGATGCCATTTTTACACAATTTTGAAACGTAGTGCACCAAGATTAAAACCTTACGAAGTCATCTCACCTAAAACTTAGTATTCCTAAGATTAGACCCCAGAAAAGATGTTGAGTAACCCCCTAAAAAAATCTGGTTACGGCACTGGCAACCCCCCTCCCCCTTTCAGTTGCTTACATTAATATTTGAACAGCCCATAATAGCAATAAAATTATTTGTGAAACTCAGCCCCCCCCAGACCAAAATCCTGGATTCGCCACTGATAGCAGTGGTTCCCAACTCAAATATGTCTGCGGACCACGTCTGCGGACCTTAAATTTGAACCTCTGCGGACCATCTCTATCCCTAACTGTATCTGCAAAATTTTAACTTTTCTTCAGTGCATTAATTCCTGTAGAGGGTCTAAAATGTCGACTTTTTTCTGAAGTAAGGAAAACCGAGACTTACAATGTTTCTAAATGAAACTTAGAAAATCAAATAATCTATTAAACTTAAGAGAAAAATTAACCATTACATATTAACTTTATATCTAATTATTTAAATATATACCTTTTATAAAAGACATTTAACCATTTTCATCAAGCTCTCACGAAATTCAACAAATAAAATAGAATCCCTTATAAATTACGTTTGTTTATTTAATTCCGTAAAACTAAATTAGGAAATTTAATAAGAGAAATTCTTTTTTTCAGCACTATACCTTACAAATAAAAACTTCAATTAATCTCATAGGAGAGGCTTAACCATAACCCATGTAACTTTCTTCATCTTTTATGTATGTATAGAAGAGGATAATACTTAACAAATTACATAATTTTTCTGATGAGTAGAAATGGTGTTGGTTTTAATCAATCATCCCAGTGTACTCTCATGGATCTATTAACCCTGGAAGGGTTCACACCTACACACAAGTTAGTGGTTTAAAAAACAACAGTATAAAATATTTTTTCTTTTCCATAACCTACAAAAAAGGTAATATTATATTATTACAGTCGAATCCGCTTAATGTGATCACGGTTAATGTTATCAATCGGATAATGTTATCGAAATCGACAGGTCCCGATCCTTCCTATTAAATTTAATGTAAAATACATCGTTTAATGTGATCAACTATGGATCATCACTCCGCTTTATATTATCAAAATTTGTCCATTTCTCCTTTAAAACGACCGCTTTTGAGTTCGAGATTCATTTTGAAGGTCAATTTTAACAAGTAAATATCTGCTCCATGAGAACATCTGGCGCTTCATATTTCTGAAACTCAGTATGAGTAGAAAAATAAAACATTCCGAATATTATATTGGAAGAAAACAGTTATGGGGGTCAGAATCCATACTTGTGATTGGTTAAAGAAACACCACGATCCACGCTTTGCAGATGTTTCTGATAAGAGATTTTGATTTCCCCTTGTTTACTGGAATTCAGATTATGTAATAAATAAGTGGTTTATTGGAGTGGAAGGATATAATGGAGTGGAAAAAAGAGAGACCTTTCTATAAAAATACAAAGTAAGTGATTATTTTAATTTTATTAACTGAACTACTCTTATTTTCCCCTTAAAATTTTACCTAGGGTAAAATTAGTTTCGTATACATTTATTACGATTACATGATTTTGATTTTAAAGCAAACAATCTAGTTACACCGTTTGCTGTTTTTTTATATGAGATCGCTTATTGTTATCGATCGGATAATGTTATCAGTTTAGTGTCGGACAATTGCGATCACATTAAGCGGACTCGACTGTAGTAGATTTAAATTTGAAAGAAAGTACTTAGCTTGAAATTAAACTGCAGGACAAATGAGATAACCAGGAATTGTGTTGATCACAAAAAATAAACTAGACATGCACTGACTGTGAGTTTTGGCAGAGGATATTCTATAGGCGAGGCGGGAAAGTCTAACATGTTCACCAATAATTACTTCAAAGGAGCGATTAAAGTACAAAATAAATTTAAGTGTTCAAAAACTTTCGCATTTTCGCGGTAATAAATTTCTCATATCTTCGAACAAACCTATTTCACTCGTATCTCAGACTCAGAAATTTCCTCTTTTCATACCATGATTTCTTGGAGACCCCAAGTTTGAAGTATCTTTCAACCCTTCAACGCCTCGCTTCGTATCAAACCAGGTACACTGCTGGCCATCCAAAATGGTACACCAAGAAGGAAAAAAAGATATCAAATCCAAATTTATTTCTATGATTGCAAATAGTATTAATGTGAATTGATTAAAAATTCAGCCTTCCTGGATGTTAGGGGGCCGAGAAAATCGCTGAGGAGTGTTGTATCCATAGGTGTCCATTACTGCCACCCAACGCCATGATATTGAGTGAAAGAGGCTCTAAATGGGCTTTGAGGGATTAGAGGACCATATTGAGTCCACAGGTAGTCAAAGTTCATGTGGTGCACCAGCGGACGTTGCATACCGAGCTAGGTGATTTCTCCTCTTTCATCGGACATGTTTTGTGGCGTTGGTTCTTAACCCTCCGTCGGTCGCAACTGTACTTTTTCGCACACCTCATACATTTTCGTTCGCCTTTCCGTTATTTTGGGGGTTAGAAGTCTGAAATTTTTGCTAGTCTCCTATCATTACCGGATGTATGGCGCCAACCAATTCATTAAATTCGCGCGCTTTGTTTAGTTTGGTTTTCATCATAATTTTAGTATTTGACACAATGCGCTCGATCGTGTAACTCGTCTTTAAGGTACGTAATATTATTTTTTGTAATCTTTGATGCTTTTTTATTAATTTTATGAGTACTTACGCATCAATATTATTAAATTTTCCTCAATATTTATGTAATTTTTCTAATTATTTTCGTTTTATTGCGGTTGAACATACACCTACAAAATCGTACCTTATACACTTACCTCGCCAAAAACAATGTTGTGCAATATGCAAATCTACGTTTACCACCTGTAAGATGACAGTTTTAAGCTAAAATATTGAATTTTGGAGTTATTTTACAATATATACCGGGACTGTCAGTGGTCAATTTGCCCAGCCTATTATTACCTTTTAAAGTTTTGTTTGTGAATGGTTATCATTTGAACATGAGTTCAAAAACAATAATTTAGAATTAATATCCCTCAGGTTTCACATCATTAAGTATATTTTTTGACTAAGATATTGAATTATTTATCTAGCTGAAGTAAGCTTAATTTTATGCTATTTTAAATTTTTGTTCTTAATTATTTACAACAAAAATCAATTTTTTTATGTCTGAATAATACTATGAATATTTTTTATTGTTTTTAAGACCTTATCATTGAAATTAAAAGGTAGAAATTTGCGATTCTTTCGATTGTGCGTTTTGGCACATTGCGACCTAACACGTCAGGTTAATATTGCGACCGACGGAGGGTTAAGAACGGGTAGGTCAGGGTAAAAATGCAACATAGGGGGATAAGAAGAGAGCTTAGACATTGAGTTCATCACGTGGTTGTGCATTTTTCTCTTGAGACTTGTCCGCAGGCGAGGGTGGAAGGTAAGGGTGGACAACAGGTTGTCAAACCTCAATACTGCAGTTCTGGTTAGTAAATGTGTCGTTAAATCATGCTGAGGAGGTGTGGGAGTGGAATCCAATGCTTCACTACCTCGTTACTCTGTGTAAAGAAGAAATCTGACGATTACAAAATCAATAGCCGAGTGCTCTCTTTTCTCGCTGTCGTATAGAGTCATCTCCAACTATCGTGGTGCTCCAGACCGCATTGGGATACTCTCATAAACTCTGTGCCATCACATTGAGATGTCAATTTCATTATTTAGAGCATTGTTGCCAACACCAAATCATGTGTTGAAGATTGGAATTTTTCAGAAGCTAAGCTTGCCAAACGGGCAGTCCCCTGCACTGTAAACGACATGTATTCCACTCCCACACCTCCTCAGTATGATTTACCGGCCCATTGGCCAACCAGAGCTGCAGTATTGAGGTTTGTCAACCTGTTGTCTACCCTTACCTTCAACCCTCACCTGCGTACAAGTCTCAAGAGAAAAATGCACAACCACGTGATTAACTCAATGTCCAAGCTTTCTTCTTATCCCCCTATGTTGCATTTTACCCCTCACCTACCCTTTCTTAAGAACCAACGCCACAAAACATGTCCGATGAAAGAGGAGAAATCACCTAGCCCGGTATGCCACGTCCGCTGGTGCACCACATGAACTTTGATTACCTGTGGACTCAACAGGGTCCTCCAATCCCTCAAAGCCCATTTAGAGCCTACTTCACTCAATACCATGGCGTGGGGCGGCGGTAATGGACACCTATGGAGACAACACTTCTCAGCGATTTTCTCGGCCCCCTAACATCCAGGAAAGCTGAATTTTTAATCAATTCACAATAACACTATGTGAAATCATAGAAATAAATTTGGGTTTGATATCTCTGTTCCTTCTTGGTGTACCATTTTGGATGGCCAGCAGTGTATAAGTCCGATCATTCGATTCTTTATTTGCTTCACCCCAACGCCTTTCAGTTTTAATTAATCCGATGCAACACTTTTCCACATCAACACATTTCGTTTTTACTCTGGAATAAACTACTGTATAAAACTGTTGAAAATAAGAGAAATGAACAAATGATTCATAGGAGAGAAAGAGAACTAAATAATTTTTAATTTATGAAACGTATGATTTTTTACTTATGTTTTTGCATCTGTGGTGTGTTTACTATTTCCTGGAATGTGTGATTAGGAAAACTATTTTTTTATATATCCACATATTTTTTGGATAAGTTTAAAAATCTTCTCCCGGACCACCTCTGAAGGCCTCACGGACCACCAGTGGTCCGCGGACCACCTGTTGGGAACCACTGTACTATAGAGTAGACAGTAACTATCAACCCAACAGGCTTTGTGTTTACTCACTTTCTCCTTCCGCGTAGTGAGGTATTGGGTTCAGGAAACGTTGCTGTGAAGTATAGCACAATTTTCTTATGGTATGCATTATTACATTTTATACAGTTGGCATCACGTTTGTTTGTTGTTCACCAATTTGTTAAGACATTTTTGATTTTTTTATGCTTAGTTCAAATGTAACTTATTCAACTTTGAATTTAGAAGCGATAGCCATTTAGATAGTCTTATTGAAAAGTTACAGCCCTTTCAACTAGAAAGATTGAATTTTTAAAATTACAAATGGGATGTGATTTAATTATTGAATATAATTGAATTGAATTGTCACAGAGAGAGAGACGTTATATATTGGGTTGTCCCATAAGTTCTGTTACTTTTTACGAAGTTTTGTCTTTGAAATTTTTTTATGAAAAACTGGTAATAGGTGGAGATTTCAAACAAAAGGGATTTTGATATATGTATATTTATGAACATAATGTGGGATTTTGGTAGTTCTCGGGATATTATTTCTATTCAAAATGGCGGTTTGAAAAAAAAGACCAAAAACGACGATTTTCACTTAATTTGTTTCTTTTGTTTTAAAAACTAGGACGAACGCATAATTCATGGCTAAAAAAAGTTTTACTGTATATTTGAAATGTTTAGATTACGATGTCATAGTTTCAATATAATTCGATAAGTTTAAGGTTGGAAATTTTGGCTTTAAAACTTCATATATTGGTAAATTTACGTGTTTTTAAAGCACGCCTATTGTTTTTCTAAGCAGCTGGTATGAAGTAATTAAAGGCAGGTGTTTTTTGAACCATGATGCTTGTTAATGCATTGAATTGATGCCATTAATGCATTGAAAGTATCTTTTCATAATATCATTCAATTGATTTATTTCTAATTGCCAAGGAGTTGTTTTTATTGTAATGTTTTCGTATGAAGCAAAGAAAATTGCTTTGTTCGCTGAGCGTAAGTTCAGCGAGTGTAATTGGGATAGGCTAAAACGTTGCGCGCTTGCATTGTGCTCACTATTTTCTGAACTTTAGTTCAGATATAATTTAATATACTGCATATTTTGAATACTTGGGTCTTTCCTAAGCTTTTTTATTGATTTTGATGCTATTTTTCGTAAAAATTTCTTTGAAATGACAAACATTACTGAGGTAAGTTTTTTACAATAGATGTTATGTTTGGGACCAAAATTTTCTAAATTAAACTTATCGAATTATCTTGAAACTATGACATCTTAAACTAAACATTTCAAATATTTTTTATTTTCAAATTTATTTATTTTCAAACCGCCATTTTGAAAAGAAATAATATCACGAGAACTACCAAAATCCCACATTATGTTCATAAATATACATATATCAAAATCCATTTTGTTTGAAATCTCCACTTATTACCAGTTTTTCATAAAAAATTTTCAAACACGAAACTTTTTAAAAAGTAACAGAACTTATGGGACAACCCAATAATTAAAACCCTGTATAGTTAGTGTAAAACACGGGTTCTAAATGGGCTATGTTAAGTAATTTTGGAATATTTTTTCCATTTTTTTCTGTTCGTTAATGAGGATCATTCGGTTAAATGTAGAAATCATTCACAAATTATAATACTTGGCAAGGGTAGTTAATTTAAAGGCATAAGATTTTAATACCTTTCATCCGGTAAAATGAAGAATGTATTGTAAATTTTAAAAAGAAAGCTATAACTCCACCCGTGCACTCCGGGCATATCAACTAGTAACATTATAAAGCATTCATAAATTTAGCACATTCATTATTTTTTTAAATTACTAAATGGGTGAAACTAAAAAAAATAAAAAAGAGTGATTGGGACTTAAGGTAGTTAAGTTACAAAATATTTTGAATGCTAAATGTTCCATTTAATTTGAAAATAAAAAAAAAGTTCTTTGAAAAAATTAAGAAATATTTCTTAACCTCAAACAAGCAAATGAAGTTATCCTTACGATTTCTTTTTCTTAAAATAAATTACTTAAATAAGGACATAATAAAATCTGGCAGAAATCGGACAGTAAAAAGTTTTTTTTGGCCTATATATTTCACTTTTATTCAAAATTAGAGTTAAAAGCTTGTAAGGCATTATAAATGCCATTTTTAATGAGTAATACTGTTATACAAGTACTACAGAAAAAATGTAAGAATTATTCGTTAATTTATTCAAAAACTGAAAATCGAGGGAATTCCTTTCAAACAAATGAAAACAGTTTATATTTTAACAATATTCTGTAATAAACCATCCAAATAATAATTAAATTTTAAAAAGACAAATGATTTTTTAATTCAAAATTATTTTTTTTTGGTATAGGCTCATGATATACAATTTGTAGGCATCTTAAAAATGCTGTTGTCGAAGACCAATTTTGTGTTAAATTTTGAAGAAGAAGAGAAGAAAATAAAAAGTTTGAAGATAAATAAAAAAAGAAAGAAAATCTGACTGAGCTATAAATCTCAAACAAATTGCAACAGAATAAATTTCTACAGTTTCTTTTAAAAGTGTTCTTCATGTACGCACTAAAAATAGGCTAAAATTAGTTCCTATAAAATTTCTCTCCTTTTTTTGCACAAATTACACTGCGGAACAATTTTTAACATAATTTCTGTTGAGTTCAATTTTTTTTGCTGTTTTAGGGTTCAATGGGCACACTGATTATAAAACTGTTGTTAAGTTTTCTTCTATCACTTCAACTTTTTAAGATACAAGGTAGGGGAGGGTGGGGACGATCACGGCGCAATTGTAACACTTTGATTTCCTTAAAATGAGAGGCTGCCTGTGCGAAAAGGATATGACAGTACGTAAAAGGCAGGTGAATGAAAGAATATCAGAGATTGTCAAGGCTGAGATTTGAGTTGTGGCTGTGTAATTGAGAAAAGGGTGTTTTTCGAGTACCGTAAAATGGGGTTACTTTGGCCCAAATGGAGTGTTTTTTTCACTTTAAAAGCAAATTAAAGTTATTAACCAAATAAAATATGATTGTTTGAGAGGTTCATATTATTTTTAGCACTGTTAAATATGATATAAACCTTTTAAAGTTTTTTTTTGCACAATTAATATATTTTTAATATTTTTTTGAAAATTTGGGCCAAAGTTACCCTGACTTGGGGTTACTTTGGCCCAACCCTTAAAAATCATAAAAAATCAGTGTTTTGATAGCTATAAACAATTTTAAACAATTCCCAGCGATAGGTATATTGCCCATTAATAATATATTACCAAACCAACGTTTTCTAAAGCTTAGTTAGGTGAAAATCCATAAATGTGAACCTTTTCGATGTACCATTGATTTTATTTTCAAGTTACAAATGGGATGCAAGTTACAAATGGGATTACATGCACGTTTCGCCATTGGGAAAACATTATTCAGGCTAACTTTGGCCCACATTGTCTTAATGTTTCAGGTTAACTTTGGCCCAATGGCCATTGGGCCAAAGTAACCCCAAATCGTGGGCCAAAGTTACCCCAAGGTAGTAAAAACGCAATGCACAGGAAACCACAAAACAAATTTAAATTATGACATTAAAACATGTTAAAACGCTTAACAATGAATCCAAAAATATGACTTACCTGCTTTGAATCAATTTTTTATGAGTATGTCTATAGAAAAGTAGGAAGACGACAAAAAGTAGCGTTTTAGAGGTACCGATGCTTAAAACATTCCAGTGATCGCAAATTTCGGAATTTTAAGACGACCCTTTGCAAACAGTCTGACAACAATGCCACCTGTGGGCTCTAGCAGTAATTAGGTGATAAAATTATTTTTTCATACATATTTATCACTTTGAAACGCTTTTCGATGCTTGGGCCATGTGCATGTATCCTAGTTTTATTCTGCTTAGTTTCAAGATAATATTGTTGTTAGTTTCGTGGAAAACGAGGGTTGAACTAAAAATGACGACGTGGGGTCGATTGTAACACTTCAGCCGGGGACGATTTTAACATGTTACAACTGAACCCAATGTAGAAAATAACATGTTTCAAAAGTATTTTCGATGTATTGATTTATAATTCATACTTACCTTTAATATTGGCATAAACTTATGAATTTTTACGGTTTTGGGATGCTGAGATCACGTAAAAGGAAAACTGAAAGGGGGCTGATTACACTACTCGACAAAAAATGGGGTCAAAATGCTTCTGACACAAATAAGCAGATTCTTATGTAAAATGACCCCCTGAATCCGAATTCGACCCCCGTTTTTCTCCATCACGTCCAGATTTTCGGGGAACAGCCCCTCCCCCTTTTTGCGTGTTTCGATGACTTAATGACTTTGAATTCGATTTTCAGGGGCAAAAACTATTACTTTCGCCTTTAAATTACACCCGAGGGAACAAGAAAGGTTAAAGCTTCTAAAATATACAAATTTGTAGCAAATGTATATGTTTAAGGGGTTATTACCCCCCTAAAAATGCAAAAAAATCGTTAAAAATTATACAGATTGTTTTTAGCTATTTTTTTTTCTAATTTTTTACGCAATTCATCATTAAAGGTTCCTAACCCTTCCCCAAGGACCCAAATTGAATCAATATATGCATCAATGATTTTTACAAAACGCGGTTGAGGTGTTAGCGCCCCCAAAGCACCCACGGAAGGGTTCGATGCCATAAAGGGTTAAACTGCTATACAAAAAAATTCCAACTGTTACTGACTGAATTTCAGTCGATTCTTGTGTAATATGACCTCCTTAACGCAAATATGACTCCCGTTTTTCCCCATCACCCTCAATTGTTAATGTAACACCCCCCAATTGTTATCTACAGCCCACGCATCTATTAACAGCTTGTAATCCCCATCCCCAAAAAATGGACAGTTTTTAACGAACTGAACAATTTCCCTCAGGATAGACTTGAAATATAAGAACAATGTCATTTTTGAGCTTTTCAAAATATCAATATTAATTCCTGAGTTCACGAGCAGCGGCGCGATTCAGAGAGTCTCTTCCGCGAGTGCTTCGGGGGCGCTAACGCCTCAACAGCTTTTAGCAAAAATCCCTGCTGCATATATTCATTAAATTCGGGTCCTTGTTGAAGGGTTAGGACCCTTTAATGATGAATTGCGTAAAAAATTAGAGGAAAAAATAGCCAAAAACAATCTCTATAATTTGTAACGATTTTTTTGCATTTTTAGGGGGGTAATAACCCCTTAAACATATCCATTTGCTACAAATTTGTATATTTTAGAAGCTTTAACCTTTCTTGTTCCTTCGGGTGTAATTTAAAGGCTAAAGTAATAGTTTTAGCCCCTGAAAATCGAATTCAAAGTCATTAAGTCATCAAAAAACGCAAAAAGGGGGAGGGGCTGTTCCCCGAAAATCTGGATGGAGAAAAACGGGGGTCGAATTCGGATTCAGGGGGTCTTTTTACATAAGAATCTGCTTGATTTGTGTCAGAAGCATTTTGACCCTATTTTTTGTCGAGTCTATTTTTTGTCGAGTATTATTCTAGAAAAAATGGAGGGAGAGGCTGTTGAGGTTTCGGTGTCTAAAAAGTCTATTAGAAGTGTTGCTCGTGAGCAGGAGCACGATATTTTTTATGTAACATTATACAGATTCTGTCAGAAGAAAATAAAAAATGAAAATCGTAAAGTGGATTATAAACACACTAAAGTTTTCGATCAAAAGCAGTAAGAGGAACCATTTTTCGTGCAAAAAATGGTCCCACGTTCTTTGTACTACAGGGGAATTAAGTTATGAATACCCTAATTGCAATTGTGAAAAATCATTTACTATTATTTACTCATCAACATTCATTATTATTTAAAACTCATTATTTGAATGGAAAGTTCATTATTTCCATTCTTAATTATTTTTTAACAAGAAAATAAAAATTGTTAATAAATTTGTATGATTTTCTATCTAATTTTATGTATTTGTGTTGCGTTACAATCGACCCTAATATGTGTTACAATTGACCCTTCAAGTGGGGTCGATTGTAACGTTTTTCAATTTTCGATGTTTTATTTACTAAATTTCAATGCATGTCCACCGGACAGTTTTCATAACAAAATTGTAATTGGGATATATCAACCTATTTTTATACCAATTTTCTTAACTCTAACATAAAAAATGACTTAGTTTGAGATCAAATAAAATATTTTGTTACAATCGTCCCCACCCTCCCCTACCCCCAAAATGTGCATAAAAAGCAAAATGAATGATTTTGAACTCGATTTTCAGGGTAAAAAACCCTTACTTTAGTCTTTAAATTACATGCTAGAGGACAAGAAAGGTTAAAGTTTCTAAAATATGAAAATTTGTAGCAAATGAATAGGTTTAAGGGGTAATTACCCCCAAAAAATGCACAAAAAAACGTTAAAAATGATAGAGGTTATTTTACAATATTTTTTTCTTTTATTTTTTACGCAATTCCTCTTTAAAAGGTCTTAAACCTTCCCCAAATACCCAAATTTAATGAAAATAGGCAGAAATGATTTTACTAAAAGCGGTTGAGGTGTTAGCGTCCCCGAAGCACCCGCAGATGGGTTCGAAATTTCAGGGTAAAAAACCATTACTTTAATCATTGAATTACATCCGAGAAGACAAGAAGGATTAAAATTTCTAAGATATGAAAATTTGTAGCAAATGGATTAGGTTTAAGGGGTAATTACCCCCTAAAATGCAAAAAAAAAAACGTTCTAAAGAATAAAGGTATTTTACGCTATTTTTTCTCTTATTTTTTCGCAATTCTTCTTTAAGGTCTTACCCTTCCCCAAGGACCCAAATTTAATGAAAATAGGCAGCAATGATTCTTACTGAAAGTGGTTGAGGTGTTAGCGTCCTCGAAGCTCCAGAGATCTTTCGATCCCTTCCGTGGGGAAGGGTTAAGACCTTTTAAAGAGGAATTGCGTAAAAAATAAAAGAGAAAAATATTGTAAAATAACCTCTATCATTTTTAACGTTTTTTTGTGCATTTTTGGGGGGTAATTACCCCTTAAACCTATTTATTTTCTACAAATTTTCATATTTAGAAACTTCAACCTTTCTTGTCCTCTAGCGTGTAATTTAAAGACTAAAGTAAAGTGTTTTTTACCCTGAAAATCGAGTTAAAAGTCATTCATTTACTTTTTATGCACGTTTTGGGGGTACCCTGTATCTTAAAAAATTGACGTGATAGGCAAAAACTAGAATTACTTTTGGATTCAGGGGCTAGAAGTGATTCAAAAACAAGTCACAGTTCTAAGTCAACGAAATTGCTGTTCCCCAGTGTTATTCCCCAGTGTTATAGGTACTAAATTTAAAAACTAATTAATAAATCTTTAAAAATATACACTGAGTTTTTTTTGTTCCATTACGGATGTGATTTTTAACCGATTGTTCAGGATAGGATTAAAAGTTTCATTACTTTTGATCTAGGGATCCTTGGTTATGAAAAGTTGAAAATCTAGGTAGATTAAGATCATGTGTCACTTCGACATGTGAAGAGGATTTCAGGTTTCTTTGATTATGTAAAAGGTCTTGTGGTCCGCGGGTACGAAAATATAATAAAAATAACTGCAGTAAAAGGTATGGCATACCCCCATGCCCCGAAAAATTAGATATATTAGATACTTCAAGTCAAGTGAGGATACTCTCATCTAAATACGCAAGTAAACGTTTTGATTGAATTTAATTTTTTCCTTAATCCGTCTCTGTTAGAATCAGAAAGTTTTAATATACTAGGGAGCTACCCCCCCTGCTAGCGCTATCGCCCACCAACCCCCGTAAACTGCTGACGCAGGACCTTTTGGAATTGCTTCGCAACTCCCACAAATTCCAACTCGCTGAACTTAATACACTTTATAAAACAATTAAACAATTTACAGAAAAACGCAACCAACTTTCCAAAAATAAATCACCAAAAACCCTCCATGAATAAATCTCCCTTAAAAGTTTGAATATGCATATTAATTTGATTGACAGTACTTGCTTTGTAACTGCGACCTTATCTGTTTTCTAAAAAAATGGAAATAATTTAAAATTGAGAATTTTTTTAGAAATTAGAACTTTATTACACATAGAGAACAAACACAAAAAAGACAGATATGTGATTCGCCAAGGGGAAGAAACTTCCCGTACAGGCGAAAAAGAAATTATACAGACAAATGACATATTACAACAAAAGCAAAAAACTGAATAAAAACAATAGCTAAATAATTAAATAATGATGGCAGCAAGCTGGTAAACCATAAACTAAATATGCTTCATTGAAGTGAAAAATATAAATCCAGGTCGTCGATATTAATTAATAACTCAAATAAATTTCTTTTGAACTCTGAATATCTAATAATGGAGGTTAGATTTAAAGGTAAACTATTGTATAATTTTGGTGCGAGGTAAAAGAAATGTTTACAAAAAATTGATTTAGAAAATTTTGGGATTTGATAAGTTGCTACAGCTCTAGTATTATATGGTCTTGCTATAGTGTTAAATATAGATTTATTCCGATAAAGATAAAGTATAATACGAAAAAACGCGTTGTGACGAAGAGGCAATAATTTGAGTAATCTAAAATTATTAGGATATGACTGCTGATTTAAAATTTTGAATATCTTATTTTGAATAGAAATTAAAGGTTGGAGATTGGATCTATATTCTCCACCCCAAACAGTGACACCATAATTTATTAAAGAATAGAACCAAGAAAAATATAAAGTTTTTAAAAAGGACAAATCAATTTTATTTTTTAGGTGGTAAAAGTTAAATAAAATAAAGCGTAGTTTTTTCCCAATTCAAATATATGAGTTTTCCATTTCAAGTTAGAGTCTACATTAAGTCCAAGATATTTGTAGCTTTGAACACATTCAAGAATATGACATTGGCAGTTGTTTTTAGATTTACATGATGAAATGTGATATTTTAAGTCAAATGGTAACTCAGATGGTCTTAAACTGAAATTAATGTATTTAGTTTTGTTTAAATTTAAAGTCAAATCATTAGCATTGAACCATTTGTCTATTTTGATTAAATCAGAATCAATTTGAGTCACCAGTTCCTTTAAAGTGGAACAAGAATATAATAAGACAGAATCGTCAGCATAGGTTAATATCTTGCCTGAAAGATTTAATTTACAAAAATCATTAATGAAGATTAAAAAAAAACAAAGGACCCAAAATTGAACCCTGAGGAACACCTCGATTTGTTACCAAGTACTCGCTTAAATTGTTACCAACCCTAACTCTTTGTGTCCTTCCTGTTAGATACGAAATCAACCAATTTAAGATATATCCTCTAAATCCTGCTCTTTCTAGTTTGTATATCAATAAAGAATGGTTGACGTTGTCAAAAGCCTTTTTTATGTCCAGAAAAATTGCCACGGTAACTTTGCTTTTATCCACACTATTCACAATAAACTTAGAAAATTCTAAAAGAACCATTTCAGTAGATCGGCCTTGTGTAAACCCATATTGGTTAGAGGCAAAGAAATTTGTGTGAGACAAGAAATTATACATCTTTTTTACAATAATTTTTTCAATAACTTTAGAGAGTGAGGGTAAGATAGATATAGGTCGATAATTAGAAAGAATATTTTTATCTCCAGATTTATAAATGGGAGAAACAGTTGCCCGTTTTAAAGAGGCGGGAAAATCACAAGTATTGAAAGAGGAATTAATAAAATTTACAAAAAATTCAATGTTATTCGGGGCAATTAATTTTAAGTACTTCACACTGATACCATCATAATCAAAAGAGTTAAGTTTTGAAAAAGATTTTAAAGCATCAAATATATCAAGATCGGTAACTTCATAAAAAACAAAAGATGATAAACAAGGTGATATATACTGTTGACAGTTAGTAAAATCAATATTCGTTGCAGTTTGGGTAGCATTATTATATAACATATTAAACTGAGAAGCTAAGATCGAATTCTCAAAGTTGTCAGGCAAGGTTCTAGAGTTATCTTTTACATTATTAAGAACAATACTATTAACAAAATTCCATTTTTGTTTGCCAGTACTGCAGGTTTCGAATTTGTTTCGATAAAATTGAACTTTTGTTGACTTAATTAAGTTTTTTAATTCAGAGACAGTAGTTTTATAAGCTGTTTTATATACGGTATCCCATGGGTATTTTCTGGCTTTATTGAATAACTTTTCCTTTCTACGTATAAGAGTTAAAATATCAAGGGTAACCCATTGCTTTTTAGGTTTCTTTCTTGAAAATTTAAAAAACTTACAGTTATTTTTAATGCTTTGTAAATTAAAGACAAGTTTCTGGTATTGGTGATCAAGACTAGAATTAGGATTAACTTTAAATTTGAATGTCTCTAAGTAATTATAAAACATGGAATGATTTAGAGCATATGAAGATTCCAATGGATCATTGGTATCTGAAGATTCAAAATAATTCAATTGACATAGAATAGGATAATGATCACTAATATCCGAGATAAAAATCCCAGTCTTGGTAGAAAATAAATTTGTTTTGACAAAAATGTGGTCAATACAAGTAGATGATGACAAAACAGTTCTGGTAGGTTTCGTAACATGACTATGGAAACCAAATTCAGACAAAATATTCAAGTATTCTAATGTATTAAGTTCATTTCCTAATATATTGATATTTATATCTCCCATCAAGATAACATTAGAAAAGTTCAAACTAAGCAAAGCACATTTTAGTTCAGAATTAAAATGATCGACATTGAAATCCAAATTACGATAGATTGCAAATATTGCAAAATTTAAGGTTTTTGAATGCAACAAAATCACCTCAGCTGATGTAAAGTTAATATTTATATTAGAAAAATTTAAGTTACATTTGGAAAAAACAGCGACTCCTCCAGATCGATTATTATCTCTACAACAAAAGAAAGAGTTAAAGCCCTCCAAACTATAGTAACAGGTTTCGTTTTCATATATCCAGATTTCTGATAGAATTATAACTGAAATATTACAGAGAACATTGGATAAGAGAGCCACAAGATCATCAAAATTTGCACGCAGACTTCGAATATTAACATGTAAAATATTATGATTGGACTTACTTTTAACAGATTTTAAAAAAACAGGTGAGATCATCCAGGGTATTAATAACAATACAGTCAGGATCAGGTACAATTACAGAATTAATTGGGAGGTGAAACATTTAAGTCCTCAATTGATTTTATTCTCAAAATCCTGGAAGACTCATCTTTGCGAAGAAAGATTTTACCGTCCTTGGTCCAGCAAAATTTGAACTTATTCTCGAATTTAAATTTGCGTGCGAGGTAGAAAAGGTGTTTTAGTTCAGGAGCAAGATGTTCGCTGAAATAAATAGGAAGATCTTCAAATCTTGGATTAAGGTTCTTTGCTACGATGTTTGACTTGCGAAGCTTCCCAAGTATTTCATCCCGAATAGGTTTTGATTTAAATTGGCATATAATTGGTTTGGGCCTTTCTTTATTGAAACTGGGCACTCTGTGAACTGCAACAATATCGTCAATTAGAGATATATTGGTGAAATTTTGAAGGGTTGACATTACTTCCCTTATATCCTCGTTTTCAGATTCAGGGGCTCGTTTTCAATTCTAAGGGCTTATTGCACATAGGGTGTATCGAAAAAACTTTTTTTCGATTTTGATGACGTAATAGTGCGGAAAAGTTGTCTAAGGCGCCAGAGAGTACCTGTGAATTTTTTCAGAATTTTTGGATAATTTCTTAAGGTGCCACACTGGCCCTGAAGTTCCCCATGTTAATCCAATGGGGCGCGCCGCCAAAAAGACCGAAAATCGGTTTTTCGCCCCTCATTTCTACCCTAATCACACGACGAATGTCTCGTCTCAAGTTATGGACTCTATATGATGTATGCTACCCGAAAAAACTTGAATAATAACTTAAATCTCTATATTATGTTGATTGTGGGCTCTGATTTGAACGAGGAAATACGCGATTTTCGACGAAATTTGAGCATAAAAAAACGTAATATAGATATTTAGGCTATTATTCAAGCTTTTTCGGATAGCCTAGACTAGATCATATAGAGTCCTTAACTTGAGACGAGACATTCGTCGTGTGATTAGGGTAGAAATGAGGGGCGAAAAACCGATTTTCGGCCTTTTTGGCGGCGCGCCCCATTGGATTAACATGGGGAACTTCAGGACCAATGTGGCACCTTAAGAAATTATCCAAAAATTCTGAAAAAATTCACAGGTACTCTCTGGCACCTTAGACAACTTTTCCGCACTAAAAAAAGTTTTTTTCGATACACCCTATTGCACATCCTCAAAAGAATCCGAACCGTTTGATACCAGAAAAATGTTATACGGATCAGTAATTAAAAAGCCTTTCTCTGGAAACCGTTCACCAAAAACTTTTTTTAGAATAGAGAGATTGTTTAGGTTTGCAAATTTTAAGTACAAATTTTACGCGAAAACTGAAGTTATTATTTAATTTTTTACTTTGGATAAGCCGGACCGAATCTCGCCAGTAGGACTTTATGGGCGACTTTATTTTTACTACTCAATAAAAGTAAAGTGGAAGAACTTTTATCGTATATAACTTTGTTATAGAATCATTTTTAATAACACACCGTGCTTTTTCTGATCTGCACTAAAAAGTTTTAGAACATTAATTTTGAAGATTTTTTGATCCCGTAAATATTTCGGGAATCAAGAACTCCCAAGACACAAAAGATAGAATTACGTTTTTAAAATAACAATGAGTTCTAGCTAGACTTCACTGAGAAAATGTATTCTCAGAGTTTAGATACTTTCCCTTTAAAAGAAAAATTGGTTGAAAATATATGCAGACGTTTTAAAAAACCCAGAATTTAGATACACACGCTAAAGTATTTTATTATGTATAAGCTTAATGGTCTGAAAAACTGCTAGTTTCAGGACTTCTTTTCTTCAGAAAACAAACTTAAATTAGGGGCCGAATGCGTTTATTTCGAAAAATAAACGCATATACTTAAATACAAGGGAAACATATAACTAACCCTAAAAACCGTATTAAGCAGGAATTCATTTAAAAAGTTTCATTAAGAAGAAAGAAATTCTTTGAAAGAAAGGAAAAACTCTTGAAACAAGAAAAAAACAGGTCAAACACTTGAAGTTTCTAAAATATATTTATACCTATTATTTACTCAATATTTTTCTAAATATGAAACATTTTTCCTGTGGGTAAAGAAATACCGAGGAAATGAAAAAAACCTTTTTCATTAATAAATCTTTCCAACTTCCAAAGAAAAGTTTCACTGCGTTCATGGATTAATGAGAGTCTTTACAAAGAAAAAAGTCTAAATATTATCAATCAAAAGAAAAATTATCTCTAGGAGCCTAATTATAACTATTTCGAGAATTCTTTTTCCAAAACCAAACTCCCAAACAACTTTCAAACCCGCCATCGAAAAAAATATCATAAAAACATTAACTTCTTTAAGTTGAAAGGTTGAAAAATATTGTTCCAAACCACATTAATTAACCGCCTTACCAACTAAGAATCGAACCCTTTTTGGGGAAAAGCATAAAAAACAGGTTCTTAATTACAATAATTCGCCAGACCATTTATGTTTTCCTCACACAGCTACATTAGGCAACTTTTAAACTCCTTGTTAACGCTTCATTTTCCACTCAGTTATGTAATTAAAATAATTCAAAACCACAGTGTTTGGCGCGGTTTGAAAAAAAAAGGCCAAATAAGAATCCAAACAACTCAGCTCAACTTTTTTGCAGGCAAAGCAGAAGGGTTTCCACACAGCGAGACTGAAAGAGTATCATTAAATAAAAGTTATCAGCACCCAGACGCGAAAGAACCTTTCTTAGAATGTCATAATTAATGATGGCAGCCCTTTTTCCTAAGGATCCGCCCTTAGGAGCTAGTGCAGAACAGCGAATCATCATTATGAGCTTGCGGTGGCTCCATTTAACAATGATTAGACTTTCAACGCTAATTTTTTTTCTGAGTTGTCTTTTTTCTTCTCTCGTCTTTAAGGCTCGAGTGATTAAATATGAGCAATTTCTTCTTGGATCTCGGAGCCTTTTGTCGCTGGTTAATCACGCCATTTTAACCTCTTTTCTGGCAGTTTCGCCGTGTTTTATTACTTCTATAAAGGTATTTTAGATGGGAGAAATTTTTTCTTTCGAATGGGTTGACAGGGATCATCCTCAAAGTAACGTTGAATACCTGAGACTGATGTGGAGCTTTAACATAGATTCTTTCGTGTGATATTTAGCAGTTGAAATGTCTACTTGTTGATTCGTAATTCTTAAGTTGCAAAGAATATAATTAGCTAAGTCTGATGTATACTTTTACCATTGAGTCTTAAAAAATTCTTTGTAATTTTTTAAGTAAGAAGCTTCTGTGCTATTTTTTATCTGAGTATTATAGGGATCAATTGGAAATACGAGATAAGTTATTACTTTTAATTAATAAATAAGTTTTTTTGTTCTCTGGGGATCAGTCCCTCACCATGAACACTTAAATTCTTCTAACCGGTTAAATGGTGCATGGAAATAAACGGTTTTTAGGGGTGATTTCAGGATCTTTTCCTATTAAACTGGGATGCTCAGCGAAAAAGCAACTTTACAGGGTTTGCAATATTTAGTTACTTTTATGACTTATTAAAAATGAAATTTTTATTTAAAATTATGTATTTTTTATGCATTTGAGTTATAGTTTAATCATAGATAACATTTCTCAATCCATAAAAATCATATATTTTCACTCAAAATAGCATTTATGAAACACTCATTTTTAAGAATTTTAGAAAACTTTAAGTTCAATCAAAAGATATTAACCATTTATAAAAATTCTTGCATAGTTCAGTTTTTATATAAAAAATGCGTCATCTAAATCATATCAATTGGTGTATCAAGAAAAAAAATATTCCCACTATTTTTTTTCAAAACATCCTAGTAACCAAGCCCATGCATACAGCTTCACAAATGTAACAACTATTTAGGAATAGAATTAATTATAAATGTAAATTTAGTGATACAGTATACGGAAAAAGAAAACTTTCAGTGGAAATAATAAGTGGAAAGAATACTTTTTCGGGGAATAAGAAATCTTCATATAGTATAGCTGATCCAAAAGCATCCTTTTATTCCCCTTTATGATATCTACTCATGTCTACGACTACTGTTGTGCTGTATGAATTATAAAAGCATTTACTAATCTACTCTCGTCAGTTCTAGAACCTAAAGTTTACTAATATTCTCATTGAAATTAATGGTTGAATAAATAAGTAATCATTATTGATAACTAAAAGTTTAAAAACATAGGGTGTATTGCCAGTGAATGAACATTGAATTGAATTTTCGATTTTCCTACTTTATATATACTATTCATAGCTTTTTCTCCGAAAATTCTTAAAAAAAAGAAACGCCGACATTTAGAATACAGATAGAATATAATATTACAGAAATACAGACATTTTTTCAGCAATATGGTAAAACTATTTCCAGATCGCTGAAATTTACAGTTTTAAAGCTATTAGTGAAAAAAATAGTGATTATATACCCCGTTAATGAACAAAGTTTAAGTGAACAAAGTTTGGATACCGTTTGACAAGGCAAGGGATGAATGAACATTGAAAGTAATCTCCGGTTTTAGAATTCGGGAAAAGTCTATGAGATTATTTGGTCCATGCATAGTTGAATAAACCAAACAAAACTGATAAATTATTTTGAAAAACTAAAACTGGTGAATTATTTTAGCAAACATTTTTTTTTTGCAAAATGAAAAATTTGTGTGAGTACTATCTCTTCTTTAATTTTTTAATTAAACTGTTAATTCGGCAACTAAAGAGCGCTGTACGCCATCTCAATGACCACTTAACATTAGAACATGGTTAAGTATTTAATGGAGATTAACATGGTTAAGACTTTACTTAACATGGTTAACACACTTTTACATGGCCACTTAATAGAAACGACTTTCTCGTGCGCATGATTCTCCGAGGAGTTGATTTTAACTAAAGCTGTGAAGCGAAATTTCGAAAAACAATCAACACAGCTCGTTCATTTTCTAGAAAGGCACAGTTTTAAACCTTGGGCATTACACCATGTTAGTGTCAACATTATTGATCGAATAAGCTTAAAACCACGAAGATTCAGGACATAGACCCAGTGAGTCAACAGCCATTCATTCACTGGGAAATGTCAGTTTATCGTTATATAATAAATAAACAGAACACCCACTTATCCGACCAGTGTAAAAAATGTAGAGTTATTTATAACTATTTAACAAAGAGAACACAATATTTAACACATATATTAAATGATTCTATGAAACAAGAAAAGGCATAAGCTACACATTCAAAACGAAAAAAAATTAACTGAAATATATCATTTCTTTTTCTAGTACAGCATATGCAACTGTGTTTAATCTGAAAAATTTTACTTGAATAAACTATTGTTCCACATTTATGATATCTTCCTTCAACTACTGAACTGTTCATTCACTCCAAGTACCAACATGAAAAGTCAATTGGTAAAATACGTTCTGGTAAAAGCAAATAACTATTTAATTATTTTTTGTTGAAAATATTTCATCTAAGTTTCCCTATTTTTAAGATTTGTTAATAGCTTCAATTTAGAACAGGGATGTTCTATTAAGGACACTCTGCATTGTCTGTATTAGAAATTAGTCATTTTTAAAATAAACGAACTGAAAATTTCAAGCATAAAACCTCCACACTCTCCCCTCTAAAACCCGTGTCTTTTTGCACCCAACTTAATCTTAAAGACATTGTCTGCGGCAACCTACAATTACAGCCCCACTTAATGATATTGCGTCAAAGGTAATTTTTTGGCGGCGACGTCGTTTTTTAGAGCCGACCTCCATTACAAAAGGAGGGGGAAGAACACGTTTATTTTTATTTTATCCCCCGTTTATAGCCGTATTTGTATTTACAAAATAACAAAGGGGGAGTTTTTTTTCACTGCGGTGCGAACTTTCCGCGCAAAGATAGCGTGAGGCAGCTGTTGAAAGCTGGGCGTGGTATGGCGAGGTGAGGGACTATTTGTATTGCGGTGAGCAGTTCCGATTGCTTCTATTAGTCACTTTTTTTTATCTAAAGCAGGGCATTGTTTTGCGGTGGTTTTAAATTCAAAGTAGTTATTATGGTGAAAAGCGGAAAAAATGAATGAATGATTTCTCGGTATGGTTTTATTGGGGTGATGGTAAAAAAGTACGGTATTATTCAAGGATTAGTTTTTATTTTAAGAGTAGTACTTCATTTCAGAGGATGTTATCTTTTTTCGAGGGAGTGTTGGTTATTTAACTTAAGAGTATTTTACTCGTTTTATGGAGGTTTGAAAGAATAATGGAAAAACTGTTCTTGTTTGAAAAATCAGGCCGTTATTATTTACATTGCTTCTCCATTGCCGTATAAGCCACTTCAGACCATTAAAAATTGTTTTAAAGCCATTTTATTTCGCAGGAATACCTACGCAAGCAAGGTTTTATGTTTAGACGTGTGATACATGAGCTATCTAGAAAAACATTAATGTCCTATTGGAAACATCTTTAACCTTTAACGTAACTAAGAAGACAGCTTTTAAAAAAGTATTTTCCTTCAAAAAGCAGGTGTAGAAAATTTTTTTAATAAATATTTTATTAGTCAGTGTTAAGTTAAACAAAGAACGGAAACACCATATCTAGAACCAAATAAATCTAAAGACATTAGAGAACTGTATAAAAGGCAGTTATAGAGTGGCAGATGGGAGCCACGGAAATAGTATACCGATCCGAAGTTATTACGATTCTAAAGTATGCTCAAGAATCCTATTAACTTCAATCGATATTTATGATAATTGTTAGGATGGGTTTCTTTTTATGAAATATCATTCTACCATCAATGATATCCGTTACTCTAAACACAAATATTTTTGTAAAAATAATGTGCATAAAGCGACACTTCGTTCACTTACTCGTTGAATAGAAGCAAGAAATTAAGTACTATTAAAAAGTTAAAGTAAATTATAAAAACTCTATTAGCTTTTTCTGAAAAATATAACGAAATAGTTTTAGAATATTAATTATAGAAAACTCCTGATCATAGAGTAAATTTCAATTAGTAATTATCTAGGAAAAAAATCTTCAGAAAATCATTTTAAGAAAACAAACACAATGGTAAATGTGGGACACTAAAGTGGACACAAAGGAAACTCCTTAGTGGACTCACCACTCCTTAGTGGACACTAAGGAAAAATTGCAGTTAAAATACTATAATTAATTAAATACCTATCTATTTGCTTGGGAATGGCTATCGTCCTATTTTTTGGTTAATTGGATCTTAATCTTTCAATTTTATCAATTAAAATCGGGTTAAGTATTTTAAATTAATTTTTTTAAGGCACCCCAAATTGTATCTATATTGGCCACCTAGATGCCGCTGTTGCTTTTATGGTGGACACCACTCTTGAAACTAAAGAAGACACCTCTCTTTTTCTGCCTATATGAGGGGTTTATGCATGAAATTGAGCTGGTATGTAATTGAATCGTCAGTTGGAAGAAGGGAATAAGTCCAAAAACCAAGTTTTGAGAAAATCGAAAAAAAACTGTATAAGTAATGGAATTTTCATTGTATGACGACCAAATTTTTACTGAAAGTTCAGAACCCTATTTAGGAAACCGAGCCATCATCAAAACAAATATAAGTGTATTCAAAAATATTTTATAGTCAAAATAAATTGATGGACTTATTCCCTTCTTCCACCTTATGAAATTTTTCTGATGAAAAAAACCTTTAAAAACCCTTAAATTCACATTTAAATTATATTTCTCCTTAGGTTACACCACAAAAAGGTGAAATAAAAAGAATAAGACAAATAAAATTCAAAATTATAGTGAAACTGAGTTATTAAAGCAGTATCAATGGAGTGAGTGAATACAAATGGAGTCAAACATTCCCTGCATAAAAAAAGTTTGAAAAACATTGATAATTAAGAGAAATTTTATTTTAACTTAGTTTACAGCACAAAGAATATGAAAAGAAAGAAAAATTAACTTTAATTCAATATTAACTTAAAAAATAAAATGAATGGACATCGATTTCACAATTTCAAGGGGCGATATCTTCCTATAGGGGTTAGTTATTTTACCCTCTTTTCACCCATGTGTAGAACAAAACTTGGAGATCGTTTTAAGCACAAAAAGTCAATTTGTCATTTTTTGGACTTATTCCCTTCTTCAAACTGACGATTCAATTTTAGTTCTAATAAAATCTTCCTTACTATCTAAATATATTTTAGATCAAAATCAAATCAGTTTTATTTGACTTAGAATAACAGACTTGATAGTTTCCGGCCCAAAGCCTACGCGGTAGCTGATTTAAGATAAGTTTAGCAAGTATAATTCAATGTTTCAGAAACCTTGGTTCCCGAAGCCAGAATGAAACCAAATTCATACAGCACCCATTTTAAAGCCTAATCAACAGTTTATGAAGAAAAACTGATTCAAATTAAAAATTATATATGTTTCTATTAGAAGTCATAGGCAGTGATCACTATTGAAAAATCTAAGATTCTGTGCTGGTTAAGTAGTCACCCCCTCTTAATCCTTGTAAAATCAAGATTTTCGAATCAATTTTATTCAGTATCATTGCATACACTCTACATTATCTTAAAACTAATTTAAAAGTCAATCAAACGGTAATAAATATAAAAAACAGTTCTGACATACTCGTTTTGTCACCCGATTCAATAAGCAAAATCAGATTTCAGTCATTCGGTCGATGGTATTATTTTTCAAGACTTAAATATCCTTTCCATACTGATATGTGGCTTTGGTTTGGTTTGGTTTGATTATTGTTTTATGGCGCATGAATCAATTTTGATCATAGTGCGCCAAGAGAGACTGATATGTGGCATCGGGGGTTATTTAACAACCTACCTGATAGCATAATCTTACTATGTTTATAAATGTCGATGCTATTCGATGCCTCTATCTTGTATTATTTAAAATTAATCAATTAGGTGGCCACTATTGGATTAGTGTCCACTTTTACCTTGATACGTATGTTTAGAACAAATTATATAGAGCTACAAAAAAACCTCTGGAGTTTTAATAGCATTCGATACACAGCGAGCAAAAATAAAGAAGCTGCGCGCGCACTTCTTTTACATTACTTCATCATGACCACGAGAAAACATTTCACCTGAAGCAAACTTAATTACACTAAGATTTAAATATCGAATTAAATTGTTAGAAAAGGAAATTGCATTCCCTCTCCTAATAACACACAGGGAGGGTCATTTAGATACAATTTAAAAATGAGTCATTAGTGGCCCCCGATTAAAACTTCTCGATTAACTTTGGGTTTGAGCTATTTTTCTTGGCAAATTACTTCGCATAAAGTCTAATCTATTCCCCTTTTCCAAATAACCAGTTTGCTCTATTTCCAATTTCCGTAAATTATTGCTCCGATCGGCTAATTTCCTTACTTCCCCACTTAGCGTTTTGGGAAGATGCGCAATTTAATAGAGTAACCCAAATGAACTTGCATTAGTGGAAATCTTTCTGAAAACAGTGATATGCAATTTCGTACTTATTATGTACTGATGCTCTTATGGAGTTTTAAGTTAACTTTTTGCTGTTTTCCACCGCAGTGGCGATGAAAACTTTCTTGTGGCTTAATAATCGTGTAGATTTGATTGTGCTATTTTGAAAAGATCTTATTCGGCATTTGTTTATTTTGAAAGGGGCAAAAATTACACTCTGGCACTGAGTACCATTTCTATAGAAGAATGGTTCAGTTTTTGAGTGGGCTTTCGCTAAGGATTCTTAATGATTCTTTGTTCGGTTCTGACTCAGTATTGAGGTCTCCTAATGAAGCAAAGTTGGGTAAATTACACTAGTAGATTACTTCGGAAGTAATTGCTTTTAAAAATAAAGAGGTACAAAAATTAAAAAGGATCGTTTAAAACAAATGGAACCCTATCCCTAACAACATTTAACACTCTTACTTTAAATGATAGAAAGTAAATATCATTTACGGATTTTGTTTCATGGAAAGTCTTTATGGTAAAAGGGAGGAGTGGGTAGAGAAAGTTTTAACAAATCCCCGATTGTTAAAAATTATTACAACACTATTATTATCACATCGCTTTGATAGTCCTGCTGCCGTTACCCTACCTATATGCGGTAGCAGGTAGCACTAGGGTGGTCACAAGTTATATGGGGAAAAATTTTTTTCAACTTTTTTTAGGTCTTACCCCCCTAAAATGTGCCAATAGGCTAAAAAATGAGATTGGCCAAGTTTCAGCTCAATCCGATAATATTAACCCGTGCCTCATCGAGGTCAAAGTTCAGAAAAACAGCGATTTTTTAACAATTTTCGTAGTTTTCGCCCCATAAAACTGGAACCGTTTGTCCCAGAAATCTGGTTAGGGTGTCATTTGATAGGAAATTTCATACACTTTAACTCTGAAGTTACGGAATTTTATTTGCTAAAACGGATGGGGCGCTATTTAGCATTTTCATAGTAAAGGTCCGTGAAAAAGCGACTTCATTGCTAGAAAACTAGAACATTGCAATATCACAAAAAACTTTATCCTCCGGGCTTTTTCTATTACTTTTGGTCCCAATAGATAGTAAATGAGTTTTTAAACCCCCTAAGGGAATTCTAGGGTATAATTTCAAACCCCCTAGTGTTTGAAAAAAAGGAAAATAAATATAATTTTTTTTAATTTTTAAACACGCATTTTGGGCCTGAGAATGTGATAAAGTAGGTCCAAATACATTATTAAGAGCTTAATTAGATAGAATACCAATGGTATAGGGCCTTAACCTTTCCCTATAACCCCTATAATCCAGGCGAAAGAAGCGCGACTGCGAGGTTTTGCTAAACAAAGGCTTTAATGGCCATTAAATTTTTAAACAGATCCAAATTACAAAATTTTCACAAAAACATCTAGAGATATGTCATTTGGTGTCAGAAATGACGTTTGAGATTATATATGTGGGTAAAATTATAATAATAGCGTCCTTTCGACTCTAAATGTTAAAAAAATCCAATTTCTACCAAAGGTACATGTTTTTAGTTAAAAGTGATCTTATAAAAATGTATAAATGTATTTATTTTAATATACCACAAAATTCCTTTGCCTATCATTTAAGGAAAATAATTTTTTTGAAAGGTATGCTATTGTAAATGATTTCAAAAATTTTCTCTATGTGTACTATACATGGCGAGAAGAAAGAAAATTTTACCAAGTAATTTTTAAAAAATGGTTTTAAAAGTTTTTGGATAATTATAATTATTTTCTATAAATTGGGTTTATTCAACTTTAGGTTTAGGACAGTAACTTGGTTGCCCTTAAAAAAATCAAGTGAAAACTACAGAGAATATACTGTTGGAGTGTCTTTAAGTATATTTTTCCGAGA
Organism: Tetragnatha versicolor; assembly: GCA_024610705.1. Classification (NCBI taxonomy): domain Eukaryota; kingdom Metazoa; phylum Arthropoda; class Arachnida; order Araneae; family Tetragnathidae; genus Tetragnatha; species Tetragnatha versicolor. Next base: position 29,555,336 of record JANDEH010000005.1, read on the forward strand.
AATCTTGTTTATGGTTTTTTACAAAAATTAATTTTGAGAAGCATAGAAACATTTACTGTAAAATCAAAAATATATTTTAATATTTCATTTTCTTACATGATACTTTGTCTCCTTTTACACAGGTGTAAAAACAATTCACGAATAAAGAACAAAATATTAAGTAATTAGATTATAGGTCAAACATAGTATAATGAAACATTATTATACTTTTCAAGAAAATCGTTTTCCTTGAACGATAGGCAAAGGAATTTTTTGTGGTATATTAAAATAAATAAATTTATACATTTTTATAAGATCACTTTTAACTGAAAACATGTTACTTTGGTAGAAATAGTTTTTTTTTAACATTTTGAGTCGGAAGGACGCTTTTATTATAATTTTACCCACATATATAATCTCAAACGTCATTTCTGACACCAAATGACAGATCTCTAGAGGTTTTTGTAATTTGGATCTGTTTAAAAATTTAATGCCCATTAAAGCCTTTGTTTAGCAAAACCTCGCAGTCGCGCTTCTTTCGCTTAGATTATAGGGGTTATAGGGAAAGGTTAAGGCCCTATACCATTGGTATTCTATCTAATTAAGCTCTTAATAATGTATTTGGACCTACTTTATCACATTCTCAGTCCCAAAATGCGTGTTTAAAAATTAAAAAAAATTATATATATTTTCCTTTTTTTCAAACACTAGGGAGCTACCGCCCCCTGCTCGCTATCGCTCGCCAACCCCCGTAAACTGCTGACGCAGGACCTTTTGGAATTGCTTCCCAATTCCCACAAATTCCAACTCGTTGAACTTAACACACTTTATAAAACAATTAAACAATTTACAGAAAAAACGTCAACTAACTTATTAAAAATACTTCACATCCCCTCCATGAATAAATCTCCCTTAAAAGTTTGAGTATACAGGGTGTATCTGAAATGGTGCAACAAACTTTCAGGGATGATAGTACTCATCAAGACGAACAATAATCGGTATAGAAAGGGGGGTCCCAGACCAAATCCCAGGGAGTTAAAAATGGAGCGACACCCCAAAAAAATCATTGAAAAATTCAATTTGTAGAAGAACTACTATTGGTAAATTCTTAATTATGGTCTCAAAAATTGTGGTTTAATATGATCTTTAAAATTACCTCAAAAGTCTTCACTTTAAAATTTGTCTTATTATGAAAAAAGTTAAAAAACACAAAAAATGTGAAAACTCAGCAAAAACCTTATTTTGTATATTTCGAAATCATTTCTTTTGATTTGATAATCTGAAAGATCATAGTTGAAAACCCTTAAGTCCGAAGTTTCACGTAAATACAATTAATATTAAACGCTTGAGATCCTGTTAAAGTTTGTTTTTTGCTTGCGCTAACAGCTGTTCTGGAAACAGCTCTAAAAAACTGCTTGCGCACCCAAAAAACAAACTTTAAAAGGATCTCAAGCGTTTAATATTGATTGTATTTACGTGAAACTTTGGACTTAAGGGTTTTCAACTATGATCTTTCAGATTATCAAATCAAAAGAAAGGATTTCGAAATACAAAATAAGGTTTTGGCTGAGTTTTCACATTTTTTGTGTTTTTAACATTTTTCATAATAAAACAAATTTTAAAGTGAAGACTTTTGAGGTTATTTGAAAGATCATATTAAACCACAATTTTTGAGACCATATTTAAGTTTTTACCAAAAGTAGTTGTTCTACAAATCGAATTTTTCAATGATTTTTTGGGGTGTCGCTCCATTTTTAACTCCCTGAGATTTGGCTTGGGGCCCCCTTTCTATACCGATTCTTGTTCGTCTTGATGAGTACTATCATCCCTGAAAGTTTGTTGCACCATTTCAGATACACCCTGTATATTAACTCGAACTTATCAAAAATTTAAACGAAATGTTTTTAAAAATATTCATCTTAATTATTTTTAATCTATGATTATAAAAATGACTAATTCTAATTGTTTATCAATATTCGGACCAAACAAAAAATATTATTTTAAAGTAACTCGATAGTATAATATGCCTAGTGTTTATCATTCATATTTTTTTTAAACCCAGACTTGTTAAACAATACCGTTTAAGCAATTGAAAACAATAAGAGACAAAACATCACTATGTTTACAATTAATTTCGATAAAATCAGACTAAAAATTATAAATATTGGACAAAAAGTGTGAAATTTTAGTATAAAATGGCTTTCATGTAAGTTTTTAGAATATGTTTTTATCAGTCTTTGAGTGATATTTCATCAAGAAAGTACTTTTTTAAAAGGTGAAAAAACATGTTTCATCTTAAAATAAAGCGTCAATCGGACGTTGTGATTGGATGCATAATAATTTGATTGACAGTACTTGCTTTATAACTGCGACCTTATCCGTTAGTAGTCGCCCTACGTCGTTTAAGTAGGGAAAACGACAGTAGGGAAAAGTCGGCCAAAACCGGGTAGGTGGACAAAACAGGGAATCGAGCTTTATTCCTTGATTATTGGTGATATTTGGCTGAAACTTCAAGAACTACTTCCAGGCATGCTCCCTAACAATGTCAAGTGCAAAGAAAGTATATTTACAAACCCGTCTCGCTGAGGGAAGCATTAAGAAATTTCACCACAAAATCTTATAATTTAAGCGTCTAACACATTGCTCCACCGATCCTAAATACCTTCGGATTTAGTTTAGGTAACTACAGCGCATGGATACTTCATTATTTACTTGTTATTTTAAAGTTTTTGTTGCTGGCTTGGAGTTGTTTTGATCAAAGCTGGAATAAAATTTCTGCAAAATGGAGTGGTCGGACAAAACCGGGATGTGAGTAGTCGGATAAAACCGGGAAGTTCCCGGTTACCACTCAAAGTTTATTGAAAAATTTACCCACTACTTCAAAGTTTATTCAATAATTTATAAGTAATTCGACCTACTGTCTATATCAATTTTACGTTTTAGTTTAAGTTATGGTGAGAAAATTAAAATATTAGGGAGTTTTTTTACATTCATTTTCCGAAAAATTAATTAAAAACAATATTGAAACACAGGGGGTGGGAAATAGGTTCGAGGGTGTCTTCATTAACTTCCTGAACTATTCATCGCATATTTGCAAATTTTTCAGTGAAATTGTGTAGTTTTGTGTTTTTTTAGTTGAAAGAACACAAAATTTAATCAAAAAATCAAAAAAATTTGCAAATATGTGAACTTTTTACTTTTTGACCCCGGAAAAAGTGCTATTTTCACATGCTAATATCTCCACGAATATTCAAGATATTTTGATAAAATTTTTTTCAATGAGTTTTTCTTGACGTTGGCAACAATACACTCTTTGAGGTTTTTGCTCTATCTCTTTTAGTTTTAAAATTAATTTTTTTAACTTTTTAATTTCGCCGGTAGGGGCGCTGTAAGTCATCTCAATAGATCCTCCAGGGTCACTTACCTAGGGGTAGACCTTAATTCCAGGACCCTAGGCGGGGCTGGTTCCGAATAAAAGCCGTGCAACGCAATTTTGAAACACCCTGTATATACTGGGATATATATTGATTTGATGTTAATCTTTCATAAATAATTGATTTGATTACTTTTTAAGCAAAATTTTTAAGATTTTATCCACATTTCTATTTTGTTGTAATTTTTCACATTTGAAATTTGGAATTTTATAATTCCAAAACTTCAAATTTTCGTAATTGTAAAATTTGAATTTCGCTCGGAAATCCTGAGTTTCGGTGAACGCGCTGGTCAATGCAACGCACACTACACCCCACTTGTGCGAAACAGTATATTTCGGAGTCTGTGTCAGATGTACAGTGCAACACATAATTATAGGTCCATCTAAAAACAACATTACTACATTATGACCGGCCTATATTACGGGCGATATCTCTTACTCCATATCCACGGTAATCTTGGAGAACAATTGTCACAAGCTCTCACAATTTGTCATATATTCACTGGAAATGACTACAACCCAGCATTCTACAGAAAAGGAAAGAAAAGGCCCTTCGATATTTTAAAAAAACAATCTAAATTTCCTTGCTTTTGTTGATCTTCTGAAAATATCTCCTACTGAAATGACAACGTCAAATGATGTTTTTCGCGTCATTGAAGAGTATGTGTGTAAAATACACTCATTGAAGACTAACGATGTTGATTTAGGACGTCTCGAACTTTTTGAAAAGACATTCAGCCATAAAAACCAGAGTGATACTATTATGAAAACTAAATTTAAAGGACTCGATGCTTCCTGTATGCCACCAACAAAAGAAGAATTACTGCAACAGGTTAAACGTACGATGTATATATCAAGCATATGGTGTAACGCCTACATGAGGTGTCCTACAAATTTCAAACCAGAAAACTGTGGATGGACCTTGATCGACAATAATTATCACCATTATTGGTTTGATGGGCCTCAAAGTCCTTCATTTGAAGATGTATCATCAATTATCACAGGTATGGAAATTATAACTTTCATTCATTTGATTAAGGAGGTTCTTTTGTTATACAGGGTGTTTCAAAATTGCGTTGCACGGCTTTTATTCGGAACCCACGCCTCCTAGGGTAATGGAAGTAAGGTCTACCCCTTGGTAAGTGACCCTGGAGAATCCATTGAGATGACTTACAGCGCCCCTGGCGGCGAAACTAAAAAGTTAAAAAAATTAATTTAAAAACTAAAGGAGACAGAGCAAAAACCTCAATGAGAGTATTGTTTCCAACGTCATGAAAAACTCACTGAAAAAAATTTGATCAAAATATCTTGAATATTCGCGGAGATATTAGCATGTGAAAATAGCACTTTTTCAGGGGTCAAAAAGTAAAAAGTTCGCATATTTGCAAATTTTTCAGTGAAATTGTGTAGTTTTGTGTTTTTTTAGTTGAAAGAACACAAAATTGAATCAAAAAATCAAAAAAATTTGCAAATATGCGAACTCTTTACTTTTTGACCCCTGAAAAAGTGCTATTTTCACATGCTAATATCTCCGCGAATATTCAAGATATTTTGATCAAACTTTTTTCAATGAGTTTTTCTTGACGTTGGCAACAATACTCTCATTGAGGTTTTTGCTCTATCTCCTTTAGTTTTTAAATAAATTTTTTTAACTTTTTAATTTCGCCGCTAGGGGCGCTGTAAGTCCTCTCAATGGATTCTCCAGGATCACTTACCTAGGGGTAGATATTACTTCCATGACCCTAGGAGGGACTGGTTCCATATAAAAGCCGTGCAACGCAATTTTGAAACACCCTGTATATATATATTGGTACTATAATAAATTAAATACGAAAAAACGAACAGTGTTATATAAATGGAAAGTACTGGAAGTCATAAAAAATTTCTCAGTTTATTTAATGAGGAGTTACTACAGAAATAATTGGAAAATTATGAAATGCCGCTAAGTTACAGCCATTTTTTTATAAATCGATAAGAAAAATATATGGAAATAACTTTGCAGCGTTTCATAATTTTTCAATCATTCTTTCGGCGATAGAACCTCCTTAAAGTGTTACAATTTAGTGTTACATTTACCATTGCTTTAAAAAATCAATAATTTTTCAGATTTTGATAATAATAAGGAGGTAAAAGAAGATGATGACGAGCTAAAAGATACGTCACATTTTTCAGATGATGAAAGTTCGAGTGATGATGATGATGACTCTGATGAAGAGTAAAAACATTATTTGTCGATTTTGATCATCTTGACTTTTGTAATAAAACTGAATTATTATTATTCACCAAGAAAACATACTATTTACTATTTACATACCCCACATTCAATTTATATTATTTTGTAAAATTAATAATAGTCGTGTGTTTGAACGACTTATAGTTTTACAATTAACTTGGAAATTGATGTTTTTTTTGTCGGACTGTCGATTTGCCGCGACATATTTGTCGGACACTTGTACAATATGTAAAATACTTATCTGGGATAAATAAATTTGTTTTTGTCCGACAGATATTAATAAATTTTTTTATTCTCGTAAGAACGACGATTTCCGCGTGTCGGACAGGAAAATCGGAAAATCTATTTTGTCGGACAATATGAGGATATGATTTTACATATTTTTCTCAAGCATTTTCCAAAAAATTAGCTGGGTATCAATAAATTTTTCGGTTATCGTTATTTTAACATGTTCCAATTGGGGGACAGCCGCAACGTACCTACATTTTTGTCGGACAATATTTTTTACGCGATATTCATGAATTTTTCTTGCTATTACACTTTATGACAACAGAGTATCTATAAATTTTTCGTACACTACCAAATTGACGACTTTCCAAAAAATGGGAGAGGGAAAGCCGCGTTTCCGAGAATTCGATAGAGAGAAATTTTGTCGGACTAGGTGTAATTAAGCAACACTAGAAGTTATGAGAGAGTATGTATGAGTTGTACTTTGTGTCGGCGGGCACCCTGACTATATGAATTAAACCTTGTTCATCAAGGAAGCAATAATTTATAATTTTTCACAAATTGATAATTTCAATAATTTTAAATCGTGTTTGATATTAATTATAAGTTAAATCAAAATGTTGAATTCAATTTAATTGGAAATAATAAAGAACAAAACAGTCCTTAATTACAAAATTTCATAAAATTTGATTTTTCTTTTAAAATTAAAGGTATGTTCGAATTTTTAGAAGTATAAACCAAATTCCACACATCCCCCGACCTTAATCCTTTCAACTTCGTCCTTTTATGAAATTCTTGGTGTATGAAACGACCGTGACATCAGAGTTGGATCTCGTTGCCAGGATCGTTGATCACCTCGTGTCCGAGAAACACCAGCTCATTTTGAATGGGTCCGAGAATAAATGCGTCGACGCTGCGAGGCCAGCATTTAGAAAAAAATATTGTGAACCTTCTTTATCATTCTTAATATTGTGAACCTTCTTTAAAATTGAACATGGTTCTTCATTATAAAATGAATTAAAATAATTTTTTAAAAATATACTAACGTATATTTTTTACATTTTTCTTTCTTTAGCTAGGAACCCTGTAGTGATTACAGTTTATACCTTCGGCTCAAGTTTCTATGTAAATTTTGATTAACATGGTATGATAATTTAGCTTAAAACCAGCTTAATAAGCTTTACAATTCGTAGGAACATGTTGATTACTTAATTTTGGATCCAAATCCAGTAAAAGTCACAAGGAAATTCTATGATTGAGATTTAAGAATCAGTTTTTTCATAATACCATTTCAAGTCCTAATAATTTCCGTGTTCAAAGCGTTAGAGTTCGATGATCCCGTTTATTAACCAACTGAGCTAAGGTTTTAACAGTAAAATAATAATCGAAAATAAATTTTGCCAAATGCTTAATAAGTTGCCAAATATGGTTGACCGTGCATCAGTAAAGAGGACTAATCGAAGTGAATCTTTTGCTATGAAAAGATAACTTCCTGAAAAACTTACAGTTAAAACTACTCTCTGCATGAACCAGTTTCATTAGTTTTATGTAATAAATGACGGAATCGAACCATTATATCTGTTATGTTATCATAAATGCGCGTTTTAAAACTGGGTTCGTCATTCGCGGATTTCGCGTATTCGCGGTATATTTTGGAACGTAACTACCGCGAATAACGAGGGAACACTGTATATAGATTCAATTTCTATACGTTTAGAATGTCATACACAGCAAGTTTTCTTTTAATAAATAATGTTTTTGCAAAGTTACTATTTGATTTTGATAATTCTACCATTTTCCCAGTTTTGGTCCGACTAGTCGGATAAAATGGGGACTTTTTACTCATCTGAAAAATGTGGTTTTCTGATCTATATTTGCTATTGGTTATGATGTATTTGATATTTTTTTATTCATAAGGAGCCAATTTATCGTTTTAGCACCAATTTTGACAGTTTTGATCACACATAAAGTGAATATTCAACAAAAAAATGATGGGTCCCAATTTTGGCCGACTTTCCCCTACTTAATTATCCAAAAAGCAAAGTAACAAAAGCAATAACATTGGCTAATACAGTGTAAAATAAACACAGTTTTTATCCGTTAATTCCTGAAATTAAGCTGTTAAAACATTTAAATTTCTGTAACGTTGACCAGAAGTACATTTTAATAAAAAATATTAAAAGTTAGTAAAAGATCACAGATGATATGCCTTAAATAAGTGGGAAAAACTGGCGTCCTGGCTGTCAGTTTTTTTTCTGCAAATTCAGCAGATTTATTTTGCAGTGTGCATGTGTACATGAATACATACTAACGAGAACAGAGGTACTACGAAATACTAATGAGAAAAAAAGTACCAGAGTAAGGGAATGCAAAGTACAAAAACATACGCATGCCAAACAAAACTGCAAATATATCCTATAAATACACAAACATTTGTGGCGTGCCGAACTGTAATCGAACTGCAATCAAGAACATATTTTTAAACTCTGTATCATTTATAATAGTAATCGAACACCTAGTAATATTGTAACTTCAACTGTCAACTTCAACTGTAACTTCAACTGTTAAAGCATTACTATATATTGTTTACTTTTACCATGTACACCCCTCTCTTCTTTTACCTTCTGATATTTTATGTTCTAAATAAAATCTGTTACGTTTTACGAAGGCTTATTCTTTTTTCGTGGAGATGTTTATTACATTTGGGCAATCTCCACATTGGTGACCCTTTTGGTTACGGATTACGCTAACTTTTTCTAAATCTGGATGCCTTTTTGAGTTGATTTTTTCCTGAGGTTTTCTGGTTGCTCGAGCGGGTCTGCTGGTCTACACTGTTGTTTCTTTAAGCAAGTTATCTCGACTGGTTTTTGCTTCTTCGCATTCTACTTTTTTCCTACTTGATCTTGTTCAGTTTTAACTGATTTCTAGCTTAGGTATGACTAAGGAAACTGAGCAGCAACAAGGAGCTAACGCACGGCCTGTTGATGATACATCTGGAGAAACAGTGCCAGCAGCTGAGAGACAGCCGGATTTAGACTTGCAAAGAGTTTCATTTCGAGCTCCACAGTTCTGGGAATCTGATCCTGAACTGTGGTTCGGGCAGATTGAGTCCCAATTCGTTATAGCTGGAATTACCTCGGAGGTTACTAAATTTCACTCGGTAGTTTCTGGCTTAGACTCTAAAATATTGTCTTGTGCTAGAGATTTGGTACGTGTTACTCCCACACAGTCACCGTACCAAACTTTGAAGAACCGTATTTTGTCAAATTTTTCGCAATCTGAGAGTTCGAAAATACGTTCCCTTCTTCAGGATCTACAGCTAGGCGACAGAAAGCCATCTCAATTACTTTTGGAAATGAGAAGCTTAGCTTCTTCTAATTTTAGTGATGATGGTTTAAAGTCCATTTGGCTTCAAAGGCTACCGATAAACACGCAGCAAATTTTGTCTGCTTCTAACGAATCGTTGGATGGCCTGGCAAAGGTCGCAGACACAATTAGTGAGGTCTCTGGATGCAATGTTTCTGTTTCTACCCTTTCAAAGGACAATTCAGAATTGGAGGCTATAAGAAAGGATATAGCGGATTTAAAGGCTCAGTTTAAAGAATTCACCTCTAGGAGTAGGTATAGTGGTAGGCGGAGATCATCTGGTAGAAGATCTGGCTCAAGATCTCGTGCTACGGACAAAACAAATTTTTGTTGGTATCACAACCGTTTTGGCGAAAACGCCCGCGATTGTGTAAAACCTTGTGATTTTCCGGAAAACTCCTAAGCCCTTCTGTTACTGCGGCGGCAGATGTTAACCCTGGGTACAGCCGCTTGTTCGTTAGCGATAGGAAAACGAGCAATCGTTTCCTAATCGACACTGGTGCAGCAGTTAGCTGTTGGCCAAAAAACCTGGTTTCTTAATGCACGGAAGGCGATCTGGTTTTGTATGCAGCAAACGAAACAAAGATTAAAACTTACAGCACTAAGTTCTTGGAACTTGATTTTGGTTTGCGGAGAAAATGTTTTTGGAAATTTTTGATAGCAGATATTTCTCAACCAATAATCGGTGCGGATTTCCTAGAAAACTTTAGATTACTGGTCGACGTCAAAAACAGACAGCTCGTGGATCACACCACGTCTCTCAGAGCATCTGGTAAAGTCTGTCCTGGATCCTCTTTAGGTTTGACGCTCATTTCTGGAAAATCCCCGTATCATGAGTTACTGTCTAAATATCCGCAACTCCTCAATTCCAGTTTGCCTGTGGACGCTCCATCCCATTCAATTACGCATTGCATCGAAACAAGAGGACCACCAGTTTTTTCTAAGGTAAGACGTCTTTGTCCCGCCAAGCTAAATGCAGTTAAGGAAGAGTTTTCCAGTCTTTTAAAACAAGGTATCATTCGCCCCTCAAAGAGCCCCTACGCTAGTCCCATCCACCTCGTCCCTAAGAAGAATGGTGAATGGAGGATCTGTGGCGACTTCAGGCGTCTCAACGCGCAGACCATCCCCGACAGATATCCCTTGCCCCATATCCAGGAATTTTCGTACAATTTAGCTGGTAAGACCATTTGTTCAAAAATTGATCTTGTTAAAGCGTATCATCAAATTCCTGTTGATCCCAAGGATATCGCTAAAACAGCTGTAATAACCCCAATTGGTTTATTTGAATATGTCAAAATGTGTTTTGGCCTGCGAAATGCCGCCCAGACATTCCAACGTTTCATCGATGAAGTTCTTAGGGGTTTGGACTGCGTCTTCGCGTACCTCGATGACGTTTTCATTTTTTCAGAGGATGAGTCAACTCATTTAAGTGATTTAAAGCAAGTTTTTGAGCGTTTAAGTAAATTTGGTGTTGTCATTAACCTTAACAAATGTGTTTTTGGTGCTAGTACCATCGAGTACTTGGGTTTTGAAGTTTCATCCGCTGGTATAGCTCCCCTGCCAACCAAAGTTAAAGCTCTTTTAGATTTTCCTTTACCAAAAACGTTAGACCAATTACGTAGATTTCTGGCTATGTTGAACTTTTATCATCGATTTCTTAAAAATGCTGCTACCTTTCAGGCTTGTCTACATGAGTACGTGAAAGGAAAGAAAAAAGGCGACTAGAGCGAAATTCCCTGGTCTGCAGATACCATAGTGGCTTTCGAGTCGTGCAAGCGTCTATTAGCAGAGGCAACCCTGTTGGCACACCCTGTGCCCGACGCCAACCTAGCACTCGTCACTGATGCCTCCGAGATAGCTGTCGGTGCTACCCTGCAGCAGATTCACAACGGCAAGGTCGAACCCTTGGGGTTCTTTTCAAGGAAACTGACCTCTGCCGAAACCAGGTATAGCACGTACGACAGAGAGCTGCTCGCCATCTACTCAGCCATTAAATTCTTTAGGTACATGCTTGAAGGTCGTGAATTTTCGATCTACACAGATCACCGACCTATTACCTACGCTTTTTCGCAAAAAGGTGATAAGGTTTCTCCAAGGCAACTCCGGTATTTGGAGTTCATTAGCCAGTTTTCAACAGATTTGCGTCATATATCCGGTGAAGGAAATGTTGTGGCGGATGCATTTTCTCGTATTTCTGAGATCAATGTTCCAAGCAGCATCAACTACGACGAGATGGCAGAAGCTCAACAATCCGATGAGGAACTTAAGGTATTGCTGGAGTCTGATTCTGGTCAAGAGTTAAAGCAGGTAACACTCCCTGTTTCTCAATCTCCTTTGTTTTGCCATGTCTTTCAAGACTCTGTCAGACCTTACGTTCCATCTTCTTTTCGTCGTCAAATTTTTAATTCAATTCATAACCTATCTCATCCTGGAATTAAAGCAACCACTAACCTTATTAAGAAACGTTTCTTTTGGAAATCTCTGGCTAAAGATTGCGGTAGATGGACCCGTAATTGCATCCCATGTCAAAAAAGTAAAGTTCAACGGCATACCAAGGCCCCTATGGGTTCCTTTCCTTTGCCGGAGGCCCGTTTCAGCCACATTCACATGGATGTCGTAGGCCCACTACCCCCATCTAATGGCTACAGGTACTTGCTAACAGTCATTGATAGATTTACCCGTTGGCCGGAAGCAATTCCCATTACGGACCAGAGAGCGGAAACGATAGCTGAGGCTTTTTATGCTAACTGGGTATCTCGCTTTGGGGTACCAGAAACATTAACCACTGACAGAGGTACTAATTTTGAAAGTAATCTTTTTAGGTCCTTGGCTAGATTCCTTGGAGTACATAAAACCCGTACGACTGCCTATCATCCAGCTAGCAACGGAATTGTGGAACGGCTGCACCGACAGATTAAGGCCTCCATCATGTGCCATGCTAATGAGAGGTGGAGCGAGGTTTTACCTACAGTACTCCTTGGGATTCGGGCGAGTCTTCGAGACGATCTTCAGGCTTCGTCTGCGGAATTAGTCTATGGTATGACCTTAAAGTTACCGGGAGAGTTTTTTAAGAACTCCTCGGGTACAAGTTCTCCTGACGACTATGTAGGCATCCTCCGCCAACGAATGAGGAAGCTGAGACCTTCTCCGGGTACGGATCATTCTCTCAAGAATTTCTTTGTTAGAAGATCCCTTCTCACCTCCTCTCACGTATTCCTAAGAAAGGACGCCGTACGCAGACCGCTCGAGCAGCCATACCTAGGGCCTTTCAAAGTCCTTCAGAGGACCGACAAGTTCTTCAAGATCGAGATGAATGGTAGTGCTGCAACAGTTTCTTTGGACCGATTAAAACCAGCGTACATCATGGATGACCTGAACAGTACACCAAACCCTTGCCATTCTGACCCTACACCCTATGTTACCAGATCTGGACGCCGTGTCAGATTCGTCGTGCCACCTTCGAAGTAACGTCCTCCGGACTCGGAGGGGGCCTATGTGGCGTGCCGAACTGTAATCGAACTGCAATCAAGAACATATTTTTAAACTCTGTATCATTTATAATAGTAATCGAACACCTAGTAATATTGTAACTTCAACTGTCAACTTCAACTGTAACTTCAACTGTTAAAGCATTACTATATATTGTTTACTTTTACCATGTACACCCCTCTCTTCTTTTACCTTCTGATATTTTATGTTCTAAATAAAATCTGTTACGTTTTACGAAGGCTTATTCTTTTTTCGTGGAGATGTTTATTACATTTGGGCAATCTCCACACATTCGAGAAGTGTACAAAAAAACCGAGAAAAACTATTACTTCACGTCACTTTCATTATAATACTGTCACACCTTTTAAATTTCTCCTTTGGCAGATTATCAATTCTACGAGCTTTCATTTAGAAACGTTGTTTCAAAGCAAGCGTAAGAATTTCATTCTATCTTTCCTAATTCGTCACCTTTCCGTGTTAAGTGACAAGTCGGTTAACCCACAAAAAGCTGTGAAGCAACTTTCTCTCCACAACACTGCCAGGATACGAATGAGTGGTTCCACTTCATCCTTGAATAACATAGTAGGATTTTACGGCCGATCGATTCCGTTGTTTTGTCAAGTTCACGTCGCTTTTTTAATAGTAAAATTTTTTTTAAGAATTTTTATAAAATTTAGCAGATATTTTGGTTTGAAAAAGTTGTAAAACGTTTTTGATTGTTCGATGTTGGCATTGAAAACGTTGATTGCCATCCACTATGGGAGGAAAAGTAAAAAAAAGAAAGAAAACGGGTGGATATAAATATCTTTTTAACTAGGGAATTTTTTTTGATATTCAAATTAATTATACGTAGCAATTGTAATGAGTTAAAATAGATGCTTTATTTCGTATCTTCACATCTGTTAAATTATAATTTTAATCTTTTGTCAATACAATATTGTGGTAAATGAGATTGTAAGTGACTAAAAAAGAATAAATTCCTAATCAATGATGAGTATTTTTGTTTTTAGAAGTAAGATGGTTTTAAGTAAGACTGTTTTTCAATACATTTAGCATTCTTTTACTATACTCTGTTCATTTTGAACTGGCGCTTGAAAATATTTCCTTCCCCACCACCGATCGGTAACCATAGCAACTATCCTCGTCAAAGTGACGAAGAAGGCTTACTATTGGCTGCTCAAAGAGCGTAACTATGGTTACGCTTCTAGCGTGGGGGAAAGCACTATTTCTCAAGCGCCAATTCTAAATGAATAGAGTATAACATAGTGTGAAATTATAAAGATCCAAATGAGGTCTACTTTAAGAAAAAAATACTAAACACCTACATAAAAATGTTGTTAGTTTCCTTACAGTTTGTCTTGTTTAAGAATTAAATTTGACTGTTTTAAGGAGCCATGTAGAAGAATGAAGAGATTTATGTAATACTCTTATTAATTAATTGAGACATCTTCAAACTTCTTAATTTTGCAGGAAACTTAAACCAAATCCTTCTACATTGATCCACTGTATAATATATTCAATACATTACCTATCTGTATTCATATATATCTATCTGTATTCACCAAACTCATTTCAAGATATATTTTTTTCTGATTCAAAAATGTAATGCTTTATAATAAAATGTTAGAAATCAACATGATTGTAAATATACTGCTAATTATGCTAAAATCTTTTCTGGTTATCCAAGAAGGCCATAGGGATATAATGGAATTATAAAACGCATCCTACATTCCATTTTCCTACTACTTCCATTTTCACCAATAATAGTTGTTGATATAAATGGATTCCTTGGGAAATATGAAATTATTTTAGTAATGTGTTATCATCTTAAATAAATATTTAACGTTCTTAAGTATATTATATCGACATTTATCGTATTTAAAAACATGTTTGTAGTGCATTTCGTATTATTCGCATTAATTAGAAATGTGAAACGTGCTTTTTACACCTCTTATTCTAATATAGTAACATTTTCCAAAATAAACTCACAACCTAAGCTCCCTTAATCCTTTTTTAATCCTTCCACAAACATACCCAATAACCTTGCAATGCAACTGCTTTTTAAAACTCTAAGCTCCTGACATTGAAATATCAGGTAACTCCACCAAAGTATGACGTGTAAGCAGTGTTGGCGGCTCTTTTCTTTCTGCTTGGCCGGAAGTGCATCAGCTGAAAGAAAGTGGAGTGAGAAATTCAGTGACGCGGATTTTTTTCTAGTATATAAACCCCCCTAATCACCCTTGCCAATTATCACTTTCAATTACAACTCCTTCCCTCTAGGTTTGGTTGAAGTTATACCTCCTCAAGTCAGCAAAATGATGAAAGTAGCAGTGAGTATTCGATCTCTAAATACTTGTTTGTATAATCACGATTTCCTCGCCCTATTATATTTCCAAGTAGTCTCCATAAAGTTTGCTTTGCTGAATATATTTTTGATGTATGCAAAAAAAGTGATCTCCGTCAAATTTGTGTTTTTTTAGTGCTCCTAGACACGTTTCTCTCACCTCCCTAAAAAAGTGCCTATTCAGGATAGCTGATTTTTATATTCCAATGAATTCTTCTACAAATGGAGAAGTTTTTCTCTTTTAAGAAGCCAATTAAAGAAGAATCGGTCAAAAATACAAAAAAGATATAATACAATAGCTTTTTTAGTAGTTTTTAACTTACGTTCCCCTACAAAATATTACAAAGGAAAACACTTTAAAATAACTTAATAAACAATTTATCAAGATAAATTTTTCATATCTAAATGTTAATTTTACCAGCATAATTTGAAATGGTTTTTACACAACTCATTTATGATTCAGTAATAACTCAAACTTTTCAAATTTAACTAAGTAGAGTAAATATAAAAGAAAATTAACTGGAATGAATAAATATAAATGTAAAATAAATTAAAGTATTATTACAATCTCACATAATTTAATTCCTTTCAAATACGTACTTCGAAGATATTTTGGAACAATTTTTGATAGCTAAACGGAGAAAATATCTATCAAATTGCTTAAGAGTATAACGTTTAGCTTATCGTCTCATTTTAATTAGATTTTGTTAAATTGTGAAAAACTATATATGGAAATAAATATAAATGTGTTGTACCTACCATTTAAAAAACGTGGCCTCGGTCCACAGGTGCACACAGAATAACGTAAAGTAGGTGCTAATGTTGGCATATTATGGATCAAGGGTGACTCTAAGAATCCGTCCGTCATAGAAACAAAAAATAATATATGCAATAATAAAATCCCTGTAGTTATGAACAACTTTCATATTTTTTTTGCAGATCTTTCTTGTCCTTGTCTTTGCTGCCATTGCCTACTGCAATGAAGCTAACGTTATTCACCATGGAAACGGAGTCAGCAGCCGTTATTTCCTGAAGGGCCATGACTACGGAATCGGAGCGGGAATCTATGGTCTTGGCTACGCCGGCTATGGGGGATATGATCGATATGGATCCGGCTATTACGGAAATGGGGGACATGGAAATGACTACTATGGCCACGGATACGGACATGGATATGGTCATGGTCACGGCTATTATGGTCATGGTCATGGATATGGCCACGGATATGGCAACGGATATGGCCATGGATATGGCAACGGATATTACGGAAATGGAAACGGTTACGGATATGGCCTCAATGGTCTTGGCTATGGATATGGTGGTCTTGGCTACAATGGATACGGATATGGTGGTTATTACCTGTAAGAAAATTGCTTTAGATCACCGGTAGGTCATGTAAGAATTTTCAATATTTTTGTTCAGTATATGGTTAGCATTGGTCATATTGAAGGTGTAAGACATATAAGCAGGTGTAAGACTTATATAAGCAGAGAAGCTTATATAAGGCGTAAGACATATAGGCAGAAAAAATTTAATAAGAATTTGTTGTTATAACTGCACGGATTTTATTTTTGAGTACAGATATGCTATCTTGCTTTGATTTTATTCCAAGTTTGAAATTTCTTAGAATTTTCCTGGAAAATATTAATTTGAATTTCTTGTGAATAAATTACACTGTTAATAATAACTTTTAAGTACATTTTAAACTTTAAGAATCCTCTAGGTATTTTGTTTCTTAAAATTTACGCTAATAGTGATAGAAAAGAGAGATTAATACTTTTTAAAGTAACAAAACTATTTAGAAAATAAATAGGTGAAAACAAAGGTGATTGAAAACAAATTATTAAAAATATGTTACTTTTGATTTCAGATCTTGGGAATTTGCCAAATGAGAAACTTTTGTTCCAGTTGAATACTTAAAAATACCAGTAAAAGCGAAAATCTGTGATATTTCTTATAAGCGTTGTTTAACGCGTAAACATAAAAAACCACATTTGAATCTACAAATACCCTGAATCTCTTTCTTCTCATTCATTCCTGATTTGTGTATGCAAAAACTAACAGATGTATAAATGATTTCAATAAAATTTTCTTTACTTGAGCTCTTGTTTTTATCAATGTTCTTTATGCATAATTATTTTTTTAATTACTTCGGAAGAGCATGACATTTGAGACTTATCTTTTCCACAAGCAATAGAATAATATCAAGTTTCGCTTACCTTAAAATTAGAATAGGTTATTATCAACTTCCCCTAAAATCTCTAAAAAAATAAGTTTTCATCTGAAAAATCAAAACAATGCCTGATAACATATTTATTTATTTTGTAATACTACGGCCCATCAAAGGGCCAAGCAAGGGGTTACAAAACAAGAAAAAGCAATTCAAAGAAAATCTATACAAGTACACAAGAAAACAAGGCCAATAAACACACCAAAAGAGCAAAGATACAAATTATAAGTAATCTTTAAGTTTGGAAACAAAAGAACCCACAGACTCGGAAAGAACAATCACATTTGGTAGGTTATTCCACTCTTCAATTGTACGTGGAAAAATGAAAATTTAAATATGTCGGTCCTACAAAAATATGGCTGAAACTGAAAATCATTTGTCTGTCTTACGGCCGTATTCACCGGTAACCTGACCGGCGGTCAGGTCAGGAAACCATGGTTACAGCCTCTGATTGGTGGAAGGAAAATATTGAATTATTTTTCCGCCAATCAGAGGCTGTAACCATGGTTTCCTGACCTGACCGCCGGTCAGGTTACCGGTGAATACGGCCGTTAAACGCCTAGTGTTAATTTTAGTCAGGAAATAATCATGGGAAATATGATATTTGCCATGAATTATTTAAAAAAAGAACTTCAGACGAATAATTTTACGAATTATTGTAAGAGGTTGCCATCCAATCTCACGGAGCATTGCGGACGGAGAAGCTGACCAGCGCCAATCGTTATTAATAAATCTTATGGCCTTTGACTGAATACTATGAAGGTTATTTATCCACAGAGCAGTATGTGGGTCCCAAATTCAGACTTCACCCTCAGGTGGGCGATTTGTGTTATCAAGGGGGCGATAAATAAGGGAGGGGTGATTGGGGAGCGATGGGTATTTAAAGGTGGAAAATAAAATAGTACTGTTTGACAGACTTATTCAGACTTAATGTACCAAAACAAGTTAAAACCCTGTTTCATAGGGTCAAATTTCCTAAAATTTTCTGGGGGAGGACCCCCAAACCCCCCTTTTGTACTTGGAACTTAATTTTTTAAAACTTTTTGTCATAATTACTAGTTTATCAAAATCAAAATCTTACCTAAAATATATGTCTGAAATTCGGAAGAGGTGTACCATCATAACTAGTTAAAAACTTTTTTGGAGTCTTATTTCCAAAAATTTTCTAAGGGAGGACCCCCGGACCTGAAATAACTTTTTTTATTTACATTTTACTTCAAATTAAAATTAGACAAATACAATGAGAATTAAAAGGGGGCGATAGGTGTTAGTCAATCCCTAGAAAGGGAGCGATGGGCTACAAAAGGTTGGGAACCACTGGCTTAGAGGTAGATTTATTTATTATGTTTTGGATATGTAAGTTAAAACGAAAATCTTTCGTGAACGTTATTCCCAAATACTTAACAGAATCAACAGAATCTATATTTGAGAATCAACCTTATCGATGAATTGGCAATTATTTAATTTGTATTTAAAATTAAATAAATTATGCTTTCTAGAAAACGTAATACTATGCGATTTATTCGAATTCAGAACTAGGTTCTATTCTTTACAAAAATTGTCAATCTTTTTCAATGAGTTATTTAGCAAAACTTGATCACTACCAGATTTGATAAAATTATACAAAATACAATCGTCAGCAAATAAGCGAATGTGAACATCGATGTCATTGATGTAAATTACACTCATTGCCATAAAAAATAGCGCACCAAGAAGAAAAAGAGATATCAAAGCCAAATTTATTTCCATGATTACCCATAGTATGAAGGTTGATTGATAAAAAATTCAGACTTCCTTGAAGTTTAGGGACCGAGAAAATGGGTAAAAATTGTTGACTTCATAGGCGTCTGTAACCGCCGCTACACGCCATAGTATTGAGTGAAAGGGGGTCTAAATGGGCTGTTGGGGATTGGAGGACCATGGTGTCTCCCCACGTAGTCAAATTTTATCTGGTGCACAAGCGGAAGTTGCATACCGGACATGATGATTTTTCCCCATTGACCGGATTTGTTTTGTGGGCGTTGGTTCTGGAGAATGGGAATGACGGGGTAAAATTGCTACTAGGGGGGTAAGAAGAAAGCTTGGACATTGCGTGCAACATGTGGTTGAGCATTTTTCTCCTGAAACTGGTCCACAGGACAGGTCTGAAGGTAAGGACGGACAACCGGCTGCAAAACCTGAGTGACACAGCTCAGGACGGTAAAAGTACTGGTAAATCATACTCAGGAGTTGGGGACAGGGAATCCAATGCATCACCACTCCGTTAATCAGGATCACCACTCCGTGGGACGATTAGAAAATAAACAGCTGAGTGCGCCCTCTCCATTGTGTCTTCAAACTCATATCCAACCGTCATGGGGCTTCAAACCGAAGTGGGATTTTCTCATAAGCACAATGTCATGACATTTGGATTTTCATTTCTTTATTTGGTTGCACTATTGGAAACAGAAAGGTCCATTTTCAACCCCTTGTTTTTTGACAAAGATGTAAGAAGCTATGCGGACCAAATGGACAATCCGCAGTTCTGCTAACGATATACATCCCCCTCCCACATGTCCTCAGTATGTTCTACCGGTACATTGACCAACCAGAGCTGCGTCATTGAGGTTTTGCAGCCGGTTGTCCGTTCTTATTTTCCGACCTTTCCTGCGGACAAGTTTCAGGAGGAAAATGCACAACCACAGGTTGCACGCAATGTCCAAGCTTTCTTCTTACCCCCCTAGGTTGCATTTTTACCCCATCCTTCCCATTCTCCAGAACCAACGCCCTTAAAACAAGTCCGGTCAATGGGGAAAAATCATCTTGCCCATCCATGCAACGTCCGCTTGTGCACCAGATAAAATTTGACTACGTGGGGAGACACCATGGTCCTCCAATCCCCAACAGCCCATTTAGATCCTCTTTCACTCAATACTATGGCGTGTAGCGGAGGTTACGGACACCTATGGAGTCAACACTTTTTACTAATTTTCTCGGTCCCCCAACTTCAAGGAAGTCCGACTTTTTTATCAATCAACCTTCATACTATGGGTAATCATGGAAATAAATTTGGCTTTGATATCTCTTTTTCTTCTTGGTGCGCTATTTTTTATGGCAATGAGTGTATAAAAATTAATGAAAAAAAAACCTTTTTAAAGAACAACGTTTTTAAAATGCACTAAAAAGTATAAAATAATTTTTTGCAACTCCTTGTAAAACGAAAAACGTGGGGATCATGCAATAATATTTACAGCCACTACTCTTGTGACTCTATTTACTATTATATCCACAGTTAAAAATTATTTAAATGAATGATGAAATTAAGTTGGATTAAATACCTAATGCATGATCCCCACGTTTTTCGTTTTACAAGGAGTTGCAAAAAATCATTTTATACTTTTTAGAGCATTTTAAAAACGTTGTTCTTTAAAAAGTTTTTTTCTCATTAATTATTTTCTGGTTTTTAGTTTTGTTGTGTAAAGTTTAGAATTCTCGACCTGAACCCCTGAACGCCTTCCAAGAAAAAATTTGATTCCTTTCTCTTTTTAATAAAACTAAATAGTGATTTTTCTGAACTTAAACTATAACACATGGCTTTACTGTTTTTTTTAAATCATTGCACAGTTTTTGCCTCTAGCTATTATTCAGATGACGTTAGAAATTTTTGACACTAGTAATATAAAAAAAGTGTTTTAAAAAATATATTGGTGACAAATTTGTCAGTAACTAATTAATAAAGTCAGTCCCTTGGATGTATTACAAATGCAAAACTTGCATGAAGTATTGCATGTATACTTGCATGTGTGTAGTGTAGTGTATTACTTTTATTCTTACAAATTTTCATTTTACTAATATTTTGTACAACACTTCTAAAGCCATCTTGATAACGAGAGGAGGCAAACTGCACAACAATGATTTTTAACAATAAGGCCCTATAATTGAACTTCTAAACTTAAAAGTCCCCGTGGGGGTTCAGGGACAGCAAATTGAACCGATAATTACTACATTTTTATAGCCAATCAATAAAAATCGAGAAAAGAAGGATTAGAGGGGATTTGATTCAAATTTTTAAAATGGTAAAGCAAGGGGACACAGAGGGACTAGATTTCAATACGGGTAATAGAACAAGGGGTCACAAATTCAAATTGAATAAAGGAAAATTTAAGACGGATTGTAGGAAGCATTATTTTTTTAATAGGGTAGTGGATAGATGGAATGTGATGCCTGAAACAATTGTAAATTCAAGTGGGGTAAACGAGTTCAAGAGGAAAATTGACAGATACTGGGATTCCGGTAGTGTGGGTTAAAAAGACTGGACCAACCTTGCTGGGCTTATGCCTGTAGTTGGTCGACTTAATTTGTATTTGTATTTGTATAAATCATTAGTTAAAATTCCGCCACTGAATAAATTTTGAGAAATTGTCATTTTTGAAAGAATACCCCGGAGAAGTACTACCCCTGCTTTAGAAATGTTTTATAAAGTGAGTAAGTGCAGTGAGCTGGGTTTTGTGAGGATTGCGAAAATTTCTGCGCAAGCAGTTTACAGGGGTTGGCCAGCGATAGCGAGCAGGGGGCGGTAGCCCCCTAGTGAAATAAAAAAATTAATAAATGAAAGTACCTAAAAAGTGAACCGTTTTCCCCACCCGTCCCTATCCAATTAAGCAAAACATTTTAGATTAGATTCAGACAAAATGATTTAGTTGAAAAACATAGGTATGGTATACTTAAAAATATTGCAAAAAACCCGACAAATAAAGAATTCTAAATGATTAATTTAGTTTAATAAAGGATTTATTCAAAAGTTTTTGTTTATTTACCTCCAATAATGATTCATCCAACTGCAGTCCAATTAGCTTGTTTTTTTATTCAGAAATATTTTTATTAAAATCGGCGGTCATTTAATTAATTATCTTTTTTTGTAAGTTTTGACACCCCATTTTAAATATATCAAAATTTTTTTTTTCAAAAATAACTGCTTAGCATGATTTCCTGTACTGATATCAATTTTATGTTAGTGTTCAAATAGATTTCAAAAGAAAAATTTGATTAAATTAGACACAGAACAAAAGTGTATTTACTTAATTTCAGAATTAAGCCAACCTCTGAAAATCAGAAGTTTTTTTACACTAAATAGAAATTTAAGAGTACGCAGAACGGAAAATAAGTAGTCGGAATAAACTGTCCTAGGGCCGCCTAATGAATCTAATGTAATAAAAGTCAACATGTGCGTGCGTGTGTGTGTGTCTTCTATACAAATCCACAGCTTACTACTTCCGATCTGCAACAAACTTGGTATCCCTGCATAAAAGAACTCAAGAAAAAACGTAGGCTATGTTTCGAAAACTTTAATTGACCCCTTGACCCTCTTTTGACCCTTTTTTTGGTCATTTTGCTGAAATAGCTTTATTTCTTCTCCAGAAGAGATCTATTTACCCCATTGTTGCAAAAAAACATAATGCAAAATAGCAAGTTTTTAAAAGAAAAACTAGATATAAGTCCAATTAAAAATTATAACACTAATCTAAAAATATAATTAAATGAAATTTAAAATTTTAAAACAAGTAATTAACTATGTATTAAAATATTTTTATTTGAAAGTTCATGTAGCTTTTAGGCTAAGCGCGCACTAGAGACTTTTGTCTCGGCGACAGAGACAAAATTGTTTCCCTGGCTATTGCAAGAAGCTAGAGCGCGCGCACATGGCGACGAGACTCTTGGCCGATTGCCAAGAGTCTCCTCATAGAAATGCATTGCTCTCAAGTGACTAGTGATTCAAGTCGCCGCGACGGATGTCTCTAGTACGCGCTTAGCCTTAAATAAAAAGTTTCATGGAATAGCATTGTTGTTAAAATAGTCTCCATGGAAACGAAAATTTAAATAAAAAAACGATCATTTATTATAGCTTCAAGAAATAGTCCAGTAACTTTGTCGCCTGAAAGCATGAGGTCGTATGCGTCAAATCCGGTACTTCTGATTTTTTGCAGACTTGTTTATGATCAAAGCTATGATGTTGGCCCATTGAATAATCCAAGTTTTAGACCCTCGAGCGCCGAACGCAACTTTGTCAAAAATCGAAAAAACCACGGAAAAATCGATTTTTTTTCAAATTTTGGTAATTTTAACCCTAAAGAACTAGTTTTTGAAAAAACTTTCTTATTACAAAGTTAAAGAAAAAAAAATTTCCTACAAAATGCACTCATCAACTTTGATTTTCTGAAGAGTGGTTTTGTAGCTAGAGCGCGCTGAAAAACATCGATATTTTTACCTTTCCTCAAAAAAAAGTAAAACGGGCACTTCTACCCTCTACAAAATGAAAACTTTTCATGTTATCAACAAAAATTTTATACCACGTGAAAGAGCATTTAATTTAATATACATAACGTGCTTTACATTGTTATTTTTTTAGAAGGGGGGAGGGAGGGAAGCAAAGATCGATAATAAAACTCTCGCGCCTCGCAGACCAAACGGACTTACGCGGCCGTTAATCTGCAATCTGCACTTTATTTCCGGTATATTACCAATAAAATGGCTTGTTTAAGATTCATTGATGACTAAGCATGCTTAAAAAAATAAATTTTTAATTTTATTTATGAAATATTGGGTGTTTTAGGCGGAATTTCGATCAATATTTTAAATTCATATATTAAATTATGAGGGTGTTTTAAGGAACGATTTTATATGTTTTTTGAATCGCTAAATCCGAATTTTAAGTTTATTTTCATTTTCAAAGTCATCTTCACATCAAAAATTGCAAAAAATCTCAAATTTTTGCTCTTTTGTTAGGTTTTTCATCGATTTTTGAAACAAACATTCATTTAATGAAACATACTATGCAATCAAATTAAAGCACGTAAAATTTCCTGTCTGATGCACTGGTTTATTTTTATCTTGCAATGAACGGTGTACGTTTTATAGCGTTTTGAATTGCAACAATTTTTTCGTTTTTCTACAAAAAAGTGGTGAACGCTCGATTTACCCCACTACAGCTCTACATAAATACAAGTAACCGGCAAATAGTTTATACCACATGAAAGAACTTTTAATTTCCTACAAAATGCACTATTTAACTTTGATTTTATGATGAAAGGTATTGATGCTAGAGCGCGCTAAATTATTGCTGTTTCCTGACTTCACACAAAAACAGGAAAATTGTTTTTTTCAAAACGCTATAAAACGTACACCGCTCATCGCAAATGAAAAATAAACAAATGTATCTGATAGAAAATTTTACGTTCTTTAATTTAGTTTCGTGATATTTTTCGTAAAAGGAATATTTGTTTCAAAAATCAATGAAAAACCTAAAAAAACGAGCAAAAATTTGAGATTTTTTTGCAATTTTTGATGTGAAGATGACTTTGAAAATGAAAATAAACTTAAAATTCGGATTTAGCGATGCAAAAAACATATAAAATCGTTCCTTAAAACACCCTCATAATTTAATATATGAATTTAAAATATTGATCGAAATTCCGCCTAAAACACCCAATATTTCATAAATAAAATTAAAAATTTATTTTTTAAGCATGCTTAGTCATCAATGAATCCAAAACAAACCATTTTATTGGTAATACAGTAGAGCCCCCATTATCCGCGGAATTGGGTGGCAAGGGTACCGCGGATAGTGAAAATCGCGGATAACCCGGAAAAAGACTAAAAATGAGGTGAAACCCGAAAAAAATATTTCAGCATAAAAACTATGTTTTATTGTACAAAAACATGATATGTAAAACTTTTAAAATGTGTAGAGTACAGCAAAACCGTTGCTCTACATCTAAAATCTCTCTAATATCATCAAAAATTTGCTCTCATCATTAAAAAATCTTTTCTTGGCACTCGCGGATAATCGGGGTTCTACTGTATACCGGAAATAAAGCGCAGATTGCAGATTAACAGCCACTTAAGTCCGTTTGGTCTGCGAGGCGTGAGAGTTTTATTATCGATCTTTGCTTCCCTCCCTCCCCCCTTCTAAAAAATAACAATGTAAAGCACGTTATTTATAGAAAATTAAATGTTCTTTCACGTCGTATAAAATTTTTATTGATAACATGAATAGTTTTCATTTTGTAGAGGGTGGAAGTGCGCGTTTTCCTTTTTTTGCGGAAAGGCAAAAAAAACGATGTTTTTCAGCGCACTCTAGCTTCAAAACCACTCTTCAGAAAATCAAAGTTGATGAGTGCATTTTGTAGGAAATTTTGTTTTCTTTAACTTTGTAACAAGAAAGTTTCTTCAAAAACTAGTTCTTTAGGGTTAAAATTACCAAAATTTGAAAAAAACTCGATTTTTCCGCGGTTTTTTCGATTTTTGACAAAGTTGCGTTCGGCGCTCGAGGTCTAAAACTTGGATTATTCATTGGGCCAACATCATAAACAAGTCTGCAAAAAATCAGAACTACCGGATTTGACGCATGCGGATAACTTTATACGGATAAACTTTATGATATAATATGCGGATAACTTTATACTTTTAGTCAGTATAAAGTTACTGGACTAAAAGTTGATTTAAAAAACAAAAACAATTGAAAATGTGGAAGCCCTTTTTTCAACTAGAGATAGATTTTTTTCACATAAATTACAAAATGGAATAAGCTTTAGTTATTGAATACTTTCACAGAAAAAGTTAATTAAAATCCTGTATCCCAATCAAGGGTACTGAATGGGCATATTTTAAGTAATTTTGGGTGATTAACTTCTGATTTTTAATGGGGATCATGAGATTAAATGTAGAAATTGTTCAAATATTAAAATGCTTGACAACTGGATGGATTTTAATACCTGGTAAAATAAGGTATAAAATATATCAAAAATTTTAAAAAAGAAATCCTAAAGCTATAACTCCACCCGTGCAAGGCCGGGCATATCAGCTAGTAAAATATAAAAGTAGGAAAATAACAATGACTGTTTTTTGAAATACTAACTGAAAATATACCATATTATTATGACCCCACGCAAGAGGAACAGGGGAAGTTTTTACCCGAATACGCACTCTTACCCTCCCTTCCCCGAATTCCTCATATTAGATATTTTATAAGCCGAATATTTTTACTTTCACTATCCCATCCCTGAACGATCATTGATAAAAATTCTACTCTCATTTAGTTGTTTGCGTGGATTTCATGCGCTTCAATTAATACTTTTGTTTATTCAATGTGATTTTCAACATACAGACATACAAACTGCACAATATTTTCCCCAAATACGCCATCTTCTCCTCTCACTTTCATGGTCATTAACTTTTTGCAAACACAATAACTGTTACAAAAAGGCTTATAGGTCGGCATTCAAGATAAAAAAGCAATTTGTCAATGTTGATCACGAGATAGGTATCAAATTCGACAATCTAACGTTCCGCATGAAAAAGTCTGACATTGAATTATGGAGAAAGGCGAAAAAATGATACAAATGACTTCATTGGGCGGAATTCCGATAGATCGAGATCTTGATTTTGTTGAGAAAGTAAAATCTTTGATGCGAAACTTCTAGTATAAAAGGGTTTTGAGTTAACTTGGTAGCTATCAGTAGCAATTAGTAGCTATAACAAAACATACTCACAATGATGAAGTTTGCAGTAAGTTTCCTTCAATTTTTAATAAAAATATTCCTTTTTTTTATGCCAATTTAACTTACCACCTAAACTATTACTTGCATATCATGTAATAGTAAACCCACAAACTTTTAAAAATATATTCTTTTAATTTTCGAATCTTTTAATTTTCGAATTCTTTTAATTTTCCACATCTTAAAAAACATGTAAAAACTGTTTATTTGTTGGTGATTTCTTAAAGTTTTTTAAATATTGAAACTAAAAGGTTTTTAGAAATAATTAAAATTTTTTTTAATTTTCGTAAATATGGAGAATATTTTTATCTTAAAGGTCCTCGTTTTGGCTTTGGTGGCCGTTGCCTTTGCTGAAGATGTCATCCACCATCACAGCCATCATGGTCATGGGCACGGAGTAAGCAGCAGGTTCTTCAGGAAAGCCCCCACCGACTTCGGAGGATACGGATACGGAGGATATGGAAATGGATACGGAGGATATGGTCTGGGTGGATATGGAGGATATGGTCTTGGTGGATATGGAGGATATGGTCTTGGTGGATATGGAGGATATGGTCTTGGTGGATATGGAGGTTACGGATATGGTGGACTCGGTTATGGATACGGATTGTAAATGGTAAGTTTCTTATAAATATTATGAAGATTTGTGAAAGAATTTTTAATTCATGGCTTGGAAGAAATACCCTCGTAAATAAATCAACGAAAAAAATTGTGGAATTTTTCCATTTAAAAGAAGTATAAATACAAATACAAATCAAGTCGACCAACTACATGCGTAAGCCCAGCAATGTTGGTCCAATCTTTTTAACCCAAACTACCGGAATCCCAGTATCTGTCAATTTTCCTCTTGAATTCGTTTACTCCACTTGAATTTACAATTGTTTCAGGCAACGCATTCCATCTATCCACTACCCTATTAAAAAATAATGCTTTCTACAATCCGTCTTAAATTTGATTTTATTCAATTTGAAATTGGGACCCCTTGTTCTGTTACCCGTATTGAAATCTAGTCCCTCTGTGTCCCCTTGCTTTACCATTTTAAAAAGTTGAATAAAATCCCCTCTAATCCTTCATTTCTCTAGAGTGAACATATTTAGCTTCTTTAATCTTCCCTCATAACTTAAACTGGATATACCCTTGACCATTTTAGTAGCCCTATGCTGAACCCTTTCAATTGAATCAATATCTTTTTTTTAAGTATGGAGACCAAAACTGAACAGCATACTCTAGATGAGGTCTCACCAAGCCTCTGTATGGTGGCAAAATAACGTATATCTTATTTGGAATAACGTATGTCCTATTTTGCCTTGGAGTTATTATGATAACCAAGTTGAGCACTTTTTTCTGAGAAATAGAAAAATTTTGGCTTTTGTGTTTTTTATATTTGTTGTTATTCATTAAAGTGTTTAGAGTGTCTTTTCTTTTGCAGGAAACTCTCATGAAAGATTGGTGGATCCTACTATTTGAGCTTATGTAAATGTTTTGGAATGATATTTCTGATGGATGATAATTAAATAAAAATTAAGTATCTAAGAGAAATTTTCTTTTATTTCTGCTTGTTCTGATGGATTCACTTCTTTTACTATAAGTGGGAAAATGGTAATAAGATGCTAGTGGGGTAATAAGAAACATTGCATCTTATCACCCCACAAGCGACTGCTTCTTGTTTCCTTACAAGGGGCAATAAGAAACAAGCAAGTTATTACAATAATTAAAGCAATTAAAAATCAAATGAAAGATGAAAGTATTAATACTATAATCTCTAACACTTACTTTATAACCCAATAATTTTAAAAAATTTCATAGTAAATGTTTGGAGATACGCTAATTTAAAAATTAGGCTTTAAAGTTACAAGCTGAAAATCTTACACAACCTAACATTTTTATATGAAATCATAACAAAACAATAAATAGGTGTTTCTCTCATTTCATTTTGTGTGAGACTAAAAAGTTTTTCCCCAAAAAACATCCCAGTTTTTTTAAGGTCGGTTCCCCTTTCCCTTTATAAATTTAGCGCTTCCCCTTCCCTTAAAGTTCGAATATTTCAGGAGGCTTATGAAGAAACTCTTGAAACTCTTCCCCCACAACTGTGTCCAGTATTGTTTTTTACTTAATTTTTTGGTAACATGAATATAAAAATCCTAACTTAATAGTCTACTTTTCACACCATAACTTAATTAAAAACGAAAAATTAATATAAATATCAATAGATTTACTTTAAAATTTTTAAAAAATCTTTGAAGTGAAAAAAGATGTCTTACTACCTACCGTTTTCAGGAAAATGAAGTGAGAGTAACCATAATTGAATTTAAATTTTTAACTTGATAAATAAAATAAAAACAATACTTTATTGAAATAATAAAGAAAAAAATTTTATAAGTAAATTTCCAGGGATAAAATGCTATTGTTTCTTATTACCCCATAGTATTGTTTAAATGGGCAATAAGAAACTGATTATTTTTAAGAATGATCCTCAACTCTAAATTGAAGAACAAAAGGATAATTTTATACCCCCTTTAAGATCTAAAAACTTTCACTAAAAATTCGAAGATAATTTTATTGCAAAAATAAGATAGTAAATTG
This sequence comes from Tetragnatha versicolor, assembly GCA_024610705.1. Lineage (NCBI taxonomy): Eukaryota > Metazoa > Arthropoda > Arachnida > Araneae > Tetragnathidae > Tetragnatha > Tetragnatha versicolor. The sequence continues at coordinate 29,584,754 of JANDEH010000005.1, forward strand.
AAATATAGTTGAATTTTGGTGGATGATATTTCTGTCAGCATCAACTTCAAAGAGAATTTTTTTACTGAAACATTTATTCTGAAACGATAAAATTTTTATGGGACATAAAATACGTATTGAATATATAAGGTTAATTTTTTAACGTTTTTGGGCATGCACACAAAGTAGCAAATTAATTTTTTTATTAACCTGTGTGTTTTATTACCCCAGTTTCCCCTAATGGAATTTTGTTGTTAAACCACCAAATTTTTACTAGATTTTTAGAACCATATTATTTAGAATAGAATATAATCATACAAAAATATAAGTATATTCAAACATATTTTACAATTGAAAAAAGCTGGGGGACTTATTCCGTTTGGAAAACTTATAAAATTTCAGCTGAAAAATCTTTAAAAAAAACACTCACATAAATAGTTAAATTATATTTTTGCTTAGCTTTTAATACAAAAAGGAAAATATAATGACTAAAACAAATAAAATTAAAAATGATTACGAAACTGAGTCATTAACCTTCCTACCTTGCATCGGGTCTTTTTGACCCCAAACGCACTTTGACGTTTGATTTCTCCCATGTATTTTCGTTTTTATGATTTCCAATACTAGTATTCCTTAAATACGTGAAGTTTTACAAAGGGTAAAATTTTAGGGGTTAATATTCATTTTTAAGTATCATGGGAGATATTCACACATTCCCTCTCTGATGTCTTTCAGACCCCAGGCACGAATAAGGTAAATAAGGTTAAAAAGGAGAATCTACATTTTATATAATCCATAACACTAATAACCCAGAAAAACGGTGCTAAAAAGTAACGTTTTAAAAATTTTCATATAGAAGTTTTTTTTTCGACGGTTTTATATGTTTTCAAGGGCGCTGATTACGTATATGAAGTTTGCTCCCACGTGGGGGGTCGGCTTCATATCGAAAATCGCAAAAAATCGATAATTTTTTGCTCTTTTTTCGATTCTTCGCTTTATTGCAAAAACTATAAATTTCTCGAAGATAATTTCATTCACAAAGTTGAAGAAAACAAAATTTCCTACAAAATTCACTCCTCAACTTTGATTTTCTGAAGAGTGGTTTTTCCGCTAGAGCGCGCTGAAAAGCATCGATTTTTTTGCCTTTGCACAAAAATAAGGAAAACGCGCGTTTCTATCCTCTATAAAATGAAAACTATTCCCGTTATCAACAAAAATTTTATACCACGTGAAAGAACATTTAATTTTCTATAAACAACGGGCTTTCCATCATCATTTTTTGAGAAGGGGGAGGGAGTGAAGCAAAGATCGAAATAAAAAAACGGTTGCTGCTCTCGGACCAAACGGACTTTTGCGGTTGTTATTCTGCAATTTTCTCTTTATTTCCGGTATATTACTAATTAAATGGGTGGTTTTGGATTCATTCATGAATATCAATGCTTAAAAAAATAAGTTTTTAAATTTATTAATGAAATATTGGGTGTTTTGGCGGAATTTCAATCAATTTTTTAAATTAATATATTAAATTATAGTACAGGAAAACGGTAGTTTTTTCAAAAATTTTCATACAGAAGTTTTTTTTCCGACGGTTTTATATGTTTTCGAGGGCGCTGATTACGAATATGAAGTTTGCTCCCACGTGGGGGGTCGGCTTCATATCGAAAATCGCAAAAAATCGATATTTTTTTGCTCTTTTTTCGATTCTTCGCTTATATTTCAAATACTATAAATTTCTCGAAGATAATTTCAATTACAAAGTTGAAGTAAACAAAATTTCCTACAAAATGCACTACTCAACTTTGATTTTCTGAAGAGTGGTTTTTCCGCTAGAGCGCGCTGAAAAACATCGATTTTTTTGCCTTTCCACAAAGATAAGGAAAACGCGCGTTTCTATCCTCTATAAAATGAAAACTACTCCCGTTATCAACAAAAATTTTATACCACGTGAAAGAGCATTTAATTTTCTATAAATAACGGGATTTCCATTATTATTATTTGAGAAGGGGGGAGGGAGTGAAGCAAAGATCGATAATAAAACTGTTGCTGCTCTCGGACCAAACGGACTTTTGCGGTTGTTAATCTGCAATCTGCGCTTTATTTCCGGTATATTACCAATAAAATAAGTTGTTTTGGATTAATTGATGACTAAGCATGCCTAATAAAATAAAATTTTAAATTTATTTATGAAATATTGGGTGTTTTAGGCGGAATTTTAATAAATTTTTTAAATTCATATATTAAATTATGGGAGTGTTTTAATGAACGGATTTATATGTTTTTTGCATCGCTAAATCCGAATTTCAAGTTTATTTTAATTTTGAAAGTCATCTGCACATCAAAAATTGCAAAAAATATAAAAAATTTTCTCTTTTGTTCGGTTTTTCATCGATTTTCTAAAATAATATTCTTTTTAGGAAAAATAGCCTGGCACCAAATTAATGTATGTAAAATTTCTTATAAGATGCGCTGGTTCATTTTTATTTTGCGAGGAACGATGTACGTTTTATAGCGTTTTGAAGAAAAGCAATTTTCATGTTTTTCTACAAAAAAGTGATGAGTACTCGATTTCTCCCACTACAGCTCTAAATAAATTCAATAAAAGTACATTTAATTTCCTACAAAATGTACTATTTAACTTTAATTTTATAATCAGAGGTGTTTACGCTAGAGCGCGCTGAATTACAGCTGTTTCCTGACTTTACACAAAAACATGAAAATTGCTTTTCTTCAAAACGCTATAAAACGTACATCGTTTATCGCAAAATAAAAATGAACCAGTGCATCTTATAGGAAATTTTACGTATTTGGTGTCATGCTATTTTTCGTAAAAGGAATATTATTTTAGAAAGTCGATGAAAAACCGAACAAAAGAGCAAAATGTTTATATTTTTTGCAATTTTTGATGTGAAGATGACTTTCAAAATTAAAATAAACTTGAAATTCGGATTTAGCGATGCAAAAAACATATAAATTCGTTCATTAAAACACTCCCATAATTTAATATATGAATTTTAAAAATTGATTAAAATTCCGCCTAAAACACCCAATATTTCATAAATAAATTTAAAATTTTATTTTATTAAGCATGCTTAGTCATCAATTAATCCAAAACAACTTATTTTATTGGTAATATACCGGAAATAAAGCGCAGAGAGCAGATTAACAACCTCAAAAGTCCGTTTGGTCCGAGAGCAGCAACAGTTTTATTATCGATCTTTGCTTCACTCCCTCCCCCCTTCTCAAAAAATGATAATGGAAAGCCCGTTATTTATAGAAAATTAAATGCTCTTTCACGTGGTATAAAATTTTTGTTGATAACGGGATTAGTTTTCATTTTATAGAGGATAGAAACGCGCGTTTTCCTTATTTTTGTGCATAGGCAAAAAAAATCGATGTTTTTCAGCGCGCTCTAGCGGAAAAACCACTCTTCAGAAAATCAAAGTTGAGTAGTGATTTTTGTAGGAAATTTTGTTTACTTCAACTTTGTAACTGAAATTATCTTCGAGAAATTTATAGTTTTCGAAATATAAGCGAAGAATCGAAAAAAGAGCAAAAAATTATCGATTTTTTGCGATTTTCTATATGAAGCCGACCCCCCACGTGGGAGCAAACTTCATATTCGTAATCAGCGCCCTCGAAAACATATAAAACCGTCGAAAAAAAAACTTCTATATTAAAAGTTTTAAAACGTCACTTTTTTGCACCGTTTTCCTGGGTTATTATGGGAGTGTTTTAATGAACGAATTTATATGTTTTTTGTATCGCTTAATCCGAATTTTAAGTTTATTTTAATTTTGAAAGTCATCTTCGCATCAAAAATTGCAAAAATATTAAAATTTTGCTCTTTTGTTAGGTTTTTCACCGATTTTCTAAACAAGTATTCATTTTAGGAAAAATAGCTCAAAACCAAACTAATGTACGTAAATTTCCTATAAGATGCACTGGTTCAATTATTTTCAATTCAATTTTTGCGTGGAGCGGTGTACGTTTTATAGCGTTTTGAAGAAAAGCAATTTTCATGTTTTTGTGGTAAGTCAGGAAGCAGCTGTAATTCAGCGCGCTCTAGCGTAAATACCTCTCATTATAAAATTAAAGTTAAATAGTGCATTTTGAAGGAAATTAAATATACTTTTATTTGGCATAAACTATTTATCGTTAACTTGAAATGATTTAGAGCTGTAGTGGGAGAAATCGAGCTTTCATCACTTTTTTGTAGAAAAATATAAAAATTGCTTTTCTTCAAAACGCTATAAAACGTACACCGCTCCACGCAAAATAAAAATTAACCAAAGCATCTTAAAGGAAATTTTACGTACACTAATTTGGTTTTGAGTTATTTTTCCTAAAATGAATATTTGTTTAGAAAATCGATGAAAAACCTAACAAAAGAGCAAAATTTTAATATTTTTTGCAATTTTTGATGCGAAGATGACTTTCAAAATTAAATTAAACTTGAAATTCAGACTAAGCAATGCAAAAAACATATAAATTCGTTCATTAAAACACTCCCATAATTTAATATATTAATTTAAAAAATTGATTGAAATTCCGCCTAAAACACCCAATATTTCATAAATAAATTTAAAAACTTATTTTTTTTAAGCATGGTTATTCATGAATGAATCCAAAACAACCCATTTAATTAGTAATATACCGGAAATAAAAAGAAAATTGCAGATTAACAACCGCAAAAGTCCGTTTGGTCCGAGAGCAGCAACCGTTTTATTATCGATCTTTGCTTCACTCCCTCCCCCCTTCTCAAAAAATGATGATGGAAAGCCCATTGTTTATAGAAAATTAAATGTTCTTTCACGTGGTATAAAATTTTTGTTGATAACGGGAATAGTTTTCATTTTATAGAGGATAGAAACGCGCGTTTTCCTTATTTTTGTGCAAAGGCAAAAAAATCGATGCTTTTCAGCGCGCTCTAGCGGAAAAACCACTCTTCAGAAAATCAAAGTTGAGGAGTGAATTTTGTAGGAAATTTTGTTTTCTTCAACTTTGTGTGTGAAATTATTTTCGAGAAATTTATAGGTCTTGCAATAAAAGCGAAGAATCGAAAAAAGAGCAAAAAATTATCGATTTTTTGCGATTTTCGATATGAAGTCGACCCCCCACGTGGGAGCAAACTTCATATTCGTAATCAGCGCCCTTGAAAACATATAAAACCGTCGAAAAAAAACTTCTATACGAAATTTTTTTAAAAACTACCGTTTTCCTGTACTATAAATAAACTGAACTAATAAACTCGATAAATTATTAATAATTAACTAAAACTCGATAAACAATAAACTAAATAACAAATAATACCAAAATAAACTAATAAACTCGACCCTTGTAATTCCGCGTGTATCAGTTAGTGCACTCCAAAACAGTGCAATTATAAAAACGGTTTAAGTAAAGTAGTTTCAGACGTTATAAAGAAATGTGTATCATTAAGTTTAAAAAGAAGGCAAAAAAGGACCAAAACTTAAGAAAAATATCACAAAAATTGGACCAATTATTCTGATTCATGTTTAAAGAAGTAAAAATAAATAATGTTTTGCAATTTAGAATATATTTACTCTATTAACAGAACCATATGCAAGAGTTTTGAGCATAAGTTCTATTAGACCCATAAGGGGGAATATGTGACTTTTTTTCCCTACAGGATAGGAAGGTTAAGATTGTATCAATGGAGTAAAATATATATATGGATAAAAAAAGTTCAAAATATTTCTCAAATAAATGTGATTTCTCCTATACTCTTTAAGTATGACTACAAAACTTTCTGAGTTTGTTCTTCATATTATTATGAATGTTTTGTTCTATTATCTAAAGCCAGTTCTTAAATAAAACTTTTTTTTAAGTGGTTTTGCATAAAAAATCGGATTTTTTTTGGTTAATTTCCATAGAAGGTGATTTTGAACATCTTTATCTCTTAACCCATTAAGGACGACTTTAAAATAATGAAAATAAATAACTTTTTCTTTCATATTTTGTTCATTTGGACCGAATATAGTAAGAAATGCCCATTTTCAGTTTTTAAAAAAAATCATTTTCATGATTTTTTAACTGGCAACTTTTCTTGCCAACCGTCCTTAGTGGGGTCCAAACTCTGACAAATGAAAAGTCGAAAAAACTAATTAGAATGTTTACGATTTTGATAATAAAATGTTTTCATACATAATTTAAAGAAATAATCCATAAATAAAAGTGAATGGGTACTAAATTGTTAATAGGGGGTCCAAGAAAGGGTATTTCACCCCTCCTGAATAGGGCCAGTTCAGTTCAAATATTGATATTCACCTATTTTCAGGCTTTAAGAATAGCCAAACTAGTACTTTTTTTAAGTCGGAATGGTCGGAACCCTTTGATTTTTGTACTTTAGCTAGCTTCCAGGTTAAAAAAGGTTTATTTATATCTCCCAGTCTGGAACATAGGGACTTTTTTACCTGCTAGAGTCTTATATATTCTCAACTTTCATTTTTTTGGATACCTTTGGTTATATGTATATAATTTTTTTGCCTTCCGAAGCCTTTTCTCTTATTGGAATTCTACGTTCTTTTTAGTCATTCTCTATCAAAAAGTCATCATAATTACAGTATTCATCTTTATGGCTCCAGATTTCGCATATTCCCCCCAGAAAATGTTAAATATTACTCATTAACTCGATAAAAACTAGGTATTAGCCCATTCAAAATGGGTTAAATTACTCCAGTGATATTTTATTTTATTTTTTGACTACTGTAAATTTCCAGAAACCCCTTTCAAGGAAAATAAATGTATCCAGAAATGATTTATTATGTGATTGAACCAATAAATCTGTTAGGAATCGGTAAAAATCTAAAATCTATTTAAAAAAACACTAAAATTATGATCCAATGGAAACATTTCATCATGCTAAAGTATCAATAAGATCTACATATATGATAAGAACAAAAAAAGCATTAAAAATAATTAATTTACAAAAGCTTCTTATGAGTAACTCGTAAAAGTTTTGACCACACATCAGACGATTGGCAACAAAAGTTGCCAGTAGAAGAAAACCCTTGCTATTGGCAATTTAAATACCCCCATTCCAACTGTAATTGGTAATAATATTTAGAATGGGATCTTGTGAATATGCTTCAATAGAAACAAGTCATAAAAATAACCAAAACATTAGATTATTTTGGCGTTTTCCAAATGATCTCCCAGCTATCTCCAAAATGTAGTGAAACGCTCTCATTCTAACAGCGATTTTACCCCCAAAACGGCATGGCAGGTATAAATTTCTATTTTTATCTGAATAAATACATTCTTTAGAAGCTGTTGTCATGCATTTAAACTTTTAATGTCCTCTATTAGAGTCAGTAAAAAATGAAATGTCCCTTGGCAAATTTTGTTGCCAACCGTCCTTAATGGGTTAACCTTGTGTTAATATTGGAAGTTTTGTAGTTACCTTAGTTATTCTGAACATTACCGAATTTTGGACATTAACTGTAACATATATATAAACTTCAGTTTCTGTCAAACAACATGTTTGTATCTTATTTAGAACTTTTATAAACGTGTTTGGCGTAACGTGAAAACTTGCCTTTATTTTCGTACAAATGTCTCAATATTTTGAAAAATTATTTTAAAAAAATTTTGCTTTTTAGTTTTTTTAGTAGTTTTGAAACATGTCCTATTACAAAATAACCTTTAAAAATTTATTTAAGGAATATTTTTAAAAAAATGTCTCCTAGACCAGTCGGATACCATGCAGCTAGGGGCGGATAAAAAAAATCACAGAATGTCTTACAACTTATATACCATTTATCTACACCTTAATTTCTTCTGATTTAAAAAATCAATTTATTAACTTAAAATCATTTGCTATTATATTTCTTGGAGTTCGTAACATCTCGTTTAAGGGTAATAGATTTTCAGTGTATTTATAAAAACGTTTTATGTGAAAGTTTTCTACTCTCTAAGATGCAATACATTTACATAAAAATACACTTTTATAAAAGAATAAAAATTTTATTTTATTGCTAAAACATGGTTTTTTAAAGCAAAGTAACATAAATTTAAACACTGTATCCATAGCCAAATCCTCCATATCCTCCACGATAATTTCCACTGTATCCGTATCCTTCATATCCAAGACCGTATCCATAGCCACCATATCCACCTAATTCGTATGCGTTGCTTCCATAGCCTCCATATCCTCCCAATCCAGAACCGTATCCATAGCCTCCATATCCGCCCAATCCAGAACCATATCCATAGCCTCCATATCCTCCAAGACCGTATCCGTATCCTCCAAAGTCGGTAGGGGCTTTCCTGAAGAACCTTCTGCTCACACCGTGTCCATGACCATGGTGGCTGTGATGGTGGATAACATCTTCTAAAGCAAACGAAACAGCCACCAAGGCCAAAAGGAAGATCTGGAATAGCAATATTTCTTTGAATATTGTTAAAAAACCTAATTTACTTTAAAATTTTTTCAAATAATTGAATAAAGTTACAGATTTTTTGTGAGTGAAATTTCAATCAAATTGCGTTTTCAACAGATATGTCTTTATTTAGTGTCTGTAATCAAGCACTCTAGCTCGTTTTATTAATAAATTAGATAACTATTAAAACTTTTAAATCATTGAAAAAAATTCTTAAGAATGAACAAAATAGAAATTTGTATATCAATTCACTGATTTCTAATATTTCCCAACATATTTAGAAGTCCATAATTTAACTTTATACACATACTGTATGATTTAATATGATATTATGAATCCCATAAATTCATTTTTTACTTCTTCAGAACAAATTTAATAAAATTATTTAATAAAAGTTAAAATTTTGTGCTTACCACTGTTTTCATCATAGTGAATAGTTCTTAGCGAGTTGAAAAACTGAATTGAAGTAAAAGCACTTCGTGGTCATTTTTATACATGTAAAAGGTTCCGTCTCGTTAGTCAGTTGCTATGAACTCGATGTAATTGCATGGGTGATTGGAAAAATTTTTCTCAATAATCCTCCAACAATGATTCAATCTTCATGCACGAAAACCCTGAAAAGCTTTTTACGAGATTCTTATCAATATTAGTCAAACTAACACTAATCAATTTTAAAAGGATATCTATATAAACTATCTCGATAAATATTAATTTTGTGTTTATATGTATGTTTAAATGAACAAACTATTGGTTTTATATGTTTAGTAGGGTATGATATACATATAAAACGACTGGTTTATTATCTCGGTGATACTACCACTAAAAAAATGGTAACACATTGAGGTTCAATTTTTTTTAAGTTCTATAATTTACTATGTAGTATTTTTAATTCACAAGTCGTAACACTACAAGGAACAATACAAGGTATGCAATTTTATAAGAAAAGATTCTAATATTCATTCAATTTTATAGAACTTTTTTCCATAAATAATCTCTAATAAAATGTCACATTTGAAACGGAGTTTTGTTACTTTAACATTCAAATCTATTAATTATATTAAATCAGTTATTATAAATAGGGGATATTTTTTAATATCTTAATAATTTGTTTACTAACCAATGAAATTGATTATATTCTGTATTTTTTTCTTTTTCATATGAATTGTATCTTAAGTATCTCAGGAGAGAGACATAAAATTTCCTTTATTTTTATATCTCATTATGTCTTTTTCGTGATATTTAATATCACAATGAAGTTGTAATTTAAAGAATTATTGAAAACACAGGAAGACACTAGATTGAGGTTACGGATATGGTTCAGTAGGTTTTGATGGTTTTAGATAAGAAAACGTATTTAAATAGTAAATAATTTTAAAATGTTTTTTTCTTAAACTTCAAAATATGAATAATTCAATACTATATACTATTTGAACTTGTTATACCTCATGTTATCAGTATTGTTGTTCTTTTCAGGAAGCATTTGTTCAATGATTTAAAACATAGACCTAAAAGTGATATTTATTTGAATATAAACTTGAATTTAAAAAAAGAACAATTACATTATTCCTGTAAATATGCTTTTTAATAGACAGTTTTCTTTCTTAGGATATCGTATATTATCCTCAAAATTTTCTGTGCGAAAGTTGGAACTTCTTATACAGAATAAATAATGAGTAACACTTTGAAAAAATAATTAATAATTTAAAATTTAACTTAAAAAGCACCAAAGGGTCATTTTTACACTTTTTTTACGTTTTTAAGCCGTAGCTCTGTGTGTAATGAATAGCCAATGTTGCCAAGTCTGACACTCAATGATTTCACCAAAAAACATCTGATAGGAAGGTCAAAAAGTTTTCATGCTTTTAATATAATTATAATTTAATAATTTATAATCACTTAACAATCTAGAATCAACCTTAAACTTTTAAAGGTCGCCGAGTTCGGATCCAAGTATGATTTAATTAGTTTTTTTAATAGTTTACCTTCTAATGTTTAAAATAAGATAAATTATTAAGATGGATGCGTTAAAAATGTGTTCACTGATTTTCATGATCATTCTAATTCGGAACATTGGCCACATCTGACTATACTTCTACAGGATAGTATTTAGTTATAAATATATCAAAACCAAATCTTATATTCAAATAAAAAAATACAATAGGATATTCAATCAAAAGCATACCCCAAAACTACTTCCTTTCTGAAGGGGGATACACCGAAATCCCGAGAAAGAACTCGTTCTACCGTTTTCATTTATATAACTAACTATTATTATTATTAAAAATAACCTAAATTTTCCACTATTTAAAAATTTTCAACCATGTTTTTAAAAGATTTTCGGTACCTCTTACACAGGATAAAATAAAAATATTATTCCACTTCGTTCACCCATTCAGATTTTCATTTATTTTTGTGTGATACGTTAGAAACTGTATTATCTGGAGACAATCACAAATTATTTTTATATTACCCAATTTTAAAGGATTTTATATCATCATACCCCAGACACATTTTTTCTCATTCCAGAACAGTCTCATCTATCAACAAATATTATGTCATGTTCCAATCCGCTTTGTTACGCCACAATTCTTAAACTACAATTAAACCAAATATAAAGGCTTTCAAAACTAACTTTATTTTTGTAACTTTATTATTTATTAGTCGAAACTTATGAATGGCCTTTCCATTTTAAAGTATAAATTTCAAAAAATTCGAGGATTTGAGAGTATAGTTAGTATAAGTCGAACTTTTCAACCATTACTTGGTTCATTTAAGTCTTCTCTCGTTTCATTCGACATTTTTAAAAGATTTTAGAGGTTGGAAATTTTTGAAACCAAGCAACATTTTAAAAAGAAAGAAAACACCTTTGACTTCTGTGAAATAAAAGACACAAATATAATTTGTTGCTTTTTTCAAACACTGTAAGATGAGTATAGTAAATTTTATCTATGAGTAGTTATGGAATTTTTTTGCTTCATTATAGAAAACATTGTTTAAAGAACCTTGTAGGTCATTAATAGGATTTTTGAGGATAAACTCTTAGAGCAGAGTTTCTCAAACTGTGGGTCGCGACCCACTGGTGGGTCGCCAGTCAGTTTTTGGTGGGTCGCGAGAAGATTTTTAATTTTTCTGGTTATGAAGTATCTTTTTAAAATTTTTTCAAACTTGTTATTGACTTTTGAATTATTAAACTATTATTTAAACTTGAATAATTTGAAAAACTTAATTTGAATTCGTCAAATTACCATATAGTAAAAAGAATAAAAATTTGAGGAAAACTACACTACTTGTTGTCGAACGGAAAAGGCAATAAATGTAAATACGTCCTATGTGTGGCACTTTAATGTGCCGATAATGCAAATATAGTCGGTTATTCAAATAAGATTTGAAAAAAAAATTCCGTATTTCTCCCCATCCACACTGGGGGGGGCAATGCAAATTTTAAGAATTTTCTTATCAAATGATGCAACTGCAATTTATCCCATATTACTAAAAAACAAGCTAAAACCATGTTTTTAAGGGTCAAATTTTTTTAAATTTTCTCTGGGGGAGGACCCCCAGACCCCCCTTTTTGTTGTGGGAATCATTGTTAGCCCACAATTAAACTATTTCATACGCTCAAATTCAAAAATATTTAATCTAAATTTTTAAAAAGTTAATTTCTCTTCTAAAACGTGTATGTTGTAATTTATTGTTGTAACTGAATAGTTAGTGAACCCCCCCCAGACAGAAAAGTTAAAATTCTGTGGGGGGCATGAGATAATTATCTAAGTTCAGTTGATAATATAATTAACTGAAATCGGTGGGTCGCGTTAGATTTTGTTTCTCAAAAGTGGATCGCGATGTTAAAAAGTTTGAGAACCCCTGTCTTAGAGGATTACACTGCGAATTTCTCCTCAATTATAAAATGGAAGAAATATTTTTTTTGACCAGATACTGTGGAAGCCCTTATAAAATTGAGCTGATTATAACCAATGAATATTTGACACGTTTTTTATAAGAACTTCTAATGTGTTAGAATATTTTTCAATTAAATATGCTGGTACTTAAATATCAAAATAAATGATTAAGACACAAAATGTTTTATGTTCTTTTTTTGTTACTTATAAACTAGGGTTAAAAATAAAGGTAAGTAAAATTCATTTTTCAAAAGTTTCACAACTAATATTATTATTTCTTCATTAACAGTTTTATTTAATAGTGCACTGCGAAGACATTTTGTACATTTTAATGTACAGTCGGAGTAAAAAAAAACGTTACAAGGACTGTTAAGAGGAATCTAGACATTAACCCCGAGTGCATGATATAGGAAAATAGGTTTGAAAATATTTCGCCAATACCGATTGCCAAAGGTTTGCCACTTGTTAAAATTACAGTAACCAATAAAACTAAGCCAAACTTTATTTATTTGTTAATATTTGCGTCTCTCAATGTGAATCCCTGTAGCTTAACGGTTAGAGCGCTGGTGTTGTATAGTTTAAGTTGAATTTAAACGTTACCTGCGACTTTTGTGCCAACTTTATCATTTTTAAGAGTTTAAGTTATTAAAATAAGTGATTATAAATTATATATTTAGTTTTAATTGGGTATTGAAAAGCTTTTTTTTTCTTTTTTTCTTTTGGGATAAACTTTTTTTACAATCTTCCCACAAATGTTTTCTATTTTTGACATTAGGGGATCATTTATTCCTGTAGTTTTTTTCCAAACTTAGTAAAAATGTATTTGCAAAAGCCATTCTTGTTTTAGCTTTGTTGTTTTTTAGAGTGTGATGTTTGGATTCATTCAGTAGAAGTTTTTATAAATATTCTTTATTTTTCATCTAAATCGATCCTGAATTTTTATAATAAATTTTTTTTAAATAAATTTTAAAAAATTCCCCAGAAAATTCAACATGCCTGTAGGAGGATATTTTTTTACAATGAGTAAGTATCGTTAAACTTATATCCACACTGCTACCCCGCAATTGTATACACATACAATTGCGGAGAAAACGATTCTCATGAACGCCTTATAATAAAGAAAAAAATAAAATAAAGCAAATATATTTTAATTCAGATTCAAAATAGATTTAATACTAAGTAGAATATCATAACTCCTTTATTTCTTATAATCACAAAACAATTAGTCGTGTTACACTTGTCGTAAAATAGTTATAAATACACATAAAAGTTTTAAGGGGGTTCTTTTAAGGGGGTCGGAAAATGTTTTGAAAATTGTCCCTTTAATTTAAACTAATGTTTTGTCTCCTTTGGGGCCCCCAACTGAAACTGCTTCTTGAAAGCGATAGAATTTGTTAAATGTAAAGCACTGTAGAACAACAAACAATTAGGGGGGGTTGGGGGCCCTCGAAAGTAGCGTTTTAACTCATTTTGAGACTTTTCGAGTCACGAAGCTCTTTGTGAAAGTCACATAATTTGCAAATTACTCTCAACTATTTCACATAACAGAGGATACCTTGGGGGCGGTTGCCCCCCTAAGTGACGCCCACACTGGGGACACCCTGGAAACCTTGCCAGTCAAGATTTAGACACATGGTTTACACTAATGAATCGGGAATTTTCTGGGGAGCTTATTTCCCTCCAGTGACTCCACCCACGAATACAACATGGATATGTCTGAACACCTCTTTATCCCCGAGTATAAACGGTTACTGCATCTGGATGCAGCTTGAGCCCGGGACGAGGATGCCTGCTGTGAGGTGCAGACTGGAATCATTAAAATAAAATTTAATAATAAAGTGGTGACCTAGTAGTTAAAATAATTATTAAATCTTCCTCTCTTTATCTTTCTTTCTTTATTAAATCTCTCACCAATCTTTAAATAAAACTTTCTTTAATAGGTAAAGCAATAAACCTACCCTGTCAATGGCTTGATCAAGCTGTAGCTGTTCATTCATGGTCATGTATCACGAATGAGACTTAGCTTATCACTGCTGTAAACAATGAAGCTTGAGCTATATTGGATTGTAAAATGCTTTTTAGGAATGTCAGAGGCCGGACATTTCAACTGGAATTTGGGAAGAGATGAGGTAAAAGAGAATCAATTGATAGACGACCTTATAGAATGGAGGTATTGGGGTCCTCCTTTCTAGTTCTCACAAGTAGGGAACTGTCCCTCAACTCATCGAGGGCGTGCAGGGAGGGGCAGTTATCCCCTAAATCATGAGAGCAAATATAACTTATATTTAAGTCTTAGTAATTAATTTTCAAAAAGTTAAATTTTGAAAACTCGGATCACTTGTGTTCACATTAATCAAAGATGATTCAAAATTAAAAATAAGAGCGCCCCCAGAGCCGTAGGAGGCGTTTAGGGAGTTGAGTCCTCTGTAGAATTCTTATGTCTATTTATGGGCATATTTTCCCTTGAAAATTATACGAGTAATCGATCTCGAGTGTCACCTAAATAGTCCCCAATGTCCAAGAACAACTAATAGTCCACTGAAAAAAGAGTTGAACCTCAAACAAATTGCAATAGAAGGTTTCTCAACGATTTTCACTTAGAAATGACCTCAATAATAACATACTAATAATCGGCCAAAATCGGCCGGGGGGAAGTTTAATTTTTTTCAAATTTTTAAAAAATGGCCAAAAAAAATTAAAAAAAAAACAAAACAATAATATAGACATGTGATACATGTTTATAGGTTATTTTTGAGTGCTGAAACCGAATATTGCATTTAGTTTGGAAAAAAAATTGAAATTTCAATTTTTAAAATTAATTTGAATAATTAGCTATATGAAAAAATTAAAAAACCCCTAAAAACCTAACAAAAACATCCAAAGAGATAAATCCAACGGTTTTCATTTAGAAATGATCTAAATATTAACATACTAAAATTTAAAATTTTTACGAGTTAAAGAAGTTAAATTTTTTTTCAAATTTTCCTTTTTTTTGCGAAAAATGCATTTTTTTTTCAAATTTGTGCAAAAAACTTTAGAGGCTTTTGAAAAGGTCATTTTTCGGTGGATATTGTCCACAGATAGTTATATAATGGAAAACCGGTGGACTTGACCCTCAATGAATTAGTTAATTATTTTATTTAAAATTTTGGAAATTGGTAAAATGTAGTAAAAAGTGAAAAAAAGGTAATACTTTGGCATATTTACATCAGAATTTAAAACAATTAACTAATTCATTGAGGGTCAATACCACCGGTTTTCCATTATATAACTATCTGTGGACAATATCCACCGAAAAATGACCTTTTCAAAAGCCTCTAAAGTTTTTTGCACAAATTTGAAAAAAAAATGCATTTTTCGCAAAAAAAATGGAAATTTGAAAAAAAATTTAACTTCTTTAACTCGTAAAAATTTTAAATTTTAGTATGTTTATATTTAGGTCATTTCTAAATGAAAACCGTTGGATTTATCTCTTTGGATGTCTTTGTTAGGTTTTTAGGGGTTTTTTAATTTTTTCATATAGCTAATTATTCAAATTAATTTTAAAAATTGAAATTTCAATTTTTTTCCAAACTAAATACAATATATTCGGTTTCAGCACTCAAAAATAACCTATAAACATGTATCACATGCCTATATTATTGTTTTGGGTTTTTTTATAATTTTTTTTCGGCCATTTTTTAAAAAATTGAAAAAAATTAAAGTTCCCCCCGGCCGATTTTTAGTATGTTATTATTGAGGTCATTTCTAAGTGAAAACCGTTGAGAAACCTTCTATTGCAATTTGTTTGAGGTTCGGCCCTATTTTTCGCTATTTTCAGTGGACTATAACAAAACTACTCTCACAAAACTTACAAAAAAATTTCGGAGAACGATCCCAGACCCCCTTTGTTTGGGGCTAAGTATATTTATTATCTTAAAAACTTTTGCATTATTTTCCCAAAAGGTCCAAAACACATTTCGAAGCAAAACTCTGGCCCTTCTTCTCGGGTTATAAAATTGTTCACCACAAACACGAGAAAAATCGACTCTGCTTGCTTCGCCCTTTCTCAAATATCTGTATATTAGATATATAGCTTGTTCTCACCCCCGAGACTGCTTTGTACAATTCCAATAGTCTCCAAAGCAAATATTTTTTTTTAATTTCGTAACAAAACTACTACTAATTTTTACTATGTCCGTAGAGCTCATATTAATCAGTCTATCTTAAATTCCAAACCCCACGATTTAAAAGAATTTATAATAATTATGAATTTAAAAAGAACTTTAAAATAGTTAAATTATAATTATTTTCTTAAATACTACTAAAAATTATGTTTAAACTTGTATTCGCCTGAATGAAAAAATTCTTAATAAATGTAAAAAAGTCTTAAGAAATATCTATGCTTAAAAATTTCGTTAAATGAAATATTTTTTCTAGTGTGAAGTTAAAAATAACTTTTAAAAATTACTTTTTATCGGAGCTGATTATTTTTTAATGATCATAGTGGAAGATACAGATTTTAAAGTAAATTTTTTAAATAAATGCGTGAAGATTTAGGAAGAAACGTTAACAGCTGCTAAGAAATACGATTGAGTGCTTTGAATAAAAAATCAGGTAAGAATACTCCTCCACAAAGATTGGATCACCCGTAAATGAATTTAAACATCAATCGTAATGACATTACGAATGATCCGCACTGAGGATTGAACCCGCGAACTTCCGATTACGAAGACGTTACTCTAATCACCATACTACTGTTTTGAAGCACTTTTATTTGAAAATAAAATGCGCCAAATCATGGATAACCAGCCAAATATGTTTCCTTAAATTAGATATTAGAAAATTGTTCTCGCCAATATTTTCCTATATTCAGCGATTCGTTGAAATTTCAAATCCTGCAATCCCGTTGCTTAACTTTTGTAACGATTTTTTTGACTCCGACTGTACGTTGATAAATAGTCTTGAAAAAGTAGAATTTTTCATGAATTGTGAATAAAGCTGGCTGCATAACAAAAAATAAAATATGAAAAATAATTGCAAATGTGTAAAATAAATTTTTTATTGTCACATTTAAAAATTTTCAAGTGAACACATAATGATGTTACAATTCTTAGTCACTGGCCACTATATTTTTGAGGATGCCTTAAGCAACAACAATAAACCATATATTCACAACAACCATAAACATAAAAAAGCAATTATTAGCTGGATATAAAATTTCAGGTTTTTGATTAAAGTGTATACAATCAATACAGTATTAAAAGTTTTATATCATTATTGCTAACTTTCTGGTAATTTAGAATTTCAAAACTGCGATGTTGCATTTTGCTTTATAGTTAAAAAAATAAACACTGCAATGTTAGGATGCAGGTCACATCATTAAACATTGTATCCGTAGCCAAATCCTGTGTATCCACCCAAACTGTTTCCATTGTATCCGTCGTATCCGTAGCTTCCAAGTCCGTATCCATAGCCACCATATCCACCTAATCCGTATACGTTGCTTCCATAGCCTCCATATCCACCCAATCCAGAACCATACCCATAGCCTCCATATCCTCCCAATCCAGAACCATATCCATTGCCTCCATATCCTCCAAGACCGTATCCGTATCCTCCGAAGTCGGTGGGGGCTTTCCTGAAGAACCTTCTGCTCACACCGTGTCCATGACCATGGTGGCTGTGATGGTGGATGACATCTTCTAAAGCAAAGGCAACGGCCACCAAAGCCAAAATAAGGATCTGAAAAGTTTTAATGTTAGTTTTTTCTGCTGAAACAGAACAAAAACACTCTAAAATAAATTGATACGTAATTGAACGTAATTTCAATAAATGTTTTTTTTCAAATCCTGCTATTTTGATTTTAAGAGATATTCACCCGATTTATCCGGCAAACAACGAAATTAATAAACCAAAATATTATTATGAGAATTCCTTATGTTTAAAAAAAGGTAATTTAAAGCATATTATGTTAATGTTTCTCATTTCACAGGATAAGTTTTAAAGATATTTTTTAAAAATTAAATTTTACTACAATTAACAAATATTTCTCACACTCAAAATCTTTTAAAAATTTATAAGAAACCTAAAATTCAACTTACCACTGCTTTAATCATGGTGAATATAGTTTGGAAAAGTGCTGAAGATTGAATGAAGTGAAAGTTATCAGCAAATCTTTTATATACACCAAAAAGTTCCGTTTCAATAACCAATAGCTAAGAACTTGATCTAAATGCATGGATGAGTGAAACATATTTTTTCTTGTCATTATTTAATAATTATTCAGTCATTCGTTTTGTTAAAGAGTTTAGGTTTATAACATGAGATGTTTATCTGCTCCATATAAGTCAATGCAAAAGAATTGACACTCCTTGTCAATGTTTGTAATTGTGCCCAGTTTAAAAAATAATAATCAGATATCAGAAATGTCTCGATGAATGTATCTTGCATCAGTTGCTTTTGCACTGAAGGATGTTACAAAATATTAAGATAGTACACATTTCCATATTTATAACCTATATTGAAAAAAATGCCACATACCTGTAAGTTTATGAACAAAAAGTACTCATTGCTAATTTGTAAATAATATTTTTCAAACAATATTTTTCAAACAATTTGATTAAAAAAGATGCTTTCTCTTTTAAGGAAATTTAGAGCAATGAATGTTAATGATAATATTCTATTTTTTAATAAACAAAATCGTATGGAAGTTTTTCTTGTTTTTTGAGTCAATCAGAGGGAACTCGACTGCAACAAGTAGCTTGTGTTTAGGGCAATGTCAAAAAAATAACATATCTTGTTTAAAATACTTGATCGAGAGTTGACACTACATGTTCTTGAAGAAAAGCAGTTTAAAAGATAATTTAATCTGGAAAGTGCAAAAAGTGCGATGTTCGCCATTTTGAAGGAAATTTGTGTTTTCATGGTGTGCTGATCGTAATTACAGGTTGAGTTTAAATTCTTTTTAGATATGGTAAAATTACTTTAAATATTAAAAAGTGGAGTGTTTTAGAAAGCGGGTAAAACATATTTTCGTTTGCTAATGCGTATAATGCTTAAAAATGTTTTCTTTGTTTATGTATTACAAGATTAAGTAAAACTACGCCCTGTTCCCAATATGGACACCTTATGTCCACATTGGAAGTACAGCAAGTGAATCTTCAGATTCAGAAATTTGTAAAATAATTATCTGTTTTATGTCGTTTTATTTAGCTAATTCATAATAAATTAATGTTTTTACAACAAATAAATTTTTAGGGATAAAATGCAAGTGGCTCTTCCACGCCAACTCGCTCAATGGCATCTTCTCTTAGGTCATGAATTTTTTTAAAAAATTTTTTATAGATAGATACAAATGAGAAATACCACAAAAATTTTTTTCAGAATCTTTACTCAAAGAGGGACCCCAGGAAATATTACTGAAAAGTGAACATTTTCCTTCAAATTTTGATTGATGAGTTACAAAAAGTGAGGTTTTTTAATCTATAATTATTTAATTATATTAATTTTTTTTTCAAAAAATCACTATTTTCGAAAAAGTTTAATAACTCCAAATTGTCTTAAAACATAGGGGAGGGTGGGGACGATTGTAACAAAATTTTTTATTTGGTCTCAAACTAAGCCATTTTTTATGTTAGAGTTATGAAAATTGGTATGAAAATAGGTTGATATATCCCAATTACAATTTTGTTATGAAAACCGTCCGGTGGACATGCATTACAATTTAGTAAATAAAACATCGAAAATCGAAAAACGTTACAATCGTCCCCACTTGAAGGGGCAATTGTAACACATATAAGGGTCAATTGTAACACAACACAAATTCATAAAAATAGATAAAAAATCATTCAAATTTAATAACAATTTATATTTTCTTGTTAAATAATAATTAAATACATAGACTAGAATGGAAATAATGAACTTTTCACTCAAATAATGAGCTTTAAATAATAATGAATGTTGATGAGTAAATAATAAAAATAATTATTCACAAGGGCAATTAGAGTATTCATAACTTAATTCCCTTGTAGTACAACGAACGTGGGACCATTTATTGCACAAAAAATGGTTCCTCTTACTGCCCTTGATCGAAAACTTTATTCTGTTGATTAACTTTAGGATTTTCATTTTTTTATTTTCTTCTGACAAAATCTGTATAATGTTACATAAAAAATATCGTGCCCATGAGCAACATTTCTAATAGACTTTTTAGACACAGAAACCTCAACAGCCTCTCCCTCCATTTTTTCTAGACTAATCAGTCCCCTTTCAATTTTCCTTTTACGTGATCTCGGCATCCTAAAACCGTAAAAATTCCTAATTATATGCCAATATTAAGGGTAGGTATGAATTATAAATCAATACATCGAAAATACTTTTGAAACATGTTATTTTCTACATTGGGGTCAGTTGTAACATGTTACAACCGTCCCCGGCTCAAGTGTTACAATCGACCCCACGTTGCCATTTTTAGTTCAACCCTCGTTTTCCGTGAAACTAACAACAGTATCATCTTGAAACTAAGCAGAATAAAACTAGGATACATGTACATAAAATACATAAAATCAGTGTTGTTGTGCTTCATACCTGCAGTGCAGGAGAAGGAAAGTTACACAAAAGTAGAAACGTACTTCGATGCTCGAAAAACACTCTTTTCTTAATTACACAGCCACAACTCAAATGCCAGCCTTGGCAATCTCTGATATTCTTTCATTCACC
Organism: Tetragnatha versicolor; assembly: GCA_024610705.1. Classification (NCBI taxonomy): domain Eukaryota; kingdom Metazoa; phylum Arthropoda; class Arachnida; order Araneae; family Tetragnathidae; genus Tetragnatha; species Tetragnatha versicolor. Next base: position 29,605,734 of record JANDEH010000005.1, read on the forward strand.
TGCCTTTTATGTACTGTCATCTCCTTTTCGCCCAGGCAGCCTCTGATTTTGAGGAAATCAAAGTGTTACAATTGCCCCGCGTTACAATCGTCTCCACTCTCCCCTACACTTCAAAATTTTACCCAATAATCATCAAAACATATACTTTCAATAGTATAAAATTGAAAGTTTAAATTTGGCACCAGAATCAGCTCATTTTCTTGAAAATTAGTTGAGAAACATCACTTTTTGTAATTCGTCAATCAAAAAATGGAAGAAAAGTCCAATTTTCAAAATTTTTTCCTCGGGTCCCATTTTGAGTAATAATTCTGAAAAAAATGTGGTAATATTTCTTATATATTTCTATCGATAGAAAAATTTTGAAAAAAAAATCCATGACCAAAAAGCACTGCGATTATTTTTATTTGGTCGATTTGGCATGGAATGCGATCCAAGTGATTCTTACAACCCTAAAGTTTTGTTTGAATGGGGCAATGAGAAACGAAGCATTTTTGAGAATAATCCTCAATCCTATATTGAAGAACAAAAGTAAATGAATTAGCTTTTTCAACGTCTAAAAAATGTTCACAAAAATTTTCAAAGATAGTTTAATTTTAAAACAGGAAAAATTTCAGGAAAACAGTAATAATTAGAATAATTTTTCACTGTAATAATTATTCCATAACAATTTTTTTTGTAATATAAAGTATGTTTAAAAATATTCTTTGGTGGGTTTTTTTTAGATTTTTAGGCCCGCACACTAAGGAACAAAAAAAATTTTCTTTTTATCCCATTCTCCTCTATGATCTTTGTATATAAAATAATTATCAATTAACAGGGTAGTTTTTTATTTAAAAAAAGTTAATGCTATACATCAGTCATTATTATAAAAATATTTATGAAATACTTATTTTTTTAAAATATCATAATTCCTCTTGTAAACAAGAGTATTACAGAGATCCTATCAATATCATAATAACTTAACGATCTGTGCTCTGCAATATAGAATTTCGGTAATAGGATTAACTTATGATGTTATCAGAATTACATTAGTTCTACCGAAAATAACACTCAACAGTAAGTGAAGTGTGACTGCTTTTGGGTATAAAAGGATTACTTGAATGGGTTCAAGATCAAATCATTTGGGAACTTCCAGTAAGATAATTCGTATTCAAAATGTTGAAGGCAGTGGTAAGTTGTCTAATTTTTGCCAGCTATTTTAAAAGATTTTAATATTATCAACCAATGAGGAAGTTGCATGATTTTTTTTTATTTTTTTAATCGATTCCTCTTGCAAAAATAAGCAACTACCCAAAATTTGAGGCCGATCGAGAAATTTTTTGATTGCCAAAAAAATTAACAAAAATCCCGTTTTTAAAAGCGCGCGAAAACGCCAAGAGTTTGGATGTGACGTCATCTTATACTAAACATTGTTGTAAAGCAATGGAGTTGATGGTATTATTGTTGACGTCATCTTATAGTTTAAACAATAAACGTTTTCAGTCACGTGTTTTTTTCTCCACTTTTAAATTAAAATATTTAATTACCTGTACATTTTTTTGAAAAACTGACTAGATATTTCATTTTACCATACAAAAAACCATACGGAACACTTGTTTGTTTTTGAAAATCTGACACATGCAACTTCCTTATTTTTTAAAATAATGATTTCTTGAATTTTATTTACTCTTCATAAGGGATTTTAAAATGCTTTTACAAATTCACTTAATTAATATTATATGCAGTCGAACCCAGTTTATCAGTTACCCAGTTTTTCCACTTGGACATATTAAGGGTTTGGGACCGGCACCGTTCCAATCGTTCCATTTTATCTAAGCATTTCTGTTTTCCATTTTCGACTGAGAGTGTTGGTACAATAGTAAGCACAATGAAAACAAGATGCACTCAATTACATTCTTTTCACATACAGAAGCTTTTTGCCTTTAAATTTTTTCTCAATTCTTTTCAGCTCATTACTTTGATAAGTGCATATGAAATTATTATAATAACTATTTTAAATGAAAGTAAAATGTATCAATTCATAAAGGTCAACAATTGGTAGGATAAAAACTTATGGACTAAAAACTAAATAGTTCTTATTTTTCCCCTCAGATCCTTATTTTGACTTTGGTGGCCGTTGCCTTTGCTTTGGAAGATGTCATCCACCATCATAGCCATCATGGTCATGGACACGGAGTAAGCAGCAGGTACTTCAAGAAAGCCCCCACCGACTTCGGAGGATATGGACTTGGATATGGTGGATATGGACTTGGCGGATATGGAGGATATGGTCTTGGCGGATATGGTGGATATGGTCTTGGCGGATATGGTGGATATGGCGGTTACGGATATGGTGGATATGGAGGATTTGGTTATGGATACGGTCTTTAAGTGTGGAAACGCTCAAGAGACTTCTTAATGAAACAAATATCAAAGTGTTTTGTAAATAAAATTTTAATTTGGGAAACATTAATTTACTGCATTATTCCAAGCTTTTTTTTAAATGAAAAATGTGTTTAAATGAAATGAAGAAAAATATTCGTAAATTAAAATATCTTAAAACAAAATTTAAGTTGTTGTTATGATTTGTAATTGAAGAATGGAATTGTACTTTTGATGTATAAAATCAGTTTTCATTTTTGAATTCAATGTTTAATGTTAAAATTCACATTGTACTGTTCAAAATACTACCTCTAATTAATTTCAGAAACTACAATAAACTATTTGTTCCAGAATCCTACCTTTGTCTGTTCCTTATGCTCCGTTCCTTATGCTATGCAAATTAAAAATAGACAAAGACAGGGGAAACACAAAAATAAGAGAAAAAACGTGTGCAAAAAAGTGAAAAGTAAATTATACATATAGAGATTACAAGGAAATACGAAGGTAAAAATATACGGGTGAAGAAAGAGGAAAGCGGAAAAATAAGGGGGAATGAAAGGAGAAAGAAAAATAAAAAGGAAAGATGGAATTGAATAAGAGATAACATCGATATCAATTGAATGACCTAATTCTGAAACGTGTAGAACGCCACTTTTTTCAAAAATTAGTTATTAGTGTCATGAGATTCTGTAGTGGTAAACGCACATTTCAAAGGAAGATCTAATATAAAACGCTTGAGATCCTGTTAAAGTTTGTGTTTTCCATGCACAAACAGTTTTCTAGTTTTTCCTGAGCGGCTGTTTGCGCAAGCAAAAAACAAACTTTAACAGGATCTCAAGCGTTTAACATTGATTACATTTACGTGAAACTTTTGATTTGTGGGTTTTCAACTATGATCTTTCAGATTATCAAATCAAAAGAAAGGATTTCGGTATACAAAATAAGGTATTGGCAGAGTTTTCACATTGTTTTGTGATTTTTTAACTTTTTTCGTTATAAAACAAATTTTAAAGTGAAAATTTTAAAATAATTTTAAAGATCATATTAAACCACAAAATTTGAGACCATGAATAAATTTTTATCAATAGTAGTTCTTCTATATATATTGAATTTTTCAATAAATAATTTTAGGGTGTCGCTCTATTTTTAACTCCCTAGGATTTGGTCTGGGACCTCCAAATCCAATGTGATTCAGACTCGTCTAGGTGTCTATTATCCCCCTAGAAGTTATGAAAAACGTATCTAAAACACCCTGTATATTATCTGGGTTACCATCTGGTGTTAAAACTTAAGCAATTTAAAAAGTGCAAAATCAGTATCAAATTGTGTAAAAATTTTGATTACATCACAATTCAGTTGGCTTTCGAATACCATCATCATAAAGTAAAAATTATATTATTTTCTAGAGTATACAATTACTTGGCTTTTCATCACCAGTAAATATATCACAAATATAAATATAAAATCACTTTCAAGAGCTTAAAGTTTTCCTAGAGCTGTTCTGGAAACAGCTCTAGAAAACCGTTTGCGCACGCAAAAAACAAACTTCAACAGGATCTCAAGCGTTTAATATTGATCGTATTTACGTGAAACTTTGGACTTAAGGGTTTTCAACTATTCTCTTTCAGATTATCAAGTCAAAAGAAAGGATTTCAAAGTACAAAATAAGGTTTTGGCAGAGTTTTCACATTTTTTCGTGGTTTTTTAACTTTTTTATAATAAAACAAATTTTTAAGTGAAAACTTTTGAGATAATTTTAAAGATCATATTAAACCAAAATTTTTTAGACCATAATTAAATTTTTAACAATAGCAGTTCTTCTACAAATTGAATTTTTCAATGATTTTTTTGGGGTGTCGCTCCATTTTTAACTCCCTGGGATTTGGTCTGGGACCCCCAAATCCTGTGTGATTCTGACTCATCTAGGTGTCTTCTATCATCCCTGAAATTTTGTTGCACTATTTTAGATACATACTGTATAAATGCATATTTCTTTAAGTTTTTAAAACAAAACAGTAAATGTTAAGACATAAACATTTTAATATTAGCAAGATAAAATAATAAATTATTACACCTTATTACTACTTTACCTGTTGCACTGACAGTCGCTTGTATACCTTCTGGATCATACGTCATCCAGGAGTGGAGAGTTTTAATAGGGTTCTGTAGTGGGTTCTCTTTTGCTAATTTTATGAATCCCGAAATGTCCTCTCTTCTCATTGGTCGAATCTCATACGAAATCTCCGACATTTCATTAACTTTGGATTTGATATGCTTTGTAAAGGAATAAATGAGAGAGATATCAGTTTAGTAAAACAACATAAAAAAGGTAACGTAAAATAAAATATTTGGAATTTTCACAAGTAACTCTTTTACTTTTCACAATATATTGATGGAAAAAGCGACTTAAAATGGGATTACAAAATGGAAGAAAATTAAAAACTAACTATAAAATTATACAGAACAAAACTATTCTGGGGTTCTCATAGAAATGTTTAAAAAGTTGGCCCTCAATATAATATAAAATAAGAGTACTCGGAATGAATTTTTTATTACTTATTTTCCATGAACACCATTATGTAATTGAAATTAATTCATTAAGCGGTTAAAAATCATTTTAAGAGTTTTTAAACCGTTTTCTAGTGCTGTTTCGAGAAAGAGTCGGTTGCCGTTTTTATTCATATATTTTTTATACAATTTTTATCAGATATAGTTTCTTTTAACGATGTTTATTTATTTTCAGTGGCGAATCCAGAGGGGGGGGCTGTGGGGCTGCAGCCCCCCCCAGGAATAAGACATTCAAGTTTTGGCAATAGCAATAAAGCCGAAAAAGAAATTTCAACACGCTGCGAACATTCGGTGGTGTTACCCAAAGGGTCTTAAAATGAAATGGGACCCTACTTTTAAGGGTAAAAATTCCAAAATTTTTCTGGGGGAAGACCCCAAACCCCCTCGAAATTTTGGCATCTAATGAGTACGGTTTTTCCTTGAAACTTTAGGGATTTATACAAGGAGTGATCCGATCCTCTTTGATGTTACCTAAAGTGTCTCAACATGAGTTAAAATGCCACTTTTAGGGGCAAAATTCAAAAATTTTTCTGGAATAGGAACCCCTAAAAACCCCTGGAAATTTTCCAATTCATAATACTCTAAACTTTTTTACTTGAAAATTCTGCCGCTTACAATGAGTGGTGCTCTTTGGTTTCAAGTTGAGCTAAAACACTATTTTGAAGGGCAAATTTTCAAAATTTTTCTGGGGGGGGACCCCCAGACCCCCCTTTTCCTTGGAGTTGACATTTTTACACAATTTTGAAATTTAGTGCACCAAAATTAAAACCTTACGAAGTCATCTCACCTAAAACTTAGTATTCTTAACCCATTACTGCCTGACGTCCCTTTTTAGGGACGTTTTTTAAAAATCCTCCTATTTCTACAAAAATTGTTCCTTTGAATCAAAATTTGCACTGATGTATCTCTGATCTTCATAGAACATAAAGAACACAAGAAGAAAGCAGAATTTTTAAAAAATTTCACTTTTTTTAAAGTTGGAAGATAGAATTTTTCAGAAAAGTGCTTTTTTAAAAATTTTAAAAGTAAAAGCTTAAAAATCCTAGTTGTTATTTTAAGAAAATTTCAATGCCGATATATATTACTGTTTATACATTAAATCAGTTGGGGTGTTTTTTTATTTTTCCAAAATATTTTATCTTGACCTTATTTTGGACCCTCGAAAAGCGTCCCTAAAAAGGGACGTCAGGCACGAATGCCCCCGTGGTTTTCCCCATAGTGAAATGCTAGTGTTTCCTTTATTTTTTCATAAAAACACGTTTGATTCTTATGAAATGAATTAAATAACTGATATTTATAAAATTACTTTAATTTTAGCTCATAAATTTATTATTTTTGTTTATTTTTTTTTAGAAAATACTGTTATTTCTGCCAAATTAATGGAATAAAAAGTCTTAAATTATAAGGAATTAATTAATTTATATTAATTAAAAGGAAAAATTAATTATTTTACTATAATTTTTACCTATGCAAATATATTCCGGTTGTATTTTAATTAAAAGTTTAATAATTATTAGTTATAATGACTTTTTGTCATTAAAATTGCCGAAAAAGTCGCTTTTGTGATAAATTTTCGGCTTTTTTTCTAATAAGATGTTGCTAATCATTGTGTTCTATACTGCAGATCAATCTATATCATCTGGCTTGCTAATGCACATCCCACTAATGCTTGATTTTTGGGGAGAAATTCGTGTTCCGCACAATTAAATTAAATAAAATGAAAAAAGTATGGGCATTTGAAAGACTTAAACTCCACAAATTGAGATATTCTGATGGATTTGAGGTGTGTAAAAGTAATTAATACTTAATATTAGGTATCACATAAGCAAAGAATGCCTTTTTCAATTAAAAACCTTAATTAATTTGCAATTAACATAGATTTGGGAGGAAAAAACGTGTTTTAGAGCATAAAAAATGCTCAAATTACGTTAATTAGGGATAATTTTACAGTTAATTGGATAAATAATTAATATTTTTTGTTCATATTCATGTTACAGTATGGTTCCGATCACTTTTGCTGCACTTAAAAAGGCAGAAGATGTTTTTGAGGCTTTAAAAAAGTTTTCTACCATGCGTTTACTATAGTTAAAAACAACGGGGGCATTCGTGCCTGACGTCCCTTTTTAGGGACGTTTTTTAATTTTGGTGTAGAAATTAAAATTTTAACCTTAAATTTTTTTCACTATTTTTCCAGTTGTTTTGGGGCTATTTACTATGTGTTTACCAAATATTTAAGAAAAATAAAAAGTTGGGCATTAATGGGTTAAGATTAGACCTCAGAAAATATGTTGTGTACCCCCTAAACAAAAATCTGGCTACGGCACTGGCAACCCCCCTTCCCCTTTCAGTTGCTTACATTAATATTTGACACAGCCCATAATAGCAATTAAGTTATTTGTGAAACTCAGCCCCCCCCAGACAAAAATCCTGGATTCGCCACTGTTTATTTTTCAATTAAAGTCTATCCCACTGAATGTGATCACGGTTAAAGTTATTAATTGCATCAAGTAATCGAAATTGAGAAAAGTCCCAGGGCTCTAGCACCATCCATTCGTTTTCTAAACGAACCCGTCTTTCGGATAGGCGGAGAATTCGTGAACGCCCGATTTCTCTTTTCGAAAAATCATTTTGACCTTAGCACCATCCTCCTATCGTTTAGGTTGTAGCGTGTTCTGTTCGTTTAGCTCCACGAAGGAAGCTAGCCAATCAAAAGCAAGGATTCTCTTCGATGCGTGTACCCTTCCGCGTACCGGCATCCATTTTGTTTTGATCCACTATCCCACTATTTCGATTTGAGCACAGCGCGACCATGGCGAATTTTATAAGTAATCAAAAATCTAAAAAGCCTGCGGTGGAGCTGAAAAAGGTGTTGCAGAATGGCAAAAGGTAAGTTGACATTTTTTATTTAAATGTATGTTTATAAGAATTTAGACTTTAAATTTTGCCCCTAGGCTTGTTTCACACGTGGAACTTGTCAGTGGTGTTATAAGTTGTACTTATAGTATTTTTGAGGGATTTCTTCTTATGTTCTATACACAGATAATAAGAGACAGATCGGTCAATAGGCGGGGCTTATCCAGAGAGCTCAAGTGGCGCCTGCGACAAGCGGTACCGGCATTAATCGATTAATTTAATATTTTTTAATCGAAATCCTTATAAATTTTTTTGTTGACGAAACTTGCAATATTTGATTTCGAAAGTAAACATGAAGTTTGTGTAAATCGTTTAATCGGACTCTTTTCAATTGTTTTCAAGAATTATATATCATTTTAACAGTGTCTTATTGCATTAAGGCACATTTTATCTTGTTTCTTCTCTATTTAGCAATGTATTGGAAAATCTGTGTTGCATTCTTGAACTTGATTTCTAAGCCTGATAGAATTCAGTATAATTCGCGTTAATTATAGGCGTATGTATTAAATTCAGATGAAAATGTATACTAGTATTGAACTAGTATGTGCGTGGGATCTGGGATTCATATTTGCAAAAGATGTGTTCGTTTAGATTCACGACGATTGCAACTTCATTTACACATCATGTTTGTTTTAAAAAGCCAAGGGATTATAACAAATATGTGTAGTTATTGAAATATGAGATTTAATAAAATCATTTAGATTCATTATTTACTTGTGTGATTCTTGATTACTTTATATTTAAGCTTGTATTTTTACAATCAAGTTTTTCATCATATGCGATCACGAAATTTTGTTGATGAACGAACCTTAATGATTTAATTTAAATTTTCTATTATAATAGCAAATTTTAAAAAATTGTTGAAAAAAAAGATATTTTTTAATTTTAAAAACCATTTAATGGGCTTATGTGATCGCCAAGGATCGCGATCCTGGTGATCATAATGGTCGATGGATTACGTCTTCGCAAAACGTCTCCATGGTTGCCAGACCTAAAAGCTTAACTGTAACCACAGTTTTAGTGCAGGTACCGTGGGTTGAGGGCGTTCGTGTCGTAGGCCGCCCATTGACCGGTCTGTCTCTTATTGTCTGTGGTTCTATATTCTAAAAAGAAAATTTTCAGAGTTTCGAGGGTCTATTACTTCAGGCATGAGTTTCTTACGGCGGAATCGCGATGTTACGCTTTTTACATATTTACTCTTAGTTTCGTTTTACTTGAAATATGCATTCTATGTATAGAGATATTAATCAGGCTAATATTGTACTATTTTTAAACAAGTCGTTATTGAAATCCCCAAAATATCGCGATTAATCTGGCTAATATTGTACTAATTTTAAACAAGTGTAAAGTTATTGAAATCCTTAAAATATAACTAAGGTAAATTGGTTCAATTCCGTTTTAGTTCCCGCTAAATATCCTAAATATCGCCATGTTTTTTGAAAGATATTATATTCGAAAGTCGACATATTTTTCTGATTTTTATTGAAAAACAATATAAACTAAAACGGCAACGACCAGTTTGTTTACAAAACGCGTGGTTTGTTTTGATCCATCTAAATTACTCGGTCCGGCCGAAAGAATTCATTTCAAACACGCTGTTGTTTCTTGTTTTTATGTTAGCGAGTTTGACTGGTATATTTGAAGCTTCTATAAGCTTCACTTTGTTATTGTAATCGATCTTTTTGGGTTTAAAAAGTAAGTTAACAGATAACTAGATCTATGAACGAATACTTTTTCAAAAGAACTGTTGGGATGATGTACTGTACATAATACATAGAGGTAGGTCTGAATCGAACGAATGCAGACATGACAAAAACCTATAATTTAAATAAATTAAGTAATTTGATTTTCAGATTCATAGTTTTGTCATTATACTAGTCATATATTCTCATATTTCAAGGTATTGATTCAAAAGTATAAATTATATCTGATATATATTCTGAACCTCACAATTGTTATTCCTTTAAACAGGTCAAACCCTGCAGCGACCCCATACTTTCAACTTCTACTGTGACGGAACAGCTTTGGAAGGTGTTAATTGTGGTGGAGTTAGCGGCCTCTGTCAAGCATCAGCTTTGCCAGCAACCCCTCTATTTTCATGTGACAGGGAATCTTTGGAGAGGCGCTCTGTGAGGCTGAGTCTGTGCGGCCTCTATCATCCATCAGCTTTGCCAGTGACCCCTCTAGTTGGACCTTCTCCATTGCTGTACTATACTGTGCTGTGATGTCTCGCTGTTAACTCTACGTTCGCTTTTGTGAAACTTCGCGTTCTCGGAGGTAACTCGCTGTGCCTATAGTGCTTTGTGGGGAATTGTGTTATAGCAAATCCCTCGCTTACTTTGACCCGTGATTGTATGAGAGTGTTTACTCGATGCCGACTAGGTCTGAAGGAAGAGGATGAGACGGAAGGTCTAGACCACAGAGTAAAGAGCTAACAGAGGGTCCATCTCCATAGACGCTAATGGAAACTTTTTTAACATGGGTTTTCGCATAGACTGTGGCGCCCTTATGTGATAACGTAGGAACTAAACCAGATAATAGGACGAAACGTTATTGACTCTCTACAATCGAGCTACAGCCGCATACAATCTCTCTCCCCGCAACCTGCCCTTTTTCAATTAACCCCGCCCACCTCGCCCGCTAGAGAGGGAAAAAGTTTTTATTCATTTCCCCAGTTTTCAAACAGCTTCGTGTATCTTTTGAGCATGCGCCGCGCCGGGGTAAGAGGAAATTTCTCCAACTTCTGCTTCTGAATTGGAAATAGCCTTTTACTGCGATGGATCTGAATAATTTCTTAGATGATTCTTATTTTTTTTATTAAACTAAAACAATGAGGTGATTAATTGAGTGATTATGATCAAAGTTTGCATTTTTTAGCATTTTGCAGAACAAAAATCTTTATATTTAGCAAAGTCTCTCTACTTTTTAAAATTTTAAAAAGGAAACTCTACCAAAAATAAACAAATGCAATTTTTTTTGACAATAAATGCATTAGATTGTGTTATATATTCAAAAACTTAATTCCATATAGTAGGGTGAGATAAAATGGATAAGAGTGATTTATAATATAAACAATTCTAATAAGCATAAATAAAACAATAGTATTATCAAAATGAAGATGTTTTTCTACAAAAATAAATAAAATACCACTTACCTACTAAACATCTATATCATCTAATTATTTGTTCAAAAATATTTATAAATAAAAATAGATAAAAATTTTCTAAGGTGAAAAGATTAAAAGAAACATAGGAAAAAATTCTTACTTTATATGAATTTCAACACAGTGAATGCAAGTAGTAACAAAAAAATTTTTATTGAATAGATATTTACAGATATTACACAAACTGGACAAGTTTTATAAATAGCATTTCTGATACCTTAAGGACTAGTTAGTTGAAGGGATTTATGCAAAAATATAAGACATTGAAATTAAATAAAATTATACAAGTGGGAAAATTCCCAGTTACAATATTACAGAATTTAATAAGAAAAATTAGTCACATTAATAATTTTTCGTGATTTCCAAGTCATTTAGAAATAAAGAATTTTTCCTTTTAAAAAAATTAACAGCAAATTTTAATGATTTAGTTAAACAAATTAAAAAGCTTTGACTTCCTTCAGGGATTTTGCCAACATATTCCACAATAGAATTTAGGATAGTACATATTTTCTTTATTTATAAAATAATTTATCAGATTATTGTTTATTTTAGTATCTGAGGGATTATAAGGCTTTTCCTTTCAAACACACTAATACTCAACTAAACTTAAAACTTTACATAAACTGACATAACTTTGAATAACTCAAAAAGGTACAATTTGACCATGCAGGGGTAATATAATGCAATCTTCTTGAAAGCTTCGAAAGCTTTGAATTCAACCAATGCAGATTCAAAATCCCCTGAAAGTTGATGAATTCATCAGATTTTATTTTCAAAATAAGTTTTATAAAGTGAAGGTAATTTGAACCTACTTAAATAATTAAAACTCCAAAAAAGTTTATCATGGCTTCATTTAAAATATTAATCAATAAACTGAAGGATATACAATAAAGGAAAGGAACAAAGACTTGATTTACAAGTCAACAGTAATTACAAGATATTCGTAGATCTAAATTATTCATAAAAACATAACTTAAAAACGAATAGAACATTAATTGTTTTTACAATAAAGTATCTCATTAAAACTCAGTAATAAAGTAAATCATTAAAAGGCAATAATAGCATTGACACCTACTTGCAACTTATTGGCTATAAGAAAGTTGCTTTATAAAAATAATAAATTGAATACTAATAAAAATTCAAGGAGTAAATTTAAGAAACAAAGTAGTACTCAGCCATTAGTAACATTCAATAACATAGTTAAACCAAACGATGTTTAATAAAAAGTAATAAACATTTTATTTACAGTTTAAGATTACTTTCAGACCATTTTAAAGGAAAATATACCCGTTTTTGCTTACTTTTTTCCATTTGAAAATCGGCAAATTTTAATTAATAGTAGTGTGTCTTTAATCATTTGCTTTTTTTCATTTGATGAACAAATATTATAATTTATCTAGTTTTTCAAAACAGTTCATTAAAAAATTATTTCCTACTTACTTTTTTATCCTTTTAAAGGAAAATCTTCATACCCAGAAGCCTCAATAAATTAATAGTCATCGGATGTATTCCTGAAATCACAACTGACTGGACGCCATTGTTTACTATTCAACAACAGTGATCTAAAAGCAAAAGGAAAGACATTTAAAAAAAGGCATTTTTATAATGAATGGATGAATGATAGGATTTAAGTAAATGAACAAAACAATGCTAAATGCGACTTACTTGGACAATGATGCAAATCATTTCGACGACCGCAATTAATGATGAGATAGCGAAGTTTCAACGTTTCAACGAAGAGAACGCGGCCATTAAAGTTTAAAAATAAAATTTAAAAAGGGAAAACTTTGCTTCTGACAGAGGGAAAGCTCGCAACCTGTAGGGAAAATTTCCTTCCCATGGGGAAAAACGAGAGAAACAACAGTGATTGCTAAATTAAAATGCAGCTTCCATACAAAGTTCCATATCCAATGAGAATCACTCGTTTCCTTTAGTTCCCGCCTACCCTGTTGATCCCGCCTACTCTGGTACCGCAGCGCCACTATGTGATAACATAAGAACTAAAGAGTAAAATCGCGTTTTGGACCCTCTGTTAGCTCTTTACTCTGTGGTCTAGACGAGGACGTATAGATCAGAGAATGGCCGATAGTACTTTACACAACTTATTATTCGAGAGATGGTAGCTTGAGCTGTAGTTGCATGATTTCCACTACAGCTAGAAAAAAAGACATTCTCCTGCAAGAGACTGACTGTTCGTTTTAAGCTCACTCCATCCTTTCTGAAGATTATAATCAGATAATTTAAAAGCGTGCTAAGGCGTCCACAACTTATTTGCCATCCTTCTGAGTAGATCAACAAGTGCCGTCTTTTGTAGTGGTTGGGGTGGACTTTGTAGGTCCTCTCTTAACCAAATGTGCACACAAAAGGAAAGCTACTAAGTTTTAATCTTACATTTGTTTATATGTGTGCACCGCCGCCAAAGCCATTCATCTCGAGCTCATTTCAGAGCTCTCAAAAAATGGGTTGGTAACACGAGCTGTCTCAAGTTCTGAACCCTGCCCGAGGTTCAATGGTATGTATATGTGATTCATAATTCTCTGTGTATCAATTGTAATCATAATCTTTAGAGGAGATTAGTTAAGAAAGTTTTCATATTACCCACTGATCGTTATAATTAAATGGTGTTGAAACCACCCTCCAAGGTTTCAAGGGGGGATATGTTTGAGTGTTAATTCAAAATAATCTTTATTATACATACTCTAGTGTTGAACCCAATTCACTGTGCTTCAATTGTAATTTATATTTAATCGTATTTCTACTTCCTTGTTTGTATCGAGTGAATTTTGTAACTGGGTTGGATCTCAATAAAGCATGAACCATACATGTGATTCTTCCGCCAATGGGCTGAAATACGCCAATTTCCTTAGCAAAATTAAAATCCGACAATTTGATTTGCAAAACTGAAATTCTACTTTCTTATTTTCCAACAGTTTTATACTGAAAACTCTGACCGCTAGTGTGGCCCCAGTATTAAATTTTAAGAAAAATAAAAAAAAAGAATTAAACAAATATCGAAGTAATATGAAAATTAGTTATGATTTTTTTAAGCTAAAAATATGAATCTAGCATATCGAATCCTAAATTTTGAGCTATATACCTTGTCTTGGGTTATGCGCCATGAAAACCCGACCAACCTAGATCTCGTGACGTAGAAGCCGATGGACCCCCTCTACTTAAAATGAAGAAAAATTTAGGTGCCATCGATTTTTTTAAAGATATTTTCGGCCAATTTTTTGTCTGTAATCACATGTATGATGAACATGAACTGCGCTGTTTTATCGTGTCACTGGAGTGTGAGTTGTGTCGAACCTAGGCATACCCAACTTCCCCCTGTCCAGCGGATATTGGACGGAACCTTGATAGGCAGTAGGGCGTTTTGGAATAGGGAGACCGGGGTACAATGGACCACCGGGCACAGTGGACCACCCCCTGTTTTTTATATTTATTTTGTGTATATGTTTTTCAAATTTAGTTATTTTGATGGCAATCCTACAGCAGTCAGAACAAACCAAAATTCATGTTAGTACTTGACTAATAAGCCATTTTATTCCTGTTAGTCTGTTTAAGGTATACAAAAGTAAATTTTTTCCTTCAAAGTTGAGTGCGATTTTTCACTGAAGATTTTTGATTTGGAAAACTTTGCTAATCTCAATCTTAAGATAAGCTATTATACTATTGTATCCCATTTAAGTTAAGAAGTTACATTTACATTTTATATATTTTTTAAAATTATTTTTGCTAAATCTCTATCCGGGGTATAATGGACCACTTTATATGGGGTACAATCAGTGGCGAATCCAGGATTTTTGTCTGGGGGGGGCTGAGTTTCACAAATAACTTAATTGCTATTATGGGCTGTGTCAAATATTAATGTAAGCAACTGAAAGGGGAAGGGGGGTTGCCAGTGCCGTAGCCAGATTTTTGTTTAGGGGGTACACAACATATTTTCTGAGGTCTAATCTTAACCCATTAATGCCCAACTTTTTATTTTTCTTAAATATTTGGTAAACACATAGTAAATAGCCCCAAAACAACTGGAAAAATAGTGAAAAAAATTTAAGGTTAAAATTTTAATTTCTACACCAAAATTAAAAAACGTCCCTAAAAAGGGACGTCAGGCACGAATGCCCCCGTTGTTTTTAACTATAGTAAACGCATGGTAGAAAACTTTTTTAAAGCCTCAAAAACATCTTCTGCCTTTTTAAGTGCAGCAAAAGTGATCGGAACCATACTGTAACATGAATATGAACAAAAAATATTAATTATTTATCCAATTAACTGTAAAATTATCCCTAATTAACGTAATTTGAGCATTTTTTATGCTCTAAAACACGTTTTTTCCTCCCAAATCTATGTTAATTGCAAATTAATTAAGGTTTTTAATTGAAAAAGGCATTCTTTGCTTATGTGATACCTAATATTAAGTATTAATTACTTTTACACACCTCAAATCCATCAGAATATCTCAATTTGTGGAGTTTAAGTCTTTCAAATGCCCATACTTTTTTCATTTTATTTAATTTAATTGTGCGGAACACGAATTTCTCCCCAAAAATCAAGCATTAGTGGGATGTGCATTAGCAAGCCAGATGATATAGATTGATCTGCAGTATAGAACACAATGATTAGCAACATCTTATTAGAAAAAAAGCCGAAAATTTATCACAAAAGCGACTTTTTCGGCAATTTTAATGACAAAAAGTCATTATAACTAATAATTATTAAACTTTTAATTAAAATACAACCGGAATATATTTGCATAGGTAAAAATTATAGTAAAATAATTAATTTTTCCTTTTAATTAATATAAATTAATTAATTCCTTATAATTTAAGACTTTTTATTCCATTAATTTGGCAGAAATAACAGTATTTTCTAAAAAAAATAAACAAAAATAATAAATTTATGAGCTAAAATTAAAGTAATTTTATAAATATCAGTTATTTAATTCATTTCATAAGAATCAAACGTGTTTTTATGAAAAAATAAAGGAAACACTAGCATTTCACTATGGGGAAAACCACGGGGGCATTCGTGCCTGACGTCCCTTTTTAGGGACGCTTTTCGAGGGTCCAAAATAAGGTCAAGATAAAATATTTTGGAAAAATAAAAAAACACCCCAACTGATTTAATGTATAAACAGTAATATATATCGGCATTGAAATTTTCTTAAAATAACAACTAGGATTTTTAAGCTTTTACTTTTAAAATTTTTAAAAAAGCACTTTTCTGAAAAATTCTATCTTCCAACTTTAAAAAAAGTGAAATTTTTTAAAAATTCTGCTTTCTTCTTGTGTTCTTTATGTTCTATGAAGATCAGAGATACATCAGTGCAAATTTTGATTCAAAGGAACAATTTTTGTAGAAATAGGAGGATTTTTAAAAAACGTCCCTAAAAAGGGACGTCAGGCAGTAATGGGTTAAGAATACTAAGTTTTAGGTGAGATGACTTCGTAAGGTTTTAATTTTGGTGCACTAAATTTCAAAATTGTGTAAAAATGTCAACTCCAAGGAAAAGGGGGGTCTGGGGGTCCCCCCCCAGAAAAATTTTGAAAATTTGCCCTTCAAAATAGTGTTTTAGCTCAACTTGAAACCAAAGAGCACCACTCATTGTAAGCGGCAGAATTTTCAAGTAAAAAAGTTTAGAGTATTATGAATTGGAAAATTTCCAGGGGTTTTTAGGGGTTCCTATTCCAGAAAAATTTTTGAATTTTGCCCCTAAAAGTGGCATTTTAACTCATGTTGAGACACTTTAGGTAACATCAAAGAGGATCGGATCACTCCTTGTATAAATCCCTAAAGTTTCAAGGAAAAACCGTACTCATTAGATGCCAAAATTTCGAGGGGGTTTGGGGTCTTCCCCCAGAAAAATTTTGGAATTTTTACCCTTAAAAGTAGGGTCCCATTTCATTTTAAGACCCTTTGGGTAACACCACCGAATGTTCGCAGCGTGTTGAAATTTCTTTTTCGGCTTTATTGCTATTGCCAAAACTTGAATGTCTTATTCCTGGGGGGGGCTGCAGCCCCACAGCCCCCCCCTCTGGATTCGCCACTGGGTACAATGGATCACTTAGTTATGCATTTTTATAAGTGAATAAAATTAGTGGAATTAAGAGTTTACTTTTTTACTTTAATAATTACTAATTATTCAATCTATAACAATTCCCATTCTTAATTGCTATTGTTTTACACTTACCTGTTACTTTTCTTTCCTGTTAAGGTTAATTTTCTTTACTGATTTAAGTCTTGTCATATATTTAATCCCATCTCATATTTAAAAATAAATAAATAATCACAAAGTGAATATTTGTTAGATAATGTGGTTGTAATTAATTCTGCTACTCTATTTTTATTTATTTACTATTATGTATTCAAATAATGACATTTTTACTGTCCTTAATGAGTGTTTATAGTGAATCAAAATTATGATATCAGTAATGGGAAATTTTAATTAATTATTAATGTTTGAAATGTTTCCAATGAAACCTAAAGAAATGTTATGAACATAAAATATTACTGATAAAAATTTTCTGACACCTATTCTATGATGTGTAATTGTTTTCCATATATCAGCAATGCGATTTCCATTTGCTGGATTTAATATTCGTCAAAATTAGTATCATATGTATAAATTATGTAACCAAAATAAACCAATTTATCATTTACTATATGTTTTGTACCATTAAAAAATGTATTTACTTCATTTATTTCAAAACAGTCAAAGTGGTCCATTGTGCCCCGTGCTGTGGTCCTTTGTACCCCGATACCGGGGTACAATGGACCACTTTGTCACTTGCCATTTAAAAATTTTTATAAAAAAAAGTAAGCATTATATTTACTTTTCAGTGGATGTTTTATGAACCTGAATATATGGTTAATATGTATTCATGTTATCCAATTTAGAAAATAAGTAGTTTGCTCATAATGAGTCAAAATTTACAAAAGTGGTCCATTGTACCCCGGTCTCCCTATACATGATTTTGTGTAAATAATTTTAATAGTTATGAAATAATTTTTTTTGGGATATTTTTTCCCAGCAAAATTTATCTTTCAAACATATGCCTCATTTAATATAGTGATTTTAAAACAGTTTTCAATTTAATTTGACTTTCTGTTATTTATGATGAGTTTTTATTGTATAATCTAAATCTTTAATATTCTTCTAATTTAAGTTACTATATACCTTATTTTTTCCATTTAATTTTAGTAGTTTTTGGAGAATATTTTTGAAAATTATCCTCTCAGAGAACAGAGAATATATTCAAGAGTGTTCTCTAAAAGATTATTACTGATAATTTTACAACTACTTCTGGCCAATGTAAATTAGTGCATTGTATAGTATTAGGTTTTAAAATTAACACTATTGTTTTACTTCTTTTCAATTCTACTTTAATGTTGAAAATGATGGGGAATTCAAATTTAAAAAAACTATTTTAATTCAGAGGTTGTTTGCATTATTTATTTTTGTTTTTGTCTTGTATATATTGTCTCAAATAAAATGCAATTATTATCTGGTCGACAATATTTGTATTTATTTTCTAAAGGTTGTATCTAATATCTGCTTATTACCTCAGTAGTTAATAATTAGTTTTTCTATTTAAGATGAGGTTCCGATGGGTTTGAGTTTTACATTTATATGATGGGGAAGATAAAAATGGATTATAGACAATTGTTAACATACAGTATTAATTCTACATTCAAGAAGTTCCAGAAATTCATTGGAAATTTAAATTTCTATCTTAAAGAAATCAATTTCACAGTTTTAAAACATTAAAATTGCATAATTTAAAAATAAAATTCCATTATAATGAAACCAAATTAGAAATTCTAGCACACTTAAGGTTTCAATATTTTTTATGTACTGAATTTGAAAATATTCGTGAAATTCAAATAAAAAATTTTATAAAAGCTGCTTTAAATCAAAATTGGAGCTGCAAATAACCAGGTAAGTGTTTAACAATTATTTTCAGAATGGTTTTATGCTAAAAATGTGTAAGCAAAGTTTAACCTAGATTGATTTAATGAAGCATTAATTTAATGTTTCATTATATTTAGTTCGGTGACTGAAAATGCAATAAATGCTTGATTGACTAAATCTAAATATATGCTGAAACTTCTACATCTATGTAACTTCTAATATATATAATAGAATGCTTATAACTTTTTTTAATATTTATATGAAATCAATAAAATGGAATAGTGAAGTATTTGTTTTAAAAATACAGAATAATATTAATTAAAATGACATATCTCATTCTCATCCCCACCATTGAAATTGAAAAATAATAACAATAACCGCATCACTCATTTCTGTCGCAGGAGTAAATTCGTACACAAACGCATAGAAATAAGTTCTTGAGCAATATACTGAAAGATTTCCATAGAAGAGATGTAAAATTAAATAAAAGAATGATTCCTTTTAAAAACCTGAAATAAAATAATAATATTTCTAAATAATAATGAAAACACGTCATATTTTTTATTCGAAGTTGCTTCACGACACCTTCCGAGGTGTCGTGTACGATGCTTCGTTTACGAGCGAATAAACGAGACCCTTCACGAATTCGTGAAGCTTTCGAAGGGATTGTGTTAGGGACATTTGACGGTTCTTCGTTATGTGACGTCATTGGTACGTTAAGACGGGTTCGTGTAGCTAAACGAATGGATCGTGCTAGAGCCCCCGATCTCTCTTATTTAACTTAATGCTATAAATGTATCGTTTTAATGTGATAAACACAGTGTTTAATA
This sequence comes from Tetragnatha versicolor, assembly GCA_024610705.1. Taxonomy (NCBI): domain Eukaryota; kingdom Metazoa; phylum Arthropoda; class Arachnida; order Araneae; family Tetragnathidae; genus Tetragnatha; species Tetragnatha versicolor. The sequence goes on from JANDEH010000005.1 coordinate 29,625,487, forward strand.
TACTCAAATGTTAAAGCAACGTTTGTTTTTACAGAATTTAAAAATTTAAAAACAGCAGACACTTGTTTCGGGTATCAATGGATCCCCTTCGTCAGTACTGAAAGACAATGTAAACATTGAATCGGCAATTTATACAAAACGTGAAGGCAAAAAGTTACAGTTTAAGTGAAAATACAGTTTGAGTGAAAACAAAATACAGTTTGAGTGAAAACAAAATACAGTTTGAGTGAAAACAAAATACAGTTTGAGTGTGTTTTCACTCAAACTGTATTTTCACTTAAATTGTAACTTTTTGCCTTCGCGTTTTGTATAAATTGCCGATTCGATGTTTACATTGTCTTTCAGTACTGACAAAGGGGATCCATTGATCCCCAAAACAATTCTCTGCTGTTTTTAAATTTTTAAATTGTGTAAAAATAAACGTTGCTTTTTCATTTGAGTATATCAACAATTGCACAAGATTTTTTTCGCTACAGTGTTTAATGTTATTACAATTCGTACATATCCCCTACAAAAAAAGCATCTCATAGAGTTCTTTTTCTTCGAAGTTTCTATGCTGGATTGTCAGTTTTTATTATGGTTTTTAGAAGAAATCATCTGCCGTTCGTTTCCCTAATAGCCAGGTGACCAAAATGTGACTCGTTTGTGACCTTCACTTTGAGGTCACGGGCATGACCGTGAAGTCACCAGGACCCGTTATTGACAGCTTAATGTCCGCAATTTGTGACCCACATCTGTGACCACTTGTGACGTCCTTGTGAAGTCACAGTACAACCGGATTGTGACTACGTGACGCGAATGCGACGTCGCAGAGAAGACTCGTTTGTGACCTTCACTTTGAGGTCACGGGCATGACCGTGAAGTCACCAGGACGCGTTATTGACAGCTTAATGTCCGCAATTTGTGACCAAAATCTGTGACCACTCGCAACGTCCTTGTGAAGTCACAGTACAACCAGAGTGTGACTACGTGACGTCGCAGAGTAGTCACGATGTGTACGTCACTTGATGACCTGATTGTGACGTCGCAGTGTCACTTGATGACTTGATTGCGACGTTGCAGTCACTTGATGACTTGGCTGCGACGTCGCAGTGACTGGTATTCGACACGTTGCCGTGCAGTGGTCACCTCATGACTTGAATTTTACTTCTTTGTTTACATAACATTTTAAATATATTTGCTTTAATCCATGCTTAATAATGAAATAGTAATTTCCTCCCTAATAGTGTCACTCACCATTTTATTTTTCTATTTTGTCGGTTTATATACATAGCAGATTAATTTTTATCCTATTGCTAACTTGTCTACATTCAGAAAAACTTTAGTGGGCACCTAATGACTTAAATTTGAACCCTTTTAGAAAAACCTCGATATTCTAGCATAAAAAATATACCTTGAGCAACAAGAAAAGGTTTGCGTCCAGCCTATTTTTTTTATTTTGATGTAGTAGTTATATTACATTTCCTAAATCAAGCAGCACAAAAATTTTTTCTTAATAATTGCATTTTTACCAGCAGTTGTTCTAAGTTTTACTATTTTATCTTTACTTTTTAAACAAGCATTTAATTGTTGCAATAAATTTATTTTCCAATGAAACAAAAGATAATGCTTATAACATTTAAAAAACATTTATTTATAGCTTTAACATTTCAATTTACATCTTTATTCTTCACTTCAGGCAGACCCTTTTCTTCAATCATCAGATACCTCCCTAATAGTGTCACTCACCATTTTATTTTTCTATTTTGTCGGTTTATATACATAGCAGATTAGATTAGATCTGAAAAAGAAATAAAACATGAAATAACAAAAAATAACTAATAATGATAATTGAAAAACCACTTAAAAAGGCCCCAGCCTAGTGTAACCAACCATACAGTAACTATTATGCTCTTTTCAATAACCTAGTTTTTAAAAGCTTTCTTTTTAATCTGATTGATTGGGATTTAAAAATAGATTTTTAACTAACTTATTCCCAGTGAGCTAGGTTCACTTCCTGACCATGTGATGGAATGAATAGTTCATTAATGTTTACAAATAGTAATTTAAACACATTAATGAACATTGTTAGTTAAAGTTAACTTTTGTGAAAGTTTGTCTCTCCCATCTTCCACTATTGATTAGGGACAATTCCCTACTCAATATACAGGGTGTTTCAAATAGAGTGAGTGTAATAATAGGATTTAATTTTTTAAATATTCCCCTGACACATACTTTCAATCACAAATTTTCATATTAAGAAGTGAAAAATTAGACGAGACTAGTTTATGCTCTATGAGGGAGGTCCATGCCCCCCCCAATTTTAATGAACCATGTATTATAAAATTTCCATTATCAAACTATTTATTCCCTGAATAAGTAACAAAAATTTACCACTTTATAATCACCCTTTTTGAAAGCAATATAGGGTTCATCTACAAATTTCAGTTGAACCAGTGTTTAGACGGTTACAGCATGGTTCCCACTCTTTGAAAACATTGAAAATCAAGGACTTTCAAGTACTTTTCAAGGACCTCGACAAAGTTTTTCAAGGACCTTTTTCGCAGACATTTAAAAATTAGTCGAATTTCAAAACAAGACTTTTTCCCCGCATACAATCGGAACGAGAGGAGAAGTTGCTCTTGACTGTCAGTTTGTAAAACTGGCCACAAGTTATGTTCATAAGAGTAGTTTTAAAGAAAATTTCTAGAAAAAAACAAAGAAAGATCTGGAGAAATTAAGTTCGATTAGTGGCCGAGTGAAAATTCAAGGACCTTCCAGGACCTAGAACGTTTTTCAAGGACTTTCAAGTACCGAAATTTAGCCTTAAAAAATTCAAGGACTTTTAAGGACCGTGGGAACCCTGTACAGGAATAAATTTGTGTCAAAAATTAATTTGTGACGGCCCCACAAAAAAATTATACATGCATTTCTCGGTGAACTTTGAAAATATTGAGATAGTTTTTTGTCTTACTCAGAAAATGAAAAAGAAAATTTGGCTAATTGAAAATTTTAAACTGCAGGGACCTTATAATAATTTATTTTTTGCATTTCCATAAAAAATTTCATGGAGTGTCAACTTGTATAATCAAATTCGACACCTCTTAAAAGGAAAGAAAAATCCTATTGTTACACTCAATTTAAAACCCCCTGCATAGATCCCTTGATTTTGTGCTTTAATTGAAGCGGAATACCCATTGAAACAAGACGGGTTGAGCCATCCCCCAAAAAGTTTACTGTGCTTTGCAATATTAATGCCGTTTAATTCAAATATTAATTATTAATAAATATCCTTCGCACAACAAAAATTGCTATACTTTTATTTTGAGGGTCAAATTTTAAAAATACCCATGGAAAGATTTTTTTTTATCCAACTCTGGGCCAATATTTTAATGTTACCTCGAACATTTAAAGTCTATATTTCCAAAAATATTTAATTTCCGGTAAAAAAAAGGGTAATTTTTTTAAATACAGCATTGGTTAAGGCAAAAAAATTAAATATTTTGAAAATTTTTAAAATGTAGTCTTAACACAGCAAAAAATAGCTATCTATACCTTCTCTCTTTTTAAGGGTCAAATTTCCAAAAGAAATTTATGAGGAAACACCAAAACATCCTTTTAAATAAAAATGAAACCTAATATTAATCATAGTTGCTACTCTTCAAAAATTGCAAGATGGAACTTAAACCTATCATTTTCCCGCAGTCTAGCAATTTTTTTCAAATTGAAGAAAAACTACAGAATTACCTTATGAACAATTAAATAGTTCCTTAAATTTTAAGCTAAAGCTGTATTTGAGTAAAACCGGCTTATTTGTGAGCAAAATGAGCTACATAAGTACTGAAATTTTGTACAAATAGCTGCCATTTGATCAGCTTACTTTGGGTTTCACTATACTCGGGACAGAATTCCATTCACAGAACTTTAAAAAAGACGGAATTCCGGTACCAGAACAGAAGTGTGGCACTCATGTTAACAAACACTAAAGACAAAAGTTACTTACATTTTACTTTTTCAAACATTTTTGTTCGCCTTTTTGACAGCAAACATCAGCAGCCAGCCCAATGCAATTGAGGTGGGCCTGCAATAATTCAATTATTACAAATCTTATAATTTAGACAGGAGGCTGAATTGAAAAAAAATTATTAGTATGTAATATATCAGAGTTTTGTAAATCCGTCTAGGCAGGAATTATAAATACCTGGGCCATCTCTAGGAAAATTAAAATATGTTCCCCTGAAGTATTTACTATCTGGTACCAAATTTTTTTGAAAATTTTTAAAATTACACTTGGGACAACAAAAAAGCTACACCATCTCTCAAAAATTTCCAACAGAAATTCATGGGGAAACCCAAAAACACCCTTTTAAAAACAAATATTAACTAACACTAAAGACAAAAGTTACTTACATTTTACTTTTTCAAACATTTTTGTTCGCCTTTTTGACAGCAAACATCAGCAGCCAGCCCAATGCAATTGAGGTGGGCCTGCAATAATTCAATTATTACAAATCTTATAATTTAGACAGGAGGCTGAATTGAAAAAAAATTATTAGTATGTAATATATCAGTTTTGTAAATCCTTCTAGGCAGGAATTATAAATACCTGGGCCATCTCTAGGAAAATTAAAATATGTTCCCCTGAAGTATTTACTATCTGGTACCAAATTTTTTTGAAAATTTTTAAAATTACACTTAGCACAACAAAAAAGCTACACCATCTCTCAAAAATTTCCAACAGAAATTCATGGGGAAACCCAAAAACACCCTTTTAAAAACAAATATTAACTAACACTAAAGACAAAAGTTACTTACATTTTACTTTTTCAAACATTTTTGTTCGCCTTTTTGACAGCAAACATCAGCAGCCAGCCCAATGCAATTGAGGTGGGCCTGCAATAATTCAATTATTACAAATCTTATAATTTAGACAGGAGGCTGAATTGAAAAAAAATTATTAGTATGTAATATATCAGAGTTTTGTAAATCCTTCTAGGCAGGAATTATAAATACCTGGGCCATTTCTAGGAAAATTAAAATATGTTCCCCTGAAGTATTTACTATCTGGTACCAAATTTTTTTGAAAATTTTTAAAATTACACTTAGCACAACAAAAAAGCTACACCATCTCTCAAAAATTTCCAACAGAAATTCATGGGGAAACCCAAAAACACCCTTTTAAAAACAAATATTAACTAACACTAAAGACAAAAGTTACTTACATTTTACTTTTTCAAACATTTTTGTTTGCCTTTTTGATAGCAAACATCAGCAGCCAATTGAGGTGGGCCTGCAGGTTAAAGACATCAGTTAATTCAATTACATATTACAAATCTTATAATTTAGACAGGAGGCTGAATTGTAAAAAAAAATTATTAGTAATATATCAGTTTTGTAAATCCTTCTAGGCAGGAATTATAAATACCTGAGCCATCCCTAGAAAAATTAAAATATGTTCCCCTGAAGTATTTATTATCTGGTACCAAATTTTTTAAATTACTCTTAGCACAACCAAAAAAGCTACACCATCTCTCAAACATTTCCAACAGAAATTCATGGGGAAACCCCAAAACACCCTTTTAAAAAAACTAATATTAAAACTAACACTAAAGACAAAAGTTACTTACATTTTACTTTTTCAAACATTTTTGTTTGCCTTTTTGACAGTAAACATCAGCAGCCAATTGAGGTGGGCCTGCAGGTTAAAGACATCAGTTAATTCATGATTAATTCAATTGTATACAGGGGGGCTGAATTGTAAAAAAAATATTTGTAAGTAGGTAATAAATCATATATCCTCTAAAATCTGGTTTTTCGCTCAAATCATATTAGAATCAAAAATATTTTCAACAACTCTGAATAAGAAAATTCATATGATTTTACGGTATTTTTCCATTAGCTAGGTGCAAATGTCGCCAATTGCGAACCAAAAGCGAGCCAGTCGCCAAGAAAAGCGAATGTCTAACGGAAAAATTCTGCCAAATTCTTCATTATTTGGCAATTTTATGCTTGGGCCCGGCTGACAGAAAAATACCAATTTTACTTTAAAATCTTGGTTCTTACGTATTATACCGTCGACTGTGTGGCTGAATACGAAAACTTTAACAAAGCCTATTGACTTTTCTATAGCTGTGACGTTGATTTGGGCAGCCGCTGAAGTTTTTACGGTGTAATACGCAAGTACCAAAATTCCTTTTAAAAACACACAAAACTTTTAGCAAAAAAACCTGACAGCACTGAAATTTAATTCGAATAACGCTTGAAAAAATTTACGCAAACGAAGCTATAATACTTATACAGCTGCATCACGCAAAGGCAAAGAGTGATTGCAATGGAAAGAATTTCCTCCCCGAACCAGCATGACGAAAGCTTCAGTTTCTCAGTTGTAGTGCTGTTGAAAGTGAATTTTTCGAAAAGAATGAAAAACTCCTAAAAAATTCAAGATGTACTTTAGGATAAGCCAGGCGGAGGTGAAAAGTTTGAAGCTAAACTGCTCAAAACAATTAAGTAAAGAAATAAAACACTGTTAAAATATCTCAATTGCAGTTTGCTCCATATTTCATTGTTTTCATTATTTAAATAGAAGGGAAGCTTGAAAATCCTCCAGAATAAGCTATATTTTTAAGTAGATTTTTTTATCAATACTTTCTTTCCTTTGTTTTGATTAATCTAATCGAGGTCTAAATTCTAGAAAAGAAGTACAGGAGCGTTACTATTTCGGTGCATCAGTTAAAATGCAAATATTTACTGAAAACCAAGTGCAATTCAGGGTGTAATTTAAGCCCTGAATCTAATTAATTTACTTTCACTGAGACTGCTCGAGCTCGTGATTAAATGTCCTTTATAAAGTATATTGAGGATTTAACTTACTTGAAATAGGAAGACATGCCGCCGACAAGGTGCAAATGGCGACAAAATAAACATCCACTTGGTGTTGCCATTAGCAGAAGTAAAATCCAATAAATCCCAGGCTTTGCGGGGCTCTATTTATAAAATAAAAATTTTACCCGATTGAAAACATCAAGCTTTCAAAAGGAATCTTAAAGAAATTTTAAAAATAATTAACATATTTTCAAATAGCTTTGAAGGTAACAGGAACGACATAAATGTACAGCCCATCCATTCTGTTGATAGTGCATGCGTGGGGTTATCTCTCTCTCTCTTAATATTTAGGTAAAATTACCCTCGCTCTGCTATATTTTTCATTAATAGTTTACAATATTCAATTATTTTCCTTCAATTTATATACTAATGCATGCCTTTTTCCAGGGGCGTCATTTCAGTTTTTGGTTGGGGGGGGGGCAAGGAATTTTTTTTAATTGGGTCTATACCTTGCTGTAACTAGGGTTTTTTTCGCGGGAGTTGCCTGAACTTCATTTTTAAGGTAATATCATGTCAAAATTTCACAACGTTAACTCCAAAGAAAAAGGGGGGTCTGGGGGTTCACCCCCAGAAAAATTTTGAAAATTTGGCTCTTAAAGTAGTGTTTTAGCTCGTTTTGAGACCCTTTGGGCTGCATCCAAAGAGAACAGTTTCTTGTAAACCACATAATTTTCTAGGGAAAAGAGTAGTAAATAAACGTCAAAGTTTTAAGGGGGCTAGGGGTCCTCCCCCAGGAATTTTAATTCCCCTTTACACTAGGGTTTTATCTCTTTTTCAAACTCTTTGGGGGAACTTCGTAAGAAAAAATCTTCTTGTAAAAGGAATGGTTTTCAAGGATGAAAACACTAAATAAGAGACATGAAAATTTTAGAGGGGGTTCTGGGGGTCCTCCCCCAGAAAATTTTTGAAATTGAACCCTCAAAAGTAATGTTTTAACTCCTTTTGAGACATTTTGAGTTGCACCCAAAGCTCCTTGTGGAAGTTACAGAATTTTCAAGGGACTTGCAGCTATTTTTCACATTACAGTGGAAACCTTGGGGGGGGCGGATGCCCCCCCCCTGCCCCCCCTAAATGACGCCCCTGCCTTTTTCTATTTTCTTGTGCGGACAGTTTATTATTTACAGGAATTTCACTGTCCAGACAATGCTTTTTTTGTCGTTTTAAACCCAATTAAGTGCTTTTAAGTTTTTTCTTTGACATAATCTTAAAGAGGACTTCACAATATACATCATATCAAATTTTCAGGCGATTTGTTACATATTTAGGGGTTTTATTTTAAAGGCGAATAAGAAAACGGTATTTTGAGTAAAAAACACAAGTCCGAAAAAGTCCAATTATTGGTATTTAATAATAAGTAAGAATTTTTTTTAATTTTTATTATGGGAGTAGAATGATATAGTAAGCTTTTTCCAAAAATTTGAGTTGCCATGTTTGTTCTGGCGTCATCCAGGAATTTTTGAACACAAAAGTGATTAACTTGTCTTGATAGGAATCCACCACATTTTTTGGGCAATGAGAAAAAGGAGGAATGGGTAAAAATATAAATAGACCCCCAAGTGTCATACATCATCGTGTTCACATCAATTAGTAGATTAAGAATATGTAAAGCATAAGGGGATTGCCTCCTTATTTCGGGAGTTTTTCCGGTTTTATTGGAAAACTTTAATTGGGCGTCACGCCCTTAATTTTAAAGGTAGGGTTCTGAAATTTTAGTATGTATACCTCCTTAATATTTCCTATTGAATGGTGTATTACACTAAGGGGTTAGACCCATATTTCGAGGTTTTGAGACAACGTGCTCGTTTTTATTTTCCATTTCTAATGCTCTCAACTCTTTATTTGCAGAAGAAACGGTGTCTCTTAAACAAGATTTTAAGAGTTCTTCAAGATTAAGCTTATAACTAAGCTCTCTGAGGATTATTTCGGGAGAAATCCATGATAACATGTCTTGGATAACCAAAAAATGAATTATCTGGATTGCGCAAATTTTATAACATCTCTTAGTGAAACCTATTGTTCGAAACCGCTTTTTATATGCTTTCAGAAAATATAAACCACTTAGCTAGGCTTTCAATATATCCGGAGCTATTCAACGTCCAAGTTAGTACATTTAGGCTTAATGTGCCATCAGGCTGACGAAAATTCACAATACCTACAAGGTCTGGGTTTGCGCATGCGTCACAAAGAAGGACATATTTGAGATCTAAACAAGTTTCCAAGTACTGTATCCCCGCTGGCTCAGTGGTGTAACGCGTGCTTGACATGCGGCAGGTCGCGGGTTCTAATCCCAACCTTAAACATTTTTTTAATATTTCCGAAAAATAGTTATATTTTTACTCCAGAAAATGTAAAAAATATACTACAGGACCTGTGGATAGCACAATATTATTTTATTGAATTTCAAATATAGTAAATAATCATCTTTGCTGAAATTCATAATTTTTATTCCATCGTCCAGGAAGCAGAACTTAAAAGCTTTTACCACTTGCAACCCCCCACCCAATATATTTTTATCTGATTTTTATTATCATCAGTCATTATGATTTTTCTTTATTTGCCAAAAATTATTTACGATACGCGTATGCGACACCAACGAACAATGTTTTCTTATATAATAATTTCATTACAAAGAAAGTAGCCAATATGGTTCCGTGGGTAGAGCACGCTCTTGGCTTTCGGAAGGTCCCGGGTTCGATTCCCAAATTCCGATCTTTATAGTTTTACTCAAGAAATATAAAAAATATTCTACAGGACCTGTGGAATAGCACAACAGCATTTTATTTAATTGCAAATATATTAAATAATTTTCTTTCCTGATTTTCATAATTTTTATTCCATCTTCACGCTTTCGCATATTTGAAAAAATAACAAATAAAAATAAAAATACCCTAAATCTAGTACAAAAGTGTTTTCGAAAAAAACCATGGTTGTACGAGGCCAGAAACGTTGCTACGCTATCTAGCGGATATGCTTTTAAGGTCCCCTATCCAGTCGCAGCTGACTGATGGATTCATAATACTATACAATCCATGTGTAATGTTATTTCTGCAAATTAACACGATGCACTTGCATAAGGTCCCCTTTGGAGATTTAACTTATTACAGATATTTATATATTTTAGACAGAGATTTTAATGCTGATAACACGTATTTTTTCTAAAATTAGAAAAAATTAAACAAAATTCACAATTGCTTCAAGTTTCAAATTTTTAAGTATTTTCAGGTTATTTTGTAAATTTTTTACTTGAAATCAGAAATACCTCAATATAATCTTACAAAAACAAATCGTCACTAATCGGTCACACGGTGAAATCACAGAGACGTCACGCGGTGACTTAGGGGTGACGGTCACCTCGAGGAGTCACAATGACGTTGCAGAGTGTTCACACAAGTTCTATTAGATGGTGGTCACAATGTGACCTCTTTGTGTAGACGCATTTCAGTCACTCTGTGACCTGTGACTTGTGTGACCCTCAGTGACCTTATAGTGACGTCACTGTGACTTTTGTGCTATTAGGGTTGTTGTGCAAATCGTCTGCATCACATTGATTGAAGGTAAACAGATGTAAACGCACTGCTGTATTCATCTGCGTCGCTTAGTAATTTTGATTGCAGTTTTTTAATACCTGAATTTAGATTATTGTGATTGCGATGATTGCGAGTGGTGGTTCAACAGAAAAAAATTATATTTTTAAAGGGAGAGAATGGAGAATTTGAATCGCTTCTATATATTAGATAAAACGACCCTAAGAAAGTAAAATTTCCAATATGAATCAATTGTATCTAAAGTGCGCATACTATCAATCATATTTAATGCAGTAAACACTAAATATAAGGGTTTTATTTTATTAGAATAGGGTCCATGAATTCCCTTTTTTATGAAAAAGTAACATTAAAAATAGTAAACATTGTATACGCAAAATCCTTGAATAATGAACCCAGTTTTAAAAGGCACATACTATACTATATTAATATAACAGATATAATGGTTTGATTCCGTCATTTATTTCATAAAGCTAATAAAACTGGCACATTCAAAAAGCAGTTTCAACTGTAAATAGTAATTGTAACAACTGTGAATAATTTGTAGTAAATACTACTGTTTTAAATATTTGAATCTACTTTGAATTTAATTTAAAATGTGGTGTAAAATCTTAAGCACCCTCATTTAAGTATGATGATTACAAAACACTTTAAATTTCCACCGAAGAAGATTTGCGAAAGTCATTACCATCAAATACTCGCACAACTAAGTGTCGATCGAACTGGTTTTTTTGGATCAGGGAAGTAATCAGTTAAATCAGTATGATTGATGAAACTATTACCTTAAATTTCGATCTGAAAACCCCATGTGATTTATGTAATTTTGGAAGACTTTTACAATCAGACTTCACAATTTTTTCTTTTACAATCAGACAATCAATTTTCAAGACTTTTATCAATCAACTTCGTTTTAATGATCATTTACGATCTAAAACTACATTACTTTAAAAATCTATTTCCAATTTTAAAAATGCTTCAAATAGTTTATTATAAGGTAACGAGGGTTGCTTGCTACTAGTTTCGCCTTTGCGGTCGTATGCTGGCGACCGTTTTCAGCCTTTTCCCTGTAAGTTTTCAAACTTTAAATTTGAGCCATGGCTTTATTTAATGACCAAATTAAATAAAACTGGGTATTTAGTGTTTAAATGGTATGGTCTTTTATTTGCGGGAATAAAAATTGGGGGTACCAATGAAAAAAATTGCACTTTATTTTGCGTTTATTATGAAGACGGCCTCTGAGAGAAAAATAGTCAATTAGTGATTTCAAGCTTACAATAAATCCTGAAAAATGACACCAAAAGCATCTTTCTAACCCCACCCGTTCGCCCGCACATTCTACTGTAACGTTCTTTTTGACGGGAGCTGTACAACAACCTTTTGGCAAGAATTTTTTCAAGTTATTAAAAATCTAATTTTCAAAATTTTAGCTAATGAAAAATATCCCCCTACTCACAAAGGTTAGGTCTATAGGTTGGGCACTTTAAATGGTCAAAATGTGATTTTACTTGTCTTAGAAAAATACCAACGTTATTTTTGCCCGAAGGTACAGCACTGCGAGACTGTCCCATCTCTTCACCCTAAGTATATTGTCAAAAAAAGCATTTTTACATATTGAAATTTCCTAATTTAGTTTTACTGAATCAAATAAACAATCGTAACTTATCATTAAATCGTAAATTATCATGTAATCGTAAATAAGGAAGTTGCATGTGTCAGATTTTCAAAAACAAACAAGTGTTCCGTATGGTTTTTTGTATGGTAAAATGAAATATCTAGTCAGTTTTTCAAAAAAATGTAGCGAAGTATACCAAAAAAAGATTATTTTGCACAATATTTTTTAAAACTTAAAAACAGACTTATGTTTCGAGGTTACTAGAATATTCTTAGTCACTGTTGAACTTTTAAATGTGCAAAAATAACTCTTCTTCGTACATTTCTTGCTTATAAGCACAGTTTGCTTTTAGTACCAGGGTTAACTCCCCAGGGAATGAACAGTAGGGTGGAGCGAAAAAGATGAAGTTTCTAATTTTAATTTTGGGTACCTCTAAAAAGTTGCCTTTTATTGTCAAAAGTACACCTGTAAAATTTTATCAATTTTAAACAACTCTTTCAGGGCTCTACCAAGCCTCATATGTTTTCAAAAAATAAATTTCCCATTTGCATTGTTTATCGGCAATTTTTTTTGCCAATTTTGAGTTTTTAATATACAGGGTTTTAATATACAGATAAGTGTTTCGTAACTTCTAGGGGGATAGTAGACACCTAGACGAGTCATAATCACCCAGTATTTTGGGGTCCCAAGCCAAATCCCAGGGGGTTAAAAATGGAGCGACACCCCCAAAAAATATTGAAAAATTCAATTTGTAGAAGAATTACTATGGTAAAAATTTAATTATTGTCTCAAAAATTGTGGTTTAATATGATCTTTAAAATTATCTACAATGTCTTCACTTTACAATTTGTTTTATTACGAAAAAGTTAAAAAGAAAACCCCCAAAAATGCGAAAACTCTGCCAAAACCTTAATTGTATTTCGAAATCCTTTCTTTTGATTTGATAATCTAAAAGATCATAGTTGAAAACCCTTTTGCCAAAATTTCACATAAATCCAATCAATATTAATTACTTGAGATCCTGTTAAAGTTTGATTTTTGCGTGCGCAAACAGTTTTCTAGAGCTGTTTCCTGAACGGCTGTTTGCGCAAGCATAAAACAAACTTTTACAGGATCTCAAGCGTTACTACATTGCTCGAGCGTTACTACAAGCTACACATTTGGACTGGCGAAGCCCCTCTGTAACACACTAGATGATATTTATTAAAAAACTGAGACCAGTGCTTCGCCCTGGTATAGCGCGTTAGCTCTAGTAACTCTTATAAAAATTGAAATTTGTGCATGTAATAGAAAATTTAAAATGTTCCACAAAGAAATATGGGTATTTTATTGAAATATAGATTTTCAAGTACAATAAAGTAATTACAAATATTGATATAAAACCAAATTAGGGTTTGTAAACATTTCAAGCTCTTATAAAAAACGGAAGTCAGTTTAGTATGAGTATATCGGAATTACAATAAAATATAATAGAAAATAATTTCAATTAAACAAAGCCTTCAAATATAGTAATTTAGGTTATTTTTTACTGAGTTGGTTTTTTTATCTAAAATCCATATCCATATCCGAATCCTCCATATCCGCCAAGACCATATCCTCCATATCCGCCAAGACCATATCCTCCATATCCGCCAAGACCATATCCTCCATATCCGCCAAGACCATATCCACCATATCCTCCATATCCATTTCCATATCCTCCATATCTATTTCCATATCCTCCGTATCCGTATCCTCCGAAGTCGGTGGGGGCTTTCTTGAAGAACCTTCTGCTTACTCCGTGTCCATGACCATGATGACTGTGATGGTGGATGACATCTTCCAAAGCAAAGGCAACGGCCACCAAAGCCAAAACGAGGATCTGTAAAATCAAATATGTATTAATTTAAAACTCCTGCATTTATTAAATAAAATTATTTTAGTTAGTATTTGGTATCTATCATTTTTAAATCCTTAAACAAATTATAACTTTTTTTTCTAAAAAAAGTTTAAAGTATATTTGATCAATGAAACTATATAAATATTAATAAATTATACCACCAATAGCAGAAATTGTTTGATTGCGGATTGGTTTTGAGCTTTAAATTTTAGATATTTAAATTACATCCGATACTGAAACAACATATACTATTAACGATTTTAATCATGCGTGTTTATACCAGATTTTAATTCATAAAAATAAACAATATTTGAAAGGTTTATGAACTAAAGCTTAATTTAATTTTTTTTATTTTAAAAAATAAGGTCAGAAAACATCATCGTTAAAATGAGGAACATAATATATTTTAATATCATTTTTAATGTAAAAATATTTTTGTACTTTTATCCAAGATAGTTTATACGTATTTTTTACTTCGATTAAACATCAATTAGGACTGTAAATAAATTTAAATAAAAAACCCAACTTTCTAAAACAACAGATATCCCTAAATTGCATTTCTACAATCGTTTTGAGTTTACATGAAAGTGTATGAACATCGCTTACCACTGCTTTCATCATTGGGTTTTCTATGGAACTAAACTCGATCGAAAGAGCTAATTGCCTTTAACAGGAGAGACTCATTCTTTTATACCCTATTTGGTTCCACTTAAGTGACTTTTATTCCGGTTCTGATTATCACATCACTTGATTCACGTAATACATCTAAAAAATATCGCTAAGAAAGTAAACTTATAATCTGAAAGCTTTGAAACTTTATTAGATAAGAAATTTTATGTTTATGCAATTTCGAGCTATAGTCTGTTGTATGAAAAACTAGAAAAAAATATTAGACGCAATTAAAAATGTACTTTCAGTGAAAATTTTTCATAATGGAAACTCCTTTTACTAGGAATAATGTAATCCAAATTAATTTTTTGGTGAAATAGCCAAAGTATAAATAGTTTCCTTTTAACAATTTAAACTTGTTTTCGTAAATTTGGGGAAAATTATATTATAAATTGTATAAAAGTATGATTAATTATAGGTGATAATTTAAGTTTTCCAATAGTTTTACACACTGTTATACACTTTCCACGTACTTCGTTATACTATCTATTTTATGGGGGAAATGCATTCCCCTAGTTAATAAAAATATTACAAATTTTATTTTGGTGATGTAACATGCAATATTCATCTAAATGTAATAAGATGTGTCACAGTGAAAAAATACTTAAAGACAATCTGTTTATTTTTATGAACACTATAAAATTTATACACTTCCCCCCGCTATCCGTTTTACTCTGCTCTATATTTTATATTACCTCACCATAAATGTTCTTACCTTGGCATTATTTAATATAGATTTTGAATATCAATGAGAATTATATTTGAAATAACTTCCCATGTAAAAAACAATACACGGCTTAATGTGTTTATTAAAAGATACATAACTTTTAATTTTGTTGTAAGAAATTTGCCATTTAGGAGGTTTGTTTCCAGCATTATACTTCAAACATTTGCTTCAGAACTTTATTTAGCCATGTGACGGCTTTCTTTAATAATATTAGTTTGAAATATAGACATTTCCTATCTATTATAAACATTCAGTATCTACTCGGAACTACGGTTCCAAAACATGGCTTATAGTCCAGTAAATCTACTGAAAAAAAGGGTCAAGACGGTAAAAAATTGATACCTTTAGTTTTTAAACGGTTTTCACTTGGGAATGACCTAATAATAACATTCTAAACATAGGACAAAATCGGCTCACCGGAAGTTTAATTTTTTTTAATTTTTAAAAAATGGCCGAAAAAAATTCAAAAAATCAAATTATAAAAATCGAGACTTATGGTACATGTTTATAGGCTATTTTTCAATGCTGAATACGAATATACCATTTAAATTTTAAAAAATTCAAAATTTAAATTTTTAAAAATTAATTCAAAATTTGGAAAGTCGAAAAATTAAAACATCGCTCAAAACCACAAAATAATTGCAAAAGAAATATTTCAAACGGTTTTCAATTAGAAAAGACTTAAATAATAGCATACTAAAAATTGAAGAAGATCGGACCGTAAGAAATTTAATTTTTTTCAAATTTTAATTTTTTTTGTCCTCAAAAATTGACCTTTTCAAAAATTCTTGTTAAAAACGTTTGAGGCATTTACCAAGGTCATTTTTCCATGGATGTTGTAGGTATATACCTATATAACTTAAAAAAACCACAATTGGTGACTAAATCATTAGTTTATTAATTAATTTATAAAAATTACGTTGAAAATACAGGTAAAATCTTTCACTCAAGTAATAAAGAAAATATTTAGACAATATTTGATAATAAATCATTTTAAAAATAATTAAATTGAAAAAAGACAAAGTATCTTCAAGAAAATTTAAATTTTAAATTAATTTAAAAATTTAAAATTTTTAAATTTTGTAATATATGCATTTGATACATGTCTCTAGGCTATATTTTAGTGCTGTTTACGAATATCACTCCAACTTTTCAATAAAATTTAGTATAAGTGTGGAAAAATTGAATAATTTTTCTCAATAATTTTGTTTTTTATGCTTCAATTTTTCCACAGTTAATTTAAATTTTATTAAAAAGTTGGCTTGATATTCGTAAACAGCACTAAAATATAGCCTAGATACATGTATCACAAATCACATGCATATATACTACAAAATTTTAAATTAATTAAAATATAAATTTTTTTAAAGATACTTTGTCAATTTAATTATTTTTAAAATGATTTATTATCAAATATTGTCTAAATATTTTCTTTATTACTTGAGTGCTTGAGTGACCTGTATTTTCAACCTGTATTTTCAACGTTAATTTTTAAAAATTAATTAATAAACTAATGATTTAATCACCAATTGTGGTTTTTTTAAGTTATATAGGTATATACCTACAACATCCATGGAAAAATGACCTTGGTAAATGCCTCAAACGTTTTTAACAAGAATTTTTGAAAAAGTCGATTTTTGAGGACAAAAAAAATTAAAATTTGAAAAAAATTAAATTTCTTACGGTCCGATCTTCTTCAATTTTTAGTATGTTATTATTTAAGTCGTTTCTAATTGAAAACCTTTCAAATTATTTCTTTTGCAATTATTTTGTGGTTTTGAGCGATGTTTTAATTTTTCGACTTTCCAAATTTTGAATTAATTTTTAAAAATTGAAATTTTGAATTTTTTAAAATTTAAATGGTATATTCGTATTCAGGATTGAAAAATAGCCTATAAACATGTACCATATGTCTCGATTTTTATAATTTGATTTTTTGAATTTTTTTCGGCCATTTTTTTTTAATTTTAAAAAAATTAAACTTCCGGTGAGCCAATTTTGACCTATGTTTAGTATGTTATTATTAGGTCATTCCCAAGTGAAAAACGTTGAAAAACTAAATGTATGAATTTTTTACCGGTTAACACGTTCGCTGCAGCCATCACTTTTATTAAAAACCGAGGGCAGTACTATCGTACGGTTATTTGAGGTTTCAGATCGTCTGTGTACATTATATCTTTCTTGATACTTTTCCATTACCCAGAACTAACAAGTACTACCACTTCTTACTACTGCCAAGTTGGCGTCTTTAGCGCGTTTTTGCGATGTGCCCTATTCAACCTTTCCTAAAATTGTCATCAGTAATTATTTCATTTCTTTTCAGGTACCATAACTTTTTTCCTAAAATTTTATGGCTTTGATAATAAATTATTATCCAAGAAATAAATTATCTTAGTAAAATTTGATTGAATTTTACTATGAGGCTACCAGACGGCTTTATTCACTATAATAAAGGTCTAAATCACAAGATTTTTACACCTGGACCTGTTATGTTGGCAATTTCTAACTACATGGGGACTGAATTGCGTTAGTTCTGTAATTGGATTGGATCACACTCGAACAGAAAAGCTTTGTTGTGGTGTTTAGATTGGATTGTGGGTATATACATTTTCCGGTTTGTGTGCTTGATCTCAAGGATACGCTTATAAACCTTCGTCAAGTAAGACAGACACAAACAGAATTTTTACTTGAACAGAAGAGAGAAAGAACCCAGGGTGAGGCCGGAATCGAACCGACGACGGTACAGCTCTCAAGCTGCTAGCGTGTGGTGAGCAGCGAGTAAATGGTATTTAGAGTACCAAGCTCACCAGAGGGTAAAGGTTCGATTCTAGAAAAATATTATCTGTATCATTCTGTGCCATCCGTACCACTGGTGAAATTAGGTAAGATACCTGAAGGGCACACAAGAAATTTAGGATGGGATAGGCTTTTAATGAGCGCTTTGTGCTTTGATTTTAGAAACGTTACCCCCAGGACCTTGCCAAACACTTACCCAATTATGCGCTAATAGTTATTACCCCGCCATGAAAATAAAAACAATATTATGCCCATCATGCAGATCAGAATTTTAATCTGGCCTTTTATGATAGCGTAGTTGGTTTGATGAAAACACATAATCCTAGCTGTTGATTTCAGTATGAGTAAAATAAGCTCTAATTTCAATGTATCATAAGAATAGTAATTGAATAAAATGTTATACCTATCTTAAATTTATTATAAAAAATAAAGATTTTTTTAAATGCCGGAATCGAACGATTTTGCTTGTTTTTAGTCCGATGTTAAAGCATAAATCACGAGATTTTACAAATAGTAGAAATTAGGAAAAGTCTTAAGTAAAATATTGCCGAAAGACACCAGCTTGGCAGTAGATAGAAGTTGTAGTACATGTTGCCTGCGTGAAATGGAAGAGTTCGGATTAATACATTAAATACAGATGGTCCCAAAAAGTGATAAAATTTTAAAGTTGACATCAGCGCTCTTTTCTCCAGGACGCGCCAGCGCGTCCTTGGCACTGAACGTGTTAAGTTACAGATTGCCTGGACTATTATTACTTATTAGTTAGCTACCAATTGATAATAGCTTTATTTTGAATATAATAATCCCTTCGCAATTCAATAAAACAGTTGGTAATTTCAGTACTATTCGTTAAAGTACCCGGATTACCATAAACGAGAGCATAGCATTAATGACTAGATTATAATTTTGATAAAAAGTTAAATAAGCAAATAAATATACTGGATACTTATTTTTCAGGTATATAAATGTAACATCTGTAATTCAGATTTGATGCTACTTGAGAACTCAAAGTATTCAGAAAGAATTAATTAAAAAAAACCTTCACTGTGACATTTTAACGTAACCATTCAAACATTTTAAAATCATATCAATCTGACAAGATAATTTTCATAAAAACATTAATCCTTTCAAAATATGGAAACTTTTCCCCATAAGAAATGTTTCTATTAAAATGTATTTGGGAGAAAACCATTGTTCTAATAGATTGTCTCGGTTCAAGTGGTTCATTGATAACGCATTAAGAACATTATAATTGACAGCATGATATTGATCAATCGTTTAGAAATGT
Source organism: Tetragnatha versicolor (assembly GCA_024610705.1). Classification (NCBI taxonomy): domain Eukaryota; kingdom Metazoa; phylum Arthropoda; class Arachnida; order Araneae; family Tetragnathidae; genus Tetragnatha; species Tetragnatha versicolor. The sequence goes on from JANDEH010000005.1 coordinate 29,644,861, forward strand.
TCTGGAATGCGTTACTTTACACCAAGTGAAATGGAACTTGTGTTTATTATAAAAGGCATGAACTAAACCTAGAAAAATCAGTTGACTTGTTTGTTCAAGTGCTATTCACTCGTGAATTCAAAATGATGAAGACTGTGGTGAGTTTATGTGTGTGTTGTGTGTGTATATTTCTCAACCAATTCATTTTCATCAAATGTGTATGATTGAATTAATATAAACTTTACCCCAAAAGGATATGCATATAAGTGCAACTTTATTATTATCTAGTTCTTCATTTACAGAAAAATTAAATGAATTAAGTTGCTAAAAATAACCTGTTACATTACTCCTATCTTTAAAAAAAAAGAATACCAACTGTTATTGGTCAGTAACAGTGGTTATAAAGTAAAATTTTTGTTTAATTTTAAATATTAAAACAACATTTCTTATATTTTTGAAGCTCTTAGTTTTGGCTTTGGTGGCCGTTGCCTTTGCTTTCGAAGATGTCATCCACCATCACAGCCACCATGGTCATGGACACGGAGTGAGCAGAAGGTTCTTCAGGAAAGCCCCCACCGACTTCGGAGGATACGGATACGGAGGATATGGAAATGGATACGGAGGATATGGACAAGGATATGGGGGATATGGTCTTGGTGGATACGGAGGTTATGGTCTAGGTGCTGGATATGGAGGCTATGGTGTTGGTGCTGGATATAGCCTTGGAGGCTATGGTGGATTTTAATATGGATACGTCATATAAATTAGGTATTAATTATTTTCCTAAACTAAAGACAATTATCTAACTGCTAAATTCTCTTAAATGCTTATATTATGGATTGGTTTTAAAGCACTAATCTCTGTAGATGAATTATTAATTTTTTTATTGTATACATAAATTTTTATTTCAAACGTTAGGCTTAAATAAACATTTAAAAAATATTAAAAATCACTTAGGATAAAATCGGTAAATATATTATGAAAAAAATCCATTAGATGTAAAATCCATGCTGTTGTATAATATTTACAATAGCATGCTTGTTACAAACTGATATTGGACTTTAAAAAAAGAAAAACATGAAACAATTTTACGGTAGACTAATTTTCATTTTATAAATGCAATATACATACCTAATTAGTTCTTTTCCTCTTTATTTTCAGGTGACTTAAAGTTGAAAATTTCTGTAAATCAATTTAAAGAACTGTTTAAAATAAAAAACTCTCAAAAAAAACTTGTTCTTTTATTATAATTTTTTAAACTTTTAATAGTCTTAGAAACTGTAACTTATAAACATAGCACTTATAGAACAACACTGTAACGCTTAACGAAAATATATTGCGGTTTTAAAAATTTGTGTTTTCTATCCGCTACAGTAATGATCTTAACAAATTCTTATATTTAGATTAACAAAGCTTGAGTAAATACGTTTCATACTCTTTCCAAAGACAAAAGAATATTAAATCATCTGCGCAATTATGTCTGTTACGGTGTTGGAAAGAAAGGGCCCAGTGAACCAGAACGTAATGTGAGTTTGAAAGACACTAGTGATGTTTTGTATAACTGAAAGAAATGATATCGTCATGGTTAAAAACCATAAAGAATGTATTTCTTACTGGCAGTTAATAAAGAAGATGTTTTTATCATTACGACTATGATAAGAAATGAAACACAAAGAGAACATCGAAGTACATCCTATTCTAAAAAAACATATTTTATGTAAAAAAAAGTTAACTTTAAAAAAATAGTGGAAAATTGATTTAGAATCAAAATAAATATCATTTAGAATTATAAGACGATAAGAAAAAATATTCCATTAATTGTCACTTTTTACAGAAATTGTAGCAAGTTTTTAACTTATAAGTTAAATATCAATTAAGTAGATAGAAGACACTCAGCTATAAATATAATAACGGTTTTAACATGAAGGTTTTGAATCAAAAATCAAATATGATCATAATCACTTGTTTTATTATTTTTTAGAATTTTAGTAAAAAAATAAAGTTTACTTAGTCTTACTTTTAAAACTGAAACTTAAAACCATGAAGAAAAATTCAACACTAACTATTTAAATTATAAAATAATAATCTTCATTCCTTTTAACGATAAAAAGCTTCGAATAAATAAATCAATTACAAACACATTAAGAAAATTAAAATAAAACTTCTTGTTAAACGAAACTTTATCTGTAATGGTCTTACTTTTATATGGATATTTGTATACCATAGGTCAACAATTACGTCTATAACATGTTTTACAGACAAAGTACAAATCCTTAACAATCACATAAACGTCCATGTGCGTTTGGTGTTCTATTTTAATAAAATGAATGGTTCCAAAACCACCAAAAACAAGCCCAACGGAGCACTATATCTCGTATTCTTTTTAAAGCACGAGTATCCCCCTTGCACTCACGTTTATTCCCCGACATCTAGTTTAAGTTGAGCGGAGTTGCCACACAAAATTTAAATTGCGGGAAAGCGACGGTAAGTCTCTCACGCGCGAGCGAGCCACCAGTTATTGTGATTGCGTAACTGTAACCGAACACGACACACAACACTTGTGGCGGCAGGGCAAGCACACGCTTCGCCGGTGGAGGAAAAAAAGCGGGAAGCAGCAGCAATACGACTCAACCCAAGGTGGATAGTCACACTGTATATTTGCTCTCACACATGTATATAATCATAAGAAGCTAGCAACTGCACGAAAAGGTCCTAGAACGAGGTGTAGGGGGTGGGCGCGGGAACCCTAATCACGTGGAGGGGGGAGTCTGGGGATAAAAAACCACCTGCGCGTTCGCAGGATTCGCGTGATTCGAACAAGCGCTGGGGGTGGCGGTGGAAGAATAAGAAATTTTCGCAGTCCTTGCAAATTGTGCCTTCAAAATCTCACCCCCCACCCACGATTTTTACCCCTGCCCCTGGGGTAGGAAAAAGGAGGGAAGCCACCTTCCAGTCAATACCGACGCTGTTCTATAAAAATGGTCTTTCAGGGCATTGGAAGAGAGGAACTATTTTTCAATCCTGTTTTTTCCTTCTTTTTAACCCTCCCTGTCACACTTAAAATGGTGGTCTTTTTTGCCGTTAGGTCCTCTTCTTTTCCATATGACTTATCGCTCGAGACGAGTCATTAAAAAAGTCTTTGGAAACCCAGCGATGAAATCGCTTATGTTTTTTGAGAGAAAAAGGGAGGGGGAGCAAGACGTAAAAACGACCGATTTCATTTGAGGGCGAATTTTAAATTTTCCCCTTCTTCTCAAATTAATTCAATTTGAATTTAGAATTTATACTCGAGTGGAGTTGAGGTGGGCCCTGCCTTCTCCGAGAGCGTAATTTCCATTTTGGGTTTTTGTCGATTTATAGTATGGGGAGAGGAGCAATTTGATCTCCGGAGTAAAGTAAATGTTGTCATTTATCAAGCCGTAAGTGGTAAAACTGGTGATACTTTTTAAAGGTAGAGATCAAATCTTTCTTCAAAGGTTATTATTTCACATCAAAATGTAATGTTTGAAATAAGCCCTATTTCTTTGAGCTATAGCTCTAATACCGGTTTAGGTAATTTTTCACTGTCAAAATAGGAAATATTCTTTCTATTTAAGATAAGAATGCACTTACGTTTCTTTTATAAAGACTTCACTGAATTTAAAAGTGATGGTATAGAGTTAAAACAGCCACTTAGATTCCCTTCGATCAATCTTCCACTTTTGTCCTAAATTTATAAAACTACTCTTATAGTTATATAAGAGAGTAAGAGAGAAATTTGTCAAAATCTAAGATGAAACTCAAGCAGCCTTGTTTTAAAAGATTTGAATAAAATACATGGCAATGGAGACCTTTTAGTTTAAGAGTTGTTTAGAAATAGTGTTATGTAACGTAATCTGATCATCTATAAAATTATTTCTTCTATTTATTGATAACAAGAAAGTATCTATGTAATTGAACTTATTAATTGAAAACGTTATTTATCATCATTTTCTTTGCAGCAAAGATTTTACCATTTTACTTAAATACTTTTTTATGCATAGTTTTGTTTTCATCAAAATTATTTGCATTGCAAACAAGATTTAAAAAGCAATATTATTTCATAAGCATTAGATAATTTTTCATAATATATATTCTACAAATAAACTGAGGTTATAAAAACACTGAAAAATATACTTTAAGGTATGTGCCTACGTTGGAAATTCGACCAAAACTAGTCATTTTTTTATTCTATAATTTAGTATAGCTTTTAAGCTTTCTAAAACTATCTTACTTTTGATTCTATAGCCAAAAAGTAATAGCTAGTTAAAGAAAGAATGCCACATGCTGGGCATATGCAAAATATCACTTAAAATTCGTTTTTCTCAGAACAAATTTTTTAATAAATTTAGTTACGGTGAGCATGATTTCTCAAAATCTATTGCTTATATTTTTATGAAATTTGGTATGAATATTTTTGACAGTGTATTCTAGTGAATGACCCAAAACATTACATTTAGATGATTGTTAGTCTGTGGTCTATCCATGTGTAAAATAGAAACAAAAATGTTGTAAGAACATGAAGTCTTAAGAAAAATCTATAATTTCTAAGTAAATTAACTTACCTTAAAACTTCTAGGTTATTCACTAGATAATTTAATTTAAATTCCATTGCAAGTTAGAAAATTACTCAAACTTAATTAGATTTTTAATTATAAGGTTTGCCGTCAACTTAAAATTTGCTTAATTTTTATTGATTTTTTAATTAATTAAAAAAAAATTTTTGTTTAAAAAAGTTTAATAAATCGATTTTTAACATAAATAGACACATAGATATAAAAATATCAGTATATTTTCATGTTTTTTGAAAAAAAATTATCCAACGTAGGCACGTACCAGATGATTAAAATTGATGTTGTCAAAGAATACTTAATTCATAATAAGTGTAGTAAAATAAATGAACCTGAATCTAAGTATAATTTTTCCCCTTGAGAAAAATTTGTTACCTCATTGAATAGTGTGAAACAAAAGGCTGAGACCCGGTCTCAGGAAGAAATCTCTTCCCAAAGGAAAATTTTCGTCCTTATCTTAATTTAAAATGGTAATCCACCAAGCCATATGAAAACATTTTATCTGAATGAAACACAATGTGTGCATAAAAATTAAACGAAACATTTTCCCTCTCTATAAGTTTGTTCCTTAGAATATGCATAAGGAATAAATAGAGTATAATCTTATTCTCCTAAGCAAAAATACCTTTTTAAAATGTGGCAACATTATAAATCATGCTTGCAGTAGGCAGCGCACCCATTCCATAAGGATCTTAGAACTAACGTTCCTACTATTAAAACGAAGCCTCATTAATAATAAAAACATAAAATTCCAACTGGGAGGGGAGTTGTTCCAGACATGTCATCCTAGATTCCAGATAGAGTTCTTCGGAACAAGCAAGCGCATTGCGTGATTTGTAAAATACCATTCGATGCAGATGAATATTTGAATGGTTCATAAATCGTTTACGACAAAACAAAGATAAAGCAATACAATTTCGGAGATATTAGTCACGAAAAGCAAATTGGGCGGCCATTGGTATGTTTATTGACTTGTCTAGAAGGAGCTTTATTTCGAAGATATAGGAATTCCGGAGCTCGCTTTATCTCCTGGCAAATTGGAAAGCCCCGGGTTCTGATTGGATGGCCCGGGCGTATGAAGATTACGCTGCAAAATGTTATTTACTTCCCAAATGACATCCACTTTTTGGATGATGAAGTAGACTATGAGTCTTAACAGCTGCGGTTAAGGATGTAATGTTTTGGTGATAAATATGATGCTGGGGCTAATGGTATTTGATGGTTCGGCAGACCTTTGCTATTTAAATAAGATTCTTTTTTTGTTGCATTAGGCACAAACATACGTGATTTGAACTTTTAAAGAAATAGTTAACATATACTTACTATACATTTTTCAGCTCCAACAGCTGGATCATTTGAGGGAATTTTATTCGTAAATTAAAGCTTGTGCTCCTGTTGTTTGACATCAGAGGTAATCTTACCCTAAGAGCTTTTTTAATACTTATAGGTAATATAACTAATTCACCAGATAATTAAATACCGTGTGATCCGACAGTGTGAGGAAAGATTCCTAAAAATATTTTATAGCTTTATTTATATCAAAATGCTAATATTAATTTATTTTTCTGTAAAAAACTGAGCAACTTAAAAGTGAAGTGATGTTATCGGTAAGAGTAAATGCCTTCAAAAGTTTTGAGTTGATAATAATAAATAAGCCAAATACTACCTCAAGTTTAAATTTTCGGTTTTCAATACTAAATTTTATCTTATCCAGAAAATATACCGAATACATTTGACCAAACTTGTACTACTAAAACTTGTGTTTTAAAAATGATGTATTTCAGGTAACTTTAAATAAAAACTATTTATTTTGAAAAGAAAAGGCCCAAAATACCTTTACGTTGAACATTAATTTGATATAAAACTATGTTAGAAACTTAAAAAACAAGAAACTTTATGTTTTTGAACTAAAGTATTTTTGATCGAGAAGAAGTTTTCTGAATGCTTTCAAATAATGATAGAGATTTTATTAAAATGTAATCGAAGGTAGAATAAATCAAAACAAGGAGTATGTAATCCTTTGAGAAAAGAATGGACTCCTTCTGTCATACTAAATGATTAATGTCTGACAATGGATTGGTGTTCTGTTTCTTCTTTAACAAGAAACGGAATTTCGTTTCAAAGGGCAATATCTTTATCTAGTAGAATCTTGTGATTGATGATAATCAAAACCCTAAATTTAAAAGCAAATTACTTTTTTACTTCAAACATAAATTTTTTAAAAAGAAATATCAAATTCATATTATGTAGGTTTGTTTCCTACTATGTTTCAAACATTTGTAATGTCTGCAAAATTAGAGAATATTTGTTTGATTTGAATCCCTCAATAATTGAAATGCTGTAACAATTGAAATGCTGTCAGTTACATTGCTGCTGCAAGCGCTTCAATTGGTGAGTGCCAAATTTACCTCAATTGGTGCTAAATTGGTGAGTGGTTAAAATTAAAAGCGTTCAGGGAATTTTGTTGTCTTATGCCACTTGGAATATCCAAGCTCCACCGCAAAGCGTACAGGATTTAAGGCAAAGGGGGTGAGGCTCCTGAGAAAGTGAGGCCCATGAAAGGCAAGAGTCCGACTTCAGCCTCGGATGATATAGATGCCGCCACCATCTATCGCCACCTCCACAATTTTGCCATGTATCTGAAGGGGAGGGAAATAGTCTCCAGATACCTGGACCCAAGGTAAACTGCGCCATGACCGACCTCAGGACTTTCGGACCCACAGATTTAACGAGCACTTACTCCGCATATACTCAATAAAATCATTTTAATCCATTTCCATAAATCATTTTAATCATAAGGGAATTTTAAATGACATTTTTATATTATTTTCAAAACTTCATAAAAAATCTTTTACCTCCATATTTCTCAAGAGCTATTTATATTTTTTTCATCAGTTTACCACAATTCCACTTAAGACCATTACTCCTAAGAGGTTCAAAGTTAGGTGGTTACTTAACCAGTGATTTGAATTTTTCAAATTATATCCCCATGAAAACTCTTTCATTTAATCCTCCCTTTCAAAGATTTCCATTTACTTTTAACAAATATTCTAGCTATATTTACATTTAAAATGCACCATTCTGCGAATTCGGTGTCACCATACTCGGTATGACAAATTACACAAAATCCCTTTCCCTTTAAATATATTATCAAGCGAAATTCTTACTGCTCATCAGGACCAAATATTTAGTACCCAACAATCTCTCCCCGACATTTATTTCTTCCCAGAACATTTTATAACCGACTATCTCCATTATTTCTCAATCCAATTGACAAATAATCCAAACACCGCCTCGTCTCAAAATTAAAGAGCCTCGTCCCCCCACACATATCCGTTTCTTGCCAGTGATAAGCGTAAATCTAACAAACCATTAGAATTTCAATTACTCAGCAACTCGGTTCGAGGTTATGAATTAACAATATATCGCGCGAATCCATAAACAAATAACAAACTTGTAAGGCGGGTTGCAATATCGGCAAAGATTCGCGTGTGCATTTATTTCCAATAACACCTGCCTTTTGGTACTGGCCTTCTGAACGAGAGCATTGATTTTAGGGAGCACCAATAATCATTATGACCTGGCAATTAAGCCAATATGTTCTAATTGTGATTATCACGCAATTTGCATTAATAAACTGCCGTTCGATGGGGGCATTGTGGGAACTGCCGTCCGCGCGTGTATTCCAATGGGCGGTTATTGGTTACTGTTATTTCCGATTATGATGATGATGGATAAGGATGATTCGCTTTTTAATAATGCAGGGAACGGGTTTTAATTTCCTTGTTTTGTTGGATGAGAAGTATAATTTTACGAGGAATCGTAGTAGGACATTAAGAGGAAGGTTTGAAAATTCATGGCACATTAGGAAATGGTTTGATTTGCAATTTTGGGTATTACTTTTACGAGGTGCTCCATACATTATTACCAGTTTCCCAACACTAGAAATTAGATTTTAGGAAATAAAAACCGTCAAAAGGAAAATACTCTAAATTTATATTACATAAATTAATTATGATTCTGTCTTATCAATTGATAAGAGAGAATTAAATAAACCACTTTCATTGGTAATATTAATTATATTATTGGTAGTATATTAATGTGTTAGTGACTGGTGTGCAATATTTTTGTGAAATGATAAAATAAAATATTTAAAAGGACTAATTATGGGACTAATAGAACTAAATAATTTTTATAGGTCATTAAAAATAACGCATCATACATTTTTCAGGGATAATTCCATGTATTAAAAAACTCTAAAAATAATTTTGGTGTATTGACGTTTCATGAGTCATGTTTTGATGGGACTACTAATAGATTATAGGAACCTTCTTCATTATTGTTTTAGGCGTATTTAGAGTTTATAATATTTTTTCTGGTAAACACTGTGGATGTAAATATTCAGGCAGACTACTTATATATGTTTGATAAGTCTACTGATATGTGTTTTATTGAAGGGAATCACTCCTTATAACTCTTACTTTTAATACTCGTACTCTTTCATCAAATAATCATTACTAAATATAATCTAAAAATGTCTCGGATTTTATATTACAAACCCTATAATTCAAAATGCATGCATATTAATGGGCAATTCCAGCATTTTTGTGATTTGACAACTTCAGTGACCGATTGTTTTTCAGTATTTTGACTACTTCTGCTTAGGCTGCCTTGTCATTGCAGAAGAAAAATTTTTCGATGATAATTAGAATAATAACTGCTTTTAATACATTACGTCTCAGGCGCTAATTCTAAATGAAGAGAGTATAGTTAATGGTCATTTAATATCGAAACTTTTTATCTCTCAAACTTTTCAATAATTTAATTCGGATCATTACCACAAAAATATCAAAATAAAACTTTTACTGAAATATTCCTTCTTAAATTGTCAATAATTTAATGGATAGGGGGCTACCGTCCCCTGCTCGCTTACGCTCACCAACCCCCGTAACTGCTATGCAGCTCTTTACAGATAGCTTCGCGATCTGCAATATCTGCAATCGATCTTTAGCAGAGTAAAACAAACTTCCGGAAAATCCTCTTCCTTTCATCGGCACAAATAACACTCAAAAATCTAAATTATTTATTTCTCTAGTGGTTCAAAAATATCGTAGTATCTTTAAAAGATTTTTAACCAAGTCTATACTATATCGCTAGCAAACTTAGAGCAAAAATGTGCACCACAAATCTTTTAAATTTAAATATCCGTGCTCGCGACAATCTAGTGAACAGGCAAATATAAAATTTAAAAACATTAAACACGTCTGATAAAGACCTACTAAAACTATGAAAAAAATTAAAATTTGATGCTTAATAATTCCAAAACTAATTAGAATTTTTTAAAGAATTAAACGCCAATCTCTTTTTAAAAAATAAGAATATAAGTGTTTAAAAAATCATATTGATACCGTGATTAGTTTTTATTTTAGATAGAAAAAACCAAAAAGTGTCAAAAATTTCAAAAATTAAAAAATTAATTACTCTAAACCGAATTCGAAATTCGAAAAAAGGGCGACGTAGTGCACATCTTCATACTTCAGAGTATTAGGCTGCAAAAAATCATAGTTCTGCTGCCAATAGATTTCGCTGAACTGGATTACGCGGCGAAAAAAGAAAAACTTCAACTTTGACCTTAAAAATACCCCAGTAATAATTATCACATCAGTTAGCTTTTTGTTTGAGAATGTGCCCCAAATATTCCTCTACAAACATTTCAAATTTCATAAATTTCTATCAAGTAGGTTTTGCGATATGAGAGTTCAAAGAGTTGAAAAATTAAATTTTCTGAAACAGCGGCAGCGGCAGCGGCGGCAGCGGTGACAGTAACTTTTTTTTAATATAGAGAGATAGAGGTATCTAATAGAGGGATTTGCACGCAATTTTTTTAACTAAGTCCCTTATTTATTTTTGATTTTAATTTCAAAGCTCGAATTTAAAAAAGGGCGCGAAAACAGCATGTGACATCATTCAATCCGAAATATTGTTATAAACCTTTCAATCAGGATTCAAAGCGATTGTTGATTTTCCCTTTAAAGTAAAGCCCTGGATACTCTACCTTATAAAGTAGAGTATCCAGAGCTTTACTTAAAAGTAGTGTTGAAACAGATCTGTCATTTAATCCGAAACAAGTGCAAAAGGATAGTTGATTTTCCATTTTAAAATATTGAATAAACAATATTTTTTTTAAATTGATTTTTGAATTTAGAATCATTTCTTTTTCACTAGAAAAATCTGTTTCCAAAAAATGCTGGTATTGCCCGTTCACTTACCATAATAGTATAAGTTCATAATGTAAATGCTTAGTATAACTTTCAGATAAAGCTCCTGAAAATTCAAATGTTATTTGAGACCAAAAACACGAAAACCAAATCGTTAGTAAATATTAACGACATGTTAATATATACAAATAATAATCACAGGAGAATTATACAATTACTATAAGTAATAAACTTGTTTAATTGACGAACCAATTACAAAAAAGAAACAAATCCTATTTCAATTACCCATACACATTACAAAGAATAATTGCATTTCAAAAACGATCACCAAAATCTCATTATGTACTAATATCGAAAAACAAGAGTACCTACTTTGTTGTGAAAACAGGAAATTTTAAAATGCTATTACCCTTACGGGGAAAAGGTTAAACATTATTGTAAATAACATTATAAAAAGGGGAACAAATTTTAGTGGAATAACGGCATACACTAAAGACCGCCTCCACTATAAAACAGCAAACCTAGATTTTAATGGAACGGGACATCAAAATAATGTATGAACAACATCCGATAAACGTCATCATCTAGAAACCATTAAGAAACAAGCGCTACAATTAGCGTTTCAATCCGTCCCAAAAATAGCCCCAAGCATTCAATTTTTCCTCAAACTCCACACACTGTCAGAGCCAAAAGATCATTCCGACGACCGAGTCTGCTTTGTATGAAGCAATCCCCTCCACCATACAAATAAATACACATATATATCTATAGTCATCCACCGCAAAAAGAGCGACCGTCGTCCCCCTATCCCGTTATTGACCAATTTCTGTCCGCGGGGCTCTCACGCAAGCCCCGGCGAAAAGCCCCGCTCATCCATCTCAGCCCCGGCCGCCCCCCTCCAAAGCAAAGGAAATTGCGTGCAATTACCGAATGATGTCATGGACAATTTATCGTTTATTTCAAATATTTGCGGAACCACCTGCGCGAATTTCGGAAAATGCCGGAGCTAATGGATTCCGGCCCCAGACAGAAGCAGGCAAATTAGCGTTCATCGGATTTAAAGCCTGCCCGCGCGCAAAAGCTTTAACTCCTCATTCTAATGAAAGCGCCAAATTAGCGATCAGGTGAGATGGAGGAACTCCGAATAAGATGGATCTATCTTATTGCCGGCGTTTGACCCGTTCGATACTTCTGTTCTTATCCAACACTGCTCTCAACTTGAGAGCCTTTCAATTCGTTGGGTTAAAAAAAGGGAACTGGGAACCAGAGGGTGACCAAAATCAAAAAGCTGTAAAACCAATTCTACATTGCTACTTGTTTAAAAAACGCCCTAAGTTTTAAATGAAGTAAGGATATGTTTCGTTTTAAAAATTCCAATACATCGTTCGTGTCTGCGTTTTTAACCCTACAGTGCATACTGATGCCATTTGGCAACACGACATTTTTCCCCATTTCCTACTCGAACTTTCATTTCCAAACGGCAACACCATGCAATAAGTACAATAGATATAGCATTTTTTTGTATTAGCAATTTAGATCGCCAGTAGATCACAGCAGGGGTACTATTTTGAGACATTTGTTAGTAGCTAGTGAAACGAAAGTCAAGACACAGAAAACGCCAAAATAAAAGGACCATATAAATTAAAATAAAAATTTTTTTCAGCTTGAAAAAAAATTTTTTGAAAAGATAAGTTGTTTTTTTTATATTTTTAGAGCATTTGGTTTTATTTCACTTCACAATTAATTTCACAAGAGACAAAAATTAATTTCACAAGGACAAAGTTTTTTGCCAATAAAAAGTAGAAAAAAATTAAATTAAATTTTTTTAGTATTTTTTTACTAATGTACACCATAATATAAGTCACATAAATGATTTTCAAGTGAATTTAAAAAATCATGCATTGTAGGGTTAATAAAACTTGAACTTTTCTGTAAAATGTGTTTTTATCTGGAATTATCTTGATGGAAAGTTTTTTAATCTTAACTAAAATAAAAACACCCACCTGTGTAAAAATACATTTACAGCTTACAACCAAATAAAGGAATGCGTTTTAAGCCCAGATGAACTAAAAAAACTCCTCTTCCTCTTTTCCACTTTTCTTCTAGCTTTTCTACTCTGATACAGTTAAATCACCATTAAATTTGATAGCAGTTTTATTAATTTAAAATTACTTAATACTTAAGTATATGATTTTATGACAAAAGAAGCAAAATTATGAAAAAAAACAATAACCATCACTTTTTAACTCTAGAAGTCATTATTTAAATTTCTGCTACAGAACCTCTTTTTTTTGTGTAGAATTCATAAGCTTTTTTTCCATTTTAAATATTTTTGAAGATTAAGTTTTACATGGTGCTATTCTAAACAGAGAGTTCAATTAAAAGTTTTTGTTTCAAAGTTATCTAAGAATTTTTACCACTAAGTCAGTTTGAAAAGCACTACTTAAATTATTTCTGAGTAAAAGAGGATATTAAGATTTTAGCTCCCTAAGTGTCTTCTTCTCGTTAACTTTCATATTTTTATTTGAAAAAGAGAAAACTTTCAACAAGTCATAAGGGCTTATAAGAACATCTAAAGTTGGAAATTTAAGCTGTATAATTATGCAAATAAGTAGACTAAGGTATAAGGATTTAGGAACTGAAATAAAATAAGGACGCTTGTGAAGAATTTAGAATAAACTTTGGTAATTCTTTCAAAGGTTAATAAGAAAGTATTTTTTAGCCTTCCATCCCATTATCGTGTAATTTAAGAGTGAGAAATCTAGCCTAGCATATTAAAACTGTTGTTAAATTTTGTAAAGATAAAACATCTGCTGAAAGTTATGAAATGATGGAAGTTTTCAATAAATAGTGTCAGGATTGTTTCTAGAAAAAGGTTTATGAACTAGTTTGACCAATATTGCAACTGCTGTTTAATTTTATTTGTTTTTAAAAGTCTGTTTATATCAAACTACTATATCAAATGATTTACATTCATCTCTTTACTATCGCGTGTGCATTTATCTCATTCTCTCAAACTGTGAATGAATTATCCAAAATTATTAGTTAATTTCATATTTTAATTGTATCAATGCAATCTTCAATTCCATACTGTAAAATTGCTCCTCAAATAACCAACTTACCAACACGATCCTACATGTCTAAATCACCGCCTACTGATCTGCCATGCATCATTAAAACAGTCCCTTCCCCAAAAAAGACACTGCCCTAAAAATTTAAAAATTTTAAATTACCTCTCAAAGCCAAAGGGGACAGAGCCAACGTTGTTGATGGTGCCTTTTAAACACCTGCTCCTCCCAAGTAAGGCTTGCTGCTCAAGACATAAAAAGCAGCAAATTCGCCTCGCCCTTTCTGCACGTAACTGTTCACAGCGTAATCCACATTTAACACGGAACGGAGGGGGAGATTTTTTTCCCTATATTTTACCTCCGTCAGTTTTTAAGTGGGAGTTATCAGTAACGAAAATGGCAGGTATGGGGGAAGTTGGGGGTTGGGAACATATCAGGGAGGTTGAGGGATTTTTTTATAGGAGGAGCTGAATAAGATGAAAAAAAACTTTACCTACTATTTTTCTACCATATTTTTAGAAGTGGTTAGAAGATGTCATCTCTAACTGATAGGTTTATTATGATCTGTGATATTTGTGTTGGGGAGAGTTTCCCAAAGCGGGTTATCTAACTTTGAAAGCTCAAAAATCATAATTATTGTTAGATTGTAATTGCAAATTTGGTTTTATGATAAGGTGAGTTATCAAACTATAAAATTGAGTCAAAGCGGGTAAGTACTTCAAACGAGGGAAATATTATGTATATCATTTTAGAACTAATGTTGAGAACATGGTCGGATTTAAGAGGAAGACCGTGTGGGGGCCAAACTAGATACTTTTGGGGGCATTTTCTCCCTGATTGAACAAAAAACATTACTTACAATAAAAAAATTAAATTACCTTAAAAGTTTAGAGAGAGGCATTGACCCCCATGACCCCTCCGTAAATCCGCCAATGTTTCAGACCTTAATTACATACCTAGCTATCATAAAAATCCTTTTTATGCAACGTTTTTCCTATCCGCTTTGCTCCAAAGCTCCTCTCTTATTTAAGGGGGTTAAAACCTCAAAAGAAATAATCTCTCTATTCTAAAAAAAAAGTTTTCAGTGAACGGTTTCCAGAGAAAGGCTTTTTAATTACTGAACCGAATGACACATATATGGTATCAAAATGTCCGGATTCTTTCCGGATTTCCGAGTAAGCCCTTCGATTTTTCAAAAAAATTCTCAATTTTAAAATATTTCCATCTTTTTAAATAACGGATAAGGTCGCAGTTATAAAGCAAGTACTGTCAATCAAATTATTATGCATCCAATCACAACGTCCGATTGACGCTTTATTATAAGATGAAACATGTTTTTTCACCTTTTAAAAAAAGTACTTTCTTGATGAAATATCACTCAAAGACTGATAAAAACATATTCTAAAAACTTACATGAAAGCCATTTTATACTAAAATTTCACACTTTTTGTTCAATATTAATAATTTTTAGTCTGATTTTATCGAAATTAATTGTAAACATAGTGATGTTTTGTCTCTTATTGTTTTCAATTGCTTAAACGGTATTGTTTAACAAGTCTGGGTTTAAAAAAAATATGAATGATAAACACTAGGCATATTATACTATCGAGTTACTTTAAAATAATATTTTTTGTTTGGTCCGAATATTGATAAACAATTAGAATTAGTTATTTTTATAATCATAGATTAAAAATAATTAAGATGAATATTTTTAAAAACATTTCGTTTAAATTTTTGATAAGTTCGAGTTAATATACAGGGTGTATCTGAAATAGTGCAACAAACTTTCAGGGATGATAGTACTCATCAAGACGAACAAGAATCGTTATAGAAAGGGGGTCCCAGACCAAATCCCAGGGAGTTAAAAATGGAGCGACACCCCAAAAAATCATTGAAAAATTCGATTTGTAGAACAACTACTTTTGGTAGAAACTTAAATATGGTCTCAAAGATTCAAATAACCTCAAAAGTCTTCAGTTTAAAATTTGTTTTATTATGAAAAATGTTAAAAACATAAAAAATGTGAAAACTCAGCCAAAACCTTATTTTGTATTTCGAAATCCTTTCTTTTGATTTGATAATCTGAAAGCGTTTAATATTAATTGTATTTACGTGAAACTTCGGACTTAAGGGTTTTCAACTATGTTCTTTCAGATTATCAAATCAAAAGAAATGATTTCGAAATACAAAATAAGGTTTTTGCTGAGTTTTCACATTTTTTGTGTTTTTTAACTTTTTTCATAATAAAACAAATTTGAAAGTGAAGACTTTTGAGGTAATTTTAAAGATCATATTAAACCACAATTTTTGAGACCATAATTAAGAATTTACCAACAGTAGTTCTTCTACAAATTGAATTTTCAATGATTTTTTTGGGGTGTCGCTCCATTTTTAACTCCCTGGGATTTGGTCTGGGACCCCCCTTTCTATACCGATTATTGTTCGTCTTGATGAGTACTATCATCCCTGAAAGTTTGTTGCACAATTTCAGATACACCCTGTATACTCAAACTTTTAATGGAGATTTATTCATGGAGGGGATGTGAAGTATTTTTAATAAGTTAGTTGACGTTTTTCTGTAAATTGTTTAATTGTTTTATAAAGTGTGTTAAGTTCAACGAGTTGGAATTTGTGGGAATTGCGAAGCAATTCCAAAAGGTCCTGCGTCAGCAGTTTACGGGGGTTGGCGAGCGATAGCGAGCAGGGGGCGGTAGCTCCCTAGTAAAATAAATAACTAAAAACTGCTCATAGTTGTTTTATAGTATTTTAAAGTTAAGGATTGTGTCAAAATATCATAAAATTATCAACAGTATGAAAAATGTACTAGTTTTTGACTCTTCAAAAAGAACATATCTTAAGTATTTTTAACCGAATCGCCGTTTTTTAAATTCCGATGTTCTCCTTCGGATATGATCGAAACTCAGGAGTGTTCTGTTAGACCAGGGGTCCCCAACCTTTTTGTACCTAAGAGCACATATACCAGAATATCGGTTGAATGGCGGGCACCATTTATTTTTTCAAGTTAAATTTATAGTTGGTGGACAGTTAATAATACACCCTACATAGCCAGTACTACATATAATACACAAAAAAAATTAATTTTAAAAATTAATTTAACATATGAATATTATTAGTATTAATATTATTTTGTAAAAAATAAATGATTACTTAATTTTCTTACACTTACTTACTTTATTACACTTATTTTCTTGCTTTGATTTACTTAATTTTTATACGAAGTATAAAAATTATTTATAAAATATATAAAATACAGTCAATGTGATCTTTGGCATTACATTTCACTAGCCAGTGCTTCATAATTTGGAAAATATGATTAAATTCCTGCTCGCAAACAATCGTCAAGGCGTTCATCTGTAATTCGTGATCTATATTTTGATTCATTGTCGAAAATAATGACTCACACAAGTATGTTGAACCAAAAAACGACTTTATTTTATATGCTGCTCTTTTTCTGGCTTTTTCTATTTTGGTTGTGTTTATCATGAATATTAAAAGAGCAAAAAAAATTGCATTGTGTTTATGGGATAATGGAAAATTGAAATAAAATAATTCGGTACTGACAGACTGTATTCAGACTTAATGTACCAAAACAAGTTAAAACCCTGTTTCTTTGGGTCAAATTTTCAAAAAATTTCTGAGGGAGGACCCCCAAACCCCCCTTTTGTACTTGGAACTTCATTTTCAAAACTTTTTTATAATTAATTAATCAAAATCAAAATCCTACCTACAAATATGTCCGAAATTCGGAATATGTACCATAACTAGTTAAAAACCTGCTTTTTGGAGTCTTATTTCCAAAAAAAATTCTGTGGGAGGACATAAAATTGCTTTATTATTTACACTTTACTTCAAATCATTTTATATGATTTTTAACATGCATTGTAATGAAATTGATATTTTTTCGGTGCCTTTTAGTGTTTTTAAAAGGTTATGTGAAGGTGTTTTATGCAATTAATTTTTCTTGTTTTTTTTCTTTCACCACTGTAAATGGATTTATCTGTTGTGTGTGTAAATCTCTCTATTCTAAAAAAAAGTTTTTGGTGAACGGTTTCCAGAGAAAGGCTTTTTAATTACTGAACCAAATGACACATATATGGTATCAAAATGTCCGAATTCTTTCCGGATTTCCGAGTAAGCCCTTCGATTTTTCAAAAAAATTCTTAATTTTAAAATATTTCCATTTTTTTAGATTTCGGATAAGGTCGCAGTTACAAAGCAAGAAACTATGAATTTGAAAACAATTGAAAATATATTTCACTGGTTTTTTAACATTCAAATACATTAAATAATCATCTTTCTATTTATCACACTAATTTAAAAAATATATATTGGATTCTTTTTAACAATATTTATATTTTTGCTGTTCAAACGATTTTAATTATATTTAAAACTAATGTATAATTAATTTATCTTTTATTTTTAAATAATTAATTCATATTTATAAATTTATCTTTGTCGTTGTGGCAACCTAATCATTACTATATTTACAATAAAATATAAACTCGCTTTCAGAAATTTTGAACTTTTGCATTTATTTATTACAATAATAATTATTTTTATATCCTTTTGCAAGTTATATTATTTAAGGTAGTAAAAGGTAACTTTTTTTATAATGCCAAAACGCAAAACTAGATATGGCGGGGGAATGTTTTAGAAATAAAGATAAAAATCGAAAGTCAGAACATTCGTGTCATTGCTATGAAACTGACACAATTTTGATGTTTATTTGTTCTCATGAAGCAAAATTCTAAATTTTCGTGATGTTTACGATAATTACTACATTTTTCACAGACAATCAATGAAAATCATTACAAATTTTAAGAAAGTAAAATTTATTCCGGAGATGTTTCAGTGCTTCTGAATGGATCTGTGTGAGAAAAACATTACCTTGGGGAAATGGTAAAAGAAAGTTTACATTGCTTTGTTACTAATTTTCTTGGAATTAAATGGCGATCCGCCAATTCATATTGCCATAAAGGAACTGTTAAAATTTCGCCGCTGAATGAATATTCCCCTTTTTTGAAAGAATACCCCAGAGAAGTAGTTCCCAGGTTTTAAGAATGTTTTATAAAATGAGTAAGTGCTGTGAGCTGTGTTTTGTAAGGATGGCAAAGAGATCCTAAAGTATCAGCGTCAGCAGTTAACGGGGGTTGGCGAGCGATAGCGAGCAGGGGGCGGTAGCTCCCTAGTATTTAAAATAAAAATAAATAAATAAAATCAAAATTAGACCTACAATGAGAATGAAAAATTATTAATTATGAATACTAGAAGTTATTCAACCTCTAGAAGGGGGCGATGGGCCACAAACTCACACTTTTGCAACACTTTTAACACACAACACTTTTAACACTTTTAAAACACTTTTTGCAACTTACTTCCATTATATGACAACTATCAAAATGACATTAGAAAGTGGTAAACTGAAGTTAACTTTCAAAAATTTGCACATGGTAAAACACTCTTCTGTATCAGGTATCCTTTGAAGTAGTATTTAATTTTTTTTATACTAGGGAGCTACCGCCCCCTGCTCGCTATCGCTCGCCAACCCCCGTAAACTGCTGACGCAGGACCTTTTGGAATTGCTTCGCAATTCCCACAAATTCCAACTCGTTGAACTTAACACGCTTTATAAAACAATTAAACAATTTACAAAAAAAAACGTCAACCAACTTATTAAAAATACTTCAAATCCCCTCCATGAATAAATCTCCCTTAAAAGTTTGAGTATATATTAACTCGAACTTATCAAAAATTTAAACGAAATGTTTTTAAAAATATTCATCTTAATTATTTTTAATCTATGATTATAAAAATAACTAATTCTAATTGTTTATCAATATTCGTACCAAACAAAAAATATTATTTTAAAGTAACTCGTTAGTATAATATGCCTAGTGTTTATCATTCATATTTTTTTAAACCCAGACTTGTTAAACAATACCGTTTTAGCAATTGAAAACAATAAGAGACAAAACATCACTATGTTTACAATTAATTTCGATAAAATCAGAATAAAAATTATAAATATTGGACAAAAAGTGTGAAATTTTAGTATAAAATGGCGTTCATGTAAGTTTTTAGAACATGTTTTTATCAGTCTTTGAGTGATATTTCATCAAGAAAGTACTTTTTTAAAAGATGAAAAAACATGTTTCATCTTAAAATATAGCGTCAATCGGACGTTGTGATTGGATGCATAATAATTTGATTGACAGTACTTGCTTTATAACTGCGACCTTATCCGTTATCTAAAAAAATGGAAATATTTTAAAATTGAGAATTTTTTTGAAAAATCGAAGGGCTTACTCGGAAATCCGGAAAGAATCCGGACATTTTGATACCATATATGTGTCATTCGGTTCAGTAATTAAAAAGCCTTTCTCTGGAAACCGTTCACTAAAAACTTTTTTTTAGAATAGAGAGATTAATCTATTGATTTAAATTTAAATTAAATATTCAAAAGAATTAAAGTTAATTTTTGGTCTTCTTGATTTATTGATTTTATTTGAATCTATTGATTGTAGATACTCGTACTTTTACATAGCTGCAATCGAATTTTATGAGGTATTCGAGAAATTATTTACAGTTAACGAAATTAGGTTAAAAATCTTTGGCTAGTAAAAATATTTTTATCTTTGAAATCAGTTATTTATTAATATTTTGAAAAATAGAGTTGAGAGATATTTTATTTTGATTAATAGTAAGAGTTTTAAAGATTAAGGTTGGGCAGACAGTTATAATATGAAAAGGTGTGTATTTGTTAATAAAAAGTTAATTCATTCATAATGCATACTTATGAAATTTAAGAAATAATCAAATAAAATCGTTTTTTTTTCATTAAGAGTTTAAAAAATATTTAATAGTTCATTAATATATTCCTAATTACATAAAAGTTATAACATGTGTTTCTTGTTCATGTCAAATAATAAAAATGAAGATATTTTCTCAAACTTTATTTTCTTTTACATATTATACATTTCAATATTTACAAACAGGTTTCTCATGATGAATATTTTATGTAACATATACAATTCCACCGAACTACGAAAGAATTCGAATTAATAACTATTTCTATTTACACAACAATTAACTTAAATTAAAGTTAATGTTATGAAAAATATATTTTTCGTGAAAGGTGGTTATGCAAAAAAATATGAACATAAGGTATCACAATAAGAAAATTAATTTTTGATGAGTATAATACTAAATCATGTTTTTAGAATTAAATTCCACTGGTAGCTCATATAGCCAATGTAGTATTATAACATTTGTTCTAGTCGTGAATTTTAAAAATACCTGCTTATCTACTAAAGATCTCAGAAACAGAAATTATTTAGGAACATTATTTTTGTTTCATAAATTTCTGGTAACTCACATGTTGTAAAAAATTAATTTAAAAAAATATTTATGGGTTATACGTGATCATGTAAATCATTTAAATAATTTTTTTAATTTGCATAAATTATTTCATAAATAAATTATTTATTGCTTCTTACATTAGAGTAAACCAAAACGTAATAAGTTTTCAAATAATGTTGTTATAAAGATATGTAATATTAATATCATTTAGTAAAACGAATTAGTAAAAATATTTTGTTTTGACTTACAAAAGTGGAAATAAAATTCAATGAAGGCATTAAAATGAACTATTGTTGTAAAATTATGCAAATTTTATCATGAAACATATAATATCACACTTGTATGATAATAGTGAATTATTCTGTTTTTTAAATATAGATTAATGGAAAATGTTGTAAATAGATTAAACACAAATGCCCTTATAGGATATTAGTTGAGGTTCAAAAGCATAGACAATGTCTATGCTTTTGAATAGACATAGAGGTTTAAAAAAACATTGAGCTTTTATTCTACCATAGTCAACTAGTTATAATTTGTTCTCAACTGGCGGATACAAAACAGTCTGCCCATATTAGTTCTTCTTATTCCAACAGGCATTCATTCAAAAGTTTTGACTAGTAAATTCATTTTTAAACACACATTGCAAAGTTTGTGTAGTTTTAAAGCTTTTTGCTTATTGGTTTCAGTAATAAACAAAAATATCTTATTTCGACTAGACTTCCATTTGACTTTCAGCTTAAATTATTGACTAAGTCCGTTCAAGGGTTGGTAATATTTAGTCATCATGACCCACATGTTCCTGGAATATGGTACTCATGGCTAGGTATCTTCCTATGACTTGTTATCGTAAGTCTCAGCATCACACGTCTTGAGCATTATAATTTCTCCTAAAGAATGAAACAATTCACTCTGATGAAACTGTGAGTTCATAAATTGATGTTTTTTCAGTGGTCTCCCTGAATTTTGTATAAAATCTCGGATGACTCAACATAACCTATGTAAGTACACCTTGAAATTTCAATTGTATATTTCTTTTCCTTGTGTACTGATTTCAATGTTTATCAGTATTGCAGAGGTATAATTTTATTCATAAGAAACTTGTATTCACTGGTTTTTCCATTTAGGATTCGATTCTAGTATCAATTCTTTTAAAAAATCAATTAATTTTGTCTAAAACCGGGAAGTTAACATGGATGATGGAGTAGCTGATGATGAACTCAAAAGAGGTGATGTACCAGGCTTGTAGTAACAGGTACCGCAGAAAGAGGGGCATACCCCGGAACTTGATGTAGGAGGAGCATATAGAGATCCCAAAGAATTAGCTAATGCCATACACCTAAAAAAATCATTTAAAAGTTAATACACGCTTATGAATGCTATAGAAGTAAATTAAATAAAGCAAGGCGTTTAGTTTTTACACAAAAATTTAATTGATCAGCCTATATAATTCAAGATAAAATTAAAAATATATTACCGATTATCAACTAAGATTTAATAAAATCTGACCCTGATAAATACAGAATTCGTGAATAAATAGAATAGTAGTAACTTTTTAAATTATTTGTTCTTAATTTTTTATAATTTTTTGAAGAAAATTTATTTTCATGTAATTATGTAAATCAGTGCTCCCAACCTTTTTACCACCACGGATTGGTTAACTTTTGATAATTTTACCGCGGCCCGCTGGGGGATAAATCTTCAAGTTTGGAGTATAAACCTAGGAATTTAAACTAAATTCAAATGAAATAGTCGGCACGCGACCCGGTACCATTCGATCCACTGACCGGGGGTTGGGGACCACTGATGTAAATAATGGAAATTGCCTATACCTATTACATATACACTTTATACCTAATATACCTTTCTGTACACCTTTTATACCGATTATATTAAAGTAAAATCTACTTAATAAAAAGGCTATATAATTAAAATACAAAACGTTATAAAAATATTCACTGATTAATAAAAACATCTGCCATTAGTTTTTGCACAGAATGCTACCCAATGTTTCAGAATGTATTTTACTCAGAATATGTTGGTGCTACACAGATGCTGCATTTTAATTATTTCCTCAGATTTAACTACAGGCTTAGGTTTAGGTAGTCTCCATAGGTCTATAATGGTTTCAAAAGAAATTGTTACGCCTACGCAAGGAACAATTGAATGAATTGAGACATGCCTTATGGTTCTATTGTCCAAGAATAGTGAAACAGATGTTATTCTATTCTTTTATATAACCACAAGTTCCCCCCAGCCCTACCCATTCATTATAGAGTTGTGAAAAGAGAGAAAAGTAGAGTCAGTATTGTTTCTGATGTAGTAATTATTTTTTATTATTATCCCATGACATCGAGATAATTTTTCCCTAAACTTACTGGAAATTGCATTTCACTGGGGGAAAAAGATAATCTGCCTACTTATGTTTGAAGTGCAAACTGAGGCAATACACTTTAATTCCTAAATTTTAATATAAGAGCTGATAAAGACAATTGAAATAAATATTCAGGTAATTGAAAATATACTTTAAAAATTCTTTAAAACTTTTCCAATTTTATATTATTTTCGGGATACAAAATTTCATTGAATAAAAGTAACAATTTTTGTAAATGCCCCAAGCATTTGAGTCTAACAGTCATCTTTATAAAAATCAAGAAAATCCTTTGACACTACTGATTCCCTAATTTTCTGATATCAAGAATTATTTCGGTTAGTATAACTTAGCTATTGAAAGTTACACAATTATACTTGAGTATAAACCTATTTCAAAAGGATTTTTATTTAGTCATGTTGATTGGAGAATGATTTACACTCTAGAAAAATTAGATTCCTTTCCTTGTCCATAGTTTATTCACATACACGAGTATACCGATTTTCAGATTAATCCTAAGTATGGAAAACGCGTGAAAAAATTAGACATGCAAGGCTAAAATAAAAAATGGAAACTGCGGCACACTCAAATGGTACACTTCCCGCTGTCGGTAAGCTGACAGTGTTTTACGACGAAAGAAACGGTGGTAAAAAAAGCAACTAAGGGCCGGATGCAACTACGTTCTGCAAAGTGCTAAAGAACCGTATATCACCTAATAATGATCGCCCAAGAACGCCTGCTCAGGAGGTGGCGTTCTACGACGATCGGGCTGACGTTTTCCTCCTGATTGGTTGAAGCGTTCCATTACGTAGCAAGACGCGCGGAGAGCGGGAAAGGCAGGGTACAATCAAATGCACGTGGTTCAATGACGTAGTTCGTGACGTTCTTGAAAACCAATTAGCGGCATGCTGGAAAAATGACTCAGGACAACGATAGTTGAGTTGTTAGGAAGTAGGATTCGATCGGACTCAAAATCGTCGCAAAACGTAGTTGCATCCGGCCCTAAGACTTCAGTTTCGATTCTTCAGCCGGCAAAATCAATCCAAACCGACTAACAACCTCTATTTTTAACCTCGTCAGAAGCCTTCACAGAACATTTTCCACCAACACCAGAAGAAAGCGGCACTTCCAAAGATGGATGGGCGGGTAATTCCCCCCATCGGCCATCATCACCATCGTCATCATAACAATTTGACAATTCACGTTTAATAGGGGATTTGCCGGACCGGGCCGACGCCCGTATCACCTGCGGCGGTTCCCTTTAATCACCCGGTGATCAGCATTAATATTAATTAGGTTATAAAGCGGCTACTTACGGAGAATTAAGACCAGGGTTTTTTATATAGTGGGATTACCGCACTCGGAGTGGGAAGCCTAGTAATCGTTGCCTAGTATATGTATTATGTAATCGTCGCGTGGGCTTTTTTTAGTGCTTTTTTCTTCTTTTTGATCGTTTATCGGTCTTTTTGCCGTTTGGAAGGGATTGTGGCTGTCGTGATGAGGGGTTATATTCGGTGGAGTTATTTCTTGCAAATATTGGGGGTGTTAATGGGGCGGTGGTGTTTTTCTGAGGGTTATTGGGGTGATTTATGTTATTAGGCTGGGTTATTTCTGGGTTAATTGTGGCACTTTTCTTGTGGTTTAAATGCGTGTTAAGTATGTAATGGGTATGTGGGTGTTCATGATAGAGGGTAGTTTTGATGAGCAGTTTATATTTTCCGGGGGTGGTTTAAACGTTAGCTTTCTTGTTAGCTGGAGAGGCGAAGGGAAATATGTACCACAATTTAGCTTATTTTGATTTGTCATAAGAACAATACATCATTGATTAATAAAATTTTTTAAACATTTTAATTTTTTAAAGGGAAAAATATTATCGTTTAATGTTAAAAGTACTTTTTTCAACTTTCATTTATTATTACATTTATAGTATAGGTTATTCGTTTGTTTAAGACTCTATCTTAATTATTCCCCGTTTAACTAGGTCCCCTAATCAGCAGTACATAAATACAGCTGAAGTGCATTAAAATATTGAAGTTTGTTGCATTTTGGGGAAAATATGTCTGATTTTTTAACATTATTTTTAATGGCATCCATAACTTCTAAAGTAATCCATAACTTCTAAAGTAGTTAATTAACTCAACTAAAATTTATTCTTTTACCTATGAAAAAAATATGATATAATATTTCCATACTGCACACTAAAACCTGAATTTCGCTCAACCACACAATTGATACCTAGATCCATTTAAGTACTTTGAAAGGGAGTCTAGAGTTATATAAAAAATGCATTCTCTTCTCCGAAGTTTAATGCTGTAGTAAAGAAATCATCTCTTTCTAATATTCCGTTACAACATAAAAAATAGCACACTTATCACCTGAAAATTGCCCTGAAGATACTCAGCAGGTGAAAAACTTCTTCTCTCAACACCAATTTTTATCCTATTAGCAAACATATAGTTATTTGGGGAAACAGTTTCCCTAAATATTGATCACCTAGCCACAGCTATCTTCTTATCCTCCCCTCTTGCCATATCACCTGGACAATTTCCGCTTAGTTCTCAATGACGGAAACCGTGTTAAAAAGTAATCACCTCTCAAAATTCATACATCAGTAGCCTTTTTCATGCATTCATTTCAGCAGGTGCTTCCTACACTTCTGAAGAAAGAATCCCGACTTCCGTTGCTACTGGAGACTCAAAACAGAAGCTTACGATATTGCTCATTGTTTTTCAGATATCCTGTGCCATGCCAGCTCCGTATATTGAAACGTATCCGTCGTCCTGATGGTGACATGTAATGTAATTGAAAGTAAGTTACCTATGTAAGAATTAGTTTCTGAAGTCGTGTTCTTTTTTTATTGTTATATCGGTAAAATTAAGGCATCGGGTTGCTATATGTTTTGAGTGAAGGTAAACAAATCTTAGGGTAATGGAACTGTTAAGTTGGAAAGGGTAAACGATATCGTTAATGTTATTTTTCCGTGAGGTGATTTTTAATTTTCATGGAATCAAATATTCTATTAAGGATTTGAGCGGGAGTTGTTATTACTGGGTATAAAAGGTTTAGATGAAATAAGTTATTGTGTATTTTTTTTCAATTACTGAACTAGTGATTTCTTAAGAGACGCAGGTGAATAAAGTGTTTTCGGAAATGTAAAAGTCATTCGTGCGGTTTGTGGGTTTGGATTAGCTTCAATGAAAGAAATTGTTCGTGTATTCTTTATTCTGTTGGATATTACCAACCATAACGAATTTTTATAGATCCGACGCCGACGGAATGAAATTATTAGTAGAGATCATTTAAAGTAATTTTTCTGGAGTGATATGTTTTCTGTGTTCATTTAAAACAATTCATTGTTTCTTCTGATTAATAAATGGGAAGTTAAAATGAGATTTGTGATCTTTTTAATGGTGAAAAGAAATAGGTCGATATAGATATGGATTTATCCGAAAAAGGTTAAGCAGAGAAGTTAGTGTAACTTCTCGTTTAAACCCAATGCATTGATGCAATGTGTGTGTAACTGATAAATAATGTGCGATGCCAGACAAATTATGCTACTCAGATCACCCATTGAGTTGAAACTTCAAAAATGACCTTAAATAACAGGAGGGAACAAAATGGATGACCAGACACATCGAGGTAAAAAAAAGTAAAAAAGACATGGCTACAAAACTGGAGGGTTACCAGAAAATATTTGTAAATTTAATATTTAAATGTATTTTTTCTCATCTTTGTGAACATTTGGAACCCTTTGGGTGTCACCCGCCTTGGAGTGCTCCTTGTACCAAGATTCAAAGATTAAAATCATCAACATTTCAGATGATAGTTGAAACCTACAAGGATAAAGCCCTGGGTCTATAACATACCATTCTCACCAACTGAAGGTTTTGAACACTATTGCCATGTGGGACAGAGTTACACATTGTACCGGTCTTATTCCTTTGTATATATCTTTAAGAGTGTGACAGAATCATCGAATATGTCGAAGGAAAGTCTTAGGGATAATATAGAGGATAAATGCTAGGAGTTTAGTCACAGGCCATGTAAAGAGGTTGTGGCTTATTTCAGAATGATAACAGGAGATGTGGACATGACTGCTAAACACCTGAACAGCATAAGTATATGGCCTAATTGTAAAACAGACATTGTGCTAATTGTGAATATATATAGTGCTTACTGATCTCTCTGTACATTAAAAATGTAGGTTATGTTTCCTTGATGTATATGGTGATGAAATACATGAATCCGTATTGTATGACCTATTGTATGACCCATGGATCTCACGTCCTTGCCCCTTCCAAACAAATCATGTATACACTGTAAAAAAACTGTAGAAAAACAGAAAGTTTCAATAAAAATGAGTTTATGTTTACATTGATATTCTGTCATGTAACATCCCCACCACACTTCTATTTATTTTATGTAAAAAAACAGCTTTTTCTAGTTTTTTAGCTTATCTGTACTTAAACAGAAACTTTCTGCAGCGAAAACGAATACAGCTATTGGCAACACCCAACACGCTTTGGAGCCAAATACAAGTTTCAGTTCGTGGAGAAAGAAAGATCTTTGGATAATTTCTACTTTTACTGAATCCTCGTTGGAGCAGTGGTAGCGTGCGTGTTTAGCATGCGGTAGGTCGTGGGTTCTATCCCCGGTTATTATTTTATTAAAATTTCAAGAAAATTACTGTGAGGCAACAGAAAAAATATGTAGCTCACTTGACATAAAGTTTCTGTTTACAGTATTTACCTGTAGGTTACAGCTTTTTTCTGTTTACAGGATTTTTCTGCTTACAAAACTTTTCTGGCAACTTTTGCTGACAGAAATTTTCTGTTTTTTTACATGATTATTTTTTACAGTGTAGTTGGATTACAAGAGGTTTACTCGCGTAGCTTTTGAATATTTTGATTTTGTCTATTTAAATTCTATTGATAAGATGGCGATTTGGACTTTGAGGGGTAATTTTCATCACCATATACGAAGCAAAACATACTTGACTCACCTAAATTGCTGGTCCATCTGCGCTTTCTCTATGCGCTTGTCCTTGGCTCGCCTGTTCTGGAACCAGATCTTGATCTGCGTCTCGGTGAGGTCCAGCGACTCTGCCAGCTCGAAGCGTCGCGGCCGGCTGATGTACTCGTTGCGGTGGTACTCCATCTCCAGCCGCAGCGTCTGCTCGCTGGTGAAGGTGGTTCGCTGGCGTCGCTGACGACCGTCCTTGCGGCGCCGGCGGTGGACTAAAAAAACAACACAAAGGTTAGTTTAGTCAAGGTTTGTGCATGGAGAAACTACATTAAGGTTATATGGCCTTTGGGAGCCTAGGGGCTAAGACATCAGCTTCGGGATAGGAGGGTCCCGGGTTCGATTATCGACACCGCTGAAGACCCACGGAGTATTATGCGGAATAAGTGGTCGTTAAATCTGTGGGTTGGAAAGTCCTATGGTCTGTAGGGGAGGAAATAGGCATGCCACAGTTTGCCATGGGTCCAGGTTGCCTGGAGACTATTTCCCTCCCCTTCAGAGACGGCAAAATTGTGGAGGTGGTGACAGTTGGTCGCTGCATCTATCATCCGAGGTTTAAGTCGGACTCTTGCCATTAATGGGCCTCACTTTCTCAGAAGCCCCCGTCCCCCTTTGCCTTAAATCCAGTACGCTTTGCGATGAAGCTTAGATATTCCAAGGGGCATATGAAAAAGTGAGGTCCTTAAATGCCAGGAGTCCGACTTAAGCTTCTAATTTAAGATACTGCCCCATCTATTGCCACCTCTACAGTTTTGCCATTTCTCTGAAGGGGAGGGAAATAGTCTCCAAAAGACCTGAACCCATGGTAAACTGCGTTGTGACCAACCACTGGACTTTCACACCCACACAGATTTAAAAAGCACAAACTCTACATATATGTGCTTGGTGACGAAAATTGAACCAAACGAAGCCGAGGACATAACCACTAGGCTCCTCACAGCCAAATATTTTGGTGTTAACCAATGCAGTAGTAAACAATCTCTTAAACGGTTAGCAGTTTAACAATATCTTCGCTTTAAATGGCCGTATTCACCACAAATCTGGCCAGCAGTTAACGGTCAGAGAAGGAATCGCTGACTCTGATCGGAAGAAATCTGCGTGCAGGTTAACATCAGGTTAGTTAACACAGTGAATACGACAGTAAGATGGAAATGGTCTCGCTATAACCTATATTTCGCAGTTGAATATGGACTGGGTTAAGGGGAAGGAATACTTCCACTTCAAACGCTTCTCTGGAATGTTTGCTCCTAAATATCGAAGAGGTCAGGGGGGAATCCAGGAGTTGGCACGTCCCCCCAGAAAAAAATGATCAGGATAAAAGAAAATTCTTCATAAATTGCATTTTTGAAACGTTGGGAAATGCTTTCAATGTCGGCTAAAAATTTACATTATATCCTTCAATGTTTTCAAAACTATCTGACATTTTATTGAGAAAAATGTTTTGAAAAGTATGTCTTCCCCAGAAGAACCGGGGATATGCTTAACACTAAAGCAAATTCAATCTCCTATTATCTATAGGAGAACTGAGCATGCGCTTCATTCTGCATGGAATGTAAATAAGAGCTGGAGTTTAGAGTAGGTTATCAATAACGTGTAGTGACGCTTATCGCTCAATATATTGGGTATTTTTTATAGAGATAATCGAGTGGAATAGTCAACTCCATTACATCATTCATGATATATTTAATATATGTGATATGACATTTAATATAGCATGTATATTTCATGATATATTCAATATTTTAATAATTTCATAACATATTGAATGTAGTTTTATGATTTATAAGTATTTTTACATTGTAAACTGGAACCAATCAACTAATTAGATGGTTATCAATTTAGAGTTTGCAAAAATGAGCATTTTCTTACATAATCAAAGTTTTTACAGAATTCTTGTTTTTTTATAGCTATAAAATTGCTTTTTAATTCTACCTAAATAGCTCTTTTTATAAAAAGCAACAAACACTCATGTAATTTCGACAAAATTAATAACTTGTGTTATACTTTAGAGTCAATATTTTAAGTAACTCAATATAGTTAAAAAATTATTAGGATGTCTGCTTACAAAATGAATTAATTTACAAAAAATTATTTTAATTAAGTTGAGTAGAAAACATTAAAGGCTTCAAAATTGCCCTCTGATGATACCTCCAATCCCATCTCTGACCAGTTTCCCCCACTAGTACCAGTTTAGAGGACTCAAAATACATAATTTTATTCCTACCGCATCTTCCAGTTCTAAAAGTTGGAGCAGCTTTCCAATTCTGGAAGAGCTCCAAGGTATTAAGGAGTTAGATGGTTTCTAAAGTGGGTGATCTCCTCTATTTCGCAGGTTATTAGTTCACACGAGCTGTCATCTTCGCTTTCTCAAGAGTAAATTCCACTTTATGAATGACATCAGATTTAGCACACATTTTTAGTGAGAATATCTCTTCCTCTCGCGGTTCTCTTAATCCAAACTATCTTTGAAGTTTAATGAATGACATTACTTATTAGTTTGAGCATTGCAATTTTGCATAGTGGTATACTTTTAATTTTTATGGTAGATTCTTCAATCTTTATATAAAAAATTTAAATTTAGTTTGCCTGATTAGTTTTTAATGTGAACTAGGAAGGTGTTAAACTAATGACATCTCCGTTTAACGATAATCTTAAAAAAATCAAACAGATATAAGCAAATATAAATAATAAACAAATAGAAACAAATAGATATAAGCAAATATAAATAATAAACAAATAGATATAGAACAGAACAATATATATACTTGAATCTAATTTTCGATGATTTGTTTACTCTTTAAGAGGAATGTTATGTGAAGTTATGTCATTATGCTTTATTTAGAGAAATGCATTTATTTTTATGCGATAAAAAATTCTTCGAATAAACACTCCGATTTAGTACTTTTATAAAATCACTTGTTTTCTTTATTTTGATTATGGATATTCTTAAATTGAATATGTTCTTTTTATTTGAACGTCCTATCCTTAAGGAATATATTTAAAATGTAGTTTTTACTAAGAATATCTTACTTTCAATGAGATGAATTAACGTGATAAGGGAGTAAATTTTAAAAATGAGCTTTACGTGCTCTCATTTTAAAACTATGATGGGCAATTTCAAAAAGTGTACTGGAAGCATCGTTAATTATAAATTCAATTAAGATGTTTTATGACCCGCAAAAACATATTTTTGTAACACAAAAAGTTGTTGTTTCCTCTATATAAATTAGGGATATTTAAAAGATGCAAGTTCTTTAAAAACTGGGAAACTTCTCAAATTTTTTTTATTTAAACAAGGATAAAAACAAAGAATGTGAAAATTGATGAAATTATAAAGAACTGCAGCAAAAACACATAATTCAGCCTTAGATAAAAATGTTTATTTTAGTTGCCATCTGGTTCTTCCACAAACTGTTTTTTTTCATGCTTAAAAGTTTATATCTTGCACGCTCTAGTAATTAGCTCGTCGATGTTAATTTTTCTAATTGCCATTTAATTATGGAAATTATAATGACTCATAATTACTACATTAGCAAGCGTCAGAAACATGATACAAAAAAATGAAAGCAAAAACTATTTGTTTCCGAGATGTGAAATTGGAAATTTCTTCGTTTTATACTTATTTTAACTCCATGAAAGTTTTTGTTTAGTTTTTTAGTTGCTCAAAATATTTACTTTCGTGAGTAAAGATATTAATTTAAACTACAGAGATAGAATTTGGTAATTTATTGATAGAAAAGTCTTTAAAAACATACCTATATCTAATATCTAAATTAATTATCTTCTGCTACAGCAAATGTCTAACAGAGATATTAATAATAACAAAATTGTTCATCGGGCTGTTAAAGCCGTGTTCAAGGTCAGGGGTTCCCAACCTTTTTGCACCTGCGTACCACTTGACTTTTTGAGAAATTTTGGCGTACCACCAGACCTAAATATTTTAATAAACGTATAATATTTACTCTTCTAAAAGTGTTTAAAGGCTTTTTGTATTAAATACCTGAGAAAACTTCATATTTAATGGTTAGATATTTTTTTATTTATTTATAACATGCTTATAATAAAGGAGAAAAAGATGAAAATGGTATTTTTTTACAGTTTTATTTATTATACCCATAGGTCTAAAAAGCTACAAATAAAAAAATTCGTACAAACTCAGCAAAATATACTTTTATAGTCTTTAATGCGAAATTTGTTGTCGTTTGCCTGTGATTAAAATATCAACGTTAGGAGTAATTGAACTTATCTTCACTCTTAAGTCCTCTTAAACACTTACTCTGCTTCTATGTTTATTTTTTATGTACAAGAGTTCAGAAAATCCACTCTCACAGAAGTAACTCGTAACAAATGGCATCAAAAATAGCAGAGCTTGCCGGAAGATCAAAGGGTATTCGGTTTTTACATCCGATCCAGAAGTTAATTTTAAGATTTCTCTTTAAAATAATCTTTCATGGAACTATCTTCTGTAAAATCGAAAAAACTTTCTTTTAGTGCTTTGACTCACGCGTACCACCAGTGGTACTTGTACCACCGGTTGGGAACCCCTGTTCAAGGTGATGAAATTGGGAAGGTTCGACCCCAACTGCGGGGGTCGTTATCAGCCAGAAATAAACAATTTCCAACCGAAGGTAAAAAGTCATCTGAAGCTACACTGTAAAAAAAAACTGTAGAAAAACAGAAATTTTCAAAAACAATGACTTTATGTTTACAGAGATATTCTGTCATGTAACATTCCCACCGCACTTCTACTTATTTTATGTAAAATAACAGCTTTTATCTAGTTTTTTAGCTTATCTGTACTTAAACAGAAACTTACTGCATCGAAAACGAATACAGCTATTGGCAACATTATACTGAATCTTCGTTGGTTCAGTGGTAGCGTGCGTGCTTAGCATGCGGTAGGTCGTGGGTTCTATCCCCGGATATTAATTAATTAAAATTAGAAAAAACTCTACTAAAAGAGCAAGAGCCCGTGAACCCCAGACCTTCGTTATTTTGTAAAAGATGAAAACTTGTCAGCGCATGCTCCCAACTCAGGTAAGAACGATGGACCATTATGAAGTTTGGGTTACCCTGGCTTTGGCAGGTAAACGGTACTAAAGGTGTGTAAAATACCGATCTACTTTCGTCAAATTGTAAAGTATGATTTTTTGGTATTACCTTCAGAATATTATAAAAAATCACGTCATTCATTCCCAGACACTTTCCATAGTGGCAACCCCTTGCCAGACACCCCTAATGTTCATGAAATTATAATTCTACTTACGTTATATTGTAAAAGCTGATTTTTATATATAATACTTGGGTAATAGATAATGTTTCCTCATTAGCCAGACATTTTTGATAGTTCCAACCCCTTGCCAGACAAGCATGTAGGGTAGCTGTAGAGCGAGCGCGAGAGTGTATACTAGGGTGTTTCGCTAGCAAACTTAGAGCAAAAATGTGCACCTCAAAAAACTTTTGAATTTAAATATCCGTGCTCGCGACAATCTAGTGAACAGGCAAATATAAAATTTCAAAACATTAAACACGTCTGATTAAGACCTACGAAAACAATGAAAAAAATGAAACTTTGATGCTTAATAATTCCAAAACTAATTCGAATTTTGTAAAGAATTAAACGCCAATCTCTTTCTAAAAAATAAGAATATAAGTGCTTAAAAAATCATATTGATACCGTGATTATTTTTCATTTTAGGTAGAAAAAAACGAAAAAGTGTCAAAAATTTCGAAAATTAAAAAATTAATTCCTCTAAACCAAATTCGAAATTCAAAAAAAGGGCAACGCAGTGCACATCTACATACTTCAGAGTATTAGGTTGCAAAAAATCATAGTTCTGCTGCTAATAGATTTTGCTGAACTGGATTACCGGCGAAAAAAGAAAAACTTCAACTTTGACCTTAAAAATACCCCAGAACTAATTATCACATCAGTTAGCTTTTTGTTCTAGAATGTGCCCCAAATATTCCACTACAAATATTTCAAATTTCATGAACTTCTATCTAGTAGTTTTTGCGATATGAGAGTTCAAATAGTTGAAAAATTAAATTTTCTGAAACAGCGGCGGCTGCAGCGGCGGCGGTGACAGTAACTTTTTTTTAATATAGAGAGAAAAAAATTAAACTTCCGCCCGGCCGATTTTGGCCGATTTTTTAGTATGTTATTATTGAGGTCATTCCTAAGTGAAAACCGTTGAGAAACCTTTTATTGCAATTTGTCCGAGGTTGAACTCTATTTTCAGTGGACTATTATTTTTGCGTCAAAAATAGATTAAAAAACTAAAAAAAACTTATGTAGTTGTAGCATCGAATGTCTTTTCTTGAGATGTTTTTGAGATTTACACAGATTAATAGTTGTATAAATCTGTGCCAAAAAGTTAATTTGCATAAGTCATTGTAATCATGCCATCTCACTCGCACCCATCCATAGGATACTGTCTCGCGCTCGCTCTACAGCTACCCTACATGCTTGTCTGGCAAGGGGTTGGAACTATCAAAAATGTCTGGCTAATGAGGAAACATTATCTAACTATTACCCAAGTATTATATATAAAAATCAGCTTTTACAATATAACGTAAGTAGAATTATAATTTCATGAACATTAGGGGTGTCTGGCAAGGGGTTGCCACTATGAAAAGTGTCTGGGAATGAATGACGTGATTTTTTATAATATTCTGAAGGTAATACCAAAAAATCATACTTTACAATTTGACGAAAGTAGATCGGTATTTTACACACCTTTAGTACCGTTTACCTGCCAAAGCCAGGGTAACCCAAACTTCATAATGGTCCATTGTTCTTGCCTGAGTTGGGAGCATGCGCTGACAAGTTTTCAGCTTTTACAAAATAACGAAGGTCTGGGGTTCACGGGCTCTTAGACTATAAGTGCATGCGCAAAAGCAGAAAATTATTGAGAGGCAACAGAAAAATCTGTAGCTCACTTGACAGAAAGTTTCTTTTTACAGCATTTACCTGTAGGTAACAGCTTTTTTCTGTTTACAGGATTTTTCGGCCTTCAGAAATTTTCTGGCAACTTTTGCTGCCAGAAATTTTCTGTTTTTTTGCTGCCAGAAATTTTCTGTTTTTTTGCAGGATTATTTTTTACAGTGTAAAGGGTTCATCATTTCATATAACAGAGCGATGAATTAGGAACTGTGCTTCTAAATAATATACATTTTAATGAGAAATGTTCCAGAAAAAGTGGTAAATTAAATTATGAATACCGAAAGATAAATGTTCACTATAAACTAAAAAGTATCTCAACAACAAGAGGCAAATAAGTCATGCAAAGACGAAGAAAAATAATTTAGCATTGATTGCAATCCCTTCATAGTGAAAGGAATGTAACAGATACAATATGGTATAGTATGATTTATTCTCCACAGCTAATACTTATGAGTAGGTAGTCTTAAAGGTTAAAGGTCAGGAAAAATTCAAAGACAAGTCCCTCTTCAAAACAAGATGAAAGGAATGTAAGATTTTGGGGGAAAATTTCTCCTTTGAAATTGTGTATTTAAAGGTTAAAAATTCAAGTAAGTTATTAGAGTATATACAACCCTTTCTTTTCTTTTATCAATATTTAATATGGAATTCATTAACTAAAAATAATGGAGAATAGTTGTACAAATTTTTAAAACTATTTTCAGCATAATGGCTAATTTTGAAACACAATTTTACTTCAATATTTTGGATACGTAAAAAAGTATTTTTTTAATATACAACCTTGGTCTAGATTTGTAACTATGCAAGTCGGATTTTAGTTAAATCGAATTGTCCAAGTCAAGGCAAACTGGCCAAACCGTCAAAACTTGTCAAGAGTGTGCTACCATATTATTGTTAAAACTTTTAAGCAAAATTTGGGAAAAATGCAAGATCAATTGTTTTTCTTTGTTTTGTAAATCATAAATGCCTACTATAAGTAGACAAGTTATGAACCTATTTATTTTCATTTATCATTATTTATTTAATGAGTCACTAGAAGTATATTACTTTGCGAAATGTATAATATTAAGTAGAAACATATAACTTTTTATTTAATTGAATGATTATTATCATATCAATCTAGACAAGATATTATATGATATAACTACTATTTTACATTAAATTTATGAAATATGTTTTAGTATTCGATACCTAATATCTATCTATATGTTTAGCTAAAGCTGAAAAAGCCTCGATATCTGTATCTTAAGTTAAAAATATCCAGGTCCACATTCATTCCAACAAGTTATTCTTACTAAAGCTTACTTTTCACTTAAAAAAGCAGCTCTATTACAGTTACAATGCAAACACTTAGTTAATAACTAAAGGAGACCAAATAAAGTTTTAAACAAGCATTGCTATAATAGCGAAAAAAACTCAATACAGAAAAGAGCAGTACATCAAACAGATGTATAAAAAATCAGTTCAAAGTTCAATCAGTTAAGTACCTACTACATGATTCAATTACACATGTGAAACAAAACCCGCCCCAACAAAACCGGGGGCAGAATAAGACAGCAGCAGGACATCTGTTGCGCAGGTCTGACCATCCCTTGACCCCTCAAAGCGAAAGATAATCAATAGAACAGATGTCATGTTCCTTCTGAAGGAAATTACAGCTTCCGATGCTTCTTAGGGCTGCCCGATACTGATAGTTATTGTTATAGGTGCTTCCGCTTACGGATTTGACGGCTAACGATACAAAATGGGGTTTTAAATAGCGACTTGGGGACGTAGAGGGGTGTTTTTTGTGGGGAGCTAATCGCATGTAAATGGTGCTACAAAGAGAAGCGTTGACTCCCTGGGTTATACTTGACTGCTTCAATGTTTCTTACCTGAGGTATCGTTTGACTGCTTATGTTTTTTTAGTTATTTTTGTGTTAGACAAACCATTCATTTCTTGTATTTTTACTTTGTTTTGAGTTTATTTCGGTTCAATTCCGTTGGAGTTCCCGCTAAATAACACCAATCTCTTTTGAACCCTTAATATTCAAATATTAATTAAAAAAAGATTTTTAAAGATAAACTGAACAGTTATAGATCTAATTAAACATTTTAATATATGATTTTGAAATTATTTTGCAATATTTATACTTTTTGGTGTCCAAAAGAGATCGGCGATATTTAGCGGGAACTCTAACGGAATTGAACCTTAATTTCATCTGTTTTGAGTTTATCTCTTGTATCGGTTTTTAAGTAATTATAATTAATAAGAAAAGCTATCTTGATAATGTTTGATGCATACTGAATACAGTAAAGCACCGTTTATACGTCTTTCAAGGGACCGACGTAAAACGACGTATAAATGAAAAGACGTATAATTGAAAACAGTTTTGATTATTTGAATGAATAGGGACTTAGCGAAAACGACGTATAAATGTAAAAGACGTATAAATGAGAGACGTATAAACGGTGCTTTACTGTACCATTATTTGCTGAGAACAGTGTCTTTTATAGATATCATGTAAAATATTTAAAAACCTATTTTTTAATAACATAAAATTCAGCCCAATTACGAAATAAACGTAAATTTAATGTATAAATTAAAAGGTATTAGAAACAATTATTTTTTATCGTGAATAACTTAGGCTTATTAGTATATTACATATTTTTAGAGCATTATATATTTCTATAGTCCCCAAGTGAATTAAACCTGCATCCACTGCACAAGAAATGTATGAAATAAAAAGTTAAAAAAAGACTTTAACATTTAACAATTATCCCAACAGAAAGTAAAATTGTTTTAAATTATGAAATTCAATTATTCTTTTTTCATTCATGAAATCCTTAAACTGAAATGTTTAATCGTTATGCTGTGAATTCTGAAAAATGCAATAAGAAAATATAAATAAATTGTTTTTTTCATATTTAATTGTGATTTATTAATATTTTAATTGTAAGAAATTCAACCTATTTTATAGAATTCCTTAACTTCATAATATAAAATTGAAAATAAAGATTATTATTATTATTAAAAAGGGATAATAAGACAAAATGATCACCCTTCTTAAAAACAATGAACATTCACTTGATAGAAAAAGTATAATTGTCATATACTTTTATCAATTTATAATTGTCAAATTTATACTTATCAATTTATAATTGTCATCCCCCCTCTTTTTTCAAACAAAACGAGATAAAATTTTGTACTGATGCATCAATTACAACAACCTCGGGATTCGTTAGTCAAAGGAACCAGCACCCCACACATTAATCCCATGCATGGCTTCCAACAACATATGCATCATCCCATTCACAACCCCTCAGAAAGGAACAATCCAACTTCAATAATATCACTGCGCATATTCCAATTCAAAACTCCCTTTTTGACACATAACGGCTGATACAAAGCCACTGCCACGAGCCGTTGAGACGCAATTACGCACAAACCAAACGCTTATTTTTCACTCACAAAAGCACCCCCAAATCAATCTATTTCTTGTGCAGACCCCCTTTCAATTTCCCGCGAAGGAAGCGTTTGACCCCCGCCGTGGCTACGACAGATGGAAGGCGTGAGGTGGTTTTTTGTGCCCCGCTTGCCCTTTTTTTGGCCCTGAGGTGCAATGCTTGAACGCGGCTTTGAAATGTTGGGAAAGTAGGTGGTGTTTTTATATTAGTTGGGTGCAAAGGCTTTATCAAATGTTTTTGTGTTTGATAGTGTTTTCAGGCAGTTGTGGTTCGCGGCTTACGTATGCGAGTTCAATATGGGTGCTTTGTACCTTAAATGTATGATTAAAATAGTATAGATTTTGAGACACATTTACTCATAATTTCGGTCCTCTGTTACTACTATTTATGATATTGTTTAAAATATTATTGTTCGATTAACTTATAGGTAAGTTTTTTAATGGTAAATACTTAAAAGAGTGCCAATGTAATTTTTTATAAGTAAGTTTTAGAGAAATTGGGAACTGGGAGTGTCCAACCTTGAAAGAGAACCCCAACATGTTTTCTTCGTTCTTCTCCTCAACTTTTTTACTGGTAAATATACTGATAGCTCGAATCAAATAAATATTCTAATAATATGTTTATTTCACCCCCCATACACCTGGTATGTACAGTGATGGAAAAAAATCGACTCAGACCCTATATCTCCGGAACGGCTTGTGATATAATGACAAATAAGGTATCATTTTTCATGATTTGAAGTATTCTAAATACAGAAATTTTTTCAAGTTCTTAGGGGGTCGTCTTCATATTAAACGAAGCACCAACTTTCGTTTTTCCTATGGGCGACATCAAAGATTATTCCAGATACTGAAAGAGCACCCCCTAAAACCCCCAAAACCAGTTTTCATGTTGTTTGGTCCCCAAATAAAGACAGGAGTGGAAGGACTCCTTTCAACCATCAACCCCGCAGGATCAAAATCGAGAATTCAACGTAAAAAACGAGATTTCAATGTGAATTCGACGAACTTCAACCCCCACTCCTGGCTACATTTGGGGACCAAATGACAAGAAAACGGGTTTTGGGGGGTTTTAGAGGGTGTTCTTTCAGAATCTGGAATAATCTTTGATGTCACCCATAGGAAAAACGAAAGTTGGTGCTCTTTTTAATATGAAGACGACCCCCTAAGAACTTGAAAAATTTTCTGTATATAGAATACTTTAAATCATGAAAAATGATACCTTATTTGTCTTTATATCACAAGCCGTTCTGGAGATATAGGGTCTGAGTAGATTTTTTTCCAGTGTACATTCGTAAAGACATTGCTTTCCTTTATTTATTTCCAACTCCTTCAGCGCATAAAACCACACAAAATCTTTCGTTATATCTCCAAAAAATATGTTTTTTATTTAATGATTTTTTACTTATAATTTAATTAAAAATAGTACATACTTTAAATATGAGATAGCATGGAGGTTAAACGTAAAATTTAGAATGAATTAATGAAGTGCCAACAAAATGTCTTTATTTCTCCAAACTACTGGTTCTTCCCCCTTTTTTTAGCTCTTAAACGCATTACCAAAGCTAGAAAGAACTTGAAAAATTGAGCTCTAAAATATTAGAATACGATTACAGCTCACGATCTCCAGCCTCTGAAAAATTACCCCATAAAATATTACATAATTCAAATAGTACCGTTCAGTTCATCGCTTATTCTTTTTATACAACATTGGAGAATCTGACATATTCCTTTCTCAACGGCAATTGCTACGGTATCATTCATCATCAAAATCAAGTATTCCATTACAATAAACTTAGGGAATTGGAAGTTACATCTTTCTCCGGAGCTTCATTAACTGAGGGGGGAAACGATTACTTAATGCCTTAAAACGAACTTCATTTCGACCTACACGTCATTCGAACTCAAGCAATTTTTCATGCATACAAATTAACCAGAAAAAAAATCCTCAACTTCAGTTACTCAACTCAACTTATTTATGCCGAATCAATCTAGTTTATATTCCAAGATGATAGCGAACAATTCGAGAGTTAAATATAATACATAATCAAAAGCTTATTCTCTTATTACTAAGGCGTATTCAAATTTATTCCATTACAGCAGTTTTGCCGTTTGATGGCTTTAATACATTTAGTCTTCCTTAGATTAAAAATGCCCGGGTTTGATATTTCTCTCTGAGTGAAGTTATATACGTATAATCGTGAGACTGGGAGAGAATTTTTGGCTTTGGGCATTTGCATAACTGTATTTATTTTAAATTTAATATCTCCTTTTGTTCTCCATTTTCCCCGCGACCGCGTTCTTCATTTAGTTGCTAAGCCTAGCGCGATATAATGGAGAATTTTCTTGTATATTTTAAATATGATGTTATTGTCTGAGATAGGAGCAGAGAATAATGAAAAAAAGGATGAATGAATAATAATAAAAAAAGAACAAATTGTAACTCGATGCAAATGATTTCCGGGGAAATTCTTTATTCGAAATTTTTAAAGTTAATGGAATCTTAAGATTATTATTTCTCGCATACATCTAGTGCTTTTTTCTTCAATTTCGGAGTATAGATTAAGTTTAAAAAATTGTGTTTGGAAAGTTTCCATTAAGTTTGACGAATGGAAGTGTTTCTAATATCTGACATGCACGTAATTAATGGATAATATATCTTTCACATTGTATCGGATATTTATTTAAATGACGGAATGTATCTATTGGTATAAATTATTAATAAGATACTCTTCGACGTAGAAATTTGAAAATTATTCCTCGTAACTTTAAAAAAGGCGGTTTCATGGTTCAAATCCATCATCCTTAAGCTCTATCTTCCGTGTGCCGCAAAGCAGATAGAGGGTGTAATCAAAATTCATGTATAAAAATTTAGAATTATTTAATGTGTAAGGGAAGTCTATCTTTTTGAATAAAGCTAATTTCGATTTATGTTTATTGAGAAAAGTAACACTTCTCTCTCTATAATATTATTTGTATAAATAAAATAAGCTTTTAAAATGGCGTGATTTTAGATTTTTGGAATTTCGATTGACACAAAAGAAATATGATGGAAGCAAAGTAAACATTTAGTTTTTTACACTATCTGACCGGAATGCCTATTTTAATAATTTTTTTTGTATATTTTCTTGATGGAATTTTCAGTGATTCTTTGTAAAATATAACATGTGTTTATTAAAGGGATTTGTTTTCCTCAGGGCTATTATGTTATTTATAAAATGTTTGAAGGTGTGTTTAAAAAGGAAATTTGCTATTCTTATATTTTTTTTATTCTGGGGAAAATAGAATGCTAAGCATTATGTTTAATAACAATTTGTTCTGAAAAAAATTATTCTTGTTTTATGCATTTTTTATTTTCAAACCAAAATATTTAATTTTAAATACATTACATAACATTTTTAACTGATTCAAATTTTCACCAAACCAAATGTAAAAATTAAATTTTCTCTTTGGGTTTTTAATTTACACAGTCTGATACAAAAAAATTTGAAACATTTGAAATGCGCTTACAAATAATTTAATTTTTATTGCTTTTATCCTTAGCCTATGAAGCTCAAAAGTATATTTATCGGATATTTGATATACTATTATTTCAACCTTCTGTGACACAATCAAATTTAATATATCTTTTAATTTTACGTCAAGCAAAATTATTCAGCTGCGTCTTTACAAATTTAGATCTTTCTAATGAAACCGGAATCGATATTTCACAATAAAATAACCGCGTTTTCAAACGGCAAAAAAAACTCCAAAAACTCCACTACCTAATCATGCAATATCAGGTATCATCACCCCAGAATATAAACGATAAGCATATGTTGAATTTACATTTTCACCTCTATCGACGAACCGAAAAATGGCTTCCTTTCCGCTGAAAATCGCCTAAAAAACTCCCGATTATTACCCCTAAAACAGGCAGAAAACGCCCAACACAACCTACAGTTCCCTCAAAGCATCATCCTCCACGGAATACTAATAACCATGAAAATATCTCCATCCAACTATTTGCACGCTCATCCTGCTACTAGCTCGCCATCTTGGGCATCCGGTCCCGTTGGCACGTGCCGTGGTGGCACATTTTTATTGGCCAATTAAAACCCGATCCCGATTGGTGGTAGAAGAGATCGCATGCGACAGGGATCGGTTGGGGGCGCCTCTGGGTGGGGATGCGCAGAACCCCCCCTTTGGGTGTCGTTTGCATCCCCTTGTCGTTTTGGGAGGGGAAAATGTTTTAATTTACCGTTGTTAAAAATTTTAAAGAATTAAAAATGTGTTGAGGTCACACACACACTTATGTTAAGGTTTATAAAAATATGTTCAGTAATTTATTGAAATCTGAGTAGGATCTTATAAAATTTTATCATAGATTTCAGATACTTCAGTTTGTATTGCGTATTAAAGTTTACCGACATTTTGTGAATATAAGCTAATAAGTACTAAAGTGGATAAGTACAAGTGCTTATAAAAAGTAGGGGAGAGTGTTGTACCTATGGACAAAAATCACGTTTGGATTTTTCTAAGACAGGTAAAATCACATTTTGACCATTTAAAGTGCCCAACCTGTAGACCTAACCTTTGTGAGTAGAGAGATATTTTTTATTAGTCAAAATCATGAAAATTGGATTTTTAATTATTTATAATAACTTGGAAAAATGTGTGTCCAAATGTACAACAGCCTGTTGTACCTATGGACAGACACAGTTGTACCTGTGGACACCCTTAAAAAGGGAAGTTTTAGTTGAAAAAAGCTAAGAACGAACATTTTTATTGATGAATTACCTTTTAATAACCTATTTCAAGCCTTTTTAAAATCGAAAATAGATTTTTTAAAGTAATGTAGTTTTAGATCGTAAATGATCATTTAAACGAAGTTGAATGATAAAAGTCTTGATTTTTTACCAAAAACACAAAAATCACATGGTATTTTCAGATCAGAATTTAAGGTAATAGTTTCAT
Organism: Tetragnatha versicolor; assembly: GCA_024610705.1. Lineage (NCBI taxonomy): Eukaryota > Metazoa > Arthropoda > Arachnida > Araneae > Tetragnathidae > Tetragnatha > Tetragnatha versicolor. Next base: position 29,688,830 of record JANDEH010000005.1, read on the forward strand.
CAATCATGCTGATTCATCTGACAACTTCACTGATCCAAAAAACTCAATTCGATCGCCACTTAGTTGTGCAAGCATTTGGTGGTAATAACAATAATAATTTGGTGGTAAATCTTCTTCAGTGAAAAGTTTAAGTTTTTTTAATCATCATACTTAATGCGATAGGGTGCTTAGGGTTTTACACCATATTTTACATTAAATTCCAAGTAGAATCATAAATTTAAAAAAGTAGTTTAGAATTAGATCACAAACTATTTGATTTTTCATCTAAAATTGACTTGGAAATAATGGCTGACAAATAGATTACCATTCAGAATTAATTTAACATTTATTAAAATGTATTCAGTTAAATGAAACCTGATTCTAAAACGCTGATTAGCTACAAACACCCACAAGAACGTGTCCGTAGGTACAACAATTATGGTGTCCGAAGGTACAGCATCAGGTGTTTTTGCTTTCAAAGTTCTATAAAAGATACAAGAATTGAGATCTGACAATTTCTAAAATCAAAACTAAAAAGTCAAAATCTCGGGGATTCCCCCATATATCCCATTTTATCATCTAATAATCATAGAGGAAGAAAATAATTAATGTAGTGATGCACTAAAAAAAACTTTGAGCACCTAAAAACAGTATTTTTATTATAGAAAATTTAAATAATATTTTAAACAGCTGATTTCACGTTAGCAACTAGATAGCATCTGTTAACATTCAAAATCGACCACAAATTCAAATTTACATTTTTTCCCGAATTTTAAAATGAGGTGGCTGAAGGTACAACCGTCCGTAGGTACAACACTCTCCCCTATAGTTTACGTCTTGATAAAGCGGTAAAAATAGAAATACATCCGTTTTTTAGTATGAGGATCCAGTACACGCAGTCACAATTAGTTCTAATAAAGAAAAAAGTTTAAATTCTCTTTTGGGGCAGTTTTAGGTCAGGGGTGGTTGTTTTTGCCTCAGCGAAGTATTTTTTAAAAATACTTTTTACCTTATAGTATCAAAGGTATTTTTATTTTAGAAGAAGAACAGAATTTTTTAAAAATATTTTACAAATTTTTCATTTTTCTTTCAAACATTGTTTAGGATTTATTCAATATAGTTTAAATCTTGTACAACCCCTTTAAAAGTTTTATAAATCATAATCGTTGGTTGTATAAATTTCTATAAAATACTTGAACATTGAACATATAAACAAACAACGCTTACTTTCAACAGTGATCAGAAATTAAGATAAATGAGAAATCAACTTCAGCATTTTAGAAAATAACCATACTCAGCAAATTTCTAATTTCAAAAAATCATTAATCGTTTATTATAAAAGGCGAAAGCAATTTCCTTGAAATGCACTTTCGTGTTTCCATTTAAAAGAAAGTTGATTTGAAGTCGAAAAGCGGAAAAACGAAATAATAACTCTCCACACGCGGAACTGAGGGAAAATTATGTCATTTCTTATCTCGAAGGTAATCAATTAATAAATTAATCAGTGTTTTGTTTTCATTTAAAATACTATTTGAACCTATCTCGAGATCGTGTTTCAATCAGATTTGTGTTCAAAATCCATTTCGCTGAATTCGCATTCATTTAAGAACTAAGTAATAAATTCCAAGGGAGCGAAAAATAGTTTGTGTTTTTTAATGACCCTGGACTCTGGGGTGGAGTAAATTGAAAAACGCAAATCAATGGTGCTCATTTAACATCCCGAATCCCAAAAGTTTAGTAAAAAATCCCTCTCCTTGGGGTGAAGGGAAATTCTTACACCCCACGGAATCATTAGAAAACGGCAAAAGTTAATTTTTTTCATCAATTTCATCTATTTTTTCAGCGTTCGAACCCCCCGGGGGCACACGGGGGTGCGTGAGAACCCGCGAAAAAAAGTTAAATGACTCTAAAATAAAGTAAGATAACTGTTTTATTCCCTCTCTGTGCCATTTCACTTTTTCTCACAACCCCATCCCCTTTTCCAATGGCTTCTTGAAAACTCATAACTTTTTTTTTTCAAATTAAGATGGCAGCCGGGCCGGAAAGCGTTTAAGCTGAAGAATTACGCCGCCGCACGAGAAAAAGAATTATAAGTTTTATTTTTTTAACTCGAATCCAACAAAAAAATCCTCCCACTTGTCTTTCTATTAGAAAAAGAAGGGAATCCTGACTTCCAGATGATTCTTTAAGCTCTCTTAATGATATTGCGGCCTAAACACACTGAAGGAGTATTAAAAAAAATCTTAATAATAAAAAGCGGCGGTAAGAAAAGAACCTCTCTTGAGTGCTCTCCATACTCCCTTTACTTTCCTGACTCACGATATAATTTTTTCCCCGGAGCCGAACCATCCAATCTTAATGAAAAAACCTCCATCCCCTCCCCACCTCTCTCTCGGATTGGACAGAGCAGCGTCACGGAACCTTCTTCGTGGCGCTAAATTAAAGGAAGAGCGAGTAAGTCAGCCTCCCCCTCAAAATGTTCCATCTGACAAAAATTTAATTTGCCCCCTCTAACTCCGGCCAAGCTAGACTTTAAATCACATTGTTGGAACAAATGAAAATTACGTTGCGCTTCTCCACCCCCCCTAAGAGGAGAATGCAATTAAATTTAATGGGCTCCTCCCCCCTTCGTTTAATTTTCTCCTTCATCTTTCCGGAGTCATCCCTGCCTTTTAACTTTTCTCTCCCGCCGAGCAGCGTTGCTCTGCGGAAAAGAAAACCGTACGGGCGCAGCGAGAAGCACGAAATGCCCTCTTTTGGAAGCAGCTCCTAATCGGCGGCTATTAGGCAGCAATTAAAACGTTGTTAATTAGGGGTAGCAATTAAGCAACTCGCTTTCCCGTTCATTAGTTAGGAAGGGGGAAATAAATGTAAGTAATTATAATGTAACAACGCTGTTCAACATTACGCTGCCCTATTAGCTCGCCGCTTAGTGTTTTAATTAGTCATTCCTTCCCTCCCCCTGTCGGGGTGGGGTTCTCCTCCCCCCCTCCATTCTTCAAGTGGGGGTGTTTGTTCTTGGGTTTCAAAGGAAGGTTTGAGTTCCGTTAAGTGAGAACCCGGTTTCCATGGAATTAGCTTTCGTGAAATTAAAGCCTTTGTCGGTAGGTTTTGACTTGGGTTAAGGAGTTTAATTTCGCTTTTAGCTCCTGTCTTATCATTTTAGAGTAAATAAGTTTATTCATTACGTAGCTAATGATCGAAGCAACATATTACTATTCTCTATAGTGAATCGGTATTTTAATTTAGAGGTAAATGAGATTAAGAAAATGTGTTCTCGAACCATTTTTTATGGCAATTTAATCTACCTAATCATTTTACTTTATTTTTAATTAAAAGAATGTAAACAATATCAACCTTCAATATATAGTAATGGTTTAAAGAAGATGTGTCTATGATATCCCACTTAGTTTGAATAAAGTTGATGCTATATTTAATGTACCTCCTCTCATTACCTGTTAACATCGAGAGAGAGTAAAATAATGATAACATTCATTTCAATTTTCAAAATGGTAATAAAAAAGTATTATTTTTCGTTATACTTAAACGATAGTTGGTTTTTCTAAGAAATCTGGTCTTAGTCAACTTAACATTTCAAACTTAATTTTAAAAATTTAATTGATGAATGCTGCCAAATATATTTTTTGCCTTCCTTTTTTCTCAATGTCCTGATGTAACTTAAGTTCAACCTTTTTTTCAGTGAATATATTAGCGTAAATTAATTAACATTTATTTTTTTATCAGTTGTTTACGAAGCTTTTACATAAAGCCCTGTATAAACCATCTTTTTCAAATTTAGCTTAATTTTAAATATTTGTTTGGGGCTTTTGAATTAAAAAAATTCGTCTTTAAATGAATTCTGTTTCACTTCTCCAGTACCTAATAGTAATTTGATAATTCATTAGAATGCTGTAAATTATTAGGTATAACATTTTAAGAACTGTCTTTTTTCGTTCATATTAGATAGTTAAAAAATAACCACCGAATTTGAATTTATATCATGCGCATATAGTGTTTTTAAAATTGTTTCACTCAGGTGGTAGAAATAGAGTAAAAAATATTGGGACAGAAAAAAACTGCCATCCAAGTAAATTTTTAGTTTGTATCCTGTGAAATAGGGTTTGTGAGGGAAAAAAGATCGACCACACTCTCTCTCTCTCTCTCAAAGAAAATAAATAATAATTCTTTCCATCTAACAAAAAAGAAGAGGACAAATTTTAAGTAAATGGTATCTTATAATTAATCTATAAATTCCTTTCTAGAATGTTAAGCTAAAGTATATTTATCCTTAAATTATATCAATAGGTAAGGAAATCTAAAATTTGCAAAAACCGTTATCCATTATCCCAAGATAATCGACCGCTTCTTAGATAAAGTGATTAAATAAAGCTGATCTGTATTACGAACAGTTATTCCGCCTTGGGACACGTTAACAATGCCTATCGTGTTAAACCCAAGTCTCCTAAGTATTATCTTCCCATAAAGCAATAACGACGTTAATTTGTACGAAGATAAATTCCCTTATAGACTAAGTAATTATGTGGACGACAACTCTAATGGAAAATCGATGGCGTTAAAGTTGGCCGAGACACGGCGGGTATAAGTATTTGAAAGCCTGTAATATTCTCTTAAGTAATTGTGGGGATTACATGGAGGAATATGTAACACCCTTGCACATTATTCAAAGAGCTGCCAAAAATTTCTTCCTCCTGGAGGATCATCCTTCCTTCCTTTTCAGCAGGTGAGGCGAGTGTGTCCCATGTTATGAATAAATGTCGACGATCAATATTTTATGGCATGAAATTCTGAGCTTTTGATGTTAAAGCTGAAGATTGGCATTAAATTTTAGAAGCGGAATTGAGTGGATATTGTTGTTTGATGTTTTTTAAATTAAATTGAAACTTTAGAACAACTTTGATGTTGAGTGAAAAAAATAACCCTAAGAAATTATGAGTGATAAAATAAAATTCATAACTTTATTTATAGTAAAAGGTAAAATTAAATTTAATATTTAGTACGTTCATACACAATAAGCAAGTTGCATGAGTCAGATTTTCAAAAACATACAAGTGTTCCGTATGGTTTTTTGAATGGTAAAATGAAATATCTAGTCAGTTTTTCAAAAAAAATGTACAGGTTATTAAATATTTTAATTTAAAAGTCGAGAAAAAAAACACGTGACTGAAAACGTTTATTGTTTAAACTATAAGATGACGTCAACAATAATACCATCAACTCCATTGCTTTACAACAATGTTTAGTATAAGATGACGTCACATCCAAACTCTTGGCGTTTTCGCGCGCTTTTAAAAAGGGGATTTTTGTTAATTTTTTTGACAATCAAAAACTTTCTCGATCGGCCTCAAATTTTGGGTAGTTGCTTATTTTTGCAAGAGGAATCGATTAAAAAATATAAAAAAATCATGCAACTTCCTCATTGTTTTAAAATCCACCCCGTTTATTTTTTATTTTAGATATATTAGAAAAGTTGTACTATATGTGCAGTGTGTTTAATTGTTTTATTTTTTCAAGTTGTTATAATATTTTTCAAATTCAAATTGCTATTTAGTGATTCGTTTGAGTACTATAGCTGCTATGAGTTTCTGTTCTGTATATGAATCGACAGAATTATCTAAAAGTATCAAATGTGCAATGATATTTTCAATAATTTTAGAATTATTGATATTTTATTCTCGTGCTTTTCATTTACTAAATTCTTAACTTTTCAACTTATTCCGACATATTTCATGAAAAAAACTTAATACAGGTAAAAGCCTCCACAACTAAAAAAATAAAATTTTTTATTAAAATTATTAATGGGTTATAAAAGTTTTTATATTTTTAAGAATTTCTTCATCAGTATTTTCTGATAATTTTTTAACCTAACCTTTAAAAAATGCTAAACCCTGAACTAAACTCCTTAGAATCTTGTAAATTAAAAATTAAATTATTCATTAAAGGGGAATTTAACTACATTAAGTATAGATCTTAAAAAGAGGGAAAACTATTTAAGAGTTGTAAAATAAACATAGAAAATTTTTTCAACAAAATTTTTTTTTCTAAATTTTCAAGACAGCTAAAATTTGAGTTAATACAAATACAAATTAAGTCGACCAACTACAAGCGTAATCCCAGCAAGGTTGGTCCAGTCTTTTTAAGGTAACTGACTGGGTTGGGAAGCCTTTTTCTTAAATATTAACTAAATAATTATTTAATTCCTATTTTCTGAGAGCTAATGTTCTAAAACAAGGAAAATCATTCCAAAAAGAATTAAAAAAAATTTTTTTTTAAATATTGAGAAATTTCAATGAAAATAAGGCTAAAATTTCAACTTGCGCCAACAACTCCTGAGAATGTTCTTTGATAGGTACAAATAAAATATTTGCAGGATTTTGAGCCTAAGACACTAATCTGTGTCACTATCTACAAAAAATCTGAAATTTTCAAAATAGAAAAGAAATACAGGAACTTGAAATCGAAAAAAGTAAAAATTCATGAAAAAAAACTACTTAAATCAAGTTTACACACTTTAAAAAATACCTTAATTCAAATATTTTTCTTAGATTGTAGAAGATAACATGCGTTATAATATAAAGAGTGAAATAAAACAAAAAGCATGAGAATATTTTAAGTAGTTTAAGAGTAATCACTGTTACCGTGATCTAAAGTATTCAAAAATGTCATTCTTCAGAAAAAGGCTTTAAAGTTTAAAATTGTATGTTAATCCTCGTATTACCCGGTACTAAAACAGCTGTAACTTGTGTTCTAGATTACTCAGAGTTTAAAGTAAGGTAGTTTTGGAAAGCTTATTAAACAGGCTATAAAATAAAACAATAAACGAAATTCGATATTTTTGGTGAAAATGACGATTTCAACCCAGTTAGTTACCACCCAAACTAACGGAATCCCAGTATCTGTCAATTTTCCTCCTGAACTCGTTTACCCCACTTGAATTTACAATTGTTTCATCCAACGCATTCCATCTATCCACTACCCTATTAAAAAATAATGCTTTCTACAATCCGTCTTAAATTTTACTTTATTCAATTTGAAATTGTGACCCCTTGTTCTATTACCCGTATTGAAATCTAGTCCCTATGTGTCCCCTTGCTTTACCATTTTAAAAAGTTGAATCAAATCCCCTCTAATCCTTCTTTTCTCTAGAGTGAACATATTTAGCTTCTTTAATCTTCCCTCATAACTTAAACTGGATATACCCTTGACCATTTTAGTAGCCCTATGCTGAACCCTTTCAATTGAATCAATATCCTTTTTTAAGTATGGAGACCAAAACTGAACAGCATACTCTAGATGAGGTCTCACCAAGCCTCTGTATAGTGGAAAAATAATATTATCGGACCATGAAGAAGCAGTTTTTTTAATGTATCTCAATATCCTATTAGCCTTTTTACTAGCAGATGAACCCATTTAAAGTCCTAATTTACTATCACCCCTAAATCTTTGATCATATTACCTTCTTTAACTTTGTCCCCTTGAAGATAAAATTCTGCCCTACCATTCCCCCGACCCATATGTGAAGTACCTGACATTTACTTAAGTTAAAGGACATAAAATTTTGTACCTGCTCCTGAGTATCTACCCTCCCCTAAATTTTTAAGTCGTCAGCAAAGAGGCTTATTTTGTTCCTTATGTCCTGAATAAGATTCTGATAAGATTTAAGGGAAGATTAATCCCGGATCTCAATTTCATTATCAGTTATTACAATAGTTTCTATGATTCATTTCTATAAAAATATTTAGTTAATTTAAGTTACTTCTAAAAAGATTTTCGATAATTCGTATATATAATTTATAACGTGAAACACAAAATGTAATTTAAAAAATGTGAGCTGGAATTTTGTTTGTTTATCCAAAATAGTATTTATAGTTCATAAAAAAGGAAAAAAACTTTCTCATACAGTTTCAAAATACAAAAACATTTTATCTACAAATTTCCAACATTTGAAATTTGTTTTTAAATTTAAAATAATAACTGTAGGGGAGAATGGGGCACCTCGGGACTTAGCAAACCTTGGGACACTCCACTTTTAAAACTCAATTTTTTATAGTTTTGAACTCGTGCTTTACCTATGAATTATTATATAAACCCTAAAATCTACTATTTATTAAAGTTGTTTTATTAAAGTTCGTATAGACGTTTCTACTATATATGTATGAGGAGTGTGAACGTGTATAGAGTTCTTTTATCAGTAAAATGTCACGGAATCCCTTTCATTTTTGTAACTCATGAAGTATGACTAAATTTAAACTCATGAAGAATATTTACCATCTTCATGTATCTTTTACTATTATTTTGGTCCATGGGGCCGTCCAAATATTACGTAAGCACTTTTTTGGTAATTTTCAACCCCCCTCCCCTTGTTAGCAAATACAGTAAAGCACCGTTTATACGTCTCTCATTTGTACGTCTTTTACATTTATACGTCGTTAAGTCCCAATTCATTCAAATAATCAATATGGTTTTCAATTATACGTCTTTTTATTTATAGTACGCCGTTTTACGTCGGTCCCTTGAAAGACGTATAAACGGTGCTTTACTGTATAAGCAAACTTGAAACCCCCCTCCACCATAATTACGTAAGAAACTGCCGGACCCCCCCCCCGAAATTTTAAAATCCTTTTTAGTAAGTACTGTTTTTTTCTCCTTGAAAATAAGGTGACTTATAAAAAAAAGGAGCTGTCCTTTTTGGGTGTAACCCTATAAGGGTTCAAAGTTGAGTCGAAACACTACTTTTCGAGGTTAAAATCACAAAATGTTTTGGGGTCCATCCCCAGAAAAAGTGCTTACGTCAGATTTCCTAATTAAATTTTTTGTTAAATTTATTTTTGGTTGAGTTTTGAAATTATTTATGCAAGAAACAGGAGAATTTCAAAACGCAGTATCTTACGTAAGCATCACTCATATCCCCCTCCCCACCTTGTCAGGAAAAATAAGCAAACAGCAACCCCCCCCTTTAGGTGCTTACGTAATATTTGAACGGCCCCCATTATAATAACTTTTGTTAGATGATGTTGAGTCAAAACCATCTGATTACTTCTGGGTACTTTCAATGGAACATTTTTGATCCTATACAACTAAGAAATTTCAACCTTTACACTTTGATTAAGTCGAATATTAACAAGTCTAAATGTAAAATGCAATATTTAGTTCAAAATTAAAATACGTGTCACAATAAAACTGAGGGTGATGAAGAAAAACAACTTGCATATTTGAATTCAGCGTAAAAAGTTCTATTAGGATAACCTCTTTTTGCTCTTGGGCCAGAAAAAAATTTTCAATTTTGTTTATTAGTGTTATTTACATCAGTTTTCTTGTTTTGCTGCCTGGTGCAAAAATTTCAAAGGAACTTTTTTAAATAAAAAAATTTTATTTATGTTATTAGTATAACTGTTGAGATTAAAATACGTGTATCCATTTATATTTTAGAAAAGAAAGAGATAATGTTTTGTTAAATATAAAAGATTAATTAAGTTTAACATCAAAAGGGTCAAGTGGGGCACCTTGGGACATGTTAAAAGGTACCCCATACCTCTTAAGAGTAAAAAAATTGATTTTATTCAAAAATTTAAATATTTTAAGAAAGTAGACAATTTTAATTTAGAAATTGATGGAAAAAAAATTATGAATTTTAAATATATTCGATGTCTAATTCATGATTATTGAACATAGCTTTTTCAATATTTGTATTATTTTTGTATTTTTCAAAATGAAATTTATAATTTTTGTCCTGTTATTGAAAGTGTCCCAAGGTGGGCCACGACTAGGGGGCACCTTGGGGCATTTAAAAGATGTTTTTAAAATTTGTTATTACAAATTCCTTATGAGATATTATTGGTTGGAATTTGTTTTATTAGTTGCGCAAATGACTATAATTGATATATAAATTTTTCTCCTTTATTACAAACCAAACTTATTTATATACATTGAAAATTAAGCTGAATTTAGTGTTCTCAAGAAAGAAGGATTATAAAGGTAAGGTAGAAGAAGAGAATGGGCGAGGAAAAAGAATAGTTGAGAGGGGGTCTTTCTATTGTGTTTTTCTCTTTCCACTTTCTATTTCTCTTTCTTCTCCTCATTTCCTCCACGCTTTCCATTTCTCTTTCATTCACCTATCAATCTTTACTGTATGTCCCTCTTTTTAGGAACACTAAATTCAACAAAACAAGTCATTTCAATACCTCAATATAAACCACAGCACTCTTAAAAAAATACTAAATAATAAAATTTAAAAAAAATACTGATTGGTTCTCAATTCTTAATATGCTTCGCAGTCAAACTGGTTCTCAATCAAATTTACTCACTAGTTTGGAAACATGCATTAGCTTATCTCTGAAAATAAGCAGGTTCAAAAATGACACCATGTGCTCATTTTTGAGCTTGTGCATTCAAACACATAGCATTCCTTTTTAAGGGTGTCAACCTAAAGCATCGGATGTTCATGTCAGACCCTATAATAAGGTTTTTTCTCATTGTTAATATAAAGCCCTGGATAGCAAAGCTTAACGCTTAAGCTTTAAGTAACATAGCTTCATCCAGGGCTTTATGTTGACAAATGATCAACTTTGAATATGAAATAGAAATAAATATCATTTAAGTATATCTCGTATTTAAAAATTGAAAGAGTTGATTGGGTAGGCAAATTTTAAACAAAAAATACTGTTCCAGAATGAAAACATCAACTATTTATATTATATTCATCCACAAATACATAGGTATAGTTTTCTTCATTTTAAAAGTGCAAGTTTTTAAGATTGGATCATTTTTTTAGAAGATTATCACATTATACTATTATTTAACACCTATTAACTAAATATTATGCTAATATTACTTCTTTCATAGCTTGGTTTAAAATTGTTTTTATGTCTGCTTTTAATATTCTTAAAATATTTTGAACCCTCTTTGATGTGTGTTAGTACCTTATATGATGTGCACACATGTTTTTTCCTCAGTTACTTAACATTATATGATTCTCGAATTTAAAAGAAAGCATGCACCAAAGCGGATATTCATCTCTTGTATCCATCCTATCTATTTAAATTTATATAGTATTCCGGGATATAAAAATTCTCTGCAATTAAAAAAAGAAAATTAATTGTGTAGATAATTCTCAACACTACTTTAATATTTACAAAAAAGTCATTTGAATTTAAGGTAAACCCCTTCTATTGACCTTGAGAGAACTCAAGACAACATTGTTAAAAAATTTATGATGGTTACGGATACAACAGATTTTTACCTGGAACTTTATTTTCCCCATCATTTTTATTCTAAAAGATAATTTTTACCAACATTTACGTAATTTCATGAGTAAATGTCAAGAATTTCAGGTAAATAATCTTTATTTGAATGGTAAGGACATATTTTTAGTCTTTTATAACGTTTTTGTAATTTTTTAAGCTGCAAGGTTTAAATTCATTTTTGAACTATCATTTTCCAAATTTCTTTCCTTTAGTTTCGGAATAAAAAAACCCCCCAAAATTAAGTATCAATATTATGTAAACGAATATAATCTTTTCAATGCATTTAAATCAAGTAAAATGGACCTTTTTAAAGCATTGCCCAAAAACGTTTCTTTCGTCTCCTTTATACAGAACCATTTCATCTGAATTTTAGGAAATTCACGTTTCCCCTTACTTACTACTTTAGTAAGAAATGAACTACATATCTTTTACAAACAAAACTTATAGGAGAACCAGATACTCCCTGCAAAAGTTTCAGAAATTCAAAAAGATAAAAATTCCTCAAATTTAGTTAAGAAAATTATCGTAACAAAAATTATATTGCAATTAAATTTCTACTCAGTGAAATTTTTTGAGGCCAATGTTACCTCTGTTAGAGTGTATTGGTAGTTTAGAAGGTAAGAAGAAGTCTTATAAGAAAACCATCTTATGGTAAGCAAAACATTGTGTGCTTAGAATCTTGTTCTGGTTGAATTACATTGTGTTGAGAAACGGAATGATAACAAATAGATACTTACAAAAAGCAGGTAGCCCTGTGGGTGCAAGTGGGAACTCTCCAAGCCCTCTGTAAATGAGCGCGGTGTCAGCTCCAGGAAAAAGACCTCCCGGCGGGAACATGGGTCTGAAGACTGGCGGGAAGCCCTCCGCCGCCGCCGCCGCCCCTGCCGCCGCTTCCGATCCTGCAGACACGGGGGATCGCCCCCCTAGCAGCCCCGATGAGCCCTCTGCGGACGACTTGGCGGCCAAGTCGGCGAACTTGGCGAAGGGCAGCATGCGAGAGTTCAGGTACTCGGACAGCCCCACCAGAGAAGGGGTCAGCCCAGGGGGCAGCCCCGGGATCTGGTGCCCCGTCGATACGGGGGTGAAGGCGGAAAGTCTGGGTTTAGAGGATGCCGAGGAGGGCTCTTCGGGGAGTAGACCCATTGGGGGAAGTTTGGAGGAGGACTGTTGGGGTTGATGAGAGTCTGGTGGGTCCCGGCTGTCCGGGGAGGCTGGGGATGGAGATGACTTGGAACTGGGGTCGTCTAGTTTGACACTGGACATCTCGTGGGAGCTAGACGGATGACGTCATGACGTTAGAGTCACTGGTTGAGTTGAGTAGAGGTATGGTGAAGAAAGTCTTGTGGTTGTTATTACAGTTTATGAGCATGGGTTTCACTCTTGAGTCTTGTGTGATTTGACTTGAACTACTGGTTTTCAGGTGGAAACTTCAGTTCACAATCTTTGATCTAATAGTGCTTATCAAGTAGGGATTTCTTTTACTTTACAGTATTAGATAAATTTGATTGATGGAAAGGGATATGTTGCTAATTTTTGAGAACTGTTGAGACCAATTCTTGCAACTAGAAAAGGTCTTTTCAATTAAAGATCTCTATCGAGATAAAGATACTTCGTTTTCTGTTCCAGATATTCAACAACTGTTCTTTACTACATTTGTATGAAAGAAATAGCTTTCATAGCTTTTTAGTACCATCGAAAAGATATATTTTACGGCATATATGAATACTTTTCAGCAAACAACTCTGAAAAAAATAATTAAAAGGGATGTTTATGACAATCTCGTAACAAACGCCTGATCCTCCACTACCGCAATCGATAACAGAGACGCAAAAGTCACGAAAAAGCCCCGGAAAATTGCCGGATCAGGCTCAGGTAAACAATCAAGAGGACGATCTCAGAGGCAGTCCGTCAGGTCTGCGCACGAGATCATATTTGACGCCGAGTGCGCTTTCATCCTCTCCACGTGGAAGCAGAGCGCGGGGATTCGCCGGCTCATCGTCCAATCCGGGCTCCGATTGGGGGGTGCGTCAATAACCCAGGGACCTCCCCTCCGTTTTTTCCGGCCTCCTCCCCCCTACCTGATCAGCGGCAATAGCTGTCTTTATCGGGATTTTCATTGCGGACTCCCGTAGCCAGAGGAAGATGGTAAGAAGTATTGGAGGACGGGATGATTTTTATTTTGGTTGATGTGGGGGTATAGCCAGTGGTTTGGGCGTGTAAAAATTGTTTGATAGATGGTATTTTTCTCGGGTTTTTTTTTCGGCCAGGGGGCTTTTGGGGAGTTTTTTTATTGGATGAGCTACTGTTCTGGTCCGGTTAGAGAGGGATGGAAAATCGATTATTTTTTTTTCTTCTGAATTGAATGAGTATGGTGGTGGTCACGCTAGTAAACCTTTCCAATTTAGTTCAGGCATAGGATGAGATAGAGTTATTTTTTAGACAAGCACATTTTGCTCAGAATATTTTTTGATATTTTGTTTCCGCTTCAGGTTTTATCTAAACTCTAAACAATACAATAATTTTTGTTTATGGAATGTATTTAAATTGCTTTTCTAGGATCTTATTTAAATAGTAGTTATAAATTTTAATTTATTTGAAATTATCTTATTTTACAAATTCTTAAATAAACACAAAAATATTTTTATTTTATGTGGGTAAAAAAAAATTCCCAATAGCTTCAAAAACCTAAGTGTTCATATTTTTTTTTTTGAATTAATCCCTTTCTTCAAGATGTGTGAAAGTTGATGATGATGAGTCAAATGTACCTACTTTTTCAGTAGTAGATACCAACCACTACAATACGTTTTCTTTTTAAATTTCCTTCACATTCTAACACCTATTTTTTTATCAGAAATATTTATAGTGATTAATTTTAAAACTTTTTTTAATTTCCTTTGGTCGTCAACATCATTCATATTTGTCCAAAAATTTTGAATCCCCATCTTACATTCAACAAAGATTTCATCGATTCACACAATATTGCTGTGAGCAGTTTTTCTGTTAAACGCAGTTAAGTTTTTCAGTTTAACCCCACTATAGTGAAGGTGGGGTATAGTGAACTTTTATATAAATATAGGGTGCCTTCACACTGGTCTACAAAAGGGTAATAGTGAACGAGAATATGTCGGGAGATAATCTGAACTAAATCGACAGTATTAATAGTAAGAAAATAAAGGTTAAGTTTAGTTTCTAGTATACATAAATTTTACTCGCTTATTAAAGGTAGAAACATTTCTAAACATTAGATGTGTGTGTGGTGGCCTCCTCTTACTTCCTTTGTTCTAATACTCCTTGATGCACATACACTGATAAAAAAAGAGTTCAACCTTTCACTAGTTTAAAGGTGAAAGGTTGGTCAGTTTCACCACAAAACTTGGTTCAAATTAGTAGAGAAAATTTGAACCATGTTTTCGGTGCATGAAAGCACAGAAAACTTAGATAAAAAGCACCGAAAAAGGGGTTCAACTGTTCACGACATACTGTTCACGACGTTTGTGGTGAAAGGTTGACATTTTTTTAACAGTGACAGGGGCGGATCCAGGTTTGACTTCTATGGGGGGAGGCTTCAAAATAACTATTTTTTTTTTAGAAATTATATTCAGATATCATTTTATCCGATAAACTTTTACCTTTCTGGGGAGAACGTGCCGCCGTGCCAATCCCTGGATCCGCTACTGAATGCATCAACATACAAATTATCTTAAACTGGACCAGTCCTCTACCACCCATATTACCGCCAACAAATGAAATCTCCCTTTCATTTCTGCTAAAATTATTCAGCACACAGAATTTCAGACACATATAACCATCAAATAAAGTATACCCATTCCGACCTATATACCCTCAAACAACAGACCCTCGATCATACATATATTCCCTCCAAAAAGGGGAGGGGGCGCATCGAAGTAATTGCTGCAGACGACGACTTCATCAGGGGATCTGCTGTCCGAGTGAAAGCGCGCACCTGTTAAGGCCTCCATGACGGATGGTGACGTCACGGGACCGAGACTCCCCGATAAAACCACCTGGGACCGGCAGACACTGTCCGGCCCCGATGACGGATGGACGATCTGGCTAGGACGGTTTTTTCTCGACGGCTCCCACGATGTTTCATCTGCTTTTTGCTTATATGGCCGGCGGGTTAATTTTGTGATTGTTCCGGCTGTAATATTTCGTGAGGTTTTTTATGTTGAAAAGTGTGCGTTGAAGACATTTGAGGTTAAGCTATATTTATGTTAGGTCACGGAAGTTTGGTGTAAACTTCAATGTAAGGAAACATGCTAAATTCACTGAAACTTCTTACAGCGCCCTTCTTACAATAAGGATGTCAAAAAATTAATTAAAACTAAGGGAGATAGAATGAAAAATTAAAAAAAAAATTTTCAATATGATATAATTAAATCTCCCAGAAAAAAGTTGCATGAAAATAATATCTTAAATATTCGATATTAACAATCAAAGCTAATATCTCCTCAAATATATTCCATATAGAGGAGAGGAGGGTAGTATGGAATACCATTTATATCTTTATGAATAACTCTACTGGTTCTAACTAAAAACCCACAAAGTCATTTTAACCACTTACTGTAACTAATGGGAATGAAATTTCAATGGTGGAATAAAACATAATTTATTTTGTTGTTTTGAAAAAAGGTACTTTAACTTTAACCCATATCCTGCCAAGCATTGAAGAAATTAATATTTTCTCATAATAACTTAAATGTGGGCTATTTTAGGCCCATGTACAAACATAAAATTGAAAAAATCCTCAAACTTTGATTAGTTTCATCGGTACAGGGTGTCCTAAAAATAGCACGATGGCAGGATCCACTGCTATCGGTTCCCTATTAGGTTTAATGGGCGAAAGCCTCTCAGAAGAGGTAAAAATTAAAAATTTAAAATAGTTAAACAGTTTATTACTTCAGGACTATTGTTTGACAGCTTTTTGTAAATATTTTAACTTTTTTAGCCATAATTTGGATTTTAATTTTTTTGAACTGTGTGAATCAATGGAAACGTACAGGTTTCTGTGCATCTTTTGTATAAATCGACCCAATTACTCTACTTTTATCTTTAAAATATAGTCATTTTAGGTCTTAATTATTGAAATAAGTATATAAATGCATTTGGTATAAATGAATCGTCAGTTGGAAGAAGGGAATAAGTCCAAAAACCAAGTTTTGAGAAAATCGAAAAAAAAAACTGTATAAGTAATAGAATTTTCATTGTATAATCACCAACTTTTTACTTTTCACAACCCTTTTTAGAAAACAGAGCAACCATCAAAACAAATATAAGTGTTATCAAAAATATTTTACAGTCAAAATAAGTTGATGGACTTATTCCCTTCTCCAACCTTATGAAATTTTTCTGATGAAAAAATCTTAAAAAACCCTTAAATTCACATTTAAATTATATTTCTCCACAAAAGGGTGAAATAAAAGGAATCAGACAAATAAAATTCAAAATTATAGTGAAACTGAGTTATTAGAGCAGTATCAATGGAGTATCAATGGAGTGAGTGAATATGAATGGAGTTAAACATTCCCTGCATAAAAAAAGTTTGAAAAAATTTTAAATTAAAAGAAAATTTCATTTTAACTTAGTTTACAGCTCAAAGAATAAGAAAAGAAAGACAAATTAACTTTAACTCCAAATTATCTTGAAAAATACAATGAATGGACATCGATTTCACAACTTCAAGGGGCGATATCTCCCTATAGGAGTTAGTTATTTTCCCCCTCTTTTCACCCTTGTGTAGAGCAAAGCTTGGAGATTGTTTTGAGCACAAAAAGTCAATTTGTCATTTTTAGGGCTCATTTCCTTCTTCAAACTGACGATTCAATTAATATCTGTTGAATGTTTAAAAAATTAAAATTCTGGTATCTTTTCCTCTAATATCCGAAAAAATTAAACTACTTCGCCGTAAAAAAATGGTTAGTCTCATTCTAATAAAATGTGTTTCATGCATAAGGGTGGGCCGAAAACACACTTTATTTTTAATTATGTTCTAATAGAGCGGAAAGGGTGCCACTTGGGTCTTATAAGAACGGTGTAAAATATTTTTTCGATTGGATAATATCTTAGGCTCCCACATCGCACTTATAGTTCGAAAAAATTGATGAATTTTTTAGAAAACAACAAACAAAAGATTAAACTCTCAAATATTGTTCAGGATTTTTTATAAGGAACTAATATAGTTATAGACATAATGTTTCAGGTTCCATTCTTTTATCCCTCTTGCTTCGTTAGATATAATTTTTTAATGTTCAGAGAAATCTTGTAAAGTTGTTTTTTCCTGCATTTTTAAACAGCTTATAACTCTAGAACTATACAACTTAAAAACCTGAAATTAGTCCCATTCGGTTCGTAAATTTATTGTCATTGATTTGATGTGCATCATGACCTTCATTTTTAAATTTTTTTTTTAAATTTAAAAAAAGTGAAAAAAATTTATTAAAATAAAATTTTTTTGAAAAAGTTTTTGAAAAAAATTTAAAAGCCTTTTGACTCATAAAATGAACATTACTACCAAATTTCAAGTTGAAAATAAAATATAATCATGCATAAAAAAATAAAAATTTCAAAATTTAAGCAAGTCCCTTAACAATCCCCAAAATTATAAAGCAAGAGCGATTCACTCATGGAAAATTCATAAACTCGCTTGAGGGTGTTCATATGACTTAAATCATGTAAAAAATGTCACATAAATTTCTGAAAATATGAAAATTAACAGATTCGGTACAAAACCTTACAGAGCTAATTTTCAATTTAAGTTAATTCAATTTGCATGAATTTTAACTGAATATTCCTATGAAATGTGTTTATATCCAATTTTTTATGTTCTAAAACTTTTAATTTACTTTGATCTGACTTTTTAAAAGTAAAAACAATTAGATATAAACATAATTCTTAGGAATTTTCAGGAGCAATGCATGCAAATTGAATTAACTTAAAGATGAAAATTAGCTCTGTAAGGTTTTGTACCGAATCTGTTTATTGTTGTATTTTCAGACATTAATGTGACATTTTTTACATATTTTAAGTCATATGAACATCCTCAAGCGAGTTTATGAATTTTCCATGAGTGAATCGCTCTCGCTTTATAATTTTGGGGATTGTTTGGGACTTGCCTAAATTTCGAAATTTTTTAATTTTTTATACATGATTAAATTTTATTTTCAACTTGAAATTTGGTAGTAATGTTCATTTTTTGAGTCAAAAGAATTTTAAATTTTTTTCAAAGAAAAATTTTTTTTAAAATTTTTTAAACTTTTTTTAAATTTTGAAAAAAACTTTTTGAAATGACAAGGAAAGGGACAAGGAAATGAAAGGGACATAACCCACTAAAATTTCCAAAGTTGGATAAAAAATGAGGCACCAGTCTGTAAAGACACGATTTGTAGTTAAAAAATTTTTCAGATGGATGAGCTCCCTAAATGTTTGAAACGATCGTAAAATACCAAAAAAGTTCAGTCAACTGAGAAATTTCGTAGAAAAGAAAGCTCTGGCAACTTTTGCTGCCAGAGCTTTTCTATTTATCTAAGTTTATTTTCGGCAGTTTACTTTCCCACTTCTTTTTAACAGATAGTATAGCTTTTAGAAATATTATAACAATCGAATGAATACGTACGAAAATATTTATGAACCAAACAAAACCATAATTACAAACATCAAATAAAAAAAACTGCATTCCGAATTCCATAATTATAACTGCACCCCTCCACGTCAAACAAAAGTGCAACAAATACACATCACTTATTACCCCCTTTCGAAAACCTGCACTATCAGGGGGGAGGGGGGTCACGTGAAATTACCTGCAGCTCGGGGGCGGCCTAGGAAGAGATTGCAGCAGGGGCATCACGTGATTCATAGACACCTGGATTTGCAGTTACGGTCAGATGATTGGTTATTAAGCTCTTTTATGCGTCGCATTCATCTTGCGGTAACGGAAGATCCCTGGGAAGAGACAGCGGATGGTGTTAGGACGAGTCTTTTTTTCGGGGGGAGCGTTGTTTTGGAAAGGGGTGTGCTGGGAAGCTGGTTTTTGATGGGGACGCCACGTGCAGGTGAACGCATGTTGGGGGTTGATTGCTGGAATTGAAGTTTTGATATTGAAATGGCTATCAGGCAGGGTAATGAATGGTAGCTTGTGGGTTGATTGGTTCTTTGTGTGTATGTTTCGGTGGCTAGGCGAGGATCCAGTTCAAATGGAGGGCACTTTTTGAGGATCACCTCAACCTTTGGACGCAAATAGAAAAAAATTTACTCTTTTTTTACACAGGTTGTTTCAAAAGTCCGTTTCACGGCTTTTACTTGGAACCAAACCAACGCCCGTGTCCTAGGGTTACGGAAGTAATGTCTACCCATAGGTGTCTACCCAATGGATTCTCCAGGGTCACTTACTTAGGGGTAGACCTTACTTCCGTGACCCTAGGACACGTTGGTTTCACATAAACCGCGAAACGGACTTTTGAAACTCCGTGTATAGATCTCTCCGAATCTCTCAATGAAATTTATTTTTGCACCCTCCATGCTTGCCAAACAATAATAGGTATAAGTTAAACAATGTTTCTGAACCTATGATCGCGATCTGAACCTTGTAATTGTCTTTCAAGAGAGTTCCAATTTTTTTCAGACGATGGTAGGAGGGTCTGGATAGTAAAGATTTTGACCCTAAATAACTCATTTTTGATCAATACAAGTGCTTGATAAACGAAAGAGTTTGAGCAATCTGGTGGAAAGTGACCCTTGGCCAAAAAAGGGGCAAAGAACGGAATAGGAAAAAAGGGTTTAACATAAGAAACATTTCAGCTTTTAAATGAGGTCTTTCAGTCTCTATTTTATGTTTCGCTTTTTTACGCCTTTTCTCTCTTTTTTCCCTTCTTTCCCTTTCTTTTTTTTTATCCAAAGGAGGGGATACTTTGGAGTGTGCCCTCTACTGAATCCGCGCCGAATGATGGTTATTCAAATCAGGCGCGGATCCAGGACGGCTCCAAGGGGGGGCACTTTTCCAGACAAGATCCCCTTTTGGTACCATTGTGGGTATGGGGGGTCCTCCCCCAGAAATTTTTTTTTGAAATTAGACATATAAAAGTTGGGTTTTTACTCATTTTGAGAACCTTTTCCGGTCTCCAAGGGGCGCACTTTCCAGAGTGCCACCCCCTGGATCCGCCACGGATTCAAATACTGTAACGTTTTTAAATTTAAAAAGAATATTAGGGCCTCATATGTGAAGATTCACGAAGGCGATTCCAAAAGCGACGAAGGAAACTAGTCTGTCAAATAAACGTTGTGTCGAGAGATAGGAGAGAGAGACTCGTTTCTTAATATACACAGAGAGGTCACCTCGGATAGTGGTTAACTCGGGTTTCTTTTTCATTTCAATCGAACATATTTTTTTGTTTACATTTATTAACGTAATATTTTTTACAATGTCAATGTTACTGCAATTCCTTTACTAATGCCTAATTGTTTTGTGTTATTTCCTATAGCTACCAAATAACGAAGATTCATTGAATCGCTATCTCGCATCTGTTGAATTGCAATCTCGACTAAAAAATTGAAAAAACTGGGAACTATCGAAGTTGAAAATCTCATCCCGTTCCCTGAGAAACGAGCGTTTTTACACTGTAAAAAAAGAACGTCTTTTAACGTATTATTTTCCGTGAATTTTTCATGGATTAATTCCGTAAACTACAAAACGGAATTTTCATCGTGAAGTTTCCGTTTTTTAATTTTCCTCTCCTCACGCATGCGTATTGTACTATTTCTCCACTAGTTCTGGTGAGACTCAAATATAGTTGTAAATAAGTAATGGAAGTTTGTGCAAGCGTCTTCAGGCGAAACGAACCTTCAGCAAATTTATTATGGGTAAGTAAGTT
This sequence comes from Tetragnatha versicolor, assembly GCA_024610705.1. Classification (NCBI taxonomy): domain Eukaryota; kingdom Metazoa; phylum Arthropoda; class Arachnida; order Araneae; family Tetragnathidae; genus Tetragnatha; species Tetragnatha versicolor. Next base: position 29,709,954 of record JANDEH010000005.1, read on the forward strand.
AAATATATTGTTCTTATTTTTGTATTATTGGCCGTATTCGGGAATGACTAGGCTGCCGACGGATAACCGTTGTGCGCATGATCGGGTTAAAGGCGTGGCTTTAAAGTATTTAGGATGGGACCTAGGGTAGCTCGAATGGGGTAGTGGTAGCGCGTCAGTCTGGAGTGCTCATGGTCGTAGGTTCGAACCCCAGTAATTATTTTTCAGTAAATTTAATTTTAAATTTTTATTATTCCATTAAAAATTGCAAGAATTAATTTCCCTTGTGGTACATTCGTATTAGCTCGTCCATTCGCCAACAGGGACAATAAGTCGCCAAGTCCGCAACACTACCGTTGATTCTGGTAACCCTGGAAAACGTAGTGAAATCGCGGTAGTTCCGATCGATGGCGCAAGCGCGCGCAATTGGAATCGGTAAGCCCATGGGTGAAATAATGTGTGCGCACCGCGCAGGTTGTTTTGAACGTAAATTCAACAGTGTTTACAAGGCAAGAACGAAGACTGCATCTGAAAGGTAGGAGTCTAAATGCTTTCGTGTCGTTCGACGGTGAATTTTGTTGCGCCATTTTGCCGAGTCCCAGAGTCTTTCAATGTTTTACGCATGCACGCCGGTGGTAGTATTGACAAAAGATCGCCGGTGGTAGGATCGACCATTTTGCATGTAAGTTAGTGCTAAAATCTCTTACCGAAAAATGCTCTTACCGAGTGATATCCGTAGTTTTGGTTCATCCAAGAATACTGATTCCCCTTTTTCTGAATCCTTACTGTGTCTGATTACCTCCACAACGAGTTTGGTTATAGTCAGGGCAGGGGGGGTTTGGGGGGGGGGCGGCAGCCCCCCCAACCACATGAAACTTTTATTTTTTATTTTCTGATGTTATAAAGATGTTTCTGATGTTAAAAAATGTGTTTTTCGTCGATTCTGATGAAATCCCGTATTTTGGCGCGTTTTGGCGAAATTTGGCGAAGTTGGCGAAAACGATGGACGGGCTAATACGAAAGTACCCTCTTGTTTATCAGTCATTCCTTATTTTATTAAATTCATTGTGTTTTTTTAAATGTTTTACTTTATCTATTTTTTTTAAATGTTTTTAATTATTAATTAATTGAAAATAAAATTATTTCGCTAAAATATTTTATAGAAACAGCAAGAATCAAGTCCACAAGGATGCGCATTGCTAATAAAGTATAAAAATATTGCAGGGATTGTGAAATACAGTACAAAACAGTACGTCGGCAGCCTAGCAACGGCCGTAGTAAACGTTACCATGCTTTAAAATAGAAATACTCTGATATAGTACTATTTTTAAACAGATATTTAAGCATCGTATGATCGCTTTCTTCACCACGTAGCTGAAGTCTTAAAATATTGCATACCTAACTAGTCTTATTAGATCGCAGAAATGTGATCTAAATAGTTGTGATAACTTGTAACTTTTGATTAGACTTGTATTACTGTGATCGGTAGTGTAAATTATTTAAAAGAATCGTCTATTTGGATTTTACGGATTGTTTGTCATTTTTTTTCAAAATTATGATCAGGGATATACTGAATCACAATAATATTAGTAGTAATACGAACAATCCCTAAAATAACGGAAAGTTCCACTCCAAAGACGAAAAGATATTAAACGAACGTTCTCTAAAATAACGGAAGGTTTCCCTCCTTTCACAGAAAAATACAAAACGGACATTCCCTCAAATGACGGAAAAAGAAAATACGGATACCTCCTCAAATGATGAAAATAATCCGGGGAAATTTACGTTTATTGAAGAAAGATTTTTTTACAGTGTACCTCGTCTTAGGGAAGCTGTATCTGGTTCTATGCCTGTATGCAGGTGAGACATGAAGTGTAAAATTAAATTAAATTTATAGCACTGACTTGTCAACACACATGGTCATTCCGTGGAATGACTGACAAACACTATAATCACAATCACACCGCGTAAAAACTTTATAAAAGTATTAATCATTCAATAATACAGAAAGATGACTGTGTCTTGACTTTTTTTTTCGTACACATAACCATATCTTATGTTTTCAGTAGGTGGTTGACAACTTTCATTGAATAGTAACAAAAGTTTTCAAATACTCAAAAAGGATATTCGAAATTCATCGTTGGCCAAACCCGCTCTCTCCAACTCTGCAGAGTCGGTTAACTCTCCCTCTTGCGTAGACATAATTTTAAAACTCTCCAACCTTCGACAACCTTCTTCCAATCCCCCAATTTAAAAGCCCCGTGATTTACTAGTTCTATTATAAACCTTTCTCTCCATCATCATCCCCCATAACAATCCCTCTCTTCACAATTACCAACAATAAGAGAAAGATGGAGAAAATTGCGTCTGAGCAAGTAATGGAGGAATAGAAAAGGTTATTTCCTGCCCCCTCCCCATATATATCAACCCTTTAGGCAATCTTTATAACCCTCATCGGGGGAAATAAGGATTGAAGCGCATGGGACAGCGGCCACATGCCGGTCAATAGGAGAGTGATAAATGCCCATTGGCCGGCCTGGCGTGACTCAAAAAGGGTCGGTCGGTGATTGCTGGGGAGGAAGGGGTCACGGCAGCCTCTCGGCCAATCATGGAGGGAGGTTTTTTGGGGGGTGGTAGTGGTTTTTTTTCGTGAGGGTGGGTGACAATGGTTGTATGGGGTTTTTATGGTGGACGTTGTTTGTATTGTATTGGAGGATGGGGAGGTTTGTGGCTTAATAAAGGGATTTGGGTTCTGACGGATGGAGGTTTAGAGTTAGTTTTTAAGTTTGGGATTTAATTTACACTTATTTTTTATTAAAAAGTTGCTTTTTTTTCTGTCAAATGACTTGTTTTTTTAGTTGAGAATAAGGATTTGTTAGTTGAGAATGGTGTTGTAAAAAGGGAGTTTTTTTAGAGACAAGTTGTTTTTTAAGAGATAAGATGTAGTGGAGGTCAATATTTAACGTTAGTAAAAATAACACTTTAAAAAATGAAATGCACTCATTTAACTCATGCAAATACTTATTATTATTTTACAGATGGCTTGGCGTGTTTATTTATCTTCGTTCAATAGAGTGTCTATATTGAATAGTCAATTTAGAAAAGGGAATATAACCAGAAAACATGTTTTGAAAAAATGAAAAAAAATCTGTAATAAGTAGGGGAGGGTGGGGACGATTGTAACAAAATTTTTTATTTGATCTCAAACTGAGCCATTTTTTATGTCAGAGTTATGAAAATTTGTATGAAAATAGGTTGATTTCAATTTTGTTATGAAAACTGTCCGATGGACATGCATTGCAATTTAATAAATAAAACATCGCAAATTGAAAACGTTACAATCGTCCCCACTTGAAGGGTCAATTGTAACACATACAAGGGTCATTTGTAACACAACACAAATTCATAAAAATTGATAGAAAATCATTCAAATTTATTAACAATTTATATTTTTTTGTTAAATAATAATTAAATACATTGACTAGAATGGAAATAATGAACTTCTCACTCAAATAATGAGTTTTAAATAATAATGATATTTGATGAGTAAATAATAGTAAATATAATTATTCACAAGGGCAATTAGGGTATTCATAACTTAATTCCTCTGTAGTACAACGAACGTGGGACCATTTTTTGCACGAAAAAAAATCTAAAAAACCACCTTATTGACGGTTAAACTGTATTTATTCCTAGTTCACAGAACAAAAGAGAGAAATTGAAGGCTCCTGAGGAATAAATCTAATTCAGTCATTAAAGCAGTTTCATGAATTTCAGTGAAGCATCAACAAATCAAACTTTCTTTATGCGCTTAGTTTACAGCACAATAAATAATAAAATATTAACTTAAATTTTAATTTATAAAAAGTACTATGAATGAATATCGATTTCACGTTAAATTCAAGGCAAGGCAAGGGTTTAAAATCAGTTAACTTTTAAAAAACTTAACTACTCAAAATGTTTTTTTTCATTATGTTAAACATTATTTTATAATTAAAAGTTTTCAAGGTCAACAGGTCAAGGTCAATTTACAGGTCAACAAAGAAAATCAAAGAACATTGCAGTTGTTTTTTCCGCATACTATGAACTAGGAAGGAAAAACTAGTTTTACAGATAGCATAAGATTCAATCGCGAATTGGTCAAATTGATAAGAAATTAATGGATAACTTCTACCTGTAGCACTGAGCTGTAGTAGCTTTTATTTAAATGGTTTAATGTTTGGCTAGTTGTTTACATAGCTGCCGTATGGTTAGTTCTCAACTTGAGCATATTGTTATTATGGCGGTTTTGCTGTGCATGCTTACTATGAAGGACAAATTTGTTTAACAGATATCAAAATCTTAACTCAAGCTTCGATGAAATTGATTACTTCTCTGTGTTGGGGGTAGGTTCACAAATTTCGACCAGAAAACACATTTTTCAATTTTTGCATTTTCATTAAGTATTACACGTTACTCTTCAAACGACACCAAATTTATTATTCTACGTGAATTAGAAGTATTTTTTGATTATTTTTTAAATGATTAAAACTGCCCGATAAGCTGTGATGGGGGTGCCATGCCCCCTCAAACAAAAAGAACTTAAATCCTTACATGTTTAGCCCCTAAATTTTGCTATTTTAATATATTATGCGATTTAAATACTATAGCTATGGTACTGGTATACAAATAAACATGCTTTTTACTAAATTTCCAATTTTCTTAAAACTGAATTTTTTACCATAAAAGGAACATTTTCTCAAAATCTATTAGCAACAACTTATTATTATAAACAACTTATAACTTGGTATCATAATTAATGACTCTATGTTATATACTTTAACCAAGGGGTTTCTCAAAAAATTTATTTAAACTGAAGTTATGGCAAGAATTATAAAGAAATTCTATGTTCATTCAAATACTAATATTTAAAAAAACAGACATCATAGCCCTAAAAGCTCAGGTTAAAGTATGTATTATAGTTCAGAGAATACCCAGAAAAAATTTCTGCACTTTGATTCAGTCGATTATTTAAAAATGTTTCCTAAAAATCCTCCTTTTTAACATTACGGAGATAGGGACTACTTACGTTACCCTTAACTATTAATACCTTGGCAAAATTTATAACTAGTATAAGGTATTGCACAAATTGAACTGCATAAAAACTACAACCCAAAACTTATGCCATGTTACATTTTAATAATGAAAAAAAGTTAAATACACGCTGAACACACAAAATTTTGCGTCAAATTGATTCTTGTCAACTAGGAAACGAAAAAAAAAACATATAGGTATCTGGATTTATCTTAAGATAAGTTATTATTTACTTGATAAGCTTTTCAAGTTAATAACTCATACAGACAAAAAAATTAAAGCACCATTTTTATTTAAATTTCACACATATTTGTCAAATATGGTACGGTTCAACATGAATAATCAGACTTCAGCAAGCTAATAAGTGTACTTTATTTTGCCATTTGAAACTTACAATAAACAAAACAATGCATTTGCAAACCGTTAATTTCTTTCCATCCATGTAGCCATAATTCGAAGAATATAAAGAATAATTCCAAGAGAAAACAAAGAATAATATCCCATTTTAAAATCTCCACTCACCACCCTCAATGAAGCAAAAGGGATTACTTTCATTGCTCATCTTACAACCCAATCCCCTCAATTACCCAAAACACCTGAAGAATAAAACTTAACACCCCCAAGAGAAAACACACTAAAACTTAATTCCCCCTCCTTTATTTACTTAAAACTCCCCCCATATCTTACCACCCCAACAATCAACTGCGCAAACATATAATCACCGCAAACCTCCCCTTCGCTTATTGGATAATTTTTCCTTTCAAAAAGACACCGGCGAAAAGAATCCATCCAATCGAAAATGCCCCTTTCGCCGCAAGAGTCGTTCTAATTGTCATCATTTGGCCCCCACTAAAGAGCGAATCAAATCACATTTGCTAAGGAGCCAATAAAAAACATTTCCATCTCCCTCCCGGAAAAGAGGCTTATTTCGATCCCTCTCTAATGACGTAATAAAAGTGACAGTCGGCCTTCCCCCCCGCAAAAGACGCATTAGTAAAGGTAATTGAAGCGTTTTAAAAACCCGTTTTCTCTGTGCAGGATGCGGTGTGAGAGCCGAGCAAGATGTTTGGTGCATTAAAGCTACTTTCTATTCTTATTTTGCGGAATGCACTTTCTCTCTTTCTCCTTTTTTTATCGAAAAGTCATCACAGTTTCGCACCCAAAGAGGAGAATTTCTTGCATTGTTAGAAGGAATCGTAGAGGAAGAGTGAGTTGAGTCCCGGTGGGTGCTCTTTATGGTTTGTTGCTAAGATGTTGGGAAATCAATGAGGTAAGGTTGGGAATAATAAGGTTTTTTTACGATGAATGGGGGATGATGTGGTTTCCTTAATTAAGATGAAATGGCGATTTTCTTTTTCGAATAACTGCATTGGTAAATGCGATTACGACTTCCCATGACATCTGAATTTGAATATCTCTCGTAATTGCTAGATACTGTATTAGGTGGTGTTCTTATTGATGTGGACGTAGCAATGTAATTCATCTTTTTATTTGATACATAAAATAATTAATCTAATTTTCAACTGATGTTTTAATTGCCATTTTTCATATCAGAATATCGAAATTTGAAATTTTTGGAAATAGAAGAGTATAAAATTAATCAAGTATATGATCATATCTTTTATTAATTCATTCTACAATTAAACCTGCAAACCTAAAGAAAACATGAATCAAAACTGTCCGTGATTATATAAAATACTTAAAAAAACATTTTTAAAAAATTTAGTCAGTAACCCCTTCTTAAAAATGACAGTATGTAATTGTTTATTCAGTACTTATTACTCGCATTTTCCATTCTTTATTTTTGTTTAATGCAGATAGAAAGATAAACAAATTGGTTCTTAAATACTTATACTTCGATCCCTCATTTTTACAAAAGGAGATAATTTAGAAAAAAAAGTTTTGACTTCTTGTATGAATAAAAATTAGAACTCCCCCCCCCCATAAAAAAGACAAATACATAATTAAAATTTCAAATATTTTGATACTTTTTAAACAGCTCCGAATAAAACTTAACTTTAAAATCATATCTATCGTGCTGTAAATGTGTAACTGTAACGTTTATATCAAGTTTAAAAGTATCAAGTTCTACTCTCAGCAATACCTCTTCAAAACAGTAAAGAAATTCTCAAATTTTACCATTCAAATTTAAAAATTCCTAACATAAATAGTAAAACATAGCAACTTTTCGAGCAGATCACACAAGCTCTGCCGAAAAGCCACCCAACCCTATCTGTTCTTCCTCGCAGGACTTACACCACTGCTCTCCTCATCACCTCGCCCAAAATAAAAGGCGGCAAAGTCATTATACCGGCGCAGGGCGACAAAAGAGCGAACTCGGCGACAAAACATTATTCAAAGTAGTATGACGACATCACGAGAGCAAAAATACGGATGTTTTTGCCCTCACCCCAAATAAATGCAAATGGTTCCGAGAATTTCTCATCCCTTGATGGTCCCTACGACACATCCCCTGACTTCGACCCCCACCCCTGTACGATTTGCATGTCGCGAAGGGATGAATAAAAATTTGTGATACTTTTCTCTCGTTTTTTGGGGCCCGGAGAGGCACGGAATTAGGATTCTCTCCCGTTTTTGAGCGATGGTAACGGAAACGGGATTGAGCGACGTTTCTTATCTCCGAGGGAGAATCATCCTTAGGACGCGGGATATTAGATGTGTGATGAACGCGATCACGAAATGTTTTTGAATATTTTAAAACTGATGTTAGTTGATGCAAAAAGTGTAAACATGGGTACCTAAATGATGCGGGATTTTCTTTTGTGTAATGCAAATGATTATGAATGCTTCGAATTTTCAGGAAGAACAGATTTAGGCTAGGTCTGGATTCATAACACTCATGCTCTCATTTTCTTTTAAAACTTAATGAATGGGGTTAGTTTTTAGACTATCCGCCTCTTTCTTTCGCTTAGGTAAGGTTTTTTTAGGGTGGGCAAGAAATAGGTTCTGAAGACAAAAAGGTTTGTGAATATATTTTATACTTATTTCTTTAACCCTTTCATTCCTAGCCGCCCCGAATTTTCTCTTTTTTTATTTCTTTCACTGTAGGTAAAAAAAAATCACACCTACCTAAATCAAAACATCTATTGCCTTATTTATAAAAAAATTACATATCAGAAAACTTTCAACCGTTTATTTATAATAAGATCCTTTGTTCAAATATTCAGCTAAAAAACATTTTTTGGTATTTAATTACATTTATATATCTAATATCAGACTTTTATATACACTTCTAACTAAAAAAAACTGGACTAATTATCAGTCCCCTTTTAAAAAATTCATCTTAAATTTCATCACCACTCATTATCTTAGTAAAAAGTCAATGCACATTCACTCTGACAAAAAAAAATAGTAAAATAACTGATGAATACGATACGATAACTGATTTGAATGCCTTATAGTTAAGGCATTCACATAACATCACGAATTATTTTGTTCAATAAGTAACGGTACACTGTAAAAAAATCTTTCTTCAATAAACGTAAATTTCCGGCACAGCTGCCGGATTATTTTCATCATTTGAGAAGGTATCCGTATTTTCTTTTTCCGTCATTTGAGGGAATGTCCGTTTTGTATTTTTCTGTGAAAGGAGGGAAACCTTCCGTTATTTTAGAGAACGTTCGTTTAATATCTTTTCGTCATTGGAGTGGAACTTTCCGTTATTTTAGGGATTGTTCGTATTATTACTAATATTATTGTGATTCAGTATATTCCTGATTATAATTTTGAAAAAAAAATGACAAACAATCCGTAAAATCCAAATAGACGATTCTTTTAAATAATTTACACTACCGATCACAGTAATACAAGTCTAATCAAAAGTTACAAGTTATCACAACTATTTAGATCACATTTTTGCGATCTAATAAGACTAGTTAGGTATGCAATATTTTAAGACTTCAGCTACGTGGTGAAGAAAGCGATCGTACGATGTTTAAATATCTGTTTAAAAATAGTATATCAGAGTATTTCTATTTTAAAGCATGGTAACGTTTACTACGGCCGTTGAGGCTGCCGACGTACTGTTTTGTACTGTATTTCACAATCCCTGCAAGATTTTTATACTTTATTAGCAATGCGCATCCTTGTGGACTTGATTCTTGCTGTTTCTATAAAATATTTTAGCGAAATAATTTTATTTTCAATTAATTAATAATTAAAAAAATTTAAAAAAAAAATTAGATAAAGTAAAACATTAAAAAAAACACAATGAATTTAATTAAATAAGGAATGACTGTTAAACAAGAGAAATTAATTCTTGCAATTTTTAATGGAATAATAAAAATTTAACATTAAATTTACTGAAAAATAATTACTAGGGTTCGAACCTACGACCTTGTGCATTCTAGACAGACGCGCTACCACAACCCCATTCGAGCTCCGCTAGGTTCCATCCTAAATACTTTAAAGCCACGCCTTCAACCCGATCATGCGCACAACGGTTACCCGTCGGCAGCCTAGTCATTCCCGATTACGGCCAATAATACAAAAAATAAAAACAATATATTTAACTTACTTACCCATAATAAATTTGCTGAAGGTTCGTTTCGCCTGAAGACGCTTGCACAAACTTCCATTACTTATTTACAACTATATTTGAGTCTCACCAGAACTAGTGGAGAAATCGTACAATACGCATGCGTGAGGAGAGGAAAATTAAAAAACGGAAACTTCACGATGAAAATTCCGTTTTGTAGTTTACGGAATTAATCCATGAAAAATTCACGGAAAATAATACGTCAAAAGACGTTCTTTTTTACAGTGTAGGAAATCCTTATACATAAAATACTCCTTAAAGTATTTTGTGCCTTTTTAATAGCTAATGGAAGACATAATGGCAACTCCATTCTCAAATGATATTTTCAAAACAAAGTAAAAAATACTCAAATATCAGTATGTCACAGAGTCAAACTGCCTCTGAGACAAATTTACTCAAATTCTGAACAAAAATGCACTCATTTTTGAAAAAAAAACACAAATACTCTAAACTAATACTCTAACACCATAGAGTGAAGCATTTTTAATACACTAGCGGAAATAAAAATCCCAACACCAAGAAGGAAAGGAGAAAACAAAGTCAAATTTATTTCTATGATTGCACATAGTATCAATGTGAATTGATTAAAAAATCGGCCTTCCTGGATGTTAGGGGGCCGAGAAAACCAGGGAGGAGTGTTGTCTCCATAGGTGTCCATTACCGCCGTCACACGTCATGGTATTGAGTGACAGGGGCTCTAAATGACTTTTGAGGGATTGGAGGACCATGTTGCCTCCTCAAGTAGTCCAAATTCATATGGTGCACCAGCGGACGTTGCATACCGGGCTAGGGGATTTCTTCTCTTTCTCCGGACATGTTTTGTGAGCGTTGGTTCTTACGAATGGATAGGCCAGGGTTAAAATGCAACCTAGGGGGGTTAAGAAGAAAGCTTGGACATTGCATACAACATGTGGTTGTGCATGTTTCTCTTGAAATTTGTCCCCAGGACAGGTCTGAAGGTAAGGACGGTCTACCGGCTGCAAAACCTCAATGACGCAGCTTTGGTTGGAAAAAAGTACCGGTGAATCATACTCAGGAGTTGCAGAAATGGAATCCAATGCATCCCCACTCCGTTATCCTGCAGCACCACTCCGTGGAACGATTAGAAAATCATCAGCAGAGTGCGCTCTCTCCATTGTGTCTTCAAACTCATACCCAACCGTCGTGGTGCTCCAAACAGAAGCAGGATTCTCTCATAAACACAATGTCATGAAATTGGGATTTTCATTTCCTTATTTCATGCACTATTGGAAACAGAAAGGCCCATTTTCAGCCCCTTGTTTATAGACAAAGATGTAAGAAGCTATGCTGACAAAACGGACAATCCGCAGTACTGCAAACGACATCCATACCACTGCCGCTTGTCCTCAGTATGATCTACCGGTACTTGGGCCAACCAGAGCTGCTTCATTAAGGTTTTTTAGCCGGTTGTCCATCCTTACCTTCAAACCTGTCCTGGGGACAAATTTCAAGAGAAAAATGCACTAACACATGTTTTATGCAATGTCCAAGCTTTCTTCTTAACCCCCTATGTTGCATTTTTACTCTGGCCTATCCGTTCGTAAGAACCAACGCTCACAAACATGTCCGGAGAAAGAGGAGAAATCACATAGCCCGGTATGCAACGTCCGCTGGTGCACCATATGAATTTGGACTACCTGAGGAGGCAACATGGTCCTCCAATCCCTCAAAAGTCATTTAGAGCCCCTGTCACTAAATACCATGACGTGTGACGGCGGTAATGGACACCTATGGAGACAACACTTCTCCCTGTTTTTCTCGGCCCCCTAATATCCAGGAAGGCTGATTTTTCAAGCAATTCTTATTTATACTATGTGCATTCATAGAAATAAATTTGACTTTGATATCTCCTTTCCTTCTTAGTGTTGGGATTTTTATTTCCGCTAGTGTAGTTTCTTTAAATTTTCCCATTTTCAAAGATAAGTTATATATATAATTTGAGTGGTAACTTGTATTGAGTTGTTTGAAAAGGGAGTAATTATGCTATTTCAAAATTGGAATAGTTGGATCGTCATATTTGAAACAAAAATTTTCGTATCGAAATGAAACCATTGATTAACTAAGATTTGAAAAAGTACTTTTCTCATTGAAATCGTTCTTGCGACAATTATACATGGTCATAATTATACTACAAAAGGAAAAATGAAACCTAAACCGCATTTGTCATTCAATTACTGTCACATCAAGTATCTTTATCACTCTAAGTACCCAAAAGATTTGTCACACAGGTATTCCACAATTACTCACATCCAATAACTGCCCTATACAGACGTAATAAACACCGATTGATCCCCTTTATATCCGAATTGATCTTTGACAGCTGCGCTATTTACTGCAACTCACGCTGCTCGATCAATGTGCTGTCAAGACAGGGTAACTGTTATGAGGAATGCATAATTGAACTCTGGGGTAACAGAAGCCGATCTATTACGACACCGATCAATTGCGCGACATGTTAATGGTCGCATGATTAATGTGTGCTGGTCAGAGGGCAGCCAGGGTGGTTGACTTTCAACAGGTGGAGGTCACAGGAGTGGACGGTAGGAGCAAACGTGCGTGGAAAATGGATGAATTTGACGAATTTGGCATTTGAGTGACCGTATGGATTAATTGATTAATCCATTGGGAATTTACTAATTAGTCTATTTTTGATTTCACGGTTCATTGAGAGTTGCCGTTGAAAGTAAAAGATAACGGTCAGAGCAATTTTGCAATTATCGTTATAAAAATCTTAACTTTGTAGTTATATTCACTTAAATAAAATGAGAACTAAAAAGTAATTTGACACTGAGACTTTTTGGTATGTTTTTTCTATAAAGATTCATAACTCCTTTTTGGATCCATTATATTTTAATTTAATGGAGATTCACTGTAACCTGTTATAAATGTGGACATTTTTTAGGTTTCTTTTTTTATACACTGTTAAAAAAAAGTTCAACTTTTCACCAGAAACTGGTTCAAATTTAGCTGCAACCTAGGTTCGGTAACAGGTTTCACCAAATTTTTGGTGCTTTCACTAGTGAAGGCACCGAATTGCGCAAGTAAAAGCACCGAAAACTTGGTGAAACCTGCTACCGAGCCTAGGTTGCAGCTAAATTTGAACCAGTTTGTGGTGAAAAGTTGAGCAATTTGAACTAGCTTGTGGTGAGAGGTTGAACTGTTTTTTTTAACAGTGTACTAATTTTATTAATCCTATTATAATTCTTAATTATTACTGAGCATAAAATTCCAAAACACAAGATTAAACCAAAACCGAATGTAACAGTATAGTTTGAATGTTTTCCTCATAAAGTTAAATTTTATAATGACTTATAATACAAAGGTTTTTTTCCATACAGACATTCTAAATCAATTACTTCGAAAAGTATTATAATGCTTCTTAATATAAAGATTCATTTATGCATTCATCAAGTGCTCCTGATAGAAAATATTATCTTACTTCTTAAAATGAGAAAAAATAGGTAAAATTTAAATTTCGTTTACGCGTCAAAAAGTAAACCTTGTTGAAGATATTAAGATGAAATAAATTTTTATTTCGCTTTCCATTAGAATCAGCTAATTATTATGAGACATGTTGTCTTCACTATTCATAGATTGCCACCTATTAGCTTTCAAAGTTACTTTTCTTCTACATATCAACAACCTTGATGTCATTATCGGCTCCCAAGTGATTTCATTCAGAAGCATCAACTACGATCTGTAGTATATAACGCGATCCCACTTCCCACTCCAACTCTAAACCATGAATTAACTCGCGTTTAACTCACAGCAAGCGGAGATCCCTCGCCAAATCCAAAACCCTCTCGCCCGGTCACCTCATCACATGCAACATGCTCAATCCAATAATAACTGAACCCCGACAGTTTAACCTCATCGGAGCGAGCTCAAATGCTAATCACACCATACCATACCTATTCGCCCCGATTTCCGCAATCTGTTAATCTCATTATCGAGTGCTATCCCTCCGAAAGGTCCGCTTAAATGCCCGCCTAATAGCGCTTCTACTCATGCGGAATCCATATATGCATACCGCTTCTTCCCCATAGGGCACGCAACCTTCGGCCGAATTGATTATTGCTGCCCGCTGCAGTTTCAGATGATCGCTCGTCCGTATAGAGAAGGTTTTTTTAGGTGCCCTATAATGGGGATATGACTAGGGATGAGCATTTGATTGGTTTTCGGTTCGTTTTTTGCGTGTTCGCTATTGCTGTTATTAATGTGATTTTGGGGGTGTTTGATTAAACTGATCGCGAACATCGATGGCCTCCACAGAATGGTGGGTTTTTTAGGGGGATGGGTCCTGTAGAAATCCATATTTAGGGAACGCGATGAGTTGTATTATTTGGTCATTACATAGTCACGTAGTGGATATTTGCGATATTCTCCACACGGAAATGTTGTTTGCGATAGTAACAATTTTAGAAAAGTGTTTTTAGTTTTTAACTTTTTCTTATTATTGCTTATAATTTATTTAGCATTATTATACTTTACATATAACACCCCCCAATAAACAATTGCGGCTGAAAATGTCAATATACCTGACAGTATAAACTGCTCTAAAATAGATTATTTTCATCATAATTTCTATACAAAATTTACTATTTTGCATTGAAAAACTTTTAATTACATTTTGGCCCGGTATTACAATTTTTATATTATTCTGTGAATATTTCTTTATGAAAGTTAAGTAAAATTACTAAAAGCTTTCATTAATTTTCATTTCAAAATCCAAAAATTTCTTCATCTTAACCCTGTGTGAGTCGATACTTTTACATCATATAACATTTATTTTAACGTATTCTACATTTTCCAAAAATTTTACAGGTCAAAAAGAAATTATATATTTGGCATTAACTTTTATCAAAGTTTTGAAACTAATAGCATTATGATTATTTTTCATTTATTTGCAGTTTTAAAGCGAAAGATATATTTATTCTGCATAACCTTAAAAACTTGTAAAATAATAAAATACTCAACATCTAAATTCACATTACCATAAATACTACTTAGAAAAATACCTTAATCAACAGAAACTGAATTAAATATTTTATCTTTTGAATAAATTCAATAAAAGTAGAAACAAAAAAACCGTTTCACTTCATTAAGAAAACTATTTTAGGCTCAACATCTCACTTATTCTAAAAGTTCCAAAATTAAATGAACTGTAACCTTACCTTTAAAACGAAGTTAATCTACCCTATATATTTTTAAAGATAAGAGAACAAGTTACTCCATTAAACTTCCCCTCCATCAATTATCTTTCAATACCGCCATTTTTATGAAATCAAACACGAAAATTTCTCAAAAAATTAAAAACGAGAACAAATGAACTCTCCACACAACACATTCCATAGAAACTTTGTAATACTCTTCTTCAGAACAGAACGGCTTCTTCAGCGCAAAATGGCGCAAAAAGAAGCAAGCGCTGGCTCGCATGATACCACCATGCGGGGCAATTCTCTATCTTGAAAGCAATTAAATCTATCAGAGGGGGCCGGGGTGTATAATAGAGCCGTCGCAATATCACGCTAACGATTCGAATTTCAAAGTTTGCCCCAACACGTGGCCTTTCTCGGGCGGTTCTGAACCGCTTTGCATATTCATGAGAGGGTTTGCAATTGTAATGACGCTGCGCCCCGTTTCGTATAGAGTGCTGGGAATCGGAGCTGTGATCCGTGCAACAGGGCACATTCTTGACTGGATCACGGAACTTGGGGCGCAGTGAGGGCGCGTGCTTGTGGATCCGGGGGCGTCCTTGTAGATCGAAATCTAGGGGGAGGGGACTCGTTGTGAGTAGGGCAGTGGGCTTTGTTTGTGACCCAAGCAAACAACACTATGTTCAGGATTCGTCCAGTTTTTTTTCTTTTATGGCCAAATTTCGTTTACTTTTGATAGCAGTTACGTTGAAGTTGATGTATTTGGTATGAGCTGTGCTTCTATGGGAGTTGGGAGGTAATCCAGTGGCTTGAAGAAGAAAATAATATGAAAAGGGAATGTGGAAGAGGAAGAATGAGATATATAGAGAGAATGAGAGAGAAATAAGAGAAAGAGTAATATATAAGAGAGTAAGATAAGAGTCCGTGCTCCCCCTAAGAGGAAAATAATACTTCATTATTTGAAAGCTTTATTATATCTTCAAAACAAAATGCACCCTCACAATATGAGGAATGGACAGAAATAAAGAAAGAAGAAGAACGAAAGAGAAGAAGAAAGTAAAGAAAGGTGAAGAACTACCGACAAAGGCTGAAGATAAGAAAATGGAAGAAAAAGTGAGGGACACAGGAGAGAAGGAATGATAGGTAAAGGGAAAATTGAGTGAAACGGATTTAGATTGCAAATAAGAAGAATGTATAGAAAACAGAACCGGAATATTTTAAATATTTAAATAGAACTGCAATTCAATTTCTAACAGAAACACTCAATAAAGTACTACAATCCGAATGCTACCCCGAAAAATGGATAGAAATATTGATTCATCCCATTTTTAAGAAAGGTGACCCTTCTAACCCAGGCAACTATAGACCGATATCTCTTATACCTGTAATCGGAAAGATTTTCACCGCAATTTTAAATAAAAGGCTCAACTTATGGCTTAAATTAAAAGACTCTCTATACGAAGAACAAGCTGGATTTAGGAGGGGTTACAGCTGCAACGATCAGGCTTTCATATTAAATTCCCTAATTCAAGATAAACTAAGAAAAAAACGAGGCAAGTTATACACAGCTTTCATTGATCTTAAATCTGCTTTTGACAGTATTAATCACTCTCTTATGTGGTCAGTACTCCGGAAACTGTCACTTAGCCCAAAATTTATAAACATCCTAAAAGATATGTACGAAAAAGCTAAAGCGAAAGTTAGAACCCCAATGGGAACAACAGACTCTTTCAACGTGGATACCGGTGTACTACAAGGAGAAATACTGTCCCCTTTACTATTCAACTTATTTCTCAACAATTTAATTGCTCGATTAAATGAATCCAATATTCCTGGTGTTCACATCTCTTCTTCTATATTCCTGCACATTCTACTTTACGCTGACGACGCAGTAATCCTGGCTGAATCCCGCATTGATTTACAAAAAAAGCTCAACTTACTCGAAAAATTTTGCTTTGAATTTAATTTGGCAGTCAACATCAACAAAACTAAAATTATGATTTTCAGGAGAGGTGGAAAACCTTCTAAATCGGATAAATTCTTTTATCAAAACTCGGAGTTAGATATAGTAAGGGAATACGTCTATTTGGGAATTCCTTTTTCGTCAAATGGAAAATTTAATCTGGCCAAAAGATATTTTACATCAAAAGCAATTGCTGCAATCGGCGCGTCATGGTCTATTTTCACTGGATCTCGAGCCAACTCTATTAAATCATGGTTTAAATTATTTGAATCACTAATTCAATCTGTTTTTACTTATGGTTCCCCAATTTGGTCCGCAAACAACATCTTCGAATTGGAAAAGTGTTTTTGTGTTTTTGCTAAAAAATTATTTACTCTCTCTAGAAACATACCAGGCTATATTCTAAGATTAGAACTAGGTCAAGCACCTATTGCAGTCACCTTAGTAAAATTGTTGTTGAAATATTGGATAAGAATTCTTAAATTACCCGATGATAGATATACCAAAATATGCTACCAAAAGTTATTTTCCAACACGATGTTTTCCTCAAATCCCGAGTATAACTGGGCTTTATCAGTCAAAAAAATTATTGAAAACCTTGGATTCAACTTTATTTGGACATCTCAAAATCCTGACCTGGCTTCCTATTATCTACCTAATATGTTACAAACTTGTCGAGATCAATGCCTACAACGAGATTTCTCAATGATGGAGAATAGCACCCACTTTCCCCACTATAAACTAATAAAGAATTGTCCCACCCCTGAAAACTATATACTATCCGACTCTGATATTTATGTAAAAAGAATTATTTTCCAATTACGTTTAAATCAAAATAAAATCTTCTATAAGGGCCAGATATTTGAAGTTTATTTTACTAACAAATGTTCCTTTTGTAACACCGAAGAATTTGACACATGGAATCATATATTTAACTCATGTCCTATTTATAGCTATTATCGAAACAAATATTTATCAAACGCAAAAAATTTTCCCTTTGTCTTGAATGAGCCTAACTCTAACTATTTCAATATTCTATGTTTCCTGACCTCCGTTTTTAGGCTCCGCCGGGACATAGGAGAGGATTCTAGTTGATTTATTTTATTTTGTATTTTGTTCCTGCACCTGGTTTGTTGTCTTAACTTGTATTACAGTGATTTGTATATTCTTTTTAAAATATGTTAATTTTTTTTTTATCTGAATTCTAAGAAAATGTAAAGTTCTCTATAATGGTTTGTAATTTGTTAACGGGCAAACGCCCAAAACAATAAACTTTTTTTCTATGTCTATGTCTTCTTTCTATAGAAAACAGAAAGAAAGAGAGATGGAAAAAACTGAAAAACAGGAAGGATAATTAGATTAAAAAGATAGAGATGGATACAGATAATGAGAAAAATAGAGAAGAAAAGAAACCAAGGAGAAAGATAGTGAAAGACAGAGTGAGAGAGAACAAAGAAGAAACAAATGAAGGAGATGGATAGTGAAGAGATATGGAGAAATTTATAAGAGAACAAGAAATTAAAAAAAGAGCAATAGTCCAATAGTTGCAGATATATAATCCGAGGAGGAAGTTAGGATCGCACTATTTATGCTATAAGAAAGGACAACTTTCGTTTTGTGTACAGCCCCTCCTTGAAATGGCGACAGCCAAAGCCTCCCCTTTAAAACCCGAAATGATGAGGCCTGCCAGAAACTTTAACTTCCAAGAATATTACCCCAGTTACGAATTTAGATTCACGAAACATTTGATTTTCCGGCACCCTCCACCGAGCAGGATCATTTCCGATTAAAATACAGTTAATATTCACCCGAAACTGTTTGTCTGTTCCCTCAACCCCCGAAAGACAAACACAACCTCCCGCCTTATCCATTTCCGTGGCCTCGGAATGATACCCGGAGTCAATTAAATCCGGAAGAATCCGGCTGGGGCTGCATAATAAGGCAAGATTTAACTGAGATTTAAAGCAAAACTTGGAGCATTGAGTTTCATTGACTCTGCCTCATTAATAAACATTTATAAGAGGGAAGTTTAAGCCTCGCTGTTCTATTGGAGTTGGATTTAAAAGTCTGTTCTCCATCATCCCGGCTGTCAGGTGTGGGTGGTGGATAGACACGCGCTGGAGTGTCTTGGAGGAGGGGTTCCCACCCCCTTAGGTGGTTTGGGGGTGCTAAAAGAGGGGCTTTCACCAGTGGGATGTATTGATTCCTTTGATTTTTGATTTTGAATTGATGAATGGATGGTGTATTAAGGATTAATCAGTTATTTTTGTGTGTGGTTGAAAGAGGATTTTCCTTTGCAGGGTAAAATTATTATTTGGGATGACTGGCTTAGAGAAATGTATCGCATACTGTAAAACTATCTTTGATTCATTTGTAATTCCGGTATGTGTTATAGAATTCGTTTATGAAAATGGAAACTATTGTTGGGTTGTTTTATCATTCTATTATATTGTATAATCGTTCAATATATTCAGACTGCTATTAGCAGTCTTTATCTGTAATCTTTGTTTCTAATGAGATCCATTCTTAGTAGTAATTATAAAAAATCTACTGTTTGAGGACGCAAGGTCACTGCTATGACCGGAAAATATAAACTTTTACACACTTTAACAAATTAAAATTACTTTCAATTTTCTCATAGAAACAAAAACTTACCAAGTACATACCCCAGCAAAAAAATCAGCAAAATTTCTTCAAAAAAGTGAAGGGAATTCGGACACTTTGTTTGTATGCAGTTTTCTTTAGGAAATCTGTAGTTTTCTTTAGGAAATCTGCAGTTTTCCTTAGAAACTCTGCAGTTTTTTATAAGACCGCTGAAATGCCTTTAGAATGTATTCAAAACTGCTGTAAAAAATGCAGTCCAATTGCTACAAAATAACTACAGACGTCTTTGAGAAAACTGCACTTTTGACACTTTTTTGAAGGAATTTGGCCGGTTTTTTTGCTGGGTAGTATGTTAGAAAAAACTCAATTTTCTTTTCCTTACGGCCGTATTCACCGGTAACCTGACCGGCGGTCTGGTCAGGAAACCATGGTTACAGCCTCTGATTGGTGGAAGGAAAATATTGAATTATTTTCCAACCAATCAGAGGCTAAAACCATGGTTTCCTGACCAGACCGCCGGTCAGGTTACCGGTGAATACAGCCGTTAAACACACAGCTATGATCATTCCATGGTTCAAAGTAACATTTAGCTTTTAGCATAGGTTCCATTTATTAATTTTTAGAATGTTTTTTCACCTTTCCCCTCACTAATCTAAGTTTTTTTTTCATAATAATTTCTTTAATATTTTTCTCAATTTAAGAAGTTACAATACTTATTATGCATGAGAGTTGGCAATCTGGCAGCTACCATACTACTAAGATTTTGCCCAAAATTTAATCTCTCTACCTTTACCTTCAGTTCCTCTTCTAAAACAAAACTATTTCACTCCCAACAAACAACCGACAAATCCATTATCATCGAAAAGGTATCATCCCCACCGGTAAACACCCCCGAAGCACTTCCTGCGCTTCGCTCCATCGCCCCCTCCAAAAGAATAATGCGCCCCCTTCCTCCTCACGTGGCACCGTTTTGCCCCGTTCACACCCTCTCCCTGGAGGGCGCGTGCCCGCTGCTGCCTCCGCCGATTACAGGGTCCTAATAGCGGGCTAAAAGCGGATGCCCATAGCGGTGTCAAAGGCCGGCGGAAGGAAGCGGCTTTGTTTTTGCGCTTCATTTGGTTAATCAAATTAAGGGAGGAGGAAGTTGGAGGTGGATATATTTGGGGGGGAGGGGAGTTTTTCCGGTTGTGGGAAGTGGATGTCACGGTTTGTGTAAGTGTGCAGGAGAGTTAGTTCATATTGGGATAACTTCTCCTATTTCGTAACAAACCCTTGATTGAAATTAAAAAAATTATTCCATTTTTAGGAGGAGTTTTCACAATTGCCTTGGGATGATCCCCAAAGCCCCTTATAGTTGATTATATACCGTATGAAATGGAGATAGCCTTGTCCTACGTTTAACGTCCCTGATGAACAGTTGCTATATAATTTTAGTAAGATTCTTCACCAAAGGAAAAATGTTCACAAGAACCAAATGGTTTTTAACTTCATATTCCAAGATCATATGAAGTGCAAAGAGATGATAAAGACGTAAAACATGTTAAGAACAAAGGAACGCCAAAGAGCAGAAAGAGGCCCAAAAGCAAAGTGATGTTGGATGTGGATGGAAGATGGAGGATCAAGTTTAAGGGGAAGCTGAAGAGATGCAAGATGTTCAAGAGAAAAGATCAGAGAAAGGCACAAAGAAAAATAGAAATACTGGAGGGAACAGAGCATGTATAATTTACAAATATAACTGTTCCTTATAAAAGACTTAAGTTACCTACGATTCAATGCAATAAATTTAGTTTCACTTTAGTCTATAATCAGAAAGAACTAAAATTATCATATTCATTCAACTTATGAAAAAACTAATTTTTTAAAGCAGGTTACTAACAAAAGAAATATTAGAATAACATTTTCCAGTTATTTAATGGTAGGAAGGGATTTTAGAAGTGTGGGGATGGATTTTAGTAGAAATAAAAGTGGGGGGACGCGTCCCCCCGCGTCCCCTCGCACTTCTAGCACTGGGAGGGAAGAAAGAGGTTAGAGAACAAAGGATGGTTAATATTATTAAACAAAACCTAGTCGATTAGTATATTCAAACAATATATTAGAAAATCGACGTTCTTTTTCTCCATAAAAATCCATAGACATCAAAGCATTTCTGTTCCTTTTGTTGTCCAAAATCAGGGATTCGTTATCGGTAGATATTTAAGTTAGTAAATCTAACCCCTATCCCAGCAACTTAAATTATGCTACACATTTTATATTCCTTTTTGTGTCTGCATTATGTTATTCTTTAAAACAACCCATTATTAAATCGTTTTAGCCTAAACAAATAAGTGTATAAAATTGCAGTTTTGTTTCTAGATAAGAGGATTTTACTAGAAGTTATGTGCAATCCAAACCTTCTCATAGTTAAACCTTTCCCATGTTTAGATAAATGATTAATATACCAGCCTTGTTATCCTCCACATTAAATTTCACAAACCACTTTAATTCAGGGAGAGAGGGGGACTTACACCCAACCAGCTCCTCCAGAGTGGAAAGCGCCGGGAGGGAGCACACACAGCAGTCAACAATAGTGCTAGATGATCACGTAGCGCAATGTGATAGCACACATTAACTCAACCTGCATAATGGAGAGGAGAACTCCCTGTTATGGAAATCACAATTTTCAACAAACTCCGCAGCACCTCTGATTGTTTTCTCGACACCGGGAATCCGTTTGCGCAAATTGTCGCTGCCGCAAATGAATGCCCTCCCTTAGACAAAGGGTGGCATTACGCGGTCGGCATTACCATAAAGGCCCCATTAAGCAATGACCGGTCTCCCATTACGGGTGCACGCTTTATTATTTCTAATGTCTTCATTTCAATGCGCATTGAGACGTCCAAGGGACCGACCGGACCGTTGACATCTGGTGGTTTGCAGCTAATCGCGGCTGTGGGCAGTTTTGGACACCTGGTGGACAATTAAGGGAGCGCTAATTGAGGGGGAAGGTGGCACGGAGGCTGTAATGAAGGGGTGGGGAAATTTCCGGGGAGGGGCCGGGATTAAAAAGGGGAGGGACTCGGTTTGTTTTCGGTGTCATCCCGCCACTCACATTTGCATTGTATCTCTATTAGGATGGGAATGGCTGTGTTATTGCGCGTAGATGATGTTTTTGGAATAATTTTAAGGTAGTGAGAAAAATTCCCACAGGAGAGAATCGATCGTAAAAAATGACTCCAAATCCATTTTGTCCCTTCCACTTTTTTTCACGGGAAGAGCCATTTCACGTATAATAAGAAAATACAGGATATAAGTAAATAATTGCTATATTAAAGCATCAAATATTTAAATACTGAAATATTTATTGTCTTGTACAATAAAAGCTGAGTCTCCCAAATTCTTTTTTTTTCATCTGTGCTGTTTCGGTTGACACATTAACATTTTGAATTTTTATTTTTTTGAGTCACTTATTTCGATACTGCTCTCTCCTTTTTTTCTATAACAACATATTTCTCAATGTGCAAATCCCAGAATATTTGCTTTTTAGAGTCCTCATAACATGTTGAATTTCGAGTTTTTTTACATTATTTTGAATTTTTATTTTTTTGAATCACTTACCTTTTGGATACTACTCTCTCCTTTTTATATCACAACATGTTTCAAAATCTGCAAAGCTCAAAATATTTGCTTTTTAGAGTCCTCATATGTAAATTAAAAATAAAATCACGAAAGTTAAAATTCATAGCATCTTAAACGACCAACATTTTCTCCATTTCTTCATATTCAAAAGTATTAAAACATTATTGCAAATATTTTTTAAGCATACCAAAAATTTACAAGGATATGGACTTTACTTTAAAACTTGTTTCGGTACAACTTGAAAATTCATCGGAAATATTTATAAACTTCACCCAAGTAACTATTGTTTTTTGAACTACTTCTATCTTATATAGATATTTACTTTTTCAATAATTTCACTAGTGCAAAAAACCGACACATCCCATCTTAAGAAAATAAACTATCAGAATCAACTAAACGTATAGCACAGATAACAAATTTAACTGAAGAACCCACTATTCCAAACCTCACAAAACCTGTTCTATCTCATACAATACGCATTTCGATGCAAAAACTATCATGGCTATAAATCTCCGTCACTCCCCCTGGAAAAATACCCCTGCCCTTAAACCTTTCATTCACCTCCAATCTCTTCCAGATTTTGCATTTGCAATACTTGATAAAACTTAAACTCTTTCTCTCGGGGAGCGCATAAGAGGTTATTCCCTCATCCTTTAAACCGTTCTCCCAACAAACACATAACACAAACTTATAAAGTTTTTCATCTCGCAAAATGCAAATAATATTTTGAATAGCGCGCACATCATGTGAAAGAATTGAATAAGGGACCGCCGTTCCAACAGGGAAATGGATAGAGGGAGAAAAACTTATTTGCGCAAACCCCAGAGGAAAATATCTGTGATGAGTTTTTAAGAAGGGAAGAGTAACGGGTTCTGGGGAAGAGAGGGGAAAATACAATCACACCCACTTTCTTTGGGACCTTGCCAGCGATATTGTGAAATAGAATGAATAAACGGTGTGTATCACGGATCCCACCTGTGTGATTTGTTTGCGTCTGCTCCCCGAAATTTTCGTGTGACGGTTTACAGAAGGGTTTATTCCGACACGCAGAAGGGAACCCCTCCGATTATGCTTTGGGACAACTCTTGTTTCTGACATTATATTTTTGAGAAGTGAGAGGATAGTTTTCGTTATGTATAGAAATATTATAATAAATATAGAAATTGGTCTGTGAAATATGTTTTATCCTCTCATTTTTTTTCAAAAATTTTCAAATAATTAATTAAAAACACGATGTTTATAGTTAAAAGAAATAATTTAAATAATTTCTAAGTTTTTTCCGCATTCAATAAGTTATTGGGTGAGGATTTTGCAACAATAATCACGTTTATTGACAACTCTCACAAACACTTAATTTTACCAAATTGAGAAATGATAGAAAATTATTTTTCAAAGAACTTCTATTACAAGATTACAAATATTTTGGTATAGTAAGAAGCTCATGATATAACAATTAATAAATATATTTTTGAGACACTTACTGGTTTTACATGTTCTTAAAATAAATTATGAAAATTTAAAGTATAGGGTAGGTGGGGGTAAAAACCCGCACGAGGCAAAACCACGCACCGCGATTTTTAATCGTATGATCGATTAAAAAGTTGAAAACCAGGTGGTTGGTTTGTCTTATTGTGACCAATTGTTCTACCAAAGTTCGTACCCCTAAGTCACTCATGACTTTAAAAAATGCTGTAAGTTTGTTTTTCATCATTTTGATGTAATTTTTGAAATTCAAACAAATATCCCAATGATAAGAGAGCAATTGAACTTCAGTTTCATTTTGAAAGAATTGCTTCAACATGTCTCTAAAAATAATAAGGCTTGTTTTTCAAAATAAAGTAAAACGGGGCAAATCCACGCAGGTGTTTTGGGGCAAATCCACGCAGCTTAAAAAGCTCAGGAATTCGTCCCAAAAGGAAAATGGGACTACTTGATCTCTAAAGAGGTTAATAAAGGTGTCCGAGATGCCAACCCTCTACCTGAAACCATTCTTTCTCCCTTTTGAAAGATATCTGGGCAATCTGAAATGAATTGTAACAACAGGTTGACAATTTTCATTAAAACTGATCATATTTATATTTAATATTGTCGGTTGGCTTAGAAATATCAAAACAACATTAAGATGATTATTTCTAGTGATTTTATAATGAAATATTCTGTTTATCCATGTTTATTTCACTTGGGCACCAAGATTTGCAAGTGCGGGTCTTTGCCCCATTTTGCGAGGCAAAGCCCCGCGATTTTTTTTCTACTAAATTGTAAATTTCTCCTAAAATACCATCGATAAGAATTTAAACTTGGATTGGTTTTGTAGGTAGGATCTCAATCTAACATCTCCAATTGAAATTTCGGGATTATCTACCCCCTTTCGACGACAATGTTAAAAATACTGAAAATTGCGTGGCTTTGCCCCCACCTACCCTACCACTAACCTATTCCATGCTCTTAAAATTTTACTCAGGTTAAAAATCAATGTATCAAACTGTTAAAAAATATTTTCAAATATATTTTTGAAAATTACTTTTATTATCAAATTAAATATAAAAAAAATCTAAAAATAACTTAACTTTTTACTTTTATGGAAAAAATGAACTAATGAATAATTTAAAAAATATGGTTTGTTTTAAAGTTTAAAATTTGGTTAAATCTAAATAAACTTACAACCAGATTCATTTTCCTAATGGAAGCTTGGGTATTCAACAAGCAGATTAATTTCTTAAAAGTTGTCTCAAAAAATAAAATTTCAATTCGATAAAATCTTAAAACTAAAGAAACATATTTTAAATAAAATTTGTAAAACGGAAATTTATGGCAAAAACAATCAAAGATGTGAAATCTCCTCTGACTTAAGTTTACAGAAGTATAATAAGCAGTTAGATTCACGAACGGTTGCACAATGCACTATTTGGTGCTATTTTGAATGCAGGCAGAAGGGTTCACACCCATAAAGGGGGCGGGGCGAAAGTTTTGTTCCGAAAGAGTTGAACAGTTAAATTAGGAGGGCTGAAGGCGTGATTGAAACCGTTAAAATGCATGAAGGGAGGGTTGAGACGCGAGTTTATGGAATCCCTGGTTGCAAGCCCGATCGGGGGATGTGTATGAATTGAAGTGAGAAGAGTTTTATAGGATAGTACCCGAGCAACACATCTGTAGTACCTAACTGCTACTAAGAAATAAATGAAATTTGGCCACACATGAAAAAAATTGATGAATCTTGAACGTAGTGCTAACTTGGGTATTTGAATGTCCAAAGTGTTTTTTTATAAAATAAAGGGTTTAATTTTTAACTTGGCTGAAAGTAAAGGAAAAAATAAGTTTTATAAATTTACGTAGTTCTTACATGTGTAAAAAGGGAAGGACGAAACAAAGCAGTTTAGGATGCTAAAGCTCAATAGTAATTAAAATCAAAGAATGTTTTAACTTAAAATTTCTTATAGTGTATTTATTATTTTCAATTAAGATGTCTTTTTAAATTCTGGTAAGAATACATAGATTTTCCAAAGAAATTTATTCATGCATTACTTTTACTTATGTAGGTGCTATTATTTTTTCATACATTTTTTTAAAGTTAAAAAGCAAAAACAAAATAAAATTCGGTTACACGAATGTTAAATTTTAGTAGATGTTATTATGAAATTATGAAATGAATTATACAGGGTGTTTCAAAAGTCCGTTTCGCGGCTTTTATTTGAAACTAACGTGTCCTGGGGTCACGGAAGTAGGGTCTACTCCTAGGTAAGGGCCGTATTCTGACATTCGAGTTTTGGAAACTCCCTAGTGAGTTCGAACGGTGAGATGAAATTTCGTATTCTGACTGCCAAATTCTCCCCACCGAAAGGCGAACTCGAACGCTCGAACCTCACCAGCCGAGGAGCTGGTGAGTGTTCGAGAGAATTCATTCGAGTGAGTCTCTGATTGGCTAGGCGCCTTCCGTGACGTCAATTCTGAGCCATAACCGACGGTTTAGCTTACGGGAGGAACTATTTGCGCAAACAAAAAATGAGGGAAAAGTTCCTAACAGTTACCCAGAGTGGAACATATTATTTGCCTTAACGCTAAAATTGTAAACTTTACTGAGAATATACTAAAAAAATCTAGTTACGTATTACGTTCTATGGGATAGATATATCGTTGTCACAGTTGTTTGTTTGTAAGGCCGGCGGGAGATGGCACCACCACTGTCCAAAAATCTCGTTTAAAGCAAGATTTTTTAAATTTGAGTTGTTGACGATAGAGACATGCATTCTTTTACATTTATAATTTATTTATTATTTTTTGCAACACATATCAAATCTCAAAACGACATTTTAGCACTATTGGACGCGAGATGTATACCATATTTCAGCTGAAAAACACGTGGAGGAATCATTCCCAACTTGTCACGCGTCTCCTAATTGGCCACGAACTTTGGCGCCAATCAACCAATAAGCGAAGTCTCCTCCCATAAGTGAGGTCTCCTCCCATCTCACCGGTGAGGTTTTTGGAGTCAGAATAGCATTTTTAACTCGAACGGTGAGGTCGAACATTCGAGGTGAGTTCGAATATTCGAGATTCCAGAATACGGCCCTAAGTGACCATGGAGAATCCATTGAGATGACTTACAGCAACCCTAGCGGCAAAGTAAAAAAGTTAAAAAAATTAATTTAAAAACTAAACCGCCAGGTACTTTAAAAACTAAAACCTTGAAAAAATAATCTTGACCGCCAGGTGTGCTGTAAGACATCTCAACGGATTCTTCAGAGTCACTTACCTAGGGGTGCACCTTACTTCCGTGACCCTAGGACACGTTGGCTCCAAATAAAAGCCGCGAAACGGACTTTTGAAACACCCTGTATTTTCATTGAAATTAAACAAAACGGATACCTCTACCTTTTGGATAACAATACTAAATTCTTAATTAAGAAATCGATATGTTATCACAGGAAAAGTCAGTACTTCAAACCTTTATTTGTTTAATACAGTAAAGCACCGTTTATACGTCTCTCATTTATACGTTTTTTACATTTATACGTCGTTTTCGCTAAGTCCCAATTCATTCAAATAATCAAAATTGTTTTCAATTATACGTCTTTTCATTTATACGCCGTTTTACGGTCCCTTGAAAGACGTATAAACGGTGCTTTACTGTATATGATCACATTTTGTTATTTTTATTTTGCATTTTTAGCTTCACACTTTCTGATATTTTTAAGAGAACAAATAGATTATTCTAAAATCGGTATGCTTCAATCTTGAACTTCAAATAAAGTGAACAACTCTCAAAGTACACATCGCAATGCACAACCTTTCCCCGCATCTCCCTTTGAAAAATGTAACCCCTTCGAACTCCAAATGCGATTGAACAACACGAGTTTTGACAGAAAGAGCATATAAACAAATCACGTAAATTCCCCACCCTTTTAAAGTAAAAACTCCGCGCGAAATCCCAGATTGTTTTATCAAATCTTTCATAAAATCCGAAAATTCCTCCTCTTGCATTGATGCTTTCCCGTCGAGCCTGACGTGTCAAGAATCATTCAGTGGCTTCTGGTGCTCACCAAGTTATTTAGGTGAGGATGCCCCCTTTTCGAATTGAGGTTTCGAACGAGATGAAAAAGCATTAAAATGGCGGTGATTCACCTCTTCACTTCAATTGAAAACAACACTCGAAATGAAGAAACGAAATCTCGCAATCAGGCTAGAGTTACTCGGCGAGAAATATTGCGTATTATCAATGATTTTCTCCACACAGGAGAGAAGATTAAAGATTTCTAAATTGGATTCCAGAAAGCTGTAAATGACATCTGAGGGTTTTTGATTTTTGCTCTCCCGCGAAATTGCATTTTGTGGGAAAAGGTTATTGATTGTGGAAAAGTTAAATGATTTTTTTTTCTGAGTTGGTGCTCCCTGCTGATTATTTGTTAAGAAAATTGAAAAGGGGAGTAGGTAATTATTTCTCGTAAACGTTTCAAATGAAAGTATCTTTGCTGTTAATTATGGTCATTAACTTGTTTGGGATTTATTTTAATTCGGAAAGAAGCTAAACGATAATTGCTTAGAGTATTTGCTTTCCCTAATGCTTCTCCTGTTTTCTTTTGTTTCTAATAGCCTAATTGGTGGCATTTGTAAATGCAACATTATCGATTGGATGAATGTTTATTAGAGAGTATTTTTTATACTTATAGGACTTTTTCTCCATTTTCAGTTTTGGTAGAATCTTAATGTTGTAGGTAACATGTTATTTTTTGTTGCTTTGATTTGCATTTCATTAGTATTTTCTTTATGTGTTTGTTGCATTATTATTTCAGAAGCATTAAGAAAATTCACATTAAGTAATTGATGTGACCTCTAAAAAGGAAATTAGAAAAATAATTTAATAATAGAATATAAGTAATTTAAGCCTTGTTATAGTTTTATTATGGAAATTGAAATTGAAACTTAAAATTTCCTTTGAATAATTTTTAAATATAAAATTATTTTAAAGGTCCGAATAAAAATCTATTAAGTTGTCAATTATGCCGAGTAGATTGTATTCTCTTTCAATATTTAATAGAACTGAATGGAATGGATACTTAGAAATTTGTGGTAAACTTATGTTTTGTTGTGTCTTTACTTAAATTTGTTCAGTTTTTTATTTGAAATGTTGACAAATGCATGAACAAGATTTTAATTAAATGTTTTATAGCCAATCCTTATGTAGTAGGGAGAATAAAAAACATAGAGTGTAACTTTATTTGGTGCTTTCGCTTATTCTTCGTGATCTCTTCCTTTGTCTTATGGAGGCTTAATGAAGTGTTGTTCATAGATACTCATCACATCAGTGTATTTACATTCAATAAATAAATAAACCACAGTTCTATTTATACAGGGTGTATCTGAAATGGTGCAACAAACTTTCAGGGATGATAGTGCTCATCAAGACGAACAAGAATCGGTATAGAAAGGGGGGTCCCAGACCAAATCCCAGGGAGTTAAAAATGGAGCGACACGCCAAAAAAATCATTGAAAAATTCAATTTGTAGAAGAACTACTATTGGTAAAAACTTAATTATGGTCTCAAAAATTGTGGTTTAATATGATCTTTAAAATGACCTCAAAAGTCTTCACTTTAAAATTTGTTTCATTATGAAAAAAGTTAAAAAACACCAAAAAATGTGAAAAATCTGCTTAAACCTTTTTTGTATTTCGAAATCCTTTCTTTTAATTTGATAATCTGAAAGATCATAGTTGAAAACCCTTAATTCCAAAGTTTCAAGTAAATACAATCAATATTAAACGCTTGAGATCCTGTTAAAGTTCGTTTTTTGCGTGCGCAAACAGCTGTTCTGGAAACAGCTCTAGAAAACTGCTTACGCACCCAAAAAACAAACTTTAACAGGATCTCAAGCGTTTAATATTGATTGGATTTGCGTGAAACTTTGGACTTAAGGGTTTTCAACTATGATCTTTCAGATTATCAAATCAAAAGAAAGGATTTCTAAATACAAAATAAGGTTTTGGCAGATTTTTCACATTTTTTGTGTTTTTTAACTTTTTCATAATAAAATAAATTTTAAAGTGAAGAATTTTGAGGTCATTTTAAAGATAATATTAAACCACAATTTTCGAGACCATAATTAAGTTTTTACCAATAGTAGTTTTTCTACAAATTGAATTTTTCAATGTTTTTTTTGTCGTGTCGCTCCATTTTTAACTCCCTAGGATTTGGTCTGGGACCCCCTTTCTATACCGATTCTTGTTCGTCTTGATGAGTACTATCATCCCTGAAAGTTTGTTGCACCATTTCAGATACACCCTGTATAGGGTGGGATAAATGCACAACTAGATTTAATTTAGGAAGGGAGTTTCATGTTATACAATGCATTTCCATTAATAAATTAGCATTGCAATCATTTTTTCATTTAATTAAGTTTTATCGAATTAATAAGTAACCACGAGAAATGTTTACTTGAAGCCGTATATTGTTCACGCACTTATTTTTATCTAGATTTCTCGAATATAAAAATTGGCACTTTTATGATCATTTTCTCGAAATTTATTCGAGAGGTAAGGGGTTTTTACCTAAACATTAATTTTAACAGTTTTACTTTTAAGAATGTACGCATTTATAATAAACAGTAATAGGTGATTTTATAAGGTCAAATATTATACATTTCTGTAAGGAGCAACTACCCGATATTCACCTACGGGCCCCTACAATTATTAATTATTCATTTTGATTCCAATTGTTCATAAAATCAATTTTCATTTTCAAACTCATTTCCCTTCCCCAAGAAACCAGCTCCCGGCCTACTGGCAAGAGAGAGCTGCATGCATACTGACTGAGATACGGTATCACCCAAAGGTGTTGCATTGCCACCCCATGGAGAGTAATAATGGCAGGTAATGTCCGTCATTATACACAGAGGGACCGCTGCGCTCGAGGTGCCGAGTCGGTGGCCGGAAGCGCCGCGCCGGGCACCTTTTCTGTTTCTCCGTGGGTGGTATATGCGGACATGCCAATTACTTGCTCCAGATTACAACTGTTGTTTCCGAGTGAGGGAAGTCGTTTTCATCGTTCAGATTTGTTTTTTTACTAGTCATTATATAGGTTCACAAAAGTAGCAAGCTGTGGAAAAAGAGTTTGGTTAAAGATATAAGTGTGCCTTTGAAAAACTGAAAGTTATGAATTTTGAGGTAAAATTTTCAGTGAATCTTTAAAGAAATCATATCAGGTGTTCACTTTTTAAGATATATAAAGTAAAAATAAGATCAGCAACTTTTTAATTCGGTTTCATTTTTATCATATTTAATTTTGATTAATTATTAATTTTAATAATATTATATTTGTAATTAATCTTTATTAGCCTTATAAATTTTGAATGGACATTTGAACAAACAATATTAGAGTTATTTGATTATCATACTGAAAGAACATTAAGTTGTTCTCCTTTTATCATTTCAAAACTATGAATAGCTAAGATTAAAGTATTTATATTATACTCCATTCTACAATATGAATGAATGAGTTTGAAAATTAATATATTTTCATGTTAAAATCCGAATAATTTATATGAGAAACTGCGATTGAAAATTTTCAAAAGTTCTGATAAATACAAGACTTGTAAAGCCATATATAAAGCAGTTTCAAAAAAGATAGGGGAATTTACTATAAATTCAAATAACTGTCCAGGTAATTGCGGTTAAAGTTAAAGTTTTTGCAAACGTTTCGTTGTTCACTGCGGTTGAAATAATCAGTGTCGTAACTTTCAGTTTTGTTTTGTTTCATAGGTTATTTTTATTTATTTATTAAATTCCAGTCTTTACCAACCAATTTATTACCAACCAATTATTACTTTCCAATTCATTAAATTCCAACTTTAACTGTACCTCGACCCATCTTATTTTAATTTTATCAGCGAGACCTGGTGTGAAATGAAACTCTTCAAGTTTACAAGGGATGGTTTCTCTACTCCAAAACCTATCCTCGCGTTCTCTAGTGTCAGGCAACTCAAGGGAAAGTGATTCCCCAGACTAATGTAATTGACAGGTTACCTTCTGCAGACTGTCTACAACAGGTGCTATCATTACTGTTGACGTAGACGTACTCTCTACAACAACAAAGTGTCATTTTTTTACCTCATAGGAAAGATCTATCTTCATGATGGCGGCATTGGAAGAGAAAGACTTGTTCACAGAAAGGAAGTTTGTACTCGCTTCAAATTTGTAACTAAGCACAATAATTGAAGAGGGATTATGAGAAAAGCAGTGCAATTAAGAATGGAGTTAAATCCATTAATGGTTAAGCTTGTCAACTGTAATTACTTTTAAAATTACAAATAAATGGAATTGAAGCATTGCAACTCAGTTTTTTAAGTTATTTCAGATCATCACAAAATTTATTATTTTAAAGTGACAAAATTTTTTCTGGTAATTTATTTTTTT
Organism: Tetragnatha versicolor; assembly: GCA_024610705.1. NCBI lineage: Eukaryota > Metazoa > Arthropoda > Arachnida > Araneae > Tetragnathidae > Tetragnatha > Tetragnatha versicolor. The sequence continues at coordinate 29,742,826 of JANDEH010000005.1, forward strand.
ATTGTATATTCAAATTTTAAATTCAATAAACGTATTTCAAAAAATTTTACAAAATTTCACAAAATTTTTACAAAAAATTAAAAACAAACAATTACAAATTACAAAATTTCACAATTTTTTTCGTTCACAAAATTTTAATCAATTATTTTGTTTAAATATAATACTTCTTCAATGTTCATTTTTTTGATTGCTCAAAAATAATTTATTTCCCATGTAGTTTTTTTATGCAACAACATCTTCTTCAAAGGATAAAAAGTCATTTACATAAAAACTATCTTTATAAATATATCATTCATTATCCTAAATAAATTAACTCTAATCTAGATCAATTTACAAAATATTAGTTATTTTATATCTATTTTAAACAAGACTGAATTTCACAAATTTTAAATCAAATTCAGCTAGTACCTATATTTTAGATATAGTATTAGGTATTCGAAGATATTATATTAGACTTCCACTTTTTAAAAGGACAAAATACGTACCCTGGAAAATTGCTTGCAATATTAATAATGGAGATAAAAGAAAATCTAAGGAATCGATCGAAGGAAGTTTTTACCTTGCTGAGTATTAAACAATATCAATTTACCCTGACGCTTCAGGTCAAGCCTTATTAACCAAGCTAATTACAATTTTCGGAGAACCCAAGTAGCACATATAATAGCGTGATTGAAATTTTATGATTATAATGACATTGCAAATTCAAGAGGATGGGTCTTATTAAGCACCAAATAATAACCCATAAAGTTGGCCGTGTATGTAGGGGGATTGAATCACTTTTAATATTAAATCCATTAGTGCTATCTCTCCCAACCCATAAAAAGTACCTCCACCTTTACAGAAATTTAAGAATCTTCAGTAAAAAAATTAAAAGAGGAGAAGGGCATACAAAAAATCCCCACCCCCTGAAAGTTGCTCCCTGGGTTTATTTTTTCTCCTTTCATAATCAAAATGAAGCATTATTTTTGCATTAATGTTTTTTAAGTATGTATTATGACGGGTATTTAAATTCATATCCCTGGCCTCCCTCCTTTCGCAATAAAAAAAACTTTTTTTTTCATAAAGCTTTAATAGCGTAATCGAGTTTTTGATTTCCTGTTATTGTTATTTTTTCAGAAAACCGCTCCTTTCTTTAAATCATCGACGATAAATGCAAATCGAAGGACGTAGATCTACCTTTGAAAGTGGCTGCGATTTCAAAGTCGTTTACTTTCGGCCTTTTCATAAGCTCAGATGAGGGCCCCTGCGCTTTAAAACGATGTAATTTGAATAGCACTCTCATTACAATTTCCATTCTTCGCTGCTACGGAAAAAGCTTGATTGCGAAGTAATGGCTTTTGTATTCAAATTAAGACATACCCCTGGGTGAATCCTCGCAAAAAACAGTCTCCGCCAGAGTTTTTTTAGGATCCATCCAATTCTTAATTTTAATATTTAAAATAAGACGATCGGGCATATTTAATCAGAGGGAAGAAGGTATTAGATCATTTTGTGGGTGATTTCGAGAATAGAAATTGCCCTTGGTAACAGTGTGGGTATGGGTAGACACTTGTTAATAACCGGATATTTGACACCGTAAAAAAGTACAACTGTGTATAATTTTTTTTCCAAAATTAAAATGGCATTATCTAGTTTTGAAAATAAAAATAATAATAAAACATTTATTGATGCGATTAATCATTTGTTTTTTAAGGGTATCAATGAAAGGAGCAATTGCTATAGCCCCAACCTTATATTATCTTCCGAAGGCTTAAAATGTTGCCTATAATAAAAGGAGTAATTTTTAATCCTAAAATATTTGAACATTATAACATTAATATTATTATGAGTTTTTAAGTAGTAATAGAAAAATGCTTTTTTATAGCGACCTTTATTAATCATCTTTCTTAATAAGAATTAAAAGCACCTACATTTCAATAACATTACATCAAATTGATATAAGTACAAAACTATGTATCTCTACTTTGTTGTTATATTTTGGTTTTAACAGAGCGGAATTCCTACTAAACGAAAAACTGACCATCTTAGTTCCTTTTAAATAAAAAGTCAAGTGAGTATTATCTTTTTACTATGGTACCCATTTTTACCCATTTGTGAGATAATTTAATAATTATTACCCTCACACATCAATTCAAATTTTGATTCTCTTCCAACCAAGATACCACGGAATTATCATTGAAAAATAATTCAATTTGTTTCCACCGAATATTAAGATCAAAACCCCCCTCAGCTCCCAAGACACTTTCCGGCCAAACCCCGTTCTAAATCAAACAAATTACTTTATCTATATTCCAACAAAAAGAAAAAGGGAACAACACCCTATCCATCCAAAAATTAATAATTTCATACAAGCTTCTTTCAAAACCATCGAAACCCGGTAACGAATTCCTTTATTAAAGAGAGGCGAAGGCAAATCCCCAAATATTGATAAACCGCCATCGATTAACACTAGACCTGGTGTTTCTGTGATTAATCAGAACCTTGTCCCGTGCTCTTAAAAAGGCCTCGCGCCGAAAGAAACTCTAGCAGTGATCATTAACGGTGGGTTATTATTATGGTAATGAATTGGTGATTAATAGGAGAGTCGGTAGTTCTTCGAGTTAAGGGAAATCCATCGGGTATTTTTCACCTTTTATTGTTCGTGCTATCAGCTCGTCGCATTTTAAACTGGTGAGAGGCGTTTTCAAAAAGGTGGTCTTTTTGGGGAGTGAAATGAGGGGAGGTTATGGGCCTAAGAGGGGCCGTGTTATAATTAAACGTACGGATTTTTAGTGATGTTATGAGAAGTGACGGAACGTTAGAAGTACTTGGAAAAACGCATTTGATTCACAGTATTTTTTTAAATCACGAAATCGAAGGGACCCGAAAAAATTTGTATATAACAAGGAAATATAGGTGTGTTGCTAATAGGATCTTGGCGAAGCAACAAAAGTAGAAATACTTAATTTCAACGGGGGCACTATATTTTGTAGAGAGGTTTTCGGGATATCCAAGTTCAAGAGGGTATACTGTATTAAAAATGAATCATTAAACTATTTACTAAGTATCGAAAGATTAAATAATCGAACTACTAAAAAGTGTTGAAATTGTAGTTTATATCTAACTTAGCAAATGATAAAAGTATTTAAAGTGCAGTTTTTAATATTCATGCATATTTTAATTCGATTTTTACAACTATGTGTCTTTTAAAATCTTCACAGACAATGAGGAAGTTGCATGATTTTTTTTTATTTTTTTAATCGATTCCTCTTGCAAAAATAAGAAACTACCCAAAATTTGAGGCCGATCGAGAAATTTTTTGATTGTCAAAAAAATTAACAAAAATCCCCTTTTTAAAAGCGCGCGAAAACGCCAAGAGTTTGGATGTGACGTCATCTTATACTAAACATTGTTGTAAAGCAATGGAGTTGATGGTATTATTGTTGACGTCATCTTATAGTTTAAACAATAAACGTTTTCAGTCACGTGTTTTTTTCTCGACTTTTAAATTAAAATATTTAATTACCTGTAAACCTTTTTGAAAAACTGACTAGATATTTCATTTTACCATACAAAAAACCATACGGAGCACTTGTTTGTTTTTGAAAATCTGACACATGCAACTTCCTTATTCTGCCCATTACCAGGTAAGTAATAAAAGGAAGCGTAGTATACAGGGTGATTCAGAAATAATCATCAATAATTGGGAGAGAGGTAGAGGGGCCCTAGACAAGCATATTTCGAATAGGGATGGTGGGGTGCAGCCTTACCGTTAAAGAGCTAGGACCTAATGTAGTGCGAGCGCGTTTCAAAAAGCCGTTTTTAGAAGGCCCGTGCGACGAAACAAAACAAAATAAAATGAAGAACATTATTGAATGAGGTACACTAGTATCCGTACTACTTAAATCCTCAATGTGATAGAAATTGGACCACTTGCTAACCTGTGGGGTGATGAGTTTTAAAACGTGCAGTATTAATCTCTTAGTCAACAATGGAGGTTCCCTTAATGGTATTTAGAAAAATGATGATCGGGGAAGGAATTTTCAATGATAAAATAGTTTCAATGATCAATGTTACGATACTTGAAAATTCCTTCCCCGATCATCATTTTCTAAATACCATTAGGGGAACTCCATTCTTTGACTAAAAGATTAATATTGTACTTTTGAAACTCACTCCTCGGTTTAGAAAGTGGTTCAAATTCTATCGAATTCATGGTGTAAGTAGTAGGGATACTTCCTTACCTCATGCAATAGATTTTTCATTTTGTTATGTTTTGTTTCGTCATACGGGTCTTCTAAAAACGGCCTTTTGAAACGCGCTCGCACTACATTAAGTCCTAGCTCTTTAACGGTAAGGCTGCGCCCCACCACCCTATTTCGAATAAGTTATTCGAAATATGCTTGTCTTGGGCCCCTCTACCTCCCTCCCAATTATTGATGATTATTTCTGAATCACCTTGTATAACATAAAAAAGTGGAATGTGATAAAATATTTCTCCCTAAAATTTAAGTTTCTTCTTACTTCTTCTCAAAACTTATTCACATAAGTAATTACCTAATTGAGAGGAACGGAGTTTATTTAGTTTAAGTTACTGCATCTGTGGATTTCTGTTTTTAGATTTCAAACTGAATTTTTGTGGAATAAAAAATTATGCCATTGTATTTTAAAAATATATTTTGTTAAAAACACCTGAAAGATCGATTGCTTACTTTCTTCTTTTGCTTACTTTTCACACGAACTATCCTCTACATTGTCTGTAAAATAGAATTAAACCAAAATACAGTTCATAATGAAAAAAAGCAAATGCATAAAAACAATAACAAGTTTAATTCGTAACCAAAAGCAAAAGGAAATGAAGTTATAAAATCACTTGATATAATTTAAAAGAAGAAATTTCGTCCACTAAATAAAACCAATTTCAGTATGATTATGAGAAAGTCCCTTAAAGAGGAAACAGGAGAGGTGAGTTATGAGGTTAATTATTTGGAGTTCATATTTTTTGGTTCTTTTACTTTTTAAAGAGGATCATGTTGAAGTGAAGGGAATTAATTTGTTCATTTGTATAATCGAGAAAATTCTTCAACAGGAATCTATCACTATAGAAATGATTACGCGTTGGTATTTTCAGTAGAGGCTAACAATTATAAATAATCGGTATTAATTATGGAATTTGAAGTATTATTTTTAGAAAACACTTTAAATACTCTGCGGTACTTTGCCCGCTAAAAGGTAATTATAACGTATGTTCTTTTTAATAAAGAAAATTATGGCATCAGTTTTAAAGAACATTTTCTTAGCTTGGTGTTCACATTATCATCATTATCTGGGATATATGTGCTTGTGTGTTTTTTATACTTCAGACCAGTTTATTTTGATGACAATATATATTTTAACAAATTGGGCACCTAACTGTTTTTATAGGCTTAAGTAAATCAATACACAGAAAGTGCAAAAACTCCTTTTATTTAACAGAAAGGATTACTTTACACCAGAAAATTATGTATTATTTAGGAATTAAGAAGTGTGTCCTTTATGAAATTGCATGGTTACAAAATTACAGCATTTTAATTTTCTTAGAAATTATTCTTTCATTTAAAAATCTAAAAGACAATGTTGATGACTAAATGATCAATAGAATAATTCTTTTGTCACAAGAGGGATATTTGAGGTTATTTTTATGAAGTTTTGATGTTTTTGTAACAAAGGAAATGAGCTCAATTATTCCCTTTATTGCTTTATGTTGAATACTAAATTTTATCATTATTCGCAGAAGCATATCATCATCATTTTCTTTTACTTTTTATAATCAGTATAAGTTGCACTTCCAGACATAATGAAGAAGACTATAGTCAACCTCTTTAATTAAAAAACACTATTATTTTGTCGATTAATTTTTTTGGGGTTTATTCAATGTTTTGTGTTAATTGTGTTTCTTTCTTCTTTACTTTCGTCCGTAGCAGAGGATGTGTTTGGGACAGTATTTAATTATTATAGAAGCAAAAAAATTATTGTAATTGGTTTATTCGCTACGCAAACGAGTTTTATCAGTTAATTCCTGAAATTAAGCTGTTAAAAATATTTTGAACCATTGCGAGAAAGAAATACACACTTCAAAATGTAGAAATTCTGTAAAAAACGTAGATCATATCGGAAAAATTAATGGAAAAAATTAATCCTGATGGCTAACAGCTTTTTTAGTAAATTCGACCTTTTTAAAAGATTTCAAACTACCCAAAACGATTTACTTCAGCACTTGCTAATTGTTTTATGAGTAAGTTTTTAAATTGTTCATAAAATGCTAAAAACTTTTTTGTATTTTATATCTTAAATCATTGTCTTTTTGATTATATAATGGGTATAAATATTAATTTTTTATCATCATTTTTTTACATATTTTATCATTATATTAAAAGAAAAACCTTTTAATTTCTAACTTCGACTTTAGAAAAGTTTATAGTATAATATGTAAAGATGTTGTAGTTTGGTAAAACAACCTCTCGCTATTTAAAATCTTATTTTTTTAATTCCAACCTATTTACGTATTTACATTTCATTTGCATTCTTTACTATAACTTTTTTTTGAAAATCCATTTCTCTTTAAATAAGCTGCAAATAATTTTTCTTTTAAAAAAAGTACCGTTTTGTTATTAGATCGACGTGAGTAACAAATAAATCATGAACTATAAACATAGTTTTTCAAACTCCACTAAATTCGATAATACTTCAAATACTACTGCTCCAACAATGTAAGAATTCAAATATATCATTAATTAAAATTAACCTTATTTGAATTCAATGAGCTTCTTAAACAGCAATTTATTTAGCAAAAAGCCCAACGGATTTATTCTTAATTAAACAAAAGTAGCGCATCCAACTCTCAAAACCGATTTTTTCCACTTCCTCACTTATCTGAGAAAGAACAACTGTCAATTAGCGAACTTATTTTTTATAAGCAGGTCTCAGAAATTAACTGACTTTTATTTTATTACTTACACCTATCCAAAACACTGCCCAAAGCGCTTTATGGAGTAAATTTAGCATTGAACCTGCGCCGCAGGTAATATTCGACGCCGTTTAAAAACATAATAAACGGGGTTTACTTTTTGAACAAAAAGCCGCCTGCTTAAAGAGCGCCGGGAAATGAGCAAAAAAATTTAAATTAAAAATTAAGGGGGAAAAAATTCGATAATGAATTATTTGAGAAACGATTTGGTGAACCCTCCCTTTCGCCTAAATTGCCTCGGAAGTTTAAAACCGATATTGGTGCATAAAAACGGGCCTTTTATTTTTCCCTATATCCCCTCTACTGCGCAATTTATTGAAGCTAATAGCATCAGCGTGGGCAAGCACACTCAGGCTTCCTTCTATTTTTTAAGCCAGCGGTAAAACTTATCGGCGTTTAGCATTAATAATTCAATGAGATTTAATTTGCTTACCTCCGTAAGTCATTACCATCGCAATGGGAAGCACAAATGTTTTCTTAATGGCCTAACGGGGAGGATTTTTTTACCCGCTTCTTTTACTAACAAGTTTTGGCCTAATGTTGTGTGGTATTTTCAGGGGGAAATCTTAATAACAACAAAAAGAACGCGATTCCGATTAATGCCTCGTAAAAAGCGATGAGCCATCATTTATCAAAATTATATACGAGTTAAATTTTTTATATATAAAAAATTCTTCTGTTCATTTCAGATCCAAAACACCCCCTTTTGTGAAAGTGGTTAGCGCTATATTAGTTATTCTCTAATGGTGTCTTTACAGTTGCTTATGTCTTTTCCTTCGATACTTTGTTAAAAAGTATTTCGTTCAGGTGATATTTTTATTTTTGTTTTGCTAGACGTGCTTGATGAATAATTTGTTTTAAAAATTTTATACTTCTTCTCAAGGTTGTGGTGTTAAATTAGGAGGGTATTATAGGAAACGAGATTTACTATATGGTTAATGGACTCATGATCCGGAAACCGTTTATTGAAAAAGTTATACTCTAATTACCCGTTACACCCGCCTTTAAAAGTGGTTGATTTAATTTTTTAATATCTTTTTAAGTTTGCAGATTGTATGGCATTACTTTTCATGAGATGTTCTTGGGAAAATTAGTAATTTATTTTAGAAATATTAAAGCTGTTGAAAATGTAATGGAACATACCCGTTATTCAAATATTTAATTAAAATTGAAAAGAAGTTTAAAAACAAAAGAGGGGTTTCCATTTTTTCCAAGTAAAGTTCCTGAAAAATATCAGTTCTTGGTTCTTGGTATTTTCAAGGGACGTTTAAAAATTTTTATCGTTACGTTTTTGTTATTTTTCAAGGAAAGTGCCCTTACAGTGTGATAAATTTTCAGTTATTTTTTCCTTTGAAATTAGGGTTGTTAATGCAAAAAACTCGTCAACTATAAAATATTTTTTTATTCCAACTATCTTATTTCATGCACCTTACATACGTACTAGAAACGTATCTACTTCATATAAAATTATACTTAGACACGTTATTCCGTTTTAGTTATCATATTTTATTAATGTTTTATAGATCCAAACCCAAATGAAAGCGGTTATTCCTTTTTAAATAAACATTACTTAATCGCAGTAACTTCAACCGTTTTCACCTTATTTTGAAGTCCGTCATTTCACTTCAAATCAGTGAAAAACACCCGGGAACATTTAGTTATTCCTTCGGACCGGAAGAGCTGACAGGATTCATTTACCACAGTGTTTCAAAGCCCCCCTAAACCATTCTTTTCATCTGTCATTGCATGCCACTCAATCAATGAGAGTAAAAAAAGCTTCGAGAAACGGTTAGTTGCGGTGGTTTGGGTAATTGTTTTTGAACGTACAGCCAAAACGCAACGCATCCTCACTTTTCGCCATTACTGTCCATCAAACGTAAGAGTAAACTGCTATTTAGCCATCGAAATAAACAAGAGTTGTTCCGAAAAGGTGGTGGTGAACGGACGGAGAAATCAGAAAGGGAGGACCATAGGAGAAAGTCCATTGTTATCGTAAATGTTGCCGTTAGTTCTTACTTACCTGCTGGCCACTTTGTGTCAAAGATATCCTCTTCTTTTGTTTCATCACGAAGAAAGGTGAAACTGAATTTTCACTGCTGATGCCTCCATTACTTTTGGGAAGGAAATGCTTAGCCAAATGAGAACTCTAAGTTATTGTAGACATTTTTTTGCAAAAAAATGGTGAAAGTCTAGTAGATTTTAGCGTTTCTCATAATAGTTATACGAAAATTTTTTAACTTTTGTATTTAAATAAACGAAATGGGAATGAACTTTAAGGATTGTTAATTTTACAGTGTAAAAATATTAATAACCTTAAACATAAATTCCAGAAACGTTACACTGCTTTTTATGAGTTTTTAAAGCAGTTTAACACTTCCCTGGAAAATTCTGGTTTTCATTTCTGAAACGTTTCTGAATCCCTCTGAATCCTTACGGACATAGGCAACCAAATTGTTTGTTTTTGTTTTCGAACTTCCCAAGAGTCAAATTATTTAGATGAGGTGTAAGAACCGACTAAAAAACAGAACTCGGGAGTACACTTAGTAAACTCTGATTAAAAATTGAAGGACCTTTGCGGATCGGTATACCTCTCGTGGATTATAAGTTGCCACATTGGTACGTACTTTAAGATAAGCTGTGTTATGCATGCATTGGGTAATAGATAGAATCCATAAAGAATAGTAAAGAAAGAATAAGGGTAATAGATAGAATCCAATCATGTAGAATTTAAATCAGAAAATCATGTAGAACTCAAATCATGTAGAAATTTAAAGGTCGAACAGACCTACTTTCTATACTCTTGCGTTTGGAAGTAAAATAATTCAACATCGAGGTCATAAACTAATTTTTAAAAAGAGCTATATAAATTTATTATGCTGTTATCCCGTCAGTAATTTCTTCATTTAGTCAATTTATACTGGGTCTGCAGACTTGTAGTGAATGAATGCGTTCTAAATCTGAGTGTGTTCGTATGTTAATGACAAAGAGATCTTTGGATTAGAAAGCATGGATGAGACAGTATAAACATAAGAAAACACGTAATAGCTGAGTTATAAATCGTTCTAGCCCTACTATAAAACACAGGAACATTTCTGATATTTCAAAGAAAGCTTTCTTTCTACAAGAAAGCTACGTTTCAGTATTTCACAGTAACGTTTCAGTATTTCACCAGTAACGTTTAAAGTATTTTCCAGGAACATTACTTAAAAATGGTAGGCAACTCAGTTGCCCAGTTTTTTGAAGTAACGTTCCAGTTTTTTTACAGTGTAATTGGTAGTTTGGTTTAAAAAATATCTTCCTAATTTTTTAGTCATAATTTTAAAAAATGATCTCTAACTACATTTCAAAATTCTATCCCGTATTTTGAATACAAAATGTGTCATTTATTATTGAAGAGTTTCTCGAGTTAATCTTTGTTCCAAAAAAAATTTATTTGCTGTAGAAACGATATACATCTCTTAAAAATCGCATTTTAATGATACAGAAAGACAATTGTGTCCTTCAATGTTTACCGGAAGCTTAAGAAGTAAATCTTATCAATTGTTGGTAGTGATAATGTTTAGTCTGGACAATCAAACACGTGTTTCCTTTACTCACTCAGGAAATAGTTGTATTAACTTGCTTTTATGAAGTATCTTAATTCCTTTTCTTCTGTTGGAAACATGTCGATTCCCTGGCTCATTTTTGTCTTGTTTTCTATAGTCCTAGGTATGAGAAGCAAGTAAGAAGCTTTTAAATAAAGAAATAAGTGAATTTCATGCTTCTTATCTAGTGTGTCCTCTGTAACTTAACAGCGCTATGGGGGTTTCTTTGTTTGTGCATGGTTAGCATAATTTGTTTTGTACGAACTACTTTTAAATTTAATTCAGCACTGCCTTGTTTCCCTTAATCTTCCTTACCAATATTCTTTTCCTACCAATATTTTTTTCACCACTATTCTTTTTAAGTATATCATTATACCAATATATCTTGACAAAATTGATTTTTGCATTTATAGAAATGCTTCTATAAACATTGTTTACAAACTGCAACCTTTAAATAACATGCAAAGCATTATAAATAATACTTACAAAATACTTGCTTTATTTTTAGTGTCTTTTACTAGCAGTCAATATAATAATTCTACGGGTCTGTCAAATGCTGAAGTCGGAGAAGATGTGAGGTGCGATTCAGGCTGGTATCCTTTTGGTGAGATAGTTAACTTACTCGAAATATTAAAAAAAATATATTTAAGTGTAGTTAGCTATCATATTTTTATTTTTTACTATGACAGTAAATATCTGCGATAGAAAAAATTAACATTGGGTCTTGTTACAATGTCTAAAATCCAAAGACCCGAAGATTTTCACGCGCGCATCTCATGAAAATACATTTTATATATATAAAATATCTCCCAACTTGAACTATTCGCTACATCTTTTCAGATCAATATCAATAAATAGTCATATCTTATAGATTTTGGGTCGCTGAATACGAAAATCACCATTAAAATTCTCAATTGACTCAGGATTTTCGGGGAACAACCTCTCCCCCTTTTTATGTTTTTCGACGACTTTATAACTTTAAACCAGGGCTGGCAAAAGGAGTAAAATTATATCCGGAACCTGTGATTTTTACAGATTTTGCTCAATCCTGAACTAAACTCAGTGCTCCTCGGCATTGCAGTTTTGTTCCAGAGCTAAATCAACCATAATTTTGATATTTAGATTTAATCCGGAACCTAATTTAACTTCACTCAAAGCTTTTAGTTTCATCCACAATGAAACCCAAATTTGAAGTCTACGTTTAATTTCCCTCCGGAGCGAAACTCGAGGCTGATGAATGAGTTTATTTTCCTCCCGGAGAAAGCTCGGCGGCTCTTTCACTGTGTCGATCTTATCCGGAGATCTTTTTCAACCTGCTGGCCGAGCATACTTTTCTCCGGATACTCATCCGAGCTTTTTGGTCGAGCAATACTTTTATCCGGATATTCATCCGAGCTTCTGGCCGAGTCTTTGCTTCCAGTCGGAGGCGGTGATGCTGTTTTAAAGAGTGGAATAAAGTTTCCAGGAAAAAATTCATTGGTTTTTAATGGTTTAATTTAGATCCGAATGAAAATTTAAAGCTTTTCAATCGTCTATTTTAGTTTCAATACTAAAATGAAAGATATTTCGACAGTTTAATTCATTTCTGGGTACAAACTTTAGAATTTTCCATCGTAAATTGTAGTTCCGATGTTGAAATTAAGCTTAATTTGACATTTTAAAAGAGTTTTGGATTAAAACTTGATTAAAACTTTGATTAAAACTTTGGAATCAATACCAAGGAATCGAACCCATGAAGGAATCCATTCCGGAATCGAATCGTAATCGAATACTTTGGAATCGATAATCGATTCCGGAATCGAATAATTTGGAATCGATAATCGATTCCGGAATTGAATACTGTGGAATTGATAATCGATTCCGGAATCGAATACTTTGGAATCGATAATCGATTCCGGAATCGAATACTGTGGAATCGATAATCGATTCCGGAATCGAATACTGTGGAATTGATAATCGATTCCGGAATCGAATAATTTGGAATCGATAATCGATTCTGGAATTGAATACTGTGGAATTGATAATCGATTCCGGAATCGAATACTTTGGAATCGATAATTGATTCCGGAATCGAATACTTTGGAATCGATAATCGATTCCGGAATCAAATACTGTGGAATTGATAATCGATTCCGGAATCGAATACTTTGGAATCAATAATCGATTCCGGAATCGACTACTTTGGAATCGATATTAAGAAATCGAAATTTGATACCGGAATCGATACCAATGAATCGAACCCATGAAGGAATCGATTCCGGAATCGAATACTTTGGAATCGATAATCGATTCCGGAATCGAATACTTTGGAATCGATAATCGATTCCGGAATCGAATACTTTGGAATCAATAATCGATTCCGGAATCGAATACTTTGGATTCGATAATCGATTCCGGAATCGAATACTTTGGAATCGAAAATCGATTCCGGAATCGAATACTTTAGAATCGATACCAAGTAATTGAATAATTTGGAATCGAAACCAAGGAATCGAACCCATGAAGGAATCGATACCAAGAAATTGAAACCATGAAGGAATCGATTCCGGAATCGAATCGGAATTGACTACTTTGGAATCGATATTAAGAAATCGAAATTTGATACTGGAATCGATACCAATGAATCGAACCCATAAAGGAATCGATTCCGGAATCGAATAATTTGGAATCGATACCAAGGAATCGAATCGGAATCGAATACTTCAAGTAAAGGTCGACCACTTATTACTATTAAATTTCATTCCCGAGCAAAACATATTTCTAGCTCTACAAGGTTAAATGATGTTGTGGATCGAAATATTTCTCAAAGTCAGAGTTAGATTTCTCTTTGGATCAAAACTAAATTGAACCATAATCTTTAATTTTTAATTTCATTCCTGAATAAAGTTTCATCTCATAAAAGCTCATCTCAACTGTTGATTTTTTATCTTGGAGTTATATAACAATCAACCCAAACCTTCGAATATTGTCCAAGAGTGAAATCAAACTCCCTGAAGGCGTCGAATTCTAAGCCGGAGCGATATGAACTCGTCTCACAGCCATCAGTCCTGCACCGGATTTTTATTCCACTCTACGAACAGCCTCACGCCTCCGACTGGATGCATATTACACACTACGAACAACCTCACCGCTCCGACTGGATCGAAATTACACTCGTCAGCTGCTTTGGATAAATATCCGGATAGAAGCGAGCTCGACCTGCTGCGTTGGATAAATCTCCGGATAAATGTTAGCTCGATCTTTCTCACTAAGTTGAGCATCGGAGTGAAGCTATCACCAAATAAAGCGTTGTCTTAAGTTCCTGGAGTGTAAGCAAATGTTATTTTGGTGAATGATTTTGTTCCGGATCTCAATTGTGCTTGTTGTTTAGTACTGAACCTTGTACCGGAGAGAGTACAGAAAAGTCATTTTACTCCTTTTGCCAGCCCTGCTTTAAACTGAATTTTCGGGGTCAAAAAATATTTTTTAGTCTTTAAATTGCTCCCCAGGTAACAAGAAATGTTAAAATTAATAAAATATGATAAATCTATAACAAATGGATAGGTTTAAGGGGTAATTACACCCCTAAAAATACAAGAAAATAGCTAAAAATTATAGAGGTTTCTATACGCTATTTTTTTCCTATTATTTTTTACGCAATTCCCGTTTGAAGGGTCTTAACCCTTTCCCAAGGACCCAAATTTTATGACAATATGCAGCAATAATTTTTACTAACAGCGGCTGAGGTGTTAGCCTCCCAGAAGCCCCAGCGGAAGAGTTCGGAAGACTTCCAGAATCGCGAAGGCGCTCACGAGCTCAGAATTAATATTGGTGATTTTGAAAAGATTACAAATGGCGTTTTTCTTACATTTTGGGTGTATCCTAAGTAGAAACTCTTCAGTTCTTTAAAAACTGACCGGTTTTAGGGAGTGAGGATTCCATGTTTTAAGATATTAATAGATGCAGGGCTGTGGATAACAATTAGGGGGTATCCCCTTAAAAACTGAGGGTGATGGAGGAAAATGGGTGTCGTATTTGAATTCAGCAGATTCTTTTACACAAGAATCAGCTGAAATTCAGTTAGTGGCTTCAATTTTTTTTGTACAGCACAGTTTAACTCTAAGTGCGGCATTGAACCCTTCCGTGGGTGCTTTGGGGGCGCTCTCGCCTCAACCGCTTTTAGTAAAAATCATTGCTGCATATTGCGTTCAAATTTGGGTCCTTGGGGAAGGGTTAGGATCCTTCAAACGTGAATTACGTAAAAAATAAGAGGAAAAATAGAGTATGAAAACCTCAATAATTTTTAGCCAATTTTTTGCATTTTTAGGGGGGTAATTACCCCTTAAACCTATCCATTTGTTATAAGTTTATCATATTTTATTAATTTGAACCTTTCCTGTCCTCTGGGGGGCAATTTGAAGATTAGATCAATGCTTTTGGACCCTGAAAATCGAGTTTAAAGTTATAAAGTCATCAAAAAACGTAAAAAGGGGGAGGGGCTGATCCCCGAAAATCCTGAGTCAATTGAGAATTTTAATGGTGATTTTCGTATTCAGCGACCCAAAATCTATAAGAAATGACTATTTTCATCAAAGAAATTTTTTCATTGTTGAACAGTGTTATCTACACTCGTGTCCTAGAATTAAGATAACTTGATTTTTGGGAATGATGATGCATATTTTATTTCCTATAATGTAGTTTTAAGGTTCCCCAGACACAATACAAACGCATATGAGAGCTTCAAAAAACGTGGTTACCACGCAGCTTTTTGCTCTTGGATCCTTTATTGGCATTAAGGACACCTGAAAGGAAAATTTAGTAGGTGTCACCTAATATAGTCTAAAAATCATCCTTAAGATATTACACGTAATTAATATCATACATGAAATTAAGGAATGTCATATAATTTGGAAAGTTTTTGCTATATAGCTCACATGAACGTTTCTGCTAGCATTCTTAATGTGTATAGAACTCTATTATAAAAGGAGGGTCTCTGTTGTACCCCTTTAACCCTCTCGCCACCCTGGGCCTCATATGAGGCTCCTACTTATGAGCTCAATTTTTGTATGATTTAAACACGCAAATTTATTTTCTTTTCATCAGTGACTTCACTGATTCATGTAGATCACATATGAGACTTCTACATGGTTTCTGAATTCGTTCCTAAATGACAGCAAGATGATTTATACCTCAATGTTTACATTTTAAGCTGTGATGCTTGTGAAGAGAAAATACTAGCTATATACTACGAGGGTTGTTTTTTAATTAACTTCCGTTTTTCTCCAATGTTAATGCCTGCTCGCGGACGGAGCGAAAAAAATGTGGAAAAAATGTCCGATTTTATACAGTAAGGTGGCAAATTGAGCCTGAAGGATGTATCTAACTACCAGCACCAAAATTGTTTCGAAATTCCTACTACTTTTTTTTCAGGAGAAAAACGGAAGTTAATTAAAAAACAACCCTCGTAGCTTCTGTAGAACATTTTTTATAGGTTGGTAGATATATTTTCTTATTTCGTTAACCTTCTAATATTATGATCATGTATTTTAATAAGTTCTAAACCAAGTATTTTCTGTTAAAACAAAAAAAATATGGCCTCATATGGCTCATATAAGGCTCATAAAAATAACTAGGAAGGAGTGCACACAAGTAAAAAATTTCTTTCCAGACAAATTTAGGGGCATTTTTGATGTATTGAGAAGAAGAAAAAAAGTTTTTCCACTTTTTTGATGTTCTGGTGCCGAGAGGGTTAAACTATTGTTAGAGTAATTTGATCTAGGGAATCCACTCTTAGGATTCACTCTTCGAAGATGCTCTGGCATAAATTTCATTAATAAGGAACTAAGATTTGTGTAATTATTCCAAAATTAAAAATATCCTTAATTTTTGAACTTACGTGTAATTTCGTTTCAGAGGAATTTTGCTACAGCTTGGGATCAGCATGTGGTTATGTTCCTCTACCATGGGAAAAAGCAAAAAGAAGCTGTTATGAACTTGGTGGAATTTTGGCGTCGATTCATTCCGAGGAATTGGATTGTAAGTAGCAATGAATAGAGTTATATAGTTTTGAGAAGCCCTAAAAACCCTGCTTCCGAAAAAAAAAACCCGAACATTTTGAGATATACCAAAAGTGATTCGTATGGTCCGGTACTAAAAGGATTTTCTACAAAATCGTCAACCAAAAACTTTTTAGAAAAGTGAGATTTACTGCATTTTTAATTATAAATTTTGATAAAGGCTGTCCCTTTTTGAATAACTTTAAAACATGGGCGTAGCCAGGGAGGTGCAGGGAGGGGCAGCTGCCCCCCCTATGTCCTGAGTAATTTACTTTTAATTAAGTTAAAACCCTGAATTTTAGGGTCAAATTTTCAAAAATTTTCTCGGGAAGGCCCCCCCTTTGGTATTGAAACCTTTATTATTCTCACTTCTTTTATAATAAGTTCATTGAAATCAAAATTCTACCTAAAAATGTATATCCAAATTTGGGTTTACGTGTACCAAAAAACATTTTGAAACCCTGTTCTTAAGGTCAAATTTCGAAACATTTTATGGTGCGGGCAGTCAGGCACCCCTTCAGTATTTAAACCTTTTTATTCACACTTTTTTTATAATAAGTTCATTAAAATCAAAATTCTACTTAAAAATGTTAGTCCAAATTTGGGTTTCAAATTTCCAAAATTTCCAAATTTCCAAATTTCCATTTTGGGTCAAATTTCCAAAATTTTTCTGGGGGAGAACCCCCAGATCCCCCCTTGAACCTTTATTACTAAACCTTTCTACATAAATTTTTCTTGGACACAATTTTTGCCTAAAAAAATGTTGAGAAACTACATTAAATCTATAAATAGGGATGAAAGAGACCTCATCGTTTCCACGCTACCCATAAAGCTATTACATTAATTTCATTAAAGGTCAAATACCCCTCTCGAAACAATACTGTGGTTACGACCCTTTCTCACAGGGCTTTAAAATTGTTCTTCTTAAACATAAAAAAGTCGACCTTGCTTCCCCCCCAAGTGGAACCCTAGCTAAGCCCATGTTTACAAGTGACAAAGTTGAAGCTAAATTTGGACAGATCTCTATTTCTCGAAATTTTTAAAATAGTCGAAAGTTGGATCATATGTTTCCTTTTCCCCCTTTTTGTAACTCACACTTCTCCGCTGTTCTTATTCAGTTTTGTGTCTTATTAAAATATCTTATAAATAATATAAATAGTAATAAATAATAAAAATAATATTAATTTTCATTTATTCTTTAAAATGATATATTTATATAAATGGCTTAAATTTTTTAATATTAATGTAATAATCTCATGTTAACATTAGTAAAAGTTATACAAGGTCGAATAAAACGCGCAAGTATTCAAACATTAATACAAAATTTAATACACAGCGTAAAATGTATTTTTTCATTTTTTACTACTCCTATTAAAGAAAGTGTTTTTTTGGTTTATCAACTCAACGTATAAAAGATATCAAAACTGCGGCAACTTCCCCGACGAAGAACTCACACCTCATCGTGTTTTCAACTGCCCTGCAGTCGCTTCAGGCTTTCACAACTTTAACTATCCTGCAGAGGAAGATTTATCTTCAACTAACTCAGTAGAAATAGCAAAGATAATACAAACACACCATGAGATATAAATCAGTAGAGGATACGACACCACCACCACTCAATATACCTATACCAGTGGTTCCCAATTGGGTTCCGTGAAAAAATTTAGGGGTTCCATGGGACAAACTTTATTTCATTAAAAAAATTAGAATGGTGCAAAAAAATAAGAATGGACAGCGCCGCCCCCATTGTACCCAAAAATGTTCTCAAAATGAGTTAAAACCTTACTTTTTTCAGTCGAATTTCAAATTTGTTTCTGGGGGAGGACCCCCAGACCCCCCATGGTATCACAAGGGGATCTTGTGCGATACTTTTTTGGAAAATCAACAACATTTTGACATTTTTTGTCAAAGGATAAAGGTTATGGTCTGGACAATTCTCCTCTTGACCCCAAAAAGCTTCTTAAAATGAGTCAAAACTCTACTTTTACAAGTCAAATTTCAAAATTTTTCTGGGGGAGGACCCCCATACCCCCCAGCGGTACTAGAAGGGGATCTTGCGTGATACTTTTAGATAATCTCCAAGAATTTGACATTTTTACTAAAAAGGAAAGGTGATTGTCTGGAAAAGTGTCCCCCACCACTCGACCCGTGCCGGACCCGCGCCTGGTTTCATTTAATATCATCTATTAATTTTTGAAAAGTCGTTGATTAAAAAATATTCAGAATTCCACGATCATTGGTAACAAATTTGGAGGTTCCACGACCAAAATAGGTTGGGAACCACTGACCTATACAGTAGGGTGGGTCATTTTCCTATGGCGAAAAATAAATTTCACAAATTCTATCGGGCACAGCAAGAAAAGGGTGCCAAATGGTCTCAAACTAACATGTGTAAAATATTATTCCATTGAAATAACTCTTTTTGCCTCCGGATTGGCCTCAAATAGAACAAAAATATGTAATTTTTCATATTTTTTAAAAATTATATAAATTAAATTTTTTTGTCGATAACTTCTTAAATCTCACAAATAAGGGTCTTTAAAAGCAATTTTAATCACATTAGTCACTTTTATGTATTATCAATACAAAAACAACTGCCAAAGTGGCAATGTAATAAGCTATCATATTAACAATAGCCGTAGAATAGGAGGATCTTTTTTGCCAACAAACAGTGGATTGTCAGTGGTACATATTTTAAACTAGCTGTTATACCCGGCCTTGCACGGGTGGGGTGAATAAATTAATTTTTTAAATATTTCTTAAAATACATTTATAATTTTGTAAATTAGCAATATTACAAATCATCCCGGTATCCCAGGCGCCTCTTTCCTATCCCAGTGTGTTCCCGGTAATCTTATCCCGGTGGTCACGGTAATTTTTCTAATCCCGGCGTTCCCGGTAATTTTCCTATCTCAGTGTTTACGGTAATTTTTATATTCCGGTATTCTGGGTGTCTTTATGGTAAATTTCCTATTCCAGTGTTCTCGGTAATTTTTATAACCCGGTAATTTTTCCATCCCGATGTTCTCGCTAATTTTCCAATCCCGGTGTTCTTGTCACTTTTTACAATCCCGATGTTCCTGATAATGTTTAATATCTTGGTGCCTTTATCAAATAACCAATTTGTAACCATAGTAAAAAGTCTGGTAAATTAGTAAGTCTAGTGATCAAATTAACAAATTTAAAACCAGTGTTTAAAACTAAACTAAAAGGTCTAGTAAATGAAAAAGTCTAGTGATCTGTCTCATTTTCTCATTTGATGTCTCATTTGTTTTATTTTTAACTCGTTGTATGACTGGTAAAACAGGTTTTCAAACACGGAAAAATAAGTGAAAAAAAGCAGGAAAAACGGGAAAAAAAGAATGAAGGACTGATTTTCTCTTTATAAATTATAGCCCATGTCCTATTCTGATGTATCAGCTACATTATGGTAGAATTTCATTAAAATCCATTCAGTAGTTTTTGCGTGAAAGAGTAACAAACATCCAGACAAACATTCACAATTATAATAGTAGTAGGATATTGATAGTTCAGATACATTTTCCCTCAAGTTTGGTCAGTACAAAGCGGTATTTTTAATTTTTTAAAGTAGAAATAGTTATATTTTTCATAAATATGTCACGCTTTCAAAATTCAGGGAACAGTTATTTCACTGGCTGGTTTTGGGATCCAAATATGATTCCAAAAATTTGTTGAAACAATTGTCGAATGGATAGTTTGTTCATTAGGCAATATATCAGTTATGTTTCGCCTCAGTCATGATATACCTATTTTTTTGCTATAACAATAGACTGAAACCCAGGCTCATGAAATTATACTTCTTTGGAGGGAAGATTGACTCTAAATGGATCCTTAGCATTCCCTTATGCTTTCATAAAAGTTAAAATATATCAAATTTAACTGTTTAGGATAATTACAAGTAAGTTTTTAAAAGTAATGTAGCTTATTTAAAAACTTAGGGGGTAACACTGAGCTTCATGCTGAAAACGGGGATCTACTGCTCTTCTTAAGAAAATTTTTCAAAATTTGACTCTTAAAATGCGGTTTTAATTTATTTTTGGACATGAGGGACTTATTTGGGGTCACTTGGGATAGAATATTCCTAATATGCCAAAGAAATTTCAAGGAAAACCCCAACTTTAAACAATTATCCAAATGTTTTCCTTGGGGTTGAAATATAACCCAAAAAAGGTACCCACCTTCTGACATATTCATTTTTATTAAAAATTTAATGTTTCTAAAACATCCTACGTAACCGGCAATAAGAGTTTCGCACATTTTTATGATTCCAGCTAGAAATTTTTGATTGCCAGTTCTAACCATTGAGATATTTCAAAATATGTTGTATTACAACTCAAGTATTTCAACTCTGGTTTCATTTATAATTATTTTATAGTCTTCAATGATGATTTTTATACCATTGTGCACATTTACATTCATGACGGATTCGTGAAATTGAGGTAAAAGCTTGGTTTTCATTTGTCCATTTTTACATGAAATAACTATATTAATTGAAACTTTGAGGCCAATCCGGAGGCAAAAAGAGTTATTATAATCGAATAATATTTTACACACGTCAGTTTGAGACCATTTGGCACCCTTTTGTCGCTGTGCCCCTAGGAAAATGTGAAAAAAATTTTTTTGACCCACCCTACTATACAGTTTAGTTTGGAATAATTTATAGCTAAATTGGTATTTAAGCGGATTTCCTTAAAACCTCAAAATAAATTACTACTTCTTAACCTTTTCTGTTTTCATTATTCTTATGGAGATGGAATTTTTTGTGTCTTATTCAGAAAATAATAAAGACACTTTTGATAGATAGAAACTTTTTCACCTTTTACATGGAAAATGTGTCTTGGGGAAATATTTTAAGAAATAACCTATTGCTAAAATGTTATTGTACTTGAAACGTCATTACTTGTAGAGATCGAAATAGCTTTTTTTTTAAAAATATTGCAAATTTTAGTTAAACTTTATAATGCTTTATCGAAAAGGAAACTAATTAAATTTTATCTTCAAAACTGATGATAAATGGCATTGATTTCATTGGCAATGAATGGCATTTTATTCACATATTTTCTGTTCAATATTATTATAACCATGCTTATATAAAACAACATTAGGAAAATTGGAACATGGAAGAAGTAATTTTCTATATATCGTAGCGGCATCTATTATATACTAAATCAACTAAAAATAGACGAGATTAGGAAAATACTAATTGCTTTTAAAATTCAACGAAATGAATTTCCACTGCTTAAAAATGTTGAAATATTATATTAGGTAAATTTTTAATAGCGTTTTGCAATCAGAATATTTTAGTTTCATGTTTCATGTACATTAAACTTTTTGAAGAAAATCAATTGCTTTCTTATTAATTATATTTTATTCAAGTGTTTATTAATATTTTAAAGTTAAAGGTATTAAATAACTCAAGAACTTTAGATTTTCGATAATTTTACTGCATTTTCTTTATTTACCTTTCAAAAAGGATGCATGCTAGTGTGTATACCCTAAACTTAAATACTATTTCTGTTACATCGGACCTTAAAATAACAAGGCTTCATTAGAATTTGATTTTAAATTATAACTAAATTTCTTCATTACAGATTATCTTGAAATTTATATGTTAAATAGAGTCAAGAGCTCCGTTTGGATTGGACTACGGGGAAATAGAGAGCAACGACGTTATTATTACGAAGAAGGAATTACTCAATATTCTTGGGAAGATCAAAGATCTATTAACTACACAAATTGGGCAGATGATTACGAAATATTTGTTGGGGTTAGTATATTTGGGTATATATTTATGAAAAATGAAATTTTATTCATAAATAAATAAAATTGGTTGCTTTAACTAATATCTTATCTTTTTTTAGTTTATTCTTTTTGAATAATCAACTACTCCTAGATATTACACGATCGGCAAATCAGTTATTAGACATTTCATGAACTGTCTAAAAAATTTGGACATTTCATGTAATTCTGGAACATTACACGATCTGTCTAAGGCCAAATTGCATTTCATGAACTGTCTAAAAATTTTAGCCACTTCGTGTAACTGATCGACCATTACACAATCTGGCTGCAGTTCATGAAATGTCTAGACAGTTCACGAAATGTCTAATTTCACGATCTGTCTACGACATATATATTATTACTAGCTGATTTGCCCGGCCTTGCACGGGTGGAGTGTATTTATTCCTTTTTTTTTAGTTCTCCCAAGTTTATGTCCGATTTTTCGTATCACCAATCACCCCGGTGTCCCCTACTCTTTTCATATCCCCGTGTTCCTGGTAATATTCATATCCCTGTTTTCCCGGCACCTTTTCATATCCCGGTGTCCCCGGTACTTTTTCATATACCAGTTTTCCCGGTACTTTTTCATATCCTGGCGTTTCCGGTACCTTTTGATACCCCGGTTTTCCCGATAATTTTTATATCCCGGTTTTCCCTGTACCTTTTTATATCCTGGTTTGCCCGATAATTTTCATATTCCGGTGTTCCTGGTACTTTTCCATGACCCGGTGTTCCCGGTACTTTTTCATAACCCGGTGTTCCCGATAATTTTCATATCCCAGTTTTCCCGATAATTTTCATATACCGGCGGTGTTACCGATAATTTTCATATCCTGGTGTTCCCAAAAATTTTCATCCCGGTATTCCCGGTGCCTTTTTTCCATCCCAGTTCCAAATGTGATCTCATTCCATCCCGATTTTTTGCCTATTAAACATTTATCCTTTCTATGTGATGAAAACAATCTAATTGAAATCATCTCAGTCATTTGAAATTTAGTGTTTAAAGTCTTAAACAGAATTTTCATGAAGTATTCCCGCTGCCCTTTCAAAATTCCTCAAAAATTCAATTTCAAAATAAAATAAATTTCAAAAATCCTCGATAAAAAGTTATCAAGTAAAAAACTATTAAAATCGTGCCTTCTACTTAAAATAACCAACTTCTTTAAAAGCTACTTAAAAAGTAAAAACAGATTGCTAGTTATAATAAAAAAATCTAGTGATTATAGTCTAGTAAACCATGCTCTGTGAAATTTTAGCTCTGTTTTCTTGAAAACTTTTCAATTTTTGACCCATAAATTTAAGAAAATTAAAATCTTAAAGAAAGTAATTAATTATTTTAATATATTTCGGCGTTCTGATTACTGTTATAATATTTAAATTCAGATATTCACACTGTTTTCTTCTTAAATTTCATTGTAAATTATAAATTGTTTTCAAATTATATTTTATCAAGTGAGGCAAGACGTCGCCTTAAGACAGAGAAATAAACCCTGCATTTTATGCATTTCAACAATGTATAATGTTATTTCAATGGGTAAAACGGAGTCAAAAAAGCGCCGAAAAACAGGGAAGGAGTCGTTCGATTTTAAAATCGTTTCTTAGTGCGCGTCTAGTGGCTGAGAGGAAGGTCTCTGTCAAATTTCAAGCCTATCGGTCCGGCAGTTTTGAAGATTTCGTGATGAGTGTTATGAATGAATGAATGAATGAATGAATGAATGAATGGTATTTGGATTTTATATATATAGATGAAAGCATAATGAAGATAAAGGAGTATGAAACACGAAAACTTTTTTTAAACAAATTTATAAATAAGGCACTACAAATCCATCCTAAAATAATTAAGCAATAATATCTCTAAAATCCCTTAATTTTCTAGTAGCTCGTGATTATTTTATAAGAAAAATGTCAAATTGGGGTGTAATTAAACAATTTTAATTTATAAAATAATAAATAAATAAATAAATAAATAAATAAATTTTATTGGAAATAAAGGCCACTGGCCTATGCACCAATACTACATACATTCATAGGCTACAATACATATATATTATCCATCAATAAAATTATAATATTAGATACAAATAATTTAGAAGACAAATTTTCTAATAATTGTTACACAACAAAAGAAGCTATTAAGAAATAGAAACACACAAACAAACAATATTTACAAATATACAAATTTAAATACCCAAATATATACTACACACGCGCCTAGATTTATAGTTTAAGCCTGATTTGTTTTATTTTTGAAAATGAACAGAGAGTAAGTTAATCAATTTCTTGAACAAAATATTGAACTGCCTTAATGAAATGAAATAAATCAAGGTTAAAACGCTTTTCGGATGATTTTATGTCAAACCATTTGGGAAAGTAATTTTGACAATAATTTTCCCCGCCAACATGCCCAAGGAGATATTTTTGTCTGTAGTATAAGAAAGTTGGGCAGGTACTAAATAGGTGATATACATCCTGAGTTTCCTCGCGGGTGCAAAATGAGCAAACCTGATTGTTTGGATAAAACAAAGGTTTATTATTTATGTCTCTTACAGTCATACTAGCTTTAATTTGAAAGATAGTTCTCTCAATAGAGATGTTGAGATTCATTTTAAAGTATAGAGATGGAAGAAAATCTAATGAAAAATATTTGTAATGTGAAAAATTAGTTGAACTTATAATTTTATTGTAGTCTTCCTGCAATTGATAGCTTGCTATTCTCTCAATTATATTGGGTATAGAGCCTGAAATTATGTTTACAGGGCTATAAAAAAGACCAGAAAAGCCATAGGTGTTAAGGATATGCCTCAGTTGCGAGACCCAGTTATAAGGGTTATTAGTATTATCGCTGTTTTTAGCCAATTTTAGATAAAATTTTTTCATTAATCTCTCCTCGTTCATTTTTAGTAATTTCTGCCAAAATAAAAGTATAGATTTGATTGCGGTTATTTTTATAGGAAAAATACCGGTTTCCCGTCTTATTACATAACCCGGTGTGTTTTGGTTCAAGTTATATATCCTTTTTATGAATGTAAGTTGAACGCGTTCTAATTTGTCCAAGTACGCTATACTCCATATTGGAGAAGCATATAGCAAAACTGACTTTACTAGAGATTCAAAAAGTTTCAACCTAATTTTAAGGGAATCACATTTACTTCGGCATAATATGGGTATTAGAGAATTTAAGGCAGTCATAGCTTTATTTATAAAATAATCAGTAGCACATGAAAAGGAGCCAGTTGTAGAAAAAGGGACACCAAGATATGTATAGCTATTGCAGACTTCGATTTTTTGTCCTTTCCAATACCATTTATCTTTTTTACTAACTTTCCCACCCTTGCGAAATATCAGTACTTTAGTTTTTTTCATGTTAATAGAGAGAAGGATACTTTCAAAGAACT
The DNA here is from genome assembly GCA_024610705.1 of Tetragnatha versicolor. Taxonomy (NCBI): domain Eukaryota; kingdom Metazoa; phylum Arthropoda; class Arachnida; order Araneae; family Tetragnathidae; genus Tetragnatha; species Tetragnatha versicolor. Next base: position 29,768,627 of record JANDEH010000005.1, read on the forward strand.
CAAACACTAAATTAATCTTTTTTTGTAAGTTCACTACCGTGTCAGCCAGAATTATCATGTCATCGGCGTAAAGCAAAATATGCACTGGATCATTCTCACTTATGCAGATTGGAGGAAGGCCTGATCTCTCAAGCAACCCAACAACATCATTGATGTATATCGAGAAAAGATTTGGACTTAGAGTCTCACCCTGCAATACTCCCGTTTTGATCTTAAAAGATTGTGAAAGTTGAGAGTTAAATCTAACACTAGCGCTTGACTTCTCATACATGTCCTTTATAGTTCTGATGAATCTATTACTGATTCCTATACTAGAAAGTTTATTCCATAACAGACTATGGTTGACAGAATCAAAAGCTCTCGAAAGGTCAATAAATAAACAATATAGTTTTCGTCTTTTCTTTTGAAGTAGTATATTTACTAGTGCATTAAGAGTGAAAATATGATCAAGACAACTGTAACCCGATCTAAATCCGGCCTGAAAGTCAGAAATGATATCATGGGAGATGGTCCATTCCTTTAAGCGTGAGTTGAGGATCGAAGTTAAAAGTTTACCAAGACATGGGATGAGTGAAATAGCTCGGTAATTTGAAGGTAGATTGCTTGCTCCATTTTTGTAAATCGGATTAATAACCATATTTGCCCATGATTTAGGGTAAGATTGCTCGCTCAAAACTTTATTAAAGACTAGCTGTTATACCCGGCCTTGCACGGGTGGGGTGTATAAATTTATTTTTTTAAAGTTTTCTTAAAATACATTTATAATTTTGTAAATTAGCAATATTACAAATCATCCCGGTATCCCAGACGCCTCTTTCCTATCCCGATGGTCCCGGTAATTTTTCTAATCCCGGCGTTCCCGGTAATTTTCCTATCTCGGTGTTTCCAGTAATTTTTATATTCCTGTATTCCCGGTGTCTTTATGGTAAATTTCCTATCCCGGTGTTCTCGGTAATTTTTATAACCCGGTAATTTTTCCTATCCCGATGTTCCCGCTAGTTTTCTGATCCCGGTGTTCTTGTCACTTTTTACAATCCCGATGTTCCTGATAATGTTAAAAACTATAATTAAAAATCGAGTAAATGAAAAAGTCTAGTGATCTGCCTCATTTGAAACAATGTTTTATTTTTAACTCGTTTTCCATGAAAAAAATTGTATTTTTCAGTAAATATATTTATTTCAAAGGAAAAAAATCTTGAAATGGAGGAAATGTCCACGCCTTCGGTGTGGTGTAAAAGGAGGTGCGGAAATATACATACACACACAGCCACAAACGGGTTTACTTATATAGAGATTAATAAAACTGCCTAGTAACTACAACACTGGTACTACTAAAGTTTCCTATTATTGGCTTGCATGACTGGTAAAACAGGTTTTCAAACACGGAAAAATAAGTGAAAAAAAGCATGAAAAATGGGAAAAAAAGAATGAAGGGATGATTTTCTCTTTATAAATTATAGCCTATGTCCTATTCTGATGTATAAGCTACATTATAGTAAAATTTCATTAAAATCCATTCAGTAGTTTTTGCGTGAAAGAGTAACAAACATCCAGACAAACATTCACAATTATAATAGTAGTAGGATGTTTAAAAGCATCACTTTAGTTCCTGAAGGGATATTTTTAATAAATTCGTTAGATATTCCGTCATGTCCAGGCGCTTTGTTGTTTTTTAGTTTCTTAATATGAATGTCAAGTTCAAGCATGCTTATAGATGAATCGAGAATTGGGTCTGAGGTTTCATTAAAGTGTAATTCGTTAACCCTAAAATCGGGAACACTCATTAGGTTGGAGAAGTGCGAATACCATGATTCAGGAGGGATGTCGACAGAAATTACTGGTTTACCACGAAACTTTTTGATTGCACTCCAAAATTCTTTAGGGTCCTTTGAATTAATAAGGGTCTGGTTTAGATTGTTAAAGTACTCCTTTTTTTTGTTACGAATTAGATTTTTGTATTGGTTGCGTAGTTTGACGAAGTAATTCCTGTTCACGACAGAATTATGTTGAGAATAATATTTATATGCTTTTTTGGTCTCTCTTTTTAGTCTTTTACAATCAGTATTGAACCACGGGTTATGGGTTATTTTAGTATCGGGTGTAAATTTCACCAGTTGCATGTCAGCAGCTTTTGCAGAATTGTTTATAGATTCCTCGAGAAGTTCAACCAAACTTATCAGAGGAAAATTGCTTTTGAGTTTAAAAGTTTGATTTGAAATCAATCACAAAAACAGTGTGGGAGAGATTACTTCATGAATTTTGAATTTTAGCACAGTGTCGAATAATAATCTATTGAGAAATGACTAGTATGAGAAATAATTAACGAGGTATTGCTTTTAAAACTGTTACAAGCTAAAAAGTTTTAAATTGTTTATTCCCAATAAAAGAATGAAAGGTAACTTGAATACTTTTTTTGTTATTAAAGAGGGGGAAATTATTTAATTCTGTATTAAGATGGTAACGTAAGTTACCCTCTTTCTTGCTATAAATCAAAATTTATTTTTAAAAGGTAAACTAATAGGGAATACAACACTTGTGAAAATTCAAGATTTCGACTATTGGAAATCACTGATGGGGTTATAAAACGCGTTTCTTCAAATTTTTAGATTTTTTTATCATTAGTTCTTTTTAATTAATTTTCAAAAATTACGCTCACAAAAAAGGGAGGTGTGGTGTACGTGACGTCACTTATGCTTTCTCCCGAATCTTCAACCAGTACTTTCATACTTTCAAAGGAAATAATAACCATTGCCGAATACGCTTACCTAAAAATGTGACGTACCGAAGACATAAGTGACGTCATGCGCCAAGCCCCAAAGCCTACCTCGCATTGTAGATTTTAATTGTTTTAAAAATTAACTAAGAATCAGATTTCTAGAAAAAATTAAAATATATTTTAAAGAAGCTCTATCAAAATAAATTAAGTTTGAAAAATCGTTGCATTCCCGATTTGAGATTTTTATTTCTATAGTATTATATTTGTTTGAAATTTTAAAATTACTAATGAAATAAATTGGTAAAACAATATCCAAACAAATCTGAGAATTCCTTTTTGCAGGAGATGTGCATAGCCATGGATTTTGGAACTGGAAATAACAGTGGAAAAAACTGGAGACATAAGTCATGTAAGGAAAACCATGAATTTATTTGCCAGAGAGAGAAAAGTAAGCTTTCATATTCCCTCACATATTTAATAAAAATAAAAAGGGTATAATTTTGGATGTTTTCTTGGTTATCAAAATACAAAATAATAAAAGGGGTTAAGTAATTTTTTACTTATGAAAATTTATTTAACAACATCCAAGTATAAGCGAATCATTGATGGGTTTGGGGAATATCAATTTACCCCATTTCTAAAATGTTAATTTTTCCAATATTTGTGTAAAAAGGTTTTTGTCTTATTATGTAGTAATTTCAACCTCCTTTGGGGTTGAATGTTTAGTAACATATAAAGCTGTCATTTATAAAAAAAAGTTGGATTATAAAAGTTTTGGTAAGAAGCGACATTTCTCGATTTCTTTTCTGGTCTAAAATACCTTTGAAACTTAAATTGTGGAAACTTCACAGTAGTGAATATAAAAGAGAAAGGGAAAAATTCAAACAAAGGCTGTACCAAATAATGTTTCAGACTGTATAGCAAAACAAGTCTCAACCCTGTATTTTAGGGTCAAATTTTCAAAAAAAAAGTTCTCAGAATTGTTCACAACATTTTTTATATGAAGTTCATCCAAACACAAATCTTACCTAAATTTATTTGTCAGAAATTTGGGACCAGGTGTATCAAAACAATTTAAACAATGTTTTAGGATGAAATTTACAAAAAATTTCCATTGGAGGACCACCTTTGGTACTTGGAATTTTGTATTTAAGTATATCAATCTATGTACAATAAAAGCTAGTATCGGTTAAGGGTTTGTACTATTTTAAAAAATATTGTTTTCTTTCATCACTTTCAAAAAAAACCTAAAAATGCTGAAAATCAAAATTCAGTGATTTTAAAAAAAAAATCTACCATGAATATCCAAAAACCCATACTAGCTTTTGTTAAACCCACTTCCAACAATAACCAGAAAAAGTTTCAAGATATTTGGTGCAATGGATAAAAAGCCTTAGCATTTTAAACGACGAAAACGTGGTTCTGAGAAAAGCGGACTTGAAGTTTCCAATATCCACAGAGAAGTGAATACGATCAAACATAAAATTAGCCATAACTTCGATAATTTTCAATAAAAAGTTTCTAAATTTTGTAGGATGATAGAAAAATGCATATAGATTAGTTTGAATGAAAAATTTTTTTTTCGAATTTTTGTCAAAAAAAGGTACCATGTCCCCTTAACTTTATAATTCTAAAACCGACTTTCAAACAATATTATACAAGACCTAAAAATATGATTATCAGTCCTTATTCCACCCACCATGAGCGATCCACAGGAGCAAGAATCTGACAAATTTAATCAAGCATCACTCACTTGCTCCATAAAATTTTCTTTCAAAGCTGGAACACACTCTATAAATCCTGTAATAAGTTCTGGTATGATCATATCATAGCTAATTACATTACACAAAATTTTTGTTGTGTGAGCGTGTATGGAGCTCTTTTATCAGTGGAATGTCTCTGTGTATATTGTACCCATAAATATGTATGAGAGGGGCTGAGAAATACTTTTGTTACCTTGTTTCAAAAATCTAAACTTAAAAGACTAAATATTTTAAAGAATTTTTGGGCCTACTTCCGAAAAAAGTTTCTATAATACGCCAGTGTCATTTCACCTTCTAATCAATTGATTTTGTTTTGATATCATGTAGGAGCATTTTCAGAGAGTAGCCTGTCTTCATATACGGACCCCCGTCTATGCAAAGACGGTGGTTGGAAGAAAGAGTCTTCCTGCTTCCATCTTATAGAAACACCTCTTACGTGGTATGAAGCTGAGGAATACTGCGTGAAGGCTCATGGTGGGCATCTGGCTACAGTTCTAGATTTCACAACTAATTTATTTCTACATTACGTCTATAGTGCAAAAGTAACGAATGCCTGGTTAGGAATTAGAATAAATTGTGTGAGTCAAATGATGTTGATATGATTGTTTCCTCGAAACTAAGAACTATATTTAGTATAAATTCTAAATGGAGAGTGTGATTTGTAATTTTTAGATATTCATCAGTAACCATTTCAAAATTTTAGGAATTTTATAAATTAGGCATTAATGTTTACGAATAACAAATTCAGAATAATATTCAAACTATTGATTTTTTAAAACAATGGGGTCCAAACTTTAGTCACTCAAGTGCTGAATAAATTATAGAGTAAGAAAAGGAGGGTCAGAGACAAAATAGAAGGAACTTTTTTGAAACTTATTATCTCGAAACAGGTGTTTCTAGCCTATTTCTACAGTAGACAATTTAATTAGAATATTAAAGTTCAGATAAGACGTCTTACACTAAAGAACTAGCAAAATTTATTTTCAGGTCCTTTAAAACGTTTTGAAAATGAAAGTGGGGATAATTTTGAGTTTTTAACACATTTCGGGGAAAAACCTGACGCTAACAGGATTCGATTTTAAGAACCCTTTTTTTCACAACCAGTATCTTTTCCGGTAACCTTAAAAATGTCATAGATATAGAGTAATACACCACACTTTTTTTAAAGATTTTCATGGAATCATCTAGGAATTTTTAACATAATTAACCAAAACTATTAAAGTACACTGTTGAAAAAAAATAACAGTTTAACCTTAACCACAAACTGGTTCCAATTTAGCTGCAACCTAGGTTTGGTAGCAGTTTTCATTTTTTTCTATAGTGAAAGCACCGAAAACTTGGTGAAACCTGTTTCAAAGCCTATTTTGCAGGAAAATTATTACCAGTTTGTTGTAAAAAGGCTAAACTGTTTTATCATTTTCAGTTTTTGTTTCTTTTTAATTTTTTTTATTCAAGTTCCACTCTTTCTTTATTTTTCTAGTAGTGAAGTAGTGACAACGTTCTTATTACACTGTTCTACACTGAAAAAATTTCCTTGATGAAAATAGTCATTTCTTATAGATTTTGGGTCGCTGAATACGAAAATCACCATTAAAATTCTCAATTGACTCAGGATTTTCGGGGAACAGCCCCTCCCCCTTTTCACGTTTTTTAACGACTTTATAACTTTGAACTCGATTTTCAGGGTCAAAAAGCATTGCTTTAATCTTCAAATTGCCCCCCAGGGGACAAGAAATGTTCAAATTAATAAAATATGATAAATTTATAACAAATGGATAGGTTTAAGGAGTAGTTACGAAGGAGTTTACCCCCTAAGAATGCAAAAAATTAGCTAAAAATTATAGAGGTTTTTATACGCTATTTTTTCCTCCTATTTTTTACGCAATTCCCGTTTGTAGGGTCCTAACCCTTCCCCAAGGACCCAAATTTGATGGAAATATGCAGCAATGATTTTTGCTAAAAGCGGTTGAGGTGAGAGCGCCCCCAGAGCACCCACGGAAGGGTTCAATGCCGCACTTAGAGTTTAACTGTGCTGTACAAAAAAAAATTTGAAGCCACTTACTGAATTTCAGCTGATTCTTGTGTAAAATGATCTGCTGAATTCAAATATGACACCCATTTTCCTCCATCACCCTCAGTTTTTAAGGGGATGCCCCCTAATTGTTATCCACAGCCGTGCATCTGTTAACATCTTGAAACATGGAATCCTCACTCCCGAAAACCGGTCAGTTTTTAAAGAACTGAAGAGTTTCTACTTAGGATACACCCAAAATATAAGAAAAACATCATTTGTAATCTTTTCAAAATCATCGATATTAATTCCTGAACTCGCGAGCGCCTTCGTGATTCTGGAAGTCTTCCGAACTCTTCCACGGGGACTTCTGGGAGGCTAACACCTCAACCGCTTTTAGTAAAAATTATTGCTGCATATTGTCATCAAATTTGGGTCCTTGGGGAAGGGTTAGGACCCTTCAAACGGGATTTGCGTAAAAAATAAGAGGAAAAATAGCGTATAGAACCCTCTATAATTTTTAGCTATTTTTTGTATTTTTAGGGGGGTAATTACCCCTTAACCCTATCCATTTGTTATAAATTTATCATATTTTATTAATTTGAACATTTCTTGTTAACTGGGGAGCAATTTGAAGACTAAAATAATGCTTTTTGACCCTGAAAATCGAGTTTAAAGTTATAAGGTCGTCGAAAAACGTAAAAAGGGGGAGGGGCTGTTCCCCGAAAATCCTGAGTCAATTGAGAATTTTAATGGTGATTTTCGTATTCAGCGACCCAAAATCTATAAGAATTGACTATTTTCATCAAGGAAAAAATTTTGAAGGTCAAATTTGTAGAACAGTGTTATTTATGAACTTTTTAAAAAAAGTTTTATTTTCAAATATGGACTCTTAAAATCGAATCATGAAAAGGAATTATAAAATCACACTTTATATCTTATTGTACCTAACCGTGATAATTTTAAAATCTTCACATTAAACTGTCATTCAAATAATATAAAATAATACCAATACTTATAATATGACTGTCAAAGGTGGAACTTTTAAGGTGGCAATTATTAGCACAAAAAGCCAGAAACCATTAAATAATTGAAATTATTAAAATATCTCCTATTTTATTAAAATACGTTCTTAGATTAATGACACTTTTAATAGCTAGTATTTTCATGGTAGTATAGTATCTGAATGCTTTTTAGACCACCTTCCAACAGAAGTGGTCTTCCGGATGGTTCGTATCGTACAACAACTGGGGAAATGCAGATCCTACAGAATGTACTGCCTTTACAAAGGATGCGTTGTGGCTATCTGTGTCTTGCAGCACAGAACTCCCTTTCATATGTGAAACTTCATCTGGTAATCATAGTATACTAATAATATTAAAAAATCAATGCAGTCATTAACATGCTTTATGCATCACTAAAATATCTTAATGAATTATATATAATTGTTTCAATTTACTGATTACAACAATAAACAATTTAAAAATTTGATGATCTGATTGCTATACATATAATATTTATTAATACTACAAATACTTACTGATACTAATAATTACAATACTAATACTTATACTTATTACTAAGCATTAGGGTGTATCGAAAAAAACTTTTTTCGATTTTGATGACGCATTAGTGCGGAAAAATTGTCTAAGGTGGGCAGAGAGTAAATGTGAATTTTTTCAGAATCTTCGGATAATATCTTAAGGTGCCACATTGGTCCTGAAGGTTCCCATGTTAATCCAATGGAGCAAGCAGCCAAAAAGTTCAAAAATTAGTTTTTCGCCCCTCATTTCTACCCTAATCATAAGACAAATGTCTTCCCTCAAGTTATGGACTCTATAAGATGTATGCTACTCGAAAAAACTTGAATTATAGCCTAAAGCGTTATATTAAATTTTTTGTGGGCTCAAATTTTGTAGAAAATCTAGTATTTTCTTGTTCAAAATAGATCTCACAATCAACATAATATAGATATTTAGGCTGTTCTTCAAGTTTTGTCGGGTAGCATACACCATAGAGGACCCATAACTCGAGGGAAGACATTTGTCGTGTGATTAGAATAGGAGGGAGGGGCGAAAAACCAATTTTCGGCCTTTTGGCTGCGCGCTCCGTAGGATTAACGTGGGAACCTTCAGGGCCAATGTGGTACCTTAAGATATTATCCGAAAATCTGAAAAAATTCACATTTACTCTCTGCCACCTTAGGCAACTTTTCCGCAATAATGCGCTATCAAAATCGAAAAAAAGTTTTTTTCGATACACCCTACTAAGCATCCTTAGTAATAAGTAAAAGTTCCTTTTTCAAACTGGTGATTCATATATTTAAAGTATAGAATGAAGCTAATATAGTCTTCTTTATTTATCAGCTTCTCCAACGATGATGACTCCTTCCTCACTTGAAGGCGGTCACTGTCCAAAAATTCCTAAACGATGGAGGGACCTAGGAGGTGAAAAATGTTACCACTTTGAAACAGAAAATCGTGTACCTTGGCAAGAAGCAAACTTCCAGTGCTTAAGAATGGGTAAGAAGCGCTTTAAATCGCTTTTTAGAGAGTAAATTCATACATACAACGTGAAGGGAAGCTAAAATATGTCGATTTAACGACAGTGGATGAACCTTTATTTAGAAAAACCTAACCTAGAATCAAAATTCTCATAAAAGAGTTTTCTAAAAATTCAGTCGCTTGATAGATGATATAAGAGCTGTTTTACACCTCTTGACCAATGTTACCAGAGTTTTCAAACTAAAAATCAGGACATACCATCGCAAGTAAATTTGACATGAAACACATCAGGCTCCTGTACAGGTTACTTCGGTTTCAAAGGGGTAGAGATTGACCACTAGTTTCATTTATACATAAAAAAGTAGATGTTGCTTTCTTAATCCTAAACTATTGCGATTAAGTGTTGTTCTTAATTTTTAAATTTTAGAATTATCAAGTCTCATGATCAGGAATAGGGGAGGCCTGGGTTACCTTTCGTAGAAAATTTTGTAAATTTGACTAAAATAGTGTTTGAACTCATTAGGGGACTTTTAGGAAACACCCATGGGTCAGACTGCTTCCATGCTACTTTAAAAATTACAAGAAAAGAGCCAAAACGTAAAAAGAACGAAAGGGGAAAATTAGCTCTCATTGTAGATTTCAGATCTTTGATCAGACATTTCACATTTCTTTATTTGACAGTGAGTAACGATTTTCTTAAGTTAAAAATATTAAATTAATTTTGGCTATTTCTATGGATTTTTAGAGCATTTAAGCAGTTTAGTCGTCTTATTCTTTAAGGTGAATTTTTAGATTATTACAGCACATTATTGCAGCACATAGTGCTATTTGCTATTTTTAAATAGGATCACATTAGTGCATTGGCGTCGGCGGCTTCAGAAAATTGGGGGTAGACGACCCAAAGATTTGTGATTCTTTCACAGAGGGATTTTACAAAACCCTTATTAATCTTATTTTTATTAAACCCTTATTATTATTAATCTACCCTTAAAAAATCTTTTAAATCGCTTAAGCCCAGCCCAGTGATTTTAAGGTGGCTTTTTGAATCATAAACTTTCACTTCAAGTTTTTGGGAATTGCTTATTAACTTTCAGCTAAAAAAGGGTGTCTGGAGGGTCCTCCCCCAGAAGTTTTTTTTTAAATATGACCTTTTAAAACAGGGTAGAACTCATTTTAGTGCTATATATCATTAAACAATTTCAAAAACAAATTTCTATGCTTCAATCAGTGCTGTAGCTGGATTTTTTTTCTGGGAGAAGGGCTCGCCTTGTTATATTACGTACTTTTCTTTGCTCGCAACTTTTGTTGAAATAATGTCCCCCAAACTCAGCACTGGCTTTAACCTATTCTAAAAGAAAAAGTGTTCTAAATCATGAGTAGTCCGTCTCCCTCTTATATGCTTCTCTTATGTTAGGTGCCATTGGTAAATTGGTTCCATCCTTTATGATTGAAGGTTGGAATTCACATCCAGAAAATTTTAGGTCTTTCCTCAAAAGTTAATAAGGTTTTTCTAAACAATGTTCCTAATTATTGGGGGACGCGTCCCCCCCCGTCCTCCCGGGAACGACGCCCGTGCATAGAAGTGCTATGTAAGGCTAAATTTTTCTGTTACCTCGTCACGTTTTTTGTTCCCCCTGTTTTAATTATAATTTTTTTCGTAGCTAAGAGGATAAACTGGATAATTATATACTACGTCGGAAGGACGAATCTTTTAGAGGGTATGAATAAAGCTGTTAAATAATGTTGTTAAATTCAGTTCAATTTTGTTTCTTGCCTAGGTGGAACACTTGCCAGTATTCATTCAAGAAATGAGAGCCAAGTATTGAAACAGTTTATGGTAGGAAATTTGTACATTGGCCTTCATAGAAGCGCTGGACACGGTAAATTAATTTTTGAACTTCTATAAGTATTTATGCAAGTTTAATAACTTTTGCTCTTTTGCATTACAACTAAACACTGTAATAAACATACATAAATTTAAATGATAGAAAAAAGATTCTTACAGTAGAGAAATCATGTTTTTTTATATTGAAAATTCATAATTAATTAAAATGTTCCAGTTCATACCCAAGAGAAAGAAAGAGACGAAAAGTTAAAATTACGTAGAACAAAAAATACTAATTAAAATTATTTTCCAAGGTGAAAGTTTTATATGGTCTGATGGAACACCGGTTGATTACATCAATTGGTCCGAAAATGAGCCCAACGACGCTGGAGAGGAGTGTGTCGAAATGTCACAAAAGGATTCTCGATGGAGTGACATTAAATGTTCGGAAAATAGAAGTTACATTTGCTCAGTACAAAAGAGTATATATAATTTATTCTTTATATTATATTCACACTAGGAATGTAAAATATATTATATAATTTGAACACAGGTTTAAACATTCCTCGTAGAAATAACGTCATAAATTTGGGGGTAATAATTATCGAAGGGAGGGAAAAGGGAAATATATTTATTTTTAAAGAAAAATATTAAATTAAGTGTATCTTCCGAAGCCGCAGATTCGAATTTCAGAATACCTTTAAAATTTTTTAAAAATAATTCTGATAAAATATTATCTTACATTATTCTCTGAAAGCATTGACTTATAAAAGTATTAAAGGAAAAATACTCATTATGAAAAAATAACCCTCGTAAAAACACATCATTAAATTCTTATATTATTTTAGTTCCTTAAAGAAATAGATAATTTTAAGAATTTTAACTTTTTTTGATTGGATCTGCTCTGAAAATATGTTACTAGGTGTCGTGGTTTGGCAATGGACTTTATTTTTTAAAAGTGTTTTTCACATTTCCTCTATTAAAACCCGTTAGAATATCGTTCTTATGTTTTCATTTGTGTTTTTAAAGAGTATTGTATCAAAACCTCATTTACAGCTTAACGTTTAAGAAGCAATTGGCTTTGAAGTAGTACTTAAATAGATGCGGTATAGAAAAATGTTAATTATAAATTTTAAAAACCTGATAGTTATTGAAATTTAAAATTTTTATTTCAAATTTTTGGAATAGTTGGAGCTCAGAAATACATATAGCAAAGGAAATAGAATCACACGAAGGTAAATTCTTTTAAATTTCAATTATTACAACAATCATATTCATGGATGATCCTTAAAAAATTATTCATTTGTTACTGTAAGAAACATCCGTAATGGACCCCCTTTTCATGGTCATTGCAAAAGCCGAGAATTTTTTTGTTATTTCCCTGGTGCACTCTCTCATGTTGTTACAAATACGGAAACACTATTACCCCTGCAAGTTTTAGGGTCTCTAGGCAGAATTTTGACCCCAGTTCACCTCAAAAGTACTTTTCCCATGTTTATGTACAGGGCAAAAATATCTTATTTTTTTATTGTTTTTAATTTAAAAATACTAAATGCTGTCAATATTGAGTTAAAATTTATATAACACCCTTGGAATATTATTGTCCAAAATAATATTAGAAAAAGTTTGAATGGCGCCTACTGCAGGCGCTTGCAGGCGAGAGGAGTTTAAAGCAGCGTTAGAAATTGGGAAAAAAATCCACTGGTCCTGCGGACCAGTGCTTTACCAATCTTACTGGTCCGTAACAAAAAGTACTGGTCCGACAAATAAAAAAGGACTATCAATACATGCAATCAAGGACATGCAATAAAAAGTTACCAGTTGTTAATATAAAATAATTAATAAAATGAAGTTATGAAAAGTAAGCAATCTAAGCTCTATCTAAATAATCAAATAATTTTGAAATACTTTTCTTGATTAAATAATATTTCACTAACTGACAAAATCCATTCAAAATCAACTGATAAATTCAAAAAATAAGAACTTTTCTTAAATAAATGATATTGCACACAAATTAATACATAACTTAACTGGAGGGAGGGATATATTTTCACCACTGGTCCGGCGGACCAGTGAATTTCTTATTCCACTGGTCCAAACCGTTTTTTAGTTGTCCCGGACCAGCAATCCAGTACAATTTCGAACGCTGGTTTAAAGACAACCTGGGGGGTGTTATTGAATATTTTTTCTATTTTATTACATCTTGCATCATCTGAGTTCCCTGTGTATTAGGGTGGGCCGAAAACACACTTTATTTTTTATTTATGTTCTAATAGCGCGGAAAGGGTGCCACTTGGGTCCAATAAGGACGATGTAAAATATTGTTTCGATTGGATAATATCTTCAGCTCCCGCATCGCACTTAAAGTTTGAAAAAATGGATGACTTTTTTACAAAACAACTAAAAAACCAAAGATTAAACTCTCAAATATTGTTCATTATTTTTTTTATGAGGAACTAATATAGTTATAGACATAATGTCACAGGTTCCATTATTCTATCACCCTTCTTTCGTTAGATATAATTTTTTAATGTTCAAAGAAATTTAGTAAAGTTGTTTTTCCTGCATTTTTAAACAGCTAATATCTCTAGAACTAAACAACTTAAAGACCTGAAATCAGTCCCATTTTGTTCGTTAATTTTTTGTCTTTAATTTGATGTGCATCATGACCATCATTTTCAAAAAACAATTTCAAAATTTAAAAAAATGACAAAAAAAAATTTATAAAAAAATTTTTTTTGAAAATTTTTTTGAAAAAATATTAAAAGCCTTTTAACTCTTAAAATGAACATTACTACTAAATTTCAAGGAGAAAATTCAATTTAATCATGTTTAAAAAAATTAAAATATTCGAAATTTAGGCAAGTCCCCTAAACTATCCCTAAAATTATAGAGTCATTCATGGAAAATTCATAAACTCGCTTGAGGGTGTTCATATGACTTAAGACATGCAAAACATGTCAAATTAATTTCAGAAAATACGACAATTAATAGATTCCGTACAAAATCTTATAGTGCTAATTCCCAACTTTAAGTTAATTCAATTTGCATGACTTTTACCTGAATATTCCTTAGAAATGTGTTTATATCCAAATCTTTTATGTTCTAAAACTTTTATTTACTTTGATTTGACTTGTTAAAAGTAAAAACAATTAGATATAAGCATAAATTTTAGGAATTTTTAGGAGAAATGCATGCAAATTGAATTAACTTAAAGTTGGGAATTAGCACTGTAAGATTTTGTATGGAATCTATTAATTGTCGTATTTTCTGAAATTAATTTGACATTTTTTGCATGTCTTAAGTCATATGAACACCCTCAACCGAGTTTATGAATTTTCCATGAATGACTCTATAATTTTAGGGATAGTTTAGGGGACTTGCCTAAATTTCGAATATTTTAATTTTTTTAAACATGATTAAATTTAATTTTCTCCTTGAAATTTAGTAGTAATGTTCATTTTAAGAGTTAAAAGGCTTTTAATATTTTTTCAAAAAAATTTTCAAAAAAAATTTTTTTATTAAATTTTTTTTGTCATTTTTATTAATTTTGAAATTATTTTTTGAAAATGATGGTCATGATGCACATCAAATTAAAGACAAAAAAATTAAGAACAAAATGGGACTAATTTCAGGTCTTTAAGTTGTTTAGTTCTAGAGTTATTAGCTGTTTAAAAATGCAGGAAAAACAACATTACTAAATTTCTTTGAACATTAAAAACTTATATCTAACGAAAGAAGGGTGATAGAATAATGGAACCTGTGACATTATGTCTATAACTACATAAGTTCCTCATAAAAAAATAATGAACAGTATTTGAGAGTTTAATCTTTGGTTTTTAAGTTGTTTTGTAAAAAAGTCATCCATTTTTTCAAACTTTAAGTGCGATGCGGGAGCTGAAGATATTATCCAATCGAAACAATATTTTACATCGTCCTTATTGGACCCAAGTGGCACCCTTTCCGCGCTATTAGAACATAAATAAAAAATAAAGTGTATTTTCGGCCCACCCTACTGTGTATCGCCCAGATAAATTTTTTATGTTATAATACTTTTCATGTACCTACCGTTAAAATGTTAGTCCTTATGTTTTCATTTTTGTTTTTAAAGATTATTGTATCAAAACCTCATTTATAGTTAAAAATTTAGGAAGGAGTTAGCTTTGAAGTACATTTACATGAAAACAGTATTGAAAGATGTCAATAAATTTAAAAAAATCCTGAAGGATATTGAAATTTTTAACTTTTATTTCAACTTTTAAATAGGTGGAGCTACGTTAAACATGGCCAAGGGAACGGAATCACAGAAAGGTAATAAATGCTTTTAATTTCAATAATGTTTGTTGCTGCAAAAACATATCCATTATCCATAGTTTCAAACCAAATTATTTATTTTGAACATTTAGCCTGTAGCCTGAACATATAGTTATTTGGTAGAATAAAAAACAAGTTTAAATGTTTTTTTTAATTTGACTTATGAAAAATAAAGACAATCCTTTTGTTATTTTTTTTACTTTCGATGTTTTTTTCTAATACCGAAGTGACTATAAAATTTTATGGGAGTCAATGGAGAAAATGTAAATTCTTACAAGAAAAGGATGAAAAAGTTCTTTACTAACATCATTTCATTCTTATTTCTTTAGGTGGTTTCTCCGTCTTGACCTTGCTAGGAGCTATGTTTGGTGTCCTTTGTGTGAGCATTCTTTTTGGAATAACGGCTTACTTTTATCAATGTAGGGTAAATAGAAGGGTAAATTTACCCTATCAAGTTCAGAATAATCAGTATGAACATGTCATGTTAGGAAATCCAAAAATCGAGTCTTCTGGTGTTTCAAGTTGATTATTTGTTGAACAATTCATTGAATGCTTTTTTAATTCTATTTATTGCTGTCCTTTTGTTTTTAACCTGGCAATAAAATTTATTTATAAAATTTATTTGCATTTATTATTTGTTTTTAAATTTAATTCTTTTTATATAAAAGTTATGCAATAAATCTTTTTGAATGGTTTGAAGACATTTGTAAAAGCAAAAATTATTAGAAAATGTGTAAATTTGGATTTTCTCATAGTAAAATACAGACACAATTCTTGGATTGGAATATAAATCTGTCTATTCTAATAACATTCTAACACATTAGCTAATAAAAGTGGTATATGTCCACCAAGTAATTGTAGGTTTTTTTTCCAACGGCGCCTGTGTTGTTACTATGCAGAAGGTATATTTTAGGCCCCACTAGCAGGCCACTTATTGGGATTTTGACTTAGCTGACTAGGTAAAAAAAACTGGGTAAAAAATCTTAAAAGGAAAATCCATGTTTTTTTTTCAAATTTTATATTTTTGTACTCAATAGCACTTTTATCTTGAGCAACTAATATCTAGTGTGGAATTTCCATAGCACTTTCGTGTATTGCATTTTGAAGTGTGAATTCATTTCATATTAAAATTAGCATTTAAAACAATTCCCATATACTCATATCGATTCATATCGATATAATTTTAGAGAAAACTATTTTTGATTAATTTTATTTATTTTAACGATAGAAATCCTTTCAAGCTGTAAAGTGAAAATATTGTTCCCAAAAGAGCATTTTAAAACAAAGAAAAAGATTTAAAAAAATTAATTTTGAATATTTAATACAAGAACCGAAAGTATTGACCGATTTTTAAAATTATAGAAAAGTATTTCTTTATACTGCATTAAACGGGCATCTTTAGGTATTCACCTTTTTCATTTTTATGATAGATACAGCAACAATATCGTACAAATTTGATGGGGCACCTGAAAACATACACAAATTTCGAGAAAAAGTCAATCTTAACTGGATCTTATGGGACAACTTTTTTTATGCTAACGCGGTCATCTAACTATATTTTAATACACCCTTATTGTAATATTGCAATATAAACTGCAAGGATACACTGTAAAAAATAATCCTGCAAAAAAACAGAAAATTTCTGGCAGCAAAAGTTGCCAGAAAAAATCTGTAGGTTAAAAATCCTGTAAACAGAAAAAAGCTGTAACCTACAGGTAAATGCTGTAAAAAGGAACTTTCTGTCAAGTGGGCTACAGATTTTTCTGTTGCCTCTCAGTAATTTTCTGCTTGTGCGCATGCACTTATTTTAGTAGAGTTTTTTAATTTTAATTAATTGATATCCGGGGATAGAACCCGCGACCTACCGGATGCTAAGCACGCACGCTACCACTGAACCAAAGAAGATTCAGTATAAGGTTGCCAATAGCTGTATTGGTTTTCAATGCAGTAAGTTTCTGTTAAGTACAGATAAGCTAAAAAACTAGGTAAAAGCTGTTATTTTACATAAAATAAATAGAAGTGCGGTGGGAATGTTACATGACAGAATATCTCTGTAAACATAAAGTCACAGTTATTGAAATTTCTGTTTTTCTACAGTTTTTTTTACAGTGTACGACTGAAGCAATATCTCCGAAATCTACATCCCTATTGAAACTACGCATTTCCTATAAGTATCAATTCTGGTATTCACAGGACATTACTAAATCTAGTTCCTGAGAGGAGATGCTTGTAAATTTCAGCCAGTTGAAAATTACGATCGGATTATCCCTGTAAAAACATGATTCGTACATTGGTTGTTTTATTTTTGCTGTTTTCTTTATGTAAAGGTAAGGTACTATATTTATATCAAACGGTATTTTTGGTATGATATGATGATTACGTTAATATCCAATATCTTTCTGGTAGATAATATTTTGAATTACTTTTTGTGATAATTTTATAATTTTTATGAATATAAAATAATTATAAAACAAATTGATACTCTGGCATTTATTTCAGAAGTATTTTTTTATTCAATTGAGAAATATCTCATAATTTAAGTACTACAATATGAATTCCTTCATAATTTTTTTATAAGTTAAAATTAAATCTATAAAAATTTTTATCACATCGTAGGAATTTCTTTCAGGTCAACATTCATTATTTATATGATAAAACTAGAAAATCTACCATTACTATCTAAAGAACCACTAATATACCATTTTTGGGGTTTGAGAATATGAAGGCCATGGGAGGATTGATTTATCTTTATGCAACATATCTTTTTAGTTTCTTTTACAAGTTTTCAAAGAAACAGATCTCGTAAGGCGATACGAGGGCAATCAAGAGAGGTATTAACATGTGACTCTGAATGGTATCCTTTTGGTGAGTAGTAAAACTTATTTCTTACTCTACTTTGAAACCAATCAAGTATATCGAATGTGTTTATTAAATAAGTGCATAAATACAGAATGCTATAATAAAACCTTTCAATTTATATTAATTATAATTACATGAGTTCTAATATCTTAATAATTTTTATGTTAGTAGTCATGATTAGGTATTGAAAATATATTTTTAAAAAGGTCTTAATCTAATTTAAATACTTTCATTCTTAAAAAATAATTTGTCAGTTAACATACTATTGTTAAATTATTTTAACATATGGTGACCATCTAATATCTCTAGTCTCTCTCTTTTATTTGTACTTGATGTACTCGTGACTTTTATTTAATGATAAAAATGTTTGGAAAGTGCAACGTGAAATTGCATTCAATAATGACATATTTAACCCTTCCTAACTAATGTCTACAAGTCAAACTTGATGGTAAGTTTCAATGACATACATTTTAGTAGAGCTCATGTGAGTAGACTATTACATGGATGAATTAGGTACCGTGCTTGGCAATTTATGCTTAATGCAAAAATAAATAACACAATATCCTTCCATATTTATATAAAATGGCGTCCCTTCTCATTTAGGTGATATGTGTTATAAACTGGGGGCTAAAAAACCGACTGGTTTTCAGACCTGGGAGAAAGCAAGACAAACCTGCCAGGCTCTTGGAGGAAACCTTGCATCAATTCATTCAAAAAAATTGCAAGGTAAACGAGATAGATGCTTGAAGTATAAAGATCTTGAAATTTTACTGTTATTAAGTTATTTCAAAAGAAAAGGGATTAAATAACGTTAAAATGAGATTATGTAAGGTTATTAGGTTTTCTAGATGCTTTTAAAACGATTTTTGTGCAAAAGCGTGAATACTCGTAATTCCTGATTACATTTAAATTCTTTTGCCAAATAACTAGAACTTAGAATACTGTTGAAGTTCTTCTGAAAAAAACCAGCTATCTCACCTTTTGATAGAGTTAATTTTGGTGAAAGTATTTAACGGTGGCCAAGATGGGGTTATTTTAGAGACTATCAACAAAAAAAACGAATCTAAAATACCCATTGGTAAATGCCAAATTGGCGACCACCAGTGACTTTCGTCAAAGAGAACTCTTTCAAAAGGTAAGGCATTCGGTTTTTATAAGAGCTTTAAGATCTTCTACTGTAATAAGAAAAATTTAATCACTAATAAAGCATTAAAATTTTCTCTCTCATACTAATTTAAAACATAATTTAAAAACTAAACTCTAGCTAACGCGAAACTAAACTAAACTTTAAAAATAACTAGTGAGTTTACAGAATTTTTTTTTGCAAAACATCCCCCACTAACTATAAACGGCATTGTATAAACTTCCATATCATCTCTATAGCTATTGTGTATTCTATTTATGTAATAAGTATGAAAAAAACATATATCAACAAATTTAGATCATTCCTATCCATCCACCATTCTTATCCCTGATTGGCTTAGGCTCATTTCTTGTGAGTGGAGCAAATTTTCATAATGTTGAATTTAAGGTTTTTAAACACTTTCATTCCTTCCCTCCCTCCAAATTTTCATAGGATTTAATGGTAATCTCGGATAGCCTAGGACTGAAAGGGTGAATCACCATTTCTTTTCTTCACAGATTTTCTTCAGATATTCTTGCAGCAGAAGATCAAGAGTCACGTGTGGATCGGCCTGAACGATCACAATACCGAAGGGGTGTGGGAGTGGGAGGACGGCACCCCAACAGACTTCCTCTATTGGGACGATAATGAACCCAACATAAAAAACCACGAGGTTAGAGTAAAATTTCATATGCCCTCGATTATACGCATATTTTATGTTAATATATTTTAGTATCGTCAAATGCATAATAAGACTTGCGTTGCTCCATAGTGGAAAATTACATAGGCGCTATTGTATAACTAGTTGTTGGAATTTCTATATAACTGTATACATACATTATTACTGAAAAACGTTTACGAGATGTTTATCTTGGCGAAGAAATGTTATGAGTTCATTAAAGAAGAAAGACAATGTTTTGTTTGAGATCAGAAAATTCAGTTAATATATATTATATAATATGTTCTTAACCATGAGTTAAGTCATAGCCTTCTAGAACGAGGAGGCCTGGCCAATTCCGCGTGTCCGGCGCGATGAGTCATTCAAGGCGTCGATAGATTCGCTGTGAGCGTACGCGCGAACCTGGAATAACTGCGCTTTTCTCGTGTTTCCCGGGCTCTTTTCACACCCATATTTTGACTATGCCTAAGCATTGCTGTGTGCCTTAATTTAAGAGCAACTACACCAAAGAAGCAAGTAATGTAATGGTTTTTAATTTTCCCAAAGACGGGTTGAAGGAAGTTATGGATCAAGAAAATTCCGAGATCCAATTTTGCTCCTTCCAAAGGTTCTGTCGTTTGAGACACAGTAAGAAAAATATGTTCTGGTAAAGTTAAGCTTTTCAGTCATTATTTTACCCAATATTGTAATACCCCATACATCTATTTATAATTTACTAGAACAGTTATTTGCTTGCCTAGGCGTGCCTTGCGTTATTAGGCCTCCTCGCTCTCGAAGGCTATGGTTAAGCTCATGAAATAATTTATTACTTATTGGATTAGCTATATCTATTTACATTTAATAAGATAATGGCATTCACTGAAAAGTCATTATTATATGGGACAATGTTCTGTTCATTTACTGATATTATTTTCAGGAAGACTGTGTGATGATGTACTACGAAGGGCCTCACAGGGTCAAAGAGTATGGAGTTTGGCATGATTGGCATTGTAATGGGGATTGTTCGTTCATCTGCCAGAAAATGAAAAGTAAGGTTTTTAAATACCATAAAATATATAAAGGGCAATTAAATGAGTTAAATTATTGAAGATATTGAATATTTATTTAACAGTAATCATCGTTCAAATCTTCTCCGATAACTGTGTTCTAAATATTTGATTTTTTGATTTTGTCCGTTACTACTGTTATCTGTGATGTTATTTTTGAATTATGTTTTTAACTACGTATACTATATGTTTGGGAATTTTTGTACCTCTTAACTGCGTGATATAAAAAATGCATTACGTTTTGAATTGTATGTACCAACTGTTTGTTTTGTGCCTCATTATACTCTTATATTTGTATTAATTTCTTTCACAAGTCTCCAAATAGTCATCGTTCATGTCTCTCAGCAAGATAAGGCATGAAGACCACTGTATACGCGTTGTAAGGTATCAAATACCTTAAGAAAAATTAAAATGTAGCTTAGATTATTTAATTAGACATGGTTCAAGTATTTTAAGCATACTTGAACTCATTTAATAAATAAAAATACCTTAAGAATGAAATATTCCTCACAGGCATAAAAGTGTCATATAAAGTATAATTTAATATAGGTGTATCAAACTTATTTCATTAAAGATCCATTTATGGTGGCTATAAATATTTAAGCTCCCCACATCACACTTACGAATTTTTTAAAAATAAAATATAACATGAAGTTAACATGCAGAGTATTGGTGAGGTTAGGAAAACATTTCACGAGTACTTTAGTGATTGCAGTTAGAATTCCAGGTTATATAATAAATATTTTTTTATTTCGTTCGTAAATGTGTAATTGCAAATAAATAATACCTAACTGTTTCGCCTAATCTTAAAGGCTTCTGTTAAGAAAAGAAAATATTTATCTCTACATTTATTGATATATACTAGAGACTTAAAAATCTATTTAAAATGAAAAGTGAATTCATAGTACATTAAAATTAATAAAAATGAGAAAAATGAAAGAGAACCTGGGCGTTAGGTATCTCCTCCTCGAAAATTTTTGCGAAAATCAGTCTCTAAAAACCGGTTTTAAAAATATTTTTGAAAATAATTAATTCATAGGGGATATTTCCAGCTTGAATAAACATTTAAGCTTCGGGTCATAAAAACTCATCTTTTGATGATGATGATGTCGTGTCCACTCATCTTTGTTGCACTGTAAGAAAACTTAACACAAAAAAGTGGTGGAAACGAATTGTCTCTAATAACATTGAAAGATGCAACTCCCCAATTAGAAGAGAGCGCCTATAGACTAGGTGGGAGATTCCACTCAGGTGCATGGGAGGTCCCTCCGTATTACGGTGTAAACATCCCTACATGATACTGGGGCAATTTTGAGTGCCGTATTCTTTTTACAGTTGTTTGACACTCTCACTGATGTTTTTCATTAGCATTGTTACTTTCTTATTTAAGGGAGCCGTTTTCGACTTCCTTCAACCCTCGATCCACGTTTCTGCCCAGATGGAGGTTGGCAGCACGATACATCTTGCTTTCACCTGATAAAGCAGAAGATGTCTTGGTCCCAGGCTGAAGATTACTGCATCAATTCCCATGGAGGTCATCTGGCGACAATATTGGACAATCCTACCAACCGCTTTATCCAATACGTCTTCGGCAGTGAGGTGCCCCGTTCTTGGATTGGGATTAAAATCAACGGCGTAAGTCAGGTAGTTTATGAGAATCTCTGAAATACGCTGCATCAATGTTGACACACTGTAGTTGTCAACATTGTCAATGTAGACATCAATGGTGTTGTAGAAACTCTCCACTGCAATGTATCTGTAGTTGATTGTTAAATTATAGTTTTACGTCACGAACGGCCGTCGATTACTTTTATAGTCCGTGTAAATTTGAATCGGCGGCTCACTACTAGTCATTTCTCATTGCATTTCTATTGCGTTGTCATGGTGTCTATCCGCCAATTCTGTTTACATGGAGTATAGTGTAGTAATCCCATGTTTCACTCATGTTCCAAAAATTTAGGTTTTGGAAAATAATGCTTTTTTGGTGTTTGCATTGAGGTTTGTAGTTTTCCGGCATAACTTGTGGGCAAACGCTCCTGATTTTTGAACCAGATTAATAATATGACGTATAAATGAACTCTTCAAGTAGAGAAAAACGAAGGATTAGCTGCGTAAAGCATTTGGAAGTGAGTGAGTTCTGTGAAAAATAAGGAAAAATTACGTGTAAATGATTACCTGTTTTGCACTAGCACATGAAACAGAAAAGATCATGTATAACGCCTTAAAAATAATCCGCTAAAATAATATCCATTAAAATTCACCTCTCCCTTTTTATCCGCTCACAACAACTAACTTGTAATGAGGCTGCTCTACCAAATAAATATTATATATATGCATAACAAATGTGTTACAGGAAATATATTCAATTAAAAATGTCTTCTTGGGTAGACAGCATATAGAATGGTTATCCACACTTTTATTCAATTAAGACTTTTCAGGTTAAAATTTTTAGAAATGTTGGATTATTATTTTTTTGGGTGTATGAATTCAATGTTTTCTAGGAACATTTGCAGCAAAAATGGACCTCTGGATGGTTCGTTTCATACGAGAAATGGGATGATACACCCATCGGATGCTCAACTTTAATTTCTTCAGGAAATTGGAGTTCTGCAGACTGCAGTACTGAGCTTCCCTTCATTTGTGAAGTTTCAAGTGGTAAATATGACTTTTGGAACTTATAGAATCAGTGATGATGACTTGAAGTCGAAACGTCTAAAGTCTAGCATTTTACCATCATCAAGACCATAGGCACTTAGGCTCGGAAGTTGACTTCGGTTTTAACAATAATTCCGGCTGTTTGCGAGTGAAAACTAACTAGAACTAGAGCAAATAAAGATTGATGCTACTTACGTATTAACACGCGTTACCAGCACCCCGAGACTTTGCTTTTCATTTAGAGACCTTAATACACCTTTCAGTGCAGCTTTTCATATTCACATTATTATTTCTCCAATTAGTTTCTCCCCCATCTATGCCACCTGGTCTAGAAGGAAGCCACTGTCCCCAAGTACCTCCAGGATGGAGAGATCTAGGTGGAAAGAAGTGTTATTTTATAGAAAAAGAAAAATATGCCTCGTGGCAAGATGCAAATTTCAAATGCTTAAGGATGGGTAAGAACAGTTTTGTACCTCCTGTTTTGAATCTATTTCCTCAAAACTTAACAGTTTGAATAAACCTACTCTTTCCCAATTTATCTCATAAGAAATCTTTTGGGAATCCCTTCTATTTGAATGATTTGAAATAAAAAGAATACAAGCATACATATACATTATTGAACCTATATTTAATCCTAAGAATTAACTAATTCATTAAAAATAATAATTAAAAGTTAGCATGTGCGAATTCTTTTCAAGTATTTCGGCTTAAAAAACTAAGTTTGGATGTGTACTACCGATGTTTTTTGTCTGATTTCATAATTCTCTATTATAAGATAGTGAATCAGGATCCTTTTTTCAGTCTCTTTATTATTATTTGTTATTGTTATTTTCAGTTTAAGATAATTTAATTTTTGAAAAATTTATTAAGGTGGTGTTTTGGCCAGCATTCATTCTCAAAACGAGAGTGATGTTCTTCACTATTTTGTAAAAGGAGCTACGCGGGCTATATTTATTGGTATTCATAGAAGTTCTTTACATGGTAAGCCATACCTTGAAAATCCTAAATTTAGTCTGTGTCCTAACTTCACTTACAAGCTTTCAAACTTATCTTAATAATTGGAGGACAATTTTATTATAAAATAGAAAAACGACGTTTAATTTGCACATAATTTTATTCATTAAAAAATAATCCTCTCGATATTGTAGAGTTGTTACAAGAAGTAAAACTTTTGAATGAATTCAATATTTCATCAAACTAAAAATCATTATTCTGAAGTGATCCAATCAAATGGAAACATGGCTGAATACGAAATCTTTGGAACCAAAAAAGCAGGAAATCCCCACTATTCTTTCTTTCTTCTTTCAAGTTTTTCTCCAAGAAATTTATGATTGTCATTATTTTTAAGAGGAGGATTTTGCTTGGTCCGATGGGTCTCCAATGGATTTCATCAACTGGAGTCCCAACGAACCCAACTATTCTGGAGAACAATGTGGAGAAATGCTGCCCCAGAATTCTCGCTGGAATGATGTCACATGTTCTGAAGGAAGGGGCTTCATATGCTCTGTTAAAAAACGTAAGTAAGCACGATTAAAGCTAAAAAGTAATAGAAATATAATGATTGAGAGGTATTTTAATGTTGCTTGGACCTTATATTTAAAAAAAAGGAATTCAAAATAAATTGACTCCAGGGAGTTTTATTAGGAATCGATTAAGCAAAAAGTATTCTAAAGAATTAGAACAAGTTAGAGCCAATTAATTTTTATAAAAGCTCTTAGAAAATGTCTAAATGTGTACTGCCTCAATCATTTCATATTTTTCTTAATAATGAAGATAAAAATAACACAGGTCTGCAAAAAAATAACTTTTTTCGAGCTGTTTTGGATATTTCACCTGAACTTTGTTAATTTTGGTGCGCTGAATCCAAAAAGAACCTCCATTTTTGTCCTGGGACGTCACGTGTTTTGAAAATTCAGGTTTTTAGGTTTTAATAGGAAATGCCTTAAAATTTTGTTATTAACTCTTAATACATAATTTTCATTCAAATTTTTTGCACAAAATATTTTTTATGTTTTTTGATGTGCTGAATCTAAAACTGACCTCCGTTTTATCATAGGACTTCACCTTTCTTCGCAATTTAAGTAAAAATGTCAATTTTTTAGGAAAATAAAAGTACTAAATATTCAAAAAATATTTTTTGACTCAAACTTTATTTGAAAATGATTTTTTTATGATTTTTGGTGTGCTGAATCCAAAAAATAACTCTTTTGATTTTTAAGACACCACATTTTGTATAAAATTGAGCAAATATAGCAGTTTTAGTTATTAGTTTTAAGGTTTTTTTTTGTGCCCTGATTTCAAAAATGGTCTCTGTTTTGCCCTAGAATGTCATGTTTCCTGACAATTTAGGTAAAATTGTAAAATAAGTCATTATTTCAATTTTCATGAAAATAGGTTCATAAAATATAGTTATTATTACATATTCTTCATGAAAATCATTATATAACTAAAATAAACTTATTTACACACACTAAAGCCAATTTTTCCTCCTCATGAAGCTCCCCCTTTGTACCTTTACCATTGTGAGTAGCAACAAGAACGTTTTTTGAACTATACAACAAAAATTCTTCATTATTGCCCGATTAACCCTGCTGTTCTGTTAGGGTCTATTTGACCCAAAAAATTTTTCAGTCGCGTGTTAAAAAGAATTGAATAGAGATATTTTAATGAAACTTCATGACTTTGTTGGAAATACATATGAATATCTACATCTAAAAGGAATTTTAATTATTTTAATTTGCAAGGGATATTTTTCAACATAGTCTTAATGTACTGTTCGGGTCAATATGACCCGATTCTAAATTTTTTCGTTTTACTCAACCGTTTTCATATTTTTTGTGGAATAACTCAACAGAAAAGAATAAAAACTATTGAAACATTCTTTTTTTGTATTTTGGTTTTCTTCTATCTTGTTTTTTTGCATATGACACTAAAGCAAGTGGAAGGTCAAAAGGTTGATTCAGTTGGAAAAATAGCAAAAATATTGCCAAATTTTATTTTTTCTTGTTGTATTTTTGTTTTATGAAGTATTTCCTTTCAGTTAGAATGCTAAAAATAACTAATGAAACGAAACTTGTGCTATCCGAATGAAAATATTACTCAAAATGAGAAATTAGGGGTGTCTTATTGCCAATGTCTTTTTACCTAGTTAACCATTAGGTATGGAGTAAATGTGGACTTTTAGTGGTAGTATAACTTCCTAAGAACTGAAACATGAAATTTATTACAGGAAAAGATCAAAAATCATCGCCAAAGAAAATTTGAGATTTTGGAGTAGTGAGTAATTTCACAAATGCTGCAATGCGTTTTCAATGGGATTTAGTACAAATAGAGGGAAAATAAATGTTCAAATGAAGATTATTTTTGAATATTTTAGGAAATCACTCTTATTTTCATACAGTAAAGCAGATTAAAACCTGTCATGAAGGGGGGAATCAATTAAAAAAAAGTAAAAGATTAAAGAAAAAATTTAAATTTATATCGGTTCCTCAGATGAAAAAAATTAAAAAATTACTACTTTGTTATGCCATACTTGTTTTAAACCAATTTTCATATACATTAATTGTCAAAATAGTAAAAAATTACAAATTTCCATAACAAATATTTTTTAGTTAATTTTATTATTTTATACGTATTTCATAACTTAACTGAATTATTTCGTTATAATTACATTTATTTAATGTTATTTTACTATTTTTTAACCTATTTCTTAAATTCCACCATTCATTTACCGCTAGAAGTGATATTTTTTGTATCGGGTCATATTGACCCGAACACTACGTGCGTGTAGTAAGTCGGAGCAGAACAGCAGGGTTAAATCTTCCCTAATATTTTCTTTCCATCTCTATAATGTTCTGATGAGATAGTTTGATGTCTGATGTTTTCTATGTGCACCATTCAAAGCTCCTAATTTTTAAAAATAAAGGAGCTAGAAATGTACAACTATGAAAAATGGGCAAATTAGAATATAATTTTGCAATTTGGGAAAAATCCTGAAGTATAGGATTTTTTTCAATATTTTTTTCGTTATCAGCACACCAAAATACATAGGAAATCGTTAAAATTATTCAAACATCCTTTTCATTGCAGACCTGTGTAATTAGCTTCCATGTTCCCTTTTATTCAAAATATACCTATTCGGAAAAATAGTAGATGGAAAATTCGTCATAAAGGTACTAAAAAAATATGGAAATGTTTACGTGTTTATAATTCTTTCTTTCTTTTGTCTACTTATTTAGTCTCGATATAAGAGAAAAAAATCGTGCTGTGTTTTTAGCAACATACTTTACATTTTATACTCCTTTGACAGTTATTGCTGAGGAAACTTCAGCCGAGGAAAAATCGTGTTTGAGTAAGTATTCTGAAATATTTTTATTTTTATTTTTAATGATTTGCTGAACTTCAAGTATTTACTTTGACATAAAATGTGTGAGGACTTTTTAATCAAAATTATTTACTTCAGTAATAAAACCCGTACAGTTTATAAACTGTGTTGTATAGCTGTGGAACTGCACTTTGTTTAGGATTTTACCAAGGGATATTAGGCTATAAAAATATTGCTCGTTATTATGAATACTAAAGAAATATAAGATTATGAATACTAAATGAAGGAATTTTCTCAAAAAAATTTCTTATGAACTAAATTTTTCAAACCCGTTTTCAAGACCAAAATTAAGATTTCTTGTTTCACGATTTCAAAAAAAAATTTCTGGTAGCCTAGAATTTTTGCTTGAAACTTAATCTTATGTGTGTAGGGAAAAATTAATAACCCCCCAAAAAAGATTATATAATTTATATTATTTATATGTTTGCAATCTGGTTTTTAAAAAGGAAGACCCCTTGCTGTGATACCTACACTAACTTTTAATTTTTTTTTCAGATGGCTATTCACTTACAGCTCTGCTGGGTGCCATGTTTTTTGTCCTCTGCTCCAGCATTCTTGCTGGGTTGTTGGCATACTATTACGGCCTATGCGATCGGAAGCAGAGTCGATGCCTTGAATTGATAGAAGACCCGTACGAAGAAATGCAATTAAAAAATTGATTCAACCATATTTGTTTCTCGTGAATCACTCTTACATAGCTTTTCTAGCAATTATTTAAGCAAAATGACAACCATTCATTAGAGTGTGATGGGGGGATATCGATGATTTTCTGTTTGTATTGGATACATTTTTAGTCAAGTACTTTATTCAACATTAAATTTCAAATTAAAAAAGCAGTTTTATTTCAAATACAAAAATTTCAATCTCACTTATTGCAATATTTTCACAAATCCGAAATTCGGGGTGTTTGTTTTCAAAGACGTCCTTTAAAAAATAAACCTGGTAGTGATTTTTAGCAAGATTCACAGCCTTATTCACCATATTAACCTAATTTAAGGTTAACCTGGAACCAAAACCATTAATTTTGTTTGTTAAAGAAGGAAAGCAAGTTTTAACTCTCTATCTGCCCATGGTAGCAAATATTCTATAATAATTTTAGCTTCAATTTTCAGCATAAAGCAGAAATTAATATTTAAGTTAATAATTTAAGTTATTGCAGCAATAATTGCACTTTCAGGTGCTATAACTTTTAAAGTTTAAGTTCAGTCCCCAGTTTATTATCTTTTTTTAACTTTTGAAATAAAAATTTGAAAAATATTTTTGGGGGCATTTTATTTTATTTTGGCCTTAAACTACATTAAAAAGGCAAAAAAATTCCATAGTTATTTCTTGTAGTGGGTATTAGATGGTTGAGAACCAATCATAGTTGCCAAATAAGTTTAATTCAGTTGAAACTTAAGTCGGATTAAGGCCAATTCAGACTTATCCGTTTTTGTGTTCATTTTAAGGGAATCATCTAAATCAGTGGTATCCAACCCCCGGTCCGCGGACCGGTGCCGGTCCGTGGATCAAATGGTACCGGTCAGCGGGCCGATCATTTCATTGAAAATGAATTTAAATTCCTAGGTTTATACTCCAAATTAATGAATGAAATGAATTATAAATCACTATACATTTTTTTGGTGTAACTGTATCTTATTTAAAAAGCATGTTTAAATACAACTAAATTAAAATTAATAAATCAAAATAATCTAGAAAAACCAATCAAAGCCCCCCCAGCGGGCCACGGTAAAGTTATCAAACGTTGACCGGTCCGTGGTGGTAAAAAGGTTGGGGACCACTGATCTAAAGGCTAAAGTGAAGAGTGCGAATTGACGTTTCACTCTTAACTTATCTTGTAAAACTAGCGATTCACATTAGTGAATCACTTAGGTGAAATCACTTAAGTGAAACAGTGTGAATAAGCTTTTAGTGATGAATAGATCCATTAACGCTGTTGCTTCCGTGTTCAACAAGATTACATGAGTTAGTTGATTATGCTCATAATGCAAATTCATTTTCATAGCGTTGCTTAGCTTAACAGTTTAAATCTCTAAAATCCACCTTAACCCATTAATGCCCAACTTTTTATTTTTCTTAAATATTTGGTAAAAACATAGTAAATAGCCCCAAAACAACTAGAAAAATAGTGAAAAAAATTCCAGGTTAAAATTTTAATTTCTACACCAAAATTAAAAAACGTCCCTAAAAAGGGACGTCAGGCACGAATGCCCCCGTTGTTTTTCCGTATAGTAAACGCATGGTAGAAAACTTTTTTAAAGCCTCAAAAACATCTTCTACCCTTTTAACTGCAGCAAAAGTGATCGGAACCATACTTTAACATGAATATGAACAAAAATATTAATTATTTATCCAATTAACTGAAAATTAACCCCAAATTAACGTAATTTGAGCATTTTTTATGCTCTAAAACACGTTTTTTCCTCCCAAATTGATGTTAATTGCAAATTAATTAAGGTTTTTAATTGAAAAAGGCATTCTTTGTTTATATGTTACCTAATATTAAGTATTAATTACTTTTACACACCTCAAATCCATCAGAATATCTCAATTTGTGAAGTTTAAGTCTTTCAAATGCCCATACTTTTTTCATTTTATTTAATTTAATTGTACGGAACACGTATTTCTCCCCAAAAATCAAGCCTTAGTGGGATGGGCATTAGCAAGCCAGATGATATAGATTGATCTACAGTATGATCAACACAATGATTAGCGACATCCAATTAGAAAAAAAGCCGAAAATTTATCACAAAAGCGACTTTTTTGGCAATTTTAATGACAAAAGGTCATTATAACTAATAATTATTGAACTTTTAATTAAAATATAACCAGAATATATTTTCATAAGTAATAAATATAGTAAAGTAATTAATTTATTCCTTTTAATTAATACAAATTAATTAATTCCTTATAATTTAAGACTTTTTATTCCATTAAATTAGCAGAAATAACAGTATTTTCCAAAAAAATAAACAAAAATAATAAATTTATTAGCTAAAATTAAAGTAATTTTATAAATATCAGTTATTTAATTCATTTCATAAGAATCAAACGCGTTTTTATGAAAAAAAATAAGGAAACACTAGCATTTCCCTATGGGGAAAACCACGGGGGCATTCGTGCCTGACGTCCCTTTTTAGGGACGCTTTTCGAGGGTCCAAAATAAGGTCAAGATAAAATATTTTGGAAAAATAAAAAAACACCCCAACTGATTTAATGTATGAACAGTAATATATATCGGCATTGAAATTTTTTTAAAATAACAACTAGGATTTTTAAGCTTTTTCTTTCAAAATTTTTAAAAAAGCACTTTTTTGAAAAATTCTATCTTCCAACTTTAAAAAAAGTAAAAAAAATTTTAAATTCTGCTTTCTTCTTGTGTTCTTTATGTTCTATGAATATCAGAGATACATCCATGCAAATTTTGATTCAAAGGAACAATTTTTGTAGAAATAGGAGGCTTTTTAAAAAACGTCCCTAAAAAGGGACGTCAGGCAGTAATGGGTTAATCAGATTTTTTATTGTTTTCTCTCTCTATTAAAACTTCGGCATTATTAATAATGCCCGAAGTGGAGGAGGGAAATGTGATAAATTCAATGGCATTTATCAATGAAATTTATCCCTTTGCCCGTCTCCACTCTGGCCATGATTAATAATGGCCAAGTAATCACTTTGCCCGTAAAATATATATTTCGAAATATCAGTTAAAAATATTAAATATAAAAATATGTAATATATTATGCGTCTCAGCATATTTTTGTAGTTTTTCTGCTTAAAATATTTCGAAATAAACAAAGTGTTATAAATCTTTGATAACAGTTTGAACAGTTTTATATAAAAGCCTCTAAAGTTTATGTTATGCCTACAGATCAAGAAGAAATGTGTTTTAGAGGGGGATTTAAAACAAATAAATTAACATTCACATCTCCACACTATTATATTATATGGAACTATATATAATAAAAACTGGTTTTTAATTTTAGGAATTGTTAAGTTAATGTGTAAAGAGTTCTCGATTTTTAAGATAGTCTCTTGATACAGGATTTTTGTAAGGTACATTCCGAAAAATGAAATAATATCTTATGATGGTAAAGTTTAGACTTCAGGTAAGACGTAGAAATACTTGAGGTGACAAAGGGTTTAAGTAGTAAAAAGGAAAGATTTCCAGTTACTCTAATGTCTAATGCCTTTAATAATAACTAACCTTCAAAGCAAAGCATACCTTTTGACCTGAGTTTGCAGGTTTATCGTATAGCAAGATACGGAAATTCCGAATTTTGGTAAGTTTTGCAACACGCATCGTGTTTGTTTCCTCTTAAAACTTTTCCCACATTTAGTGACTTGGACCTACTACTTCTTCCATGTTTTCATTCTACTAACTTCATTGAAACTCGGGTGTAAAAACAGTCAAATAAATCAAACTAATTTAAATCTAAGCTATTGAATACATAATGATAATGATGCAGAAATAAATCTATATCTCTGCTTTTTGAAAACTTAAACTTCCACCTTCCTTTCACAACATCACATTTCCTGTTAATTTAACTCTGCGCATTACTCAGGAAATTGGTAATGCTAGTTCCTCTCTCAGACGAAGTGCTAAAATGTCTCTTCTATTCTTTTGATGAACACACTCAAAGAGAAATGAAAGTAATTAATTTAGTTTTACTTTTGTTACTAATTTCGTATGAAGGTAAGTTCACTTTTAATGTATAAAGCACTTAATGTAATCGAAATGGTAAAATAGTAATAAAGAATACTTCAATGATAATTTAAATTATTATTTATTAAATTTAAGGTCAGGCCATTGAAATATTAATTGTATGTGTATTGTTTACATTTCACGATGGCGAGGCATTCTTATATTAGACTAGCGCTGACGCGCTATACCCGGGCTTCGCCCGGGTTTCAGTTTTTTAATAAATATCATCTAGTGCGTTACAGATGGGCTTCGCCAGTCCATTTTTAAAGAAAATTATTCTCGTGTGTTACAGATGGGCTTCGCCAGTCCATTAAAAAAATTATTATGGTGTGTTACAGATGGGCTTCGCCAGTCCAAATGTGGAAATAGTTAAATAAAGGAACCACTTTTATGTTTATGCTACAACAATGGATTTTAAACTACAACAATCGATTTCAATCTGCAACAATCGAGAATATGCCTACAACAATTAAAGTTACATCTTCTGTTATTATATTTACAACAATGGGTTTGCCATGAAGTTAGGCATGAAATTTGGGTTTTTAAGCATAAAATTGGCCAAAAAAGTTATTAGGATGCATCGATTTTAAATAATTTTTATTCAGAAACCTTCCCTGGAGCGAGTAGATCAACGTAGTATAGTTTAATAGTTAATGTAGGTTCGAAAAGTTAAAAACTATAAAGGACATACAGACATACATACATACAAACATTGATTTTTATATATATAAGATTAAATCTTTTTTGTAATCAGGAGGATATATATAAGATGGATGATCCCCTTCTCCCCCCTTATATATTAAACACCATATCCTTATAGCAAAAACATTCAAGCTCTGCGTATGGAGCTTGAATATTCCAAGTGGCCATTATAAACAACAAAACATCAACAAACATTCAATGAATTCTAGGTCTCCCTCTAGAAGTTAAAAACTAACGGCCGTATTATGGGCTTCCTGATCAGCGGTTAACTACCAATCGAAAAAGGAATCTCTAAATCTGGTAGAATCCTTCTTTGAATGCTGTTTAACCACTGATCAGGGTAGCACAGAATACGGCCGTAATTGTTTTGAAACAATGCTGTTAACTATATTGGGGGACGCTCCCGGAATCGATTCCCGTAACTAGTTTTAAGTCTAAAATACTACTTTAGAATTTCCTTTGTAATAAATGGAATATATTTTTTTTAAATTAAAAAAATGTCATTCTTCATTGTTGTAATTATAACGTTTAAAGAAAGAAATTTCGATAGGTGATTATTTTGGATCCCAGTCAATAAATTAACTGTAATTGCAGAAACTCAGAAAAAGTGAATGGTATAACATAACTGTAACACTAGACAAGAAATGTATAAGACGTGTTTTATAAGTCTTTAATAAGAAATAAAATGGACGATACTGAAACATACAAAAACATTTTTGGAAAAGAAATAAATCCTATATATTTTAGTTGATTCAACAAGTAACCAAAGAAATAGATCTCGAAAGTCTATTCAGGACGAACCTGAGGAGGTTTTATCGTGTGACTATGGTTGGTATCCTTTTGGTAAGTAATTAAAAATTATTTGTGTAGATAAATTACATTTATCCGAACATTACATAAAATGGAATTGGAAGCATCAGTTTGAGGTTTTCCTTCAAAGAAACTAAGATATGAGAAGAGTTAAGAGAAAATGAAATTAACATTTAGTTGATAACATAAAATATTTTGAGTAGTAATTTCTTGCTTAAGATCTCCTTTATAGAAATGTTTATCTTATCTTTATTTTAACACTTTCACAAATTCTTTTTTTTTTCAGAAAAGCATGTTTCCTTGATTTGTTACAATTTTTGTTAATATAAAATTTTAAATTAGTAATATTTTATTCTATTTGAATACCCATGCAATTTCAAATCATCTATTTAAAAATTAATATTTTTTTCTTCTCAATCCCAAGATTTTCTATATTTTGATGCTTAAAGGTTGGAGAAATACTACTTCCATTGATATCTATTTTGGGGAGAGAAATGCATAATGACAATAAGAATTACATCGATTATAACTTTACTGAGGAGAATTGTCATTTAAAAAATATTTCTTAAGCTAATATTATATTACTTAAAAAGTCAGAAATTTCCTCTGCTCTATGAAAGCTAATGCAACCTTGGTGTGAATTAACATTAAAATAGAATAAAGGTATTTCTTTTAAGCCCCTAAAAATGTATAAGTATATATTTCAAAAAATATTATTTCCTTTATAGGCGAAATGTGCTATAAATTGGGGGCTACAAAACGGACCAGTTTTATGACTTGGGAGAAGGCGAGACAAAATTGTGAAGAACTAAAAGGGAACCTAGCATCCATTCACTCAAAAAAACTGCACGGTAGGTTTCAGAAATATGTCTTATTATAGTTTACATTCTGCAGTCTGCACTCGTGTTTTCAATCGCCGCAGACTACTTTGCTTCAAATAATTAATCTACTTAATTATATCTTAAGGTTTTGAAATATACACCAAAGAACTGGAAACGGATGAGTGGTTGAATTTTTAATTAAATTTGCTGTTAAACATTCTCAAAAGCAAAAAGCCAATCCAAGGATAATAGAGTCACTTCTTAGGCTATTAAATAAATAGCCGGGCACAGCTTCGAGTTTTATGCTAAATTAAAGATAATCAAATTACAAAATGAAACATTAAAATATCTCAAATAGCAGTGTTTCGTTTTATTTTTGTTGTATTTCTATGAATTAATAACGAAGTACCATTGGAGATATTTGCGACGGCTAATCCTAAAGTGTCCTTCTTACTATTTTTACTTTCAAAGAGGATTAGAAAATAATATGTACTTAGTACTAAGTCAAATTATATAGGTTGATAGTAATTTAAAGATTTCATTCCATCACAGATTTTCTCCAGATATTCTTGCAGCAGAAGATCAAGAGTCACGTGTGGATAGGTTTGAATGATCACAAAACTGAAGGAGCGTGGGAGTGGGAGGATGGCACCCCAACGGACTTCCTCTATTGGGACGATAATGAACCAAACATAAAAAACCACGAGGTTAGTCGATAAGTACCTTAAAAGAAAATTATACTCCTACAGTCTGTATAAAAAGCTGACAAAATGTCCTATGTGCATCAGTTCTTTATATACGTATATCCTAATTCTTAAGGAAGACTGTGTGATAATGTACTACGAAGGGCCTCACAGGGTCAAAGAGTATGGAGTTTGGCATGATTGGCACTGTGATGGAGATTGTTCATTCATCTGTCAGAAAAAGAAAAGTGAGAATGATTTACTGTTATTTTTTGTTAAAAACAATGTTGAAAGGCAGTTCGAGGAAAGTAAGACAAAACCGAGACCCTTACTTTATTTTTCGAATATTCACTTTATGTGTGATCAAAACAAGAAAAAAAATGGTGCTAAAACAATAATCTGGTAATCTGGTTCCTCATGATGAAAAAAAATTAATTAATCATACATAAATAATAGCAATATGTGTTATATAAAACACATATTTTAGATGCGTGAAATAGTAACTAAAAATAAGAAAATAATAAGAAAACTTTCATGATATGACAAAATGAAATTCTATAATTTCAATTTATATAAAATGTTCATCAAATAAATCAATTTAATCTAAGGGTTAAACTTTTATATACAAAATTTAAAATTTAAGTTAGACCCTGTTCATCATTTCATGTGCCTACCCTTTGATGTGAAAGCTCTGTATCCAAATCTCCTTAGATTTAGAATGTTCATAAAAGCAAAAGATGCAAGCTTCATCATACCTTACCCACCTCCCGGTTTTTTCCGACCGTGCCTTTTTCAAGACATTTTACTCTAGCGTCAATAAAACAACTATTAGACACCGTTATAAACTTTTAAATAAAAAATAAATAATAAGGTATCATACGCTGTACTTACCGAGAGTATTTAAGAGTGGTGGCGTAATATTATAGACGCTAAAATGGTAAGCTTTTCTCAAATACAAATTAAGTCGAGCAACTACAGGCGTAAGCCCAGCAAGATTGGTCCAGTCTTTTTAACCCAAACTACCGGAATCCCAGTATCTATCAATTTTCCTCTTGTATTCGTTTACCCCACTTGAATTTACAGTTGTTTCAGGCAACGCATTCCATCTATCCACTACCCTATTAAAAAATAATGCCCTTTCTACAATCCGTCTTAAATTTTACTTTATTCAATTTGAAATTGTGACCCCTTGTTCTATTACCCGTATTGAAATCTAGTCCCTCTGTGTCCCCTTGCTTTACCATTTTAAAAAGTTGAATCAAATCCCCTCTAATCCTTCTTTTCTCTAGAGTGAACATATTTAGCTTCTTTAACCTTCCCTCCTAACTTAAACTGGATATACCCTTGACCATTTTAGTAGCCCTATGCTGAACCTTTTCAATTGAATCAATATCTTTTTTTAAGTATGGAGACCAAAACTGAACAGCATACTCTAGATGAGGTCTCACCAAGCCTCTGTATAGTGGCAAAATAATATCCTCGGACCTTGAAGAAACAGTTTCTTAATGTAGCCCAATATCCTATTAGAAACAATGATTCCCTCTGCAAAAAGTTTGTTGGTTGATATAACTTCTAATCAATGAATAAAGCCAAATCATTGTTTTGTCCACCTACCCGGTTTTTTTCCGACTCTCCCCTATACGTGTAGCTAGATATGGATAATCTTAAAAGAAAATTTTAAACCTAAATCTATCCATGACGTACATAATTTATGTTACAAAATAACTTTTTAAAGAGGATTTAAGGATCATTTCACATGATAAGTGATATGATCCTTCATTTTAATGCATCATAGATACAGTTTTTATATGTATTGCAGGGAAAGGTCTCAGTTTTCATCCAGACCCTCGCCTTTGCCCTGACGGAGGCTGGAAGTTCGAAACATCGT
This sequence comes from Tetragnatha versicolor, assembly GCA_024610705.1. Lineage (NCBI taxonomy): Eukaryota > Metazoa > Arthropoda > Arachnida > Araneae > Tetragnathidae > Tetragnatha > Tetragnatha versicolor. The sequence goes on from JANDEH010000005.1 coordinate 29,806,112, forward strand.
GCTATCATTTGATAAAAACTCCCAAGTCCTGGTCTGAGGCCGAAAAATACTGCGTCAAGGAACATCAAGGACACCTGGTGACCATCTTGGACGAGGTCACCAATCGCTTTATCCAATATGTCTTCGGGAGCACAGTGGACAGTGCCTGGTTAGGAATCAAAATAAATAGTGTAAGGCAATACTGATAATTGTTTGGGCACCATATGATATGTGTACCATGATATTGCAATGCCATACAGTAAGCAAGCTAAGAGTAAGAAATCGTAGGAATTTGACTGAAGAATCACTAACCTCCAGAACCATAGTTGAGCAACGAAAGCACTTTTCAGCTCAAATTTATACTTCTATTTTAAATTTTAATGTGGAGGAACTTAAAAAACTCAATCCCCTCCTTTGAACTATTGATAGTCTTTTTTAAAGTCTAATGGTAGAACTAAGAGATTAATTTTTCTTTATTACATTATAGACAGAGACACTCATATAGTTTTAAGGACATGCACAAAGTAGTTCTTTTCTCCATAATCACAATAGCTCTAATTATTTTAGCAGAATTTTAGAAACTTAAAACATTCACAATATTTAGATCTTTTCCAATACAAACACAATATTAGAGTTTTTTCGGGTAGCATACATCATATAGAGTCCATAACTCGAGACGAGACATTCGTCGTGTGATTAGGGTAGAAATGAGGGGCGAAAAACCAATTTTCGGCCTTTTTGGCGGCGCGCCCCATTGGATTAACATGGGGAACTTCAGGGCCAATGTGGCACCTTAAGAAATTATCCAAAAATTCTGAAAAAATTCACAAATAAAAGGAGCAATAGTGTATTAATAAAATGCAATCCCATCAGATACGCGTGTTTCCTACAGTGTGATTAAAGAAGGAAACTTCTTTTAACCTTTCATTAAATAATAAGAGCATTCATGAATGTTTCAACTTGTGAAAGTTTTAAGTTTCTATGAAAGTTAACCAGCAAAATAAATACTACTAGTATGATAAGAGCAGGGCCATGCGGTAGATTTAATCAACATAATGCATGCAAGTTCTAGAAATGCCGCCCATATGTATGAATTCGGGGGGGGGGCGAAAAAATGTTTTTAAGTTAGCTAGTGAAGCCTGTAACAAGATAATTTTTCTAGGGGGGATGGTATAAAATTATATTTAAATTGCCACAAGCGTTTTACTTTATAAATTGAATGTGTTTTCACACTTTCGGGTAAAAGTACCTATTTAAATCTTAGTACACTTTAAAAAATTGATAATGAATTTATACTAAACTCAAAACATTTAGTGCAATATACTAAAGTTAGAAGCCAAATGGGGGGGTTGGGAGTCCTCCCCCAGAAAATTTTTGAAAATTTTACTCTTAAAAGCACTGTTTTAACTCATTTGGGACCCTTTTGGGTGTCATCCGAAAAGGTTCGCTTCTTCTACACCGTAGAATTTTCAAGGATGAAACCAGAGTTTGGTCAACATGGACTCAAAGTTCGGTTCTGGGAAATTTGAAAATATTAATCATGATGTGAACCAATTGAAATTTAAAACAGTTTTTAAAATACTCACCGGTTTTTCTTTTTGCAAAGGCAAAGCGTCCTATCGTCTGTCAAGGTGACGATTCCCATACCTTTTTTGATTTCGCAATTAAAAATTATTTTCTCACTCAGTTCAATAGAATCAATAGAACACAGTCAGTTCTATTGATTCATATGATTTCCGAAAGCATAAGTTTTACGTTTTACTGTGTACCTACCCCGCGTAAAGAAATATTTAAAAAAACATTTCAAATACTTCTCTGCAATCTTATTCAATAAACTACCAAATGAAATCCAATCGGAATCTAATATCCGTTATTTAAAAAAAAAACTTTGCATTTCATTTATTATTTATAATATTCATACAGAGGAAATATTTTAAATCAGTCAGGTTAATATCAAACTCGAACTAATATACAATTTTACTAAATAAACTCCTTAGCCAAAGTACCCTTTAATTTTCTTTTTTTTAACAACTCACTAAAATTGGAAATCTGTGAACTCATGGACGAGCTGTGGCTCCTTTGGAATGTATTTGCAATTGTTTTTTTTCTTTTAATTCTGTGCAAAATTTTGTGAATCTGTGCTTTTTAAATTTTGTAAATTTTTGTTTTTGTTAATAAATTGATTGATTGACTTAAAGCTTAAATTAAACTTCCAAACGTAAAATCGCTTTGGGTTGTAACAAATCTTTAAACATTTTAGGAATGTTTACTTGAATAATTAGGAAATCTTTTGGGTCATTACCCAACAAAATTCCCATCTCGGAAAGAGAGAGGACTCTGACCTCTGTAATTAGAAGAAAGAAAATAATAATGAAGAAAGAAAAAAAAGTTAAATAGTTAATTGCAATGAATACGAAAATAATTAAAACGTTCCTAACTCACCTAACATGAAACATGTACTTTCCTAGCTACTAAACCTTGAAATCTTGAAAACTCTTTTTATCCTGGCCGCCGACTGCTGTTCTTCAGTTTGCATCCGCCTGAAACATCCGGGAAATTTCCACTGTAATCATGACTTTGATGTGGGTTGGTGTGACTGCACTTTTATTGTTTCAAAAAGGTAATCGATATAGTTTTTAAAACTAACTAATTTATCGAGGTTTTTATAACTGACGAATGCATACAAATCTAGATGCTGTTTTAATAACTAATGTATTTGTATGAATCGATATTCAATTAAAAGGTTTTGGAGATACTATGTTGTTTTCAAAAAAACTTAGTAAAATTTTTTGAATGCTCAGTTTTACAAATCTTTGCATTTTTTTGTATTGGCTCTAGATATCCATGTAATACATAATTTTACAAAATACGTGCCACAAATACACTTTCAACGTGAAAACGTTTTTAAAAAAATTATAAGTTTTTTTTTTGCATAACATGAGAAAAATTGAGGAAAGCAACAAACAGGCAAGAAAAATTACAGTTAATGCAATCCAAGGCTGAAAATAAATGTGAAATTATTCTTCCATTTTTACCGGAGGAATATTAATTTTATATTTTGCTTACCTTAGCTTGGATTGAATTTTAATGAAACTTTCTATTGCTTCTTTATGCATTTTCCCTCATTTTAACACAGTTTTCTTATGTTGCTGTAAAAATACCAATATAATGTGTTGTTTCACATCTCAAAGCACTGACGAAGTTGATTCATTGATCCCCCTAAACCATTGGTTCCCAAACTATTTTGGTCGTGGAACCCCCAAATTTGTTGCAGATGATCACAGAACCCTGAATATTTTTTAATCAACGACTTTTCAAAATTTAGTATCTGATATTCGGCACTTTTCCAGACAATCACCTTTACCTTTTGGAAAAAATGTCAAAATGTTAGGGATTTTCCAAAAAGTATCAAGAAGATCCCCTTGTGGTGCGTGCGAGAGGGTCTGGGGGCCCTCCTCCTAAAAAAATTTTGAAATTCGGCTTGTAAAAGTACGGTTTTAACTTATTTTGAGATCCTTTTTGGGTCCAAGGGGGGCGGCACTGTCCATTCTTATTTTTTACAGCATTCATATTATTTTTTTTTGATGAAATAAAGTTTTTCACATGGTACCCCTAATTTTTTTCGTGGAACCCACTTTGGGAACCACTGCCCTAAACCATTTTATCATTTATTCTTTTATAAAAATTAATGCGCAAGAAAAATTCCTATTTACATTGATATATGCATGCAATTCCTTCTTTAACCCCAATATATCTTTTAATTTTTCATTTCAGTCATCAGTAGTGAAATTCGGAGATCACTTGGTGACTCTGAAGAAATGTATTGTGATGAAGAATGGTATCCTTTTGGTATGCCCTTAATTTTATTTAAAAGTTTCTCTGTGCATGTTAAAAAAATGCTATAATTGGATAGAGCATTGTGATAAATATATCTCTTTTCCTATAAATCAATTTGAAAATGCAGCCAAATTTTGTGCTCATTTTAAATTACATAACACGTTCCATAAAATAATAATTTTTAAAGGATATAGTTCCTTCAAAATACCATACAGTTTACTATTTTCATCATTGTGTTTTTTTTTCATGAACTAACCTAAAGAGAAATGATTTCCAAGAATTCAAGGATAATCTATTTTAACTAGCAGGTTAACACACAAAACATTTTTGTGTACCATTTTAGGGCTGTATTCTACTCGTCTATTTAGGCGAATTTACCAGGTGAAAAGTGTATTCTACTCGATTCTACAAGACCTTCTTCACGCCTCTTTCAGGTGAATTTGCCGACAGTGAGCTATGCAGGTTAACACACAAAACATTTTTGTGTACCATTTTAAGCAGTTGAAATTTAATGAGGCATACACATTTTTATTAGCCCTAACATGGCGGAATATTTTAAATTATATCAAGTAGAAACTTAATAACTTATTGAGAACTGCCATAAAAAGTAAGTGGATATTGCGATTTTTTTTCGTATAAAATGTGTTAAAAAGAGACATTAAAAAAATCTATATAACAAACTCTATGAACGCATGAAGGCAAAATAACTGCATCTTCTACTAAAGAAATATGAAGATATTTCTCTCGTCTTTAAGTAATATGTCCTAGATTCTCGTTGTATTTAGAATAGTCACTTGATATATCCCCATTTTTTTCCAACCTCTCTCATTGTCTATTGTTAATGCCGCATCATTGTAAAAATCATGATTCTACACGCCTGTTCAAAATACGAATAAATTAGCATTTAGCGTGTTTCTCCTTCAATTTATAGGTAATATGTGCTACAAACTTGGAGCACTTCGACCTGCAGGATATCTCACATTCGAGTTAGCAGACAAACGTTGCATAGAAAATGGAGGAAGACTCGTTTCAATACACTCCCAGGAAGAGCAAGGTGAGTATGGATGATATGAAAGATTATTTTTTCAGATAATCTAATGTAGAATTTTTAATACGTAAAACGAGGGCAACATTATTATTTTATTTGAAAAAATTTGCAGGTCCAAAAATTTTGGAAAACAAAATACATAACTGTAGTTCTGTACTCTTTAATTTCATTCAAGGTTTTCTATATTCGATAGTAACTAAATAATTCTTAGCATAACTTATTTTCCAATTATTCCATTTTTCATAAAAGAGGTTAGTTTAAGAATCATAAAAACAAGATAATATCAGTAATAGATTCTATAGGGTTCCTAAACGTTAATACCCATATCCCTTCTTGCAAAACTTTTTCCCAAAAATTCAAGCATAGAGAAAGAGATCAAAGGGGGCATAAAACAAGATGTTGCAATTATATTTCTCTATGGTTTACGGAGCTAAACACAGTATTACCAAAGAACTAGCTCACTTTCACTTGATAGAATTAATTTAATGTATCATTATTTATTTATTTTTTGGTATGATTTCTTTACTTATAAGTTAAACATGGGTAAAATGGAGTGAATAAATAGACGTTAATGTCAACTGTACAGTACATTACAAACTAAAATGTTATTGAAAAATATTTTTTGGGAGTAAACACAGAATTATCCTGATAAAACGAGCATTATAATTCCTTTCGGTATACACTGTAATAAAAATTCTGGCATTTTCCTGAAAAAACTGAGCAGCCAGGTTTCCCATTTTCCAAGGGTAATTAGCAATGTTCCTAGAAACGACTTGTTATTTTTCAGTAAAATTACTCAGAAAAAATGGTCAACCTAGCTGCCCAGGTTTTTCTAGGAAAGGGCCAAGATTTTATTCCTGTGTACGGTTCGGTTGTTAGATATTAATAAATCTGCAACTCCAATTATAGTTAAGGTATGTAGTAGGGTAGGTGGGGGTAAAAACCCGCACGAGGCAAAACCACGCACCGCGATTTTTAATTGTTAATGATCGATTCAAAAGTTGAAAACCAGGTGGTTGGTTTGTCTTACTGTGACCTATTGTTCTGCAAAAGTTCGTACCCCTAAGTCAGTCATGAGTTTAAAAAATGCTGTAAGTTTGTTTTTCATCATTTTGATGTAATTTTTCTGATCTTTTACTTAAAAATTACATAAAATAGGGCTTGAGGAGAAATACAAACAAATAGCCCAATGATAAGATAGCAATTCAACTTCAGTTTCATTTTGAAAGAATTGCCTCAACATGTCTCTAAAAATAATGAGGCTTGTTTTTCAAAATAAAGTAAAACGGGGCAAATCCACGCAGGTGTTTTGGGGCAAATCTACGCAGCTTAAAAAGCTATGGAATTCATCCCAAAAGGAAAATGGGACTACTTGATCTCTAGGGTTAATAAAGGTGTCCGAGATGCCAACCCTCTACCTGAAACCATCCTTTCTCCCTTTTGAAAGATATCTGGTCAATCTGAAATTAATTGCTACAACAGATTGACAATTTTCATTAAAACTGATCATATTTATATTTAATATTGTTGGTTGGATTAGAAATATTAAAACAATGTTAAGAGCATTATTTTTAGTGTTTTTATAATGAAAAATTCTGTTTATCACTGTTTATTTCATTTGGGCACCAAGATTTGCAAGTGCGGGTCTTTTCCCCATTTTGCGAGGCAAAGCCCCGCAAATTTTTTTTCTACTAAATTGTAAATTTCTTCTAAAATACCATCCATAGTTTAACCCTTCACTGCACGGTGTGCCGAATTCGGCACATACCAATAAAACTCCTCAATTTTCCCACATGTGTTAAATGTAAGTTATCTGAGTTTTGTGCCACATCTAGAACATACATATATATAATATTAACTACTCAGTGTGGATCTGGATGGCAGCTTCTCACTGATAATTAGGTTTTTATGTCTCCAAAACAGTTGCATCCATTTTGTATGCAATCAAAGATTTTGATGGATCTTTTTTTACCAGTAAATCTTGAAAATATCGCTTGGTAAATTAAGTGACATTTATGTACACAACATATACTTCTTATTTAAATTGATCTTTCGTAAAAGCAATTATTACACCAGCTGTAAATCATGTTTTTAGGTTTGTGCCATATCATAAAAAACCCCTATATCTTAATGAAAAATTAAGTCTGGAATTTTTTAAATATTTTTCCTGTATTCGTGGATGTTAGAAGATATTAAATTATTTTTTTCAAAAGAAACAAAAAAATCGTGCAGTGAAGGGTTAAACTTGGATTGGTTTTGTAGGTAGGATCTCAATCTAACATCTCCAATTGAAATTTCGGGATTATCTACCCCCTTTCGACGACAATGTTAAAAATACTGAAAATTGCGTGGCTTTGCCCCCACCTACCCTACTACATTTTTTCCAAATAAAAAGAAACTCAGTTGGAACTTTTCCTTTTCTCAGACTTCTTGATTACCTTTCTGCTATTCAAAGCTAGAAGCAATATATGGATCGGACTACACGATATGGCGAGTGAAACCAAATTCACTTGGATGGATGGAACAGATTTGACTTACACGAACTGGGAGCCTGGAGAACCAACGGGATCTGTAGGCCAGGTTTATGAGGTAGAGTATAGCTTCAGTAATTCAACATCATTCAGCGTCCAGCCTTTTAGTGGCCTACTCTCTACTGAATCCAGTGGTATTATGAGTAGAGAAGATCTTTTACTTCTTGTTTTAAATTTCCTGAATTTCTCATAATTTTTAAAAAAGATTTGTAAGTCATTGGAAATTTTCATTATGGTTATAAATAATTCATCAAATTAGAGCCTATTATTTCAAAGCATACCTGTTTGTGTTTAGTATCAAAAGCGACAAGCAGGTTTTGAAAATTTAACTGAAAAACAAGATGAATCGAAACACTTCTGGGGAGGGTTATTTAAATCTGGATTACAGGATCGGGGCAGAAATTGCGTTATTCTACATGTCACTTTGCTTCTATTAACACCTACAGTCAATGCCAATATAATAAGGAACATGAGGAAGCGTCGACCACCTTTTCAAAAAACGAATTTAATTTTTTGAAATTTTCTAATTTCAAATGATTTTTCTTTATTTCTTTTTAATACAAGATTTTCTTTATAATATAATATCTAATATAATGATTTTCTTTATTTCTTTTGATGATCCGATCCACAGTAAGCGTGTATCGGAAAATAGCACTTAAAATCATTTATAAAATCAAATCAACCGTTTATGATAAAGGAACCGTTTCAATTTATTTCCAAGGTTTGCTTTTAAAATATTTCCAAAATATTGATTAGGAAAAGAAAAGGGGGGATACTTGAGGGAGTACCTAGGTAGGTTAGACCTTCCAAACTCCAGTATAACCAGCCTCACTGGGTGATCCCATGAGAAGAGCTGTTACTGAAAGTGTAGTCAATTGAGGCAAAGCCTCTTGTTTCCATCAGAAAGCCCGGAGAGATGAAGGGTGTGTTGGCTTTGCTCAGCCCAGGAACAGAGCTCGAGCCTAATACTACCTTCACACATGAAAAGTTAATCTAATTTAACTTAAGAGAGAAGTTAAGATAGATTAACTTAATCTGTCTTATTTTTAAGTGTTCCCACTACAACTATCTCAAACCATATGGTGCTATGAGTAAAAAATGGCGGCCGTCCAAGAGCTCGTCTCTGAGCCTAAAAAACTCCACTCCAAACTTTTTTACTTTGGACTTATACTTGCAGATAATACCAATTTTTCTTCTTGTGTTGTCCAGTTTGTTTATCGAAATATATTAAATTTCAAAATATATTTAATTTAATAACGATTGTGCCAATGTAATATCAAATAAAAAAGGTTTTCTTTTTAGTAGATGGCACAACGGTAACTTAAACTAGTTTAAAGACTTAGGAGAGTTTGGGGAACTAAATTAAAGTTAAGACAGTTTATATTCTCTAAACTAGTTTAAATCTAAGACAGTTTGTTCACACATACTTTTCTTAAACTAGATTAGCACTTGTGTGAACGTAGTATTAGAAGTTAAGTAGAAGTTAAGATAGTTTATCTTCGCTAAACTAGTTTAAATCTAAGACAGATTGTTTACACATACATTACTTAAACTAGATCAGTATTTAACATTACCCAGCCAAAAAAATCAGCAAAATTTCTTCAAAAAAGTGAAAGGAATTTGGACACTTTGTCTGCAGTTTTTATTATGGAATCTGCAGTTTTCTTTAGAAACTATGTGGTTTTTTATAAATTTGCTGTGTAAAAAACTGCAGACTTACCTTCTGAAGTCCTATTACTACAAAATAACTACAGACTTCTTAGAGAAAACTGCACTTTTGACGACTTTTTGAAGGAATTTTGGACATGGATTTTTGCTGGGTAGCTTTTTATGTGTGAACGTAGTAGTATAAGGGGTAGCAGCAAATTGCACTGCCATTACTCCACTGGGATTCTTTATTAGGGAATTTTCAACAAAAGTGTAATGTACAAAATAATCCCGTTCACCCCGTTTTGTGGTAGTATGAAAGTATTAGTTTTATATGAGTCATGAAGGTTTTTAGCCAATTATATAAATAATATGGTTTTATTTTTATTGTTCCTGATAAAGAAACTTTTAGATGAAAATATGAACATTTCTATTTCAAAAGTGTTAAAACTGGAACTAACCTATTTTCATAAACATTCATACCAAATTATAAAAGCATAAAGAATGTAATGAAACACAAATGCAATCTATAATCTATGAAAATTGATAACGGTAAATAAGAAAACCTAATCCATCTACATAATTTTTACACGAAGAAAAAATGACAAACTGAAACCTGTGGTTGATGGCTTTGTTAATTTTTATAGAGAGAATACTTTTTATTTTAAAACTACGTTAAAATGAATTCTTTCTTTTGTAGGAAGATTGTACTGTGATGAATTTCCAATCTAGACAGACTGATCGTGTATCTGGAAGATGGAATGATGAACAATGTGGTCAAGATAAGCAGTACATTTGCAAGAAAGAGAAATGTGAGTACAATTCAAATATTTTTAAAAAGTCTGATCAAGTTAAATAGGGTATGCTCTAACATGATTTCTTTTAATTTGTTGTAAAGATAGTTATTAGAGAAATTGTAATAAAACCCGGAAGTATATATTCACTCTTAAAATGACAGTTTCAAAACTGAGTAAAAATTACTCACATTTGAGTATGGCACTAAGGTACGTCGAACCGCACTTATTTCAGAGGACCAAATCGTAATAGTGCGGAAAACTTGCCTACCCATAACAGTAACTTGTGTGTGAAATTTTAGCCCAATCAAATAATATCTTCTGTTCTGTTTTTTGGCCTAAAGTTTTGACTTTTTACCAAACATTTGCTATTTTGTAGTATTTCTTACGGTTATGTGGCCTTCTGATGCTCTTTTCAGAAGGTGTGTTAGGGGTCTAGGGTGATTGTTCCGTGAACCCCATCCTCATACCTCCCTTTTCCCCAACGGGAGCTGGGGTTTTGAGGGCGAGCGCGCTGCTAGTAATGTTGGCTTTCCCTCCAAACGCCAACCCTAAACCCTCCTCCGTTGCCCGTTTTGTGCATCAGAACCTCACGCAACCAAATTTTTTTCATCAAAGTGACCCAGAAACTACCACTGAGTGGTATCTTTCCATCAAGTTCCCTGTATTTATTATTATTTTTAAATTTTTCATTTACTTTAATTCAAAACTTGCAAACAAGTATTTTTTTACAATCAAAGCTTTTACAAACTGGAAATTGCCCTATGGGGATGCAGTGCGTCTAAACTAGTGCTATTTTACAGTCGGATTTCATCTTAGGCAGCTCTTTCATTTATTTAACGGTGGCTCATATTTCTATGATAACCAAAATGCATATTAATGTGGCTAGATGGCGGAAAGAATGTATAACCCCCACTCGAAAATCGTAAAACGTGATTTTTGAATGGCCCATTCCCTGAAAAACCAATCTGATAAATTTAGGACTAAAATTATTATACTATCTGTTTAGCTGTAGCAGTATCCCCACTGTCCCCTTGTATGTTTCGAAAATATAGGGGTATGCGAAGGGAAAAGTATATACTACGCACTTTGAAAGTAAGTGGGAGTACTTTATGATCATACACCATGTAATTTCAGAGTGATATCTTGATCACTACATGCGGATTGGCAAAAGAGAAGAGATAAAATCAAGAAACTTACTTCATCGATTACTATTTCTAGAAATTCCAACTTTATTTTATCTAGACTAGATACACAGGTATCGGCCTCAACACCGACGGAAGGTCTGGGTCCGACCCCGTTTGTCCCATGTACTTACTCCTTACTGGGTATGTTCCACTATGATTCAATATCATATTTCAGAAATTCATTAAAGACGGTTTGCAGCATTTCTTTTATTCTGTCATACGCACAAGGTATTTACCTCTTCAGTTTCGGGAAATTCTCGACAAATGCATTAGAAATTCATTTTTTGCATTACCAGAAAATATCTTGCTTAGCATGATGGATAATCAGATGATATCATAGAGAAAATGCGCATAAAAATTTTGTCAAGCAATTGGTTGAAAGTGGTCACAACTTAGGCATAATTTTAATTCTTTTCTTAGTTACAATTTCAAAGCGACACGCTGAAATGATATTACATGGACAGTGCTCAGATTACAGTTTCACCAGTTCTTAGGAACTGAATCATGAGGACAATGAGACAGGGACAATGCTCACACAGGACAGTGTGAAGTGGGAGTTCTTGAAGTTACCACTACACACCGTCATCGTCAGTGGAGAAAAAAAGTACAGTTTCTAGAGCTTCCAGCAAGGTGTGTGTTGCCACGGGCATAATCAAGAAATAAATGGGGACATATTTCCCTATTTAAAAACAGAAAACACTAGAAATTTACTCAAATTCTTCTTGAATTATAAATATTCTTCTCCGGAATTTTATTTTGACTTTATACCATAGAGTGGTGATTCTGCTCAGAACGACTCCGTCAGATTATCTCTTAAATAAATTAAAGAGCTGCCTAAAACAAAATCCGACTGTAAAATAGCACTAGTTTAGACGCACTGCATCACCATAGACTTCCTTATGGAAATTCCCAGTTTGTAAAAGCTTTGATTGTAAAAAAAATACTTGTTCGCAAGATTTGAATTAAAGTAAATGAAAAATTTAAAAATAATAATAAATACAGGGAACTTGATGGAAAGATACCACTCAGTGGTAGTTTCTGGGTCACTTTGATGAAAACAATTTGGTTGCGTGAGATTCTGATGCACAAAACGGGCAACGGAGGAGGGTTTAGGGTTGGCGTTTGGAGGGAAAGCCACCATTACTTGCAGCGCGCTCGCCCTCAAAACCCCAGCTCCCGTTGGGGAAAAGGGAGGTATGAGGATGGGGTTCACGGAACAATCACCCTAGACCCCTAAAACACCTTCTGAAAAAAATCTGAGCATCAGAAGGCCACATAACCGTAAGAAATACTACAAAATAGCAAATTTTTCGTAAAAAGTCAAAACTTTAGGCCAAAAAACAGAACAGAAGATATTGTTTGATCGGGCTAAAATTTCACACACAAGTTACTGTTATGGGTAGGCAAGTTTTCCGCACTATTACGATTTGGTCCTCTGAAATAAGTGCGGTTCGACGTACCTTAGTATGGCACACACTCAAACTGACTCCGATTCAAATTTACTCAAATTTGAAAACATGCATATACTCATTTCTGAAAATGTGCAGCAGCTCAAAAATAATACACCATGCGCCTACTTTTGAGTTATAGTGCAAGGCATTACCATGAATCGGAGTGAGACGAGTATGACAATGACGTGCTAAATAGTTTTACGAATTGGGTGTGATATCGCAAGTTGTGTTACGCGCTACCACACCAAAAATTGAATCACTTCAAACAGTTTCTCTAATACTTATAATTTTCGAACATAAGTTAAAAATAAGTATAATTTGAGTGGTGGCCATTGAATTGCTTGAAATTGAGTATGTCTAGTGTGTCAAAATTGAAAGCATTGGGTCGTCATATTTAAAACAAAAAGTTTCACACCAAAATGAAAACATCCACTTTCTCAAATTTGAAACTGTCATTTCTCTCAATAAATCAAGTATACATGTTTTGGCATATGGTTGTGTCCAGAATTCCAGATGTGTTGAACGAGAACTTTCTGACAATTAAGAAAGCGGTAGGGAAAATGATTTAAAAGTAAGTGTATTTTTTATATTTGTTTTAGAGGGTTGTAAAAGAAATGGTAGTAAAACCAGATAATCAAATTTTTAATATTATTTTCTTGCTTTTTTAACGTGTAATGATTCTCAACTTATTCCAGCCAATTTAGAAAAACCCCAAGACCCCCGTTTCTGCCCTGAGTCGGAAGGGGGTGGTTGGCGTCACGAAAACTCTTGTTTCTACCTCGTGGAAGACCCTCAAAGATGGTCTGATGCAGAGGAGTACTGCATCAACACCCACAAAGGACACCTGGCAACGATTCTTAACTTCACAACCAATAGTTATCTCCAATACGTATTTAAGGGAAAATTCCAAAAAGCCTGGTTGGGAATCAAGATTAATGTAGTAAGTATTTCGCACATGTATTTCGTGTTTTTCTAAATAGTCCAACTAAAGTAAACCTCAATCTATAAAAGTTGGAACAAAGTTAATTTTTCTGAGCATACAGGATGTACCTGAAATAATGCAGCAAATTCAAAGGGATGGTAGGACTTATAGAGACAAACGAAAACTGCAAAGGAACGTTGGATCGCATATCACGTTTTAAAAATTAAAATTTCAAAAACGCTTCTGCAGATATGATGAAGGAAACGTGGAAACCCTTCAGAATTTCTTATATGGGGACAATATAAATCTTAATTTTATATTAGGAGGATTGTAAGCGTTGCCATCTGATTTCCAAGAAACTCTCTTCATTTACCAGCGCGCTACATTGTCCTTTCTGTATTGCTGTTATTTTATGTATAGACAATAACGTCCTTGACTGGCACTTTGAACAATGGAGAATTGCAGCATCTCTTAAAATTCTAAATATTCAATTTTAATTTATTAAAAATTCTCTCCTGATTCCAAATATACGCTTGTCTTTTCCCAACAACTTTATTTAAGGTAATTATGACATATTTTAACACAGAAAGCTCCTAACAATGTAACTTCACATGTGTCTCTTGGAAATGTGGGAAACACCGTTTTTATCGAAACACTAGGCTGTAAAAAAACTAGAGCTCAGTCTTTTCAGTCTTTCAAAGCGGTAGTATAACAACAAGCGGGAGAAAGACACATTTAACGTCACAAGCTGTTTCAGCTCAGACAGAAAATAGCTATTTTTAATTGAAAATAACTTAAAATTTAGGGCTGTGAAAGGTAAATTAAAATGTTTTTGGAGGTTTTAAGCCATTCTGAACCCATTAAGATTTAAAAAAATTACAGCAATTATCCATTGTTGTTACAATTTTCTAATTATGATTCTAAGGAGATGTTTTACAGCCCATCTAGGGGATAAATTTTAACGCTGTTGTTTTTCTAATGCTTTTTTTCGTCTTACTTTGATGTAACATTGGCCGACGGACTTACGACTAATAAACGCCATATACTATCCCAAAGTTCAATTTTGGTGTTTGTTCGTCTTGAAGAATTCTATCCTCCCTATAAGTTCATTGAAAAATGTTTGATGGGCACCCTGCATACTTCTTTCATGCATGTTTCGAAACCATCAATGGATTCTCCAAATTAGAACAAGGCATTATAATTGGCCTAATATCGATATTTTTAAACAAACGGAAGCAAACTTGCTTGCCCAACTCACTTGATATGAGTTTGAGCTTTATATTAGAAAAAAGGTCCAAATAACCTCGTCTACCATATATTCTACTGTACTTAACTTTGATTTCAATGTTTTCCAATCTTTGATTTAAATGAAACGAATGACTGTTTTGAAATTTCAGGAGGTGTTCCAGCAAAGGTGGATTTCTGGGTGGTTCGTTTCGTACCAAAAATGGTATGAAAAGGATCCTATCGAATGCATAGCTTTAAACTCTGGGGGAAGTTGGAGCTCAGTAACGTGCAGCAGAAAGCTTCCTTTCATTTGTGAAGTTTCTTCCGGTATGATAAACATTAATATCCCAGCTTAAGAGGGAATTAATTTAAATAAATTAGGTTTATGGGTTTACTTTTAAAGTAACAACTAAGTAAAGTAACCTAACTTCAGCCATCTAATATCACTAGTATAACAGGGAAGTCCGTGGAATACATATTTGGGCTATCAAACCTTTGCTTGTGAATCTCTAGTAGACCTCAAACACTTTATTGGTTTCTTAACAGTTTCTCCCCCGGTTATGACTCCTGGAAAAGGTGTGTGCCCTCCAAAACCTGAAAACTGGAGAGACCTTGGTGGAGAAAAATGCTACTTTTTTGAAACCTCGAAGACTCTATCGTGGAATGAGGCAAACTTCGAGTGCTTCCGCAGGGGTGAGTTAAATAGTTCATTAAATTTGAAGTGTCTACTATAGGGTGTATCGAACAAAACTTTTTTCGATTTTGATGACGCATTAGTACGGAAAAGTTGTCTAAGGTGCCAGAGAGTACCTGTGAATTTTTTCAGAATTTTTGGATAATTTCTTAGGGTGCCACATTGGACATTGGCCCCGAAGTTCCCCATGTTAATCCTATGAGGCGTGCAACCAAAAAGGCCGAAAATCGGTTTTCCGCCCCTCATTTCTACCCTAATCACACGACGAATGTCTTGTCTCGAGTTAGGGACTCTGTATGATATATGCTACCCGAAAAAACTTGAATAATAACTTAAATCTTTATATTATGTTGATTGTGGGCTCTGATTTGAACGAGGAAATACGCGATCTTCGACGAAATTTGAGTATTCAAAAAACGTAATATAGATATTTAGGCTATTATTCAAGCTTTTTCGGGTAGCAAACATCATATAGAGTCCATAACTCAAGGGAAGACATTCCTCGGTTGATTAGGGCAGAAATGAGGGGCGAAAAACGAATTTTCGGCCTTTTTGGCTGCGCGCCTCATAGGATTAACATGGGGATTCAGGGCCAATGTGGCACCTTAAGAAATTATCCAAAAGTTCTGAAAAAATTCACAGGTACTCTCTGGCACCTTAGACAAATTTTCCGCACTAATGCGTCATCAAAATCGAAAAAAAAGTTTTTTCGATACACCCTAGTCTACAATAATTCCATGATACTTCCTCAGTAATAATAAAATTTTTCTGATGAGAGGTTTTGTGGTCTCTTGAGATTTTTCTGATGTGAAGTTTAAAAGAACTTTTTTTAAGTAATAGCTTTTTATTCAAATGTGATAGGAAAGAAAAATAAGTTTTTTCAACAAATATTCATTATTTTGCTGCAATACACTCCATTTGAATTCTCCCACATTTGAACCCATCCCACTTGTGACCAAGATAAAACTTCATAGAAAATTGTTCAACTTCCTCAAAACTTTATAATGAAATACTTCTGCAGTTATAAAAGGCGTTCCTTTTTTATTAGGACTTTGCCAAGCAACATTAATCAGTTGATTAAAACACCTTGACTTTTCTTTTTTATTTTCTATATGGCTAAGAATGCAGATAAAAGTAAACGATAAAATATCACCTTAGTTTCCACATACCTAGTGTTCTTTTATCTCTAATTTTAGAAAGTTTCTCTACAATACGAGAAAACACGAGTTTAAGGATTTTTTTAGTTATGTATTATATGAGTTAGGAATTGAAGTTATCCAAATTTCAAACATGTTAAAATGGAGTTATTTAACATAGAGTAAAATTTTCTTACTAGACCTACCAATACTCCTAAAAGTAAACTAAGAAAAACAAATAAAATCAATCAATTAAATTCCTTAAAAAACTAATCCCACTTTCATTTATATGAAGTTTTCTACCCGTTGCAACAGGAGGTAATCTGGCAAGCATTCATTCTGAAGGAGAGAATGCAGTTCTCATAAACTTTGTGAAATATCCAGAAACGGAGCTACACATTGGTCTTCATCGCAGTATCGCAAATGGTATGGCCTTGTATGTATAACATTTAGCAAAATTCAATTTGTTACAAAGATTTTTTAATGTTTGCATTTGGCATCCCAAATATACGAGTGAAGATAAATACTTTTCTTCTTTGTAGATGAGAAATTTGCTTGGTCTGACGGCTCTCCGATGGATTTTGAGAATTGGTCGATCAAAGAACCCAGTCATCTGACAGAGCAGTGCGGAGAAGTGTATTCGGGTTCTTTGAAGTGGAATGACATGCCGTGTGGCTCAAAGAGAGGTTTCATATGCGCTACCAACAAAAGTGAGAATATTTAATATACATTATGCCTACAATAAATACCATAAAACACTAAAGTTGATGTTAGTGAATGTTAATTTCAATTTAAATTTTAAGGGAATTAAAAGTCTTACAATTATAAGAGGTCGAGGTCGTGCCATCTGGTGGAACCTCAACTTTTAGTTTAGAGAGTGAAGCTCACATTTTAACACACTACTAAAATAGGAGACTTCGGTGTACCTAGAGTAGGGTGGAGCGAAAAAACCTTTTTTTCGAAATCGGTCAACGGCTAGTGCTCAAAGTTTGTGGCTGGGGGTCCTTATAACCCACAAAAAATTTCAGTTCGATAGGACAATATCTTCAGTCTGCGCTTTTCGCTCAAAGTTTCAGGTTTTTACTAAAAAACATCAAAAATACGAAAATTTTCCAGAATGTTTCTAGATGCTCCAAAATAGTTTTTATGGTAAATAATTACGTATATTGCTATTATGTAGCTTAATAATGGCGATTGAGTGTGTTTGATTAAAGCGAAATGGTTTTATAAAATCGGCGAAATTATCCAAAAGTAAAGCATTTGGTACGGATTTCGGGAGAACCATAGCCCGTTGTAGTAAATCGATCACAACGATTTAAATCACCGAAAACAATGATATAAAAGGAAAATAATTAACTTCCAGCTCTTAAGTTCATCGAAAAATCCACAAGAAGGTGGCTACATCGAGTGCCGCGCGTCGATCGCCCCACGTAATGTCTGACTACGCTCAGTGCAGTTCGGCGCGTTTTTAAGTTTTGGAATTCCGCTTTTGTGTCAAATTTAGGTAGTATCTTTCTGTCTACCAATCCAGCCTTTATATTTATCCATTTTGGAAGTCGTAACCGCTTACAACAATAGATGCAGCTTGCAGCAGATCCATCCAATGAACATTTTCCGGTCTGTTCTATATGGTCTTTTAAAAAATCTTGCTCCCATTCCGTTTGCAGGTATACTGTAGCTATAATACTCTTGCAGGAAGAAATATGAAAAGGGGTTCTTGATCTTTCGAGGAAAATATTCATTTGTACTTCGAATACCAGTGAGATATTTTTTTTAAATTTATTGTACGATTTATTCAAATTTTTCACTAATACTTTCTGAGATGACAAGATCTTTCAATCTTTTTAGTGATACTGTTGGTATCGATCGAGGCTTTAGTAGAAATACTTACTGTCCGGTTTGACACAATATTAGCAATGTCTTTTGAAGAAGGGTTTTTGACATTGAGAGAGCTATTTTTTACGCTTTAAAATAATTTAAAAAAAAACGGATTAACACTTAAAAGAGTAGACAACTTACTTTCATTTAAATTTTCCGACTCTCCCAAGATATCAAATGTTCCTGAATTCGAGGCAAATTGTTTTACTGCAAAGGGGATCCGGTGTCGCTTGCGGTGAGGGGGATCAGCTATCGCAATTCAAAGGAGCGCCATCGCCGCGCCCGAGGCATCCGAGGAGGACCACCCCTGGCGGTGGTCCTGACCTATTGACCTCCTCCCCTTTCTCTTCCGGGGTGACGGGTGAAAAAACTTCGATTCGGACAATATTTGTGTAACATGAATTCATGAATAGAAAATACATTTCCCTCACACATGGCATATTATCCCTTTATTAATGGATAAGAGAAAGAAACATGTTTTTGCGTAATTGATTTAAATTTCAATTTCGACGGTGCCATTTCATTCGACGGTGCCAAACCAAGAGCAAGAAGTTAATTATTTTCCTTTTATATCATTGTTTTCGGCGATTTAAGTAGTCGTGATCGATTTACTACAGCGGGCTATGGTTCTCCCGAAATCCGTATCAATGCTTTACTTTTGGATAATTTCGCCGATTTTATAAAACCATTTCGCTTTAATCAAACACACTCAATCTCTATTACTAAGCTACATACTAGCAATATACGTAATTATTTACCATAAAAACTATTTTGGAGCATCTAGAAACATTCTGGGAAATTTTCGTATTTTTGATGTTTTTTAGTAAAAACCTGAAACTTTGAGCGAAAAGCGCAGACTGAAGATATTGTCCTATCGAACTGAAATTTTTTGTGGGTTATAAGGACCCCCAGCCACAAACTTTGAGCACTAGCCGTTGACCGATTTCGAAAAAAAGGTTTTTTCGCTCCACCCTAACCTAGAGCCACACCATTTTTTTAAATAATATTTAATTCAATTTTCCCCTCAAAGGAACTCCCTCAAATGATGTCATTTGGTGCTAAATTGATATTATAAATTATAAAAACCATTGAAATAAGAATAATGAAGTCTTCCACTGAGCTTTTAACCCATTAATGCCCAACTTTTTATTTTTCTTAAATATTTGGTAAAAACATAGTAAATAGCCCCAAAACAAGTGGAAAAATAGTGAAAAAAATTCCAGGTTAAAATTTTAATTTCTACACCAAAATTAAAAAACGTCCCTAAAAAGGGACGTCAGGCACGAATGCCCCCGTGGTTTTTCCTATACTTAACGCATGGTAGAAAACTGTTTTAAAGCCTCAAAAACGACTTCTACCTTTTCAAGTGCAGAAAAAGTGATCGAAACCATACTGTAACATGAATATGAACAAAAAATATTAATTATTTATCCAATTAACTATAAAATTAACCTTAATTAACGTAATTTGAGTATTTTTTATGCTCTGAAACACGTTTTTTTCTCCCAAATCTATGTTAATTTCAAATTAATTAAGATTTTTAATTGAAAAAGGCATTGTTTGTTTATATGTTACCTAATATTAAGTAATAATTACTTTTACACACCTCAAATCCATCAGAATATCTCAATTTGAGAAGTTTAAGTCGTTCAAATGCCCATACTTTTTTCATTTTATTTAATTTTATTGTGCGGAACACAAATTTCTCCCCAAAAATCAAGCATTAGTGGGATGTGCATTAGCAAGCCACATGATATAGATTAACCTGCAGTATAAAACACAATGATTAGCGACATCTAATTAGAAAAAAAGCCGAAAATGTATCACAAAAGTGACTTTTTTGGCAATTTGAGTGTAAAAAAGTCATTATAACTAATAATTATTAAATTTTAATTAAAATATAACCGGAATATATTTGCATAAGTAATAAATATAGTAAAATAATTAATTTATTCCTTTTAATTAATACAAATTAATTAATTCCTTATGATTTAAGACTTTTTATTCCATTAATTTAGCAGAAATAACAGTATTTTCAAAAAAAAATAAACAAAAATAATGAATTTATTAGCTAAAATGAAAGTAATTTTATAAATATCAGTTATTTAATTCATTTCATAAGAATCGAACGCGTTTTTATAAAATAAATAAGGAAACACTAGCATTTCACTATGGGGAAAACCACGGGGGCATTCGTGCCTGACGTCCCTTTTTAGGGACGCTTTTCGAGGGTCCAAAATAAGGTCAAGATAAAATATTTTGGAAAAATAAAAAAACACCCCAACTGATTTAATGTATAAACAGTAATATATATCGGCATTGAAAATTTTTTAAAATAAGGACTAGGATTTTTTAGCTTTTTCTTTTAAAATTTTTAAAAAAGCACTTTTCTGAAAAATTCTATCTTCCAACTTTAAAAAAAGTAAAAAAAAATTAAAATTCTGCTTTCTTCTTGTGTTCTTTATGTTCTATGAAGATCAGAGATACATGAGTGCAAATTTTGATTCAAAGGAACAATTTTTGTAGAAATAGTAGGATTTTTAAAAAACGTCCCTAAAAAGGGACGTCAGGCAGTAATGGGTTAATGTAAAAAGTGATTTTCTTCAAAATTTCTCTTTTCCAACTGATCAAACCCAACATTTATATTAAAAAAGAGGGTTGTTGTACTTTTTTAGATACCAAACATTGAAACTTTTATAGGGGTTTCATTTTTAATCAGTAGAATTAAATTTTAAACCGCACAGATCAGAAATGACATGGATATTTCCTATACGAGACGTTAAATTCGATTTTATTTTTTTAAGTTTGGAAAATTTCTTCCTTTTAACGTATTAGGGGAAAATTTTAATTAAAAACTTCTTTCTTTAACATTTCAACCAAGATTCACAAGCATTAACTATTTTCCTAACTTTGAAAAAAGAAAATCAAATTTCACATCTGGTATAGGAAATACCATGTCATTTCCGATCTGTGTGGTTTAAAATTTAATTCTACTTATTAAAAATGAAACCATTGTAAAGGTTTCAATGTTTGGTATCTAAAAAAGTACAACAACCCTCTTTTTTAATATAAATGTTTGGTTTGATCAGTTGGAAAAGAGAAATTTTGAAGAAAATCACTTTTTACATTAAAAGCTCAGTGGAAGACTTCATTATTCTTATTTCAATGGTTTTTATAATTTATAATATTAATTTAGCACCAAATGACATCATTTGAGGGAGTTCCTTCGAAGAAATTCAAATTTAATTCATTTCGTCCACCGGTAGTGCATTATAAGCTTTGGCGAGTACAACGTCCCTAAGTAGTACGTTTTAATCTTAAATTATAGGGGCTATAGGGTGCAGTTAATACACATAAATAAATATATTCCATCTAAATAAGTCCTAAATGACACATCTGAACCAGTTTTATCGCAGTATCAATCTTAAAATATAATTTTTAAAAATTCTGAAAATTGGTAATTTTTTCCACTTTTTTCAAATTTTGGGGCTCTACAGGCAAACCCTAGAGTTAACTTAGGGGGATGAAACTTAACACACTATCTTTTGGGACCAAAAGGAATGGGAAAAGCCCTGGGGAGCGAGGTTTTTCGAAAAAAAGTTTTTTTTGAGACACCCTAAAGATCATGCCAATGAACACAATTTTTTGAATAAGCTAGGTACTACTATCTTATGGCTGGAATGACAAAAATTTAAAGTGAAGTTAAGGTATAAAAAATTGAGCTGTCCCGTTCATCCCCTGTCCCATTCATCCCCGCTCTCCCCTACTTAGGGCTATTTTTGAAAACATTTTTATGCTTCAATACATTTCTTATAGTATAAGTATAAATAATCAACATTAGTATTTAATCTCTCTATTCTAAAAAAAGTTTTTAGTGAACGGTTTCCAGAGAAAGGCTTTTTAATTACTGAACCGAATGACACATACATGGTATCAAAATGTCCGGATTCTTTCCGGATATCCGAGTATAAGCCCTTCGATTTTTCAAAAAAATTCTCAATTTTAAAATATTTCCTTTTTTTTAGATAACGGATAAGGTCGCAGTTACAAAGCAAGTACTTTCAATCAAGTTATTATGCATCCAATCACAACGACCGATTGACGCTATATTTTAAGATGAAACAGGTTTTTTCACCTTTTAAAAAAAGTACTTTCTTGATGAAATATCACTCAAAGACTGATAAAAACATATTCTAAAAACTTACATGAACGCCATTTTATACTAAAATTTCACACTTTTTGTCCAATATTTATAATTTTTAGTCTGATTTTATCGAAATTAATTGTAAATATAGAGTGATGTTTTGTCTCTTATCATTTTCAATTGCTGAAAACGGTATTGTTTAACAAGTCTCGGTTTAAAAAAATATGAATGATAAACACTAGGCATATTATACTAACGAGTTACTTTAAAATAATGGTTTTTGTTTTATCCGAATTACAATTACAATTAGTTATTCTTATGATCATAGATTAAAAATAATTAAAATGAATATTTTTAAAAACATTTCATTTAAATTTTTGATCGTTAATTTTTTATTAAAGTTCGAGTTAATATATATTCAAACTTTTAAGGGAAATTTATTCATGGAGGGGATTTGGTGAAGTATTTTTGGAAAGTTGGTTGACGTTTTTTCTGTAGATTGTTTAAAAGTTTTATAAAGTGTATCAAGTTCAGCGAGTTGGAATTTTTAGGAATTGCGAAGCAATTCCAAAAGGTCCTGCGTCAGCAGTTTACGGGGGTTGGTGAGCGATAGCGAGCAGGGGGCGGTAGCTCCCTAGTAATCTAAATAATAAGTAAACAGTTTGAGGATGTGTGCATATCAGTTTTGATAACTTAAAACAAGTTTTGAGATTTAGTTTTAGGGCTATGAAAATATGTGGCCCAAAGTACACCTAACTCCCCTACTATTTTATTTTTACATAAACAAATCTTTTAGAGATAAATTTTAAAAAAATATTGCTTTAATAACTAACTTCCCTGAAAGCTTATGAAAATTTATTTCAATGATGTGATGTTAATTTTGAAACCAATTTATTGTGACATTTTCAATATTTATGTGTTTTATTAGTTATATTATTCTTAACTTTATAGTTGCAAGAAATGAAACAAAACTTCAAGAAAAGACTCCAGAGGAAGAAAAATGCCAAAGTAAGTTACATTAGGGAGTACGTGTATGGGGACACTTGGGATGGACTATCCCTGATATGCCACTGAAATTTCTGACACAAATCCATTTGTATTAAATTTAATGTTTTTACCGTCCTACTCAACCGGAAATAAAGGTTTCGAACATTTTTATGATTCCAGGAAGAAATCTTTGATTGTCAGTTCTAATCATTGAGATATTTCAAAATATGTTGTATTACAACTCAAGTATTTCAACTCTGGTTTCCTTTTTAATAATTTTATAGTCTTAAATGATGATTTTTATATCATTGTGCATATTTATATTCATGACTGATTCGTGCAATCGAGGTAAAAGCCCGATTTTCATTCGTTCATTTTTACATGAAATTTCTATATTAATCGAAATTTTGACGGCAATCCGGAGGCAAAAAGATTTATCATAATGGAATAATATTTCACACATGTTAGTTTGAGACCCTTTAGCACCTTTTTGTCGTTGTGCCCCTGGGAAAATGTAAAAAAATATTTTTGACCCACCCTAATATACAGGGTGTTTCAAAAGTCTCTTTCCCGGCTTTTATTTGGAGCTGATTTCTATTGATTTAATTGGAACTGATTTTATTTCTTAACCTATCAGTTTTTGTTCTATTATTAAAATTTTATAAAAGAGAAACCACCTCTCGGAGATGTCTCAATACAGAATTAAAAATAAATAAATTCGGAATGATAGGTAGCTGCTTATACCGAAAAGGATAGTGGGGAGAGTCGGAAAAAACCGGGTAGGTTGACAAAACAGGGATTTGGGCTTTATTCATTGATTTGGAGTGATATCTAGCGAAAATGCAAGAGTAATTTCCAGGCATGAACCCGGCCAACTTCCAGTGAGCGGAAGTTATATAAACCAACACCTTTTTCAGAGGGAATCTTTTTAAAGTTTCATGAGAAAAGCTCACACCATTTTAGCGTCTGTAATATTGCGCCACCAATCTTAAACACCATGGATTAACTCTCAGAAAGTTCAGAAAATGATACCTGATAAATTATTTTTTATTTTTAAAGTTCATATTGGTGCCTATGTTGTATTATTAACGCTAAAGTAAAGTTTGTTGAAAAATTCATGGTCCGAAAAAACCGGGTGGGTGGTTAAGTCGGATGAATCTTGCATCTTTGGATTATATGAACATTCTAAATCTAAGGAGATTTGGATACAATGCTTTCACAGCAAAGCGTGGGCACATTAAATGATGAAGACTAAAATTTTATTTGAAATTTGTTCCCAAAAAGTAAGTTTAACCCTTATATTAAGTTGTTTTATTTGATTAATATTTTATATAAATTGAAATTCTAGAAGTTTATTATGTCATACCATGCAAGTTTTCTTATAATAAGCAAGGCTTTTTTTAAAGTTAATATGTGATTTTAATAAATATATCATGTTTTAGGTTTTAGTCCGACCAGTTTGGCCAAAACCGGGATTTTTGACTCATCTAAAATATGTGCTTTTATTACCATATTGCTATTATTTATAATTAATTCATATTTTTCTTTATAAGTAATCCTTTTATCGTTTTAACACCAATTTTGACTGTTTTGATTTCATATAAAGTTATTCAAAAGTTATTAAATTTATTCAGTTAACTTTATTCAAAAAATAAAGTTTGGGTCCCAGTTTTGTCCGACTTTCCCCTATGCAAATTCATAAATCCTTAAAAATATACTAATAAATTCAACCTGTGCAAGGCCGAGTATTACAGCTAGTTTATACTTTAAGCAATGTAATGAAAAATTTTAAGTACAACTACTGAATTGTTATGTTTCATTTCTGTAATTTAATTCTTGTTTGAAGTTTCAGATGTTTTAAAGAAACATGTTATAAAAGAAAATAAGTCTAATAGAAATAATCTTAAGAAATAAAATCTAAAAAGGACAAAAAAACAACGAGAAAATGTAGACAATAACTATTCTGCAGAATATTTATGATTGAAGTTCTGTATCTCTAAATATTTCCTCAGGTAGTTTCTCTCTGAGTTCCATCATTGGAGCCATCTTCTGCGTAAACTTGGTGTGCATCTTATTCGGCGTCTTGTGCCACCATTTCCATCTGTTTGAGAAAGGATACGACAGGATGAAAAAAATTTCGGGACTTCCGATGGTCGATAAGAGAGCCAAGTACAGATCGGAGACACAAGTCCTAGGAAACGGATGTTAATTATCCCAAAGCATAATGCACAAGATCGAAATTTTTGCAATAAAAAGGAATTTTATTTCTTTTTATTTAAACGGTTCTTTGACCCCGTTGTTATCTTTAATACATTGCCAGTAATTCCACAGGACAGGTGTATGGTTTACCAAAAATGTAGTTACATAAGTGATAAGTAATCTTCAAAAGGTTTGTATATATATCTCTCTCTTCCCCTTTATATTTTTCTCTTGTGTACACTATCAGTTTAACAAATTCTTTCAGTTCTGTAACCAAGAAACACCGTCTTATCACGTCCCAATAGTCCCAAACTAAAAATTCTAGACCATTAATATTTCTTATAAAAATTTACATATTCATGACAATGATGTATACTTGAAATAACATATAAATATATTTTTATTCAGATAAAAATGTCAGCCTCCAAAAAAAATTGTAATTTATACTGTTTCTTAGGAAATATAAAAAACGGGGATTGGATCTGGGGCAACAGGCCGGAATTTTCTCTTCTTATTTGACCAAAAAATTTTTTCTATTTGAAACTTTTAAATTTTCCCCCGATTTAATTTTCATAAACACATTCAACCAACGCACACGACAACCCCCAACTTTTCCTCTTTTTGCTGATCCTTTATCAACTCTCCAGAATATAAGGCCCTGGTCAACCTTACATATTTTTTCACATTTTTTTATTTTTTAAATATATTTTTTAGGGAACTTGCGAAGTTGGTTGCATACTATGATTTTTCCATGCAATATCCAAAAGATAATAATTGTTTTTTATAAGGAAATGTTTTTTCCAAATTATTTTGTCCACCAGTTTTAGAAGGAAAACAAATTCATATTTATGCATGAATAACAAAACACTACTTCGTCACCTTAGAATCAAAAACTACTATCTCCATTCGGCAACCTTCGGGAATCCCGATCCTTGGCGATCAGATTGGTGGAGAAGCTCGTTTTATGGTTTATAAGAGCTGACATGATCGAGTAGAAAAGATCAAAACCAATCAAATTATTTTCTACAACGATCTAAACGCCAAGAATCGGGATTCCCGAAGTTTGCCGAACGGAGATAGTAGTTTTTGATTCTAAGGTGACGACTTAAACTCAATCAAAGGAGTAATAATTTTGTAATTAATACTGTCTTTTATTCATATTTTTGTTGTCATGCCACTCTTCTTATAATTACTATAAAAATGGATTACCTACAATCTTTACTGATGTATTTACAAATAATTACTGAAGTAAACTTAATAATGTGTTGGCATTAGTGAAATGATTGGTGATTCACAAGTTTTGTTAACACTAGTGTTTTTCCTTGCAAATCTGATAGTGTCATTTAAACCACAGAGTAGAGAGCTTAACAGAGATACCAAACCGACGTTTTACTCCTAAGATCTTTAATTTAATTCAGCACGCATATTATAATTCAGTTCACTAGTAGCCAATCAGTGAACGCGAAATGTATTTTATTTGAATTTAACACTGATTATAGGCGATTTGGATTTGAGTGACAGCTTCAGTGGGCGAATGACAGAATTAGCAGGAATAGCGTGGAGGCGGGACTTGAGGCCAGAGATTTTTCAATGGGAAAAGCCCTGTTTAAAAAGTTGCCATTAGTGTCTATGGAGATGAACACTCTGTTAAGCTCTATACTCTGTGATTTAAACTGGCTTCTGTGAGATCAAGAGGTCCGGTGACGAAGACCAGTTTTGAATAGAAGAAATTCTCGGTAGCGTACTCCCTATAGTTTGAGAACCGCTATTTTAAGGACTTGGATGACCGGAAGAAGTATGACATGTATCTAACATGTTCTGCATCTGGGAACAAACTGGAAACACTATATTTTAGATCAGAGAAAACTTTATATACCATGCATGTAAAGTTTTACATAATTTTAAAAACAAATAATTTTATTGAACAAAAAATGTTTTTACTAGGGTAATCTTCCAAAAAATATCTAAATTATAAAAAATTATAACATAAAATGATAATCTAATATCCTTTACTTATTGGTGTTCCATTCAACATTCAATGAACAAACAATATTATTTTGTTGGTATAAAAACTTTTCGTGTCCGTAACATCCATGTATAATAATTATATTGTTGAAACAAATGATTTTTGAAGGAATAGTAGTTATAGGTTCGTCTTTCTCTAGAGGTCAGCACATGCGTTTGATGAGAAAATGCTTGTTCAGTTTTTTAGTAAAATAGGGAATAAAAGAGGAATAGTGTATGAATAGAATGCAACCCCACTCCAGATACCCGTGTTTCCAAAAGTGTGATCTGTGATCATACAAGGAAACTTCTTTTAACCTTTTGTTAAATGATAAGCTCGTTCATGAATGTTTCAACTTGTGAAAGTTTCTATGAAAGTTAACCAGTATAATAAATACAAGTATGATCAGCGGAAATTGCAAAAAAAAGGAGATGACAGAGTTTTTGCATGAAGCTTCAGCCTGCATCCGCCTGAAACATCCGGTAAATTTCCACTGTGAGCATGACTTTGATGTGGATTGGTGTGACTGCACTTTTATTGTTTCAAAAAGGTAAACGACATTGTTTTTATAACCAACTAATGTATCTGTATCTATGTTTTTTTATAACTAACGAATGTATACATATCTCGATGCAGTTTAATAACTAACTAATAATTAATAACTAATGCATTTGTATGAACCGATATTAAAAAGTTTTGAAGATACTATATTGTTTTTACAATATCTTGGTAAACATTTTTGAATGCTCAGATTTACAAATCTTGGCCTTGTAACCATGTAATACATAATTTTACCAAATATATGTAACAAATACACTTTAAACGTTAAAATGTTTGTTTACATAAGTTTTTTTATATAAGTATACAAGAGTGAAAAAATTAGGGAAATCAACAAACAGGCAAGAAAAGTTACAAAAAAAGGAAAATTTCTCTTCCAGTTTGTCCGGTGGAAAATAATTTTGTATTAAGTCAATAGTTTTTTTTTTTAGCTTGGATAAGATTTTGCTGAATCTTTCCATTGATTGTTTGGGTATTTTCACCATTTTTACACAGTTTTCTTATGTTGCAGTAAAAGACCGATCCCATGTTTTGTTTAACAACTTACAGCACTGACAAAGAATATTCAGTCATCCCTGAAACCATTTTATTATTAAGGCTTTTATAAAAATATTATGTGAAAGGAAAATTATTTACATTAATATGCTCATGCAATTCTTTCTTTCTTCCCAATATCTCTTTTAATTTTCCTTTTCAGTCATCAGTAATGAAATTAGGAGATCACTTGGTGATTCTGAAGAAATGTATTGTGATGAAGAATGGTATCCTTTTGGTACGCCCTCAATTTTACTTAAATTAAAATTTCTATGCGAATGTCACAATAAGAATGCTATAATTGAATAGACCATTAGTTAAGTGATAACTATGTTTGTTTATTTTCCTATGATTCAAATAGAAAAAGCAACCAAAATTTGTTGCTCATTTGAAATCAGATAGCACATTCCCCGAAACAATAATTTCTACAGGATATAATTCTTTCAAACTACCATATTTTTTACATCTTTTTTCCCCAGGAACTTACCTAAAGAAAAACCATTTCCAAGAGTTAAAAGAAAATCTAATAACAAGCAGGTTAACGCAAAATAAGCATTTAAAGCAATGGGAAACTAAAAAAGGATGCACATTTTTTATTAGCCTTTAATTTTAACATGACAAATTATATCAAGCAGAAACTTGATAATGTATTAAGGACTGACATAAAAAAAGTTATTAAAGTCGAGTGTTTAAAATTGGCTTTTGAAAAAAATTATAAAAAATAAATAAATGCAATGAATGCATGAAGTTGAAATTACTACACCTGCTACTAAAGAAAGCTTTAAATAATCTATCTGAAACCCTTACTTACCTTTGATACTCGTTTCATTTAAAATAGAAGTAGGGGAGAGTAGCTTAAAACGGGTATGCTAACTTTGAAAGCTCAAAAATCCTATTTATTGTTTGGTTAAAATTGCAAATTTGATTTTAACCCATTAATGCCCAACTTTTTATTTTTCTTAAATATTTGGTAAAAACATAGTAAATAGCCCCAAAACAACTGGAAAAATAGTGAAAAAAATTCCAGGATAAAATTTTAATTTCTACACCAAAATTAAAAAAACGTCCCTAAAAAGGGACGTCAGGCACGAATGCCCCCGTTGTTTTTCACTATAGTAAACGCATGGTAGAAAACTTTCTTAAAGCCTCAAAAACATCTTCTACCTTTTTAAGTGCAGCAGAAGTGATCGAAACCATACTGTAACATGAATATGAACAAAAAATATTAATTATTTATCCAATTAACTGTAAAATTAACCTTAATTAACGTAATTTGAGCATTTTTTATGCTCTAAAACACGTTTTTTCCTCCCAAATCTATGTTAATTGCAAATTAATTAAGGTTTTTAATTGAAAAAGGCATTCTTTGTTTATAAGTTACCTAATATTAAGTAATAATTACTTTTACACACCTCAAATCCATCAGAATATCTCAATTTGTATAGTTTAAGTCTTTCAAATGCCCATACTTTTTTCATTTTATTTAATTTTAATGAGCGGAACACAAATTTCTCCCTAAAATCAAGCATTAGTGGGATGTGCATTAGCAAGCCAGATGATATGGATTGATCTGCAGTATAGAACACAATGATTAGCGACATCTAATTAGAAAAAAAGCCGAAAATATATCACAAAAGAGACTTTTTTGACAATTTTAATGACAAAAAGTCATTATAACGGATAATTATTAAACTTTTAATTAAAATATAACCAGATTATATTTGCATAAGTAATAAATATAGAAAAATAATTAATATATTCCTTTTAAATAATACAAATTAGTTAATTCCTTATAATTTAAGACTTTTTAGTCCATTTATTTAGCAGAAATAACAGTATTTTCCAAAAAAAATAAACAAAAATAATAAATTTATTAGCTAAAATTAAAGGAATTTTATAAATATCAGTTATTTAATTCATTTCATAAGAATCGAACGCGTTTTATGAAAAAAATAAAGGAAACACTAGCATTTCACTATGGGGAAAACCACGGGGGCATTCGTGCCTGACGTCCCTTTTTAGGGACGCTTTTCGAGGGTCCAAAATAAGGTCAAGATAAAATATTTTGGAAAAATAAAAAACACCCCAACTGATTTAATGTATAAACAGTAATATATATCGGCATTGAAATTTTTTTAAAATAACAACTAGGAATTTTAAGCTTTTTCTTTTAAAATTTTTAAAAAAGCACTTTTCTGAAAAATTCTATCTTCCAACTTTGAAAAAAGTGAAAAAATTTTAAAATTCTGCTTTATTCTTGTGTTCTTTATGTTCTATAAAGATCAGAGATACATCAGTGCAAATTTTGATTCAAAGGAACAATTTTTGTAGAAATAGGAGGACTTTTAAAAAACGTCCCTAAAAAGGGACGTCAGGCAGTAATGGGTTAAATGACAGGTGAGTTATCGAACTATAAAATAAAAATACCCGATGGTGTTGGGATAAGCTAAAAAATAATTTATTACTGAAAATGAAACTATTGTCAAAAAAAGGCTTTGCCAAATTGGTAGCCCAAAGCGGGTAACCCATTAGGTCTTGTTTGTAGTGCTTATTAAGCACTACAAACGAGACAAATCTTAACACAAATTAATCTTTTTTAGAACAAATGTTGAGAACAAGGACGGATATAGGAGGAAGACCCTGAGGGACAAGCTAGGTACTTTTGGGGGAATTCTGTCCCTTATTGATCTTAAAATATTACTTACAATGAAAGAATGGAATATCCTTAAAAATTAAAGATCATTTATTGCCCCATGATCCCTCAGTAAATCCGCTAATATTTGAGACCTTATAGTTACGTATACCCAACTATCATAAAAATATTTTCGTTTTATCTCGCATTAAGTATAGCTACCCGCTTGCCCTACCTGCTTTGCCCCAAAGCTTCTTTCTTACTTTAAGGGTGGTTAAAACCACAAAAATATAAAAAAATCACCGGTTCTTTCACAGTATTTAAAAGTTAGATTGTGTCAAAGTAATATAAAATTATCCACAGCATGGTAAATGTATTAATTTTTGACGATTCAAAAGGAAATTTTTTAACAGAATAGTCATTTTATTTATATTTTGCACCAGTTACCTCATATTACAAATCTGATGCTCCATCGGAGTTGATGGAAACTCGGGAGTGTTCGGTTAATCACAGCTCGAGTTTCATACGGGAGTATACGAACCCCTACCCGCTTCGGGCTACATACCGACTCTCCCCTATCGAAATCACTTGAATCTCCTAATTTTCCGCCCTCTCTCATTTTCTATTGTGTCACATCGTTGCCAAGATGACAACGAGGTAAAAAAAAACGTGATCCACACGCCTGTTTAAAATATGAATAAATTAGCATTTAGGGTGTTTCTCCTTCAATGTATAGGTAATATGTGCTACAAACTTGGAGCACTTCAACCTGCAGGATATCTTACATTTGAGTTAGCAGACAAACGTTGCAGAGAAAATGGAGGACGACTGGTTTCAATTCACTCCCAGGAAGAGCAAGGTGAGTATAACTGATTTCGAAAATATTTCAGACATAATTTTGTTAAATTTTTATAACAAAAAAGTTTTAGAACTCAAAAGATGGCAACATCTTTTTTTTTTTCATTTGAAAAAATTTGGGGGTCCAAACATACTTGTAATACTACATTCTTTAATTTCATTCAAGGTTTACTACATTCAATAGTAACTAAATAGTGTTACTGATTAAAAGATTTCCAGTGTTGCTCCATTGTTTTAAAATATGCAACTTATCAACTACTCAACTTTTTAAATAAGTGTTTACATAATTGATTAATTTAAGTAGGATTATATCATGAAGAGGTTCTACAGAACTCCCAAACGTTAATACCTTTTTTAAAAAAATAGTAATGATTAGGGCTAGGATATATGTACTTACATATTTGTTCAGGAATCTGATATTAAAAAGTGCTCTTGAATTCTATACGTTATAAAAGATTTTTAATCTATTAAGACCATGTTTATTTTACATATTTTCATTTATTTTGGTTTATTTACATATTTTTACATATTCAACCTATAACTACATATTTTTATTAGATATTTATCCCTTTTCAAGTTTTTCAAAAATAATCACACGTTTGACCGATTTTCAAATTAAAGTAACCCATAAAATGAAATATGCATTCGAATTGTAGTTAAAATTAGTGCTCCCAATGGCATTAGCAATAGTGGATCCAGGAGGGGCTAGGGGGCTTTAGCCCCTCCGAAATGAAAAGTTTTACACTAAAAAATAAAACGAAAGAGAAAGAGCATTTTTTGCGGTATGCTTTCGGCAACGGTATACGTTTTTATCAAAAACTATTGGATAAAATCGATTGAAAATTTGGTTTCCTACATAAAATTACTACCAGAATCGATTACCATAAAAATATTTCACGATTGAAAAAAAATTTAAGTTTATTTAAAAAAAATAATTTTTTTAATCAATCTGGATGAAACTGGGTATTTAAGGGTTTGGGGGATGGCCTTTCAGAAAAACTATTAATAATAAGGGGTCCCCATTGGAAAAAAGTTAGTGTTTCGTTTAATATGAAGACGCCCCTCCTTAAGACTCGAAAATTTAAAATTTTATTGTTAAAATAATACTTTAATTAATGAAAAAAGGCCTCTCTTTTGTATTCCTAACCCAAGTGGTTTGCCAGAAATCACAACTGAGTCGTTTTTTCCCTCAACTGTACAAACATTGATGTTTTTGCATTCAAAATTCTATAAAAATAAAAGAATTGAGATCTGACGACTTCTAATATCAAAACTAAAAAGTCAAAATCTCGGGGGTTCCCCCCTTACATCCCATTTTATCACATCATAATTGAACGGGAAGAAAAATATTAATGTAGTGAGACAATAAAAAAACTTTGAGCATCTAAATACAGTAAATTAATTGTATTTACTTTAAATTAAATTTCAATTCAAAGAGCTGATTTCACGTTAGCCACTAGAAAGCATATATATAAACATTCAATATCAATGACCAATTCAAGTTTCCATTTTTTCCGAATTTTAAAACGAGGTGTCCGAAGGTACAACTGTCTTTAAGTACAACAGTCTCCCCTTCTGTTTTCCAAATAAAAAGAAACTCAGTTGGAACTTTTCCTTTTCTCAGACTTCTTGATTACCTTTCTGCTCTTCAAAGCTGGAAGCGATATATGGATTGGACTACACGATATGGTGAATGAAACCCAATTCACTTGGATGGATGGAACAGATTTGACTTACACAAACTGGGAGCCTGGAGAACCATCGGGCACTGCCCACCAGCCTCATGAGAAAGTAAGTAGAGTACAACAACAGCAATTCAGCATCATTCAGCGTCCTATCCTTTAGCCGTCAACAATATTGAACCTGATTTTATTTTATTTTCATGAAAATTTCTTGACTTTCACATTATTTTTTAAAAACAGTTTAGTAAGTTATCGTAAATTCCAATATGATTTTAAATAATCTTCCTATTTTAAAAAAAAGTTTAATTACTGATCCACATAACACATTTCTGGTATCAAACTGTTCGGATTCTTTTGAGGATGTTAAATAAGCCCTTAGAATTTCTAAAAAAATTCTCAATTTTAAAATATTTCCATTTTTTTAGATTACGGATAAGGTCGTAGTTACAAAGCAAGTGCAATCAAACAACTTATGCACCTAATATCCCAACGAACAATGGACACCATATTTTATAATGAAACCTGAAACAAATATTTTACATTTTTTAAAATGTACTCTAGAGTACTTTCCAAATTAAAAAGCATTAAATTACCGATAAAAATATTCTAAAAACATACAGTTACGATATTTCAAGCTAAAATTACACACATTTTCTCTGAAATTTATAATTTTTAGTCTGATACTCGAAATTAATTGTAAACATTAAGTGTCGTGTAGGTTTTGCCTCTTATTATTTTCAATGCATTAAAAAGTATTGTTTAACAAGTCTACAAGGTCTGGGTTGAAACCACTGAGCTATAAAACAAACTGGAGTGACAATCTCCGATACTATAACAAGCAACCGATCGCACTGAGCTATAAAACAAACTGGAATGACAACCTCGGATACTATAACAAGCGATTGATCGTGCCAGCGCGGAAGGTTAAATTGCCACGATTGCTTAAGCAATCGGGGCAAGCTGGAAGCTAAGTTGGAAGAGCATTTCCTCCTTTTATTCCGCCCATGCCTGTTTTTTAAAATATTATAAGCAAAATTTAGAATGGTCGTTTGATTATGTGCATAAAACTGTGCTAACAGATTTATGGCTGGCACGATCAATCGCTTGTTATAGTATTGGAGGTTGTCACTCCAGTTTGTTTTATAGCTCAGTGGTGGTTGAAACATAAGAAACAATGATAAAACACTGGTGTTCTGATGTACTAGGTACAATTAAATATTCATTGGAGTACAGTCTTTTTTTTCAGAATGTTGATAAACAATTTTTATTATTAGCAATAATTAATATTTTAAAAACATTTTGATTAAATTATTAATAATTGGGAGATGATAAATATTCAAACTTTTTAGGGAGATATATTCACGGAGATGGTCTTGTGATGTATATTTCGAAAGTTGGTTGTTGTTTATTCTGCAAATTGTTTTTTACGAATGTTTTATAAAGGGAGTTAAGTTTAGTTATTTGGGTTTTTCGAAGCAATTCGAAAGGTTGTGCGTCAGCAATTAACAGGGGTTGGTGAGAGATAGCGAGCAGGGGGCGGTAGCTCCCTAGTGTTATAAAATTAAATCCTTTCATTTCAAGAGCATGAAGTTTTATAGCTGATTTACATGTTCAAATAATATTACTTTCATATCAAACATGACTAAAAGGTTTTGTGATTTTAACCATAAATCGGAGTGTTGACCACTTTTCAGAAAACTAAATTGTTTTTTTCTAAGTTTTCTAATTTTAAATAAATTTTCAGTATTTTTAACACTTTCTCTTAAAAGTAAAATATGTATAATCAACCCTCTCTTCATAAAAAGCGAGTTTTTTCAATGGATTCTAAAAGTAAAGATGGTTATTCGAAATATGCTTTAAGAATAATCCCAAAATTTTGATTAGTAAATATTTGACAATGGCCGTGCAAATTTAAAAAGTAATCAGATTCAACCTATTTTATGGCAGTATAAAAGTATCATATTTTTTGTCAATCATAAAAATAGCAAGGATTTCATTTTTGTTGTTCCTTATAAGGGGACATCCATAAATTACGTGAGGTGTTTTTTCCAAAATCTGGACCCCCCCTCCCCCTACGTGAGATTTACTTACAACCTTTAAAAACAATTTTCTATCCTATTCGTTTGCATTTTGCGCTTTACAGCACCTAAAACTTTTCCATTATTAATGATGTGGAGGAAAAGGACATTATTCCGCCTAAAAATTACCACAGTATCTTACCTGTGGGTATTATTCCTTTCTCATACTAAAAAAATAATTTAACTTCTAACTTAAAAAGTTAAAGTGAGATTTTAATCGACTCCCCCTCCCCCCTTGGTGAGATTTGGTGATATTTTTCCAAACCCCCCCTTTTTGACCTCACATAATTTATGGATATCCCCTAAGGAAACTGAAAAACATATGGACATTTCTATTTCAAAAGTTTTTTTAAAGACATGAATACTAAATATGCATTTAAAATTAAATGAAATAAAAATGCAGTCAAAAATATATGAAAACGAAACACGGTATATAAGAAAACATTTGACGATTTGACAAAAACAAACGACAATTTGATACACATGAACCTGAGGTTGTGTGATTGCTTTAATTACTTTTAAATAATGCATTTTTTACTTTAAAACTACATTGAAAATGCACCCTTTCGTTTGTAGGAAGATTGTACTGTGATGTATTTCCAATCTTGGAAGCCTGATCAGGTATCTGGAAGATGGAATGACGAAGAATGTGGCCAAGATAGACAGTACATTTGCAAAAAAGAGAAATGTGTGTATAATTTAAGCATCTTTAAAACGTGTAATCAAGTTAAATAGGGTATACTGTAACATACTTTCTTTTAAATTTGCTGTAAAGATAATTGTAAGAGAAATGGTAATAAAGCCAAATCTTTTTATTTTTTTTCTTGCGTTAATGATCCCACATTCCCTTCTTGTTCCAGCCAATCCGGAAAAAACCCAAGACCCCCGTTTCTGCCCGGATTCAGAAGGGGGAGGATGGAGTCATAAAAGCTCTTGTTTCTACCTCGTGGAAGACCATTTAACATGGTCTGATGCAGAGGAGTACTGCATCAACACCTACAAAGGACACCTGGTGACGATTCTTGACTTTAGAACCAATAGTTATCTCCAATACGTATTCAAGGGAAAATTCAAAAAAGCCTGGTTGGGAATCAAGATTAATGTAGTAAGTTGCCTTTATTCCCTCCCTTGATAATGTATCTCGTGTTCTCCACCAAATATGGCACGATAGCCATGAATTCTGTTAAAGTACCATGTACCGCAAGTATTGATTATTCACATATATTTCGTGTTTTTATGTATAAAAAAGTACACGGCATTCAATAAATGTTGGAACAAAAATAATCTCTAAAATTTGAATGGGATGGATTTTAGGATGTGCTTAACCTTAAAATCATACAGTTTTGCCATTTACAAGAGTGCTACATATTCCTTTCTCCATCGCTCTATACTTTCGGCATATGCAATAACGTCTTTGACTATCGTTTAGAACAATTGTTTGAAAATTGTTGTAACAATTTTCTAAATCTGGGTATAAGGAGATGTTTTATTAAATCCAATCTAGGGGATAAATTTTAACTGTATTGTTTTTCTAAAGTGTTTTTTTTCTCGTCTTACTTTGATGTAACATTAGCAGACGGACTTACGACTAATAAACGCCATATTCTATACCAATGTTCAATTTCAGTGTTTGTTCATCTTGATGAATTCTATCATTCGTATAAGTTCATTGAAAAATTTTTGATGTGCACCCTGCATATTTCTTTTATACATTTTCCGAAACCAACTAAAGATACTCCAAACTACAAGACCTTGGCAAGTTATTGGAAAACTATCGATGTTTTTAAACAAACGAAGCTCAAACTTGGTTGCCCAACTGACTTTGATATCAGTGTTAGGGCTTTATATTTGAAAAATGGGCCAAATAGCCATGGTCTACCATACATTCTACTGTACTTAACTTTGATTTAAATCCGATCTTTGATTAAAATGGAACGAATGACTATTTTGAAATTTCAGGAAGTGTTCCAGCAAAGGTGGACTTCTGGGTGGTTCGTTTCGTACCAAAAATTGGATGAAAAGGATCCCATCGAATGCATAGCTTTAAACTCTGGTGGAAATTGGAGCTCAGTAGCGTGCAGTAGAAAGCTTTCTTTCATTTGTGAAGTTTCTTCTGGTATGAAAAACATTAATCTCTCATGATAAGAAGGGGTTAATTGTGATAAAATGTGGTACCCATCATTGGTTAACTTTTAAAGTATCAATTAAGTAACCTAACTTCTACAATCTAATATTACCAGTAGATATAACATGGAAGTCCGTGGAATACTTATTTCGGCTATCAAACCTTTCTTTGTGAATCTTTATAATAGACCAAAAACGTTTTGGGTTTCTTAACAGTTACTCCTCCCGTTATGACTCCTGGAAAAGGGGTGTGCCCTCCTAAACCTGAAAACTGGAGAGACCTTGGTGGAGAAAAATGTTACTTTTTTGAAACCTCGACGACGCTGTCGTGGAATGAGGCAAATTTCGAGTGCCTACGAAGAGGTGAGTCATATATAATACTGATACCATGAGATACCATATTTTCTCTACAATGATAAAATCTTTCGAATTAGAGGTTTTGTGGTGTCTTCAGGTTTTTCTTATGTGAAATTTACAAGTTTTATTTTCTCCATAGCTTTCTTTTGAAATCATAGGAAACCAAAAAAAAATGGTTTTTAAAACAAATATTTAGTATTTTGCTGTAGTATACTCCTTTTGGATTACCCCTCTGTTGAACCCATCCAACTTGTTACCACGATCAAAACTTCATAGAAAAATGTTGAGCTTCCACAAAACTCTGCAAAGAGATACTCTCTTATAAGTTGCATTAACAAAAGCTCTTCCTTTTTTGACCTGACCAGCTACATTTTGTTGTTGTTACATATCCCCATGGCCAGCAGTGCTAGACCATCAGGTCCATGACGTCATAAACCCTTAAAAAATCCAACGTTGTCAATGGATCGTTAGTCAAGTCCTGTTTAGAGAGCCCCAGGTACGCGAGGATATGTTGAGGCGAAGTCTGCTCAGTGGAACAGTTGTTACATATGTCATAGATCTTGGAACCCTCGGAAAATTTCATTGTTTTAACGTGGCTACTTCGAAAGCGGGCAAGAAGAGTCTGGTCCTGCCTATTGAAACCTTGAGCCAAGGAGCCTCCAGGTCGTGAACAGTGATACCAAGGGTGCTCTGGGGGGGACATTCCAAGTGGTCTTGTTCTTGTGTTTTATTTTTTAGAATATCTACAAAAAGGTTAGAGGTGCTGACGGCACAGAGGCCTCACCTTTAAAGAGTAAAGCTGAAGATCAGCTACATTGATCAGTTGATTCAAACCACAACCTTGACTTTTCTTTTTATGATCCTTCCTTATGGCTAAAAAAGCAGACATAAAATATAGCCCTAGCTTCCGCATACCTAGTGTTCTTTCATCTCTAATTTTAGAAAGTTTCTGTACAATACGAGAAAACACTAGTTTAATGATTTTTTTCCTTTGCTGAGTGTTCAAAATAAATTATCTTAAATATTTGAGATAGGAATTGAATTTATTCAAGTTTCTTACAAAACTCACAAATACTCCTAAACCTAAACAATGAAAAACTAGTACTTTGATCGTAATTTATGAATTAAATGCCTTAATAAACTAACCCCACTCTCATTTTTATGAAGTTTTCTACCCATTGCAACAGGAGGTAATCTGGCAAGTATTCATTCTGAAGGAGAGAATGCAGTTCTCAATAACTTTGTGAAATACCCAGAAACAGAATTTCCTATGCTATACATTGGTCTTTATCGCAGTGTCGCAAAAGGTATGGCCTTGTATGTATAAAATTTTTTGACTTTGATTCATTTAAAGAATTATTAATTTTATGTTTGCATCCTTACCCAAAGGTGAAGGTAAATTCTTTTCTCCCTCTTAAAAGATGAGAAATTCACTTGGTCCGACGGATCTCCGATGGATTTCGAGAAATGGTCTATCAACGAACCCAATAAATTGACCGAGCAGTGCGGGGAGGTGTATTCGGGTTCTATGAAGTGGAATGACATTCCGTGTGGCTCAAAGAGAGGTTTCATTTGCGCTACTAACAAAAGTGAGGATATTTAATAATTTATGTACAGTAAATAGCAAAAAACATTAAAGGTTAGGACAGTGAATATAAATTCATTTTAAATTTTAAGGTAATTAAGTCTTACAAATATCAGGGGCCGAGGTCATGCATACTGGTGTAACCTCCACTTTTAATATAGAGAGTGAGTTCATGTTTTAACATACTACTCAAATACTACTTCAGTTTGTTTCATTAACAAATCATGCCGAGTTTTAGATAAGAAGATAATCATATTTTTTACTTTAAAAAATATTATTTTTCATTTATAGGTAAGGAGTTTGAAAAAAAAATATTGCTCTTCCATAACTAACTTCACTTGAAGTTTATTAAGTTTATTTCAATGATATGATGTTAATTTTAAAACCAATTTTTTTAAAAAAATTTTATCATTATGTTGTATTTATATTAATTTTAACTTTGTAGTTGCTAGAAATGGAACACAACTTCAGGAAAAGACAACAGAGGAAGTAAAATGCCAAAGTAAGTTCATTATTTCTGAATTTTTAGGGTGTTTCAAAAGTCTCATTCCCGGCTTTTATTTGAAACCGATTTCTATTCTATTGATTTAATTGGAACTGATTTCATTTTTGAATCTATCAGTTTTTGTTTTATTATTAGAATTTTTAAATAGAGAATCCACCTCCAGAGATGTGTCATAATACTAAATTAAAAATTAAATTAATTCGTGATGATAGGTAGCTGCTAATACAGATAAAGCAAGTATGCAACTTCATCAATCCTTAAAAATAAACAAATAAGATCAATCTGTGCAAGGACGGGTATTTCAGCTAGTTTATACAGCAGTGTAATAAAAAATTCTAAGTAAAACAACTTAATTTTTATAGTTGAAGGAGACAAAAATACAAACGAGAAAAATATACGTAAACAAATTATATAAAGCATCTTATTTGAAGTTGAGATTGATAATTCTTTGAAATTTTTTAAATTTACCCTATTAAAAGATCCATAGAAAACGTATTATGTACGGAGTCTATTAGACACCACAAGGAGGAATGCGTGAATAGGTTCTTGACATGGTTAAGAAGGTTAATTAGTAATAAATATAAAGTCTAATCAAGATACTAAAGTTATTTGGGCAATAACATACAAAGGTATGAAAGGGTGATTATAAAATAACTTCATCCTATTCAAGATCCTCTACCATAAAATTCATAAGAACTGAATGAAATTATGGTGTAAGAGATTATAACTCTATAATATATTGAGAGATAAACTCTGTCAGTCATGGTTTAGGTGAAAAATATTATGAAAATTCCTAATCCAACCACATTTG
Organism: Tetragnatha versicolor; assembly: GCA_024610705.1. Taxonomy (NCBI): domain Eukaryota; kingdom Metazoa; phylum Arthropoda; class Arachnida; order Araneae; family Tetragnathidae; genus Tetragnatha; species Tetragnatha versicolor. Next base: position 29,847,502 of record JANDEH010000005.1, read on the forward strand.
TTTATTCTCGTAATTTTTTAATAAAGCAATAAAAGTCAAACATTTTATGATGTTTCAAAATTATGATCCAATAATCTTAATCAGGTTATATTCCACCACAAATTCGGATCTCATAGTTCTTTAACTATAAATATATCCTTAGGCGGTTTCTCTCTGGGTTCTATCATCGGAGCTATCTTCTGCGTACTCTTGGTGTGCATCTTATTCGGCGTCTTGTGTCACCATTTCCATCTGTTTGAGAGAGGATACGACAGGATGAAGAAAGACTCAGGACTACCAATGGTCAACAAGAGAGCCAAGTACAGATCCGAGATACAAGTCAAGGAAACGGATGTTCCTTATCCCAAAGCCTAGTTCCCAAAATATAAATTTTTGCAATAAAAATAATTTGGTGCTTTGATGCCGCACTGTTCTTTACTACTGCATATAGTCACTTCCATAGGACATGTGTATAGTATACCACAAAACGCAAAACAAAAACGTCAAAGGTTTTTAATGTATGTCTACATAATCAGTTCTTCAAATTCTTTCAGTTCCTATAACCAAGAAACCCCGTCCTAACAGGTCCAAACTAAAAATTCTAGACAATCAATATTTTTTATTAAAATTTACGAATTCATGACAGTGAGACTTAAATTAGGGTGCCCTAATAGAATAGATGCCCTAAATAGGTTTAATGTAGCTCTTAAACACGTTTTTAGAAATGAAACATCGATTTAATGCAACAGCAGCATACTTGTTCATTAGGGTGTCCCTTAAAAATCGAAAGTCGGGAAAACTTTTGCGACACCTCCCAATTTTTTTCCTTTTGGTACCCTATGAGAGTGTGCAAAATCTTAAATCTATCAGAAAATATTAAAACATGAACCAAACGGCCTAAAATTAGAAAATTTTGACTTTTTTTTTCATTTTTCCGAAATTTTTAAAAAATATGTTTAAATATTTTGTTGTTGAATAAAAGGGCTCTATCACATCTAAACAATCTTATTTGACCGTTTTTCATTATTATCTAGGCCAAAATGTTCAGTTTTTGGCCTAGCCATTAATCAGAAAATCATCAAATTTGTCCATTTTGTACTATGAATGAAGGAATCAAAAGGCAGTGGTAAATAACTTAGAACTACATAATTCCTCAACTAAATACCATTTGTAGACGATATTGATGAGTATAGGAATTATCTGGAGCTAAAATTATTTATCATTTATTTAAATACAGACACCTCTCTCTCTCTCAATAGATTTCATTACCCCTAAAAAAATTCTGTGATAAACGGTATGGGCATGTCTTGTATTGGGTTTTTGAGGCTTGTAATCTCAATTAAGGTTTATAAAATCCTCTTATACCACATATTAAAGCTCTTTACTCAACTCAAATTGCAGGCAGATCTCCTAATACAAATGCACACTATGATTTCAGAACTTTAGAGGGTATAATTCTAAAAACATAAAAGCAGCATGAGAAATTTAGAAAAATATTTAAAAATGAGAGTGCAATATATCCAGATGTATTGTATTCCTGAAAAATTGAAGTAAATACAAAATTTTAACCCGCTCTTCATAATGATTGATCCTACTACACCCATAATATGTGCCATTAACCATATTTATATACTTTTCTTGTATTTTATCATAATTTTAAGCATAAACATAAAAAGTTCCTGCAATTTAGCAAATTAGCAAGATGAAAAACCAATTAGACACTCATATTTGGTTCACAGCTATGAAATTACGGGTAATATTAACTAGTTTTTATAACCCTTCAACTACTTTTGTAGTATTTTTTCGCACCGTACAATTTTCATCAGAAACCATTTTAAGGAAGCAATTAGGTTTCGAGTTGATTTTTTGGGAAAGTTCTTTAAGAAATTAAATTATTTTAAACCCTGTCTTTTAAAGAATCTAAGCAATATAAAATTTTACAAAGGGAAGAGTAGCCTGACTTAAAACGGACTTTAAAGAAGGAAGGATTTTAGTAACTGTTGTTTATATTTAACATATTCTCAAAGTCAATATATATTTCCGATTGATTTTTCCTACCACTAATTTTCTAAATTGCAGGAACTTTTTATGTTTATGCTTAAAATTATGATAAAATACAAGAAAAGTATATAAATATGATTAATGACTCATATTATGGGTGTAGTAGGCTCAATCATTATAATTTTGTATTTACATCAATTTTTCAGGAATACAATACGTCTGGATATATTGCACTCTCATTTTTCAATGTTTTTCTAGAATTTCTCTTGCCGCTTTTATATTTTTAGAATTACACCCTCTATAGTTTTGAAATCATGTATGCACTCTTTTATTTAGGACATCTGCCTGCCATTTGAATTGAGTAAAGAGCTTTAAAATGTGGTACAAGATGATTTTAAAAGCCTTGACATAACAAGCCTCAAAAACCCATTACCCAATAAAAGACATGCATATACCATTTATCACATAATTTTTTAGGGGTAATGAAATCTATTGAGGTGTCTGTATTTAAATAACTGATAAATAATTTTAGCTCCAGATAATTCCTATACTCATCAATATCGTCTACAAATGGTATTTAGTTGAGGAATTATGTAGTTCTAAGTTATTTACCACTGCCTTTTGATTCCTTCATTCATAGTACAAAATGGACAAATTTGATGATTTTCTGATTAATGGCTAGGCCAAAAACTGAACATTTTGGCCAAGATAATAATGAAAAACGGCCAAATAAGATTGTTTATATGTGTTAGAGTCTTATTAAACAACAAAATATTTAAACATATTTTTTAAAAATTTTGGAAAAATGAAAAAAAAAGTCAATTTTTAACTTTAGGCCGTTTGGGGCACGTGTTAATATTTTCTGATCGATTTAAGATTTTGCACACACTCTTGGGGTACCAAAAGGAAAAAAAAATTGGGGGGTGTTGCAAAAGTTTACCCGACATTCGATTTTTAAGGGACACCCTATTGTTCATTTATTAGCAGTAGTTTCAGGATTATCTTAAGGCCCGTAAAATTCCTTTAAGATACACAAATGGTAGTCAATTTATTTACGATACTACATACCTTTGTATACTACATTTCTTGGTATATTTATTCCTACATTATTAGCTTTTTTATACTGCAATTTTTGCGCCCTCTCACTTTTGAAAAACCACTTTTTTTCACAAAAATTCACCGACTCTTTCTTCCCAGGCTGACGAAATCATACGAAGAGGTTCTAAAACCATTCTTGTTTTTGATTGTAAGTTTACTCAGAACGAAGAACAGTTGACAACTGAAATATCCGTTGAAATTCTACAAGAACGGGCACAAAAAGAGAACAGAAAATAATAATATTCTAATTAGAAAAGGGGGGCTGGGGGTTCTCCCCCAGAAAATTTTGAAAATTTGACCAAAAAACAGAACAGAGTTTTAACTCGTTTTGGAAGCACAGTCCGAGTCCATGGGGGTCATACAATTGCCCAGTTGCCCCCCCCTGGATCCGCGCTTGTCTGGCAGAGCGCTCTGTGGTGGCGTAGAGAATTTCCTCAATGATATCTTTAGGTCTGGTTCTTGTGGATATTCTATCCCCAGTATGGAACCATGCTTTTAATGCAGCTGTTGTTTGAAATATCTACTTTTCCAAAAAAACCGGATTGCTAGTTTAATCTTTTAAATCTGGTATTTTTAATTATTTCTCTATTTGCTTATTTCGATAGTAATAAAGGATTTGAGTTATAATTCTGAGTACTTTATTTTGTAGTTTTTTTCTAATTTTTTAATATTATATACAAATCTTATATAATTTGTGTCATTTAAACTGGCTTCGGTGAGATCGAGAGGTCTGGTGACGAAGACCAGTTTTGAATAGAAGAAATTCTTAGTGGTACACTCCTTGAAGTTTGAGAATCACTATCTTGAGGCCTAGGATGACTGGAAGAAATATGACACTTATATAACATGTTCTGTACTGCATCTGGAAACAAACTGGAAACACATTTATTTTATATTAGTGAAAATTTCACATAAAATGCATGTGCATTTAATTTTAATTCTAATAAAAAAGATACATATTTTGAACATAATCATTTATTTCGTAAATGTTTTTACTATGATAATCTTCCAAAAAATATTATTATTTTATAGATAATATTTATATAAAGATTATCTAATATCATTTACTTATTGATGTTTCCATCAATATTTAATGAGCCTACAATATTATTTTGATGGTATAAAAACTTTTGGCGTCCATAAAAACTGGGTATAATAATAATGTTGAAACAGATAGTTTTTAAAGGAATAGGTCTATTAGTAAATTCTTGTCTTACAATTAAAATTTACATTACATTTTTTATCTTTTATATAGCTCTTAAATTTGAATTTTCCAACACAGAGATATCTAGGACACATTTATTGCAAATTAAGATAAAAAGTTTGATGATTCGCATGTATTGAGTTACAAGAGTTGACATCTCATACAGGATTTCTATCATGATTTAAATTTGTAAATTTCAAATAAAAAAAATTTACTTGTTTTACTCAATGAAATACTTACTCTATATTTAGAAGATTGGAAAAAATATCCATTACTCAAAAATCAAGGAACAAGACAAATACTTTCAGAAATAATGAATTTAAAAAAAAGTCGGTTCAGTTCCGTTAAAGGTCCCGCTAAATACCAACATGCTCTTTTGGTCACCCAAAAGTAGAAATATTGCAAAATAATTTCAAACTAATAGATTAAAATGTTTAGTTGGATAAATAACTGTTTAGTTTATCGATAAAAATCAGAAAAATTTATCGATATTTGAATATATGGAGCTCATAAAAACTTGGTGATATTTAGCGGGAACTTTAACGGAATTGAACCCAAAAGTCTGAAAAAGTTTCGTACAATCGTAAACCCTCAAATATGACAAAATATCTGAAAAAATTTCTAACCAGTTAGACGTTATAGTTTTGATGCATCAATCTTGCATAAAAGGTCAGTTCAGGCTTTCCAGTCCGAGTTTCAAAGCCAGTTCAGGTTCATGTTGCCAGGTTAATAATCATCAAACCATTTTTGGTGTCAAATAACGCCATTTTTCTTTATTTTTCCCCATTAACATAATTGTAGATTTGGTTCACATTTTTGGGGATATTTCTAATCTTTGGTGTATAGAATATTTTGGCTGTTAGATATTTTTGTTTTGCTTAACCTAACAAGAACTTACAATAGTATTTAAAAGAAATTGATAATGTCTAACCTGATCATAAGGGTTGACAGATTCAGTGATAAGAATACGGTCAAGTACACAACATATTTCGCTTTATTGCTGAATCCCAGAGTTAGGTATACTGTAATTATAATTAAAAGAGAGAGACCAGTCACAACCATCAATATCCAATCCCATCTGTGATCATTTTGAGGTGGTCCGGTACTCCGCGAGGAAAGCTTGGCTCTTCTGGTAGCATCTTGGATGATGAAGAAACTTCGAGCTGGCAGTACAGATATTCTGAAAAAATTTTTTGAAATACTTTCCAAAATACGAAATTTTCGTTTCCGGGTGATTTAAATATACTGCTGACTAGGGTGGAGTGATAAACAAAATTTTCGAAAATGAAAAGAGCTGTAGTGGGAATAATTGTTCACTATCATGCCTATTAATATACCAAAATTTGAGCTAAATCCATTGATATCTTGTTGCCTACATCACTTTGAAATTTCGAAATTTCATTACATTTTTCATAAAAATTACTTTAAAATAATTCTACTCCACTTAACCTCTATTTTAAAACCACATGGGTTAATTCTTATTTATAGAAAGCAAAATAGAAGTTTGAAACCTTTCATAGTTCTAGAATGAGTGAAATTTTCAATTTATAACGCACATTGTAAGAGCGCGTATCACTTAAATAAGCTATGTATAAAGTAAATTAATTTATTTACTTGCACACAACTTTTATCACAAGTAATGCTAAGGATGATCTAAGTTAAGCTAAGAACCGTTCAATTCCGTTAACGCTCCCACTAAATATCGCTATGTTCTTTTGGACACCAAAAAGTAAAAATATTGCTTAATAATTTCAAACTCATAGATTAAAATGTTAAGGTAAATAAATAACTGTTCTGTTTATCAATAAAAATCTGAAAATTCGTTGATATTTGAATACACGGTGTTCATAAGATAAGAGTATGGCAGTATTTAGCGGGAATATTAACGGAATGGCTAAGTTCTTAAGTTAAGCCCTAAGAGCTAAGTTCTTAAGTTATCCCAACTCGTACCAATTTTGCTCATAACGTTTTTTCTAAAGAAAGTATGAATATTTTTACTGAACAAAACATTATCATTCAGTACAGAAAAAAGAGTGGTTCTATTTTGCTTTTTTAATTTAAGTTATGGTGAGTACAGTATATCATTAGTGTTCATTCTCATTTCGTGTTTCTAATACGTTCAAGTGTTCAAACAAACTTTTAAAAAATCGTTTAAAAAAACTTAATTACTCCATAATTTAATTTATTGGACAAAGACAAGGACAGAAAAACGACTAAGACAGAAAAACAAAACATACATAGAACATCAAAATAAAAATAATAAAGACACAAAGAAACAACAAAGAAAGAAATTAGATATGTGGTATCATATGAGCTTCCAATTTCTTTTTTTTTCTTTCAATTTTAACTAAAAGCCAAAATAAATTTTTATCAACCTTATTGTTCTTTCAACTTTTTTTAAAATGTCATTTCATATCCTTGTGCCAAATTAACCCCGCTCTCCCTTACAAATTTATATAGAGTCAAACACTAAATACTACTTACCTTGATAAACAAACTTGAGACATGTGACTTTCACTTATTTTTCTCTAGGATTTTTAATGTTACCCCCTAATATCAGTGAAATATTTTATCAAAATTTAATAGAATTATAAGTAACTGTCAAAAAATATACATTGATTCATTAAAAAGTTGCAGTCTCGCTTACAATCATTTCAAATTTTTCAAAAACAAATATAGCAAAAATAGTAATGAAATTTTACTTTTTCTGAATGGATTGAACTTACCAGATTTTATTTTAAAACACTAGGGAGCTACCGCCCCCTGCTCGCTATCGCTCGCCAACCCCCGTAAACTGCTGACGCAGGACCTTTTGGAATTGCTTCACAATTCCCACAAATTCCAACTCGTTGAACTTTAACACACTTTATAAAACAATTAAACAATTTACAGAAAAAACGTCAACTAACTTATTAAAAATACTTCAAATTCCCTCCATGAATAAATCTCCCTTAAAAGTTTGAGTATATATTACGAAGTGTATATTTGGACGGCTAAAACGGCCAGTGGCCAGTGGCGCATGCGCTGCAGGTCTCGTGGTTACGTAGCAGTCTCGGCGCTAGTGATGGAACCAATGGAACGCCGAGCCGTGGAAATTAGAGTAGAGTTTAGTTGAAAAATGGCCGTCCAAATATACAGTGCCTATATATTAACTCGAACTTATCAAAAATTTAAACGAAATGTTTTTAAAAATATTCATCTTAATTATTTTTAATCTATGATTATAAAAATAACTAATTCTAATTGTTTATCAATATTCGGACCAAACAAAAAATATTATTTTAAAGTAACTCGATAGTATAATATGCCTAGTGTTTATCATTCATATTTTTTTTAAACCCAGACTTGTTAAACAATACCGTTTAAGCAATTGAAAACAATAAGAGACAAAACATCACTATGTTTACAATTAATTTCGGTAAAATCAGAATAAAAATTATAAATATTGCACAAAAAGTGTGAAATTCTAGTATAAAATGGCGTTCATGTAAGTTTTTAGAATATGTTTTTATCAGTCTTTGAGAGATATTTCATCAAGAAAGTACTTTTTTTAAAAGGTGAAAAAACATGTTTCATCTTAAAATAAAGCGTCAATCGGACGTTGTGATTGGATGCATAATAATTTGATTGACAGTACTTGCTTTATAACTGCGACCTTATCCGTTATCTAAAAAAATGGAAATATTTTAAAATTGAGAATTTTTTTGAAAAATCGAAGGGCTTACTCGGAAATCCGGAAAGAATCCGGACATTTTGATACCATATATGTGTCATTCGGTTCAGTAATTAAAAAGCCTTTCTCTGGAAACCGTTCACTAAAAACTTTTTTTTAGAATAGAGAGATTTACAAATATTATGAAATCTAAAAATACAATTTTTAAGTTTTTATCGAGAGAATCAAATATTTAAAAATTCGGGAAAAAATTACCTAAATGATATTCGATTGTTTTCTACTGAAATGAATTTCATTTTTTCTATTTTTCACACATTTATTTTCTATTTTCTTACAATACTTATGAATAAAGGCAATGTGTAAACGTAATATGGAATTTATGAAAACAATCGCTGAAAATAATTTCATTAAACTTCATAAGAGTCGGAAAAAAACGCAATTTAAACTTTTTTATAATTTCATCCAAACCAAGAACCATAAAGATTCACTGTTGCAATACAATTCACAATTTTTTTTTTATTCAGAGTAGAAAATACTATTAGTACGGGAGCTGGCGTTAAATTTCAAGAATTCATCTGCTCGTACACGATTTGAATTTTACAGGATAGTGTTTAGTGGTACTGATCATGGAATAGAGCGTCAGCTGGTCAGGTAGCGGTGGGTTGAGCGTGGGGAGGGGGTCAAAGTTGGCAAAAAGTGAAAAATAAATTCATCTGCTCGTGTATGAAACTTGGTGGAGATGGTAGTTTAGGCCTCCCTGATTACAAAAATGGCCGTCAGCTGGCTGGGTGGCAGTGGAATGACCGTCAGCTGGTCACGTAAAAATGCAAACAAAAAATTTATCTGACAAAGCAAGAAACTTGGTAGGAAGTCAATCTCTGCTACAGAAATAATAACGAGTTACTAGTACAACATATATTAATTCATGAGTTGCTAGTGTAAGTTTAAGACTAGTAACTAGTTATTACTTCATGTAACAGTGATTGATAGTCAGGGTGCCAACTCGAAAAGTGTGCATTGGAATGTGTATGGAATTTTATGACGGTTTCTGATAGATTTGATGGTGTAGATATCAGAACCGATTGATGCCACTCTGCAAATATTGAGCATTTTTTATAAATCAAGATGGCGTCCAAAATGGCCTCCATATTGAAAACAATACTTTTGAAAATAAAAATATAGCATGCGATACATCATATATGGTATTTTTGGGGTCAAAGAAACGAAATATAACACTATTTTTTACTTTAATTAAGTTTGGAATAGGTTTTTTAATCAAATAAACATATTTCATTGAAAAAGCAGGATTTTTAAAAAACAGAGTTTTAAAGAGCCTAATGTTGCTTACAAACTCATATTTTGCATAAATTTAAAATTAATTGGGTTTAGAATAATTCCAGTAACACCTTAAAATGAATTAATTAATAATTTAAAGAATTCATTGCTTTTATTTCATTCAGAATTAACCATCTGGAGGAAATGTTCTGATTAGTTTTTAATGCAGCTTAAGAAATAAAATTTTAATTTGTTTGAGAAAAAAGTAATTATCAGAGAGCCAAAAATTTAAAATTAATTAATATTTTTTATTATGATATTTTTTATTCAGTATTATTATCCATTATTGCATCATTCCGAAATAATGCTCCAATTGGCTGTAATCGCACCCCGGTTGCTAAGTAACTGCGAAATATTGTAAACATTTGTAAAATACAATACTTTATTCGATTCTCAATGTTTTCTGATTCCATATGTTCTTGAAATGTCTGGTAATTATGGTAAAGAATGTATTTTTAAGTGTAGAGTTCAAGGATATGTGATCAAATTGTCACCAAAACGAATAAGATCCATCATATCTGCAAGTAAACTTTGAAGAGACTACAAGTTTGACCGTCTAAAAGAGCGTTTTATAAAAGAGCCTGACCTTTTAGTCTAGCCATAGGGTTTGTGTATCAACATACACCTCCAAAACTCATGTAAATCGGATTTTGAAGAAAACTTATCACAAACAAGATAGCAACCAAGAAAGTAATAGAAGATTATTGCGTTCAGAATGTAAGGATTTTGATATTAGACTTTACTGCATATTTTGTTCCAATCCATGCGTTGAACGTGATGCAAAAAAATCCCAGTAGATTCAATCCTTCCCATCTCGTTCACACTGTTGACTTCCAATGGAGACTTTCGGATATGTGTGAAAAGAGAAAAGATAAGTGGGCTGAAGAGGTACGATTGAGACTTACAGGAACACTAGGGTGTCTCAAAAAAAACTTTTTTTCGAAAAACCTCGCTCCCCAGGGCTTTTCCCATTCCATTTGATCCCAAAAGATAGTGGATGAAGTTTCAGCCCCCTAAGTTAACTCTAGGGGTTGCCTGTAGGGCTCCAAAGTTTGAAAAAAGTGGAAAAAATGACTAAATTTCAGAATTTTCAAAAAATTTATTTTATGAGTGAAACTGGATAAAAATGGTTCAAATGTGTTTTTTAGGACTTATTTAGAAGGGTTATATTTATTTATGTGTAATAATTGTACCCTATAGCCCCTGCAATTTAAAATTAAAACGTACTACTTAGGGACGTTGCGCTCACCAAAGCTTATAATGCACTACCGGTGGACGAATTGAATTGAATCCGAATTTATTTGCAGGAACTCCCTCAAATGATGCCATTTGGTGCTAAATTGATATTATAAACTGTAAAAGCTAGTGAAATAACAATAATGATGCCCTCCACTGAGCTTATAATATAAAAAGTGATTTTCTTCAAAATTGCTCATTTCCAGCTGATCAAACCCAAAATATGTACTAAAAAAGGGGTCTGTTGTACTTTTTTAGATACCAAACTTAGAAACCTTTATAGGGGCTTCATTTTTTATAAGTAGAAGTAATTTTAAACCCTACATATCGAAAATAATACGGATATCTCCAATACCAGAAGTTAAAATCGATTTTCTTTTTTTAAAGTTAGGAAAATTACTCCCTTTTAACGTATTAGTGGTAAGTTTTATTATAAAACTTCTTTCTTAACATTTCAACCTAGATTCACACGTATTAAACTATTTTCCTAAATTTAAAAACAGAAAATCGATTTTAACTTCTGGTATTGGAGATATCCGTATTATTTTCGATCTGTTGGGTTTAAAATTAACTTCTACTTATAAAAAATGAAGCCCCTATAAAGGTTTCAAAGTTTGGTATCTAAAAAAGTACAACAGACCCCTTTTTTAGTACATATTTTGGGTTTGATCAGCTGGAAATGAGCAATTTTGAAGAAAATCACTTTTTATATTATAAGCTCAGTGGAGGGCATCATTATTGTTATTTCACTAGCTTTTACAGTTTATAAGATCAATTTAGCACCAAATGGCATCATTTGAGGGAGTTCCTGCAAATAAATTCGGATTCAATTCAATTCGTCCACCGGTAGTGCATTATAAGCTTTGGTGAGCGCAACGTCCCTAAGTAGTACGTTTTAATTTTAAATTGCAGGGGCTATAGGGTACAATTATTACACATAAATAAATATAACCCTTCTAAATAAGTCCTAAGTAACACATTTGAACCATTTTTATCCAGTTTCACTCATAAAATAAATTTTTTGAAAATTCTGAAATTTAGTCATTTTTTCCACTTTTTTCAAACTTTGGAGCCCTACAGGCAACCCCTAGAGTTAACTTAGGGGGCTGAAACTTCATCCACTATCTTTTGGGATCAAATGGAATGGGAAAAGCCCTGGGGAGCGAGGTTTTTCGAAAAAAAGTTTTTTTTGAGACACCCTACAGGAACACGCACACAGGGCCGCCGAGAGCCAAGCCGGGCCCGGGGACAAAGTTGAGAAGCGTGCCCCCCTGTCCAGGCCCCTTACCTAGATCCAGTTTAAATTTTTACTACCCTTAGTTTTATGATTCTAAAGAACACTCAGGATGGATGGCTCAATTAGTTAACAAATGACCCATCTAGCACGCAGTGGCGGATCCAGGATTTGGGGGGCGCTAAGAATTTTCATAATCCAATTGAGTTTTCTTGTTAATGATAATACATAAAAGGTAGTGAATTATCCTACTGAAACCACTAAAAGGGGGACCCAGAAAATTTTTGGAAATTTTAGTCAAAAACCCCACTTTTTCAACTCGTTTTGGTACACCTCATTCGAATTTCGGATATAGATTTTTTGCGTTTTGACAAACTTAGTAAAATATTAAACGTTTGGGAGGGGGGCTTCAGCCCGAAAGCCCCCCGTAGATCCGCCACTGCAAGCACGGGGTTCAAGGGGGAACCCTCAAACACATAGATTGTTGGTGTTTTTACCCAATTTGTCGTGCTTTTTTTACCCTGTAAAACTGAGCGTAGTAAAGCTCTCTGCTATATTTTAAGGTAAATTATGTTGAACACACATTATCAAAATAATTAAAGCAAAACAAATTATTAAAGAATTGCAGTCTATAAAGTACTAAAGAAAAATTGTGTAAATGTCTTTCCTTAAGCCTTTAAGAGTTCAAATACGGCAACACTGACTGTCACAGTAAAACTGGTTGAATTTTCTAGAACAAACTTTATTTTGCTTCTGTATAAAATTCTCCTATTTCACAAAATATAACACGAAAAAATTGTTTTAATAAGTATTATGTTATTTTAATTATATTTCAAACATACCCTCGTATGACTAGTAGTACTAAACTAGTAGTACTTTCCCTCCGCTCTCTTGCCTTGCCTTTCTATGCCGTGCTGATGAGCCCTGACAAGGGCGAAACCGGTTCATCGCTGGAGACGACGCTTGAGAGCTGGAGTTTTCTCATACCCTCGTATGTTGTTATGATTCAAGGAATCACATATTCCAAAATAAATTTTAAATTGATTTTCATAAACGTAGTAAAATTTTTGTTTGAACATGCCTTTTAAAAATATCATTAAAAATATGATTCTACGATATATTCGGTTTCTGTAAATATTGTACTAATATAGTTATATTATATTTATACGGGGGGTCCCAAAATTAACTGAATTATTTCAAAAATTAATAAAAAATTAACTAAATGAGATAAAAACAAGCGCTTTTCTGCAAACTACTTTTTCAGCCTGGAAGTTTTTTCAACAGAAAACTTCATAGTTCTCAGCCGTTTCTAGAAAAGCATGAACTCAATCGAAAAACAATGGCCCAAATTACTATTTTAAAAAACAGGGTTATTAAAATTTGAAATAATAATAATAAATAATTCTAGAATCAAATAAAAATTATATTGAACCCTTCTTTCCAGTTAAATTTGCGTATTTTAAAGCAATTTGGCAAATTAAGCTTAATAGATTTGTGAATAAGAAACATTTAAATTGTAACATTCCTAAACCCTTAATTTTTTAAGTCTCTGTGGAGTATGAAATTTCGTATAAAAAACTCCCAGGCTTTAAGAGTAGTCAACAAACCGTATGTTTTTATCTCCTTTATTTTTTTTATTAATTTTGTAAGAGTATATTATTTAATTTTGGGACAGCCTGTTACAATGACACAGACAATATACATTACTTTTTAACAAAATTTAAAAATCCTTTATTCTTAAATTTTATTTTTATTTAATATTGTAATAAATTTTCTTGTTTTAATTATTTAAATTTTTTCATCATCGAAAATTTTCATTTGTTTAAAGAGAAAATTAAGCAAATAGCAATGCCCTTATAAAACCCCCAACACCAACATTATACAAAACATGAGACAAAAACAACTAGTGAAATGCAAAATCCGTATACTATTTCAACCGATTCTTATATTTTATTTTCATTTGATAATGGAATAAATTTTATTGTTCTCTAAGTAAATTTTTTTATGGTTTACAAAACTTTTCATTATCGAAAACTTCAATTTTTTTTAAAGAAAATTAAACAAACAGCAACCCTCCAGCATATGTAAAACAAGAGACAGAAACAACTAGAAAAATACAAAGATGTATAATACTTTCAAATGTATTTGATAGCTGAAATTTCTATTGTATTAAAAATGAATAGAATACTCACCTAGACGTACGGTACGGTCATCTTAGAAGACTAACGTTACCAGCTTTTTCAAGTACGGTAACTTTATCGGGAAGAAAACTTAATTGGTTTAAAAAAATTGACGATTTTTATAAACAGAATACACGTTTAACTAACGCTTTCTATACAACTACATCCAATGGGATGGCTTGAAACTAAAATTGTCTCCACTGTCCTTTGTGGTATTTTCCATTTGGTCAAGGGGAGGAAAGGGGGCCTCATTTCCTGTTTGTTCTCGTACCTTATCTTGTGACAGTTCTTGGAATGTGTTGCAGCGTGTGTGTGGTAGTGGTGGTAATTATTAGTGATGGGCAAAATCGATAATTTTAGGTATCGAATACTTTGGTATCGAATACTTATAGGTATCGAGTACTTTTTTTCAATGTCGGGAAATGAACCTGAAGGGACAATTTTTTTAGGGCCTATCCATAATCAGACTAATATTCAAAAAACTGAAAGCGATCCATCAAAAAGCCCCGTAGCTACGGGCCTGGAGGTGGATAGAGGCGAAGGATTTGGCGGGGGAAAAACCTAGCCGCGTCAAATTTCTCTCGCGGATGATAACGACTTGGGTTTGAGCGTTGCAAAATGAAAACGGAAACAGGCTGCGTTTGATCTACAGTAGGTATTATAAAGATTACTTCATTGAAAAATTTAAAACGAAATATGTCAATAAAGTATCGATACTTTTGTGGGTATCGAATACACTCGATACCTATAGGTATCGAGTACTTAAGTATTTGGTATCGATACCTGCCCATCACTAGTAATTATCTTAGTTTGGAAACGCTGGAGATTGCATTCCAGGGAGGAGGGGGGCCCGGGGCCCGTTCTCAGGAAGAAGGGGTAGTTGGGAGAAAAATCTATGAATGGGTATTCTTGTTTCAAAACGTTTAGTAGTGTACCCCAAGATGGAGATTCATTACGGGCCCCTATAGGGCTGGGAAAATCCTCGGGCCCGGGTCAAAAGTGCCCCTTTTGCCCCCCCCCCTATCGGCGGCCCTGCACACACATGCTTGCACGTAGCTGGAGCAAGGTACCACCAGAAATGTGAACTACTGTTTACAACGAACAAAAATATTTCATCTGTAAAAGAAAAAATAGATTCAGATGTTTCTAGTCAAGAGGATTTTGCTCTCTGTAGTGTAGAGTAACACAAGAAATGCTAGCAGATGAAACCCAGACATGGAACAGTGTCCAGCTGCATTCCTTGTACTTGAATTTTGAAGGAACCTTAAAAAGAAGATCTTTTGTGCAAAAATTAGAGGAATACTTTGAAGAGGAACTTTTGATACTTTCTTCCCCAGCAGTGGCAAGCCTCATTCTCTTCAGAAAAAACTGCACCGCAACATTAATTTCAACAGAAAACAACGAAGACGTTGTTACTAAACACATAGGCGCCGACTCCATAGGGTTTGAGGGGGCTTGAGCCCCCCCAATGTCGGAAGAAGGGGGGCTAAGCCCCCCCAATATTTTTAGTAAAAATCTACTTTTCTTTCATGAACTTAAGAAGACAATGTATTGGACGTCGTTCTTTTGGTCTTCACAAAGGGTCTCAAAATGACTTAAAAGACTACATTCTAGGGTAAAAATTTCAAAAAAAATTTGGGGGAGGACCCCCAAGCCCCCCTCAAATTTTAAAATCCATTATGTACCGTTTTCCCCTGAAACTTCCGTGATATTTGAGGTGTGATCCTCCATTTGTGTAGCATAAGAAGAAAGCGTCTTACAAAATGAATTTAAACACTATTTTTAGGGACAAATTTCCAAAGTGTTTCTGAAGTAGGACCCCTAAACCCCCTTAAAATTTTGCTGTTTATTATATACTACTAGCGGTACCCGCCTTGCGTTGCTACGTCTTAAAATAATTATAAAAACAAATTAACATTAACTGTTAGTATATTATGCATTAAAACAAAATTTTTGACATACACTTAGTGTTCTTTTTACGTCGAGCTCGGGATTGTGCAGTGCAGGTGTCTCAGTAGCCCGTTGAGGTGCCACTTTTTACGTCGAGCTCATGATTGTTCAAGTGTCTCAGAAGCCCGATGAGATGCCATACACTCAGTGTTATTTTTACGTCGAGCTCGGAATTGTTCAGGTGTATCAGAAGCCCGATAAGATGCCATATACTCAGCGTTCTGTCGACGCCAATCTTGGGACTGCTCTGGTGTCTCAGCAGCTCTGTGAGCTGCCTCAAGCTCCGCCTGTTCAAGTCTTCGCAGTTCGGCTGGTGGAAACATCCAAGACCCTCTATGTAACATATAGAGATGTAACATAAGATGTATATAGAGGGTCTTGAAACATCTCGTTAAGTCTAGCTACTTTCATAGCTCGAGCTTTATTGGAGCTTTGGGAAATATTAGACTTAGGCTTTCGCGGCATAATTCTTAGCAGGTACTCTTTTCCTACACTTCCAAAAAACAAATCTCGCTTCAAAACTAAATCACATCGTCCTGCGCAAAAAACAGAATAACCTTTCCTTTAAATATTGAAATCAATAATTATGATGCCAAAAGAGTGTAAAACTCTCGAAAACAAAGTGACTCTTTGTTTTTGGTATTAATACTAAAAATTAAATAACACACAAAATAAGTAGATTTTGTTCCAATATTATTATTTTCAATTTATATAATTATTTTTTATTTTTTTATGCTTCGAAATTTATTTTCTATCTATTTTTTTGCTTTAATTTCAAAATTTCATAGAAAAGATATTAATAAAATTGCCTAGTATCTAACACTGGTACTACTAAAGTTTCCTATTATTGGCTTGCATGACTGGTAAAACAGGTTTTCAAACACGGAAAAATAAGTGAAAAAAGAAGAAAAATTGGAAAAAAAGAATGAAGGACCGATTTTCTCTTTATAAATTATAGCCTATGTGTTATTCTGATGTATAAGCTACATAATAGTAAAATTTCATTAAAATCCATTCAGTAGTTTTTGCGTGAAAGAGTAGCAAACATCCAGACAAACATTTCACAATTATAATAGTAGTAGGATATACTGGGTTTCTTTGAAGATTCTGCTTCTTAAAATAAGTCCTGCTCTAAGGGTGTAACCCAAATGGACTTCAAAAAGAGATAAAACGCTATTTTGTGGTGGAAATTTCCATATTTTGGGGGGAAGGACCCTCTCAAAATATCGCTTCGCTTGGAATTTTAAATGTTTATAAAATTTTGAAATTAATTTCAACAAAATTAATATCAAATGTGCAAGTCATCTAACACGGAAGTAAAAAAGTACTCGTAAGTAGGTACCTCAGAAAAAATATTTAAGTCAAAATCCCTCCCGAAACAAAACTCTATAGTTATGGCTCTGTGCCGTTGATTTTAAAAGCGGTATAAATGCACTTCGCGATAGGTATTTAATTTTTTTGTGTACGATAAAATTTTTAAAAAATATATTACGCTGCTTTTTATTTGAATTTTTTATAGCAGTGGTCTGCGGCCGCGAACCTCCTTGGGTCCCCAGCACCTTCCTAGGGGGTCCGCGAGTTACCTTTTGATAGTTTCAAAATAAATAACACTAATTTAAAGAGACAAATTTCAAAAATATTTCTGGGGGAGGACCCCTAGCCCCTCTCGAAATTTCGACGTCTCTTGTAATATTTTCCTTAGAAAATCTATGTTTTACAAGGAACTTCTCTCTTTTGGTGGAACCAAAAATGTCTACAGAAAAGCTGTAACACTACTTTTTGAGGCAAATTTTCAAAATTTTTATGGGGGAACCCCCCAGACCCCTTATTATACTTCGAGTAATTGTAAAATTTTAACACAACGTGAAATATAATTTGAGTACTACTTTTAAGGAATCTCTAAAACTTTACGTACATAAATAAACTCCGTAAGGGTACTTTATTAGGAGTAAGCCTTTGGATGTTCAAAATCTTGGGGGTCTAGCATTAGTGGCGATTTTAAGGACCGCTAGCATTAAGGCGAAAGTTTAAGGACCGCTTTTATATGGAACATACATGGAATAACTTATATATTTTTTGTCTAGTACTGGCCCCCCCCCAATATTTAATAAAAGTCGGCGCCTATGACTAAACATGTAAAGCCTCTTGTATCAATTATTAAAAAAGAAACCCTAATTGCAGACAAATCAAAATATAATTTGAGGATCAACGTTGATTCTGTATGTAAGGAATGCAGCCCGACACTGTTAATGCTTCTCGTGAAACTCAAAATTCCCAGTCTTGCTGCCATCACGATAGGAAGCATTATCGTAAATTGTTTAAAAAAGCTCCTGTTCAGCTTCAAATTGCCATTTCAAACTTGGTGAAGACCAAGTTTGTTATAAATCATCTCTGCAAATCATCTCCAATATCAAATAAACAAGGATCTTTTGTAACCAAATTACGGTTCCATGCATCGTAATTATTTTCAAAATAAAGGTATTTCAAATCAATTTAAACTTTTTTTGTTTAAAATAAATGTTTCCCTGTTAAAAAACAAAAAGAATGATACCCCTCATGCCATATTTTATTAAAGATAAATCGAAAATCCTATTTTGTGGCTAACATGGACGCCATCTTGAATTCCTCAAAATGCTCAACATTTACGAGGTGGCATCAATCGGTTCTTTACTCTAGACATCATAACCCACCAAAATCAGCAATAAAATTCCATACACATTCTAATTCACGGTTGACCCCTTTTTTGCCATTTGGCACCCTGACTATGACAACCCTCAAGTTCCATGAATTGTCAGATAAATTTTTTGTTTGCAAGTTCACGTGACCAGCTGACGATCATTCCACTGCCACCCAGCCAGCTGACGGCCATTTTTGTAATCAGGGAGGCCTAAACTACCAACTCCACCAAGTTTCATACACGAGCAGATGAATTTATTTTTCATTTTTTTTTGCAACTTTGACCCCCTCAACCAGCTCAACCCACCGCTACCTGACCAGCTGACGCTCGATTCCGTGATCAGCACTACTAACACTATCCTGTCATATTAAAATCGTGTACGAGCAGATGAATTTTTTATTTTAACGCCAGCTCCCGTACTATATATTAAAATGCCTAAATTTAAGAAGTAAGAAACAGAAGAAGAAAAGTTTTATTTTTTTCCTTTCACAGTTAACACACATAAATTAGCAATCATACATAATTCTGACTCTTGCAATATCTGATTCTGTCATACCCATCTTTTCGTAAGGATAAAGTAGCTTTTGACCATTTTTTGCAGTCAATGTATCAGACTTTCCGTCCTTAGAAAAAGCTTTGTTTCCATATATCATGATGGAATCGTAGTCGAATCTATTCAGTAAAATATTTTGGTGGGGAGAAAGCTTTTCGAAGTTTGACTCCATTCCTAACAGAGGTAAAAACAAACACATAAAAAAATAATAATATAAACAATGGTGGAGGGAGGAAACGTTTTAATGATGCATAGTTACTGAGATTTAGGTGGATTTCAAATAAATTTAATATTTATTATGGTTTCTAGACGATGACTTTTGAAGGGGGATTATATCCGTTATAAACCTAAATAAAATTATAAAACTGAAGTATATAGTTTATTATTTATTAAGTATTAAAAGTTGAAATTCACTTTTTAACCCTGAATCGAATGTTTTATTATTTTTTGCATCCCTGTTCCCTGTTCTCATTATTGCAGAGACCACTGTCAAAGTATTTTTTCTTTAAAATATTAACTGAACTTAATTTTAAGGTTTTGAAAAATTAATACTACTATCATCGAAGTAGTTTTTTTCCCCAAGGTATAATTATTTGAACAACAGAGACTTCTAAAGTGTAAAAAAAGGTAACAAGAATGGAAATAAATATAAAATGTAACATTTTATAGAACAACTAGCTTTTTATAGATGGCAGCAGCACCAAAATCATAGTCCTTTTGTTGAAATCAATGATGATAATCTTAATTTTTTTTTGTAAATTTGCAGTTCTGAACTAAAACTTAGAAACTCAACACAAAAATAGCAGAATCTTCTTAAATTTTCGGCAATAGACTGTGATCTTCTGTTAACTCGCAGTTAAATTAAAACTTATGATTCTCAACATGAAAAGACTAATTATTTTGCTGCTGCCATCTATGAGCATCTAGCTGTTCTATAAACTTGTTACATTTAAACCAAGCGTTCACTTTTAATTGCTCTCCTGCTGTACTTCGTTTACGTCTCTACAATTCTACTTTTCATAAATTTAAATTTTTTTACGCACAGTTAATGTTTCAGTTGATTAATAATGTATTAATCATTGGATAGGGCCCCCTATCCGCCATGAGGCCCAAATCCAACCTTGCCATTGTACATTTTTTCACACCGTTAAACGTCATGAGTCAATAGAGATCCATATAAACAGAATTTTTAACATTAATCGTAATTACCTTTTTGAACGTTTGTCAAATTTACCGTTATAAAGTCATCCCTGTCAGATCGGCTGTGCTCGTGGTAAAATCCAAGGGCGTGGCCTAATTCATGAACAACAGTTCCGACTTCATGACACCCCTTTCCAAGAGAGACCACTTGTTCACCTCCAGCACGCCCAACGTGGGAGTTGCAGCTGTAAAATAATACCTCCAAATTTTTTATCCTTTTACACTAACACTCAGGGCTCGATTTGAGGCGGAACGGCGTTCTGGAACATCTTTTCCGGTAAAAAAATTATTATATTTTATCTTCGCATTTTTTGTACTAAGCTTTAAAAATTTCACTTTTTTTAAACGTCTGATAAAGTTACAATTCAGACTACTTCCACTTCCGGTGCAGCACAAGTTCCTAGAATGATTCTATATATAAATAGAATTTTTTTTTGTAAAAAAAGATATTTTACAAAAAAAAAATTGTAAATAAAGTTCATCTTCTTATACAATAATAAAGTTAGAACACTCTTCCTAATCTTGTACACATTTGAATTTATTTTATAAATTTAAATTTGAAAATAAATTTAAAGTGAAAACATTTGTATTAAAATGTATTCGCTTTTTTAGTTTTTAGATCAATAATTTTACCGTTCCGTTCCGTTTTTTTTAAGAAATCGAGCTCTGCTTATACTAAAACTAAGTATATAAGTATATAAGTTATAAGAAGATCAGCGCAATTCAATGCATTCACAAATCAGCACAATTTACAATCTATAATTCACAAGTTATAATAATTAGCTATCGTGAGCTTACCCGCCTTTATCTTTTACAAGAAATTGATACGCATATTTCTGAAGTAAAATTTATATCTTCTATGCTTACCCATTACCGTAAAATATTTTTACATAGTCAACCTCAGTAGTCCTTGGTATGAATTTTACACAGGTGTGATTGTGATAGTCAGAAATACCTTCTGTAATATTGTGTCGATACTTTTCTAAGGTGAGAAAACCATCAGTTAATTTTTGTATCAGGTTAAAGTATAATTAGAAAGTATGAATCGTTCTGATAGACGTACCTAATGAGGAATCAATCACGTAAGGCACTACACCTTCTGGCCAGTAGTATTTCTGACCAGGTCTTGCATTCCTTTCCAAATCCTGAAATAGTGTCAGTTCATTTCCAAAAAATGGCATTTCTGACCCAACCAATTTTCATCATATAATTGCTATATATCATATAAGTTTTTACTTAATTTTTTAAAATTTTATTTCCCAAGTATTTAAATGAAAATTTAGCCTATTTCTATAAAATTTATCCATAAAAATTTTAGAAGCATACTCACATTAGGTCCTTCTATTCCTAACATATCACCCCCATATAGATTTGGGTTTTCTAAAGCTAAACGCTTCGCTTCTGAAACATGCAGTTTATCCATTATCACGACATAATATTTTAAAACATTTAAGCATTGGAAATTTTAAATACTTAACTTATGGAAATTCAAATGTTTATCTAGATGACTGTTTCTGAACGAGTTAACGATAACTGTTTTATTGAGATAACAAATTTATGAACTTCTCAGCTGAGAAATGCAGAACTACTTGTTTGTTTTATTACCATTTAAATTTAAGTTCCATACTAAACATTCATATCTATCAAATGAAAGATAACCAAAATATCTAAATTTCAGTCTTAAAAGCTAAAAATCAGTTTACAGCTATCCCGAAGTCCAAAACAGTTGATTTTCTCTATTTATTAAGGGAAAAAATTAAAATAGATGACTGACATTTACACAAAATGTCAACATTAAAATATTATTAGATAATGTGATTCAGCTGGATATCGGTATTCCTCTTATTGAAAATTACTATTACTTCATAACTATTACAAGCTCCCTGGATTTTACTCATTGGAAATATTTATGTACCTTACACTTAAAATAAAACAAAAACGCAAATGTGTTTTATTCATGTACTTCAAATGAATTAAAATGGAAAAAAGGTTGTTTAAAATAGCTTCTTACCTTCATCATCAATTGAATACGCAAAATGCACTAAGGAAAATATAATGAAAAACTTCATATTACAAAAAGTGTTTGTACTGAACGTAAATTATATTTGAAAAGAGCGATAAATTTATTTAATGCTTCCATTAGGAATTTTTATCAGGAAAGATAGCAACTTACACATCTGCCTTTAAAAATTTCTTCAGAATGATAATGTCATAGATTAAAAGCATAAACTCCGAATTATATTTTTTGTTTTATGAGTAGTTTTCGAAAAACTTAGATGTCTTAATCTACCGGTCTTAATGAACATTCATTTTCAAAATTAAATACTAAGAGTTAAGACCTATGTTTTAATATTAATTTCTTCTCCTTGAATGTATGCGTGCTTTGGCGTACTTAAAAATAGAATATTCTGCGTTGTATTATTTTTATTTACGTAAATATTTACATTTAAAACCTTTTCACTGCTGTTTTTACATAATTAAGACTGATTTAAAAAAAAACTAAACTTTAAAGGATCTTTTCTATCTGTTTTCATATAATCTCTGTATCTTATGGAATTATGAACATAAAGTCAAATATAACATATTTTCCTTTTCTATAATGAAGTAGATCTGATAGAATTTTAAGAAATCTACTAATACAATTGCAAATAGTATAAAAGTTTTTATCCTAAATATATTTAAAACGTACTGATATTCCCTACTTTCCCTATCTATCCTATTCAACCTTAATTTTTGAAAAATATATTTTATCTTTTTTGAAAATTAATACACCAAACATACTAAAATGTAAACTTTGGAAAACATAATGGTTCTCTTAAAGTTGAAACAAATTAAAAAAATTACTTTGATATCATTATATTTTGTTTGATTAAATCTAATTTGAAACGAAATATGAAATATGTAACTCCGTCTCAACTTTAAATAAATTACCGTCAGCTTTAAATCAACAATTTTTTAGAAAAAAAACACACACAAGTTTAATACGTATACGACTTATAAAAACCCAATTTTCGCCTCACCCTAAAAATGCACAACCTTTCAGCGGTGTATCATTTTTAAATTATAAAAAAGCCTTTCTAATATACTTTATTAATATCCTTTAAATATACATAAGCTCCGCAGAGCGTCTAATAACGTTATATAGCTGTCCTCCGTTATGATTCACTCGAATACAATCGCGGTTTGTAAATTTTTACGGCTTGTGTGATATCTGCAATCTTATCTCGTTGTATCAATCTTATCTGTGCGTTTAGGAAGTAGACTCGCACCCTTGTTGTCGGAATCCTTCTGGTATATCCGCATTAAGAAGTTCTGGTTTCAAAACTTCTACTTTAGAAGTGGACTTCTGGGCTGCTGTGTAAACTTGTCGCATTTCAACCGGTAGCGTTTCATGGCAAACTCTTGGAAAGGTTGGTGCGCCATGAATTTGTATTTGTTTCATGTAATCAAGTCCCCAAATAGCTGCAATAACGTAGGGAATGCCACTGTGAAAAAACATAAAATTTATAAGGGCAGAACTGGTAATTGATAAATGATAATTTAGGACTTTGCAGAAATAAATAGTTTTATTAAGATAGTTAATAGAAATATTTAAGTGAAGCACTCCTTGGACCAACACTAAGCTTCTTTTACTTACTGTATTAAAATCCCAATCCCTATCATTGCACAAAAGACCTTGACTAAAATATATGCAGGTTGTTGGCAGAGGATTGAAACTCCGAAAGAAAAGAGGAAGAATACAGCCATCTGAATGGCACAAAAAATAGTTTTTGGACGATTCATCCACAACATGTAGTCATACCACAGAATATGGGACAAAAGAGGTGATTGCAGCTGTCCACGCATGAAAAAGCTGTGCACTGTAAAATAAATTAATTAGAAATACTCTTCATCAGGCTAATGCAACTTATATTTGCCTCTGTTTTAAAAAGACCATTTAATACCTAGATAATAGTAAAATACCTATGCATATTATTGTACTAGCTGTAGGTACCCTGCACGCGTTTCTACGCCTTAAAACGTTTTTATTAACATTTTATTTATTTTTATAAATCAAGTAAACCCAAACGAAACAATTTAAAAACTACATGTTAGTCAGCAGAGAAACATGACTCCCAAAAATTTTCAAAGTTTAACATTTGGTTTCAAAAATGTTTATTAAATTACAAAGCTTGCAGGAAACAGCTAATAATTTAACAAGAAATGTTTGTTTTAATCTGAAATATAATGATATTTTAAGATTATAATAGACTAATGGTTTTTTAAAAGAAACAATTTAAAAAATTAAGCTTACCTTTTTAAAGATTTTAGGTGAAGTAGTTTTTCTTAAATTTGAATTGAGTCATATATAACTAATTAAAAAACTTTTACACAACAAAGCTGTGAGTAAACGGCGATGTTGGGTAGTTTTCAAGCGTTATCTTAAATGGTGTTGCTACTTCTCGCAACTAGGGGTGGAATCAATATTTATCGAGCACATGCTTATGCACCTTATTTAAAAGGATGTAGTGAGTGATTTTTTAAACGTGAGAAATCATCCTTCCATCATAAGGGGAACATGGCATCTGGTGGTTTAAAAGGACTGGTTTAAGATTGAGGGAAAAAATAAGTAACAAAAACGCGTTGCTTTAACAAAATGCTTAAACAAATCGTTTAAATACCGCATTCTTTTTGGTTCAAAAATTTCAGTCAGACACCTATTTACTAATTCCAGTGCAAAAATATAAATTTATTACTCTTTCTTTAAAATTTCTTTTTAAAAAGGTTATGAATTCTTAAAGGTTAGGAATTCACAAAGAGCACATTCTCTTTATGGAAAAATTCGTGGTGTGTAGGAATAAAGATATTAAAAACTTTATAGGTACCCATGGGCGTAGCCAGGGTTCCTCTTAGGGGGGGCAAGCAGGGTCGACTTTTTTATGTTTGTGGAAAACAATTTTAAAGCCCCGTGAGAGAGAGGACCATAGCTACAGTATTTTTTCGAGAGGGGTTTTTGACCTATAATGAAATTAATGTAAAAGTTTTTTGTGGGTTGCATGGAAACAATGATGATTTTTGTTTTTGAGGTAAAAGTATTTGTAATCAGACACTAAAAAGTAGTTTTCCGTTCTACCCCCCATGGATACGGCCATGTGAGGAAGCTCTTATTTTTAATTTTGAATCCATGCTGGCGAATATAGTAATTTATTTCGGGAGGGGCCTAAAAATATTTTTCAGACCCTTTCATCCATATTAATAGGTTTAATATAGCTTTTCAACACTTTTTTTTAGATAGAATTTGTGTTTAAGAAAAATTTATGTAATAAAGATTGAAGTTTGAAAGAGGGTCTGGGGGTCCTCACCCAGAAAATTTTTTAAATTTGACCCGAAGAACATGGTTTTAAACTGGTTTTTTGTACACATAAACCCAAATTTGGACCTACATTTTTAAGTAGAATTTAGATTTTAATGAACTTATTATAAAAAGTGTGAAAGGTTAAAATACTAAAGGGGGCCTGGCTGCCCTCCCCCAGAAAATCTTTTAAATTTGACCAAGGACAGGGTTTCAAACTGTTTTTTGGTACACTAAACCCAAATTTGGACACATTTTTAGGTACAATTTTTATTTTAATGAGCTTATTACAAAAACGTGTGAATAATTAAGGTTTAAATACTAAAGAGGGGCATGGCGGCCCTCCCTAAGAAAAATTTTGAAAATTTGACCCCCAAAAACTTGGTTTTAACTTAACTAACAGTAAAGTGAAAGTTCCACAGGACTTAGGGGGGGGCAGCTGCCCCTCCCTGCCCCATGTAGGTACCAAGTCAAGTACTATCGTTTTGTATTATATCCATCTAATTTGTTGGATATTTAAGGTATAATTTGTATGGAGATAAACAAACTCATCAAATTTCATAATAAACAGAAAATAAAGTATTTTACTTTCAGTTGTAATTATAAACTATCAACTATACTGTTATGAATAAATTATGATACGTAAATGCATTATAAATATAAATTTATAAAACCTCCAATATGTATAAAATGGAGATTTTTAGAAAATTTATTTAATTTGGGATTAAATAAAATAAACGTCAAGGTAAAGGGCTTTATGTGTGCCCAAATTTATTTAAAATAGTATGAAATTACAAACTGCAATTCAGTTCAGAAGCAAAAACTTTAAAAATTTAGCTTAAATAGACGAAATTAATTCAATCATCAATTTTTCTACCAAAAATTCCTCATGTTAGTTTTATTTCTCACAAAAGGTTATGAATTTTAATGCTCTGATAGTATAATTTTTAACATTTTATCTCACACATGAAAATTGTTGTTTCTAATGCCACTAGGAATATCCTAACTCCCTCTGCAAAGCTCACATGGAACTCTTCTTCTACTCTACTTCTTTAACGAATTAAAATTCATGCATAAACTTATATTACCAACAGTAACATTTGCACCTATTATCCAAACAATACACTTACCCAACTGTTTTTCCATTGCAAGTGTGAGAATTCGCTGTATTTGGAGAACCGCAGACTTTACGATAAGCACGTGGTTTTCTAACCCCCGAACCCAGATAGAGCAATCCCACATGAGGTGGGTGGATCTGGTCAAACTGGTAAAATAATCTCATCCCTTTTGTTGATTCCTTCAAGGTCACAGGTGTGGTGCACGCTGAAGGATTACAGCTGACCCCTCAGTTACCAAGGAAAAGTATTTCCTTTTAGTTGACCTTTTACCCTTTTAGTAGTATTAACGGAACATAATATTGATTATGTATTTGATTCTTATGATAAAAATTCAGATATTCGTGTTCGAAGTTTGTAGTTTAAAGTTTCGTGTTGTAAGTTTAGAAGTTGATTGAGTATTTTCAAGTAGTAAAATTAAATTTAAATCTACCCTTTTTCTCCCTATTTAATTGACTTAAAGAGAATGCGTAAAATATTTCGTAAAAACACTAATCGGTCAATTATTCTGTTTTTTAGCGTTATTATGTAAACTGTAACAAACGAGGAAAAGAGAGGCTAATGAACTTATATCTGGGCTACACCTTTATAGGTAGATAATAATAAATGAAATCAATAAGATTTTTAAAACAACAAGGATCTGGTTTAAAAAGTTTTTATGTCCATCATTTAATTACTTTCAAAGTTTTCATAGTAGGTTAGGTTTGTGTATTTTTTTTAAACGTAAGGTATTGATGTAATGAGCAGTCTAGCACTCTAGTTACTTGGATTTGGTCTTATCACATAGCTTGATAAAATGTTGGTTTACTGATTATTTGTTAAAGTGCAATAAACGTTGGTTCACTTCAGGGTTGGCATCCAAACAAAATCCAATCATCAATACCAATTTAGTGCGCTCTTTAATTTTATTTTTTTTTAAAGTAATCTAATCATTTCAAAAAATTTTGATGAAATATGTATGCTCAAAATTTGGAAAAAAAGCTTAAGTTATTTTCAATTTTTAAGACTTTTAATACATATTTGGTATAGAACACCTACTTATACAGGGTTTTTCAAAACTCCTTTTTACGGCTTTTATTTAGAAGCAAAGTTTCTTAGATTCATAGAAGTACCGGGGCAAACTTATAGGTTTCTTTTATAAATCGTTTAGAAACAACAATAACCAATTTTTATAACTTTTATTAATTATACTAAGAAATAATGCTTTTTAAATGAAGCTTGGCAGAAAAACTAAAGCTAGAGTTCCATTAATTACTTTGTTTTTCAAACTAAAATAAAATCAATAGTAGTTCTAAATAACAAAATCATCTTTTGAAATTTAAATTTGTTGTAAATAACAAAAAAAACATTTTTTATGAAACGGGATAAAAGCTCTAAATAAGAACATGCACAAGGCAATTTTTAAAAATTTATTACAAGAAAGTCGTGCTTTCACATGAAGCTTTATAGTACCACCACTTCGTAAAGGACAAACATATTTCTTTTACATTAATACGTCGTGTTTGTGAGCCCAAGTACGATTATCAGAAATGGATCATTTGATCAACAGGTATGTATTTTAAACTATTAAAGAGACTGGGATAAAAACTTATATTTGTTCTTCCGCTGCTTGGTATTTGTAGTCTGGCTTCCTTCGTGAGTATCGTTGGAATCTCCTGCTATTAGAATAGTTCCTGTAATGTGATAAATTGGAAGTTGGATGGATGGATGGGTGAAACCGGTTCCGGTGATTCAGAAATGTAACGTCCGTAACGCAGCATTGTAGTTGGTGTGGGTGAACGCATAATGTCTCTTTCAGTGTGCATCCAATTTGCATTGGTATTTGTAGTCTGGCTTTCTTCATGAGTATCGTTAGAATCTCCTCCTATTTGAATAGTTCCTGTAATATAGACAATTGGAAGTTGGATGGATGAAACCGGTTCTGGTGATTCAGAAATATTACGTCCGTAACGCAGCATTGTAGTTGGTGTGGGCGAACGCTTAATGTCTCTTTCAGCGTGCATCCTTAACAGCCGGAAATCGACGAACCTCTTTATAAAGAAACTAAAAGAGAAAAAAAATGCAATCAGCTAATTCAAAATGTAAAAACTTGGTCATTCATTTTTAATAAAATGTATCTATGGAGAGACTGTTGTACCTTAGGACAGTTGTACGACCGGAAAATCGGAAATAAACGGAAATTTGAATTTGTGGTCAATATTGAATGCAAACCGATGCTATCTAGTTGCTAACGTGAAATCAGCTTTTTAAAATAATATTTATAGTTAATATAATAAATAAACTGTTTTTAGATGCTCAAAGTTACTTTTAGTGCATCACTACATTAGTATTTTTCTTCCCCTTTAATGATAATATGATTAAACTAGCTGTTATACCCTGCCTTGCACGGGTGGGGTGTATAAATTTATTTTTTTAAAGTTCTCTTAATATACATTTATAATTTTGTAAATTAGCATTATTACAAATCATCAATCTCGGTATCCCAGGCGCCTCTTTCCTATCCCGGTGTTCTCGGTAATTTTCTAATCCCGGTGTTCTCGGTAATTTTTCCTATCCCGGTGGTCCCGGTAATTTTTCTAATCTCGGCGTTCCCGGTAATTTTCCTATCTCGGTGTGTCTGGTAATTTCTATATTCCGGTATTCCCGGCGTCTATTCCCGGTAATTTTTCCTATCCCGATGTTCCCGCTAATTTTCCAATCCCGGTGTTCTTGTCACTTTTTACAATCCCGGTGTTCCTGATAATGTTTAATATCTTGGTGCCTTTATAAAATAACAAATTTGAAACTATAATAAAAAGTCTAGTAAATTAATAAGTCTAGTGAACAAATTAACAACTTTAAAACTAAAATAAAAGATCTAGTAAATGAAAAAGTCTAGTGATCTGTCTCATTTGAAACAATGTTTTATTTTTAACTCGTTTTCTATGAAAAAAATATATTTTTTAGTAAATATATTTATTTCAAAGGAAAAAAAATCTTGAAATGGAGGAAATGTCCACGCCTTCGGTGTGGTTTAAAAGGAGATGCGGAACACATACACACACAGCCACAAACGTTTTTATTTACATAGAGATTAATAAAATTGCCTAGTGACTACAACACTGGTACTAAAGTTTCCTATTATTGGCTTGCATGACTGGTAAAACAGGTTTTCAAACACGGAAAAATAAGTGAAAAAAGCAGGAAAAATGGAAAAAAAGAATGAAGGACTGATTTTCTCTTTATAAATTATAGCCTATGTGTTATTCTGATGTATAAGCTACATTATTGTAAAGTTTCATTAAAATCCATTCAGTAGTTTTTGCGTGAAAGAGTAACAACATACAGACAAACATTCACAATTATAATAGTAGTAGGATGGATGGAATGATATACATGGTGAATGCCCGAGATTTTGACTATTTATTTATTCTTGATATTGGAAATTGCAAGATATCAATCCTTTTATTTTTTTATTTGAATGCCAAAACGCCTCATGCTGCATACCTATGGACATGTTTTTGATCTGCCTGTAGCAAATTGGCGTTTTTAAATAAGGTTTTGTTGATGTCCTCAATACAATCAAATTTTTAAACTCAAGCATTTAGCGATCTAAACTACTTTTTTAAATTTTATATTCTACTTTAAATTAACTGTTAAATTTGGCTTAATATCTCTAGCACCATTGAGAAATTTCGTTATGAGGATGACGAAAACTAAAAATTTTTACTGAATGTGTAAGAAAGTTACTGCCATCAAACACTGGTCAAACTAACAGTCGATTGAATTTTTTATCAGTGAAATGACCAGATCAATCATCATAATGGATAAACTATTTACTTTAAATTTCGATTGGAAAGTTCAATGCTATTGATTTATATTTTTGGTAAAAATTACGACTTATCATTCAACTTGCTGTAAATGTATTATCATTTATTAACTAAAGCTAGTTAACTTTAAAAATCGATTTCAAACTTAACACATAATGCTAAAGGTAAATGTATCAATAAAAAATTTTCATTTTTAGCTTCTCTTAACTAAAACTTCCCTTTTTGGGGTGTTCACAGGTACAACCGGGTCTGTCCATGGGGAGAGTGGGTTTTTTACCCATAGACACAAAATTCGTCAAGTTATTAAAAATGATTAAGAATCCAATTCTGAATATTTGAGCTAATAAAAAATATTACCCTATTTCCTAACGATAGGGCTATACAGGGTGTCCCATAAATAATGGGTCACACTTCTAGGGGGGATAGTAGGCACCTAGACGAGTCAGAATCACATAGGATTTGGGGGTCCCAGACCAAATCCCAGGGAGTTAAAAATGGAGTGACAAACCAAAAAAATTATTGAAAAATTCAATTTGTAGAAGAACTACTATTGGTAAAAATTTAATTATGGTCTCAAAAATTGTGGTTTAATATGATCTTTAAAATTATTTCAAAAGTATTCACTTTAAATTTTTTATTATGAGAAAAGTTAAAAAAACCACAAAAAAAGTGAAAATTCCGCCAAAACCTCATATTGTATTTCGAAATCATTTCTTTTGATTTGATAATCTGAAAGATCATAGTTGAAAGGACTTAGTTGAAACATAGTTGAAAAGATCATAGTTGATATGACTTAAGTCCAAAGTTTCACGTAAAAACCATCATTATTAAACGCTGGAGATCATGTTAAAGTTCGTTTTTTGCGTGCGCAAACTGGTTTCCTATAGCCGTTTCCAAAACGGCAGTTAGCGGACGCAAAAAACAGACTTAAACCATGCTTTAACAGGATCTAAAGCATTTAATATTGATGGTTTTTACATAAACTTTGGACTTAAGATATTTCGACTATGATCTTTCAGATTATAAAATCAAAAGATAGGATTTCGAAATGCAAAATGATGTTTTGGCAGAGTTTTCACATTTTTTTGTAGTCTTTTAAATTTTTTCATAATAAAAAAATTTTAAAGTGAAGACTTTTGAGATAATTTTAAAGATCATATTAAACCACAATTTTTTTCGTTATGGAATTGTCATTTCTTGATAATCTTCTTCTTGCTTCTATCACCATATTTTCTTTGTTATTTGTAATTTATTTGTTTTCTAATCACAGTTTATTTACAATATTTGTTATCTTTTACTGAAATTTGCGAACTTAAAGGAACACATTAATGGATTGCAAACGTGTCCCTGATTACTATACAGGGTGTCCCATAAATGTTGGGTCAAACTTCTAGGGAGGATAGTAGACACCAAGACGAGTCAGAATCACATGGGATTTGGGGGTCCCAGACCAAATCCCAGGGAGTTAAAAATGGAGCGACACCCCAAAAAATTTATTGAAAAATTCAATTTGTAGAAGAACTACTATTGATAAAAATTTAAACATGGTCTCAAAAATTGTGGTTAAATATGATCTTTAAAATTATCTTAAAAGTTTTCAGTTTAAAATTTTTTTTATTACAAAAAAGGTTTAAAAACCACAAAAAAATGTGAAAACTCTGCCAAAACCTTATTTTGTATTTCGAAATCATTTCTTTTGATTTAATAATCTGAAATATCATAGTTGAAAACCCTTAAGTCCAAAGTGTCACGTAAAAGCCATCAATATTAAATGCTTGAGAGCCTGTTAAAGCATGGTTTTAGTCCGTTTTTTGCTTCCGCAAACTGCCGTTTTGGAAACGGCTGTAGGAAAGCAGTTTGCGCATGCAAAAAACCGAACTTTAACAGGATCTCAAGCGTTTAATATTGAGGGTTTTTACGTGAAACTTTGGACTTAAGGGTTTACAACTATGATCTTTCAGATTATAAAATCAAAAGAAAGGATTTCAAAATACAAAATGAGGTTTTGGCAGAATTTTCAAATTTTTTTTATGATTTTTTAACTTTTTTCATAACAAAGCAAATTTTAAAGTGAAGACTTTTGAGATAATTTTTAAGATCATATCAAACCACAATTTTTGAGACCATAATTAAATTTTTACCAATAGTAGTTCTTCTACAAATGGAATTTTTCAATAATTTTTTTTGGTTTGTCCCTCCATTTTTAACTCCCTGGGATTTGGTCTGGGAACCCCAAATGCTAAGTGATTCTGACTCGTCTAGGTGCCTACTATCCTCCCTAGAAGTGTGACCCATTATTTATGGGACACCCTGTATAGGTTGGGCACTTGAAATGGTCGAAATTGGATCTGCCTTAGAAAAATCAAAACGAGATTTTTGTCCGAGATACAACAGTCTCCCCTATAGGTAGATCCAGGGTTCGATTTCTAAAAAAAGAGGTACCGGAACGGTAAAATTATTTGTCTCAAAGCTGAAAAAGCGAATATTTTTAAATTTTCAAATTTACATTTATAAAATAAATTCAAATGCGTTGTACTACTACTATATTAGAAAGAGTGTTCTACCTTAATTATTATACAGGGTGTATCTGAAATGGTGCAACAAACTTTCAGGGATGATAGTACTCATCAAGACGAACAAGAATCGGTATAGAAAGGGGGTCCCAGACCAAATCCCAGGGAGTTGAAAATGGAGCGACGCCCCAAAAAATCATTGAAAAATTCAATTTGTAGAAGAACTACTATTGGTAAAAACTTAACTATGGTCTCAAAAATTGTGGTTTAATATGATCTTTAAAATTACCTCAAAAGTCTTCACTTTAAAATTTGTTTTATTATGGAAAATGTTAAAAAACACAAAAAATGTAAAAACTCTGCCAAAACCTTATTTTGTATTTCGAAATCATTTCTTTTGATTTGATAATCTGAAAGATCATAGTTGAAAACCCTTAAATCCAAAGTTTCACGTAAATACAATCAATATTAAACGCTTGAGATCCTTTTAAAGTTTGTTTTTTTGGGTGCGCAAGCTG
The DNA here is from genome assembly GCA_024610705.1 of Tetragnatha versicolor. Classification (NCBI taxonomy): domain Eukaryota; kingdom Metazoa; phylum Arthropoda; class Arachnida; order Araneae; family Tetragnathidae; genus Tetragnatha; species Tetragnatha versicolor. The sequence continues at coordinate 29,881,109 of JANDEH010000005.1, forward strand.
TTTTTTAGAGCTGTTTCCAGAACAGCTGTTAGCGCACACAAAAAACAAACTTTAACAGGATCTCAAGCGTTTAATATTGATTGTATTTACGTGAAACTTTGGACTTAAATGTTTTCAACTATGATCTTTCAGATTATCAAATCAAAAGAAAGGATTTTGAAATACAAAATAAGGTTTTGGCAGAGTTTTTACATTTTTTGTGTTTTTTAACTTTTTTCATAATAAAACAAATTTTAAAGTGAAGACTTTTGAGGTAATTTTAAAGATCATATTAAACCACAATTTTTGAGACCATAATTAAGTTTTTACCAATAGTAGTTCTTCTACAAATTGAATTTTTCAATGATTTTTTTGGGGTGTCGCTCCATTTTTAACTCCCTGGGATTTGGTCTGGGACCCCCCTTTCTACACCGATTCTTGTTCGTCTTGATGAGTAATATCATCCCTGAAAGTTTGTTGCACCATTTCAGATGCACCCTGTATAAGACGATGAACTCTTTATAGAATTTTTTTGTAAAACACCTTTTTACAGTGGGTTATACTTTTTTTTCCCAACAGGGTTCCTCTTGTAGAAGGAGGGACGGGTGTTTCAATGAGTCATTCAATGAACCATTAGTGTTGGATACATGGGCGTAGCCAGGGGGAGGCCGGGAGGGGCAGCTGCCCCCCCCTAAGTCCTGAGAAATTCACTTTTACTTTACTTTTAGTTAGGTTAAAACCCAGTTTTTTAGGGTCGAATTTTCAAAATTTTTCTGGGGGAGGAACCCCAGGCCCCCCTTTAGTATTAAAAAATTTATTTTTCACATTATTTTATAACAAGTTCATTAAAATCAACATTCTACCTAAAAATGTATGATTAAATTTGGGTTTAAGTGTACCAAAAAAAGTTTGAAACTCTATTATTAGAGTTAAATTTCCAAACATTTTCTAGGGGCGGGCAGTCAGGCACCCCTTTAGTATTTAAACCTTTATTATTAACTTTTTTTGTAATAAGTTCATTAAAATCGAAATTCTACCAAAAAAATGTATGTCCAAATTTGGGTTTACATGTTAGAAAACTTGTTCAAAGGATTAAATTTCCAAATATTTTCTGCGGGTGGAAAGCCAGCCCCCTTTTAGTATTTAAACCTTTTTTATTCGCTTTTTTTATAATAAGTTCATTAAAATCAAAATTTCTACCTAAAATTTTTTGTCCAAATTTGGGTTTAAGTGTACCAAGAAACAGTTTAAAACCCTGTTCCCGGGACAAATTTCCACAAATTTTCTGGGGGAGATCCCCCAGACCTCCCTTTGAAACTTGTACCTTCATTACTAAAAACCTTTCTTATATGAATTTTTCTTGAGCGCCAATTCTACCTAGAAAAGTGTTGAAAAACTACATTAAACCTATTAATATGGATGAAAGCGCCCTCATTGTTTCTTACTACCTACAAAACTTTTACATTAATTTCATTAAAGGCCAAAAACCCCTCTCGAAACAACACTGTGGCTGCGGCCCTTTCTCACGGGGCTTTAAAATTGTTCTCCATAAACATAAAAAAAGCCGACCCTGCTTGCCCCCCCCTAAGTGGAACCCTGGCTACGCCCATGGTTGGATATTTTGCCAATTTAAGAAATATAATGCGTAGTTAAAGTCATTAAATGGTAAAATTTAAGATGTCGCAATTTTTCTTTGCAAATTTGACCAGCAATATGCCAAATCCGGTTCAAAAAAAAAGAATCAACACTAGGGGCGGATCGTGAGTAGTTAAAAGGGGAGTTCACAATTATGTTTTAAAAGAACAATAAATAACCTTACAATTAAATCACAAAACTGTAATTTGCAAAAAAGATAAAAATGCATTTAAAAAATTGAAATATGCTTTTTTTGTATTTTTTTGGTAGGATTCTCACTTTTATAAACTTAATCGGAAAAAAAATGTGATCAGTTGCGCTCTAAGTACAATAAGGGGGGTATGGGGGTCCTCCCCAAGGAAAATTTGACAATAAAAACGCGGTTTTAATTCATTTTAGGACTTTTTTCGTACATAGAAAGGTATCCGCGGGCCTTATGAAAGTGTCTCGCAGGCCGTAGTTAGGAGACCCCTAAAATAGAATATTATTTTTTTTCCAAAAAAGAGGTTCCGGAAAGGCGTTCTGGACCGTTCCGGCCCAAATCGAGCCCTGGGTAGATCTATGTTTAGTTGCCCCGCTTATAGTTTGGCCAGCTTGGAGGCGTATAATATTCATTTAAAACTTTCAGGAATTGTTCGCTTCTTCGTTTTAAATAAGAAAATAATTTCATATTTGAATTACCTCTGTATTTTTTAACATTAAAAGAAAATCTAACTCTTGGATCTTTAATCTTTTATAACCCCAGTTATCTTTTTGACCGAGAGAATTTTATCACTCCTTGTTTATTATTTATAAATTGATTGATATAAATTTAAAATTGCACTTATTTTTTTAATATAATAAGGTATAATTTTTAATATTTATATAATGGGAGATCCATGGGATCAAGAGTTACATCAAAATACATCCGTTTTAAATACCATTTTTTAGGTTAAAGTGGTCAAATATGGAATAAATCTAACTACTATTATTTGGGTTTTCTTCGCAAATGTTTTTATTTACATACAAATTAGGAAAAAAAATTGAAAATTGAATTATTTTTGAATTTTTTAAAAGAACTTTTCAATTTTGTTCATTTGTTTTATTGAAATAAATATTTTTTTAGTAAATGTTTCAGAATATTTCTTTAATAATAAGAAATTATATTTGATTATCAAATAGTTTACTCATTGATAAAAGAATGCTGTTTATAATATGTTTTGGTTAGTAGAAATCCATGTATGATTTTTTTTATCATAGAAAGTGTTATTTAAGACAACTCTTTTTGCTATAACTTATGATCTCATGGCTTCCCCATTCTATAATTTTCAGAATTTACATCTAAATAAGCATGGGCGTAGCCAGGGTTCCACTTAGGGGGGGGAGAGCAGGGTCGGCTTTTTTTATGTTTATGGAGAACAATTTTAAAGCCCCGTGAGAAAGGGCCGCAGCCACAGTGTTGTTTCGAGAGGGGTTTTTGGCCTTTAATGAAATTAATGTAAAAGTTTTGTAGGTAGTAAGAAACAATGAGGGCGCTTTCATCCATATTAATAGGTTTAATGTAGTTTTTCAACACTTTTCTAGGTAGAATTTGCGCTCAAGAAAAATTCATATAAGAAAGGTTTTTAGTAATGAAGGTACAAGTTTCAAAGGGAGGTCTGGGGGATCTCCCCCAGAAAATTTGTGGAAATTTGACCCGGGAACAGGGTTTTAACCCGGGAAAGACTGAATTAATTTTTTTTCTCAAATTAAATTTTCCTCTTTACTGTATGCTTATGACATGTCTTGAAGTAGCCTAAAACCATTTTTTCAAAAAAAATTTTATTATTTTAGTCAGAATAGGGTGGTACCATATGGTACCGCTAGGCTCTTACACTACCATTTTGTGCACCATACATATTCTTATAAGTTTGAGATTTCAAAGTCAAAATAATAAATTTATCACACTTTTATCACTTTATTTACCATTTTTAACTAAAACAACATGAAAAATTTCAATTCAGTCAATGATGATTGAAAAATTAATTATTAAATAGTTGATATTACTCACATTATACCAATTAGTAGTTATATTTTGCTCTTAAAATCCTATTATCAAATTTATTTCTAGAAATAAATTTTGTACACACTAGTCCAAAGGTGATAAGAAAACTTTCTATACTGCGAGGTAAGCTGATTTGATACGGAATTGATAGTTTTTCCAATTTTCCCCTCATAATGAGTGTTAAAATTAGGAATTTTGTTAAAAAACATAAGTTATAGGCTTTAAAAATTTCATAATTCATTTTCTATAGTTTAGTTGAAGACTATGAACGTAATATTGATGATTTGCATGAAATACTACCATTGTATAGATGGATATTCCAATCAATCACTTATAATATGAAATTTTTCTTAATAAATTTAGAATTATTGGCCTTAAAAATTAAAATTATGGGAAATACTCTATAAATTAAATAAGTTTTTAGCATAAAAAATTATTATATAGGTTTTACCTTAAAAATTAATTAATTTCACAGCATATAAAACGTTTGAAATAAAAAATACACTACTTTAAAATATTAGAACTATTTGGTAGCGTAAAAGCCTAGCGGTACCATATGGTACCGCAAGATTTCTATACCAAAATTTTCTACCTTAAAATTATTCAATCTTTTCCAAATTTGGGCTATTATTGCATAATACAAATTTAAATAATAATTCATGATTATTTAATCCATTCACTAATTTTAGGTATGAATAAATTGCACTCACATTTTCAGACGAGCCTTTTTTCGCCTGTCTTAAAAAACACGTTTTTCATTAAGCCATTAAGCAAGAATTTATTTAAATAATTAGTTATTAAATTGCTGTTTACTAAAGTTTGGTCCATGTAGTAGTGACATCTACCGTCAGAATGAAAAAATAAAAGTATTTTGGTAGAAAAAATCCGTTTTTTCGTAGTGCTGTTTGCCGGTACCATACGGTCCCGCTAGTCCTTCCCGGGTTAAACTGTTTCTTGGTACACTTAAACCCAAATTTGGACAAAAAATTTTAGGTAGAAATTTTGATTTTAATGAACTTATTATAAAAAAAAGCGAATAAAAAAGGTTTAAATACTAAAAGGGGGCTGGCTTTCCACCCGCAGAAAATATTTGGAAATTTAATCCTTTGAACAAGTTTTCTAACATGTAAACCCAAATTTGGACATACATTTTTTTGGTAGAATTTCGATTTTAATGAACTTATTACAAAAAAAGTTAATAATAAAGGTTTAAATACTAAAGGGGTGCCTGACTGCCCGCCCCTAGAAAATGTTTGGAAATTTAACTCTAATAATAGAGTTTCAAACTTTTTTTGGTACACTTAAACCCAAATTTAATCATACATTTTTAGGTAGAATGTTGATTTTAATGAACTTGTTATAAAATAATGTGAAAAATAAATTTTTTAATACTAAAGGGGGGCCTGGGGTCCCTCCCCCAGAAAAATTTTGAAAATTCGACCCTAAAAAACTGGGTTTTAACCTAACTAAAAGTAAAGTAAAAGTGAATTTCTCAGGACTTAGGGGGGGGCAGCTGCCCCTCCCGGCCTCCCCCTGGCTACGCCCATGTAAATAAGGCTATGGTGGACACCAAAAACTAAAACTAAAACTTTTTTGTAATTCTTAACCTACATTCTTAAAATTTTCAGTGTTTGTTTATAAGCATGATCAAACACCCCTCACAAATTTTCAAATAAACCACTTGGTTAGTTTTTTTTAAATTTAAATTTTAAACAAAAATTAACTAAACTTCAAAATGTTCCATGCGGCTTCAGTTTAACCCGATAATTTCAAAACTTCCCTAAAATATCCTTCTTTAGTGTAAAATTAGATTCTTGTAAAAATCATTTGGTTAATACTTGTGTGAAAAAAATATCCGTCAAAATAAATGAAATTTTTACAATTCTTACGATATTTTCAACAAAAAAGTGCGTAAGTGGCCATACTTTTTAAAATATATTTTATGTCATTCCCAATTATACAAGAACTTATAAAGCATTAACTATTTATATCAAATCAAGTAAAATTTTAAAACATTTTTAAAAACTAAGCCGCATGGAGCATTTTGAAATTTAGTTAATTTTTTCTTTAAATTTAAATTAAAAAAAAACTAACGAATTTTTTTATTTGAAAATTTGTGAGTGGTGCTTGATCATGCTTATGAACAAACTCTGAAAATTTTAAGAATGTAGGTTAAGAATTACAAAAAAATTTTAGATTTAGTTTTTGGTGTCCACCATAGCCATAATACTAACAAATATACGTGCATTTTAAATGAAACCTTGTAAAATTCCCCTTAAACAAGGGGGGATACATTTTTCTCGGTGAAGTAGAACTAAAGTTCTGTATAAGATAGTGGTATAAGATTAAAGATCTTAACTTTTCAGATTTCCTTTCAATTAAAAAAATGCTATTCCTATGTTATTCCCTCTCCTGTCTTCTATTATTATTTTATTAATAAAAATATTTTATCTAACAACCACTTGATTAAGGGAAAGATAAATATCAATAATACTTACTACAAAAGATAAAGCCATGGAATAAATATTACTGCAATCCAAAACGTGGTGAGCACTGTCAACATTAGAAAAATTTTAATTAGATAAGTCAGAAGCATATGAAGTTTCGGGTCAGAAGAAGAGGAGGATTCATTATCAGAAGAGGTACTTGAAGTTATAGAGATGGATCTGTTTTGAACATTTGGACCTGAAACAAATAGCATGTAAGATAAGTCCCCTGATCCCTGATAAATGGGAAACATTTCTATTTATTTTAATTTAAATCCCAAAGAGATAAATAAAAATAAATTGCAATCGACGCTCTATTTTGCAAACTAATGGGAGAAACTTTAAATATATAATCGAAAAAAAAAATATATGAAATGTGTTAAAAATCACCCAACTCATCTTTCATCGCATTCCAAGATTTTCAATGAGGAAAAAAACAATCCGAATAAGTTACATCATAGGAGTGATACATTAAAAATTACGCTTATTTACCGCAAAATATCTGATATGTCATAATTACTAACTTTCTTTTAGAAGGATTTGTAGCGAAAATAAAATTAGTTGATGAAATAAACATATCATAAGTTGAAATAAAGATTTAAATAATTTGAGCCTATTTTCCCAAATGCAAAATGCTTTCTGTTAAAAAAATGAAGCCCTTTATTAGATTTTCATTCATCGTTACTTCCCAGGCCTATCTCTCTCTTTACAGCATTCTTCCACACTAAAGCTGGTCTTTTGGCTAAAGTTTTGAATTTTAACTCTTAAAAATAGTGGTTAAACTCATTTTTTGATACCTTTGATCCCTGTAACACCATCGACACAAACTGCCGGCTCCCCATGCTACCACAGAAAAAAACTGTAAACAAAATAGTGAACTTTCTACAAAAAGCAACGAATGCATGAATTTAGATATTCCTAGTTTAAATGAGATCAGCCCTAAGATGGATCACCCAAATCATGGATTCCTCTATCCTTTGTTCACACATCGAGCTTAAAATTTTCAAGAATTGTAAAAAAAAAAGGATTATTTTTCAAGGTTTTTCCGGACTTTTTTTAATTTAAAAAATCTGATTTTCTCCTGATCGATGCTGTCTCACTATCCAATTTTGTAACAACCATCTCATAATTATAATTTTTTCTATTAAAATGGGTACGAAAATAAATTTCATAGATATCAAGGCAACTCAACCAACGACAAGTTGTTCGGATACACCCAGAGAATGCGATTTACAATGAGAATCAGTTCAAATACGAGTATCCTTTTAAAATCTAGTTTTTATCTTTTAAAATTCTTGTTTAAAATGTTTCAGGCATTTTCCAAGGTTATTTTTTCATGGACCTTGCAGTCATATAACATAAAAAAGTGTGGAAAATTTGAAGCAATGAATAAAAAATAATATTTTTGATTCACGTTTTCAACATTAATTGGAAAAAATTTGCCCGATATTCTAAGGAGCTCTAAAATAGATCCTATGAACAAAAACATGCATCACATGTCTATAAAGCAAAATTATTTTTTTTAATTTGCTAGAAATTTAATTTTTTAAAGAATTGTTTTGTTTTTATTAAATGTTATTATTTTTTAAAATATTTGTTACAGAATACTGTCAAAATATTTTCTGTTTCGCTTGATTGCTCTATTTCAAAGGTTCATTTTAATAAATAATTTGACTAATGATTCAATCATCAATTAAAATGTTTTTATGTTATACAGCTATATAACTTCCTTATCCACAGGGAAATGACCTTGGCAAATGCCTCAAGCGTTTTTAACAAGAATTTTTAAAAAAGTATATTTTTGAGGCAAAAAAATCAAGATTTGAAAAAAACCTAAATTTTTTATACGCTGTCCGATTTTTTCTAATTTTAGTACTTCAAAATATTTTTATTGGGGTCATTTCTGAGGAAAAACTATCTTAACTACTACTTTTGCAGTTATTTTGAGATCTCTTAATCTATTCTTAAATTTGATTTCTTATTTTTAATTTTGAGGGATATTTTTAAAATTCCATATTTAACACTCCATAATATGGTATATATTCGTATTAAGCACTGAAAAATTGCCTATAAACATGTACTTGTAAGCAGGGCCGGATATCCAATAGCCCAAGTAGGCAACTGCCTAGTAGGGTGGGCCGAAAACACACTTTATTTTTTAATTATGTTCTAATAGCGCGGAAAGGGTGCCACTTGGGTCCAATAAGGACGGTGTAAAATATTTTTCGATTGGATAATATCTTAGGCTCCCGCATCGCACTTGTTGCACAAGTTCGAAAAAATGGACGACTTTTTTACAAAACAACAAAAAAACCAAAGATTAAACTCTCAAATATTGTTCATGATTTTTTTATGCGAAACTAATAGTATAGTTATAGACATAATGTTTCATGTTCCATTCTTTTATCAATCTTGCTTCGTTAAATATAATTTTTTAATGTTCAAAGAAATCTTGTAAAGTTGTTTTTCCTGCATTTAAAAACAGCTAATAACTCTAGAACTATACAACTTAAAAACCTGAAATTAGACCCATACGGTTCGTAAATTTTTTGTCTTTAATTTGATGTGCATTATGACCATCATTTTAAAAAAGTTTTTTCAAAATTTAAAAAAAGTGAAAAAAATTTCATAAAAAAATTTTTTTAGAAAATTTTTTTGAAAAAAATTTAAAATCCTTATGACTCATAAAATGAACATTACTACCAAATTTCAAGTTGAAAATAAAATATAATCATGTGTAAAAAAATAAAAATTTCGAAATTTATATAAATTCCTGAACAATCCCCAAAATTATAAAGCAAGAGCGATTCACTCATGGAAAATTCATAAACTCGCTTGAGGGTGTTCATATGACTTAAAACATGTAAAAAATATCACATAAATTTCTGAAAATACAACAATTAACAGATTCGGTACAAAACCTTACAGAGCTAATTTTCAACTTTAAGTTTATTCAATTTGCATGCATTACTCCTGAAAATTCCTAAGAATTATGTTTATATCTAATTGTTTTTAATTTTAAAAAGTCAAATTAAAGTAAATTAAAAGTTTTAGAACATAAAAAATTGGATATAAACACATTTCTTAGGAATATTCAGTTAAAATTCATGCAAATTGAATTAACTTAAAGTTGAAAATTAGCTCTGTAAGGTTTTGTACCGAATCTGTTAATTGTTGTATTTTCAGAAATTTATGTGACATTTTTTACATGTTTAAAGTCATATGAACACCCTCAAGCGAGTTTATGAATTTTCCATGAGTGAATCGTTCTTGCTTTATAATTTTGGGGATTGTTTAGGAATTTGCCTACATTTCGAAATTTTTATTTTTTTATACATGAATATATTTTATTTTCAACTTGAAATTTGGTAGTTATGTTCATTTTATGAGTCAAAAGGCTTTTAAATGTTTTTAAAAAAAATTTCAAAAAAAATTTTTTTATAAAATTTGTTTTCACTTTTTTTAAATTTTGAAAAAAACTTGAAAATGATGGTCATAATGCACATAAAATTAAAGACAAAATTTACGAACCGAATGGGACTAATTTCAGGTTTTTAAGTTGTATAGTTCTAGAGTTATTAGCTTTTTAAAAATGCAGGAAAAACAACTTTACAAGATTTCTTTGAACATTTAAAAATTATATCTAACGAAGCAAGAGTGATAAAAGAATGGAACCTAAAACATTATATCTATAACTATATTAGTTTCTCATAAAAAAATCATGAAGAATATTTGAGAGTTTAATCTTTGTTTTTTTTGTTGTTTTGTAAAAAGGTCGTCCATTTTTTCGAACTTTAAGTGCGATGCGGGAGCCTAAGATATTATCCAATCGAAAAAATATTTTACACCTTCCTTATTGGACCCAAGTGGCACCCTTTCCGAGCTATTAGAACATAATTAAAAAATAAAGTGTGTTTTCGGCCCACCCTACTGCCTAGGGCCCATCGTCAGCTAGGGGCCCCGTCCCCAGAGGGTGGGTGCCCATAATATGTTTGAATTCAGGAAGGGTTCCAAGAAAAATATTTGCAAGTAGTAACTATTTTTATTTTTTTCAAGCAGCAACTATACTATTTTTATAAGGGGTTGGTTCATAACTATTTCAAAGGGGCACCTCACGAGTACTTAATGCAAAAATTCTTGCATAAAATACTGGAATTTCAAGCAAAAAGTGGGTGTCTCAGAGTCCTCCCCAGAAAAAGTTCTGAAATTTTATTCTTAAGAGAAATGTTTTAACTCATTTGGGTGCCTTCTGAAATGGATCGCGAGGGCGGCCTGCACATAGGCTCCCTTTTGCCTTTTTGTATGGGCAGACAGATGGGCACCCAATCCCCAGATAATTTCTCTTGAAATGTTTGAGTTCATATAAAATTTGAAGATTTTTTAATGCGAGTCCGGCCCTAAGCAAGGGGCCCGTGAAAAAATCGTCTAAAATGGTTACACAGACGGACCTCTCAGATTCCCATAAATTAGCTTAAACATTATCTTTTTGCATGCTAGAAATGCAAAAAAAACCTTAAGTTTTAAAAAAAAATATTCTTTAATAGCTTCTTCGTTCTAGCTAATTCTTTAATAGTAATTTTAATTTCAATGCAACAGCTTCCTGAATGCTTTGAAATCTGGTGATAAGAGTCAGTGTCAGACATCACAAGTGATACACGAAGCCAGATGTTTAATTAAAGATTTGGGTAAAAAAGAAAATGCCGTAATGGCAGTATTCTGGGCTGCCATCCTAGATAGAATCATTGTTGTCAGTATAGCCTTACAAAAACTAACTATTGAACTTCAAAAAAATCACTCTTAGATTTTTTGCTTCAACAGCGAGAATTATTTGACGTTTACGAGATGAAGTTAAATGAAAAAAGTGATACCCAATATACAGGGTGTTTCAAAATTGCGTTGCACGGCTTTTATTCGGAACCAACGCCTCCTAGGGTCATGGAAGTAAGGTCTACCCCTTGGTAAGTGACCCTGGAGAAACCATTGAGATGACTTACAGCGCCCCTAGCTGCGAAATTAAAAAGTTAAAAAAATTAATTTAAAAACTAAAGGAGATAGAGCAAAAACCTCAATGAGAGTATTGTTGCCAACGTCATGAAGAACTCATTGAAAAAAATTTTATCAAAATATCTTGAATATTCATGGAGATATTAGCATGTAAAAATAGCACTTTTTCAGGGGTCTAAAAAGAAAAAGTTCGCATATTTGCAAATTTTTTTGAGTTTTTGATTAAATTTTGTGTTATTCCAACTAAAGAAACACAAAACTACACAGTAACACTGAAAAATTTGGAAATATGCTAACTTTTTCCTTTTTGACCCCTGAAAAAGTGCTATTTTCACATGCTAATATCTCCGTGAATACTTAAGATATTTTGATCAAATTTTTTTCTGTGAGTTCTTCTTGACGTTGGCAACAATACTGTCAATGAGGTTTTTGCTCTATCTCCTTTAGTTTTTAAATTAATTTTTTTAACTTTTTAATTTCGCCGCTAGGGGCGCTGTAAGTCATCTCAATGGATTCTCCAGGGTCATTTACCTAGGGGTAGACCTTACTTTTATGACCCTAGGAGGCGTTGGTTCCGAATAAAAGCCGTGCAACGCAATTTTGAAACACCCTGTATAGTTATGATAATCAGCCAATCAGCGAGTGCGAAGAATGAAAAGGCATTACGATGAAGGAGCTACAGATGAAGTAAGTTGTCCACACTGTAAAAAATAGGGGTCTAGATGCTTACAGAGATATAAATTATCTTTTTGGATTTTTGACAGACTTCTCTACCAAGCCCCACGATGAAATTAGAGAGGCTTGTTCAAAGTTTATGGTGCATTATTCAGAGGACATCGAGCCTGAATTTATAGACGAGATGGCACATTTCAAGTACTTCATTAAACAGCTAGAAATCGAAAAAGGAAAAAATGTACCTGCCGAGCAATCCTATAATTTGATCGTTGGAAGTATGGCTCAGTCAACTTTCCCCAATGTAATGGCTGCCTTAAAAATGTCCAGAAGCTTGATGATAACCAACGCCACTAGTGAATAGGACTTCTCAAAATTAAAACTTATCAAAACTGTCTTCGTTCGTCAATGGGTCAGAACCGCTTAAACTCATATGCGATAATGTCAATAGAAAATGATGTACTCGATAAGATTAGCTTTGAGGATGTTTTAAAAGATTTTGTTGCTAAAAAAGTTGGAAGAGTAAATTTTTAAATTTTTTGTTTACTTAAAAAAATGCTATAAAACACGTTTATTTTTATTTGTTTTATTGAATATGGTTTGATTTATCTTGCGTTTTATAGCAAAAATTGAATATGGTGATAACAAGCCTTCTCATGGTAGTAGAAGCATAATTATGAATAATATTGCGATGTGGTTTTAAAACATATTTTAGAAAGGAAAGGAAAGGGTAAGATAGCCCTATCGGAAAAAATTTTTCTGGTATTCCATAAACCAGTATGAATTATACTGGATCCAGTATCATTTATACTGGATCCAGTATCATTTATACTGGATCCAGTATCATTTATACTGGATCCAGTATAATTCATACTGGTTTATGGAATACCAGAAAAAAAATTTCCAATAGGGAGGAAAGGGGCCCCGCGAGGGCATTGTCTCGGAGCCCCGACAGGTCAATCCGGCCCTGCTCGTAAGTCTTGATTTGGTTGATTTTTGAAAGCTTTTTCGGCCATTATTTTATTACAAAAAAATAAAACTTTCTGTAGATTGATTTTTAGTATGTTATTGAAAATGTAAAATCGTTGGTAACCATTTGGTTTTGCAATATTCTACCGGTTAAGCAAGAAGTCTTCCGAGAAGTACGGTTGCGTGCTGCCATCTATTTAAAAAATAGAAAAAGGTTCTATGTGTGACAATTTTACAAGTTATCCCTTTTTCCTCTGAAGTATTATTATCCTGTAGTGGGCGGATACAGGCATGGTTGGGTCCAGGGGGCCATGTCCCCCTCCAAGAAACCCAATCAAATATAACTTAAAATCCCTTTTTAAATGATAAAATTAAAAAACTTTCTAGAGGAGAACCCCAAAACATTCCCCACTTTATTTTAGCAAAGTTTTGCATTTCATTTAAGTTATACTGGGAACCAGTAGCGGATCCAGGGGGGGCACGGGGGCACTTGCCCCCCCCCCCAGAGGACTATAAAATACACTGCCTAAAAAGGCATATTTGGCACTTTTTTAGGGCTTAAAATCAAAAATTTTCTGGGGGTGACCCCCAGGCCCCCCTTTTCTAGAGAGTTCTCAACTGATAGTCATATTCAAACCGCAGGTGATCCCTTAGCGTCGTGACAGACCGGACTGCTGTAAGCCGTCGCTCCAATAACTCACACGGTCAAGGGGAGGAGCGATAAGGGGAGGAGAGGAGGGGACTCGAGGGACGATGTAGTAGATTATTCCTGCAGCGGAGGAAAACGGGTGTCATCTTTTATCATCAGGAGTTATCTACTACATCGCCCCCTCGAGTCCACTCCGATCGCCCCTCCTCCTGGTAGTATCTTAATCGTTTTTTAATGGTGATGGATCGATGTCACGTCTTACGAACGCCAGGTATGACACAAGCCGCTCCGCAAGTGGGCTGCATAAGTCTATTGAAAAGGAGTTGAGGGACTAGCTAACTTCAGCTACTTTTACATATCGGGTTTACTCTACTTAAAATTACTTTTTATATTAACTAATCGCCCTACCCTATACCCTAAATTCTATATTTTTTTTATTGGGGAATGGCGTTGAAAAGTTTTACGCACAATAAGGTGGTGGTAGCTTTAAAAAGTTCGAGAACCACAGGTTTAGAATTTCTTCTGTCTTAAATTATTATTTAAAATTTAATGCTCACATTTAAACTAACTGTGAAAATGAAGGCCGCCAAGTACTAAAAGACACTTGTTCATGATACGTTTACTCAAAAGTTATAAGCACTTGAAAGGCTATTTATTTTTAATTATTGGTCATTTTTATCACGACTTAATGCGATTCTTTTAAGTGTTTTAAGGTAAGTTTTCTCTACACGTAGCACAACACTTTCTCTATCTCTTGCACCATAGGTCTGTCAGTATATGGCCGGCCATTACCTTATCGACACATAAGTTAAACTTTTCAGATTTATTTCATCAAAATACTGTTTTTTAAATGTTTTTTTTACCTTATTTTAAGTTATTGAAAATCCTCCAATATGTCCCGTGCGAAAATATTAACCAATTTTCTTGTTTCTACCAGTGTCTTTTAAATACTGTGAAAATAATGTTGTATATTTATTATTAGTAAATATCATTTTTCAAAGTAAAATTTAAAACATTTATTGTGAAAAATAAGAATACATAACAGTTTTTGAGAGTCATCTTTTTATAGGTGAAGGCCGTATCCGAAAGTTTTTAGGAGTTCAATCCCCAAGTCCGTAATTTTGACATCAGATTGTTTTATTTTTTAAGAATTCTACAACTTACAAGGAGCAACCTGAAAAGTCTCAAATGAGTTAAGACAGCACTCTTTAGAGTAAACTTTCAAAAATTTTCTCGGGAGAGAACCCCCAAACCCCCTCCAAAACTTGACGTCTTTTAACATTGCTTTTCCTTTGAAAAATCTGCCACTTTCTAGAAGCGGTGCTCTTCGGGTGTTTTCCAAAGAATTTCAAATTAATAAAAAAAATTTTTAAAAATTCTGTGGGAAGACCCCCAACCCTTCAAGCAATTTTGACGTCTATTTATAATTTAGATCCTTCAAAATTTTCTGGATTAAAAGAATCTGTTCTCTTTCGATGTAACCCAAAAGTTCTCAAAATATTGAGTTGAAACACTACTTTTAGAGACAAATGTTCATAAAATTTCTGGGGTGATCCCGAACCAGTGTTACTTTTAAGTGATTAAAAAAACGCATATCTGTACTCGTTTGGGGTACCTTAGAATTAACGTTGTTGAGTCAAATCCCCCTGAAGAAAAATTCTTGTTACATGCCGTGTCCCAGGTAGGACTAAAATTTCAGTGGTGCCCCCCCCCAAAAGAAAATCCTGGATCCGCCCCTGCATTAGAAATCTTTCTCTCCAGTCTCCACTTTCATAAACGCGTCGTCGGCACCTCCGAATATCCTCTCAGTATTCACTGAGATGGGAAACTAATAAATGTTACTGATGTGTCTAATGTTTGAAGTAACAAATAATAAACCTCTAATAAGCTGCTAAAAAGCACTCTTTTTGATGCTAAAATTTAAAAAAAATCCAAAGACTCTGAAAATTTGAAAAACCCTCTGAAAATCTGGACTGGACGGTCTACTGGGCCCTGTGTCCGCCCTCAATTTGATCCAGGGGTGGCACAGACATCTCAAGAGAATTTCCCCTTTAAAAAAAATTCATAATTCTTAGCTTTAATGTGTGGATTTATGGCCGAAAAAAGTATATCCTTCAATATTTTTAATATCATCGCTTAGTTTCTGCTGCTAGGGGCGTTTAGAAAAATAATTTTCCCTCTAGAATTCAAACCTTGAATACACCTCTCTTATCACCCAATTTCAAACAGGTTAGTGATACAGTAACTCTCTCTCTGACACAGAGCAATAAAATCAATTAATTAGCTCTATTTCTACTAAAAAAATAACTATCCTGGAAAACAATTTTCGTTTAGAAAAATTAAATGCAATTTCAATATTTATTTAGAGTGCAATTTGCTTGAATAAGTAAACATTTTCTATTTTAGAAATATTTTTAGGTTGGCATGGTAGCAGCACCAGTAACTGACATTTTGAAATACCTTAATTAAATAAGCTTTTAATTATTAATTAGTATAAATGTAAGGAAAAACCACTTCTGATACAAATTAACAAAATATTAAACTTAAAAATCCAATAATGAGAACAGTTCAGAACATTCTTTTTTTATGATAAAATTTCGCTCTATTCTGCTATATTATATCAATCTTTAAAATTCATTTTTTGAAACATTTTAAATTAAATTTAGACAAACAGATTTAATTGAAAAACATAGGTTACATAAAAATATGGAAAACAATGTATAACTTAAAACTAAGAACTAGTTAATTTAGTTTAATAATGGATTTTTTCAAAAGTTTTATTTTATTTCCCTTTAAAATGATAGTGAATGTTTTCCCATATGAGCTGCTTGGGATGAAAGTGGTATAAGTCCACTGAACTCCGTTTTGTGTTATTGAAGGTTTTCTAAAAACTTCTCTAAAAAAATCAGGATTACTTGCATTTTTACTTTCTGGGGTGGATTTGTCTTAAGTCATGGGCACAATTTTTGCTGCGGATCAACTTTTATCAAATTTAAACTGAAAGTGCCTTAAATTGACTTTAATGGACTTATACCACTTTCATCCCAACAGTTTGATGGGTTTCGGAAAGGAAGATTGTTATTGAGATGTAGTAAATATGACTTCGCGAGCGACTGGTAAGCACAAAGTTTGATGTTATTGTTTCTTTCTATAGATTTTGATGCGTAGATTACGAATATTTTAATGGAAAATTTTTTATGACCCATTTTGGGGGGTCATATTCAAAATGGCGACCGTGAAAGGATCTTCGCTCGATATGTTTTTCTATTTAATTTTTTCGGATTGGTTAAACTAAAGATAAGGTTTAATTTAAAATAGGTTTTCAGTTTTTTTAAACTTGTTGCCGATGGGGTTTTCAAGATGGCGTCAAAGATGGCCGCCCTTTATAAACTGTAGCAGTTTTTATGACAGATGGTTGAGTAATATATCAAATTTTTTTATTTTGAGTGAGGAAATGGAAATTTAAATTAAAATAAATTGATTTTTTACAACAATAAAATTGTTTCAACCATTTATTTTTAATTTTAATAATTTTAAATTAAACCAAAATAAAAATACATTACACCAATTTTCATTTATGACATTTGATAAAATTACAACACTTCGCTTTGAGTTATTAGGCATTATCAATTTCATTATAACTTTGTATTAGGGTAACTTTCAAAATGGCGTCCAAGATGGCCGCCGTTTATAAACTGTTGCAGATTTTATGACAGATGTGGAGCAATATAGTATCTAATTGATTGATTTTGAGTTAGGAAATATAAATTGAAATGAAATGAAATTTATTTTTTACAACAATAAATTATTTTTTCAATCATTAATTTTCAATTTTAAAATTAAAAAATTTTCTAGTCATTAAACAAACTGTTTTGAAACCTATAAATTTAAGACAATAGCATGTTTAACATCATTGCTTATAAAAATATACTTACAAATAAAAATAATAATTTAAATTCACTTAAAAATTGGCTAGTCAATAGAAACTTAAATTTATCAGAATCCCGAAAATTATTCTTATAAAATTAAGCATTATGTTATCGAAAAGGTACCTTTTCTCAGGTTATAGGTAAAATGAAAATTTAGCGCTATAAACTTCACTTAAACCTTCTAAAAATTAATATTTCTTTTATAAAATCAATACCAATACCTAAAGTTACTAGAATCCTGCAGGTTATTAGAATCGATGTTAATATAGATACATGTTAATGACTGTAATGATGAGATTTGATGTTTATATCCTCTGTATTAGCCATGGCGATTAATGGATTATAGCTTTCCCGCCTAATTTAATAACGCGCGGATTTATTTTCGGATAAATTCTTACAAAAAGGGGTCATACAAAAATATGCAATTAAAGTTTAGAAAAAAGCCTGTCTCTCTAATGAACATATACCAATTATTAGTAAAAGGATCCCCCCTCGTTCACGAAGTTTGCAGCTGTCTGTTTCGATAAGTAGTGATTTTTTGAGTCGCGGTGTAGGAGTGAAAATTTAACATTTTGTTTAACCAACCACTGCACTATATAAAGGACTTAAAACTCTACCCAAATCCACTCTTAACTCAACTTTTGTAATTTTTGGACTTATACCACTTTCATCCTGACCAGCTCATATAAAAATTCAACTATAATCCGTTTAGCTTATTGGTTTTTATTTGAGATTTAGAAATAGTTTTCTTAAAATTGTCTGCCATTTAAATATTTTTTATAGTTTTATTTGTATTTTTTAGAAAGTGGGTTATTATTATTATTATTATTATTATTATTATTATTATTATTATTATTATTATTATTATTATTATTATTATTATTATTATTATTATTATTATTATTATTATTATTATTATTATTTCACCATAAACTGACACCCCCTTTTAAATAAATAATTTTTTTTCTCAAAAATAACGTAATATAAAGTGTTCAAATAGGTTTAAAAAGGAAAATATAGGCTTAAATTAGACACAGAACAAAACTGTATTTCCTTAAATTCCGCATTAAGTTTTTGGACACCAAGTGGGGGAATTCCCAATTTATTACACTTAGAACCCCTTGGTATAAAATAAATACCGCATAAAGTTAAAGATAAATATTATCATGAATTAAATTTCAAAGTGTCAGTTAAAGGGTGTACTGTCAGTAACTGGTACCACTACACTATATAAAAATAAAAATTTTAAAAATTGTATTTTCTTTGGTCAAATTTATGTAGGGGTTGTATTGTATTTTTCAACAAATAAACACATCTTGAAATTAGCAAAAAATATATTTAAAAACAAATTATAGTAATTTTAACTTAAATAGTAATTAAAAAATAAAATATAATATTACCACAACATTTTAAATAATGGTTGTATGATTTTTTGATATTTTAAGGAAAAATGTGTGTATTTAGAATTACATATATATGATGTTTGTGTTAGAAACAAAAATAGTTTTTAGATTAAAATACCTCTAATTATTTTTTTTGCTTACAAAACAAAAACAGCAGAATTGGTTTTTTAAAATACAAGTATCTGCAGTAGCAAAAATCTTTTAAAGCTTGCATAATTTGAATTTAAATATTTCAAATTTTTCTAAACACACATACTTTTAACGTGACCTCATTGCAATTATTCTAATAAAATGTAAAAAAACAGAAATTATTTATTGCACTTATTATTTAAAGAAATTTCTTAAACATGCATAATTTGAACTTGCAATTAAATAATTTTATACACAAATGCGCAAACAGATTAACTTAAGATTTAGCTCTTAAAATGCACGTGTTTAGATACGCCACTTTCATCATAACAAAATATAACAAAGTAGAAATTACTTAATTGCATGCTGGTAAAACGTTTCATAAAGCTGGGTTATTTAATATTTTGTGATATAAAATGTAAATTTACCTTCTGAATCATCCATTTTCTTTGTACTATATACGTATATACCCTTCAAAAGTTTTAAATAACATAAACACGTGCTGAGCTGGATCTGATCTGAAGACTAGACTGCAAGATTCAACGGTCAAAGCGGTGTGAAATACTTATTGTAATACTGTCACGTGATCAAACAGAAAGCCCCCCACTGCGAACCCTATTCATAAAACGACGATTCTCCAAACAACCCTGGCTGCCCAAAAGGGGGGGGGCGGTAAACTCAACAAATCTCGTGTGTGGTCTGGTCTGGAGCTTTGAAGAGCTCGATGTCCAAGGATTCTTTCCCATGCAGGCCTAGGCCTACGAGGCCTGAGCTTTGGGTTCATAATTTTAAGGGGCCCAAAATTGTCTGAAAACCATAAAAATGTTGTCTTATCAAAAAACTAGATAAACTATTTTTACATAAAACAATTAAATTGTAAGTGTAATCTCACAACTCTCAAGCATCACCTCCAACCGTGGACCGGTTTCGTCCTTGTTAGGACTCATCAGCACGGTATAGGAAGGTAACGCAAGAGAGCGGAGGGCAAGTACTAGTCTAGCCGACTATAACTGAAAAGGTGGTGACCATTGATTAGTCCTCCACTCATCTGCTGGAATGACAATGGCATTCCTAGGACAGATTTAGAATAAGAAGACAGAATAAGTGTAATCTCACAACTATCAACAACTCTTGAGAGTTGTGAGATTACACTTATTGTCCGCTTAACCAGAGATAAATGGTGAAATTCTCCTTTCATGTACCTTTCATGTCTCCTTTCATGTACCAATTCCTTTCTGGAATTAAATCTGTCGTATGAATGCCATTGTCATTCCAGCAGATGAGTGGAGCACAAAGTGCTTATTGAAATAAAAATAAACCAAATAAATAATCTAATCGCAGTCCTTTACACTCATTATTTAGCATATATGAATGGTGAGTTACTAATGGTACCTAAAGGTGCAATTTTTTATGACACAATTTGCAATTTACTTTCTTAATCTTGTCTCTTCAAAGGGTCCCCTAATGTAAAGCCTTGGGCCCCAACTTGTCATAATCGGGCCCTGTTCCCAATATATCAATGTATCATTTCAGTTTATTTACCTAGTTGAGCAAAGCAATTTAATATTCGGGTCAGTTGAAGGGGTATCACGTTTTTCACGCGAGATCCTCTTTTATCCATTATTACAGCATAATGGTTGCTAATTTTAATTGTAAACTAAACAGTTAGCTTTATTTGCTACTTGCAACAATCCTCTCCAATACATTTTTAAAAATTGGATACAGAGAAATGTTTGGAAAATTTTGTGAAAATGTGGATAAAATAAAAAGAACTTTGTACTGGGTAACTTCTTTTTATCAGTCAATAGCGCGTCGGAGTCGGATGGTCTTTTCAATTAACCCAAACTAATCTAATGAAGGTTTTATAAATACAAGGAGATCCTTTTTTATAATTCTTGAAGGTTTACGCAATTATTTTAAAAACACTAGAGACCCTGTAGATAAGCTGTAGAAGAAAAAGGAAAAATCAACACCTCTATTTAATTCGTTAAAAATATAATTTAAAAAGAATCTACTCAGCATGAACGAAGGAGGCTGAATCTTTGATGAAAAATCTAAATTAAATTTTGTGAAATTGTTTCCACGACGAGTTTTATTTAGCAACCTTTGACAGATACATTGTATTGTATCATATTTAAAAACCCCATTTAATATAAAATTTAAATTAGATTATAACCAGACGTTTTTTCAAATAAATTAACGCTTTTACTTAAAAGTATTTTTTCTACTTCACCATATACAGGGTGTATCTGAAATGGTGCAACAAACTTTCAGGGATGATAGTAGACATCTATACTCTATTCATTTAAAATTGGCGCTTGAGAAATAGTGCTTTCCCCTACACTAGAAGCGTCACCATAGTTACGCTCTTCAAGCAGCCAAAAGTAAGCCTTCTTCGTCATTTTGACGAGGATAGTTGCTATGGTTACCGATCGGTGGTGGGGGAAGGAAATATTTTCAAGTGCCAGTACAAAATGAACAGAGTATAGACTAGTCAGAATCACATAAGATTTGGAGGTCCCAGACCAAATCCCAGGGAGTTAAAAACGGAGCGACACCCCTAAAAATCATTGAAAAATTAAATTTGTAGAGGAACTAATATTGATAAAAATTTAATTATGGTCTCCAAAATTGTGGTTTAATATGATCTTTAAAATTATCTAAAAAGTATTCACTTTAAAATTTGTTTTATTATGAAAAAAGTTAAAAAACTACAAACAAATGTGAAAACTCTGCCAAAACCTTATTTTTATTTCGAAATCATTTCTTTTGATTTGATAATCTGAAAGATCATAGTTGAAAAAGTTTCCAAAGTTCAAAGTTTGACGTAAATACAAACAGTATTAAATGCTTGAGATCCTGTTAAAGTTTGTTTTTTGCGTGCGCAAACAGTTTTCTAGAGCTGTTTCCAGAACAGCTGTTTGTGCACATTATAATAGGGGCCATGAGGGAGTATAGTTCCCCTGATTAAATTTCCTAATTTTCCCTAATTTATTTCGTATTTTGCATTGGAGAAACAAACATCGTTCTTATGATGCATGTATTTTTTTGTAAGTCCATTCATTGTAGTAAATGTATTCATTTTACCTTATTAGACTATTTAAAGCCTAATTAAAAAAATGTACAAAATCTGCCGTACAAGATAATTGATTTGTTTCAACGGGTTCTAAAAGTATTAATTAGGACTCGATTTATTCTTTTATTTTTGTCTTCAAAATAAAAAATTTGTTTTGTCGCATTCAGAAGATGACCGCTATTAAAAGCCGAAATTTAAAACAATTTTTGAAAAATCAAGGAAGGAACACCATTTTTGACAGAGAACACCAATTTTGACTAGGACCTAAAATCTATAACCATGTGCCTTCTTATCTTCAAAATATAAAGACATATTCAACATTTAAACGTGAACTTTTTAATTTCATCATAAATTCGGACGACATAGACCGTTATTTTTAGATTTAAAACCAAGCAACTATAACTAAAATAACCAGACTTTTGCCAACTCTGTCTATTATTAAATCTATGTTATTTGCTTTTCATTTTTTTTTTCAATTTTCTAATTTAAAATTACGCCTTCAATTATTTAATTTTTTATTGTCTTTAATGTACGACTGTAAATTTTGTAACC
The DNA here is from genome assembly GCA_024610705.1 of Tetragnatha versicolor. Classification (NCBI taxonomy): domain Eukaryota; kingdom Metazoa; phylum Arthropoda; class Arachnida; order Araneae; family Tetragnathidae; genus Tetragnatha; species Tetragnatha versicolor. Next base: position 29,903,615 of record JANDEH010000005.1, read on the forward strand.
TTGTTTTCAATTTTTGATATTTTTTTGTTGGTTTTTTAGTTCCTTTTGCTTTTAAGTGTGTGTGTTGTATATATATGTGTCTTAAATTTATTATCATTAAGTTAAAGTTTATGTATTACATTATTTATATTCAAGTTTATCTGTCACCTGAACGGGACAAAGTCCCCTTGATGACAAATATGTTACCTTATTTTTGTACTTATGTTGTGTGATAATTAATAAAGCTTATGTTATATAAAAAAATTTGGGTAGTCAACTAAACCGTCTACACCACATGCACAAAAGCATTTATATATTTTTATGTGGCAGTCACTTTAAGTCAGCTCTCATGGGTATCGAATTGTCTGTAGGGACTGAACTTTTGAGACATCTTGGGGTATTCTATGCCCCATAGGAACTTGTTGCAGAATTTTTGAAATACAACTGTATTTTTGGGTTCTTGGAGTAGGAACTTAAAAGTATTATTTACGTCAGCTGTTTCCGACACATGATTACAGGGCAAATTGATGTTAGAACCCAAAAGAAAGTTTCTCTTCTTGTTATGTACAAAATAAATTACTTTTTTGAGGTATGGAATTATAAAAAGTTTACCCCACCCAGAGATCGCGATTACTTTTTATAAGCCATAAATTTATCTGAAAACAATTTCATCCGAACAAAAAAAGGAAATACTAATACGTTTTTTAATAGAAAGTACATGGGATATACCTTACCCTCGTTTTGGTTTTTGCATTCAGATGCAGAGGATTGTTAAATATAAAAGTGAACTACTAATATTTCTATTTCCTTTTTAAATGAAAATGTTATTAATATTTTTCATAATTTTAGTTCCTAAATACAGTCAACAGATAATTACAAATGAAGGGAAATCAACCAAAACCACGTAACCAATATTTTATATTTTTTAAGCAGATACGTGAATTAATTTGTTTCAAGTTATATTTGTGAGGTAAGACAAATTGTTTCACAGTTCCTGCCGAAACTAACTAATTTAAAATGGAAGAGTATAAAAAACGAATATGTAATCAAGACTTAATATAATATTAAACTTTACTAGAGAATTTACATTAATAATCAAAATTCAGAAAAAAAACACAAAAAGTCATCTAAGATATCGTAAAATATAATTTTTTGTACAGTTGGATCATAGCATATTTATTCTGTTTCTATTATTAATTCCCCCTACTATATAAATTTCAAACAAAATGTGTTAAATTTTATTTGAAATATCATATGTGTAAGTTTTTAGAATACTTCTATCAATCTTTGAATGATATTTAATTTGGAAAGTACTCTAAAGAACATTTTTAGAACGTGAAAAAAAATTTGGGGAAAATTTATCTTGTTTATTTCATACTTTCAAACTATTTATTTTTCTACTAAAACCATTCAAAAGATTGTATAAAAATGTAAAACTACACAGCTACATTTGTAAATTTCCGAAAATATACAATCTAAATTCCATCAAAACTTTCTATTTTAACCAAGCTATTTTATCCTTTTCTGTTCTAGCTAACCCAAATTTTTGATAGGATTAAATAGTCATCTCGGGTGACATAGGATTGAAAGGGTTACACGATGAAAATCCCAAAACTTTCGTGGTATTTAACATCCCCATTGCTTCACCGAAACCGCATTGCTTCAGCCTTTAAAGTTTCCCATGAAGCCTTGTTTTACAAGCTTCAGTTACCATCTCCGATTTCCAACCGGTAATGCCATTACCTAACTTTTATCAATTAGCCTAAAAGACTCTACTTCCTCATTAGAAAGGATACTCATCCCAGTGAATAAAGTATCAAACCGATACACCGCAGGAGGGCTTGCCTCCTCAAACCACGTTACATCACTCAAGAAATGAGACTATCGCCTCAAAGGGTCATAATTAGAGACCTGCCCGGACTCCTTTGAGGCAAAATAATCGTGACCCCTCGCTGCTCTTTGTGATGAAAGCTGCTGCAAACTGACCCTGTGTCTATCTTGAAAAGGCTGGCTCTTTAATTTACAGTTTTAATTATGAAGGGAAGTCTCTGATGGGTTGGTTTGGGGCGGTTGAAAAGATTGGATTTTCTTCTAGAAGATGATGGTGGGGTGAAATTGGAATGCTTGTAAAGCGTGTTCAGAGGGGGGAGGGGAAGTGGTTTATCAATTAAGATTTAATTATGAGTGGCATTTTAAGATGAAGCGTTTATTTGGTGTAAAGTTTTACAGAAAGGGGTAAAGGAATATAACAAAATTTCTATCTTTCACTAATTATATTAAAGTTTATTTAATTTACTTTATCTCCGAGGCTTTGGTCTGCAGGTGCACACTGGGTAACGTGAAGTAAGTGTTGCATATTCTGTTTATTTACTAGTAACGCTTATACAATTATGTAACTTTGTGTTGGCATTGTTAAAAACCAAAACCACTCATTGTTTATTCTCTTTCTTTCCGTTGTCATGGTTGTATAACTTGTGCTTGTCTTTAGAGAAATTAAATAGACTAGGGGGCTATCGCCCCCTGCTCGCGATCGCTCGCCAACCCCCGGAAACTGCTGACGCAGTTCCCCTATGATTGCTTCGCAATCCTGTGCTCGCTACGCTCGCTCGCCATACGCTGCGCTGGTACAACCTAGCTGAGATTCATTACCAACTAAACGTTCAATTCCGTTAGAGTTTCCGCTTAATGTCGCCAATCTCTTTTGGACAACAAAAAGTATAAATATTACTAAATAATTTCAGATTCATTTTTTTAAAATGGGTTCAATTCCGTTAGAGTCTCCGCTAAATATCACCTATCTCTTTCAAAAGCTCAATTTTCAAATATAAACAATTTTTTAAAAAATTTTAATGATAAACTGAACAGTTAGGTATACATCTAATTAAACATATTAATCCATGAATTTAAAATTATTCAGCAATATTTATACTTTTTGGTTTCCAAAAGAGGTAGGCGATATTTAGCGGGAACTCTAACGGAATTGAACCTTAAAATGTTTAAATAGATATATAACTGTTCAGTTTATCATGAAAAAATTTTTTATATTTTAATATTAAGCTTTCAAAAGAGATTGGTGATATTTAGCGGGAAATCTAACGGAATTGAGCCCCAACTAAATTTATTGGTGAAAATAGAGTTTTATAAATAGTAATATGCAGCAGGGAAACATTAAATACAGTGTATGAAAAATATGTATACAGTGTTTATAAAATTCATGGGTACTGTTGCATTAGCCAAGAAAAACCACCATAAGCAGTAAATTTTTATCAGATAAGTATTATTAACATGCATATAAAAATAATAATTTAACAGTAAATTAATAAAATGGTAACATTTAATCCCTCTTAACATATTTGAACAGCTAATAATATCATTAGAGACTGAAATCGAAAAAAAAATCAAATCCAAAACAGTGCACTCATTTTGTACACAAATTTATTGTTGCCAACCGAGTAAAAGAAATACAACGAAATCCAGGCGTTACGTAAGAGAATTATATATATATATATATATATATATATATATATATATTTATTAATCTTAACTTGAATTTATCTTCACAATTCCATTGCATTTGCTGTCTGCTACAGTAAGTACTGATTTAGGCTAGTGCATAGAAATGACTTCATGATTAGTTATTTGTTTCTTTCAAAAATTTCTAACTTAATCGTTGTAAAATCATTCAGGTAAAAGCACGTGAATTTTGACCATCTTAATCATTTACCCCAAACGAAACCCCTAATCCAATCTTGGACAGTACCATAAAATTTTCTGAGTTGAATGATGCCCTAAAAATTCTTTAAAAAAATAAGAGTCCCGGTCACGTTAGCCTATAGCCGGAATATTTTCAATAGGGTGGGTTGGGGTAAAATGGGTCACTTTTAAGGTACTCCTTTCAATGATGAAAAAACCCTTCTGAAATTTGAAAAACACTCTCTTAATTACTGAAATCTGTTTAAAATTTTGAAAGAAAAAACCCTCAACATGTAGTTCTTGGTATGTTATTTCTTTAAATGTTTTTTTTACAATATTAAAACTGCCAATATCTTGATATTTCTTGAAAAAAAAATGGGTCCAAATTGAGGATTTTTTCACAAGGGTTTTTTGAAAAACCAAAAACCCATTGGTTCCAATACAGCCAACCATGACTTACAGACACGTTTGTAATGTTGATTTTAAACTTTATTGATCAGAAGTAGAAAATACAAGAGAAAAATCTTGCCAAATGATATTAACAAGACTCTAAACGACTTAAGCCATCGCGAAACATGTTAAGTGCATTTAGAACTATAAGAAACAGGCATAACAGTTTCAAATCCTTCCATGGATGAATCTCCTGGAGTATTAAACATGAAGTAAATTTTGAGGGTGGTTATTCTTGTCAAGAAGCTACTTTTATCGGTGATAACAATCTTTAAGTCTCATTTTGTACTCCAATGCATAGTTAACCGCGGTAAATGACGTGAAAAGCTCTTGTTAGTCCCAAGTGAAGATAAAACTTCATTGCTCTTTAGAGCAGTTATTGTTTTTCTTAGGTCCTTCACTATCTCTTTTCAAGGAAAAACTGCTTGAGGGTTCTTAATAAAACTTCGAGTTTTGGACGACACAAAAATCTATTTTTAGTTTTTTAACACCCTTGTTTCATTAACCCTGAATATTTCTTATTCCAATAAACACGTAATAATGCTTTAGTAGCTGGAATGAAGGATAGATATCTTTTTAGCATTAAACTCATCTGATATATTAGTAGAGCAAGACTATAGTATCCTTATCTACATTTATACTTAAAATTGGATATCCTGACATAATTTTTTTAAACAACAAATGCAATTTTTAGAACAATCTAAAATATTGAATAAATTTGAATAGAAATTACTACGTTTTTTTATTTATGCCATCGCATCATTGAATTCTTTACCATTGCTGTGAACCACGAGTGACAGCTTTAGCTAGAACATACATAAATAAAAGTGCTCACACACAACCAATTTTAAAGAACAAGTAAGATAACTATAATTCTCAATCGTAATTCCTATGGTATGATAATTCTTTGTTTTTGATGTTCCATGCAATGATGTTTCATGTAATAATAAAATTATAAGAATTCAAGTTACAATTAAATGCATAAAACACAGTTCACACTATATTACGCTAAGTGCTGAAGGCAGTGTCATCTAAATAAATTGTGAAGTGGTTGAATCTGAATAGAAGAGGCAATCTATATATATAATTCTCTTACGTAACGCCCAGATTTCGTTGTATTTATTTTACTCGGTTGGCAACAATAAATTTGTTTACAAAATGAGTGCATTGTTTTGGATTTGATTTTTTCCGATTTCAGTCTCTAATGATATTAGCTGCTCAAATATGTTAAGAGGGATTAAATGTTACTATTTTATTAATTTACTGTTAAATTATTATTTTTATATGCATGTTAATAGTACTTATCTGATATATTATACTGCTTATGGTGTTTTTTTGGCTAATGCAACAGTACCCATGAATTTTATAAACAATGTATACCTACATGTTTTTCATACACTGTATTTAATGTTTCCCTGATGCATATTTTACTATTTATAAAAATATTTTCACCAATAAATTTAGTTGGTAATGAATCTCAGCTAGGCTGTACCAGTGTATGGCGAGCGAGAGTAGCGAGAACAGGATTGCGAAACAATCCTAGGGGAACTGCGTTCGCAGGTCCCTGGGGTTGGCAAGCGATAGCGAGCAGGGGGCGATAGCCCCCTAGTATTTTATATTTGGTTACCACGAAATTAATTAAATAATGTAAATTTTTATGATCTTTATAATAAATAGGTTATCTTATCACTGGAATTCACGAAAAAGTACATTAATTTGATAGGGAAATTCGGAATTTATTCATAATTATGAATGATTGTGCATTATTTTTAGTAATAAGTCAAAAACCAAAATAACCAAATTGATAAGGGGTCATCCATAAATTACGTGAGGTGCTTTCTCCAAAATCTGGACCACCCCTCCCCCATTGGTGAGATTTAGTGAGATTTTGCTGGACCCCCCCTCCCCCCACGTGAGATTTACCTACAACCTTTAAAAATAATTTTTCCTCCTTCCTTCTCATATACTCCTGTTCATAAAAAATGCAACACCAAGAAAGAATTGTCTGATCAACTTGAAATTTACAGGGTATGTTCTTTATGGTTTGATTATCAAATGATACCAAATTCAGAGCTATAGCGCATGCGTGAGCTGAGCAGTGTCTTCTCAACCACTGATTTATTCGTATATCTGGGGGGCTGTAACGGGACGTTAAGGGCTTGTAAGAAGGTTGTTTACCGTTGATTATCTTGTCATTAGATGTTTTTATACCCCTTAGACCTTACCGGATGTCATATGAAAATTTAACAGAGTTTTAAAGAGGATTAATGTTAGGCCTCCCGAAGGGGTGTTTTTGACACTGTTTTACCGCTGGTCAGATAAAGTGAAACCGGACAATATTGATAAGGGGTGTAATCAGAGGTCCAAAAAGGGTGAGGCGAGTTGAAAATTGGGGTCTGGACCCCTTATAGTCACGTCAGCACGGGATGAAAGAGGCTTTATTCGAATGGCAGTGCCGGATCATTGAGTGACTTTTCGACATGTTTCAAATTGTAAGAATACTGTTACAGGTCTACCATTGCCTGCTCCATCAGTTAATCGGTCGCCATTGCACCAAAACTCACCAAGTATTGTTTTTCTTACAGCACTCCATTGATGGAATTCCATCGGTACATAAAGCTACCATGGGATCCACCAAAATATATTTTAGTAAGATTATTACTGATAATAAATGGTCCTTTTAAAGAAATCCCCCATCAATTTTGGTTAACATGACACCTAAATTGGGTTTGGACGCTATGCCGAAAATCGCAATTTTTGGAGTGCTTTATCTTGAGTCTGTGGTGAAGAAGAGAAGTGTTTTGACCTGGAGGACTATTGGGTACCATGGGCAATCTCATTAGATAAAAAATGAGGGTAATCTCATTTCTTAAAAAAAATTCTAAAAACTTTTGGAGCCAAAAGTTATGCCCTACATTTGAAGCGATCCTGAAGCTTTAATTCATCAGAACAAATCCCGTACTCATGTTTTTTAGAATGTTCCAAACTTACTTTATATCCAATAATGACAGTTTCTTTCTCGACAAATTTCTTCATCCAAAATTTCACCTATGAAGCTCGACTAAAATTTCGTTGGTTTGTCCTCATGCTTAAAATGCTTGTTATGTTGCCAATATTGGCAAACTTTGGGTTGGGGATGAATCTTAGAAGAAAATCACCTACTCAGTCAAAATTTCAATTTATTTGATTGGATGACCTGTCGTATAGAGGCTCTCATTGCAGCGCGTATGGAAGACATAAAACACCGATTTTCGACAGTAAATTTTATTCCTTTGTTCTGAAAATTATATCATTTATTTGTATCCACAAAGATCACTTGCTGTGTAAATTTCATCAAAATCTAACAAGTCCTTCATAGTGTTGCATTTTTTATGAACAGGAGTATACAGGGTGTAAAGGAAAGTCCCTTTACCTTGTAATAAATTGCTAACGGAGCAAGCTAAAGCTATGCAGTTAAGGTAACGGTATAGTAAAGTGACTATGCGCAATCGAATGCGACCAACCGCAGCGCCCTCTAGCGGAAATTTTAGGAGTTATAAATTTTATTTTAAAAACTATTAGGAATTTGCTAAAATAGTCAATAACAAAGTTGTAGAACAGCATCGATTTAGTAGGAAAAGACACCTTAAGCAAAAAAATATCTTGAATAGAACCCCTAAAACGCACGCTCAATTAGGTTGAATTTACGTTGATTTTACGTCTTAAAACTCTTCTCACGAGGCGAAAAAGAGAAATTTTCAATTTAATGAGTTAAGAATACTTTTATTCATTTATTTAAGTCATTAAATTGAAAATTTCTCATTTTCGCCTCGTGAGAAGCGTTTTAAGACGTAAAATCAACGTAAATTCAACCTAATTGAGCGTGCGTTTTAGGGGTTCTATTCAAGATATTTTTTTGCTTAAGGTGTCTTTTCCTACTAAATCAATGCTGCTCTACAATTTTGTAATTGACTATTTTAGCAAAGTCTCAATAATTTTTAAAATAAAATTTATAACACCTAAAATTTCCGCTAGAGGGCGCTGCGGTTGCCTGCATTCGATTGCGCATAGTCACTTTACTATACCGTTACCTTAACTGCATCACTTTAGCTTGCTCCGTTAGCAATTTATTACAGGGTAAAGGGACTTTCCTTTACACCCTGTATATTCCTCTCTCATACTTAAAAAAGAAAGAAAATCGTATAATTTCTAACTTAAAAAGTTGACGTGAGATTTTAATCGACCCTCCTCCCCTCTAGGTAAGATTTGGTGAGATTTTTCCAAACCCCTCCCCCCCTTTTTGACCTCACGTAATTTATGGATGTCCCCTAAACACAGAAAATTTACTGAGATTATTTGATTGATACAGAAAGTATTCATATTTGTTTTGTTTTATCTCAAACCATTATAAATTACTAGCTGTTATACCCGGCCTTGCACGGGTGGGGTTTATAAATTTATTTTTTTAAAGTTTTCTTAAAATACATTTATAATTTTCAAAATTAGCAATATTACAAATCATCCCGGTATCCCAGGCGCCTCTTTCCTATCCCGGTGTTCCCGGTAATTTTCTAATCCCGGTGTTTCCAGTAATTTTTATATTCCGGTATTCCCGGTGTCTTTATGGTGAATATCCTATCCCGTTGTTCACGTTAATTTTTATAACCTGGTAAATTTTCCTATCTCGATGTTCCCGCTAATTTTCCAATCCCGGTGTTCTTGTCACTTTTTTACAATCCCGATGTTCCTGATAATGTTAAATATCTTGGTGCCTTTATAAAATAACAAATTTGAAACTATAATAAAAAGTCTAGTGATCTGTCTCATTTGAAACAATGTTTTATTTTTAACTCGTTTTCCATGAAAAAAATTTTATAATTCAGTAAATATATTTATTTCAAAGGGAAAAAATCTTGAAATGGAGGAAATGTCCACGCCTTCGGTGTGGTCTAAAAGGAGATGCGGAACACACATACATACACACACAGCCACAAATGTGTTTATTTATATAGAGCAGTGATTCCCAAAGTGGGTTCCGCGGAACCCTGGGGTTCCACGTAAAAACTTAAGGGTTCCATGGAACTAACTTTATTTCATTAAAAATAATTAGAATGGTGTAAAAAATAAGAATGGACAGCGCCGCCTCCCTTGGACCCAAAAATGTTCTCAAAATGAGTTAAAACCTTACTTTTACCAGTCGAATTTCAAAATTTTTTCGGGGGGAGGCCTCCAGACCCCCCCCCTCATGGTATCACAAGGGGATCTTGCTCGATACTTTTTGGAAAATCTCCTAACATTTTGACATTTTTTGTCAAAAGATAAAGGTTATGGTCTGGAAAAATCCCCTCTTGGCCCCAAAAAGCTTCTTAAAATGAGTTAAAACTCTACTTTTACATCAAATTTCAAAAATTTTCTGGGGGAGGGCCCCCATACCCCCAGTTGTACCAGAAGGGGATCTTGTGTGATACTTTTAGAAAATCCCCAAGAATTTGACATTTTTGCCAAAAGGAAAGGGTGATTGTCAGGAAAAGTGCCCCCCCTGGAACCGAGCCTGGTTTCATTTAATATCATGCATTAAATTTTGAAAAGTCGTTGATTAAAAAATATTCAGGGTTCCGCGATCATTGGTAACAAATTTGGGGGTTCCACAACCAAAATAGTTTGGGAACCACTGATATAGAGATTAATAAAATTGCCTAGTAACTACAACACTGGTACTACCAAAGTTTCCTTATTATTAAACGCTTTTATTCTACTTGCTTTTGGCGGCGTTTTACGGGTGGAATTTTAAAACTCGATTTTCGGGCACTTCCTGATATGTTAGGGCCCCGAAACTTTGCACATTGGTGTAGCCCTCATGACACTCCAATATCCAATCATTATCTAGTCAAACAACCAAAGGATTAAGTTAATTAACGAGTATTTTTAATTAACAAAAAAAACGGAATTTGAGACCTTTCCCAAAGGTCTATGCCCCCTAAAACATGCATAATTGTGTATTAGGCATAACTTCATCATATTCATAAGTCAAAACGAGAATTGCCCAGTAATTATGATATTTATACATGATTAATCACTTTTTTTGAATGCATATTTTGGATTCTTGTACATAAAATTTCAGGCACTTCCAAACGATCTACAGTTCTGAAACTTTGCACCATGGTAGAATTCCCATGAAAATGCAATATTCAATCATCCACCAATCGAAACCACTGTAATTAAGTTAATTAAGGAGTAATTTTGATTATCCGAATATCTCGAATTTGAGACCTTTCCCAAAGGACTATGACCACAAAAACGTGTACAATGATGTATTACATATAGTTTTACAATATCCAGTCAAAAAAATGAGAATTGCCTAGAAATTATGTTAATTATCGACGATAAACCGCTAATTTCAAAAACACATTTTGGATTCTTGTACACAAAATTTCAGGCACTTCCAAACGATATAAAGTTCTGAAACTTTGCACCATGGTGTAAACCTGATGACAATGCAATATTCAATAATCAAATAATCAAAACCTCAGTAATTAAGGAAATTAACGAGTGTTTTTAGTTATCCGTTTAATTCAAATTTGAGACACTTCCGTGAATCCAATGGCTCCCAAAACCTGTAGAATAATATATTAGGTATATCATTACAATATTCAATCCTCAAAACGTGATTTCTTACCTTCCAATTAACAATTAAGATAATTAGCGATTTAAGATAATAACCGTGAGAAAGAAATCCGCCAGAAGAGCGAGAAATCGCCGAAAATTGGTGTCCTATCCCGAGGAATCACGAGATAAGAAAATATGCTACTTTTATAATTTATAGACTACTGAAAAGACTGGATAATAATAATAATAATAATAATAATAATAATAATAATAATAATAATAATAATAATAATAATAATAATAATAATAATAATAATAATAATAATAATAATAATAATAATAATAATAATAATAATAATAATAATAATAATAATAATAATAATAATAATAATAATAATAATAATTTATTTTCTGTTTTAAAAATACCACCTACAAAAAATAAGATTTGGTCACCAAGAGGCAATAGAGCCAGTACTGGTGACTACTTAAATGATATAAAAACTAGGTAAATAACAATAATAATTAAGATAATATAAAATTACAACATTAAAAAGAACACAAATGATAGAAAACAAAATAAGGTTTTTGAATTAATAAATAAACACAAGACATAAATTTATCAAAATATACATAGATCAAACATTCTGGACAAAACTGGAAAATATAAAGAGTATTTCGCTTCTAAACTTGGAAAAACAAATCAATATCGTCAATTTCAATTAAAAACGTAAATAAAACTTTCTTGAAATGATAGTAGCTGTTTATTGACTGCAACTCCAATGGTAAACTATTGTATAACTTAGGGGCTAAATATAAAAAATGCTTGCGATAGATTTCTTTACGTATAGTTGGTAGTTCAAAGATTATATTAGGACGTCTAACTGAAATATTTTCTTTTAATTTACAAAGTGATTTATTTTTAAAAAGTTGTAAAATTATTCTATAAAAGGCATTATAACGGATTGGTAGTAATCTTAGAGATTTATAATGAGGTGTATTAGTAGTTTTAAAGTCATTTAAAATTTTGAAACATTTATTCTGTACAGATATGATTGGATACAAATTGGATTTATTTTCACTCCCCCAAACTAAAATTCCATAATTAATAATAGAATAAAACCATGAGTAATAAAGAGCAATCAGAAAGTCTTTTGAAATTTTATTTTTTAGGTAGTAAAACTTATAAAGAATAAAACGGAGTTTTTTAGAAATTTCATTGACATGCGTTTTCCATTTTAGGTTGCAATCAATATACAAACCAAGGTATTTAACAGTATTAACAGACTGAAGAGAATAACATGAACAATTCGAAAATGCTGCGCAGTTAGGCGAGTGATACTTAGGTTCAAAATTAAAGCTAGGGTTCTTCAAACTGAAATATATATATTTAGTCTTATTCAAGTTTATATCTAAGCGATTTGATGAGAACCAATTACCAATAGTAACTAAATCCTGTTCTACATGTAATTTAAGAGTATTTAAATCGGAACATGAATAAACCAGAACCGAGTAATCAGCATACGAAATAATATATCCAAATAATTTTAATTTACAGAAATCATTTATAAAGATTAAGAAAAGTAAAGGTCCTAAAATAGAACCTTGCGGAACACCCTTCGTGAGAGAAATAAAACTACTAAAATCACTGTCTATTTTTACTCTTTGTTGTCTATTATGTAAGTAAGATACAAACCAATTTAAAATGTTACCTCTTATTCCAGCATAATTCAGTTTTTGAATTAAAATTTTATGATTAACGTTATCAAATGCTTTGGAAGTATCCAAAAATATGGCTAGGGTCTTTTTGTTATTATTGATGCTGGTGTAAATAAAGTTAGTGAATTTTAAAAGAGCATCTGTGGAGCTTCTTTTTTTAATAAAACCATATTGGTTTTCAGCAAAAAGTTTTGTCGTGTTTAGAAAATCATAAATTCTATTCGATATTAATTTTTCAATCAATTTAGGAAAAAATTCTGTTTGCTCCTTGATACACACTAATTCTGAGTTTTATTTTTGTCTGAGATTACGATTGGTTATTTTTATTTTATTGAATGCCTTATCTTTTCTTGTGAATCTTTTTGATATCGATGGATTTCATCGGCGAGTGAGCGGATGCGCGTTATGTTTCACCATTATATTGTAAAAAACTAAAATTCCATCCTAACATAAGATTAAATATGGTTGAAACAGGGATGAATTTGTCCAAAGATGAAAAAAGAGGAAAAAGCGCGTGAGCTTGGTTTTGTATAATTTTTTTAAGAGTGTGAAACAAATAATTTTAACAAGACAAATTTTAATTTACCTGGGTTATATTTGGGAGGATTTTAAGAACTTTTAACTTGGATTAAACTAGTCATTGATATTGATCGTCTAGATAAAAATATCTTAATATAATAAATATATCAAAGAAAAATACATATTTCATGTTATCTCCATTTGCATGAAAATAACCAAAATGTAACTAAAAGCAGATGAAAATGTAGGAAATCAGTTAAAAATTAGGATAATTTTTTGATTACTTAAAATATAATGAACTTACTGAATTTTTTACCAACATAATTTTTGCTAAGGGAAGAAAAAAGTAAAATGAATTTTTAAAAGTATTATTAGAATCTCAAATCATATCAGATATATACAGGGTTCCCACTCAATTTCAGAAATAAGATTCCCTGGCCTGTCCAGGTCAATTTTCAATATTTTTCGGTAAAAACATTAGCAATTCACGGCATTTTTTGGATACTTCTTGCATTTTTCAACACATAATTTTCAAAACAATGACTATTTTTTCCCTTACCGGTGTTAAAATTGACACGCAAACATAAAATTTTTCATTCTCCAGGTAATTTCCATGATTTTCCAGGTTTTAGGCCAAAATTACCAAATTTCCCTGACTTTTTAGGTGAACTTTAAATTTCCTGACTTTTCCGGGTATTCCCTGACCCGTGGGAACCCTGATCTAATACAGGTTATAATCTAACATGATTTAAAAAACAGAATTATTATCTTAACCCATTAGGGACGGAATTATTTTATCTCTTCAAAATTTTTACCCCATTCTAAATTACCTTCATTGATGTTAATAGAGTGGGAAAAAACCGATTTTCAATACTTCAGGTATAAATTTTAGGAAATATGGCATGTGACCATATGGTCACGCTAGTCCTTTATGTAAGCAAAATATGAAAAATGATATCATTTTTCTTGCGTGATTTTATTTAACTTATAGCTTACCAACTGGTTATAAACTTCTGATATAACATTTAAAATACTAATTTCAACCTCTCTCGATGGTCAGGGGTGTACAAAAGGGGGCGAAGCAGCCCGCCCCATCCTCGAAATTCCGACAAGGTGCACCAAAATGAGTCAAAACTCTGTTTTTAGGATCAAATTTTAAAAAAAATATGTGGGAAAAGGCCCCCAGACCCCCTCTAGTACATCAAATTTTAGAGTTATACCAAATTCACACAATATCAAATGCCACAAGGATGACTGAGACAGGTATCGTTTTTATGTGTCATTGTTAAATTGTACTGTAAGAAGTGAAAAATATTTTTGAGACCTATTACTGTTTTTATGAATGACGTTCTCAAATATCGTGGCAATCACTCAATTTGATATGAAAAAGACCATAAAGGAAGACAAACCCTAACAGAAATACCCGGTTGAAAGTGACTACGTAAAGGACTAGCGTGACCATATGGTAACGCAGTATTAAAATTTAGTTTTAATATATAATTTTGAAAAATAAATTTATAAAATAAATATATTACTGTTCTTTGATGCTAAAACTATATGAATATGCTAAAAGACTGAATTCAAAGCGAGTTTTGAGGTAAAAGGGAAGACTTGAATCTTATTTCGCCCCATTTTTCATACCCAGATTCACATAACTGTTTTCTCCGATCCATAACAAAACAACATAGAGGGCCAGATTAGTAGACCCCTGTATTTTTGAGGGATTGGACTGTTACCCAGCCAGAAACTATAAAACATTTATTGATTTTAAATTATTTCAGTACAGGGGGAAAGACATGTAAACCATTGTTCACTGTGACCATATGGTGACGCTAGTACCTAATGGGTTAAGTTGCTTCTCAAAACGGCCTCTAAAAAATTTTACAACTTAGAAAAACCTCATAATTTGAAAATACTGAGTAAACTCGATAAAACGCAATTCTCAGAGACACACTAGTCTTATTAGGCTGTTCTGACACAACACTCCACAGGCATCCGACCCGTTAGAAGCAGTCGCGGGAAAAACTGGACTTACTTCCGGACTTGTTGGCTTCTGACTACGGTAAAGTTGTTTTTTTCTACATCGCAATAACAACGCGATAAGAAGCCGACTTCACCTTAACGTCCGCGGCCGTCCAAGAAAGCATCACGGGAGAAACGGTATACTCCCCGAGCAAAACGGAACTTACGCGAGAATTTGCGATTTCCCGACTTTCGCGATTTCGTTCCGATTTTTGGTAAAATCGCGATTACGTGAAAAACTCATTCCTGAAGGAAGAAAAATTAATAAAAAGCGGAAGTAGCGAAATAAATGAGAAAAAGCGGAAATAGAGGAAAATATGAGAAAAAGCGGATAATCGCTTTTATTTTTAGTGATTAGAAAATCGGTTATTTTTTACTTACCAAAAAGTTATTTTCTACTTCCCAATAAATTATTTGTCAAACCGAATAAATTATTTTTGACCTTTTAGAACACTTCAATAAAAGCGTTTTATAAAAAATCTTTTTTTTTACTTATTTTATTGCTTGCATGACTGGTAAAACAGGTTTTCAAACACGGAAAAATAAGTGAAAAAAAGCAGGAAAAATGAGAAAAAAAAGAATGAAGGACTGATTTTCTCTTTACAAATTATAGCCCATGTCCTGTTAATTCTGATGTATAATCTACATTATTGTAAAATTTCATTAAAATCCATTCAGTAGTTTTTGCGTTTAAGAGTGACAAACATACAGACAAACATTCACAATTATAATAGAACTAGCTGTTATACCCGGCCTTGCACGGGTGGGGTGTATAAATTAATTTTTTAAAGTTTTCTTAAAATACATTTATAATTTTGTGAATTAGCAATATTACAAATCATCCCGGTATCCCAGGCACCTCTTTCCTATCCCGGTGGTCCCGGTAATTTTTCTAATCCCGGCGTTCCCGGTAATTTTCCTATCTCGGTCGTGTTTCCAGTAATTTTTATATTCCGGTATTCCCGGTGTCTTTATGGAAAATTTCATATCTCGGTGTTCTCGGTAATTTTTATAACCCGGTAATTTTTCCAATCCCGCTGTTCTTGTCACTTTTTACAATCCCGATGTTCCTGATAATGTTAAATATCTTGGTGCCTTTATAAAATAACAAATTTCAAACTATAATAAAAAGTCTAGTAAATGAAAAAGTCTAGTGATCTGTCTTATTTGAAACAATGTTTTATTTTTAACTCGTTTTCCATGAAAAAAAATTGTATTTTTCAGTAAATATATTTATTTCAAAGGGAAAAAATCTTGAAATGGAGGAAATGCCCACGCCTTCGGTGTGGTCTAAAAGGAGCGGAACACACATACATACACACACAGCCACAAACGTTTTTATTTATATAGAAATTAATAAAATTGCCTAGTAACTACTACACTGGTACTACTCAAGGTATTTAAACTAACAAGGTATGCTCTTCCGGCGAAAAAGGCGTGGCTTTTGAAAATGACGTCACCCAGGATATATTTCCTATTCACAGCATGGGAAAATGCTTATTTTTGGTGATTTTAATTAAAATAAGAACCAAAGAAACTTTATAACAGTTTACACTAGACACAATTACGAACATGTTTATAGGTTATCAAGTGTTTTGAATTAGAACAATAATTTTAACTCAATAATAGCCGATCAAAAATAAGAACCTTGAGCTCTACAACGATGTGCTTCAATCTCTCTGCTTATTGATTTTAATTACTAACTTGTATAAATGTAATTAAAACAGCTGCTGATACAAAGAAAACTAAATATTTAGCAAATATTCAATCATGAAAACTTTTCAGAACATTCTTGTTATGATAAAATAAATATCGCTGTTCTGCTATGTAAAACTTGAATATCCATTGTATCGAAGCAGTTTTGATTTTAAAAACAAAAAATATTCAGTTTCTAAATAAATCAAGTGTATGAAAATATGGAAAACAATGGGCTAAAATCCAATAACTAATTAATTTAATTTAATAATGGATTCATTCAAAATTTTAGTGCATTTACCTTTAATGATCCTACTACAGTCCAGTCAGCTTGTTTATTTTTATTTGAGATTCAGAAATAGTATTCTTAAAATCGTCTGTCACTTTAATTATCTTTTTTAATATTTTTATACAAATTTTTTTAAATAAGTGGGTGATTGTATTTATAAGTTTTAAAACAAACTAAATAATGAATTTCAATAATATCGACCCAATTAATCCTGATGTATCTACGATCTGTTGCATTGCAATGGCGTTGTATTGGCTGATATGCTCGTCATTGATTGGTCCGTTATTTTATATCCTGGGTGACGTCACTTATGAGCCTACCTTGTTACTTTATATACCTTGGGTACTACTAAAGTTTCCTATTATTGGCTTGCATGACTGGTAAAACCGGTTTTCAAACACGGAAAAATAAGTGAAAAAAAGAAGGAAAATGGGAAAAAAAGAATGAAGGACTGATTTTCTCTTTATAAATTATAGCCTATATCCTATTCTGATGTAGGGTAGGTGGGGGCAAAGCCCCGCAGTTTTTAGTATTTTTAACATTGTGATCGAAAGGGGGTAGATAATCCCGAAATTTCAATTGGAGGTATTAGATTGAGATGTTACCTACAAAACCAATCCAAATTTATACTCTTATTGATAGTATTTCAAGAGAAATTGACAATTTAGTTGAAAAAAAAATTGCGGGTCTTTGCCTCGAAAAATGGGGCCAAGACACTCACTTTTGAATCTTCGTGTCCAAGTGAAATAAACATGGATAAACAAAATGTTTCATTATAAAAACACTAGAAATAATCATCTTAATACAGTAGAGCCCCTATTATCCGCGGAATTGGGTGGCAAGGGTACCGCGGATAGCTAAAATCACGAATAACCCGAAAAAAGACTAAAAATGAGGTGAAAACCCCGAAACAAAATATCTCAGCATAAAAACTATGTTTCATTGTACAAAAACATATTATGTAAAACTTTTAAAATGTGTACAGTACAGTAGAATTATTTGCTCTACATCTAAAATCTCTCTAATGTTCGTCTAAAATGTACCCCCATCATTGAATTTTTTTTTCGTGGCAATCGTGGATCATCTGCTCGCGAATAATGGATTTCTAATGTATTGTTTTAATATTTTTAAGTGAACCAACAATATTAAACATAAATATAATCCGTTTTAATGAAAATTGTCAATCTGTTGTAGCAACTCATTTCAAAGTGCCCAATATCTTTCAAAAGGGAGAAAAAAGGGTTTCAGTTTGAGGATTGACATCTCGGAAACCTTTATTCAACTTTTTAGGGATCCTGTAGGTTCTAATTTCCTTTTGGGGTGAATTCCCAAAGTTTTGAAGATGCGGGTATTTGCCCCAAAACACCTGCGGGTATTTGCCCCGTTTCACTTTATTTTGAAAAACAAGCCTTATTATTTTTAGAGACCATGTTAAGGAAATTCTTTCAAGACGAAAGTGAAGTTCAAATGCTATCTTATCATTGGCTTATTTGTTTGTAATTCTTCTGAAGCCCTATTTTATGTTATGTTTAAGTAGAATATCAGAAAAATTACATCAAAATGATGAAAAACAAACTTACAGCATTTTTTCAACTCGTGAGTGACTTAGGGGTACGAACTTTCGTAGAACGATAGGTCACAGTAAGACAAACCAACAACCTGGTTTTCAACTTTTAAAGATTATTAACAATTAAAAATCGCGGTGCGTGGTTTTGCCCCGTGCGGGTTTTTACCCCCACCTACCCTATAAGCTACATTATTGTAAAATTTCATTAAAATCCATTCAGTAGTTTTTGCGTGAAAGAGTAACAAACATACAGACAAACATTCACAATTATTATAATAGTACTAGCTGATATGCCCGGCCTTGCACGAGTGAAGAGTATAAATTTATTATTTATGGTGTTTGCTATCAAAACCAGCTCATTCCATATTTTTTTAAATCCCTTTTTTGCATGTTTTGAAAATATAGAGGGTCCTTCATAACCTGGCGAAGGGATATATCTCAAATCCAGCTCATTCCAACCCAAAAATTAGATTAAAGGGTGAGAACTATGATCTCGACTGTGAAATTTCAGATCATTTGAAAAAGTTAAGTGAATGTCATTTATTCAAACTCGTAAAGACACAAATTAACTGGTTTACTGAAAAAAAAAACAATTTCAAACAACTTTATTGAACAAAAAACTGAAAAAAAGCATGATAAATCGTGTTTTTGCATCAAAAGAGCTCATTCAAACCTATTTAGTGTAATTACGCCCAAGGTTATGCAACTGGAATGAAAATAAAAAACTAATCAAATTCTAGGTGGTTGTACCTACAATTAAAAATTTGTAATACATTTCTAATTTTATATAATCAGCATTTACCAATCATCCCGGTATCCCAGGCGTCTTTTTCATATTCCGGTGTTCCCGGTAACTTTTCCTATCCTGGTGTTCCTAGAATTTTTCTTATCCCGGTTTTCCCGGATGGACTAAAATTCCTTCAGTACTCAAGCGCAATACAATAGAACCCCGATTATCCGCGAGCGGATGATCCGCGGTGCGGATTATGCGCGAGTGCCAGGAAAAAAGGTTTTTAATGATGAGAGCAAATTTTAGATGAGATTAAAGACATTTTAGATGTAGAGCAAAGGTTTCTGCTGTACTGCACCTATTTTAAAAGTTTTACATATCATGTTTAAGTACAATAAAACATAGTTTTTAAGCTGAAATATTTTTTTCGTGTTCTCACATCATTTTTAGTTTTTTTTCGGGTTATCCGTGATTTTCGTTATCCCTTGCCACCCAATAGCGCCGATAGTCGGGGCTCTACTGTATAACTTTTGAATGATTTCCACATTTACAACATGGAAAAAATATTCTAAAAATTATTTAAAATTTCTCAGATTCCTTAATTAATCATTTCTTTAAGACTAAACGTTTTCGGTGAAATTTTTCAATAATTAAAGCTTATTCCGTTTTGAAATTTAAGAAAAAAAATCAATATTTTCTAGTTGAAAGGGAGTTTTAATGGTTTTTGGTTTGTTTACCAACTTTCTTAAAAGTTAAAATATTATCACTTTTTGATTTTACATCCTCGTTTCCATGGACACTATTTTAACAACAATGATATTCCATAAAGCTTTTAAAATATAAAAATTAGATAAACTGTCAAATAAAAGTATGTTTAACTATACATAACTTTTAAATTTCATTGAAATAGATTTTTAAAATATTAATATAATTTTTAAATAGATTTGTACCTAGTGTTTCTATTAAAAAATTGTTGTTTAGCATTAAACTTTCTTTGTAACAATGGAGTAAGCAGATCTCTTCTTGAGGGGAAATGAAGCTATTTCAGCAAAATGACCATAAAAAGGGTCAAAAGAGGGTCAAGGGGTCATTAAAAGTTTTTGAAACATAGCCTATATTTTTTTCTGAGTTTTTTTACGTAGGTATACCAAGTTTGGTGCAGATCGGAAGTAAACTGTGGATTTGTATAAAAGACAAACATACATACCCACTCTTAGTTTTATTATACTAGTGGGCTACCGCCCCCTGCTCGCTATCGCTCGCCAACCCCCGTTAACTGCTGACGCAGTAACTTTTGGACCGCTTCACAATTCCCCACAAAACCAAGCTCACTGCACTTACTCACTTTATAAGACATTCTTAACACAGGGGTAGTACTTCTCCGTGGTATTCTTTCAAAAATGGCGAATATTTATTCAGTGGTGGAATTTTATCATTTCCTTTATGGTAACATGAATTGGCGGATCGCTTTATAATTCCAAGAAAGGTTCATATATAGTTCCCGCTAAATATGAACCTTCCCCTAATGTTTCAGTGCTTCCCTTAATGTATCTGTGAAAAACACATTACCTTAGGGAAATGGGTAAAAAATGTTTACATTGCTCTGTTGTTAATTTTCTTGGGGTTGAAATCCGTTATAGTTCCCGCTAAATATCACTAATCTCTTTTGGACACTATAAAGTATAAATATTGCTAAATTGTTTCAAATTCATAGATTAAAGTGTTTAATTAGATCTATAACTATTCAGTTTATCATTAAAAATTAGAAAAATTGGTTTACATTTGAATATTGAGCGATCGAAAGAGATTGGCGATATTTAGCGGGAACTATAATGGAATTGAACCCCAAGAAAATTAACAACAAAGCAATGTAAACATTCTTTTACCCATTTCCCTAAGGTAATGTTTTTTCACAGATACATTAGGGAAGCATTGAAATATCTCAGGAATAAATTTAACTTTCTTAAAATTTGTAATGATTGACTGTTAAAAATGTAGTAATTATCTTAAACATCGCGAAAATTTAGAATTTTATCTTCATGAGAAACAAACTTCGAAGTTGTGTCATTTTCATAGCAACGACACCGAATGTCAAGACTTCCAACATTTTCATCCTTATATCTAAAACATTCACCCGTGTTATTTAGTTGTTTGCGTTTTGTCATTATGAAATAAGAGTTACATTTTACTACCTTAAAAACATACTTGCAAAAGGATATAAAAAATAAATGCAAAATTCAAAATTTCCGAAAGCGAGTGTATATTTTATTGTAAATATAGTAATGATTAGGTTGCCACAACTACAAAGATAAATATAAAAATATTAATATGTTATTTAAAAAATAAAAATAAATTAATTATATATAAGTTTAAAATATAATGAAAACCGTTTGAACAACAAAAATATAAATATTGTTAAAAATAACACAAAATATATTTTTTAAATTCGTTTTATAAATAGAAAGATGATTATTTAATCTATTTGAATATTAAAAAACCAGTGAAATATGTTTTCAATTGTTTTAAAATTCATAGTTTCTTGCTTTGTAACTGCGACCTTATCCGAAATCTAAAAAAATGGAAATATTTTAAAATTGAGATTTTTTTTAGAAATTCTAAAGGCACTTTGCACATCCTCAAAAGAATCCGGACAGTTTGTTACCAAATATGTGTTATACGGATCAGTAATTAAAAAGCCTTTCTCTGGAAACCGTTCACCAAAAACTTTTATTTAGAATAGAGAGATTAGATTAGGATATAATAGTATTAGGATTAGGATTAGGATAAGCTAAGTAAATTAACTATTTTGTTCTCCGTGCACATGTTTGTTTTACTTCTGTGACTATTTTAAATTACAGAATTTCTTTAGTAATTTTGTTTTATTTTATAGTTTAATCTTAGTAACTTTTGTCAAATATGTATTCATCAAGGGATCTAAATAAATCCATGAATACCTTCACTGAGCCCAAATGGTTTTGTGCCGCCTGTTCACGGGTGTTCATAGAGTGATATGAGGGATCCGAATTTCCTCCTCATATTTCTATTAGTCTGATATTAGCATAGCTGGAGTATGGGTGATCTATCGCTTTATTAATAATCTCTTATGACTTCTGCATGTATAGGAGCATTAACTTTGTGTTAAAACCTAGTGATGGTAGGTTGGTTGGTTGGTTGGTTGGTTGGTTGTTTGGTTGGTTGGTTGGTTGGTTGGTTAAGTAAATAATCATGGTTGGTTGGATAGATTTTTATGGCACAAGATCCAAAACCTAGTAATGGGATTGTATATTTCTAATTATTTTATTGAATATTTTAATGTTTTTAAAGGATAGTTCCTCTATTCTAAAAAAAAGTTTTTGGTAAACATTTTCCAGAAAAAAAAATTTTTAATTACTGATCCGTGTAACACATTTTTGGTATTAAACTGTTCAAATTCTTTTGAGAATGTGCAAAATGCCCTTAAAATTACCAAAAAATTAAATTATAGAATAGAAACTAAAATTTTAAAAATAAATTATTACTCACCATTTCAAAATATTTCCACTTTTTTGTATTACGGATAAGGTCGTAGTTACAAAGCAAGTACTGTAAAACAACTTATTATGCATCCAATCACAATGACCATTTGACGCCATATTTTATGGTGAAACAAGTTTTCTTCGCGTTTTAAAATAGCACTTTCTGAATAAAATATCATTCAAAGACTGATAAAAGTACTGTAAAATATGGAGTTTTTTTTCTGCTTAAGAGCAAATAAAAGTAGTTAATCCAAACAAATTGGACAAAGTCAGTGGCTTATAATATTTTTAACATGTTTATTAGGGTTATGATTTTTTTCAGATTTAAAAGCCTGAGGTGGCAAATGATGAGTATTGGTCCATAACTCTCGAAAATAACTTTTATTTTTGAAAACTGTGAAAAAATCTTGCGCGCCTAATAAGATTTTTATATGGCTGAAGCACTAAAAGGCAGTTAATAATATCTTTTTTGAAACTGATTGTTATATAAATCATAGATTTGTAAAATAGCTTTTCCTATTCCTTTTGGACCCAAAAGATAGTGTGTGAAGTTTCAGCCCCCTAAGTTGACTCTAGGGGTTGCCTATAGAGCCCCAAATTAAGAAAAAATTGGAAAAATTAGCAATTTTCGGAATTTTTAAAAAAGTATATTTTGATATTTAAATTGATATAAAACTGGTTCGAATGTGTTATTTAGGACATTTAAGATGGTTTATATTTATTTAAATTTATTAACTGTACCTATAGTGTCTATAATTTAAGAGTAAAAGGTACTACTAAGGGACGTTGCGCTCATCAAAGCTTATAATACACTACAGTGGTCGAAAGTAGTTAAATTCCAATTTTCTTCAAAAGAACTCACTCAAATGATGCCATTTGGTGTTACATTGATGTTTTAAATATAAAGGCCAGTTAAGTAATAACAGTAATTAGGCCTTCTACTGAAGTTTTAATGTAAAAAATGCTTTTCTTCGAAAATGCTTGTTTCTAGCTGATCAAATACAAAATTTATTCTAAAAAAGATGGTTATTGTATTTTTTTAGTTCAAAAACTTTCAAATACCATTATAAGCTTCAATTTTACTTAGAACTTAATTTTAAATCAAACAGAACGGAATTGACTTGGGTTATTTCTGTATCAGAAGAGAAATGGGATATCTTTATTAAAGTAAAGAAAATTGTTTAATATTTGTAAATTTTTGTTCATATTTTGATGAAAGAAGATTTCAATTAAACTTTCCCCCTAATACGTTAAAAAGAGGTAATTTTCATAATTTCATAAGATAAAATTTATTTTTCTTCCTGGTATAGGAGAAGTTCATGTCGTTTCCAATCTGTATGGTTTAAAGTTAAAATCTACTTATAAAAATTAAATCTATAAGGGTTTAAAAAGGTATTTCAAGGTTTTTGATCTTAAAAAGTATTATAACCCTCTTTTTGAGAAAATTTAGGATTTGATCAGCTAGAAACAAGCATTTTTGCAGAAAAGCACTTTTTTGCATTAAAAGTTCAGTGGAAGGCCTAATTACTGTTATTTCACTGGTCTTTTTAATTTAAACATCAATTTAACAACAAAGGGCATCATTTGAGGGAGTTCCTTCGAAGAAATTCGGATTTAATTCATTTCGTCTACCGGTAGTGCATTATAAGCTTTGGGGAGTGCAACATCCCTAGAACTTATTAATCTTAAATTATAGGGGCTATAGGGCACAATTTAGTTAATTCACATAAATATACATATAATTCATTTAAATATGTTCTAAAGAACACATTTAAACCAGTTTTATATAAATATCAAAATATTTTTTAAATTCTGAAAATTGGTAGTTTTTTTCGCTTTTTTTTCAAATTTGGGGCTCTATAGGCACACCCTAGAGTTCACTTATAGGGCTGAAACTTCACACACTATCTTTTGGGACCAAAAGGAATGGGAAAAGCCCTGGGTAGCGAGGTTTATTGTAAAAAAGTTTTTTTCCCGAGACACACTAGTGATTGCTATATTAGAAAGTGAAATGAGGTTAGGCGCGCAAGGTTTTTTCTCAATATAAAGAAAATAATGCTATAAAATTAACATATGGGCAAAAGTTCATCGAATGCAACATCAGGCTTTTTAATATTTTTAAAAAAGTCTCAGAATCATAACCCTAATGTTTATCTCTAATGTAAACCGCTTTTTAAAGTATGATTTTAAATTTTTTATATTTTTAATGAATTTTTGAAACTTTGGCCCAGACCACAAAAACCCCAAAGTTAAGGTGTTGAGTTACTTTTAAACAATGCTAAACTATTTAGATGTATTGCTTAAGTTACCTATCAATGATAAAAATATATTCTAAGTTCATTTCAAGTTTAATTTATAAGAAAATAGAGCAATAAAACATGTTCTCTTTCAAAAATTTGATTACATTTTAGAATTACCATAATATTTATTTAAAGAAAAGACATAGATGAACAGGTAAGTAACTGTATTTTAACATCGTAAGTTCATATTTTGATAAATTGGTTGTTTGAATTGTGGAGAAAATCAACTTTTGAAAAAAAAACTGATATTTCTTCGAACACTATTGATTTTACAATAATGATGCCCTCTTAACCATACTATATTTAAGGGTTGCTATGTTATGATTTGAACGTATTTCGTGTCTAGAATTAATTTGTCAACCAAACTAAATAGCTGCTTCTTTGAACTCAAAGACTATTTCACTTACTTCAGCAGATATCATTGGGCCAAAGTAACTCCAAATCGTGGGTCAAAGTTACCCCAACGTAATAAAACTTTAATAATTGTCAAGCAACACAGCGAAGCAAAGGTGAACAAAAATTTACAACAGGTAATGTGTTGTAAGGTGAACAAAAATCGACATTTTGATACTACTCTAGTTGGAACATTCCTAATGATCGTATTTTCGGAATATCAAGACATAGTCCAGTAAATCTACTGAAAAAAAGGGTCAAACCGGTAAAAAATTGATACCTTTAGGTTTTCAACGGTTTTCACTTGGGAATGATCTCAATAATAACATACTAAAAATCGGCCAAAATCGGCTCACCGGAAATTAAATTTTTTTAAATTTAAAAAAATTGGCCGAAAAAAATTTCAAAAAATCTAATTATAAAAAAAAGACTTATGATACATGTTTATAGGCTATTTTTCAGTGCTGAATACGATTATACCATTTAAAATTTAAATTTTCAATTTTTAAAAATTAATTCAAAATTTGGAAAAAATTAGAACATCGCTCAAAACCACAAAATAATTGCAAAAGAAATAATTTAAACGATTTTCAATTAAAAAGGACTTAAATAATAACATACTAAAAATGAAAGAAAATCAAATCGGACATTAAAAAGTTTAATTTTTTTCAAATTTTCAATTTTTTTGGCCTCAAAAATCGACCTTTTTAAAAATTCTTGTTAAAAACGTTTGAGGCATTTACCAAGGTAATATTTCCATGGATGTTGTAGGTATATACCTCTATTACCTAAAAGAACCTCGATTGGCGATTAAATCATTAGTTAATTAATTAATTTATAAAAATTAACGTCGAAAATACAGGTAAAATCTTTCAATCAAGTAATACAGAAAATATTTAGACAATATATGGTAATAAACCATTTTAAAAATAATTAACCCATTAATGCCCAACTTTTTATTTTTCTTAAATATTTGGTAAAAACATAATAAATAGCCCAAAAACAACTGGAAAAATAGTGAAAAAAATTCCAGGTTAAAATTTTAATTTCTACACAAAAATTAAAAAACGTCCCTAAAAAGGGACGTCAGGCACGAATGCCGCCGTTGTTTTTCCCTATAGTAAACGCATGGTTGAAAACTTTTTTTTTAAGTGCAGCAAAAGTGATCGGAACCATACTGTAACATGAATATGAACAAAAAATATTAATTACTTATCCAATTAACTGTAAAATTAACCCTAATAAACGTAATTTGAGCACTTTTTATGCTCTAAAACACGTTTTTTCCTCCCAAATCTATGTTAATTGCAAATTAATTAAGGTTTTTAATTGAAAAAGGCATTCTTTGTTTATGTGTTACCTAATATTAAGTATTAATTACTTTTAAACACCTCAAATCCATCAGAATATCTCAATTTGTGAAGTTTAAGTCTTTCAAATGCCCATACTTTTTTCATTTTACTTAATTTAATAGTGCGGAACACGAATTTCTCCCCAAAAATCAAGCATTAGTGGGATGTGCATTAGCAAGCCAGATGATATAGATTGATATGCAGTATAGAACACAATGATTAGCGACATCTAATTATAAAAAAAGCCGAAAATCTATCACAAAAGCGACTTTTTTTGGCAATTTTAATGACAAAAAGTCATTATAACTAATAATTATTAAACTTTTAATTAAAATATAACCGGAATATATTTGCATAAGTAATAAATATAGAAAAATAATTAATTTTTTCCTTTTAATTAATATAAATTAATTAATTCCTTATAATTTAAGACTTTTTATTCCATTAATAGTATTTTCCGAAAAAAAAATAAACAAAAATAATAAATTTATAAGCTAAAATTAAAGTAATTTTATAAATATCAGTTATTTAATTCATTTCATAAGAATCAAACGAGTTTTTATGAAAAAAATAAAGGAAACACTAGCATTTCACTATGGGGAAAACCACGGGGGCATTCGTGCCTGACGTCCCTTTTCAGGGACGCTTTTCGAGGGTCCAAAATAAGGTCAAGATAAAATATTTTTGAAAAATAAAAAAACACCCCAACTGATTTAATGTATAAACAGTAATATATATCGGAATTGAAATTTTTTTAAAATAACAACTAGGATTTTTAAGCTTTTTCTTTTAAAATTTTTAAAAAAGCACTTTTCTGAAAAATTCTATCTTCCAACTTTAAAAAAAGTTAACATTTCTTAAAATTTTGCTTTTTTCTTGTGTTATTTATGTTTTATGAAGATCAGAGATACATCAGTGCAAATTTTGATTCAAAGGAACAATTTTTGTAGAAATAGGAGGATTTAAAAAAAAACGTCCCGAAAAAGGGACGTCAGGCAGTAATGGGTTAAATTGAAAAAAGACAAAATATCTTTCAAAAAATTTTTTTAATTTTAAATTTAAAATTTTAAATTTTGAAGTATATGCATGTGATACATGTCTCTAGGCTATATTTTAGTGCTGTTTACGAATATTTAGCCAACTTTTCAATAAAATTTAAATTAACTGAGGAAAAATTGAAGCATAAAACAAAATTATTGAGAAAAATGCTTCAATTTTTCCACACTTAGGCTGACACACCGGCGACAGAGACAAAATTATCACCCTGGCTATTGCAAGAAGCTAGAGCGCAAGCATAGGAGACGAGACTCATGGCGGATTGCCAAAAATCTCACCATACAAATGCATTGCTCTCGAGTGACCTAGTGTTTATAGTCGCCGTGACAAAAGTCTCTAGTGCGCGCTTATATTCTAAATTTTATTGAAAAGTTGGCGTGATATTCGTAAACAACACTAAAATATAGCCTAGAGACATGTATCACATGTTATACTACAAAATTAAAAAAATTTAAAAAATTAAAATTTTTAAAATTAATTTAAAATTTAAATTTTTTGAAATATATATTTTTTTCAATTTAATTATTTTAAAAATGATTTATTACCAAATATTGTCTAAATATTTTCTGTATTACTTGATTGAAAGATTTTACCTGTATTTTCAACGTTAATTTTTATAAATTAATTAATTAACCAATGATTTAATCCCAAATTGTGTTTTTTTTAGGTTATAGAGGTATATACATACAGCATCCATGGAAAATGACCTTGGTAAATTTCTCAAACATTTTTAACAAGAATTTTTAAAACGGTCGATTTTTGAGGCCAAAAAATTTAAAATTTGAAAAAAATTAAGCTTTTTATTGTCTGATTTTCTTCCATTTTAGTATGTTATTATTTAAGTCCTTTCTAATTGAAAACCGTTTAAATTATTTCTTTTGCAATTATTTTGTGGTTTTGAGCGATGTTTTAATTTTTTCGACTTTCCAAATTTTGAATTAATTTGAAATGGCATATTCGTATTCAGCACTGAAAAATAGCCTATAAACAAAACATGGATCATAAGTCTCTATTTTTATAATTTGATTTTTTGAAATTTTTTTTCGGCCATTTTTTTAAAATTAAAAAAAAATTAAACTTCCGGCGAGCCGATTTTTGCCGATTTTTAGTATGTTATTAGGTTTTGTATTAGGTTATATATTAGGTTTATGTATTGTGTATTAGGTTTTGTCTCCTATTATTTTCAGTAGCTGAAAAGGTATTGTTTAACAATTCTAGGTTTAAACAAAAATATGAATGATAATCAATATGTATACTAACGAGTTACTAGGTACAATACTGAATTTAAAAGATCATTGGTGTACGTTTCCCCCTCAGAATTTTGATTAGGAGATGACCTGTGACGTATTTCTGGAAAGTTGATTGACGTTTTTTCTGCCAATTGTTTTTACGAATGTTTTATAAAATTGAGTAGATTATATGATATTCAGTTATATAAGAAGAAAGTACAATAGTAATGATTGCTTATACCATATTGTTCAAAGGTCACAATCACCACTAGACTTTCACATTTACTCTTTGTTTCGTTAAAGTAGTTATGGATTCAGTTTTATATAAAAGTTACTATTAATGTTAAATATATTTTATTTTTCAAGTTCAGGCATAAAAAAACTTACATAACACCCAATCTTATGGAGGTAATCGCGAAGAACAAACGTCTTTCTAAAATAAAACAGTTTTTAATACTTAAAATAATAAAAGGGTTCTAAATAAATAGTTAGGATACAAAAAGTTAGTTTCAGTTAATGTACTATTTTAATCGTGAGTGGATGGTAAAGAAAGTCCAACTTGGGGATAAACTTTGAATTTAAATGTGCCTAATGAAAAACATGTTGTTCTACCCAAATACTCACTACTGGTCTTATAGGCTTTCAATCAAACAATTCTATTACTGAAGAAGGTCTTATGGGGCTTTAAACACATTTAGATAAAATGTGTGGACAGTTTCCTTGTAAATTCTCACTATATATTTTCAACAACTTATTACTTAAAATAATTTTCGTTTAAAAGATATTTTTCCTTTGAAAATCCTTTTTCACCTGTAGGTGTCACGTATATTTTGCAAATAAATATGTTTGAAACAATTTAAGTGTTTGGTCAATGGATAGTAATTATTAGCTGTATAAGGTCAACCATAATATAATCCTTCCAAATGATTGGTTTTAGATGGTTGTAAATACTAAATTAGCTGTTTTTAATTAAGGAATTTAGAAAATATGTATTTTAACTTTAAAAATATTTTTCCCGAAACCCAGAAAATTTTAATTTTCAGTGTTTTTATTTTGGAAATCCTATTAAAAGGATCTTTGTTTTAATGTGGATCTCAATCCCTTCTTTAGATCGTCATACAGTAAATTTTCTTCAGAATTTATTCTCTGTTGATTAAATTTATTATGGAGATGTATCATAATTCATCGATCAACGGCATGACAAACCTTAGCTTGGCATAATATGAGCACACATACATTAATAGATAATTTACTCTTCAAATGATTCTACCTGCTTTTTAATACACAAACCCATCCAATGTGTATATCCTAACCACAAAGAACCATACGGGCACAAACATGGCGCCCATCAAGGGGATCAAACCACAACAAATCATCTAACAACAGCTCGACCCTAATCCCACCTTCCATAGAAGCGATGCCGGCCATTAGAGATTTTTAACATATTAATCATCGCTTTGGTGACAAGTTCATCAATACATCCCTGGACGGGACATGTCACTGTAATTAATTATGTATTTCGCATATGCCCCGCTGATGATGACACTGTCGTTGAGGAAGAATTACCCGCAGGGGTTAACGTGCCGCTATGTGAGCCGTTAGAGTGGTGTGTTACGATGAATGCCGATGCTTGAGGTGATGCTGAGTTGTTCTGTTTCCTGCTGAAAAGGTATTGAGTATCGTTGAATTTCATTGATGCACGTGAACCTCCATAGGAAAAATCCTTCTGGTTTAGTAACATATTCGAAGTAGCAGCAATGAAGTCATGGATTATATTTTAAATAAGAATAGTTTATTCATACGAAATATTTACACAGCAACACGAATTAATATTTACGGAAGCAAAATAATACAATATATTGCTCTTACTTGTAAGGGGCCTTGGCCCTTCCAAGTGAACCAAAAATAACACCTAAATGAAAAAAGATATAAAAGGGGAAAGAATACAAATACAAAAGCCCAACAAGGCTAGTCCATTGTTTATTAATTCACCAAATCCCACTGACTGTCTAGTTTTAGCTTAAACTCATACATACCCTTTGAATTTACTATATTTTCTGGCAACGCGTTCCATATATCAATTACCCTATTAAAGTAGTAGTAGTATTTCCTTAAATCCCAATTAAAAGGAGTCTTATTCAATTTTTACCCATAGACCATTGTTCTGTTATCCCTATTAAAGCTTAAACCTTCTGTATCCCCTTTTTTTACTAGTTTGTAGAGCTGAATCAAATTGAAATATTTAAAAATAACATAATGTGTGTGTGGCAAGGACAACACAAAAAATATATTTTTAATTTGAATCTCAAATTAAAACCCAATCAGAATATGACAAAGAAATCCATCGAAGTACACAAAGACACAGTGCTCGACATTAGACGGTGAAAAAAGTAGTAAAAAAGGCGCCAGTTTATGGAGAAAAAATATTTTAGTCTGAAATTAATAAAAAAATACAAATCCTTTTTAAAATACTATTTCAATTTTTAGTATTTTTGTTTTAAAAAAATCGTTTGAGACACGTTTTAGTACCTTATAAATCTAAAATAATAAATAATATAATAATAAATAAATAAATTAATAAATAAAATATATATTAAATAATATATTAAAATAATAAGTAAAATAATAATATAGATTTTTGTTAGAAATATATTGTAACTGTTATAAAACTGTTGTGTAAAAAACAGGGAAAGCATTTGGAGAACAGGTACTATAGGAGAAGAGAGATATACTTCGTAAATTTAATTGTATATTTTTGTTTTCCTACAGATTCTTACAGATTTACTAATGTTATATCTAATACTCCTGTCTCATTCATGCAACTTAATGTCGCTATTTAAAAGGACTATAAAAGTATACGAATTAGAGTGTGACAACGTTACACTTTTTGAACCCTTAATCTCATCGATATTTTTGTTACCTCTTACCGACGTCATTTTAATATAGGTACTTGAATAAATTTTAAATGAAAGTGCAAATTAGACTGTGTCAGAGATACACCTTTTTGAATTTAATCGATTTTAGTTTTCAATTAAATTCTTAGTAAAAATCTTACATACTAGCAAAATTAAAACCACAGATTCATTTTTACAAATCATTATAAATTGAAGAGGGCATTATAGTTTTGGAAAAATGCATGAGAAAATAAGATAAAAAATTAAAGTCATCAGCATTCCTAATTTTGACTAGAAATTAAATTTAGATTTACAGATTTCATGAATTGGAAAGTCAGAGTGAAAAATTTGGTATCTTGTAACATCTATAAGAATTTTAAAAATAATCACTAATAACTTTTTCCCAAAGAATAAATTTCATGCATTAGGAAGGGTTAAAAATTAGAAATTATTGGAAAGACATTCAAAAAGAGGCTGCATTACTGGAAAACTTTATTTGCATTAATAAATCATATTATCGTATTCAGGAAAAAAACCGATTGCTTTTGAACCGTATAAGTATTTGGAGGACATAAACTTAAGAAAAAAAAACGCATTTACAAAAACCAAATGAAATGCTAAGATAATAAAAGACAGATCAATGCTAATATATTTCTTCTACCGTCTTGCTAACGTGTTTATTTCGATTTTACTAATGGCCTTTGGTGCTTTTATTTATGATAATATAACTTTCTTACAGCTCTAGAGGATAACTTTAAAGAAAACCTCTTGTTAGTAATCACTCCTTTTTAACTGAGCTATCAACTTTTATTGTTATCCATCTATTCCAATATCAGCAGGGTAAGACATGATCCTTTTTGAACATCTCAACATATTTACAACTTAAGTAACAGGAGCTAACCTTTCTTAGTTTTGTATTTTAAACATACTTTAGGGTACAAAAAATTATTAGCAATAATAATTTTATTTTGTCTAAGGTTTGGAAAAAATGATTTTTTTCCACAAATTAAAAAATTAATAGAAAATAACATATAATGTTCTACTTTGAGTGAGATGAAACTTGAAGAGAGAAGTGAAACCGGTGTATAAATTGACATTATTTGTCTTAAACAATGGAAAAGAAATATAAATTTTAAATGGATGATTTTTTCCAAGTACTTAAATATTATTGAGGGATATAGTTAAGCAATAATAATTAAACTATTACATACAAAAACTTCAATTTTAGTAGAAAATGTTAGTATCTTTCCAAGTTTTTGTTTGAAATAAGTACTTAAATTTTTTAAAACAATTGTTCTTAAAAGTATAAGTAATATTTTAAGCAATACAAAACACAAATAAATAGGATACACAAAAACGATTTGGGACGGATAAAAAAATACCAAACGGAACAAAAATATAAGGATTGAGTTAGCTCCAACTAAAACAGTTAGAATATACTAAAATAAGTGTTATGTTAGGAAATCATAAATGAAGTAGAATAAAAGTAAATAGAGGTATTTCGACACAGACAAAATAAATGTAATTTGGTAATTCTTTTCACAATTGTTTTTCAGGTACTATACTTTCTGACAACAGTCTGTTCATGTTCGTTTCTTACATTTTGACTTATTTGTCCAGTTTTTATTTGGAAACAAAAATCATTAATTTTTTTATGAAAGGTTGCTTTAAAAACAGGTTAGTGAATTATTCTTTCGGTAATTTTCCTTTAAAAACCTGCATGGTATCATGTTAAGATGCTCTTAATCTAAAAAAAGTTTAACATATATATGTTACCGCTAAAGTTGAAAATTAGTTATTCTTAAGAATACCTAGTTAAACTTTAGATTAACTGATTTCTGTCGTTAATGTGCGGATATTAGAGTTTTTCGCATTTTACCTAGGGAATCTACACTATAACGGCCTCTTGATAGTTAAAGTTCAAAATAATTTGTTTCGCTCAATACTTTCTGTTAAAATGTTGAGGTGCTCACTGCGCCATGCGCTTACCCCTGCGCAGTCGGGTTTCAATACGTAGTTTGTTGTCATATTTGGTGTTTTGATTTCAAATTTAGTGCGTAGCACAGGTAGTTGTCATGTTGAATGTTAAACAAAATAATACAAGCAAGTAAGTACAGTAAATTTACATGATTAAGTTCAGTAAATTACTGGGTAAAACGGGTATTTTAAAACAATTGTGTTGAAGCTCCGACTTCAGAGTGACAGAGATTTCTTTTAACGAAAGCAAATGTCCCAGCTGTTGAAATATCTTTTCAACAAACGTTAATTCAATAATCGCTGGGACCTTGGCAAGGGTAATATATATGTACTAGTATATATATATGTATATAATCTAGGACATAATGTAATCGATCGCGAATCCTAGCAATAGTTCAGGGTAGGCTGGCAGCCGATTACACCGCGCTTTCATTAAGATTTGCTAGTTTAAGTGCTCATTGAAATACGCTGTCAAATCGAGATCGAAAAACCACTATTGATACAAATCTCAGTTGGTACTTTAATATTCTATTATTATTGCTTTTATATTTTAGTATTAAAATTGCTATTTCATTACTATTTTTGTGGGATTTGCGTGTTTTGTGTAATATGAAAAAAGTACCGATCCCCCTTTTTTGATCCGTCATTGTTACTGTTTACCCCCCAAACGAGTTTGGTTATAATTAGGGCGGGGGGGTTTGGGGGGGGCGGCAGCCCCCCCCCAACCACCTTAAACTTTTTATAAAAATAAAATAAATTTTTGTACTTTAACGGATAACCCTCGTTAATATGTAAAATAACTGATTACAGGTAGTATGCAGATTAACGAGTGTCTAGTCGGTAGGGTGCAGAATACCTAGGTAATTTCAAGATTACCTAGGTAATCTTAGAAATTGAAAAAAATTTCGCTCTTTAACGGATCACCCTCGTTAATCTGCAAATTACCTAGGTTTTCTGTAAATTAACTGATTTCCGGACTTTAACTGTAACATATACATAACTTTCTTCTAGCGACATTTTTCTTATTCGATACATAAGTATTACTATTATTCTGGTGCACTGAAATTGCAAGGATATAAATTAGTGAAAACAGAAGGTTATTATATTATAAATGTAATTATTCCTGGTAAGAGGAAAATACAATACAAATTTCTGAGATTATCATCATTCTGAGATTTCATGTCAGTACTTTAAGAGAGGGTGAAAAATGTAGTTCTTAAAAATGCTTTTTGTTTCTTTTTATCTGTTTCGTAGGAGTTACACTTTTCGAAAGATAAAAGAATCATTGCTTAATTTGGTTTGGATTCTTGTTTCTTATTAACTTGATTAAGCTTTGCCACCAAGTTAACTTAATCAATGACCAGGGAGATTGGTTTGTTTTTTTCCACCTACACTAATGGTGCTGCGAGTACTTCTTTTATACCAGTTCAGCGTGTAATTTGTTAAGTAAAGATTCGGGGAAAACGTATAAGCTTAACTAATCATGCAAATTATACTTCGAATGAGTAAACAAGTTCTTTAGATAAGTGTGAGTTTTTTTATCGTTTAAACATCTAAAAATATTTATATAAGTCGAATAATTCGTTTATATATATTAACTGATACATAATGTTTTAATGTTATTTCCTTTCCGTTTCTCCATATGCTATAATAACTAACAAGGGGAATTTAGAAGGACGATAAGAATTTAATTTTGTTTGAGTGGTTAATATGGAAGCTTAGGGGGAGGGAAAAGGGATGAAAGGGGATGGCTCCAAATTTAAATTCATATTATCCAAATGCGGTGAATACAATGGTTCAAAGTTACTGCTTTTATATTTATACAATAAAAACAATCGGTACTTCTCTAGAAAGCTGGCGCAAATCTCGACAAGCAGATTTTTTGGCGACAGCTAAAGAAAGCTTTATTTCTGCTCAAAAAGATATCTGCTTACCCCATTGTTACAAAAAAACATAATGTAAATAACAAGTTATTAAAAGAAAAACTATATATAAATATGTTTAAAAATCATATTAATAATCTTAAAATATATTTCAAAATTTAAAATTTTGAAACTCGTAAGTACAGTTTAAAATATTTTTATTTGAGTGTTTACTTTTAAAATAAAAAAGTTTCATGGAATGGCATTGTTGTTATTTTTTACAAGCAAAGGGTTACAAGCGGTGATATTCCGTTTGGAGCTGGTTGCATCATTATTGGTGACTTCATCGCTTGCGCCTGGATTCTGGAGTAGTACCAAAAAATCTTACCTCTTTTCTTGTAAAAAGTGGGCCGGTTGGTTGCCCATTTTTTCCAAGTAATGTTCTTGGGAAGTAATAGAAACGTTACGGTAAAAACAATGAGATATGCCACTATATCAGTGGTATTTCTCATTGTACTGTTTTGCTTTGAAAAATACGCTACCAACTGCCCAGCTTTTCCGAGGGAAAGTAGCAAGCATTTTTTGACAGTGCATGTTTAAAACCGTCTTATGTAGGCATTATAAATACTAGAAGGTAAATACAAATAATTCTAGAAATTGATTGATTTATTCAAATCTACTACTCTTTTTTTAAAGATCAAAACGTACTCACAAATCTAATGAATACTAGTTAAACGATTAATTAAATAAATTTGATAGGGAAGACTTTTATAATTCACGCAATTAAGATATTAATACTTTTGAAGTCAATTACCTCAAAGCATCTTTAAGAGTTATTATTGCATATTAGCTAAAGTTCTCTAGTATAATATAATATTAAAATTCACCCAGTGAGGCCAAGTTCTACTGGAGTTTTAAAGGTCCACCGACCTAGGTACTCCCTCATCCCCTCTTGATATAATATTAAAAATAATATGTAATAAAAAAGCAGAATGAAAATTTAAAAGAAAATAAGTAAAAAGCTAGGATAAAATTGGTCTATGCCTCTTTATCAGGGGGACCTGATAAAGACCCAGAGGGTGTTCCTGACAGTCAGTCTATGAATTGACAAAAGACTTCAGGCCCAACACCCAGTAAAAAAGTGTAAAAATATAATTTATAATTATTTTCCAGGATTGTGGGCCATGTCTTTATTGCATCCAGGAGTTTCCTATTATCTATACGGACTATAAACGTGTAAAAATCGTAAAATAATTTAATGTATTTTTATTCATACCCTGGAAGTTTTATTATTTTATTAAAAATACTTTAATAAAAATATTACTTATTAAAAGAAACGTAACTTACTATTAGAAGCTAAACATTAAAACCAATAATTAAGACATCAAACTAAAAAACACAAAAATAATAGACACCAATTCAACAGAGACACAAATAAATGAAAAAAAATATAAATACATGGCCTCCACTAAAGGTTTTAAATATGCTTTAAAATATTTAAATTTTTATTTTTATTAATTTTAAATTTTTTTTTAATATTTACTACTTATTATAGTCCCGTGGGCCAAAAGTGGTCAGTACTTAAAAAATCCAAAAGACCAAGAATGATAGCACATCCAACGATCATATTTGCGAAATAAAATACCTATTAGTGCATTTTCGGTTTGAAAGTACTGAAATGTTTCATACTTTAAAAGTAATATTTTTATAGTGTAGTCAAAATTATAAAAAATACCTTTGGAATTAAAATAACCTTTTAAGTTGGTTCTTTATTTATTCCTTGATATTAACCCTTTAATACCCAACTTTTTATTTTTCTTAAATATTTGGTAAAAACATAGTAAATAGACCCAAAACAACTGGTAAAATAGTGAAAAAAATCCCAGGTTAAAATTTTAATTTCTACACTAAAATTAAAAAACGTCCCTAAAAAGGGACGTCAGGCACGAATGCCGTCGTGTTTTTCCCTATAGTAAACGCATGGTTGAAAACTGTTTTAAAGCCTCAAAAACATTTTCTACCTTTTTAAGTGCAGCAAAAGTGATAGGAACCATACTGTAACATGAATATGAACAAAAAATAAAAATTATTATCAATTAACTGTAAAATTAACCTTAATTAACGTAATTGGAGTATTTTTTATGCTCTAAAACTCGTTTTTCCTCCCAAATCTATAATAATTGCAAATTGATTAAGATTTCTAATCGAAAAAAGCATTATCTATATATATAAAATCCAAATACCACTGACTGATTCATTCATAACACTCATCACGAAATCTCCAAAACTGCCGGACCGATAGGCTTGAAATTTGACTGAGACCTTCCTTTCAGCCATTAGACGCGCACTAAGAAACGATTTTAAAATCGAACGACTCCATCCATGTTTTTCGGCGCTTTTTCGACTCCGTTTTACCCATTGAAATAGTATTGTGCATTGTTGAAATGCATAAATTGCAGTGTTTACTTCTATATCTTAAGGCGACGTCTTGCCTCACTTGAATGAATATAACTGATTAACATTTATACATATTTTATTATTTACAACAAAATTTAAGAAGAAAAACAGGGTAAATATCTGTATTTAAATATTATAACAGTTATCAGAAAACCGGAGTAAATTAAAATAATTAATTTAATTTCTTTAATATTTTAATTTCTCAAAAAAATATATTTAAACAGCAAGAATTTAAAAGTTTCCAAGGAAACAGAGCTAAAATTTCATTGCTTCATAGCGGAAATGGTTTACTAGACTATAATCACTAGATTTTTATTATAACTAGCAATCTGTTTTTACTCTTTCAGAGAAGCTTTTAAAGAAGTTGGTTTTATTAAAAACAAGACAAGCTTACTTGATAACTTTTTATCGAGGGATGTTTGAAATTTATTTTATTTTGAAATTTATTTTTCTGCGGAATTTTAAAAGGATAGCGGGAATACTTTAAGAAAATTCTGTTTAACCTTCCTACCCTCTTGAAAAAATAGTCACATATTCCCCTCGTGGGGTCTCTGAGGACCCCACGTAAAACCCATCCGTAAAACATGCCTATGACTCTAATAAAGGTTAAAAA
Source organism: Tetragnatha versicolor (assembly GCA_024610705.1). NCBI lineage: Eukaryota > Metazoa > Arthropoda > Arachnida > Araneae > Tetragnathidae > Tetragnatha > Tetragnatha versicolor. The sequence goes on from JANDEH010000005.1 coordinate 29,942,508, forward strand.
TTCCTTAAATGGAGAAGAATTGTCATTTTTTATTTCTAGAAAGATGCTTCAGAATAATTTATCCAATTTTTTTGGTATTTTTCTCATTTTTTTCGTCTTATTACGGCTTAATTGGGTTTCTTTTGATACACGTTTTTTATAACATCTGGACCTTCAAACAAGAATTAAATTACAGAAATGAACTACATTGAAGTTGTTTTACTTAAAATATTTATAATCACACTGTTTAAAGCATACTAGTTGATATACCCGGTCTTGCACGAGAAGAATTTAGTAGTTAATTTTAAACGATTTATGAAGCTGCATATATTCTCTATTCTGCATTATCAGCTACCTGTCACCCCAGATTAATTTATTTAGTATTATGAAACATGTAAAGTTTGGATTCTTCTTTTTAAAATTGAAATAATACAAAAAAAAATGATCGGTTCAGATTTCTTAGTGAAATCAGTATCTCGCTTGCTTATGTAAGTTTTAACATAAAATTGTTTTTTTTCTTGATAATTCTTCGAAATCACATTCTGGACTTCCGTAAACACTCATAAATATTTGAAAGCATTCTTATTTTTCAAAGAAGACTGAATATAAAAACCTATTTACAATCAACCATGAATTTATATTGTTTTTGTAAAGAATGTGTTCAACAGGAAGTAATGGCGACAGTTGTCTGAGTTTTTTTTGCTGCAACTGTTAGATACTCAAAAGATTTCTATAAATAGCATATTTTTCTTAGAATGTGAATAAAAAATTTAAGAAATAGCGAGTGATTCAATGTATTTAGCCGCAATCTTCTTTTTGTAAAAAAAATGACAATTTCTACGAAAATATCTTTCTAATATTTCTCCAAACGTTCTAAACAAACATGCAAACCTTTTTTATCTATAATACAACAAAAAATAAAATACTAAACTTTATTTGATACTGTTTTACCGCAATTCATGGCTGGGGTCTCAGAAGACCCCAGAGGGGGAATATGTGACTATTTCTCCCAAGACACTTAAAAATGGAATAATAACTCCAAAATTTTTACCCATTGTAAAACTTTGCGTAATTAAGGAATAGTAGCATCGGAAATTGTCAAAACAAAAATGCATGGGAGATATCAAGCGTCAAAGTGCGTCTAGGGTCGAAAAAGACCCCAAAGGGGTAGGAAGGTTAAGATTTTAAACACTGGATTTCAAATGACAGAGATGATTTCAAGTAGATTGTTTTTATCACATAGGAAGGATACATGTTTAATAGACAAAAAATCGGGATGGAATGAGATATCACAGTTGGAACTGGGATGAGAAAAAGGCACCGGGAATACTGGGATGAAAATTATCGGGAACACCGGGTTATGAAAATTATCGGGAACACCGGGTTATGAAAATTATCGGGAACACCGGGTTATGAAAATTATCGGGAAAACCGGGACATTAAAATTATCGGGAACACCGGGTTATGAAAAGGTACCGGGAAAACCGGGATATGAAAAGGTAGCGGGAACATCCGGATATGAAAAGGTACACTTTAAAAGGTACATTTTAAACACTAGATTAAAAAAAGAGATGATTTCAATGTGATTGTTTTTATCACATGGAAAGGATAAATATTTGATGGAATGAGATGTCACAGTTGGAACTGGGATGGGGAAAAGGAACCGGGAATACCGGGATGAATATTATTGGAAACACCTGGATATGAAAATTATCGGGAACCGGGGGTATGTAAAGGTACCGGGAAACCTGGGACATGAAAAGGTACCGGGAACACCGGGATACAAAAAGATAGCGGGAACATCCGGATATGAAAAGGTACCGGGAACACCGAGATATGAAAAGGTACCGGGAATACCCGGATATGAAAATTTTCCGGGAAAACCGGGTTATGAAAACTATCGGGAACATGAAAATCGGAAATGAAACTATCGGGAACTATCGGGAATATGAAAAAGTACTGGGGACACCGGGGTTATTGGTGATTCGACAAATCGGACATATAACTTGGGAGAACTTTAAAAAAGGAATTAATACACTCCACCCGTGCAAGGCCGGGCAAATCAGCTAGTTTGTTTATATAATACCTAATATAAAGTCAAAATTACTTATACACACCTCAAATCCATCAGAATATCTCAATTTGTGAAGTTTAAATCTTTCAAATGTCCATACTTTTTTTATTTTGTTTAGTTTTATTTAGCGGAACACAAATTTCTCCCCAAAAATAAAGCATTAGTGGGATGTGCATTAGGAATCCAGATGATATAGATTTATCTGCAGTATAGAACACAATGATTAGCGAAATCTAATTAGAAAAAAGCCGAAAATTTATCACAAAAGCGACTTTTTTGGCAATTTTAATGATAAAGAGTCATTATAACTAATAACTATGTAACTTTTAATTAAAATATAACCGGAATATATTTTCATAAGTAATAAATATAGTAAAATAATAAATTTATTATTTTTAATTAATGCAAATTAATTAATTCCTTATAATTTAAGACTTTTTATTCCATTAATTTAGCAGAAATAACAGTATCTCTCTATTCTAAAAAAAGTTTTTGGTGAACGGTTTCCAGAGAAAGGCTTTTTAATTACTGAACCGAATGACACATATATGGTATCAAAATGTCCGTATTCTTTCCGGATTTCCGAGTAGGTCCTTCGATTTTTCAAAAACCTTCTCAATTTTAAAATATTTCCATTTTTTAGAAAACGGATAAGGTCGCAGTTACAAAGCAAGTACTGTCAATCAAATTATTATGCATCCAATCACAATGACCGATTGATGCTATATTTTAAGATGGAACACTCAAAGACTGATAAAAACATATTCTAAAAACTTATGAGTATGCCATTTTATACTAAAATCTCACACTTTTTGTCCAATATTTATAATTTTTAGTCTGATTTTATCGAAATTAATTGTAAACATAGAGTGATGTTTTGTCTCTTATTATTTTCAATTGCTTAAACGGTATTGTTTAACAAGTCTGGGTTAAAAAAATATGAATGATAAACACTAGGCATATTATACTAAAAAGTTACGTACTTTAAAATAATGTTTTTTTTTTGGTCCTAAAATTGATAAACATTTAGAATTAGTTATTTTTAAGTCATAGATTAAAAATAATTAAGATTAATATTTTTAAAAACATTTCGTTTAAATTTTGGATAAGTTCGAGTTAATATATATTCAAACTTTTAAGGGAGATTTATTCATGGAGGGGATTTTTTGACGTATTTTTGGAAAGTTGGTTAACGTTTTTTCTGTAAATTGTTTAATTGTTTATAAAGTGTATGAAGTTCAGCGAGTTGGAATTTGTGCAATTCTAAAGGTCCAATATAAGCTATCCAATATATAAAGGTCCAATATTGGAAGCAATTTCAAAAGGTCCTGAGTCAGCAGTTTACGGGGGTTGGTGAGCGATAGCGAGCAGGGGGCGGTAGCTCCCTAGTTTTCCAAAAAAAATAAACAAAAATACTAAATTTATGAGCTAAAATTAAAGTAATTTCATAAATATCAGTTATTTAATTCATTTCATAAGAATTGAACGCGTTTTTATGAAAAAAAATAAGGAAACACTAGGATTTCACTATAGGGAAAACCACGGGGGCATTCGTGCCTGACGTCCCTTTTTAGGGACGCTTTTCGAGGGTCCAAAATAAGGACAAGATAAAATATTTTGGAAAAATAAAAAAACACCCCAACTGATTTAATGTATAAACAGAATTGTTTTAAAATAACAACTAGGATTTTTAAGCTTTTTCTTTTAAAATTTAAAAAAAAGCACTTTTCTGAAAAATTCATCTTCCAACTTTAAAAAAAGTGAAAAGATTTTTTAATTCTGCTTACTTCTTGTGTTCTTTATGTTCTATGAAGATCAGAGATACATCAGTGCAAATTTTGATTCAAAGGAACAATATTTGTAGAAATAGGAGGATTTTTAAAAAACGTCCCTAAAAAGGGACGTCAGGCAGTAATGGGTAAATATGTTGGAAGCCGACTGCCAGTTCAGGAAAAGAAAGGTGGGACGGACACCATGCTAATCCAGTCTCAGCTGTCGCTAGTCACATTTTAGGAGGTAGATCAAAGGTCATTATGTATGCATGAATCTTTGGAGGCTCCTGAAATTCATAATTAAAATTAAATATTTTCATTATCCTTAAAGTGAATTTAACTTCTACATTATGCATTTAAAGCATCAAACATTGTATTTAACTTTTTTCTATTACCCACTGAATTTCTTTTGATTGCTTTAAATCTATCTTTCCATACCACAAAACCAAATATAAAACACCTTTCCTATTGTTAGCCTATCTTTAGAGATATGTTTGTAAATAAATATCTTCTAAACCTTCTCATAGGTTTTATTCTACTCTATCTCAAGAAGAAGGGGGAATAATTCTGTAGAAGTTCTGGGAAACGTCGATTAACTTCTCAAGTAGGATTTCCTTTGGCTTAATCTTCTGCAACCAGACAGTAGCAAACAATCCAAGTTTTGTCTTTTATTCGCATTGGTAAGTACAGTGAAAACACCGTAATAATACCTCATCATCATGCGTTCCGACAGTAGGAATTTATTTACAAAACTTGGTGATGGATTTATGATGAATTTCTATTCTTTTAGATTCGGACTCAAAGATGTTGGGAAAAAATGTCAAGACGACCTCGTAATAAAATATCCTCCACCTCCACAACAATTCCCTTCATTTCGATTAATAATAATGGGAAAAATGTGTTCTTTTTGAGGAATTTCCTTTTGAATACCTTTTGAATATTTTTTTAAAGTCCTTTGTGGCAAAACTCCTGACATGATGAATTTCACCACAAATGATCTACAGATAATCAATTAAAGGGTCCAAAGGTGCTAAAAGAATGAGATGGTGGGCTTGTAATTAATTAAATGCCTCATTTACGGTACACCTGTTTCGAGAGATAATGCTTTTTTTTAGCATTTACAAATCCATCATGACTTAGAGGTCACAGTTATTCATTTTTCATCCCAATTAATGGCGGTTTTACTTTATTTAAAAATTTCGTTATTAGCGTTTACTCTTTAAACTTCAGAATAATTTATCATCATATTGTGTATTGAATCAAGAAAAATATAGATTAATGGAAATCGAGTTAAAATTATTTTAACAGGTCATCCATTACAAACTGGAAGTCACTTGTAACTGAAAAGCTTAAAAAATGGAAAAACTCTTCACGTACTTGAAGTGCCATATCCCCTTAATTTAACTCACTCTTACAATTTTATTTTCATGTTTATTTCAGTCGTAATATACTAAAATGATCTAGATTTTATGCAGGTTTTTTTTGTTTTTCATGCAATGGGGTATAATAAATCATCTGAATCTCTATGAATTCTATGTTTTCAAAAGATTGACAAAAATATCCAGTGATACTCTTTAAAAGTTCAAAAGAATATTTTTAGACTCTATGAATGTGTTTTTCCTGAAGTTTAACATAAAAACAATCTGAAAGGAGAAATACTGGATTTTGTTTAACAGAATACTTATGCCAGTCAACTTATTACAAAGATCTAGGAATGGAATTCATGAGGAAAAAATATCCGGTGATCTATAAAATAATACAAAAACACTCGAGTTGATACAGCTGGTTCCCTGAATTCGTAAGTAGAATTTCCATGACTACAGGAAACAAAGTATCCTTATTTGAATTTCAAGATGCAATATTATTGAAAATCTTGTTTTTGAACTTTTATTTCGTTCTAAAACTTCTTAATATCGCTTTTAAGTAAATTGGTTTTGTTAAATAAAACTTGTACTGTGCAACAATTTAATTTATATTCGTCTACTATTTTTGTACTATAACTTAATACACTTAATCATAATTAAGTTATCTGTGTAAAACAAACTGAAATTTTATGGTTCTGATTGAATACTTTTATATCATAAGTTATTAAAAAACTGACCCTAAGAAGTCCTAAAATTAACTGTGCCGATTATTATAGTATGTTCATTTTGAATTGGTGGCTGAAACAAAATGAATCAAAAGTGCCCAATAACACCTAATAACGCTCATCACTCAACCCTCTTGACCGATTATTTTACAGTATTTTAACTACTTCTGCTTAGGCTGTCTAGCAATTGCACAGTAATTTTTTTTGATGATAATTATTACAGTAGATGCTTTTAATACATTACGTCTCAGCCACCTGTTACAAATGGACCGACCCTAACCTTATAAAAGCTCTACTCATTTGTGAAAATCATATGGTTAATAACAAACAAATTCCTTGAATTGAAATATTTTACTCAACTTTTTTATTTCGAAGTTTTCTGAACAATATAAAGCCTCTGAAGGACTATAGGATTAAAATGTCAAAATTTTAATGTGGTAACCTTTCAACAAATTCTCACTCATGAATATTCATACTTAGCTGAGATGAGGCCCATGTAGTTCATTCATAATAACCATTACTAGATTTGACCTTTAGAAGTTTATTGTATCATGAATATTTCATGAATAAAGTTATCTATTGCAGGAAAGGTGGTAACTGCCATGCCACCGAAAGGTCATCAACACATCTGGTGGATCCAACGAGAGGAAATAAGAGTACTAAAGGCCCTTTTGTTTTCAAAATGTTTTGTAGATAAGGAAAACTTATTTTTCTAGATGAATTCCCCATGTTTATCATTCAAAGTTTTTAACAGTTTTTAAAAACTAGTTTCAGAAACTGTCGAATAAAAACTGGGAAAGTATTAAATTTTTACAGCAAACGGTAAATTGTTTCATTATTGTCAAGCTGCACTATTATTTGTTCCTAAATTTCATAGCGTTTTCTTCATGGTTATGCCGTTAAAATTACAACAAATATCTAACACTACAATATTGAATTTAGTTGAAACTTAAAGCGAATAAATATTGATCTTCCAAAAATTTTTACTACAACTAAAACATTTACTTTAACATTTTATATAAAAACAGGTTCATCCACTGAAAGATATGGCACCTACTTACAACACCCTATGAAAAATTATTTTTCTATTGAAAAACTATGCAAACGTTAAGGGTTATGATTTTCTAATCAGTCAATGGATTGTAAAAAAAATCTCGAAAAATGGTTTATCTTAGCAGATTAAAAAGGTACCTTCAAAAATAATTTTAAAAAGCAGATTTATGACTCTTTTAAGACACGTTTTAGAGACCGTTCTTTATAATCTAAGAAATGCAAACTAGACATAAAATTCGGATTCATTAACTTTATAAGCTAAGAGAGTGAAAATATATGTAAATAAAGAAAACTTTAAATGCTACAGAAGCATGAATTTATTCATGATTTTAGTATTCAAATTTCTTCTTAATCTTATTTATCGGTAGAACTAATCTAACGTAACAATAACATAAAAATATTAAAAAATTATTTTTTCAGATATTCTCAACCTTTAGCTTATCTTGGTAATTGAAGTGTTCGTTCTTTGTTCTCTTAGCATTCGCCTAAGGGCACTTTCTTGACATACTTGAAATGAATACTTTTCTATCGTGAGACTTTATTATAGTCTAGACAAAAACTATTTATGGACTAACTTTGTAGGGCAGTTTTATATCCTGATTTTTTGGGAAAACTTCTAACAATCGAACGAAAAATACCTTGAGATAAGAGCTTGAATTCTGAAGCATATTTGTTCTTTTATTTTGGGATATAAAGTTACAATATCACAAAAGGTCACTTAAGCAAATAAAATATTTAAGGTTTACATACTTATACAAAACTCTATAGAGGAGAGGAGGGTATTATGGAATAGTCGGGTAATGTGTAACACCTGAGTTTCTGCTTCCCCTCGTGCTGCTATCACGTGGAAATGCCACGAAAGTAAGGTATCATAGGACTGTTAAAACTCAGTGCAGTGAAAAAAACTTTACATTTTACAAAAATATGAATAACTTTTTTTTCTAATTTATGAAAAGACTCGGTTTAAACATATTTTAAAACCTCATTTCCTAAACTTTATGTTAAAAAATAATTGAATACTTAATAGACATAGTTAAGTTTATACATTGAGTCGAAAAAAAAGCAACTTTGACGGTTAAATTTTGTATGCAGTGGCTTTCATGTAAGATAATTAACTAACTATTAAATGAAAATTCAAAATTTCAATTCACATATATACTATATGAGTATACAATCAAGCCCTAGCAGATATTTTGAGTTTGACATTCAATTAATATCAATTGAAAAACAACGTTTATTTTTACACAATTTATAAAATTTTTTAAAACTGTAGACAATTGTTTCGGGGATCAATGAATCCCCTTCTTCAGTACAAAAAGACGAAAATAAACATCAAATCAATAATTTAAACATAACATGAAGGCAAAAGTTACAGTTTAAGTGAAAATACAATAGAGGGAAAACAGTTTGAGTTAAAAATACAAAAGCAATGGTTAAATTACAAAATCAATACAAAGGTAACCAGATGGGTGAGAAATAAGGAATGCTATTTAAATCATTAACAAGGAAATCTGAAAATTTATTTATATAAAACGATTAAAAAAATCAAGGTCACTAGGTATATTACAATTTTTAATAATGGTACCAGATGAAAATTCAAAGTTATGATTGAGGTTCCAACAAACATGTTTAGCTATTTCAATTAATATTTTTTCTTATAATTTGAACTTAGGTGTCAAAAACGCAAAAAAATTATAAGTTCACAATCTCAAAAAATAATGAAATATAGGTTCAAAACTCTAAAAAGAGCTAGGGCTTTATTGTCACTACTAAATATTGATGCTCTCAAAGTTTCAAGGATATATTCTTATTACTTCAAATTTTATCATGCATGGAACACAAAAAAATCACATTTTGAGAAAAATGACCTCAAAGTTCTAAAGTTAGTAATCTCCTTGGGTTTCTTGTTTCAGAATTTTAGCCATAACTTCTGAAATAAAACGAATTTTTGCATGCGGTTTTTTTAAATTTAAATATCTAGGCTATCACATATATTTTTTTCAAAAAATTGATTTTTTTGATGATTTAACAGTCCTATGACCTCTGAAATCCCCCATAATGCAGTGCGCAAAGAGTTAAGAATCTTGTTGTTGTCTGATCAGTCGCAGCAGAGCAAAGTGTGTTTTAAGATTTTCGAAAGTTTTTGACGGTAAATGTTCAAACTTTTTAACGTACCTGTAACTACTTATGATACTTTGATTTTGTTGTTAAGCATAATGTACACTAAAATATCAGTAGTTTTTTATACTGCAGTCGTTTTTTAGCAATCCATGTTTTATCGGTCAGTAAAAGGGTTCATAGTACAAGATGGCCTGTCGGGTATTATGGAACATTCCATAAGCAAAGGGTCAGAAAAAGACGATTATGTTTGTGACTATTGTAAATAGACTCATGAACAAAACTATTTGAACGTAAATTGTTATATATTTTTTTATAGTTAAGATAACTATGTTCTCTAAGGTCTAATTAGTTTTCAATAGCTGTAAATCCAACTGTTTCATATTACCCGACTGTTCCATATTACCCTCCATTTTTAACTTTTTCTTAAAGTACATTTTTTGATTTAAAAAATAAATGCTGATTTATTGGACCATTTGCTCTTCATTGCCATTAGTTATAGTATGTACTTAAAATGATAAGGTGGATTTTTTTTAAAAACCAATAGAGTTATTCTTAAATATATAAAGGGTGTTCCATAATAACCCTCCTCTCCTCTATATTATTGTGAATTCTAATCTCTTCTCAATTCTATAAAATGCGTATCGTGTAAAAAAATTTTGCATAAAGGCAATTCAAATGAAAAACTTCGGCTCTTAACTTGAAATTAAATTTGTGATAATTTTTATTTAGTCATTTAAAGCAAAAGTATTTTAAATATTTTTTGACAGTGCATGTTCTAACTGGAAGTAATTTTTATGTTTATTGATACTTTCGTTACTGTAAGAAGGAATTTCATACACTTTTTAATATAAAAACAAAAACGTTTCCAGATAAAATCATTTTTCAAAGTTTATAGTCGAGTTGAATGCCTAAAAATGTTACTAATATACTCTTTATTTGGTTGTTATGTTAACAATTTAAAATGAACTTCACTTTGCCTAGACAAAATGTCGACTGTTCAGGAAATGAAAGCACCTTTAAGTTTTCGCTACAACCTTAATTTAAGAAGTGTTAAAAGGAAAGGGTTACTGTCTGGTTTCTAAATGCGTTCTTGGTTTGAAGTTACTTTGAAAAGGGGTTGGTCTAACTAAAAAAAGGAATCCGGGAAGCTAGAAACGTGCATTCTCATTAACTTAAATTTACAGAACATTCTTGCCTTCTTAAGTTTGTAAGAATACAGTTTAAAAATGTTACTAGAGAGATCAGATCATTTTTTTGCATTCAAAGTTCAAGCTCAAATACACATTTTGTACTTGTTATGTTTCATAATTTGTTTTAAACCTAATTTTTGAAAGCTGTATTTGAAATAAGTAGTAAAAAGATTTGATAAGCATTCTCAAAATGATCATTGTTCACTTATTTTAAATAATAGTATTTGCACAATGAAGATTATATGATAATTTCGGGTTTAATATCAAATTGAATTTTAATTGAGCCACATCATAATTTTAAGTTCCAGAGTTAATCAATGCATCCAGTTAATCATATTCCAATTCTAAATTCATTAAATTATCAAATTATACCATTCAATTTTTGAGAATCATGTTTGTGTGAAATTTCCGTTCGGTAATATAAATTATTCCTTAACGTTTTAAAGGTAGACATTTTAAGTGAAATGAATAACAATAAAAATAAAGTTTTAGAAATCAAAGATCCACAAATAAATACATAAAAATCAATTCCCCGCTATTTGAATTTTTATAGGTCTTTCAATGTTTGAAATATTAAAAAGATAATTTCCAAACATAAGTTACAATAAATACCTATTTAGTCTTTTACTGAATATGATATCGGAAATTAAATGATAAAACTGAAAAAAAAAGTTGTAACATATCATATCCAACATATTTGCATAAAAATAAAGTACTTTACACTATATCACTCATATAAAATGAGAAAGAGTTTTCAATCAGTCTTTTAGGAAATTGTAAAAGGCGCGAAACAATTATCTTTTTGTTAATAACACTCAGTGATCAGAACAATTTTTCCAACTCCCTACGGACAAATCCGCATTTTTGTCGAGGCGATTTTTACTGTCTTTTGTTGAATCATATTGTTATTTCCTTAAAGGAAATTGTTCTACATCCTTTATGAATGAATTGAAAGTAATTTGCTTTAGTCTGGGGGAATATTTGAGAGGTCCCCTGAATCTTCTGTTCCCCGAGGATTAATTTTCTCGGGACGTTTTGAAAACTCATCGAGGATGTGGTTTATACCTTCTAATAATAGAATATTTATTGCCTTTTATAAATACTGACTAATATAGAGTTACCAAATAGAGTATTTGTCAAATGCTTGAAAGCTTTTGCAATGAAAAACTTACGATAAAGCAAAAGTGATTTGTTAGGATTTTAATACATCATTTGTGTGTATTATTGACAACTTAAAGATAAAGCTGCTTTAGCAGTGTATTGGTTTAAACATATTTAATAGGTTCTTAGAAGTGAGATTAATATTATGGTTATATAAAAAATATACATAATAATTATTCTAATCTATTTGGAAGAAAATGTAAAAATACCCATTAAAAGTGATTCAAAATAAAAATATAACTAACGGCTATAAAAAATTAAATGTATTATGATTACATTGAATTTTGTTATGAAATTAGATAACTGTGCTTATTATATGTAAGCTACTGTTATTATATTTATGTATAAGAAACATAAATTTACTTTTTATGCTACAACATAGATGCTTTTTACGAATTGGGAAGCTTAACTCAAAATAAATTCCTTTTTTATGATATATCAAAACAAAGATGAAGTTAAAAATGGAAAAAGTTATATCTGAAAGAGTAATAGTTCTTAAAAGTTAAAAAAACTTATTTTAAAGGGTATACAATATTTTTGCTTCATACTTCTCTAATTTTTAGAATTACTTTGAACCTAGATGTGAAAAAATCGTACGAAAAATGTAGAGATCACTAAACAATATAACCATTGAACAACAATGCTGATGATAATGTTTTTGCAAACGCCCACTATTTATATTTATGGTAGAGTTACATTTTCTCTATTAGGTTTTAGTGACAAGGGTAAAGTTGTTTATGATAAGAAGCATCATCATGAGAGAGACTCTACTCTACCCTTATATGAATATTCCTATCACGAAATAAAACTTTATTACGTCTTTATCCTTAAATGCCAAAATGTTTTCAGCAGTTATGTCTATTTACGATTATAGTTCACTCTGAAATAAGGAGAGTATCTCACTTGAGAAGATATAGGAATGCGTAAATTCTTTGGTTATTCCCCGCTGGGTTTCTGAAATGTGATGTTAGACTATGTTAGAATTTGGTTGAGCTCTCAATATCTCTTTAAAATAAATGTATGCACATTAGTGTGACTTCCATAAATGGAATAATAATATATTCTATTTGAAAATGTTTTTATACTGTTGAATGTACTCTACTGTTATTATTATTCATAAAAAGCAATGCCTTTTAAGAAGAAATAAGGTGAAATACTCATATGCTTCAGTTCTTAGTAAAGCATTTCAATGAGAGGTTGCACACAACTATACTCCTGTTCATAAAAAATGCAACACCAAGAAGGAATTGTCCGATCAACTTGAAATTTTCAGGGTATGTTCATTATGGTTTGATTATATCAAATGATATCAAATTCAGAGCTATAGCTCATGCGCGAGCTGAGCAGTGTCTTCTCAACGACGGATTTATTCGTATATTTGGGGGGGAGGGCTGTAACGGGATGTTATAGGGCTTGTAAGAAGGTTGGATGCCGTTGATTATTTTGTCATTAGATGTTATTTTACCCCTTAGACCTTAACGGATGTTATTTGAACATTTAACAGAGTTTGAAAGAGGATTAATGTTAGGCCTCCCGGAGGGGTGTTTTTCACACTGTGTTACAGCTGATCAGATGAAGGGAAACCGGACAATAGTGATATGGGTTTGAAAGCAGAGGTCCAAAAAGGGTAAGCACGGGATGAAAGAGGTTTCATTCGCATGGTAATGCCGGATCATTGAGCGACTTTTCGACATGTTTCAAATTGTTAGAATACTGCTACAGGTCTATCATTGTCTGCTCTATCAGTTAATCGGTCGTCATAGCAACAAAATCCGCCAAGTATCGTTTTTCATACAGCGCTCCATCGATGCAAAAAGCTACCATGGGATCCACAAAAAAATATGTTCGCATGATTACTGATAAAATTACATGATTACTGATTTCACTAACTCTACCGACCTATTTCTCTACTTCCAATTTTCTCTAAAGTCCTAGAAAAAATTGTTCATACTAGGCTTCTTGATTATTTGAAAACGTTTAAAATAATTGCTGAAAATCAGTATGATTTTTTACCGGGTCTTAGTACTGTAGATGCTTTATTGGAATTCACTAAATTTACTTATAACAGCATCGATAAAAGTAAACAAACAGTGGCAATATTTTTGGATATTTCAAAAGCTTTTGATAGCGTAAACCATAATATATTAATTGATAAATTGCATTCAATCGGTATTCGTGGAACAACACTTGACAGGTTTAGCTCGTACCTAAAAGATCGAAAACAATTCGTAAGTTTAGACCATTTTGAAAGTGAGCTTCTGAACATAAAATCTGGAGTACCACAGGGATCAATCCTTGGACCATTGTTATTTATTATTTATATTAATGACTTTTGTAAGTTAAAGTTAAATGGAAAAATTATAACATACGCTGACGACACTGTAATTTTATACTCATATCCAAAAAATAAAAATTTAGAAAATATAATTAATGACGATCTCTCTATTATAAGAAAATGGTTCATGGCAAATAAATTATCAATAAATATTAATAAGACAAAATTCATCAATTTTAGTATTTATGGCCCGTCAAATATTTTAGAATTATACTTCCATAAAAAAGAATGCAAAATATTTGATTGTAATTGTCCCTCTCTTAAACAAGTTTCAAATATCAAATATCTTGGTCTACATGTTGATGATAATTTAAAATGGAAATCTCATGTAAATCATATTTCTAATAAACTACGCTTTATTCTTTATAAATTTTATTATCTAAAAAAATTTATAAATAAAAGTTTTTGAATGCAGCTCTACCATTCATGGGTTAATTCAATAATTAGTTACGGTTTAATAATTTTGGGTGGGGACTATCTAGGAAATATAAATCCAATTGTAAAAATTCAAAATAAAATAGTCAAATTTCTGAGTAATAATCAAATCCCTAACTTAAATACTTATAAAAATTTAAACGTTCTTCCTATTCGTCATTTATTTTTTTATCAAACAGTTGTTTATTTTAATACGCATCGTAATAGTAATGAAATAAGAAACATAACTTATAACTTGCGTTCAAAAAATAATTACCTAATACCCAAAACACGGAAAGAAATTTCTCACAAAAATTATGCTATATCCCCAAAATTTTACAATTGCCTACCTATTCATATTAAAACAGAAATATCTCCATTAAAATTTAAAAAATTATTAAAATTGTTTATATACTCCATAGATAATATAGAGGATCATTTTTGATTATATTCTCTAGCACTATATCCCTGAAGCTCACCCAACAGCATTTTCACTTGCCATATTTTTCAGTATCTTTTTCATCTATTCATGTGTATTTTTTGTTGTTCTTGTATTTAATTTTCTATGGTACTTTTTTGTTGTATATTGTGTTTTTTATGTTTTTCATTTTATATAATATATATTATTTTACCTGTATGAGGTTATCTCACCTCCTTGGTGACTCAAAAGAAAATGGCTTCCCTTTTTTGTGTTCTTTTTGTATTCTTTTATTCCTTGTTTAAAATGTAATAAAGTTGTTTGTTAAAATGGTCCTTTTAAAGAAATCACCCTTCAATTTTGGTTAACATGACACCTAAATTGGGTTTGGACGCTATGCCGAAAATCGCAATTTTTGGAGTGTTTTATCTTGAGTCTGTGGTAAAGAAGAAAAGTGTTTTGACCTGGAGCACTATTGGGTACCATGGGCAACCTCATTAGATAAAAAATGAGGGCAATCTCATTTCTTAAAAAAAAATTCTAAAAATGTTTGGAGCCCAATTTATACCCTACCTTTGAAGCGATCCTGAAGCTGTAATTCATCAGAACAATTCCCGTACACATGTTTTTTGTAATGTTCCAAACTTACATTACATCCAATAAAGACAGTTTCTTTCTCGACAAACTTCTTCATCCAAAATTTCACCTATGGAGCTCAACTAAAACTTCGTTGGTTTGTCCTCATGCTTAAAATGTTATGTTGCCAATATTGGCAAACTTTGGGTTTGGGATGAATCTTAGATAAAAATCACATCCACAGTCAGAATTTCAATCTGTTTGATTCGATGACCTGTCGTATAGATGCTCTCATTTCAGCGCGTGTGGAAGACATTAAACACCAATTTTCAATATTAAATTTTATTCCTTTGTTCTGAAAATTATATCATTTCTTTAAATCCACAAAGATCACTTGCTGTGTAAATTTCATCAAAATCTAACGAGTCCTTCATGGTGTTGTATTTTTTATGAACAGGAGTATATGTTGTTCTAGTTAGATGTTTTAAGAAAGTTTTAGAAAGTTTAATGTTTGCTATTTTCACTAAGCATAATCTCGAAAAAGTACGCGAATATATATATATATATATATATATATATATATATATATATATATATATATATATATATATATATATATATATATATATATATATATATATATATATATATATATATATATATATATATATATATATATATATATATATATATATATATATATATATATATATATATCCCACGAGAAGTGGCCCAACCCTTTAACTTTTGAACCCCTACAGATATAGTCATGAAAGTGGGGTCTAGGTATAGTAAAGTGACCATGCCCTATCCGATGAGATAACTTTCAACGCCCTCTAGCGGAAAATTTAGGAGTTATAATTTTTATTTTAAAAACTGTGTGAGGTATGTGAAAAAAGTCAATGACTAAGTTGTAGAGCATCATCGATTTAGTAGGAAAAGACACCTTAAGCAGAAAAATATCTTGAATAAAACCCCTAAAACGCAAGCTCAATTAGGTTGAATTCACGTAGTTTTTACGTCTTAAGACGCTCCTCACGAGGTGAAAATGAGAAATTTTTATTTTTATGATTTAAGTAAATGACTAAAAGCATTCTTAGTTCATTAAATTGAAAATTTCTCATTTTCGCCTCATGAGGAGCGTTTTAAGATGTAAAATCTACGTAAATTCAACCTATTTGAGCGTGCGTTTTAGGGATTTTATTCAAGATATTTTTCTGCTTAAGGTGTCTTTTCCTACTAAATCGATGATGCTCTACAACTTAGTCATTGACTTTTTTCACATACCTCACACAGTTTTTAAAATAAAAATTATAACTCCTAAATTTTCCGCTAGAGGGCGTTGAAAGTTATCTCATCGGATAGGGCATGGTCACTTTACTATACCTAGACCCCACTTTTATGACTATATCTGTAGGGGTTCAAAAGTTAAAGGGTTGGGCCACTTCTCGTGGGACCCCAGCAAAAAAAATCAGCATGAAACCTTCAAAAAAACCCTGCAGGTTTCCTGCAGGGAATTCGGACAAATAAACCTGCAAGTAACCTGTAGATTTTGACTGCAGGTTACCTGCAGTTTGGTTGTCCGAATTTCATGCAGAAAACCTGCAGGTTTTTTGAAGGTTTCATGCTGATTTTTTTAAAGGTTTCATGCTGATTTTTTTGACTGCAGGTTTCTTGCAGTTAATTTGTCCGAATTTCATGCAGAAAACCTGCAGGTTTTTTTGAAGGTTTCATGCTGATTTCTTTGACTGCAGGTTTCCTGCAGTTAAGTTGTCCGAATTTCATGCAGAAAACCTGCAGGTTTTTTGAAGGTTTCATGCTGATTTCTTTGACTGCATTTTTCCTGCAGTGTCCGAATTTCATTTAGAAAACCTGCAGTGTTGTTTTTGAAGGTTTTATGCTGATTTATCTTGGATTTTTGAAAAGGATTTTTGACTATTTTTATGTTGGGTACGGTTAAACTGCATCCATCAACAACAAAAATTAGCCAACTGGTATGAAAAATCAACATAATAAAATGTAAAATACGCATGAATAAAAAAACATTTGTTGATTTTTTGAATTTTAAAAATTTTTTCGTATCAAATGTTAATTAGGCCGTATCAACTTTTTTAGCAGCAGAGCAGTAAAATTCTACAATCATCAACAAACATTATCTAGGGAAAAAGAAGTTTAATGTATTGAATGTCATCCATATATAGAGATTGAATATAGAGATTGATATATAGAGATTGCTCAAATTGAAAGATTGCTCAAATTGAAAGATTTCTCAACTGACTAAAATATTTTAGTCTAGTTTTAGGAGTTTTATTAACATCCTGGTTTGGTAAGAGTTTAATGGCACTAAACCCTATGATGGCATACTGAAAAACACAAACAATCTTTAATAACTTTGATTTTCATAATGTTACCTAATTCTCGTACCCCAAAAAGGGCCAAGCATAAAGTTATGATACGCTGAAATGGGCTTACTCTATAGCGGGAAAGCAAAGGTGGAAATTTTGATTCTGCTTTTTTATAGAAAAATCAAGCTTTTAGCAAAATAAATTCAATTTCAATTTTTAAGCAAAATAAATTAATGCTCCAACTATTTCTAAAAAATAATAGATTTTAATTTACTTACCACTTATTATTGTATTGAACAGTGAACCAAAACATAATCATTGACACAAACGGCTTACGTTTGACTGCTAACACTTGTGTATTTGCCTAATTTTATCCCAAAACATTTAATAAATGCATGTACCCATTTCGTAAAATTTTCAAACGGCAGATGCGATTGGGAAAATAAAGACAACCAATACATATTGTCATCAAACTTCTCCGATTGCCATCAAAATTAACGCGTGATTTTCATGCCTGCAAATGTTTCCTCTGTATAAATTTTGGCAGATCCGATCATTTGGCGCTATGCATACCGGCCGCCATGTTTCACCACTGCTCAAATGATAACACTCATGTGCTTTACGAGGACTCCGATTTAAGTGAAAAGAAATACGGCACAGCTTCGATAAGAGTCGACCAGCTGCCATATTTACCCACAGCTCAAATTAGATCTATATGGTCCTGTGTCATCATTTGAGCTGTGGGTAAACATGGCGGCTGGTCGACTCTTATCGAAGCTGATCCAGAAAGGCAATAAGCTTGTAAATAATACATTGCAAAATGTATAAAGCACGGTACCAAAGCAACAAATAAATCAGTCATTTAAAATACGATACCTGACAATGCATAAGTAAAATAGCATGCAATTACAAATGGACAAATTTTCATGAGTATATAAAAGAATATTAATCATATTACACCAAGAAATAAGTATGGAATCATAAAATTCAGAGAAATAACTTTCCGCTCACCAATTTCAACGCTGCTTCCTTTATACCGCCATTATCACAATAAAACAGATATTTTTGTAACGCGATTGCGCAGAACGTCTTCACTATTCCGGTATGATTAAAATAAAGACAAAAACTGGTTTGATTAATTTTATTTAATTATTAAATCAATTAAATTATGTGATTAATAAAATTATATTAATCATAAAAATGTTCTTACTTTATTTCGGATATTGGATCCAGCAAACCCTTGGAAATGCGCATGCGTCAAATCTTCGTCCAAAATAAAATTAATAAAAACTGAAGGTTTTATGAAGGAAAAGTAAAGTTTTAAATCTTCATTATTTGCTCTGTAGAAAAACTGCAGTTTTTGTGAAGGGAAAATAGCACTGCATAAAACCTGCAATATGTCTTCACAAAACCTGCATTTTTCTTTAAGGAAACATTAAGTTCAAAATCTTCATTTAATATTCTGCATAAAAACTTCAGTTTTTGTGAAGGGAAAATTGCGCTGCATAAAACCTTCCCAATGCCTTCAAAAACACTGCACATTACCTTTATAAAACCTGCATGGATCTGACTGCCTTCAAAAAAACTGCAGGTAACTTCATGAAACCTTCAAAAGGGGTACTTTTTTGAAGGTTTTATGCTGATTTTTTTTGCTGGGACACCCTGTATATATATATAATATTGTAAATGTAGTACTTGGAAACTTCATTTTTATATAACTAAATTATTAGAAAAATTTAAATTTTCCGTATTTTCTCACTAGCTAGTTTCTCAAAACAAATTAAATTTTTTAGTTATTTTAAATATATCATGTGGAAAATTTGATTAAGATTTACATTTCTTCTGAGGCATCAGAACAGTTCGATCACAACCATCCATATCAAATTTGCAGGATTAATACCCATAATCTTCCATTAGAAAAAAATCCGGATGATCATTCGCTGAAACATAGATATCTGATAATTCCACCGCCACTCAACAAGAGTAGTGTAAATTGAGTTTAAATTTATGAAATAAAACTATATCTTTGTACAATCTAAATATTACTTAAATTAAAATTTAAATTCATTGTATCTAAAGATGGTAATTTGAAGTAAACAAATTCTTATTAACCGAGGAATTTAGGAAAGCTCAAATAGAGACAACTAAGAAATATCCAAAGTTAGACACATCGGCTTTAGGTAGAAGTTGAAGTATCTTACTGGTTTAACGTAATGGAAATGTACCCAAAAATGCATTGTATATAAAAGTTCCCTGAACGGCAGAAATGTGTATCCAGTTTACTTAATAGGATGTAGGATGGCTAGAGTAGGTACACCAGCGATATCTCAATTTTGACCATAAAAGTAACAAAGTCAAATAATCATATGAAAATGAGATTCTTTTAAGGAGTTTATAAAAAGTAGGTGAATATAAATTTAATATAACTAATAATAACTTTGAAGTGACTCAGGAAATGGTTCTATAGGCGATTTCAACTCTAGAGAAACGTGATACTTTAAATAGGAACCCCCTGAGCACTACTACATAACCTCATTTTCGGTTTAGTATTCTTGGGATTCAACATGTTACACGGTTGAAATAGTTTATTGCCCTTAGTTGATATATTAAAGGCATAAATAAAAACTATACATTTGAATATTTTTAACGTTAGTCAAACTAACCTACTAGAATGTTGAAAATTTTGATTTGAATTGGAAAAAGAAATAATTGGGAAAAAAACTCCTAAAAAATGGTAAGTTTATATCAAATACCAAGACATTCTACGTATAGAGTCTTAATTAATTAATTAATCAACCCAATCCGCCCCCCCAACCTCTCGGTTTGTGGGGTAATAGGGGGATCGGGATTAGGGTCAGAGCTTTATTGAACCATAAAAGATTTACAGGCGATAGTACAATAAAATTTTGTAAAATACAGTTAAAATATGGTACAGAAAATTCGTGTAATATTTTAAGCTATATAAAATTTGTAACATAAGTTATATTAAAAGCTTAAACTCTATCAAAATTTCAAAAGAACAATTTTAAATTAAAAGTTAAAACCATTTAAAAATTAAAAGTTAAAACCATTTAAAAATTAAAAGTTAAAACCATTTAAAAATTAAAAGTTAAAACCATTTAAAAAATTAAAAGTCTTATAAGCTGGGGTCCCGATCTTCAGTGCGGACAGGCACCTCACCCCGCCGAAAGTTGGTCCACCACCTCCTTTGCCTTTAGAACAGACATTCTTATCTTCAAAATCTTTTGAGGGTCTTTCATTACTGATTTAAACCATCCTGTCTTTGAATCCTGCGATGGGCGCTGAAGATGAAATGTGGAGGTGAGACTACAATCAAAAACATAGTGATCGGCGTCTCCGATCCCGCCACAAAGGCAAAGATCTTGGTGCAGTCTTTTAAAACGAAAGAGGTACTGGGGGAAAGGCCCGTGTCCTGTGATGAACCATGCTATCTCCCTGACTGGCGGAATTGGTTTTCTGGAGGGGTTTATGAAGTCGAATGATCTGTCCTCCCTTCCCCTGTCAAGAAGCCACTTCTTCCATTGCTCCATCTCGTCGTGTTTCATAAGGGAAACCATTCTTGAGTGTGGGACGGGCACATCAGTCGGCCTCCCCTCTCGGACGGAGTCTTTGGCCAGAATGTCCGCCCTCTCGTTGCCAGCAATGCCAATATGCGCTTTGACCCAGCTGATTTTAAAGTGGTCTTCGCTATATTTCGCATTGAGTCGGACTTCTCTGACGAAGCCCGAAACAAGGAAAGGAGATATCAGGGCTTTCAAGGAGGATAGGCTATCTGTGTAGATATTAACTCTAGTGCGGTTCTCCACCGCCCACCGGATAGCCCGATCTATCGCCAACAATTCAGCCTGGAAGACTGTGTTTGCCAGCGTAAGTTTAAACTTCTCCTCCTTTATCACCTCCCTGTCCCGGTAGACGCAAAAGGCAGCTCCGACTCCGTCCTCCATCCCGGATCCATCCGTGAAGACCTCGAAGAGGCCAGGCTCCTCACTAGTGACTGGTGTGATGTTCTTAATTCCCACATCTCCGATGATGGCTCGGGAGTCGAGGGTTCGGCCGTGGATATAGTCCCCCAAGAGAGCAAGGTCTCTTTTCTTCCAAATCCTATACTGTTTATGCAGTCTAAGTAGGCTTGTATGTAGAGGGGGAATTCCTGTCATTAGATTAAGGGAAGTAGCCGGGGCCGTACGATACGCTCCCGTTATCTGAAGTAGGAAGGGTCTTTGAAGAGATGCCAGCTGCTTGATCTGTTGTTTTGTCTTGGGGGTTCCCCAGACCTCAGCCCCGTAGTGAAAAATCTTGTCTATTACGGCCAAGTACCACGCTCTAAGGATCTTTTTGTTGGTACAAACAGGAAGTCTGTGCAGGGACCTGGATATTCGAAAGACCTTATCTCTAAGAAAATTAATGTGGGAGGTCCAGTTTAGTTTATTGTCAATTATTAGCCCTAGGTATTTAAGAGAGGTGTTTACTTTAATGGTGCTATTGATTCTAAATATTGGATTCCTCTTCATTCCCTTCCCTCTAGAAAAAACTATACAATTGGTTTTGTCTTCTGATAGCGTCAATTTCAGATCCTTGAGTCCGCTGTTGATCGTCGCGAGATGGCGGTTGGTCTCCCTCTCGAGCTCTCTTCTGGAGTCCCCAAAGGTCAGAACGGCCAGGTCATCCGCAAAAGCCTGGATGTGAACTGAAGGGCCATTGAGAAGAAGGATACGGTTAATATGGAGATTCCATAGTGTTGGCGAAATTATGGAACCCTGAGGACAGCCACCAGATAATGAAACAGTGTGGTGATACTGACTTCCCGGCTCTCCGTAGCAGACTGTGCGTCCAAAAAGGTAAGAGATTATGAAATTGATAAAACTCCGTGGGATCTTCATAGACTCCAATTCCCGGACAGATGATGACCAAACAAGTGAATCAAAAGCTCCTTTTATGTCTAATGCCGTTAGGGCAGAATATTTGAAGCTCGAATTTTCAACCGTGGTCACCAACCGGCAAATGGCATCACTACAGCTCGAGCCCTCACGGAAGCCAAACTGCAGCGGGTGGAGTACTTGGTTAGAATGGAGCCAAACATTGAAGGATTGCATAAAAACCTTTTCAACCAGCTTACCGAGAGTGGGGAGCAGGCAAATGGGTCTAAAATCCTCTGGTTTTGAGCCGTCCCTTCCCCTTTTTGGAATGAATCTAACCTCGGCGCTCCTCAAGCAGGTAGGAAAATATGAGTTCTCCAGGGGGACAGCAAGAAGCTCCCTAAACAGCATTCGAAAAGAGTCCCTAAACTCCCTCCAAAATTCATATGTCAGTAGATCACTTCCGGGTGCTTTACCCTTTTTTAGCCTATTAAAAACAAATTCTATTTCCAATTCGGAAACTGTGAGTCCAGAGGGAACCAATGTGGGACCCTGTAAGGCATCCGGACTGTCCGGGAAAAAATGAGACATCAGCGTCTTGATTTTGTCTCTCTTGAAGACGGCCCCCGAGCTGGGCATGAAATGATCCTCAGGCGATGTACTCCTGGATCCCTTGAAAGTATAGCCGAAAAGAGCTCCAAATGTATCTCTGTTGGACCCACAAAATTCCTTCCATGAGATTTCTCTGGCAAGTCTAATATTTCTCTTATACAAGGCTCTCTCCAATTTATATCTTCTGTTAATATTACTAATGTGGGGGTGATCCGGGTGGTTTGCTTTTAGTTTTCTGAGAGTCTTATAAATGTTTGAGACTAAACTTCGTTGTTTTTGTAATTCCGGATTCCACCACTTTATTGTCCACGGTCTGGATCTTTTTCTTTGCCTCATACATTTATGAGCTAATGTAACGATTTTCCCATAGACATCCGAGTATCTCCTGTCCAGCTCTTCCCGTGAGGAGGCCGTACGCAGAGATGCCGACAGCCTCGGGGCAATACCCTCGAGTTCCCTCCTGAATCTGGGAAACCTTTTCATAACGATTCGATTTTTCAGCTCCCTGGCCTCAGGGCCTACACCAAGCCGGACGAGTATATACTTGTGGTCGCTGGCCGTCTCCATAGAAAGAACCTCCCTCCCGATTATCCAGCCATCAACCACCGCCGAAGCCATCTGCAGATCTGGCCATCCCCTACCGTCGCGTGCCTCGAAGGAGGGGGGGTCATCTGGATTATTCAAGAGAAGAAGGTGGTTCTGCAAGATAAAGGATTCAATCCCCGCTCCCCTTTGGTTCCTTGATCGATATCCCCAACTTGGCGAGTGAGCGTTAAAATCACCTGAGATGTAGATAAGATCCCTTGTGAGAAAAGTCAGAGACTCAAGCTCCTCCAAGACATCCTCTAAATCACCATTCGGCGAGAGATAGACTGAGGTAAGAACAGCCATTCGTCCATCCAAAATAGTTTCAATTGAAACTGTATTTTTAGAACGGTGAAATAGTGATGATGGCGTATAGAGTCTTGATAAATATTTCTTATTTTATGCTCACGAAGATATTTAAAGCATCACGTATCTCTATATTAAAAAAAGTTACTGTCACTGCTGCCGCCGCCGCTGTTTCAGAAAATTAAATTTTTCAACTCTTTGAACGGATATACGAAAAAACCGTTCAATACAAAAAACGTTCAATAGAATAAAAGCAAATTAGTTACATGTGTAAAGCTATGAATTTTTTTGTTTTTTGAACAGTTTTCGTCTGAACGGTTTTTGCATTGAACGGTTTTTTCGCGTCACCCTTTGAACTCTCATATCACAAAAACTACTCTATGGATATTTATGAAATTTGAAAAGTTTGTAGAGGAATATTTGGGGCACATTCTCAAACAAAAAGCTAACTGATGCAATAATTAGTTTTGGAGTATTTTATAGGTCAAAGTTGAAGTTTTTGTTTTTTTGCCGCGTAATCCAGTTCAGCAAAATCTATTAGCAGCAGAACTATGATTTTTTGCAGCCTAATACTCTGAAGTATGAAGATGTGCACTACTTCGCCCCTTTTTTCGAATTCCGAATGTGGTTTAGAGAAGTTAATTTTTAATTTTCAAAATTTTTGACACTTTTTCGGTTTTTTTCAATCCAAATAAAAACTAATCACGGTGTCAATATGATTTTTGAAACACTTATACTTTTATTTTTTAGAAAAAGATTGGCTTATAATTTAAAAAAAATTCTAATTAGTTTTGAAATTATTAAACATCAAGGTTTAATTTTTTTCATAGTTTTAACAGGTCTTTATCAGACGTGTTTAATGTTTATTGAATGTTTTAAATTTTATATATGCCTGTTCACTAGATTTTCGCGAGAACGATATTAAATTCAAAAGTTTTGAGGTGCAAATTTTTGCTCTAAGTTTGCTAACGATATATTATAGACTTGGTTAATAATCTTTAAAAGATACTCCAATATTTTTTGAACTATTAGAGAAATAGATAATTTAGCTTTTTTGAGTGCTATTTGTGCCGATGAAAGGTAGAGGATTTTCGGTAAATTGGCTTTACTCTGATAAAGATTGATTGCATAAGATCGCGAAGCCATCTGTAAAGAGCTGCATAGCAGTTATGGGGGTTGATGAGTGTAAGCGAGCAGGGGGCGAGCCCACTATCCATTAAATTATTTATAATTTAAAAAGGGATATTTCAGTAAGAGTTTTATTTTGATATTTTTGTAGTAATGATCAGAATTAAATTACTGAAAAGTTTGAGAGATAAAAAGTTTCGATATTAAATTATCATTAACTATACTCTGTTCATTTAGAATTAGCGCCTGAGACGTAATGTATTAGAAGCAGTTATTATTCTAATTATCGTGGAAAAAATTTTCTTCTTCAATGACAAGGCATCCTAAGCAAAATTAATTAAAATACTAAATACTGTAAAAAAATTCGGGCACTAAGTTGTCCGATTAGCGTTATTAAAAGTTTTTGATCCTGTTTCAGGCGCCTATTCTAAATGAACATAGATAAATAGACAAGTTCCAGGTTATACTGAATAGTTGAGATGAAAAAAGCGAGCTCTACCCGCTAAGATCGCGAAGCGATCTTCAAAGAACTGCGAAGCAGTTCCGGGGGTTGGTGAGATATAGCGAGCAGCGGGCAGAGCCCCCTAGTTAAAATAAAATAAAAACTATTTTTAAGCGAGGTTTCATTTGTTTAAAAAACACCTGAAACTTTAATCCTGTGTATGAAGAAAAAGTATTATATTGAAGTTCTCTATTATTTATTAAGATAAAAAAATTTAATATTTTTTACTAACGATATTGTGAGTCAATAGGAATTTTTGTGATTTAGAATTCTATAAAAGGATATTCGTATAATACCGCTTAGCTTCTAACATACATTCTCAATAAAATGAAGGATCTGAAATCAATCTATTAAAACGCATGGCATCAGGAAAACTTTATTCCTTAAGAAGAGATAGAAGATATATCCTAGTAAAGCATAGCAAATCTCCTTATCCTTCTATAAGATGAAAACGTTTCTTTCTGTTTATATTTCAGTAAAAGGTACATATCTCAAGAAAATTTGTTAGACGTTGACATAAAGGCGCAAGAATAGAAAAAGTATTGAAAAGAGTTTGTCCATGGAAAGAGTTCTAAAACTTCTTTTGAAACCTTAGACATCCCCCCGTAGAATCAGTTTTCGGAGGGTATCATTTCTTAGGGCTATTTCGGCGCTTCTTGTTTGATGTACAACATCTTGACTTAGAGAACACGTTGCTTTAAAATATACACAACCTTTTGAAAACATACGTCCACGAAACAAAAGCCATCAAGTAAATTAATCGGTGAGTTAGAAAGTAATGGGACCTTTTGGAATTAGATGTTCAGTGTATAAAAGACATTTCTGAATAAAACATTATTTTTAAGTTTTCTAGCTTAAGTGGAAAAAACTAAATCCATTCATACATAATTGATTGGGGACTAGGGTGTTCCGAAAGTCTATGGGAAAACTTTTTTTTTAGAATTTCCCAGATGCCCCCCCCTCAAGTTGTTACAAATACTAAAACATTATTACCTGCAAATTTTCAGGTCTCTAGGACGATTTTTGACCCCCGCGCCCTTCAAAAGTAGGTTTCCCATGTTAAAGTATAGGGAAAAAATTGAAAAAATCGTCATTTTTGGTTCTTTTCAATTTAACGAGCCTGGACGCAGTCAATATCGAATTAAAACCTATACATCATCCTTGGGACATCATTGCCTCAAGATCCTATCGGAAAAACCTTCCATGGGACCTACTGGGGGGTAGTTATGCGGGGGTGAAAAGCGCGCTTTTACTGTAAAAAGAGGATGCTCGCCGGCGCTTGCCGTGGGTGCTGATGGATTGGGTAATACTCGCCGGCGTTTGCGGGGGGAGCTGGATAAAAGCCACTTAAGTGTTTATTGAACTTTTTTCCTAAAGTGCCTCGTTCTATTCTGTTTCTATTAGTAAAAAAATTTATTGTTAATTAAATTTTAGCTAATTTGTTTTTACCCCGCCTACCTCGATTAACTTATTTCCATGGGGTATAATGCTATGATTTGAGCTTAGCTTAGTGAAGGGGTTTAATGCTATATGCAGCTATCTCATTTTCCTGTAAACTCAACTCAGTAAAACAAAAATTTTTTGATGTAAATGCAATTTATTACATTAATTATATTACATTTGAGTTATGAAGAAAACACATGATAGCTAATAATATAGGAAAAAAGTTCAATAAACACTTAAGTGGCTTTTATCCAGCTCCCCCCGCAAACGCCGGCGAGTATTATCCAATCCATCAGCACCCGCGGCAAGCGCCGGCGAGCATCCTCTTTTTTCGGTGAAAGCGC
Source organism: Tetragnatha versicolor (assembly GCA_024610705.1). Lineage (NCBI taxonomy): Eukaryota > Metazoa > Arthropoda > Arachnida > Araneae > Tetragnathidae > Tetragnatha > Tetragnatha versicolor. The sequence continues at coordinate 29,969,832 of JANDEH010000005.1, forward strand.
GCTTTTCACCCCCGCATAACTACCCCCCAGTAGGTCCCATGGAAGGTTTTTCAGATAGGATCTTGAGGCAATGATGTCCCAAGGATGATGTATAGGTTTTAATTCGATATTGACTGCGTCCAGGCTCGTTAAATTGAAAAGAACCAAAAATGACGATTTTTTCAATATTTTCCCTATTCTTTAACATGGGAAACCTACTTTTGAAGGGCGCGGGGGTCAAAAATCGTCCTAGAGACCTGAAAATTTGCAGGTAATAATGTTTTAGTATTTGTAACAACTTGAGGGGGGGCATCTGGGAAATTCGAAAAAAAAAATTTTCGGAACACCCTATTGGGGACGAATGTCGGTTTAGTTATTTTAGCATAGATGAACGAAAGAAAATGTTTGATTCTGGCTTTTAATAAAAATAATAGAAGTTTTTGAAGGTCAGTTATTTAAGAGTAAAATTTATTTTGCTGATTTGCTTTTTGAAAATATTTCTTAATGAATGGACAAGATTGTCCTCTGTCATTTTTAGAATATAAGCTTAAAGATAAAAATTATTTGATATTGTCTGGATACATAATAAGGTGTTTCAATTTATACTTACAAGTAAAAGGGTCCCTAAAAATCCCGAACAGTGAAGTTAAAAATGGTATTTAGTGTTATCAATGAATTAAATACCTATTCCATTATATTAAAATTCGGAAAATATAATTTGGTAACTTAAGATAAAGAAATACTTACATTATTATTTATTACCTTATTAACAGGACAACAAAAAGCTCATACCCTTTGATTTAAAATTTTGAATACTTTATACTCTGTTTATTTAGAATAGACAGCTGAGACGTAATGTATTAGAAGCAGTTTCTAATGTAATTATCATAGAAAAAATGTTTCTTGTATATACAAGAAATGGAAGAATATATATGTATATACAAGTATGTATATACAATGTATATACAAGAATATATGTATGGAAAGGTAGCCATTAGGCCATTATAGAAGTATAGTTAAAATACAGTAAAAGATTTGGTTCCTGTAGTTGCGTGATGAGCGTTATTAAAGGTTATTAAGAGTTTTTGATCCTGGTTCAGCCACCTATTCTAAATGACTAGACTATAATTAATAGTAACAGGTTTTAAAACAATTGTATTTTCATTTCTATATCAGTGGGACATTTCTGCAGTAGAATTATATAATTTCGTTTAATTTGCTTCAGTCAACTCCTCTATCACTAACCTTCCTACCCTCTTGAAAAAATAGTCACATATTCCCCTCGTGGGGTCTCTGAGGACCCCATGCGTAAAACATGCCTATGACTCTAATAAAGGTTATAAAGGTTAAAAATTCCTTAAATGGAGAAGAATTGTCATTTTTTATTTCTAGAAAGATGCTTCAGAATAATTTATCCAATTTTTTTGGTATTTTTCTCATTTTTTTCGTCTTATTACGGCTTAATTGGGTTTCTTTTGATACACGTTTTTTATAACATCTGGACCTTCAAACAAGAATTAAATTACAGAAATGAACTACATTGAAGTTGTTTTACTTAAAATATTTATAATCACACTGTTTAAAGCATACTAGTTGATATACCCGGTCTTGCACGGGTAGAATTTAGTAGTTTATTTTAAACGATTTATGAAGCTGCATATATTCTCTATTCTGCATTATCAGCTACCTGTCACCCCAGATTAATTTATTTAGTATTATGAAACATGTAAAGTTTGGATTCTTCTTTTTAAAATTGAAATAATACAAAAAAAATGATCGGTTCAGATTTCTTAGTGAAATCAGTATCTCGCTTGCTTATGTAAGTTTTAACATAAAATTGTTTTTTTTCTTGATAATTCTTCGAAATCACATTCTGGACTTCCGTAAACACTCATAAATATTTGAAAGCATTCTTTTTTTTCAAAGAAGACTGAATATAAAAACCTATTTACAATCAACCATGAATTTATATTGTTTTTGTAAAGAATGTGTTCAACAGGAAGTAATGGCGACAGTTGTCTGAGTTTTTTTTGCTGCAACTGTTAGATACTCAAAAGATTTCTATAAATAGCATATTTTTCTTAGAATGTGAATAAAAAATTTAAGAAATAGCGAGTGATTCAATGTATTTAGCCGCAATCTTCTTTTTGTAAAAAAATGACAATTTCTACGAAAATATCTTTCTAATATTTCTCCAAACGTTCTAAACAAACATGCAAACCTTTTTTTATCTATAATACAACAAAAAATAAAATACTAAACTTTATTTGATACTATTTTACCGCCATTCATGGCTGGGGTCTCAGAAGACCCCAGAGGGGGAATATGTGACTATTTCTCCCAAGACACTTAAAAATGGAATAATAACTCCAAAATTTTTACCCATTGTAAAACTTTGCGTAATTAAGGAATAGTAGCATCGGAAATTGTCAAAACAAAAATGCATGGGAGATATCAAGCGTCAAAGTGCGTCTGGGGTCGAAAAAGACCCCAAAGGGGTAGGAAGGGTAAGACATTATTAGAGATAATTTCCTGAAAAGAGAGGTTACACCGACTTTTAGAATTCTCGAAACTTTTTAACAATTCATTTATTTATTTATACTTCACTTTGAATGGATGAAAAAATTTTTTTTCTGCATTACTCTCTGGTGAGTGCATCTACAGGGTGTCCCATAAATAATGGGTCACACTTCTAGGGGGGATAGTAGACACCTAGACAAGTCAGAATCACATAGGATTGGGGGGTCCAAGACCAAATCCCAGGGAGTTAAAAATGGACCGACGACCCAAAAAAATTATTGAAAAATTCAATTTGTCGAAGAAATACTATTGGTAGAAACTTAATTATGGTCTCAAAAATTGTGGTTTAATATTATCTTAAAATTTATCTCAAAAGTCTTCACTTTAAAAAATTTTTTATTATGAAAAAAGTTAAAAAACCACAAAAAAATGTGAAAATTCTGCCAAAACCTCATTTTGTATTTCGAAATCCTTTCTTTTGATATTATAATCTGAAAGATCATAGTTGTAAAACCTTAAGTCCAAAGTTTCACTCAAAAACCATCAATATTAATTGCTTGAGATCCTGTTAAAGTTCGTTTTTTGCGTGCGCGTACTGCGAGCCGTTTCCAAAACGGCAGTTAGCGAACGCAAAAAACGGACTTAAACCATGCTTTAACAGGATCTCAAGCATTTAATATTGATGATTTTTGAGTGAAACTTTGGACTTAAGGGTTTACAACTATTTCATTTCAGATTATAAAATCAAAAGAAAGGATTTCGAAATACAAAACTGATGTTTTGACAGAATTTTCACATTTTTTTGTGGTTTTTTAACTTTTTTCATAATAAAAAAATTTTAAAGTGATGACTTTAGATATAATTTTAAAGATCATATTAAACCACAATTTTTGAGACCATAATTAAGTTTTTACCAATAGTAGTTCTTCTACAAATTGAATTTTTCAATAATTTTTTTGGGGTGTCGCTCCATTTTTAACTCCCTGGGATTTGGTCTGGGACCCCCCAATCCTATGTGATTCTGACTCGTCTAGGTGTCTTCTATCCCCCCTAGAAGTGTGACTCATTATTTATGGGACACCCTGTATATTTACACACGTAAATAATCTTAAATCAATTTTGATAAGAGGAAGTTTCTCCATCTGTAAGAAAATGTCTGTGAATTCTTGGAAAAAAAGTTTCCGAATATATATAAAACGCTATCTCGCCTTCTTATAAAAACGAAATGCCCTAAAGCTTTTCTTCAATGCGGTTGTACGAGGATAATATCCTGACATCCATGTCAAGCTGAAAGTAGACCCCATTTTGCGTTCGTTATCCAACAATTCTTACTGGACCGAAACCAGAAAGGGGGAACTGTTACCCGCGCACCACACACATTCGCTCGCACAACCCGATTTTATAGAAAGGTCACCTTTAACCCGTAACAGGACAGGGGAGGTGAAAAATTGGAACATACAAGGGGACGTGGGGTCTCAGAGACTCCGCAACTTTCTATATTTTTTAAAAATCGTCTAATTAAGATACGATTCTGATGTTTCAGTACATTGTTATTTGAACATTTATCTCTTGATAGAAAAATATTTTCTTTAACTTTATGATGAAATAGACATTTTTCCAGACAGTTTTCCAATAGACTTAAAATTATCGATGTTATCGAATTATCGTTGCGTAGTCTGGAAGACCCCACGTCCCCTGCTAAGGATTAATCACCTCTTTAGAAAAATAACAGATATTCGTGCCTGAATTCGAACCCCTGGGTGCTCAGATTCAGCTTCGTAGTTAGATGTTCTAACCCCCAACCCCCAACGTCGATTTCCATAAACTTACACCATACCTATTTCTGAAACACAATTATTAAACCATTCACCAGACAGTATAACCCTCCTCGTGGACAAATGATAAAAAAAGCGTTGTCCAAAATCGAATAGCAAAAATATAAGCCACCAACCCCTCACCAACACCACCCTGTATCCAAGTTCCCCCGTCCCCCGGCAGATGGAGCTGCCTCGACGTATATGACTAAAATAAATCGTGGGATGATACAGATGCTCCCTCAAACTTCGCCGATTTCGAAGGGACTGCTTCCGAGATTTCTCCTTCTCTCTCTACCGCTGCTGGCGCGCATGCATGGATGGCTGGAGAACCGCTTGTCACTGTAAGAAATATTAAACTCTCTATTTCTTCTCCCTCCTTCCAAAATAGATGCGCTCTTGTGTATGGTTCGATAGTGTGCGAGATTTTTTATTCCCTGTTTATGGGATTTTCATTCACTTTTTTTGTTGATGCGGGAAATGTATGAGATTGTCTGCGGGGCGTTTCTCGTTTCGATGGTGCGTGAGGTTTCCAGGGTAAAGTTTTGAGAAGTTATTCCCAAGTAGTATTAGCTTTTTTTCAGTTTTGGTAATGTACGAGTTTTAGGAAATTGAGTTTTAATGAGATTTTATGTTTATGCGAGTTTTGTGATTACTTTTTCCACTAATTCGTTTTTGAAAAATGTCCATGTTGTGTGATTGTGATTAGTTATGTTTATTTCAAACGTAAAGTTGCACTTAGAAATAAGAATTTTCACTTTTGATTGGTTAAAATTTAATTATGTTAGTTTTGACAGGAGAAATACTACGTGAAAAGTTTTTAAAAATGTAGGGAGACAGTTTAATTTATGGTTGAGAATAACGAAAAAGTAATGTTCGATGATAGTACCATTTCAAATTTTATTTGCTTTCCATTAGCTTCATTTAAAGTTCAGTTTAAAGTTCTAGTGAATGCTAATCAGCTTATAGTATTTTATATTATGGTTATAATGTTAAAGAAAAATATTTCACACGTAAAAATATATATAGTGCTGTCCTTTAAAAAAACCCACTCCAAATTGTACCCTAAAAAACCCATCTAGATATTTTAAATAAATAATTGAAATAATTTTAAATTCTCATGTGCCCTGTCTTTGTATGCGATTAAGAGTGGCAGGAACGTAAAAGAAAGTCAAAGAACCGTTTATTTACTTAGTTTTTTGAATAAATAGAAAATGTCGATTTTGGGCTAAAAATATGATTTTTTATGCAGATTTTGATGCTGTAAAAATATATGTTATAAAGACTTTAAAGCATTTTTCACGTGGTTTTGTGTTATCCCGTTATTATGAGAATAAAATACTAAAATTTCAGCTCAGTCCGCCAATTAGGTACATTACGGTAGTCTTTGAAATGAGGGGTGAAAAAACCCATAGGGTGCCTAAAAAAACCCACTTTTCCTTTTGTAATAAATGACAAAATAAATAAAAAATAATGCATAATATTTAATATTATTCATGATATACAACTAATTATGCTAATAGAATAGTTGTTTCAGTAATTCTCGATTTTTTTCCAGTATTTTTGATAAAAACTCAATGATACCAAAAACAGCCATTTTGTATGAAAATATAGCATTTTTCCGAGTTTTATTCGAAAATTGGTTTTGAAAGTTAAAGGTTGGGGGTTTAAAACAAAATATCAGTTTCAATTACCGTTTTTAAGCTTTATTATAAAAATTTTATTAATTATTTGTATTTAATAGGTCGTTTTTACACTCACTTCCAAAAGTTAAGCACTGAACTGTTTTTTCAACCTAATACCGAGTAGAATATACAGGGTCCGGGAACAAATTTTCCCTACATATAATTTAAGGGGGTTAAGGGGCCCTCTATTGATAACGGAGTTTCATTACACATTTGGAGAAGTGACAGAAACGTCTATGTGAGTGGTACTTAACGGAAAATTTTATGTTTTTTCTAAAGAATATTGTTATTATTCCTAAACTCAACGCCTGTTTTCAAACGTGTGTGCTGTGCTACCTTAAATGGCATTTTAAGGCTTTATTGAGAGATATCGGTCTAATCATCATTTTTTGGCAAGTTTTAGCCTCTGGGTCATTTTTGGAAAGTGGTATCAGACCGTCAACCATGATATTTAGTAGCTCTCACATGTGCTTGAATGCGTCTAGGTCTGGGGACCCAGAAAGTACCCTTATTCTTTCAATATCATTACTTATGAAAAACTTTAAGATAGCCAAATTGTGATTTTTTGCAGCTTTTTCACTCTTTAAGATAAATCTTCGACCCGATATGTGTTCTAAAAGGAGCAAAAAGGACATGTGAACACATGTAAACGATTGTAGACATCAGTGAAAAGCTCTGCGGCTTATAGGGGGTGTAGAAACGGCAATAGTTTCAGAGAAGAAATTCGATCTCTTAAAAACTCATTTTAAAAAAGAATCGAGATATTTTTAGAGATATTTCTTTCTTTTCAGTCATGTATACGTTCATAAACACTAAACAATATTCCTTTTTTGAACGTTAATAACGGACGCCGTTCCTGTAAAACAATACAATTTTTTGTGCCGTTTCAACACCCCCTGTATGCCATAGAGCTTTTCACTGATGTCTACAATTGTATACATGTGTTCTCGTCCCATTTGCTCCTTTTAGAACACATATCGGATCGAGGATTTATCTTTAAGAGTGAAAAATCTGCAAAAAATCACAATTTGGCTATCTTAAAGTTTTTGATAAGTAACGATATTGAAAGAATAAGAGTACTTTCTGGGTTCGCAAACCTAAATGCATTCAAGCACATCTGAGATCTACTAAATAACATATTTGATGGTCTGATACCACTCACTAAAAACGACCCAGAGGCTAAAACTTGCCAAAAATGATGATCAGACCGATATCTCTCCATAAAACCTTAAAAATGCTATTTAAAGGTAGCACACACGTTTGAAAACATGCGTTGCGTTTAGGAATAACAAAATATTCTTTAGAAAAAACATAAAATTTTCCATTAAATACCTCCTACATAGACGTTTCTGTCACTGCTCCAAATGTGTAATGGAATTCCATTATCAATGGAGGGCCCATTTACCCCCTTAAGTTATTGGTAGGAAAAATTTGTTCTCGGGCCCTGTATTCCCACTAGTTGAACATCTTGTGGTATGATTTTCATGCATGAAAAATATTTTTACTAGGTGTTAGGTTGAAAAAACAATTCCGTGCTTAACTTTTGGAAGTGAGTGTATTAAAATCCAACAATAAAAACGCTATTGTCGCGGACTTTTTTGAAGGCAAAATTCTTGAGTAGAAAAACTTATCACAGTTTTAATTTTAGAAATACATTGTAATAAATTTAGTTTTAACTATCTTAATTATTCTCTTTTCTATCAAAATAAACCTTTCAATTATATTTTTCTTAATTTTTTGAGTATTTTCAAGCGTGGTTTTTTTAGGGTACATGTTTTTTTTTTTAGGAAAATTGGGTTTTTTTTGGATTCTTACTTAATTGTTTACCAATTTGTAACTGAGCGTTGGAATTATAAATACTAAGCACTAAAATGTAGGTGAGGGTGAGCCGTTACAACACAATTTTGTTCGATTTAATTATCCTATTTTTTAAGCTTTTAATGAAAGAAATATGAAAAAGTGGGTTTTTTTTAAAGGACAGCACTATATTAGGTTTACTAGGTTAGGTTACTCTATACTCTATGGTTCTAGTGAATGCTAATCCGCTTATAGTATTTTATATTATGGTTATAATGTTAAAGAAAAATATGTCGCACGTAAAAATATAATGCTATTAGGTTTTATGCAAACAAAGTAGCCAACTCTGTCAAACATTTCTGAAGTTAATAAAAAGTAATTTGGAGGATTTGCGAATTGTATTTAAACGAAAATATACATAGGTCAGAAAATTAATTATTGAAAGAGTTCGAGCGTTTAATATAGAAATCATTTTATGTTATCAAAATATGTTTTTTAAGAAATAAATAAAGATAAAGCTTGCTAGATTACCAATGGGATTTACAAAAGAAAATATCTCAAATTTACGAAAACAACGTGTTTATTTCCTTCAAAATAATTTCAATAAGCTACTTTCATTCATCCAAATATGTATTGAAAAACTTTAAATCCAAAAATCTTAAAATATTTTTTTTTAAAACATCCAGTTTAACTTAAGACAAAATTACGATTTCGATACTCATTTTAGGAAAAGTAGAAATTTAACTTCAAACATAAAACATTTTCAACACAACTACTTAAATTTATTAAAATTATAATGTTACTGGATAAATTAGATCAAATTAATCAATTTTATTATTCATATTTATATAGATAACCAGTAATTTTAAATACTTTAGTACAAATATTTTTTTAATAATTTCGGCATCATTTTCCCTTTATTTCTTTAAAATCATGAAATTTATAAATTTTAAATATGTGTGATTGTTGATCCTAAAAGTTACAGTAATTTTTAAATTTTGATTAATCTCTTCCGTTTCTCAAATGTATGTTTTATTTTTCACTTAATGGATCGTAAAAATCAGTGATAATAATTTTTCAATATCTATGTTTGAAGAACAAAAATTTCTGTTAAGTTTCAAAAATGTGCTGTACTAGGAAATTGTTGTTTTTATTATCGTTTCTAAAATGTAAGAATAAAAAAATGGAATTAAGTATTTCAAAGGACCCATTCTGAAATTGTCTCATAAGTTTAAAAAGGAAATGTATCCCCATTAAAAATACTGACTCATCTTTAATGTATTAGATTAAAGAGAAGTACATTAAGTATTTAATGCATTTCTTGTATATTAAAGAGAAGAAATTTAAAACATTGAAAGATGATGGTTGGTTTGTATGGAAAGATCAAAATTTTCGAATTTTGGGTTAATGATGATAACAATTGAATGTGTGTGCTTTTTTTAATTGTGAGTGCTTGAGAAATTGGATAGAAAAATAATTAAAATGATATTATTACTTTATTAACACGTTTCCCCCTAAAAAATCCTTGCTGATATTTATAATTTAGAGACTTTATACTTTGATAATTTATAATTTTTTCATGCTAAGTCTAAAGTTTACTCATTTTTTAGGATAAATTGTTATGATATGAAATACATAGCTCATAGTATGAAAAAAATTATGATCCCACATTTAAATCTACAACCTCTTTTTAATAAAACTAGATATTTGTATTTTTATTTTTAGGTGTATTTACGAGAGATATTAGGTATTATATAATACCTAATATCTCTCGTAAATACATCTAAAAATCATTTTTGAAGTTATGTTAACCCATTACTGCCTGGCGTCCCTTTTTCAGGACGTTTTTTTAAAAACTATCTTATTTATTATATTAGAATCAAAAATTGTTCCATTGAATAAAAATTTGCACTGATGTATCCCTGATCTTCATAGAACATAGAGAACATAAGAAGAAAGCTGATTTTTTTGTTTTTTGAAAATATTTTATCTGGACCTTGTTTTGGACCCTCGAAAAGCGTCCCTAAAAAGGGAAGCTAGGCACTAATGCCCCCGTGTTTTCCCCCCATAGCAAAATGCTAGTGTTTCCTTATTTATTTCATAAAAATGCATTCGATTATTATGAAATGAATTAAATAACTGATATTTGTAAAATTTCTTTCATTTTTGCTAATTAATTCATTATTTTTGTTTAATTTTTTTGGTTAATACTGGGGTTTTTTTAGCTAAATTAATGGAATTAAATGTCATATAACTATTTTCCCAATATTTTTAAAAACCTAAAATGGAAGATAATGTTTGGTAAATTTTCTGGAATAGAGTACTTAAATATTCCTATACTTAAAAGTCCTAGTTCAATTAGGACAAAATACCCGAAAATTAGAAACGTGACTGTAGTACAGTGAAAGTAAATCACCTAAATTTCCACCAAAAACTTACCTCGAAGAAAAATGTTTAAGCCTCTTTTTACTGATCCCCCTTACCGCTGATCTAATGAAGAAACTTTTTTGTAATTTGAAAATATTTGCAGATGGGACAATTTGTTTTTCTCTACATTCTCTCAGTTGTTTCTCTCTCCCTGCTACTTTATTCCTTCTATTGAAATACACATTTTACAAAGCAATAAATAATATGACACCTGAAATTGACTTTTGGAAATTACCCTCCTATTCAATCTTTAATGCAACCATTTTTTTGCTAGAATTGAATTTTCTAGTTTACACAATATCATCATTTTTGGGAATATGTATTATTTTTCTATCTATAATTTTTCATATTTTATAATGTTAATAAAAATAAATTTTAAATAACTAATTCAATGAAAAAATAAATGCGTTACATTGAAAAGTTTTATCAAAGTTAAAGTTTCTTTTGTAATAAAACTGTGCAGTGAACAAGAGAATCTATTGAATATTTCAGTAACATACTATAATTGATCATACATTTTTGTCCATTCTAAAAACAAATTCTTCATTGTATATCAATAGTTTAATGAAAATATTCTGTCGTTCTTTTGAAAACATACAGTAAATTAAATGCCGAAATATATGAAGAGAAAATTTCCTCCTTTAAACAAATATCAGTGAAAATATTGAAGTTCCTAAAAATGATAGTGAACTAAAAAGTGGTGTTATTGTTAAATAATTTTTTAATCTTATTCTGCTCTTCGTTCATATTCAGATGTTCCATACATCTAGAAATGATTTTTCAGACAAGTAACTCACTGTCAAAAGTTTCCTTTTCTAATGATAATATTTATTTTTAAATAGAAAAATAATGCAATGTTTTCTCAACTTTTTCCCAAATCATAGAAAGCTTTTTTCTCCAATGGTTTCCACACCCTTTCCATCAATAACTTTCAGAAAAGTGACTTCCCGGAAAACATTTGTCTTTTCATACATTGTGTGCAAAGAAATCAACAACATAAGTAATAAGAAATACTTTATCAGTTATTTTTTGTAGTCCTTTTTTGTAGTTATTTTTTGTAGTTATTTTTTGTTATATACTTTATCAGTAGAAGCATTTACTAAGAAAAAAATGTACATAAGCTTACTTTAAAAATAGAGGAAAAAAGTAGAAAAAATATTTCAATATTCTTATTAAAAACAAACTGCACTTGATTTCAATATTTAAATATATTCCTGTTCATAAAAATGCAACACCAAGAAGGAATTGTCCGATCAACTTGAAATTTTCAGGGTATGTTCATTATGGTTAGATTATCAAATCATATCAAATTCAGAGCTATAGCGCATGCTCGAGCTGAGCAGTGTCTTCTCAACCACTGATTTATTCGTATATTTGGGGGGCTGTAATGGGACGTTAAGGGCTTGTAAGAAGGTTGTCTACTAGGGTGGAGCGAAAAACACGAATTTTCGAATTTCAATTTTGGTTACCTCCAAAAAGTTGCTTTTTAGTGCCAAAAGAACACCTGTAAAATTTTATGAATTTTGAATAACTCCTTCAGGTCTCTACCAGGGCTTATATGTTTACAAAAAATAGGTTTTTACTATAAATTTCCCATTTACATTGTTTATTGGCAAACTTTTATGCCAATTTTGTGTTTTTAATATAAAATGTAACTTTCCAGGCCCCTCAATAGATTTTTTAAATGAAAAAGTGAATGAAAAGGCACCAATAAATGTAAAGTACAGGTTTAATGTGCTACAATACTTGGATGGAGCAAAAAATATTTTCTTCGAAATCAGTCTGCGGCTATTGCTCAAAGTTTGTGGTTGGTGGTCCTAATAACCTATAAAAAATTTAAACTTGATCGGATAATATTTTCAGGTCGCACTTTTGAGTTGAAATATGAAAATTTTATGAAAAATGAAAAAAATTTGAAAATTTTCCTGATAATTTCTAAATAATCCCGATGTTATTTTATCACCAATAATTACAGGTATTTCTTGTTTGTTGCTTATCATTAGCAAATTAGAATCTTTGAATGACGCAAAAATGGTTTAATAATTCTTCAAAATTCGTCAATGGACTATGTAATGCAGTTATGTAAAAGATATTATATAATTACACTATGATGGTTAGAAACAATGTTTACGGAACAAATTCGGCTGACTCTTTTGTTAAATTACCCCCTGTGTTAGAATATGACCCCCGTTTGCACCGCCAACCTTTGCTTTTGGGGGGACGTCCCCATATTTATTTTAATTCCTTTTCGGTAATTTTGTGCCTAGAAATTTAGTTTTTTTAGTGTTAAGAGATTACTTTACACTTTAAATTTCTCATGAGAGGTCAAAAAGATTTTATGTACTAAAAAATCAACATGTTTAGCTTGGTGATTTATTTAAAAGGCAATTTTTCCTTATTAATTGTGAAAAATCAATGTAATTGATTACGAGGGGTTTATCGTTTTAATGTTTTAATTGTATTTTTCACCTAACCCAATTTAAACAATTTCTCATCCACCTCTTAACAGTCCTAAATAAAGGAAATGGGAAAAGAACAATCGAAGTAGTATTTAGTGAAAAATATAAGAAAAAGGATAGATAAAAAAACTTTTAATGATTTTTTACAAGTAATATGTAAAAATCGCCTTTTAAATGTGTCACCTAGCTAAAAATTTTGATTTTTTAGTACATAAAACCTTTTTGGCCTCTCATGAGAAATTTAAAGTGTAAAGTAATCTCTTAACACTAAAAAATCAAATTTATAAGCATAAAATTATCGAAAAGGAATTAAAATAAATTTGTGGACGTCCCCCCAAAAGCAAAGGTTGGTGGTGCAAACGGAGGTCATATTCGGACACAGGGGATAATTTAACAAATGAGTCAGCCGGATTTGTTCCGTAAGCATTGTTTCTAACCATCATAGTGTAGTTATATAATATCTTTAACATAACTGCATTACATAGTCCATTGACGAATTTTGAAGAATTATTAAACCATTTTTGCGTCATTCAAAGATTCTAATTTGCTAATGTTAAGCAACATACAAGCAGTAACTGTAATTATTGGCGATAAAATAACATCGGGATCCTTTAGAAATTATCAGGAAAATTTTCAAATTTTTTTACATTTTTCATAAAATTTTCATATTTCAACTCAAAAGTGCGACCTGAAGATATTATCCGATCAAGTTTGAATTTTTTATAGGTTATTAGGACCACCAACCACAAACTTTGAGCAATAGCCGCCGACTGAATTCGAAGAAAAAATTTTTTGCTCCACCCAAGTATTGTAGTACATTAAACCGGTACTTTACATTTTTTTGGTGCCTTTTCATTCACTTTTGCATTTAAAAAATCTATTGAGGGGCCTGTAAAGTTACATTCTATATTAAAAACACAAAATTGGCATAAAAGTTTGCCAATAAACAATGTAAATGGGGAATTTATTGTAAAAACCTATTTTTTGTAAACACATAAGCCCTGGTAGAGACCTGAAGGAGTTATTCAAAATTCATAAAATTTTACAGGTGTTCTTTTGGCACTAAAAGACAACTTTTTGGAGGTAACCAAAATTGAAATTCGAAAATTCGTGTTTTTCGCTCCACCCTATTGTCTACCGTTGATTATCTTGTCATTTTAGATGTTATTATACCCTTTAGACCTTAACGGATGTTATATGAACATTTAACAGAATTTTAAAGAGGATTAATGTTAGGCCTCCCGGAGAGATGTTTTTCACACTGTTTTACCGCTGGTCAGATGAAGGGAAACTGGACAATATTGATATGGGTTTGAAAGCAGAGGTCCAAAAAGGGTAAGGCGAGTTGAAAGTTGGGGTCTGGACCCCTTATAGTCACGTCAGCACGGGATGAAAGAGGCTTCATTCGCATGGCAGTGTCGGATCATTGAGTGACTTTTCTACATGTTTCAAATTGTTAGAATACTGTTACAGGTCTATCATTGTCTGCTTTATCAGTTAATCGGTTGTCATTGCTCCAAAATTCACCAAGTATCGTTTTTTACAGCGCTCCATCGATGGAATTCCATCGGTGCATAAAGCTACCATGGGATATACAAAAAATATTTTCGAATGATTACTGATAACAAATGGTCCTTTTAAAGAAATTCCCCTTCAATTTTGGTTATCATGACACCTAAATAGGGTTTGGACGCTATGCCAAAAATCGCAAATTTTGGAGTGTTTTATCTTGGGTCTGTGGTGAAGAAGAGAAGTGTTTTGACCTGGAACACTATTGGGTACCATGGGCAACCTCATTAGATAAAAAATGAGGACTATCCCATTTCTTAAAAAAATTTCTAAAAATTTTTGGAGCCAAAAGTTATACCCTACCTTTGAAGCGATCCTGAAGCTGTAATTCATCAGAAAAAATCCCGTACACATGTTTATTGGAATCTTCCAAACTTACTTTACATCCAATAAAGACAGTTTTTTTCTCGACAAATTTCTTCATCCAAAATTTCACCTATGGCGCTTGACTAAAATTTCGTCGGTTTGTCCTCATGCTTAAAATGCTTGTTATGCAAACTTTGGGTTTGGGGTGAATCTTAGATGAAAATCACCTCCTCAGTGAAAATTTCAATCTGTTTGATTCAATGACCTGTCGTATAGAGGCTCTCATTGCAGCGCGTATGGAAGACATTAAACACCGATTTTCGATATTAAATTTTATTCCTTTGTTCTGAAAATTATATCATTCATTTGTATCTACAAATATCACTTGCTGTGTAAATTTCATCTAAGTCTAACGAGTCCTTCATGTGTTGCATTTTTTATGAACAGGAGTATAGTTATAATATACATAATAATCGATTAAGGGGCAAATTTCCATTACCGTTGAAGATTTAATATTGAACTATATATAGGTATTTCTACCTCACAAGGTTGACTTTATTTCTTTTCGACTTATTGTTCCACCTTTATTATTTACATTGCCAAATAATCCGATATTTATTTCTTCAAATATAAATATTTAGTTAGAAAAAGAACCATATAGAAAATAAATAACCACTTTTATTCCTCCGTTAAGGAGAATATTCCAAACAAACATTTGGAATAAGATTGAAGAACTAGAGCAGTGGTTCTCCAACCGTTTGTGGTCCATCTCCCCCTTTTCTATAGAGGTTGACTAACACCTATTAACTCCTTTTCATGCTCATTCTATGTCTAATTTTAATTTAAAGTAAAGTGTAAAAAACTAAAGCAATTTTATGT
Organism: Tetragnatha versicolor; assembly: GCA_024610705.1. Taxonomy (NCBI): domain Eukaryota; kingdom Metazoa; phylum Arthropoda; class Arachnida; order Araneae; family Tetragnathidae; genus Tetragnatha; species Tetragnatha versicolor. The sequence goes on from JANDEH010000005.1 coordinate 29,985,267, forward strand.
CCGAGGGTCCTCCCCCTGAAAATTTTGGAAAAAAACACTCCAAAAACAGGTTTTTAACTAGCTACGGTACACTAAATCTGAATTTGGGACATATAATTTTAGGTAAGATTTTGATTTTGAGGAACTAATTATAAAAAAGGGTGTTGAAAAACTAAGTTTTAAATACAAAAGGGGGTGTGGGGGTCCTCCCCCAGAAAATTTTTGGAAATGTGACCCTAAGAAACATGGTTTTAACTTATTTTGGTACATGTATCAGACGGGCAATCAATACAGTCTGTCAGTACAGTACTATTTTATTTCCACTCTTTTAATACTCATCGCCCCCAATCTCCTCTAACTTATTCATCGCTTCCCTGATAACCCAAATCGTCCACTTGGGGGCGATTGCCCCCAGGTTGGGAAACCACTGAACTAGAGTGTACATTAGGGTGTCTAAAAAAACCTTTTTTCGAAAAACCTTGCTCCCCAAGGCTTTTCCCATTCCTTTTGGTCCCAAAAGATGGTGTGTAAAATTTCAGCTCCCTAAGTTAACTCTAGGGTTTGCCTGTAGATCCCTAAAGTTTAAAAAAGTGGAAAAAAAGACCAATTTTTAGAATTTTTGAAAGTTATGTTTAAGATTGATAATGCAAATAAAACTGGTTCAAATGCGTCATTTAGAACTTATTTAGATGGAATATATTTATTTATGTGCATTAACTGTACCCTATAGCCCCTATAATTTAAGAATACCACTTCGGTACGTTGCACACGCCGAAGCTTATAATGCATTACCGAATTTCTTCGAAGGAACTCCCTCAAATGATGCCATTTGGAGCTAAAATGGTATTATAATTTATAAAAACCAACAGTTTTGGGCCCTTCCACTGAGCTTTTAATGAAAAAAGTGTTTTTCTTCAAAATTTCTCGTTTACAGCTGTGATGAAACCCAAAACTTACACTAAAAAAGAGGTTTGTTGAACTTTTTTAGATACCAAATATTGAAACCTTTATAGGGGTTTCATTTTATCAAGTAGAATTAAATTTTAAACAGCAAAGATCGGAAATGACATGGATATTTCCTATACCAGACGTGAAAATCGATTTTTTTCAAAGTTAGGAAAGTAGTTTTATACCTGTGAATCTTGGTTGAAATTTTAAAGAAATAAGTTTTTAATTCAAATTTTCAACTAATACGTTAAAAAGAAAATATATTTTCACGTCTGGTATAGGAAATATCCATGTCATTTCCGATCTGTGTGCTTTAAAATTTAATTCTACTCATTAAAAATGAAACCCCTGTAAAGATTTAAAAGTTTGGTATCTAAAAAAGTACAACAACCCCCTTTTTCTTATAAATTTTGGGTTTTATTAGCTGGAAACGAGAAATTTTGAAGAAAAACATTTTTTACATTAAAAACTCAGTGGAAGGGCCCAAAACTGTTAATTCAATGGTTTTTATTATTTATAATATCATTTTAGCTCCAAATGGCATCACTTGAGGGAGTTCCTTCGAAGAAATTAGGATTTAATTCATTCCGTCCACCGGTAGTGCATTATAAGCTTTGGCTGGTGCAACGTCCCTAAGTAGTACGTTTTAATCTTAAATTATAGGGCTATAGGGTACAGTTAATACAAATAAATAAATATATTCCACCAAAATAAGTCCTAAATGACACATTTGAACCAGTTTTATCGCGGTATCAATCTTAAAATAAAATTTTTTAACATTTTGAAAATTGGTCATTTTTTCCACTTTTTTCAAATTTTGAGGCTTTACAGGCAAACCCTGAAGTTACCTTAGGGGGCTGAAACTTCACACACAATCTTTTGGGACCAGAAGCAATTGGAAAAGCCCTGGGGAGCGAGGTTTTTTGAAAAAAATATTTTTTTGTAAAAAAAAAATGTACACCCTAGTGTACATTTTGACTGGTATGTAACTATGATAGGAATCAAGTTCTACTTTAGTACCCTTCCAAATTTTTCCAGTTTCAGTTGTCAAGAGTAAATGATGTATCAAATCGAAACTCAAGAATTTATTTGTCACAATTCTATTTCAAATGTCCTTGACACATTTCAGTCAACGTTTCGAGGGAATTTTTAGCAATGAATGGAACTAGAAACGTGAAAGTGGGACTTTTTACTTATTACAAAATAAATATCCATGGCAAGAAATAAGACGATTTATTTGTCTCGTAAAAATTTCTTTAAAAGATAACACGATTTTGGTTTTATATCATTTAATGGTATCAGTATAGGGCCCTTTAGAATGGAATGAATAGCCATTACTAAGTTTTGATACAAAATAAGTACCAAACCATTTTAAAACTTTTCTGTTTTTGCATTTTCATATTATACTAGATAGTTCATGATTTGTTTTATCTTGCAAGATCATTTTCAATTAAAAAGGGCTGAATGAAATTTTTAAAACTATAAGAGGGTTAATTTATTTTTTTTAATATTTAGTAGAATAAACTAAATTCAAAGTGTATCGAAAGAAATCCTAATGATTTATTATAAATCATCATTAAAAATATTGTAGTTGAAAAATTATGAAGACTTGATAATAAGTGGTTTAATTAAGAGTGGGGTCAATGAGGAAGTTGCATGACTTTTTTATATATTTTAATCGATTCTTCTTGCAAAAATAAGCAATTACCCAACATTTGAGGCCGATCGAGAAATTTTTTGATTGCCAAAAAAATTAACAAAAATCCCCTTTTTAAAAGCGAGCGAAAACGCCAAGAGTTTGGGATGTGACGTCATCTTACGATAAACATTGTTGGAAAGCAACGGAGTTGATGGTATGATTGTTGATATCATCGTACGATTTAAACAATAAACGTTTTCAGTCACGTAATTTTTCTTGAATTTTAAATTAAAATATTTAATTACCTGTACGTTTTTTGAAAAATTGACTAGATATTTCATTTTACGATACAAAAAACCATACAGAACACTCCTTTGTTTTTAAAAATCTGAAACATGCAACTTCTTTATTGTAAAAAAATTTACAATTTGATCTCAAACAAAGCCATTTTTTATGTAAGAGTTATGAAAATTGATATGAAAATAGGTTGATACATTCCAATTACAATTTGTTTACAAAAACTGTCCGGTGGACATTTATTACAATAAAGTAAATAAAAAATCGACAGTCGAAAATCGTTAAAATCGACAGTCGAAAATCGTTACAATCGACCCCATTTTAAGGGTTAATTGTAACACAACACAAATTCATAAATTCATACAAATTTATTAACAATATACATCTTTTTTATATAGGGGAGAGTGTTGTACCTATGGACAAAAATCACGTTTGGATTTTCTAAGACAAGTAAAATCATATTTTTAACATTTAAAGTGCCCAACCTATAGTCCTAACCTTTGTGAGTAGGAGGATATTTTTTATTAGTCAAAATCTTGAAAATTGGATTTTTAATCATTTATAATATCTTGGAAAAATTTGTGTCCAAAGGTACAACAACCTGTTGTACCTATGGACAGACCCAGTTGTACCTCTGGACACCCTTAAAAAGGGAAGTTTTAGTTGAAAAAAGCTAAGAATGAACATTTTTATTGATGAATTACCTTTTAATAACCTATTTCAAGCCTTTTTAAAATTGAAAATAGATTTTTTAAAGTAATGTAGTTTTAGATCGTAAATGATCATTAAAACGAAGTTGAATGATAAAAGTCTTGATTTTTTACCAAAAACACAAAAATCACATGGTATTTTCAGATCAGAATTTAAAGTAATAGTTTTATCAATCATGCTGATTGATCTGACAACTTCACTGATCCAAAAAAAAACAATTCGATCGACACTTAGTTGTGCAAGTATTTGGTGGTAATAACAATAATAATTTGGTGGTAAACCTTCTTCAGTGGAAATTTTAAGTTTTTTTATTCATCCTACTTAAAAGCGATAGGGTGCTTAGGGTTTTACACCATATTTTACATTAAATTCCAAGTAGAATCATAAATTTAAAAAAGTAGTTTATATCACAAAATATTTGATTTTTCATCTAAAATTCACTTGAAAATAATCGCTGACAAATATATTACATTTTAGAATTAATTTAACATTTATTAAAATGTATTCAGTTAAATGAAACCTGATTCTAAAACGCCGATTAGCTACAGACACCCACAAGAACGTGTCCGTAGGTACAACACTCATGGTGTCCGAAGGTACAGCATCAGGTATTTTTGCATTCAAAGTTCTATAAAAGATAAAAGAATTGAGATCTGACGATTTCTAATATCAAAACTAAAAATTCAAAATCTCGGGGATTCCCCCATGTATCCCATTTTATCATAACATAATCATAGAGGAAGAAAATAATTAATGTAGTGATGCACTAAAAAAAACTTTGAGCACCTAAAAACAGTATTTTTATTATAGAAAATTTAAATAATATTTTAAACAGCTGATTTCACGTTAGCAACTAGATAGCATTTGTTTACATTCAAAATCGACCACAAATTCAAATTTACATTTTTTCCTGAATTTTAAAATGAGGTGGCTGAAGGTACAACCGTCCGTAGGTAAAACACTCTCCCCTAATAATTAAATACATAGACTAGAATGGCAAAAATGAACTTAAAACTCAAATGATGAGTTATAAACAATAATGAATGATGAGGTAAATATCGGAATTCCTCTATAGTACAATGAACGTGGGACCATTTTTCATTTTCTTCTGACAGAATCTGTACAATGTTACATGAAAAATATCGTTGAAAAGCACTCATTATAGACTTTTTAGACACGAAACCTAAACAGCCACTCCCTCTATTATTTTTAGACTAATCAGATCCCTTCAGTTTTCCTTTTAGAATGGAAACTTCAACTTTCAGTTTTCCTTTTACGTGATTTCGGCATTCTAAAACTATAAAAAAATCATAATTCATCATTTTTAATTCAACTCTCGTTTTCCACGAAACTAACAACATTATCATCTTGAAACAAAGCAGAATAAAATATAAATAATAATATATAATAATAATAAAATATAATAATAATAAAATATAAATAATAATATTTATAATTTAAACTTAAACTCCTTTCAATTTGTTAAGTAACTATTTTATAACTTTCAGTTTCAGATAAAATATTTCGAAGAAATGTGATTGTTGAAACTGTTTCTTTTAAATATAGCTAACACACACATGGCTTTTTAAATTTAATTTTTGGCTTGGTATATAATAAAATTTAATTATGTTTGTGACTTAAATCTTTATTTCCCTTTTCACAAGTGAGTTTTATAATGAAGAAAAGCAATAGTAAGAAAATCTGACTTTTCAAAATAAACAGTATTTTTGTTCAACCATATAATTTCACTCCGGGTTTTCTAGTTTTTCAGTTTTAAGAATTTATATATTCTGCTTTGCAACTGGGTGCATCACAGTTTTTTTAACGTTTCTTCCCCTAAAGCTTTTAATTGAGAATAACTACCAATTTCGGCTACTCGAAAAAATATTATTACTTAGCAAACACATCTGCATAATCTATTGTTTGATCTTCAAAAAAAGACACACATGTGTGTTCTGGTTTCTAAATAATTATTTCTTATCTCGTGTCATTCCTTTAAGTTTACATACTTCATGAAAAATGTTCTCCTTTTAAAAGCTTTAATAGAAAGCCAAAAGCTTTTAATAGAACTGTAGTTTTTATTATTTTCTTAGAATTCTTCTGGTTACTTTCATCGTCTCTATCAAAGATAACTTTTTTATACTTTGGATGGTCTTTTTTCTCTTTTGTATGACATTAAAGTAAACTACCACTTTATGTTCTTTGAATTGAGAGTATTTGGTTTCTATAACAAGTATTGAAAAAAGAACTGTGAATCACGTTACTAGCTTTATTTTTAATACTCTTCTTTAAAATGTGGGGAACGAATTCATGCTGTTTTTATATCTATTTTTAACCCTCAGCGTGAGTCTCCTAACAATATATTAGATTTATTCTTTTGGTGAATGAAAATGTAATCAACTTTTAAAAGATGTAACCTACCGCAATTTCATATCCAGTAGATAGTATAAACTATAATAAATTATATTAACTACATATCTAAACAACTGTTGGTATATTATGAGAAGAAAAGTATAGGAGTTTTTTGTTCTTTCAGATCAGAGGTTGAGGCTGGTGTTATTTCTATTAATGCTACTTGCTTTTCATGGATTTTTACTTTTAGCATTGCAAACAGAGCATTTTTGATGCGCCTGGACCAAGCCTCCAAAACTATCCTTTCCCGCTGTTACATTTTCCTGCCATTCTGAAGGAACTTTTCATAAAAATTGAACAGATAAAACTTGATTGATTAATGGGTTAACCATAACATATTTGAGATGAAAGTTGCAAGTATTCGCTCATTAAGACTTTGCACATTCACACATTAGTTTTGAACATAAAACACAAGAGTTTAAACAAAAGTTTTTGCACCTTATTTTAGTTACTTTATAAGAAATTACTTAAATGAGTTGATAGCAAGCTAATGATGGGGGAAAGTTTTGAAAACAGGAAATGAAGTGATGGATGGAACTGTCCCATTCATCCCCGCAACTCTTGTCCCATTCATCTCCATACCTACTTATATACTTATATTTGAAAAACCAAAATTAGACTAGGAAAAAAATACAATACAAGGATTTTCTCCTCTAAAATTGTAAACTATACTTATATAAACATCTCTTTCAACACCCAGTAAAATCTTTAGCTTTAGTTAAATTATTATTTAGTAAATAGTTATAGAAAAGTAAAACAATAAAAGTTACTTTTGGTATGGGAAAACACATTTAGTAGTCCAATTTATAGAAAATTGGAAGATGATGTTAATGAACACAATTTGTTGAATAGGCTAGGTCTTATAGTTGAAATAACAAAATTTACAGTGAAGTTAAGGTACAAAAAATTGAGCTGTCCTGTTCACCCCATTTTCCCCAATATTTGTTTAAAGTAAGAATGAGTTAAATATGATGTGTAGTATTTATTTTTGGGCGTAATAAAGCAAAAATCAATGACTAGGTTTATAATATGATAAGTAATATTATTTTGAATATTGTTGACTTAAAACGCGTTAATACGTATATCATTTTCATGATATAGTTATACTTAATTTATAAATCTATAACTTGACCACTTCCAATAAAAAAGTAGATTACTTTGAAACAAGAACTCAATCAATCATTTAATTCCAACGACCTTCCTTAAATGGAATGAACACGTGCTCATACTGAGACTATGAATTCCTATCTATAAAAAGACACAAAAGCTAGAAATTACAGAATAGATAAATTTCTTTTCTGGTTTTTTAAAATTTCAGCCGGGAAAATATAAAATTGTACTCCATAATATAGCTTTAAAAATGATATTTTTCAAAAACGGTCTGGAAAAACTATTTCAAATGACCTACTTTTCTGAAAGTAAAATATCTTCTCATAAAAAGGAACCCATATCTCACTCAATCGCCTCTTCATTCAATAACACTCCATTCCAACATGGAACCCCATTTCCATAAAAATGTCACTTCTCTTACTCCTTTACTTTTCCCGTACTTGCGTTCACTTACACAATATCGCTTATCTCTGGGCACACAACATAATTTACTGACCAGCAATGCTTACTTTTCCTTCACTTACGTCTCCTAAATTTATATCGGAGATGTTTGCTCGACGCAATATCTATCGAGAAAAGAATGTTTACTTTTCATCCATCATCATCGGAAGGATAAACGCAGGCGAAGGGAAAAAATCGTGAACAATGCGTTTCCAGAAACGGGATCGAACTCGACTTTGTCTTTCCCTGCTGTCGACCTTTTCATTTATCTGAATGCCCATCCTTGTCCGGTGATGCGAGATCATGCCGAATGTCAGTGTGATATATAGGGCTAAAAAATAAAACAAGGGAGTTATCTCTTGGATCCTGCTCGTTTCTAGTATCTGACCTCTCTGTAACATGTCTTGTCACGTTTGCGTCACAGGATTATTGTAATTGTTATGCGGATCATTATGATCAAACGGAAGAATCCTTTAAGATTTAATAATTAGAAATAATTGCTTGAAAATTATAGTGGTAATTGGGAGGTATATCTGATAACATAGGAAAATAATTCTAAAACCCTCTATATACCGTCCAAACACTTTTAGGACATTTTGATTTTATCTTGGTACGACTCTAACACCCCATTTCCACCTCAAATTTCATTCTTTTCAGATGAATTAAAAGTTTATTTTACTAGTAATTTATACCAAAATAGTTTCTTTGAAACTGCAATACTTGACGTAAACGCGATTTATTAACATTTCTCTTTTATTAAACGTTTTAAATACTTATATTATTTTATTCGGGAGGTAATGTATAAAATTAAATAATTAATAATTAATATAAACAGAATTTAAAATTCTGAATTTTTAAGTCATTTTAGAAAATTATTCGAGTTTACAATCAACTTCAAAATCAACAATCAACTTCAAAAACTTCACCGATTCGGTCTTAAAAGGGTTTTATACCGGCTGAACATTGAACAATCGTTCTACATCAACTGATTTGATCGGGGCGTTTTGAAATGATGCTATTTCGGAAGGAGTAATTTCAATGTTGCCCTCTTCAGTTAAATCTTTTTCACTGAGGATATCACAGACCAATTTAATTTAGTTCCATCCTGGGTGTTTCTTCATAATAACTCTAATTTTCACCTTCAGATTGCTTCCAACCACTCCTTGAATGTTTTCTAATTTCTGCATTGCAGTTTGACCAAGCTTTATGTGGTTCACTAACGGTTCATTTTGTGATTCCAGCTTAGAAATGGTTTTTGACAAAAATAGGCAGTGGCTGGTGATGAATGCCAATTCCTTCTTCAAAGTGCTCTTCTCCATCAGTGTTTTTGCACGGGAGATACGAAAACTATGTGTCTACTTCCCTTCTCGGCACGCCTGACACGTTTCATCTGACAATCCCTACTTCACAACCTTTTAAAAGTTTAATTCATCATTGGGTGCACTAATTTTAAAAACAACTTGAATGCGTATTTCATTTTATGGGATACTTTAATTCAAAAATCTGTCAAACGTGTGATTATTTTTGGAAAACTTGAAAGTGGATAAATGATAAATATGTAATAAAAATATGCAGTTAAAGGTTGAATATGTAAAAATATGTAAATAAACCGAAATATTTGAAAATATGTAACATAAACTTGGTCTTAATCCATTCAAAATCTTTTAAAACGTATAGAATTAACCTTTTAAACGCCGCAATTCAAATTTCGAGTTAAAGGTTCTGATTTTTGGCTTAAATGGCTTGTTTCATCATTACTAAAACCATTTTAGTCAGTTTTTGTCGGGAAAAAAATCCTAAGTGTTATTTTGAGGATGTTCCCAAATGGGAACATTGGCGTTTGGGGTGAAGTTTTCAGGGGGATTTCCAAAAGGCACATATTTTACAATTAATTCAAATAAAATTATTGAAATCAGTTTCTACTCAATAATTATGAACATTTTTATGATTGTGGACGGTTTTTTCGAATTTATTATCCATACTTGGACGATTGAGCAACATTTTATAGATTTTCATAAGAAAAAATTAACATGTTTATTACGTACGCGAAGCTTTTCCGTAAATTATTCTTGCACTATCAGTAATATTTTGGTGTAAAAAATACATAAGAGTGTTCCCATGCTCTTTAAAGCTAAAAATTTACGGTTCTGTGAGAAAAATTAGTTTTAATTACGGTTCTATTCGGATATCTAGCTTAAAATCCACTAATTGCATTCAAATCTAATTAGCTTTCAAAATTGATAATCATAATTATCTCCATTGATTTATTGACGCTGTGTTTCTCATGGAATATTCTGAACTGAACCACATATATCTTACATCCATCTTACTTTAGAAGAGTGTTTTTAGATGTAAGCACTTTTCCTTATTTTCAAAATTCTTCAATTTTATTCCTAAAATTTTTATGTAAAAAAGTACTTGAACAAAAATATGCACGCAAATCCTCATAATCACTCCAAATATGCTCTTTTCATAACCCCTTTTGATAATTACTGAAAATTAATCGATAAGGGAGGTAGAAATATATATAAAAAATCTGCTATAAAGATTTGGAATTTATTTCTCCATAAATCAGGTGAAAAAATAAAAATTACATATTTTTGAATTTAAAACATCATTCATAACCTGTTTAGATCCTTTGAGACAAAAAAGTCTCAAAAAATTGAAGAAAATAGGAAATAACTTGAATTTTTGCATGTTATAAAAATCTCCTCAAATACTATACCCCAAACGCCGATGTTCCCATTTGGGAACATATACGTTGTATTGGTAATTACTCTCCAAAATTAGAATATGAAGCTATTCTGTCAAGCCAAATCGGAATATGTGTACTTAAGCTACCTAAACACAGCAAAATTATTTAAAACTAAATTTATTTAAAATTTTCACAAGTTGAAACTTATGGAACTTTTGGAAAAGCCAAAAATCTCTAATTTTGATGTAAATTCTACAAAAAGGATTAAATTGCACATGAAAAACTTTTGCATGTAAAATAACTTCATATCTTTGAGTTGTTTTCTACCAAGTATCAAATTCCTGCATGAAAAATTAGGTGGTGAAAAAATTCCTTAAAATGATGTTCCCATTTGGGAACATCGGCAGGTAAAAGGTTAAAGAGCACACTTTAATATCAGATCCCTGAACAAATATGTAATTACATATAAATCCTAGCCCTAGTCAAAACTAATCATTTTTTAAATAAATAAATAAATTTTATTGAACAAACAAAATAACAGAACAGAAAAAAATACAAACATAGGTGATCCAGTACATGCATATCCCAAAGGAGCTACCGCTCTTTCATGGAGTCACAGAATATCTATGTTAAAAGTGAGATAAAAAATCGATTTGGTTTATAGTGGAAGAAGTTGTTTTGCTTTAACACTAGACACTTAAAAAATAATTGTATATACAAAAACAAAAAATAAGAAAAGGAAAACAAAATCACTAGACCTAATCTAGATAAGACTAGAAATCGCCAAGACACCAGTTACAGGGCGGTTGGTAGCAGAGGGAATTTTATTGGTTCCTGCTTTAGACAAGTTTTCTTCAGATGAATGGAACTAAAATGAAACTTTTGAAAAACAATATCAACGGAGATCAGACAGAATTCTAATTTTATCAGGTTCTTTCCTTCGTCCCCCCTCCGTTTGTTCATACTATGATATCTTACATTTTAGGTTAGATTTTCACGTTATATGTTTAGTGTTTATGTTACATCATTCCGTGTTTCAACAAAATTCCTATGTGTGAACGACCCAAGGAGAAAATGCGTAAGTAATTAACTGGGATTATCAAGCAATTACGAACAATGGAAGGTTACCCTCAAATAGTGACGCGTATAAATAAATAATCAAGACTCGAAAAAGTTTTAATGATAAAGCCCTCGTGATAAGTTTCGTGATACACAGTTGAAAACAGAAATTGAATTATAGGGAGATAAGTTTAGTAAATGCCATTTGTCGAATTTCATTTATTGGCTTTTCATTAAATTATGATAGCTGCTGTTTTCACTAAACTGACCTATATTGTATATTGAATGAATCATGTGTCTCTCAAACATTTTGCCGGATTGTTTTGAGCTTCAATAATTTAATTTTAAGCTCTCTTTTTTCCTTCGATAGTGTTTATTTTAAATGGAGGAGTCAGTTTGACCTTTGAATATTTTGGAATTTCCTTAAACTTTATATCAAAAAGGAAAATTAATGATAACTTGTATTTATTTATATTTATTATTACTATTATTATTTTTTATTACTTATTTATTTATTTATTATTACTATTATTATTTTTTATTACTTATTTATTTATTTATTATTACTATTATTATTTTTAAAAACTTATTCCAAAGCAGAGTTGCGTGAAGCCTCATATAGCAGTCAAGAAAAAAATAAGGCGATTTAAAATCTAAACTCGTTTAATGAAATCATAAAATTAAATTTGCAGGCAACAATATTTAAATACTTAAACATCGAGTGAGCGAGTCAAGCAGAGTAAGCAGCATAAGAAGCCACGATCATTCGAGGCAGGCCGTATTTATGCTCTACAGGAGAGGGAATTAGCATAAATACGGCCTGTGTGAAAAACAGTTGCCACTAAAAACAACATTAAAGCCAAAAACTTGAATCCTAATTCAAAACAGTGAACCTAAAGGTTCGATTCCATCATGAAGTGGGATTTATTTATTTGTTATTACTATTATTATTTTTTATTACTTATTTATTTATTATTACAATTATTGTTATTTTTATTACTTATTTATTGATTATTTACTTTTGATAGTTAAGGATATGTTTCAAAAGATAATATCAAATTATGATTTTATAATTCTGCAATATATATATGAGAACTGTTTGATTTAATATCTTGTAAAATCATTACAAGATTGAAGGCAGTTGTAGGTTACGGGCAAAGTGATTAATTGGGCATTATTAAATAATGCCCAGAGTGGAAGCGGGCAAAGTGATAAATTTCATGCCATTGAATTTATCACATTGCCCTCCTCCACTTCGGGCATTATTAATAATGCCCGATTTATCACATTGCCCGTAACATATATATGTTATCCATTTTTATGTATTTATTTTTTATTCACATAACTTAAACTTATGAAAAATCTATTTTATGAAGCTGCTTTCAGAATCACTGAAAACTATTTATTAAGACAGTATTATGGCCTGTATGTAATAAAATCTAAGGTATTGCATTGCGTTACAAATATTACCAAATTCTCTGATTTACCTTTGATTCACTTATAATACCTTCCCATTAAGGATTTTCCACCCATTATCAATTGCGAGGAAGGTAAATTCCATTGGCTACAAACTTAGCCTCCATTTTCAAAGCATTTAGTTTTTGAAATTCAAAGCCATATAAACTTGCATTGAAAAGCCTTTACTCATTAAAATTACCGTATTCCATCCACACCATTGTGTTGCTAACTTTTAAAACATATCCTAATCCTCAGATAGTTTTCTTTATTGCATCCAAAACTAAGAAAAAAAGGTTTTGATAATGGTGGGAGGAGCTTTGAAAACGTACAAAAAATGTAACAGAAAGGCCCTTAATAACGTAAGAAAAAATATCATTCGATAGATTGGATTCCTTATAACATCGAAATCGGAGAAATATTTTGGGAATTACAGTGGTTATAGAAAACGTCTATTCTATTGATTGAATCCTTGGATACAATTAGATTGTTTCGTCCAAGAAAAAGGTTAGGAAGGTAAATCTTTGCAGTGCGTTGTTGCTTCTCAAGGGACACAGAAAAGGCTTCAAAGAGCGTATATGATTAAACTCTTTCAATTAAGGGCTAGTTGTATGGAAATTCGTTCTTATTGGTTAAAAGGGATTAATCCCTCCCTATTTCACTTAAATATAAAGCTGTTAGCTTTTCGAAGGTATATGAATTGCAACCTTGAATAAGGATTGCAATTATTTTAAATTACAGGAAAAGGCTACAGCGTTGTGCAAGAATTAATAAGAGGATAAAACTTACCTAATTTTGTCTGGTGGAAATAAATAAATGTGATATTAACCACAAAAGTTAATTAATTTGCAAATAAGGGTTTGGAAAAGAAGGGTTCAAAGTAATATATAAATGTGTGAAAATTTGTTTGTTGGTTTATTTGTATTTTTGATTGACTCTTTTAAAACATTGTTCTGTAGGTAATCTTAAATTTTATGTGTCATCTACTTCAGTTTAAAGTTCTCTGTCAGAAAGTGCTACTAAACGATAACTTTTAAATTTACACAAGAGAAGGATGTGCTATAGGAATTGTACTGAGAAGATAAATATAGGATGTGCGGGAAAGGGGTAAAATATATCATATTTTAGTTTTCAAATGATGAATTACAGTGTTCATAAATTCCCTTTAGGGCGAACATAATATGTGAAGCCATTATATTGATGACTGATATCATTACTTATTCATCACTAAGAACCACCAAGTATACTGAAAACTGTATCTAGAAAATGAATGTTCTCATCTATGATATGGAGTATCAATAATAGAAACTCTATATTTTGACGGTTTAAGGTTAAATAAATGAGACTGGAGAGTTGGATAATGACTCTTACCTTTAAGATGTGTGGTTCAAAAGATAACCTGATAATGTACGGCAGAAATAATTGCCTTTTACTGAACAATTAAGTGGAGTTGCTTAACGTAAAGATGAATGGGATGAAAACAGTGGGTGTCAAAAGTATTAACAACACAACTTTCTGAATAAATTCTAAATATTAATTTTATTTTAATGTTCCCCCAGTTTTCGTTATAAACAGTTTGAATTATGACTTTTTTATACAGTTCAGTTATTTTTTTAGCTTAATATTAAAAATTTTAAAGTGCTTCCAAATTAAATGCGTCGTTATTTTATGCACAGCGAGCTTTTTTTTTTCATTTAGAAAAGTGTAGGATGATGTGTAGTAATTTTTATACTTTTTGAGTTAACTGTTGGTGTTTTTTTCCACATTGTCCAGTGAGCTTGATCAATTAAGGGTACAAGGACGTGCTCGGTGACGAAAAAAGACGAAAATTAGGTTTTCTATAAGGGCCATATTTTTAAAAATTTTAAATGTAGGAATTCAAATTTTTTTGTACATAGAAATAGTATTACAGTAACCAATTTCAATTGAAAATAATAACTCTCTGTGAAATATTAATATATTTAATTTTTAATCGAACTTAGGAGAAATTTTGAGATTCTAAAACACATACTTGTAATTAGGTACCATTTCCAGAAAAAGTATTCAATATTTTTGAAAAATTCTTTCACATATATTTTAAGAACTATTTTTAAAACAAAGAAGACCAAATTTTATAATTAGTAAACATTTGGGTAATTTTTTAAAAAAATTTGAAAGTTTAGTTTTAAAATTACCAATTTTTCTTATGTTTTTAAAAACTGTTATTTTTTAAAAAATCGGGTATGAGTAAAATTAGAAAAAAGTCGGTCTACTTTGTTTATAAGACTGTTAAAAGTATATATAAAAATTGTCAAGCATTTTGATTGAATAGTTTTTTAAAAATGTGTACCTAAAACTTAAAAAAACTAGTTTTGAGATAAAATAAAGAAAAACGAAAACACATGGGGGGTGTGGTGCTTTTGTTTATATTTCACTTTAGTTATTTAGGGCATAGTTTAATACAAAACATATAAGTGTTATATATTTTTGGAATCAGAAGAAGTTGAACTTTTTTTGGGACAAAAAAATAAAAATCAATTTTTTGAAGGTTTTTCATGTCCTTGTACCCTTAAAGGTGAAACTTCATACTGTTTTTAAGTTGAAAAAAAAAGATCATTTTTATTCCAAAGGAAATCTTTGAATACAGTATACAGAATAATTATCTCTAAATTAATTTTATATTTACCCATCAACTCACCTGCTCACGACGCGCGAATTTTAAGCGAAACTCATGACCTGTGACGCCAAGAAGAGCAATAGTTTACCGAAGTAGCTCTCTCCAGATGACGGTAGTTAGCTACTATCATTAACCTTTTCTCTGCAAGGGGCTTAAAATTGATAATAAATATACACAGACTTTGTTGAAGTTATGCGGGAGATTCACAGTTTATGACTGGAGTAAACATTCTCTCTTGGGAGGAGATGCTCGTTTAAACTTTGGCCCTAAGTTTTCTAAATTAAGGAATCAAAGGAATGGGGAGTATTCTGAACATACTTGATACCAACTGATTTACTTAACTTCTATGTGCCTTTGCAGGTAGAATACTTAAATATGTGTCAAAACGTTATATGTTTCATTAAATTTTAAAACAAAAATATATCTACGTTAATTGCTTCTTTTTTGATAATATTTTTAAGGCTGTGAGATTATAGTTGCTGGAAGGAGATAGTGTTGCGACCGGGATCAAAGTTATTTTTTAGAAAGGGAGGGAAAAAGTAGTTGGCACCGGGAAGGATAAAAAACTAAGGCCCTTTAGTCGTCTCAATAGGGATTTCAAATATTTTTCAATAATTAATTAAAAACAGTTTTATAGACTAGCTAAAATGCACTAAGGATACTTGTTTATCTTCCTTTGAAATTTAAAAAGAAATGCTTAAATATCTTAGTATTAATATGTCTTCGAACACATTCTTTCAATGTAAACACGATAGTAAACACAGGACGGTGGGAACCAAACCCCCTCTGGAAATTTCCTTCTTTTCGAAAACAGTAATTTTTACACTGTTCTATGGAAATAAAGACACTATCCCCTTTTAGCCACTGTATTATAGAAGAGCGTATTAAAGAGTGCTATTTAATTTCAATCATACAACACATAATAAAAAATGTTTTACATTAAAATGCGATAATCTCAAGCATGGTAAAATTTCAGCATCTGAAGTTGGTGTATGCAAGAAGAAGGTTGATCCCTATATTTCCCTTCCCAAAAAAGGAAAATATAGGGATGCACAAATATTTTGTGCCAATATGGAGATTTGAAATGCTTTTAAACCCGAAAACATATATTGGTAGCCAGAAATACAATAACTTTTAAGAACATTTAAAGCTTCTTTCGTAAAAATTTATAAGCTTCAGAAATTTTAAAGGGTATAAAACGATTCACTAAACACATTTGAACCTGAAACATTGCGTATAATTTAGTTAAATGCTATACTTCAATCGAAATCAAAAATAAAAATTTTGGAACCCATAACCTTAAGAAATGCATTTGCATAACCTTGAAGAAGTTTTTATAGGAGGAGATGATGAAACTGTGTCACTCGCATTTGAAATTAAAATATTTTATGAATAAAAACGCACATTTCCGAAAGAATTCATTAAAACTTTTACTCTTAGAGTTATCTCACATTGAAACTGAAAAGTAATTACGACACTTTCTGTCAAGAAGATATTTTTAAGATATTTTTTAGCAAAAGTTTCTAGAAATGAAGTAAAAAAGAAAGAAAAAGTCTTGAGAAACGTAAAGGAAATGAAGTGCTTCCCTTTCTGTGGGTGAGTTTGATAAAAAAACTCGTAGCTCAATATTTGATTTGGTATCCCTAGAATACATAATCTAATAACTTTGTTTATTAAGTGATAGGTCATATTAGTTATTTACAAACTAATGAATTTAACACAGCTAAAAAATTGTTATGCCAACTTTGTATTATCGAAGATGGAAAATTATGTATTGCTTGACATGCCGAGTTGCTATGTAAAAATTCAAATACTTTATTTCCTTTAATCCTTCCAAGCCTTTAAAGTTTTATTTGGGCGAGTATTTTTAGACTGCCGCCAAGCAAAGGCAACTGCTGATGATGCATTTTGCAAATAAAACCCATTTCATAACTAGTATTTAAATTAAAAAAATTAAAGTAAAACTTAATAAAAACACTTTTATTTAATACACTAGGGGGCTCTGCCCCCTGCTCGCTATCGCTCAGCAACCCCCGGAACTGCTTCGCAGTTCTTTGAAGATCGCTTTGCGATCTTAGCGAGCAGAGCTCGCTTGTTTCATCTCAACCATCGAGTACAACCTGGAACTTGTCTGCTTATAGTCTATTCATTTAGAATAGGCGCCTGAAACAGGATCAAAAACGCTCAATAATGCTTAGTAACGCTCATCAGACAACTCCAGTGACCGATTTTGTACAGTATTTTAACTACTTCTGCTTATGCTGCCTTGTCATTGCAGATGAAAATTTTTTGACGATAATTAGAATAATTTCTTCTAATACATTACGTCTCAGGTGCTAATTCTAAATGAACAGAGTATAGTTAATGATCATTTAATATCGAAACTTTTTATCTCTCAAACTTTTCAATAATTTAATTCGGATCATTACCTGGAAAATATCAAAATAAAACTATTACTGAAATATTCCTTTTTAAATTATCAATAACACTGGGGAACAGCCATTTCGTTGTCTTAGAACTGTGACTTGTTTTTGAATCACTTTTGGCCCCTGAATCCAAAAGTAACTGTAGTTTTTGTCTGTCACATACAATTTTTTAGCAAACAGCCCCGCCCCCTTTTTACGTTTTCCAATGACTTAATGGCTTTGAATTCGATTTTCAGGGTCAAAAATCATTATTTTAGTCTTTAAATTACACCCGAGAGGACAAGAATGGTTAAAGTTTCTAAAATATGAAAATTTGTGGCCAATGGATAGGTTTAAGGGGTTATTACCCCCCTAAAAACGCAAAAAAAAACGTTAAAAATGATAGAGTTTATTTTACGCTATTTTTTACACTTATTTTTTACGCAATTCCTTTTCAAAAGGTCCTAACCCATCACCAAGAACCCAAATTTAATGAAAATTGGCCGCAATGATTTTTATAAAAAGTGGTTGAGGCATTAGCGCCCCCGAAGCACCCGCGGAAGGGTTCGGAATACTCTCTTTCGCTTAGAGGACGCGAACACCTCAACCGCTTTTAGTAAAAATCATTGCTGCCTATTTTCATTAAATTTGGGTCCTTGGGGAAGGGTAAAGACCTTTTAAAGAGGAATTGCGTAAAAAAATAAAGAGAAAAAACCCTGAAATGCAAAAAAGGAAAGTTATATAAAGGATAGAGGTTATTTTAAGCTTTTCTTACTCTTATTTTTTATCCAATTCCACTTTAAAAGGTCTTAACCTTTCCCCAAAGACCCAAATTTAAGGAAAATAGGCAGCAATGATTTTTACTAAAAGCGGTTGAGGTGTTATCGTCCCCGAAGCGAAAGAGTCTTCCGAGCCCTTCCGCAGGTGCTTCGGGGGCGCTAATGCTTCAACCGCTTTTTGTAAAAATCATTGCTGCTTATTTTCATTAAGTTTGAGTCTTTGGAGATGGGTTAGAACCTTTTGAAAAGGAATTGCGTAAAAAATAAGTGTAAAAAATAGCGTAAAATAAACTCTATCATTTTTAATGATTTTTTTACGTTTTAAGGGGGGTAATAACCCCTTAAACCTATCCATTCGCTAAAAATTTTCATATTTTAGAAACTTTAACCATTCGTGTCCTCTCGGGTGTAATTTAAAGACTAAAGTAATGATTTTTGACCTTGAAAATCGAATTCAAAGTCATTAAGTCATTGAAAAACGTAAAAAGGGGGCGTGGCTGTTTGACAAAAAAGTTGACGTGATAGAAGAAAACTAACAACAGTTTTCTGATCAGTGTGCCCATTGAACTCTAAAACAGCCAAAAAAATCGAAGTCAACAGAAATTATGTTAAAAATTGTTCCAAAGAGTAATTTAATGGTACCACCCCCAGCTCGCTTACGCTCAATAACCCCCGTAACTGCTATGCAGCTCTTTACAGATCGCTTCGCATATCTTGTAATATCTGCAATCGATCTTTAGAAGAGTAAAACAAACTTCCCGAAAATCCTCTTCCTTCCATCGGCACAAATAACACTCAAAAAAGCTAAATTATTTATTTCTCTAGTAGTTAAAAAATATCGTAGTATCTTTAAAAGATTATAATTATTAACCAACTTAGAGCAAAAATGTGCACCTCAAAACTTTTAAATTTAAATATCCGTGCTCGCGACAATCTAGTGAACAGGCAAATATAAAATTTAAAAACATTAAACACGTCTGATAAAGACCTACTAAAACTATGAAAAAAATGAAACTTTGATGCTTAATAATTCCAAAACTAATTATAATTTTTTAAGGAAATAAACGGCAATCTCTTTCTAAAAAATAAGAATATAAGTGCACATCTTCATACTTTGGAGTATTAGGCTGCAAAAAATCATAGTTCTGCTGCTAATAGATTTCGCTGAACTGGATTACGCGGCGAAAAAAGAAAAACTTCAACTTTGACCTTAAAAATACCCCAGTACTAATTATCACAGCAGTTAGCTTTTTGTTCGAGAATGTGCCCAAAATATTCCTCTACAAATATTTCAAATTTCATAAATTTCTATCAAGTAGGTTTTGCGATATGAGAGTTCAAAGAGTTGAAAAATTAAATTTTCTGAAACAGCGACGGCAGCAGTGAAGTTTTTGAAAGTTTTTGACAGTTTTTGAAAGAGATTTACTGCGGTTCAATGCATATTTTGCTTGTATCATAACTTTTTTTAAGTTTCAAATGTTTGAAATTATGAGGAATCAATTTTCTCTTGGATATTGACGTGGAGATAGGTGGCACAGTTTGGTGCGGGTTCACTTGGCATAGCTATGAGAGCAGGAGTTACCAACCCAAATGATCTTAAGGGCCACTTTGGAAAACTACAATACTCCCGCGGCCGCATATATATTTTATAGTCTGTTCATTTAGAATTGGCGCCTGATGCGGGATGGAAAACGCTCAAAAACGCCTAATAACATTCATCACACAACTTCCGGGAACGATTTTTTACAGTATTTTAACTACTTCTGTTACGGCTGCCTTGTTATTGCACAAGAAAAAATTTTCGATGATAATTACAGTAGTAACTGCTTCTAATGATTTACGTCTCAGGCGCCAATTCTAAATGAACAGAGTATAGGATACTAGTAGCTCAAAATGATAGTGTAGTAAGTTGAAAAAACTAGGTATAGATCAGGGAGTTTTTTTAGGTACTCTCTTTGCTTATTTTTACAGTTTCCCAAATAAAACATGCATTTAAATTAACCATAAGAAGCAACACCATCTCTATAAGAACTAAACAGGTGCCGTTAAAAACACTATGAAATACTTGAAACTAAGGTCACCGCCTCTGGTGCATATGAAACATTTATTTCGGGAGGGGCCCAAATTTTCCTAAAAATTCATGCTAGATTCTTATACCGGGAAAGAAAATTTCAAAATCATCCTCAGCCTCTATATTCAATAGGTTCAATGTACTTTTTTTTTAATTAGGAATTATTCGCTCCTGGATGAACTTTATGTACTTAAAAATTGGGAATAGTGAGTCCTAAGTACTAAAAGGGGTCTGGGTATTCTCCCCTAGAAAGTTTTTGGAAATTCGACTACAATTAACAGGTTTTTAATGCGTGTTGGTACAATTAGTCCTAATTTCGGGGGCCTTAACTTAACTCATAACTTTAAATTTTGACATAAAAAAATCTCGCGGGTGCAAAATTATTTCCAACGGGCCATGGGTTGGCCACTCCTGTGGATGAGCAACATGGGGAGAAAAGTTTAACAAGCACACTTATCAATAATCGAAAGCGCAGTTGATGAGAGGATGTGGCAAACATGAAATTGAACAAGTAGAATCCCATAATATTTCAAATATTTTAATTTAAAAGATACGTAGAGAAATCAAGGAATCAAGAAAGGTTGCAGAGTATCTCTTGGAAACGTAAAATGAAAAGAAACCTCCAAAAGTCTGGCATAACAAAATTTCCTTCCAAAATCTGCAATGTTTTACAGAAGTAGTTATGAGCAAATTAGCTTATGTCAACTTACTCCATAGAGAATGCCATGTAGCCCCGTGTATGGAGCTAATTGACTTTTGCGAGAGATAATTTTTTAACTAATTTTTAGGTTAATTATAAGCTTTATAAAATCATAAACTTGACGGATATTTTTAGCTCAAAGGATTTTTTGGATTTTCAGATATTTAGGATGTTTATGCTCTTATCCACTGCATAAAAAAATTTTCTCTTAGTATTACAGAAAAAAAGCTATATGCATAAAAAATGATCATATTCTTTTGCCAACTGCCTGGAACCTTTTTATCTTCATGTTCACTTGGTTAGTTGAAACTGATTTCAGTGATAGAATATTGTATGGAGCGAAGAAATCCTAAGCTACTTTTACAAGCACGCATTTAGTCCCACACGGCTTATATGTGATAAGAGACATCGTTCGTAGATGTTGCTGATGTAATTTCTTCTTTAACTTAAGGATTTTTAGCCTGATAACCCTACCCTAGCTGGTTGCATGTTATTTTGTTAAGATTCCTAGCGCGTATTTTATATTGTTACTTATAAATAGAACATGCCTGATTCATCGATAGTATTATTGACGAGTGCCAAAACTAAAATGAATGAATATATACATTTCAATAAATCTATAGATAGCCTTGCCCTTAGAGGGGATACAAGAAAACATTTAAAAAACTTGTATCTCAACCAATGCAGAAAAATTATTATGTTTTCACTATTTTATCATTTTTTGATATGCATGTAGAACCACTGTAGGGATGAAGCAACAAAACACCAGGGAGAGGGCGGAACTTATCAACGTCAGCAGAACTGCCTTTGATAGCAGCAACAAAGGTTTAACGTACTGAAAGGGATAACAAAGCAGTTCACGAGGTCTAAAAATTTACATACATATAGCTTCCTAACATTTCTGTCGAACATCTGAATTTAGAACTGAAATTTTCGTGTTTTAATAGAAGAATTTTATGTGGAACAGAATTTTTGTTCCCCATTAAAATAGTGAAAAATCTAAAATTTCCCCTGAAAATTAGGTAGGTAAATCACAATGGTACAAGAACATGTTACCTGAAAGTAGGAGAGTTTCTTTAAAGCCAGCAAACTATTATAAATATTATTTTCTCTCTATAAACCTTTTGATAACTTATAGTCCTCTAACTGTCTTTGAAATAAAACTTAAGTCATGAGGTACTTATAACTGAAGATATGTACTTAATGGAAATAGACACGCAACTGTATTTTAAGTCTAAGTAGAGGAAAAAGGATATCAACTCAGCCAATACAAATGACTAAGTACAAAAATATTTAAGTTAAAGTGAAAAGCAATTGAGATATTTGGAGCAACAATGAGCTAACTCATTCACCAGTTTTGTGGTGAAAGGTTGAACTGTTTTTAACCATGTTGTTGCAACTCCATGGGGGGACTATTTCAGAAGATGCAGAAAATAGGTTTTTATACGGCCCCCGTAGATTAAAAACCCCTATTAGAAAAAATGTATTTACCCATCCCTTAAAAAGATACAAAACATTTCCTTTCGATTACAAAACTTTCTAAGATATTAAAAGCTATAATTCGTGACTTCATGATGATAAGGTGAGGTTAAGATAAACAGATTATTATACGGTATTAGTAAAATATCCCATCCCATATTCAGATGTCGAAAGGTCGTTAAAACATGATATTTACCTAAGCATTCCTAGCATATTTAGAAAAGTATATTGTTTATGGACATGAATTTCGTTACCATTATGCTTTTTTGAAATCTCGGGCCATTTTTAATAAAACTACGTAGTTGAAGAAATGGTCATATATTGTAATCGGTACATTTGTCAGGGCCTGGTTATTTCCTGAGGCATTTCCGCCAGACATTTACTGCGAAATTCCAGGCACGTTAAAAAGTATTTTATATATATAGCAGGTATTTATTAATTGCTTGAAATAACAGCTACATTAGCTAACAGATAATAGTGGTAACTAACTTGATTTGGTAACGAACTAGTAATGTGGTATTTCTTCTAAATTCAAAAAGCTGAAAATCGAATATCGTACCGTATCGAATCGAATCGTTTCCCCACCATCCACTTGCTTGAGTGGGAGGAAAGTCAAATGTTCAATTTCAACAACCCTCTTTTAAAAAAATGGGAAATAAGTTATTTTTACTTATTTTTTCTAGGGTAAATGTTTCGATACTATATGAGAGTATACGAATATGAACATTATTTTCATTCCACCCAGTGTAAATAAAATAACATCTTAGTGAGATATAACATTCAAAAATTAAAAAAAAACTTTTTATTTAAGTGAAATAAACCCCTAAAAAGAATATCTACTTTTCGTCATAGTTATTAAAGCTTTAAAAAGCAAAATACATTTTTAAAACAAAAGGTATTATTTCATTAAATACCTTTTCCAGCTATTTTAAGCAAATAAAATGTTTTCAATACATAATTTTATCAAAATCGATAATTTGAAACAGTTTTAGAATTCATTTGTAAATATTTATCCACAAATTTTTTTACAATTGAACTTAGTACGTTTTTATTTTTTACCAAATCTCAAATCAATATCTTATTAGCTACAAACTAGTAAAAATTATACATTACTTATAATACTTTTTCCGCGTAAATAATGTTTTTTCACAGGACACTACATTAAATTCTGAGGGGTGAACCAGGGTATCAAGATAAACCTTGCTTAAAGTAATGACTGGGGGGTCATTCCATTCCAAATCATCCAGCGAAAACCCATTTTGATACCCTAGGTTCTCAGACTTTCATGAAATTTTGTATGCTTAATCTAATATAATAAAATCAAGTGTGGGTATGTATGTATGTATGTTTGTCTTTTATACAAATCCACAGTTTTCTTCCGATCTGCACCAAACTTGGTATACCTACGTAAAAAAACTCAGAAAAAAACATAGGCTATGTTTCGAAAACTTTTAATGACCCCTTGACCCTCTTTTGACCCTTTTTATGGTCATTTTGCTGAAATAGCTTTATTTCTTCTCAAGAAGAGATCTGTTTACTCCATTGTTACAAAGAAAAACAACAAGTTTTTAATAGAAACACTAGGTACAAGTCTATTTAAAAATTATATTACTAATTTAAAAATATATTTCCATGGAATTTAAAAGTTAAATACAGTTAACCATATTTTTATTTGAGATTTTATCTAATTTTTATATTTTAAAAGCTTTATGGAATACCATTGTTGTTAAAATAGTCTCCATGGAAACGAGGATATAAAATTAAAAGGTGATAATATTTTAGCTTTTAAGAAAAATGGTTAACAAATAAAAACTATTAAAACTCCCTTTCAGCTAGAAAATATTGATTTTTTTTCTTAATTTGCAAAATGGAATAAGCTTTAATTATTGAATAATTTCACCGAAAACGTTAATTCCTGAAGATATGATTAATCAAGGGATCTAAGCAATTTAAATACTTTTTAGATTAATTTTTCCATGTAAATGTGGAAATCATTCAAAAATTATATTGCTTGAGAACTGAAGGAATTTTAATCCATCTGGGAACACTGAGATAAGAAAAATTACTAGGAACACCGGGATAGGAAAAGTTACCTTGAACACCAGAATATGAAAAAGACGCCTGGGATACCGGGATGATTGGTAAATGCTGATTATCCAAAATTAGAAATGTATTTGGGAAAACTTAAAAATGAGGCGTTTGCTATCAAAACCAGCTTATTCCATTTTTGGAAATTTTACAGGAGAGACAAAAAACTTCTCACGTCCACAGTTCTAAAGCTAAATTTGTTTTTTAAATTTTTAACTATAGGTATAACCATCTAGAATTCGATTAGCTTTTCATTTTCCTTTCAGTTGCATTACCTTGGGCGTAATTACGCTAATTATGTTAGAATGAGCTGATTTTGATGCAGAAACACGATTTTTCATGCTTTTTTTTGTTCAATTAAGTTGTGAAGTGGTTTTTTCCAGTTTATTGGGTTGGAATGAGCTGGGTTTGAGCTATATCCCTTCGCCAGGTTATGAAGGACCCTCTAAACTTTCAAAATATGCAAAAAAGTGGATTTCAGAAAAATATGGAATGAGCTGGTTTTGATAGCAAACGCCTCAAATAATAAATTTATACTCTTCACCCGTGCAAGGCCGGGCATATCAGCTAGTGTATGAATAAAGATTAGAAACAATATCTTTTTTTATCCAATTCTGTCAAGTAGTTTCGGAGTTTTGGCCGTTTAAAGTTAAGCCCATCTCGATTTCGAGCGGGCAATTCGGGCTCGTGTTATTTTGCGTTTAAAGCTACCAAATTTATATTTATGTAGGTAAAAGCTTCAAATTTCATTTATTTACAGCCAATAGTCTACAAAACAAAATGGCGGAGTAAAATTTAAAATTGAATCACTTTATAGTGGTTAAAAAGTCGTCTAAACACGAAAAAAGTGTTTTTCATAGGGCCTTACAAAAACGCATGAAGCACAAATCTCTATGAATACTTTCTTATAAACTATGCATTAATAGAAAGGAGAGGAAATTTGCTTTCAAACAGCGAAAAAAAATTAGTGGGGTTTGGGGTTTAAAGAGTATTTTTGGATCGTTGAAAATTAGAAAGTGGTTCTGATTTAAAACCACCTTAACTTAAGTCCCAATAAAACAAAAACTACTGGATATCGACGTTCTATTTTATAGGAATAACAAAAATACCTTATCAATACTTCTTCTGTCAAGTTTGATAATGTTTGGTCCAGTATTTTTTGTTTTATGGTCATTTCTGTAGAAGTCAATCTAATTTGTTTATCTAATAAGATCCAGTACTAGTCTGCGGGAAATTTGATATCACATCGTAGTGCCATCTATTGAGGAAGACGAAAAGCTCGCGGAAAGTATGCATATCTGTAACAGACTTATGCAAGTCCCCTTACCTCTTAGTTGTGTGTTTTCAAACTAATTTTTTTTGAAAAAACGTTAAATCCCAATCCTTCTTTAAACTATTATCAAGTTAAGTGATATTTGGAACAGCAGTTTTTTCTTTATTGGCACTTAAGTTAAGGTGGTTTTTTATCAGAACCACTTTCTAATTTTCAACGATCCAAAACTACCCTTTAAACCACAAACCCCACTGATTTTTTTTCGCTGTTTGAAAACAAATTTCCTCTTCTTTCTATTAATGCATAGCTTATAAGAAAGTATTCATAGAGATTTGTGCTTCATGCGTTTTTGTCAGACACTATGAAAAACACTTTTTTCGTGTTTAGACGACTTTTTAACCCCTATAAAGTTATTCAATTTTAAATTTTACCCCACCGTTTTATTTTGTAGACTATTGGCTGTAAATAAATGAAATTTGAAGCTTTTAGCTAAATAAATAAAAATTTGGTAGCGTTAAACGCAAAATAACACAAGCCCGAATCGCCCGCTCAAAATCAAGATGGGCTTAACTTTAAACGGCCGAAACTCCGAAACTACTTGACAGAATTGGATAAAAATTGATATTTTTTCTAATCTTTATTCATATATTAAGCATACAAAATTTCATAAAAATCTGCGATAGGTGGGTGTACCACCCTGGATGATTTGACGTGGAATGACCCTGGGTTCCTTTTGTTATTATTTTCCCGTCTGTTCTTAGTGTTCAGCATATTCTTCATTCACACCTCTATGGAATGCAGATTGATATTGCACAACCGATATTTATGTCTCCTCTGCAGAAGGGATAAGAAGAAAAAGTTAGATCAAGTCCGTCTTTAAGTATTCAAGTAAATTCTATTCACACAAAGGAAAACTTAAGGGCTTATATGTTTATTAAATGTATAGGATGCAAGTTACTGTGATCCTATTAAAAATCTGGGTTGTATTCATATTCTGAATATTTTTAAAAACTCAAGTTAAATCCTATTTTTTAAATATGTGTTTAATAAACGGATTTTTCTCAGTAATGAATAAACTAACATTTAAAATTACCTCCAAAAAGGCGTAGAATTTCATATCGGTATTATACAAAACTAAACCCTTTAAAGCAGATCTTCATCGTTGACTTGATTTTTTGAAAAGTTTGTACATTTAACTAAAATATAAATTGATATTCACAAGATAATAATTGGATTCGCATGCAAATTTTAGAACATAATGAGAAATACTACAATATAGCATAGAATGTAATCGCTTTGTTGGTATAAAGCATCGATAATTTCAACAATTTACCTTTAAATGTAGAGTTGTAAGTGTAGAGCAAGAAAAAAAAGGAACATATTGGTCTGAAAACTATTAAATTTTTCAAATAAACTTATATATATTAAATGAAAACATACTTAAAGTTCTTTTAGCAGCTAAAATGTTATTTTCGTTATAGAAATTGCATGTTAAAAATCAAAAATTTGTTTTATCGTTGCATTTGTCCGGATTTTTTAAAAATTACGATAGTTTTTTATGGTAGTAGGTTAAAAATACATATTAATAAATGATAATAGCTCTAAAAATACAGTTTGGTTAAAGTATTTCTACAAAGTATTTAAAAATAGCTTTAAATTTAACTCTAAGTAACTTTTACATGACTATTAGTCATAGTGCAACCTAAAGATTTTTTTAACGAATTCAGACAAATAGATGCATGCAATTCAGAAATATAGTATTTTTAATGATTTATCAATGTAAATAAAAACTACAGATTCTCGTATGCATAACTTTATTTCATAATGTTTCTAGATTAAAAAATAGTGATTGACGGCAGATGAGTATGACACAGTTAATCTGCTAATAACACAGCTTTTGTACGTGTTCTAATGTCGGACATGATTGTAATGACTATGTGAGTCCAGACTTGCGTAATTTAACTCTTGTGATAATTTAAGCGTCTGGGATAACGCAGAGGGGTTTAGGTAGTTTCAGTAGATTCCCAACCAGGAATGGCTGAATGTGCAATGTTAAGGGCTTCCCTTTATAAATAAAACCTTTGTAAATGAAATGTATCTTGAATAGTAGTTAAAGGTTGATAAATATCATAAGTCAGTTCATGGCACCTCAAAACACTTTAAGGCATTTTTTTATATTCTTTATAATTGGAAATCTAAGGTAGTAAATAATAATAATGTGAGTTGTGTGTGTTGGTTAAACTAA
The DNA here is from genome assembly GCA_024610705.1 of Tetragnatha versicolor. Classification (NCBI taxonomy): domain Eukaryota; kingdom Metazoa; phylum Arthropoda; class Arachnida; order Araneae; family Tetragnathidae; genus Tetragnatha; species Tetragnatha versicolor. The sequence continues at coordinate 30,013,709 of JANDEH010000005.1, forward strand.
TGTCCGTTTTGTTTTCAAGGGAAAATTCATTAAAATTAGATAATTAATATTTAAATGATATTTAAAATTGAATTCATTACAATATAAATGGCATAAATTAATAGAATTAATAGAATATTAACTACTTTAATATGACGTTAAATAAGATGAATTTACTTTAAACGCAAACTACGTTCCATATTCATAAAAGAACTCCCCATTCGTTGATTTATTTATTTTCAATAGAATTCGTTTTTATAATTTTTTAAAATAATTATTGCGTTATTTTATTTTATTTACATTTTTCCTATTAATAATTTAAAACAATTATAATTATGGAGAGACATCAACTTATTTATTTTATGGCAAGATAATATCAATCTTCTAACCAGTAAGTAAGGGTTATAGTAATTTTAGAAAATGTGTTATATTGAAAAAAAAGTATTTTTGATAAAAGGCAGATGTGCACTTAACCACTTAACTGAAAAACTGAAAACTATACTTTAAAAACTGTACTCCACACTGCAAATTAGTTGGAAAATATTTAAACGCTAAGTTAACATAATAATAAACGCTTCAAACCAAACATGCATTTTTGATATCATTACGAGCTATAGCTCTTTTGATATCTAACAATTTAAAAAATATTTTCCTTTCCTTTCTTTATTTATTTATTGGTATTTTTTTGTTTGTTTTTAATCTTGTTTTTGGGGGGGTTTCGGTTTCTTTTCTCTGTGTATGTGCTGTGTTCTATTAAATTGTAAATATAAAATTGTAATTATAATTTGTAATAGACTGAGACTTCATCTGAGCATCTCTCTATTCTAAAAAAAAGTTTTTGGTGAACGGTTTCCAGAGAAAGGCTTTTTAATTACTGAACTGAATGACACATATATGGTATCAAAATGTCCGGATTCTTTCCGGATTTCCGAGTAAGCCCTTCGATTTTTCAAAATAATTCTCAATTTTAAAATATTTCCATTTTTTTAGATAACGGATAAGGTCGCAGTTACAAAGCAAGTACTGTCTGTCAAATTATTATGCATCCAATCACAACGACCGATTGAAGCTATATTTTAAGATGAAACATGTTTTTTCACCTTTTGAAAAAGTACTTTCTTGATGAAATATCTCTCAAAGACTGATAAAAACATATTCTAAAAACTTACATGAACGCCATTTTATACTAAAGTTTCACACTTTTTGTCCAATATTTATAATTTTTAGTCTGATTTTATCGAAATTAATTGTAAACATAGAGTGATGTTTTGTCTCTATTATTTTCAATTGCTTAAACGGTATTGTTTAACAAGTCTGGGTTAAAAAAATATGAATGATAAACACTAGGCATATTATACTAACGAGTTACTTTAAAATAATGGTTTTTGTTTGGTCCGAATATTGATAAACAGTTAGAATTAGTTATTTTTATAATCATATATTAAAAATAATTAAGATGAATATTTTTAAAACCATTTCGTTTAAATTTTTGATAAGTTCGAGTTAATATATATTTAAACTTTTAAGGGAGATTTGTTCATGGAGGGGATTTGGTGATGTATTTAGGGGAAGTTGGTTGACGTTTTATCTGTAAATTGTTTAATTGTTTTATAAAGTGTATTAAGTTCAGCGAGTTGGAATTTGTGGGAATTGAGAAGCATTTCCAAAAGGTCCTGCGTCAGCAGTTTACGGGGGTTGGCGAGCGATAGCGAGCAGGGGGCGGTAGCTCCCTAGTCTCTCTATTCTAAAAAAATGTTTTTAGTGAACGGTTTCCAGAGAAAGGCTTTTTAATTACTAAACCGAATGACACATATATGGTATCAAAATGTCCGAATTCTTTCCGGATTTCCGAGTAAGCCCTTCGATTTTTCAAAAAAATTCTCAATTTTAAAATATTTCCATTTTTTTAGGTAACGGATAAGGTCGCAGTTATAAAGCAAGTACTGTCATTCAAATTATTATGCATCCAATCACAACGACCGATTGACGCTATATTTTAAGATGAAACATGTTTTTTCACCTTTTAAAAAAGTACTTTCTTGATGAAATATCACTCAGACTGATAAAAACAGATTCTAAAAACTTACATGAACGCCATTTTATACTAAAATTTCACACTTTTTGTCCAATATTTATAATTTTTAGTCTGATTTTATCGAAATTAATTGTAAACATAGAGTGATGTTTTGTCTCATATTATTTTCAATTGCTTAAACGGTATTGTTTAAGAAGTCTGGGTTTAAAAAAATATTTGAATGATAAACACTAGGCACATTATACTACTAACGAGTTACTTTAAGATAATGGCTTTTGTTGGGTCTGAATATTGATAAACAATTACAATTAGTTATTTTTATAACCATAGATCAAAAATAATTAAGATGGATATTTTTAAAAACATTTCGTTTATGTTTTTGATAAGTTCGAGTTAATATATATTCAAACTTTTAAGGGAGATTTATTCATGGAGGGGATTTAGCGAGTTGGAATTTGTGGGAATTGCAAAGCAATTCCAAAAGGTCCAGCGTCAGCAGTTTACGGGGGTTGGCGAGCGATAGCGAGCAGGGGGCGGTAGCTCCCTAGTATTTTAAAAAAATTTTATTCAAAACCCATTTCTGATTGCAAAATTAATCATCTCTTTGCGCATTCATTTATAATTCCGTTGTCTAAAAACAATTTTAATCATAGAATTTTTCCTGAACTCATCCAATGCATTCTAACGCCTAACATAAAGTGTAAACTTTTAATATTTAGGCCACATAATGTTTTTATAGGGATAAAATGTGATTACTTATGATAAAAATTTTTACAATAGTTTAAAAGTGAATAAATATTTCAAATGATCTTAAATCACATCAATCAAAGTAATCCACAGAACAGATTTATTCTTATGTGCTCGTCTGCTGAAACGGATAATTGAACGGAATTGCGAAGCAATTCCAAAAGGTTATGCGTCAGCAGTTAACGGGGGTTGGCGAGCGATAGCGAGCAGGGGGCGGTAGCTCCCTAGTTTATAAAAATTTTTGGAAATCTATAATATTAAGAACTAGGTAAACCAGTGTTAGTTAATTATTAAATTTTTTAATATGATTTTTTACAGTGTTTAACACTTTTCGAACACATTCAGAACACTACCAGACAACTCAATAAGGTTGTTTTAAAGTGTTTAATTTGAAGACAAAGAAGTGCTTTTAAATGTGTTTATAAAGTTTTTGTTTGGAAAATTTGCAGGCCATGATAAAATTATAAATCCAGGCAGCTTTTTTTAATTATTATTTTTTTTCAAATTCAAAATTTATTTAAAAAAACAAAACAATAAACCACAAAATAAATTTTTTCAAAAAGATAAAATACTGAACACTAATTAAAGTGGAGAAAAATAATAAAAAAAATAAAAAATTGTGTACATATTTATCCCAAAGGAGCCAAAGCTCGTCCATGGGAAAATGGAATTCCAGAATAAATGAAAAAAAAAGAAAAAACATAAAAAATACATAGATAAAGAAAATAAAAGATCTTTAAATGAATGGTAGATTTAAATGAATTTAATGTTATGAGACCATATGGTGATTAAGGATTAAGGAATATTTCAGAAAGTCATTTAGTTATTATTCGTTCACGTTTTAAGTCAGATATGTTAATTTAATGCTATTTCATATGCGAAAATTCATTGAACTTTATTATTGCTAAGGATTGCATGAATAAACTATCCTTTAACAGCGAAATCAAATATTTTTATTACATTTTTATGGTAGAATTTACAGATTTAAAACACTTCTAATGCTTTAAGCTCCTTAAACGTTCCACATCATAAACTCTAACAAAATGATTGATGCTCTCCTCTATCTTCTCCCAAAGGAGAGCTTAAAAGTGTCACGACAAAAAAGTAGAAAAGTAAAAGTATCAGATCCCCTATTTGTAGAACTGACATTCGAAACCAGAATAAATTGTTGTTGAAGTATTCTGAAATACGCCTTTCATCGCCCTTATATTCTTTTTCTTCATTAGAATTGACACAAAGAAGATGTCGAGAAAGATTTTTGTATTTTCGTCCTCACTTCTCTCTCTCTCTGACATTTCGTTTAACCGAAATTCTTATTTAAAATGAACTTTAAGAAATGGGAAAGTGTCGAACAAATAAATGATTTCCACCGCATTCTGTAAACAACACTTTAGAAAAGGATTTTCTATTCCTACTTGTCTACACTTCTTCCTTTCCTGATAAATATCCACTCGAGAGTGTGCATTATTTCAGATCATTTCTTTGAATTTCATCTTTAAAGAAACAAAAAGGGGAAGGTTCTTATGAAAGTAATAAGAAGAACGCTTTTCCCTCTTTGAAAATTAAGGATAGACGCAAATACTTATGGACACACATATTATTTTTGAATTGTCTATTGTTTTTGAATATTTTTTTGACTGCCCAGCCATTAGTGCGGATTTGAGAAAGATGGAAGTATTTCCATTTGCTGTGGATCTGTATGACGACGGCATTGAGCAGATCACCGGCCGTCATCAATGCTCATGGTCATATTTAACGCACGTTTTCTAGTCTCTGAGTCCACTTGGGTTTTTTTTGTATTCCATCTTAGACACAAAAAATTAAAATCTTAAACTATCTGATACTTAATGGTGGTTCTGAACTCGATGAAGCTCACTTAGAGTTAAATTAAATCTTCAATTGACCATGCTAAAAACTTAAAGTCCTTTAGCATGGCTGCCCAAATTTAAAGTTAATTTTTGAGAATTTTGAATTGTATGAAAATTTTTAAGTGATATTCTATTATAGTTTTTTTAAATACGTTTTAATACTTTTTTTACGAAACGTTGTTTCTCTTACTATGTTTTCTTACCTTTAAAAATTAATTAACCCCTAAATATTGTGTAAAATTTTGATTTCTGGTGGAGAAGGTATATAAAAAATAAGCACCACCAAGAACAGCAAAAATGTTCTCCTTATTTGGATAAAAAAATATATATTTCTTCACACTTACTTGTTATAAATCCTTTTAATTCTGGTTTAAAATACTCTAAATGTTTTTTTCCCTTACAATCATTTATTTGAATACTGGAAATTGATTCTTTTAAAGTTTTGGTGTAATTAAACATAAGCATTGAAAAAACAAATAATTATCTTTTTTACTCTTTAAAAATTCCTCTATCAATTTAACTTGATTAAGAAAATTATTAAAAACACTTTATTTCTACCAGTTGCTTATGCATACTTTTTTTTATCTAGCAAACCTTTTTTAGTTAAACATATTATGGAATTCCAAGAGTTTTTCCTAACTCTTTAAAACCTGCCATTTTTTCTGTGTATTTTGAAATCCTTTAAGTCCTTCTTTATTATTAATTGCCATTTTACTATTTATGCTTTGGTAAATTACAAGATCTGTTTAGTTTTCTTTGAGGACTAGACAAGTTTTTGTAAGAGAAAAAAACCTCTTCTTTTTCATTCAAAAAAAAGAGAGAGATGTTTTACGGATAGATATTTTAAAACATTAAATAGTCATAATCTTGGATTTTACTGGTATTTAATATTTTTATTTTGTTTCCAAAGTTGTGGCTGGGACAAGTTTTCATCTGATTTTTAAACAATAATTATTTATTTTTATTTTACGTATTAATATTCTACAATCCTAAGAAATTAAGTTTTAAAAATAAACTGAAACCTTAATAAATAGTAAGTTTCCTATTTTGCTGTAAATTTATCTTTATTTCAATTTGTGGCAAAATTTAAAATTCTCAAGATACAAATATCTTAATTAAGTAAATCAAGTTGAATTTTTGAGATTTTTGAGGGAGATAAAATACAACGGATTGCAGAAAATCCATTTCTACAATTGAGGTGTTTGCAGCCACTATAAGCTAACTCCGTTTAACCGTTTCGGTTTCATGCTAACAATTTTACATTGGAGTTCGCTCATTGTTGCTGCGAGCACCTAAATTGTGATTGGAAGTGATTTAAATTCGTTTTATTAAACAACTTAAGCTCTTAATATATTAGCTGTGTCTGAAAAAATATTTAAAGTTATTAAAAATATAAAATAATAATTTATTAACCCACACGAGGACGCGCGCAGGGCCTGCGAGGCCCCGACGCTTAAACAAACCTTCTTAGAAACTCTCATTTTTAATCACAAGATATGAAACCCCGTGTAGCTGCCTGAAAGGTTTCCACCTATTACCTCCTAAAGTTTAAATATAGCAGGTATGTTATTTTCAGAGTTAGGTTGTTGTTTTTATTGAAATATTTCCAAAACTGTGAGGATTGGCACGAGTTATAACCAAATAGGTTTCCAAAAGTAACTTGTATCTATAATTTTTCTGGCAAAAAAGGAAATTTAACCCGCGAGGACGCGCGCGGGGTCTGCGAGACCCTGACGCTTAAATAAACCTTCATAAAAACTCTAATTTTGAATGAAAATATATGAAACTTCGTGTAGCTGCCTAAAAGGTTTCCACCTATCACCTCATAAAGTTTAAATAAAGTAGGTATGTTATTTTCCGAGTTAGGTTGTTGTTTTTAAGGAAATGCTTCCAAAACTGAGAGGATTGGTGCAAGTTATAGCCAAAGAGGTTTCCAAAAGTAATTACAATCCATAATTTTTCTTTTAAAACAAGAAGTTAGAAAATAAATAATTTTAGAAAATAAATATCGGTTCAGTTTAGCCAAAGAAATTCGTTATCCCCGCTCACATTCGATTGCATTTCCTGCTTTCCCTTGGTATATTTTCGAAGAATTCGGGGCTGTCCACCTTCCCCCCTCCCCTCCCGTGGGAAACAAAATTGGTAGTCTGATTCCAGGAATTCGACTGTTGTCCTCATCACCACATGTCCAAACAAATGGTCAACTACAAAGGTCGGCCCCTCTTTGAAGATGAGGCAATCTTGGACACGTCGTCTTGAGTGCTGGGGTGCTTTTCAAATTATCTCAGTCAAAAGCTTGTCACATCATTACATCAGCGTGCTTCTCGAGGAATAATTCAATCCTATTTTGACAGCAAAGTGAATGTTGCAAAATGCCTCGTTATTTGAGTTAAGAAGATTGACTCAATTATTAGCCGACGTTTCTTACATAAGTATTATTATAGTTAAATTAATTCAACTTGAAACCCATTATCCTTTATTTTAGTGAGTGGCCTGTTAATCTAAATTTAATTATGTGAGTAAGAATATGATTTAAAATTTCATCTTATTAGGGGAGTACAAAGATATGATCAAAAATATATGTGAAATAAACTTACGTATTACATTGTTATTGTATTATAGTTAAGGATATCTATGTATTGTATTAAATTAGTATTGCATTTTAGTCAAGATATTATTAAATGAAAATAAAATATTTTTTTGTGTTTAATTTCTCAAAATACTTTTTCATTACTATAAGATATATAACATATGAAATGGTTTAATGCAGTGGTTCCCAAACTATTTTGGTCGTGGAACCCCCAAATTTGTTACCAATGATCACGGAACCCTGAATATTTTTTAATCAACGATTTAAAAAAATTAACATATGATATTAAATGAAACCAGGCGCGGGTCCAGGGGGGGGGCACTTTTCCAGACAATCACCTTTACCTTTTGGTAAAAATGTCAAATTCTTGGGGATTTTCTAAAAGTATCACGCAAGATCCCCTTCTGGTACCACTGGTGGGGGGTATGGGGATCCTCCCCCAGAAAAAATTTTGAAATTTGACTTGTAAAATTAGAGTTTTAACTCATTTTAAGACGCTTTTTGGTGCCAAGAGGGGAATTTTCCATCTTTATCTTTTGACAAAAAATTTCAAAATGTTAGGGATTTTTCAAAAAGTATCGCGCAAGATCCCCTTCCGGTACCGCTGGGGGGTATGGGGGTTCTCCCCCAGAAAAAATTTTAAAATTCGACTGGTAAAAGTAAGGTTTTAACTATTTCTAACATTTTTGGGTCAAAGGGGGGCGGCGCTGTCCATTCTTATTTTTTTACACCATTCTAATTTTTTTTAATGAAATAAAGTCTGACCCATGGAACCCCTAAATATTTTCGTGGAACCCCATAGTTCCGCGGAACCCACTTTGGGAACCACTGGTTTAATGAAATTGTCTTATATTATATCTTAATAAGAAGCAGTCAACTAATAATGCACATTAAACAATTAAATTATATATTTAAACTTTCCGTGATAAAAATTTTGCATGCACTGAACGTTCAGAACGGTAAACGGTTTGCGGGGTCTGAGAGACCCCACGCGCGTTCCCGTGTTACAGAAAGTAGCGCGCGGCCTCCCGGGTTAAGATGAACACCGCTAAATTAAATCGTTACCCACTTTTTTTACATTTTCCTAAGAAAGATATCTAATATCATTGGGATGGTTCAGTCTTTTTTTGAGAGAGAATATTATATTTTAATGAAAAGCAGTCAACTTATTATTCACGGATGCTCCCCTCCCCCTTTAATTCCAACTTGAAGCGACTTCAATTTGCAATAATTCAATTTTACAGGGAGATACCACCCCTCCTTACGTTACTTACGTGAGTAGCTGGTTGAGTTAAATGAAAGGAAAATCCTCAAGCTATTTTGAATGAGATTATTTTATGAACGAGGAAGTTTTTGAGAGGGAGGTATTGATGGCCTTCTGGATATAAGCGCCTGTTGCCTGTTCAGTGATCATTTCTGCACATTCGGCTCATTAAGGTTTTACGGACACCATAAAATATCACCATTGAAAAAACCATGATTGGATATGCTTAAGAATTGGACTCGAGTTCTTTAATTTAAATTGTCGAATCTACGGGTATTTGAGATGTACTAATGATAGGATGGTTTAGTTTTATATGGGATACTTTTTAATTTGTATTTCCTTTTCACATACATTGTAAATACATTTCTGTTATTTTCTAGCGAATGAAACAATAAGGAAGTTGCATGTGTCAGATTTTCAAAACAAACAAGTGTTTCGTATGGTTTTTTGTATGGTAAAATGAAATATCTAGTCAGTTTTTCAAATAAATGTACAGGTAATTAAATATTTTAATTTTAAAGTCGAGAAAAAACACATGACTGAAAACGTTTATTGTTTAAACTGTAGGATGAAGTCAACAATAATACCATCAACTTCATTGCTTTTCAACAATGCCTATTGTAAGATGACGTCACATCCAAACTCTTGGCTTTTTCGCGCGATTTTAAAAAGGGGACTTTTTTTTCTCGATTGGCCTCAAAATTTGGGTAATTGCTTATTTTTGCAAGAAGAATCGATTAAAAAAATAAAAAAAATCATGCAATTTCCTCATTGACTTGATACTACAGTAAAACCTTGCCACATCGACCTTTGACACCAAAAAAATCTACGATAATTAATAGTATAACACGGAGAGTAAAATAATAATGAAAGCCTACGTCCCATCTATGTGAGTTAGACAATATTTTTGCGTGATTTGAAAAACCCAATAGCAAAAAAGCACCTTCTAGATGCCGGTTCGTATACCACTAAAACTCATTACCTACCGAATCTACCAATATATTAAAGAATATTATTCTTCCTTGTAAGAGAGCTTTTTCTTTTATAAGGTTGAGAGAAACTTTCTCACAAACTTATCCTATGCGCGTCCGTATTAACCCTATCAATCTACAAGTGATGGAAAATGATGCATGGCGAACAATCATTTGATAAGAAGGAAGCAAACTTTTTGTATCTTTGTAACTGTGTAGGGTAGGTTTTTTTGCATCACTCTTTATATATTTCTAGTGTATTGTCATACGAATACAGTGCCACAGCTGCAGCGGGATAAACTGCACGATTTCTTTGGGAGATTGTTATCCACCAAACGAGGTCTGATTCAGAGTGTGGTTTATTAAAGAAGTCCCATTGTTCCCTTCTGTTTATGATTCCATCGCTAAGGCTTTGAGAAAAACTACTTTTTTATTCACATTCCTAACTGAAAAAGTGTTTCGGTGTGAAGTTTTTAATAGGAATGAAAATAATAATACATTAATGGGGGAAATTATAATTTTACCCGGAACAAAATGCGAAAACGACAAATTTATGTTTGTCGCATTTTTGAGAAATGCTTTTAAAGAAAAAAAAGAATAACCCTAAAAGTACCCCTGAAATTACACTGTGAAAAATATGTTGAATTTGCAGAATCCATTTTTCATAAATATCTCCTCTGATCTTTTAGACTTTCCATTTTCAATATTGCATTTCTGTCAAAAATGTTTATTAGCTTTTTATTAGGCAAACTGTTTTTATATAACTGTTTATTAGCAGCTTAATTTCAGAAATTCACTGAAAGAACCTGTTTACTTAACTATGTATTTAAAACATTCTCGTAACACCAGTATTTATTAATTTCTTGGGTTTTTTAAGCGACCGATAACTAAATATTCTTCCACATTTACATTAATTGTTTCAAACGAAAGGAAGGAGCATTACCATCAACTGGTCCATCAATTTAAAAGGAAACTGATAGATAGGTATACATTAGGGTGGAGCAAAAAAACTTTATTGGAAATTTAAAAAGCCTGATGTGGGAATAGGGGCCATTTACGATAAAACTTAAAAATTCAAAACTTGAGTTGGATCAATTAATATCTTCAGGTTCCACATTCACGTTAAAGTTTCGATATTTCATCAAATTTTACGTGAAAATGGTTATAAATGATTCCACCCAATTTTAGCTCCATTTTCAAACCACAGATGGTTGAGTTTATATTCTTAGGATGTCAAACAACATTTTAAGACCTTCTAAGGACCTGAAATTGAGGGAATTTCCAATTTTCAAGCCCGAAATGTGGGCGCATTCCATTAAAATAGGCTAGCGACCGAAAAAACGAAATTTTGAATATCGGTACAAAATAGAGCTCAAAAGTTGCGTTTTACACTGCTTATTCATGGAAAAATAATAAAAAAATTCGTAAAAAATAATTTAGGTGTGTTTTTGGCCTATAATTTGAAAAAATGGATCTTTTGCATAGTGTATAATGGGAAAGTCTTAATAAATCAAATTCAAGTTTTAAATGTAATAGAAACTTATAGTTGCCTTAATTTGGTGTCTTAATTGTCATAAAAGGTATTTACAAGGTTATTGCACTGTGATTTGAGCTAAGAAGTTAAGGCATACAGCTTAGAATCGCCAAATGAGAGAAAAATTCATTTTTATACTTATTTATATTTACTTTTTCAGATAATAGTAATAAAATTACTTATAATATATCCTAAATTTTTCCTAAATATATCTAACACAAATCATAACCTTTTATTTGATATTTCGTCGCTTTAAATTTGAAGACTTGTTATAAAAAGTGATAGTCCAGGTTAAAGTTTGGAATAAAATGCCTATAGTGCAATATAACGTTTTTTCGTCTGTTTTCTGCAAAAATATCCACTTGAGTGTTTTAAAAGCATTTTATGTAAACAAGAATGTGTATTACAGACTAAATAAAATATTTTAACTTAAAAGTTTATAAATTTTGGGAATTTTAAGTTTTTTCATTCAAATTTGCATTTTTAGGCTGTTCTTGATTTTTAAAATTTAATAATGAACTCAAAAGTATTATTGACTACTAAGACATCAAAGTAAGGTAACTATAAGCTTTTAGAATATTTAAAACTTGAATTTGAATTATTAAGACTTTTCCCATTATACGCTATGCGATCCATATTTTCAAATTCTAGGACCAAAACACACCTAAACTATTTTTTACAAATTTTTTAAATATTTTTTATGAATAAGGAGGGTAAAACGCATCTTTTAAACTCTATTTGGCACTGATATTCAAAAATGTGTTTTTCGGTCGCTAGCCTATTTTAATGGCATGCGCCCTTATTTCGGGCTCGAAAAATTGGAAATTCCCTCCCATTTCAGTCCACGGAAGGTCTTAAAATGTTGTTTGACATCCTAAGAATATAAACTAAACCAGCTAAGGTTTGAAAATGGAGGTAAAATTGTGTGCGAATAATTTATAACCATTTTTACGTAAAATTTGATGAAACGTCAAAACTTTAACGTGAATGTGGAACCTGAAGATATTAATTGATCGAACTCAAGTTTTGAATTTTTAAGTTTTATCGTAAATGGCATCTATTCCCACCTCAGGCGTTTTCAATTTCCATAGTTGGTCATTTTTGGCTAGTTTCACTCCACCCTAGTATACATTAGTTGCTTTATATTTCAGCCGTTGTTGATGACTTGACTGGTGAGTTTGGGGATTGAGGCCAGTTTGGAAACTACCAACATACAGTAGTAATATTATGAATGTGCGACTGACACCCAAGGATGTATTCATTCAGAGACAATTCAATTGTATACATATGTATCAAAACATATTAGTCTTCATTGAAAACATTTCATTGCAAACACTTCAAATCGTGAAAAATTATACCTTATTTTTGTCTTTACACCCCAAGCCGTTCCGGAGATATAGGGTATGAGTCGTTTTTTTACCAGTACCTACTGTAATTCTTGTTTTGAAGTTGTTATCTCGTATTAATGAATTGAACATGTATATTAAAGTTTAAATAGATAAAATGCATTTACAATATTGGTCTTTTAAAAGAAAAAAGGCGAATATCGAAAAAAAAGAATTAAAATAAACTTGATTCTAAAATTTCAGAGTACTATGACTTATTCCAACCATAACTGGATAATATGTACTCATTCATAAAATGTCAGAACCAAGATCCTATTCCACGTAATGCATAAAAGAGTGTGATAGGAGTGAGGTGCTAAAGGGAAATTTTAATCCTGCATTCCTCCCAAATCCTCCGATCCGTGAAATTGTTTTATACATGATAATATTTGTAATTAATGACATGTTTACGCGTCACACCGATTACTGGAGAGAAAAATCGATAAAATTCGTTCCTCTGGTGAAATTTCGGTGAAGGGAGGAACTTTCAATTAAGGAGTAATTACATCCGTGTCTTGCCAGTATTGAAGTTGATTGAATTAACTTGCACTAAAAGCTAAAAAGTTTTTGACCACCGCTCTCTTCAAAAAGTCATTAAAAATAAATTTTAAAAAATTCCTTAGAATATCTCTAAAATAAAAATTTGAACATAAAAAATGTTTTTTGTTTCTAATCATGAAAAAAAACGGGTTTTAAAAAGGGGTTTAAAGCACACAGTGAAAGAGTTTCAAAGTGTAGTTGTTGGGTCAAGAAATTAACGAAAACTGAAAATTGTGATACCTTTAAGAAATTTTCAGGAATGTTAGATAATCATACAAGAAAAAAATAATGGGACTAACAAGAAAAACTACCATCATCATTACTTTTGGACGCAGTGTTAACCAAGTCGTAATAATATGGTCATATTTAAAACCACGTCTCTAATGGAATGATTTAATATAAGAAGTAATTTAATTTTTGATGTATTTTAGAGATAATTAGGTCTTAAAACGTGAATAGCTTTATAAATTAACCAAGAGTATCGTTTTGGAACCCTATGGGCACCATTTTGTTATGACGTTATAAAGGTCAAACCCCGCCCTAAACATTTTGGGATCCCATTGATTTTTTAGTTCTAATATGATTATCTATAACATTTCTGTAAGTTTCATGAATATTTCAAAATTTGTAGTTTTTATCCCAAGCAACAAAAATATGGAACAGTTTTCAGTGTTTATAACTCATGAACCAATATTATTTTTATTAAAAGTATTTTGCACTGTATATATGTTACCGTTAAAGTATGAAATCCGTTATTTCATAGAATACCTAGTTATTTCATGAAATAACTGATCGTGTCCGTTAAAGCGTATAATTCTCTTGTATTTCATGGTTTAACTAGTTATTTCATAGAATAACGATTTGCAGCCCGTTAAAGTGTAAAATAATCGGTATCCGGTCAAAATCCCGACAAGCCACTTGCCCGACAGCCGTAATCCTGACAGAGCCGAAATCCCGACACCCCGAAATCCCGACAACCCAAAATCCCGACAACCCAAAATCCCGACAGGGTTGAAATCCCAACACCCCAAAATCCCGAAAGGGTCGAAATCCCGATATCCCAAAATCCCGAGAGGATCGAAATCTCGTCAAGCCACTTTCCCGACAGGTCGAAATCCCGACAAGCCACTTGCCCGACAGGTCAAAATCCTGACAATCAATTGCCCGGCATGTAAGTTGCCAGATAACTCATATTGGTCTCTAATTTTAAGTAAGGGCATTCTATTTAAGTTTTATGTTGCTTGACCACAGGTCAAGATTGCTCTTTTTGGCTAAAAATCAGTGTAAAATAATGATGAAGTTGGTAACTAATATTTTGTATTTCCTATATTTATATAGCATGTCTTTTTGGTTCGGGCTGACCATTGGTCAATCCAGTTAACTTTTTGGTACTGCTGTGCTTTGGCAGTGAAGTAGGTCATGTAGGGGCTCAAACCAAATGCCTTGAGACGAGTAACATTTTGGTCTTGACCACTGGTCAATATATCTTGACCAGTGGTCAATCCAGTTTTTCTCGCTGTTATCAGCTCTCCTGACCTTCTCTTTCTGTCTCGCTGTTTTTTTAGGGGGGGGGGTCCCTGACCTTGTGTTTTTCCCATTGGACCGTTGGTAACTGTTGAATTTTTTTGACTTTATATTTTAACCAAAACTGACAATATAATAGGACACCAAATTTTTAATTTGTGTTTAAGCGAAAAATGTTCCTATGACTATTGACCAGCTAATTATGCCGTTAGAGAGGCTCCCAGATAAATAATAGTTATTAAGCCGAAAAATTCAGAAATTACCAATGGTTAAATGGGAGTAACACAAGGATAGGGACCCCCCCTAAAAAAATAACAGCGAGACAAAAAGAGAAGGTTGGAAAAGCTGAAAACAGCGATAAAAACTGGATTGACCACTGGTCAAGATCAAAATGTTACTCATCTCAAGGCATTTGCTTTGAGCCCCCACATGACCTACTTCACTGCCAAAGAATAGCAGTACCAAAAAGCAAACTGGATTGACCAATGGTCAGCCCGAACCAAAAAGACATGCTATATAAATATAGGAAATACAAAATATTAGTTACCAACTTCATCATTATTTTACACTGATTTTTAGCCAAAAAGAGAAATCTTGACCTGTGGTCAAGCAACATAAAACTTAAATAGAATGCCCTTACTTAAAATTAGAGACCAATATGAGTTATCTGGCAACTTACATGCCGGGCAATTGATTGTCAGGATTTTGACCTGTCGGGATTTCGACACTGTCGGGATTTTGGGGTGCCGGGATTTAGGGGGTAGAAGCAAAATAATCTCTATATCATATATCTCGCACGACTAATACATTTACCTTCCATTTACCTACTGCATTTATGAACTATTCCAGGCCACAGGGAATTAATTAATTGTAATTCCAAGTGTCACTTTATTAATCCTCGTTGTAAAAAAGGATTTTATGGTACGTTTCCATAAATACCATTTATACGCTGCATAAAGTAGATAAATTCCTTCTTTTTTCATTTTAATTGTCTACTATATCATTAGTTTAATTTCATTTTAAATAAATTGCTTATTTTACACTTTAACTGTCTATCATTAGTTATTTTATAGAATACCTAGTTATTTCATAGAATAACTAGTTAAAGTGTAAAATTAATAACATATTACACACTTTAACGGACACAATCAGTTATTTCATGGAATAACTAGGTATTCTATGAAATAACTGCATTATATACTTTAACGGTAACATATACACTTATTGGCCCAGTAAATTTAAGCAAAAAAGAGGTGTTTAGCGCACTAATTTATAACTCGCTAAAAATTTCAGGATAAGCTCTCCATGATGTCTATCATCAAACCTGAAAAGTCCCCTAAACTCCCCCGCGGACTTCATTCCGAAATGGCAGATCAAAGATGGCCGCCAAGCAATCCCATATCTCTATTAAAAATAAATATTTTTGAATTCTGTAAAAAATAATATACTCAGCAATATATATTCTTGGAGTTCCAATCATGTTTTTCGAGGAAAAAAGCTTATAAATTTGGTTTAGAAGGGTTTAATACACGAAAAACGGAAAATGTTTTGCCTATATTAACATTATTTTTTTATTTACACCTTACATTTGCACACACTTAAGCCCCCGAAACATATCAAAATGTTTCCGAAAGTACTATCAATAAGTATATTTTCAGATGAAATTTTTTAAAGGTGTATTTCGGGATATTTCTCTAGATCTAGATGCGATATTGAAACAAACTCGGTTTCAAATGAAAGGTTAGACCTGTCTCGATATTTAAGAATGATAATTTTTCGCATTCATCGCTAATTTTTCGCATTTCTAACCTATATCATCAATCTAAAAAACGAAAAATTTGGTGCGAATGTGCCCCATGGGTCGGGCAGTTCCACACACGTGTTGGGCCCATTCGTACACATGCAAAAAATTATACAATGATTATTTTTACAAACTGAAAAATGTATTGCACTTTAAAGCAAGGATAATTAAACGAAATATTTGGCACTTTTACATATTTTTCTTCTAAATTGAAGTTTTTTTTTTCTTTACAAAAAGTAAACAGTTTCAGAAATATTGCACATCTAAGTCTAACATACTTAACATAATAAAAATTAGTTAAAAAGACGAAAACCTCAACAAATATTATAACTGTCGAGTTTTATTCCAAAGGAAAATGAACCAGCAGCTCGCTTAGTAACTCCTGAAACTAGCGGTTGGGGAAGTTTTAATACGATATTATCTTTTTGTGTGAATGATGAATCATTACTTTCTGGGAAAATAAATGTTTCGTTTCTTTTTTTCCTGATGAATTTTACATCAGCATCATTCGATTCCAATTTTTCTATCCTTCCAACATAACATATTTTTTCTTTTTAGCAGCAAATTCTACTGAAACAAAATCATTAACATCCAAGTCAATTGGTGTTAAAAATTATCAGGAACATTTATTTCTTCGATGCTTAAATCAGGGTCTGAATTCCTTAAAACCGAAGCTTTTTTTTTAATTTTATTTTCTCTCATCACCAAATTTTGAAACAATTGAAAGAAAAAAAAATTAAACGTCAAGCTATTAAATATACTGCACTTATTAACATATAAATCACTTTCATAATCAAAAATGGGAAAGACGGTCCCATTCGCACTGTCCGAATCTGCCCCCACGTTTGGTGTACGAATGCTCCCCATCAGCTAATACAAGCTTACCACGTCCCAATATGATATTTATAATTAAAGTAAGGCAATAAAACTTTTCTAGAAACTTACTTTAGTAGTGCATCTACTGAAAAAAATGCTGAATGTCTACTTGAGAGTTGATCTAGATTGATATTTCACGCCAACAAAATGACCAGAAAATTTATTTTGCTGCTTCTAACGCTAGCAAATTTCAAGTACGTATACAATAAAATAGCTAATGGTTTTCAAGCAGGAGGTGGTAGTCATGCTTCCATCTACTTCTACTTTTTTCAGATTTTTAAATTATTAATTACTAGGGAAAATGTCGTCTGTCCGAATGTGCCCCAAGTGCGAATATGCCCCACTCTCCCCTACATGTGGAGTACTTTCCCATAGGAGTGAAAACTACAAAAACGGAATCTGCTCCGTTGACATCTCCTTAAAAACAAAAACGAACTATCTTACCTTTACATCTCTAATTACTGTTTTAATTTACGTGAATTACCCGAAAAAGGGAATTGAAATATTTATGAGTACTAAAGCGGCATTCAGTATTGCAGAAGTGTACAATGCAAATGGCTTTCTCCGCAGTTTTTGCTGCGCTGGATCTAATCTTTTATAAAAATAAAATTTTAACGATGTAATTTGTTGAAATTTTAGTGTTCTTTCAGGCAAAATAAAATGTTTCTCAGTAGCGTTTGTTTTTGTTTTATCGGGTTCTTTCCATGTTGTTGTATAAAGCCCAAATATCACCACGTTTTTCTGCGCACTCTATTCACGATACATTCTACCGGCAAATTGAATTTGACCAATGAAATTCAAGTATTTCATATAATGTTCTCTTCATCATCATCATCATCATCATTACGCTTCGTGCCGAATTGCACATAAGGTCTTAGTTTACGTCGCCATTCCTTACGGTCCTGGGCAACGGACCTTGCTTCTGCACAGCCTGGCTAGGTTCTGTTTCCACCAGTCTCCTCCATGTTAATCTGGGTCTACCGCAAGATCTTCTACCTTCCGGTGCCCGAGTAAGGGCAACCGCTGGTATTCTGTGAGGTGGCATTCTAAGTACATGGCCGACCCACTTCCATCGACTACTTCGTATGGTATTTTGAAGATGCAATTGTCTTGTTTGGCTGTACAGTTGGACATTAGATATTGTTTAGGGCCAATAGATTTGTAAAATTTTCCTTGGACATTTGTTTTGCCATACATCCAATTTATTATTCTGTTTTTGGTCGATTTCCAAGTTTCGCAACCATAAAGCAAAACGCTTTTTACCGATGCATTAAAAAGATAAAGTTTTGTGTTTGATAATAACTTATTTGACATTACCTGGTTGAAAAAAAATTCCTTCTTGCGTCAATTATTAACCCCTTCTAAACCAAAATTATTAGCTTTTTTCCTCGGAAAACATGATTTGAATTCCAAGAGGATCTATTGCTGAATATATTCTTTTTTACAGAATTCAAAAATATTTATTCTAATAGAGATATGGGATTGCTTCACGGCCATCTTTGATCCGCCATTTCGGAATGAAGCCCGCTGGGGATTTTAAGGGACTGTTCAGGGTTGATTATGATTATAGACATCATGGAGAGCTTATCCTGAAATTTTCAGCTAGTTATAAATTAGTGCGCTAAAAACCCTAAATTTACTGGGCTATTATATAATTTTCTGAAACTAAATCGTTGTTTAATCATATCACATAGTCATAGATATATTCTTTGAAAATTATTAAATTAATACTTGAAATTTATGTTTTTAAGTTAAACACAAATAGTTAAGCACTTAATTTGACGATTAGGAGATAGTCTAAAGAGAAAAAAACATTAACCTAAATAAATGAAAATCGTTTTAAATATTTTAGAAGTAAAAACGGATAAAAAAGCAATATTTTCTAAAAGAGAATACAAAACTCAAATAACCAGAGTATGCAAACTTCCCCAAAGCCCAAATTTAGATATTCATAGAGGTTTTGAAAGTTTTTTTTGCTATTATTTTAAAAACTAAATCGAAAGAAACTAGTAGTATTTAATAAAAGCACATAGACTTAAAAATAGTTCCATAAATTTATTTCTTTTGATCTCCAAAGACATTTTTAGCAATTATGGTAATTGCCATAATATTTTGAAGGCATAAAACTGGATATTTCTATCTTGCTTAAAAAACAATTCAATATAAATCCACTAGACTCTTATAGATTTTCACTTTTTTCCACCAAAGAAATGGAAATTACTTCCACATTTTTACTTCGTAACCCTTTATTTGTCTTGTTGTTAGAAAGAATGTATGCATATTAAAACCAAAGACAAGCACAAAGCGGTTTACCGCTCCAAGTCATTTCGCCTCCCTTAAAACTATTTTACTTGAGTAATATAATTGTGTCTTGGGGGACTTAGAGAAAATATTTTAGGACAAACTTTCGGAAATAAGCATGCTTCTGGAAATGTCAGGAAAATTTTTATAATCTTGGAGAACAAGGGAGCTTTTATACTAATGCAGGAAGAGAGTTGAATCCTTTAGAAGTAGCAGGAAATAATGCATTAAAGATTCAAAGTGAGGTTCTTTAAATCCATAATTTGGTACTTTTTTTTAAGAACAAATAACATTTTTAGAAAACAAGTTATATATGTAATTGGATGAATATTATTATACGAAAAGTTATTTGTTTTATATATTTTGGTTTGGGTTTTAAATATTTCAGCCATGGCCACCTAAAATAGTCTATAAGACACAATGACTAATTGAGTTCATGGATTTAATAATTTTTATATTATAGATATTTATAATAGTAACTAATTGGGGATTATAAATAAGATTCTATAACCTTTCAGATCTATGTATAAATATGTACTCCTGTTAACAAAAATACAACACGAAGGGCTTGTTAGATTTTCATGAAATTTACACAACAAGTGTATTTTAACCCATTAATGCCCAACTTTTTATTTTTCTTATATATTTGGTAGAAATATAATAAATAGCCACAAAACAACTGGAAAAATAGTGAAAAAAATTCCAGGTTAAAATTTTAATTTCTACACCAAAATTAAAAAACGTCCCTAAAAAGGGACGTCAGGCACGAATGCCCCCGATGTTTTTCCTTATAGTAAACGCATGGTAGAAAACTTTTTTAAAGCCTCAAAATCATCTTCTACCTTTTTAAGTGCAGCAAAAGTGATCGGAACCATACTGTAACATGAATATGAACAAAAAATATTAATTATTTTTCCAATTAACTGTAAAATTTACCCTAATTAACGTAATTAGAGCATTTTTTATGCTCCAAAACACGTTTTTTCCTCCTAAATCTATGTTAATTGCAAATTAATTAAGGTTTTTAATTGAAAAAGGCATTCTTTGTTTATATGTTACCTAATATTAAGTATTAATTACTTTTACACACCTCAAATCCATCAGAATATCTCAACTTCTTAAGGTTAAGTCTTTCAAATGACCATAATTTTTTCATTTTATTTAATTTAATTGTGCGGAGCACGAATTTCTCCCCAAAAATCAAGCATTAGTGGGATGTGCATTAGCAAGCCAGATGATATAGATTGATCTGCAGTATAGAACACAATGATTAGCGACATCTAATTAGAAAAAAAGCCGAAAATTTATCACAAAACGGACTTTTTTGGCAATTTTAATGACAAAAGGTCATTATAACTAATAATTATTAAACTTTTAATTAAAATATAACCGGAATATATTTGCATAAGTAATAAATATAGTAAAATAATTAATTTATTCCTTTTAATTAATACAAATTAATTAATTCCTTATAATTTAAGACTTTTTATTCCATTAATTTAGCAGAAATAACAGTTTTTTCCAAAAAAATAAACAAAAATAATAAATTTATTAGCTAAAATTAAATTAATTTTATAAATATCAGTTATTTAATTCATTTCATAAGAATTGAACGCGTTTTTATGAAAAAATGAAGGAAACACTAGCATTTCACAATGGGGAAAACCACGGGGGCATTCGTGCCTGACGTCCCTTTTTAGGGACGCTTTTCGAGGGTCCAAAATAAGGTCAAGATAAAATATTTTGGAAAAATAAAAAAACACCCCAACTGATTTAATGTATAAACAGTAATATATATCGGCATTGAAATTTTTTTCAAATAACAACTAGGATTTTTAAGCTTTTTCTTTTAAAATTAAAAAAAAGCACTTTTCTGAAAAATTCAATCTTCCAACTTTAAAAAAAGTGAAATTTTTTTAAAATTCTGCTTTCTTCTTGTGTTCTTTATGTTTTATGAAGATCAGAGATACATCCGTGCAAATTTTGATTGAAAGGAACAATTTTTGTAGAAATAGGAGGATTTTTAAAAAACGTCCCTAAAAAGGGACGTCAGGCAGTAATGGGTTAAAGATGCAAATAAATTATATAATTTTCAGAACAAAAGAATGAAATTAAATATCGAAAATCGGTGTTTAATGTCGTCCATACGCGTTGCAATGAGAAATTTAACAGTGACAATTATTTCAGAAAAATTGACCAAAAATGGAAAATTGTTTTGACTGTTTAATTTTGTTCTTTAAATTATTACTATTAGTGTTAGAAAATAATTTTTTATAAGAAAATTCAAAATTTAAATGAAATTACAAGTGTATTAATTATTTAAACATACACATAAAAAAGAATTGGATCACACACACACACACCTTATCAAATTAGGAGATAGATTATCCAAACATGGTGTCTTACAATCTCTAAACCAAGAAAAATCACTATCATCATCGAAACGAACTCAGTTTGAGCTTCAAAACAGAAACGTTAATTTTTCTCCTGCCCGAGCTCAGCTTGGGCATCACAAATTCTGCACGTAGTAGTTGCTCGAGCTGATCTCGGGCGACACTGTTAAGAGGTTAATAATACCCAGAGTAGGAGCGGGAAAAGTGATAAATTTCATTCATACATTTAGTTGAATTTACCACATTGCCCGAGCATTATTAATAATGCCCAGTTAATCACTTTGCCCGTATAACATATACGTATATACAACTAGCGCTGACGCGCTAGACACGGGATTCGCCCGGGTTTCAGTTTTTTAATAAATATCATCTGGTGCGTTACAGATGGGCTTCGCCAGTCCATTTAAAAATATTCTGGTAAGTATTCGCCAGCCAAATGTGGAAATAGTTAAATGAAAGAGTACCTTTTATATTTGTCCTAAAACAATCGATTTCAATCTGCAACAATCGAGAATATACCTAAAACAATTAGTGTTACATTTCCTCTTTTTATATTTACAACAATGTAGTTTTGCTATGAAGTTAGGCATGAAATGTGGGTTTTCAAGCATAAAATTGACCAAAAAAGTTGTTCGGATGCTTCGATTTTAAATTATTCCACAGAAACTTTCCCTGGGGAGCGAGTAGATCAACGTGGTAAAGTTTTACGAATATAATACGATATCTGGAACCTGCGATTAGGGAGAAGGAGAGGTAAATATTCCAGTTTTATACTCTTCGTGGGAGTAAAATTCAAAATTTTCTACTTTTAGTAGTGTCATATTAAATGGTGCAAATAAAGGATACTGATGTCGGAACATTAAAAAACAATTAAAGGACTGATGCCTAACACCCTGTTAGAAAAGCGTTCCTCCCATGGAAGGTGGGATGGAAGGGTGAAATGAAACACTAGGCTATATTTGGGATGTTTTATGACAAAATTGTGTCTATTTTATAAATAATGAAGAAATCTATATGAACAGGTTCTATGCATTGTGTAGAACTGGAAATGTGACAATAAGTAACTTTCATTCTAGACAAAGGATAATGATTGGGGCAGAAAAAAGGTTAAAATTATTCTTTACTGAGAAAAAGAGTAATTATCCAGTTTAAAAGGTTTTCAGGACTGAAAATTTTGATTAGGGTCCTCAGGGTGACCTATCTTGAGAAACAGAACTCAGCTTTGGGGGGTTTTAAAAGGATGAAATAGAATTCAAATTCTATTTTAGGGCAAAAAAAATCCCAACAAAAAAATCTGCAAAATTTCTTCAAAAAATTAAAGGGAATTTGGACTCTTTGTCTGCAGTTTTCTTTAGCAAATCCGCAGTTTTCTTTAGAAAATCAGTAGTTTTTTATAAGACCGATGAAATGCCTTTATAATGTATTCAAAACTGCTGTAAAAACTGCAGACTTACGTGCTTAAATCCTATTACTACAAAATAACTACATACTTCTTTGAGAAAACTGCATTTTTGACGCTTTTTTGAAGGAATTTTGGACATGTTTTTTTGCTGGGTAGAAAACTTACTATAATTAATGGTTGGGTATTGGGTAGCCCAATCCACCCCCCCCAACCTTTCAGTTTATGGGGTAATAGGGGGGGACCGGGAATTCTTTATTGTAAAAAGGTCAATACATACAAATTACACATTATAAAAATCCAAAAAAAAAATATAACAATGCTGAGGAAACAGATTTAAAATGTTGAAATTCAAAGTAAAACATTAAAAAGCTTTTACAAAATGCGACAATCAAAATAAGTCATATTGTAAAAAGGTTAAAATATACAAAATCCACAGTGTAAAAGGTCTATAGGGGAGAGTGTTGTACCTATGGACAAAAATCACGTTTGGATTTTTCTAAGACAGGTAAAATCACATTTTGAATATTTAAAGTGCCCAACCTATAGTCCTAACCTTTGTGAGTAGAGATATATTTTTTATTAGTCAAAATCTTGAAAATTGGATTTTTAATCATTTATAATAACTTGGAAAAATTTGTGTCCAAAGGTACAACAACCTGTTGTACCTATGGACAGACCCAGTTGTACCTGTGGACACCCTTAAAAAGGGAAGTTTTACTTGAAAAAAGCTAAGAATGAACATTTTTATTGATGAATTACCTTTTAATAACCTATTTCAAGCCTTTTTAAAATTGAAAATAGATTTTTTAAAGTAATGTAGTTTTAGATCGTAAATGATCATTAAAACGAAGTTGAATGATAAAAGTCTTGATTTTTTACCAAAAACACAAAAATCACATGGTATTTTCAGATCAGAATTTAAGGTAATAGTTTCATCAATCATGCTGATTGATCTGACAACTTCACTGATCCAAAAAAACCCAATTCGATCGACACTTAGTTTTGTAAGCATTTGGTGGTAATAACAATAATAATTTGGTGGTAAATCTTCTTCAGTGGAAATTTTAAGTTTTTTTAATCATCATACTTATAAATGCGACAGGGTGCTTAGGGTTTTACACCATATTTTAAATTAAATTCGAAGTAGAATCATAAATTTAAAAAAGTAGTTTAGATCACAAAATATTTGATTTTTCATCTAAAATTCACTTGAAAATAATCGCTGACAAATACATTACCATTTAGAATTAATTTAACATTTATTAAAATGTATTCAGTTAAATGAAACCTGATTCTAAAACGCCGATTAGCTACAGACACCCACAAGAACGTGTCCGTAGGTACAACACTTATGGTGTCCGAAGGTACAGCATCAGGTGTGTTTGCATTCAAAGTTCTATAAAAGATAAAAGAATTGAGATCTGACTATTTCTAATATCAAAACTAAAAAGTCAAAATCTCGGGAATTCCCCCATATATCCCATTTTATCATATCATAATCATAGAGGAAGAAAATAATTAATGTAGTGATGCACTAAAAAAAACTTTGAGCACCTAAAAACAGTATTTTTACTATAGAAAATTTAAATAATATTTTAAACAGCTGATTTCACGTTAGCAACTAGATAGCATCTGTTTACATTCAAAATCGAACACAAATTCAAATTCACATTTTTTCCCGAATTTTAAAATGAGGTGGCTGAAGGTACAACCGTCCGTAGGTACAACACTCTCCCCTATATAAAAGTTGAGTAAAATAGATTTAAAATCTTAAAATTCAAAGTAAAAAATTAAAAGCTTTGTCAAAATGCGACACATTCAAAGTGAAAGCTCCACTGCCGCAACCCCTCATCTCCGCCTCCGGGGCCAACTTGAGGCATCCGGTTGTCCCTGAGTTGCACCTGCCATGGTAAGTAGTCTGGTTGTCTCTTTGGCCACCAGCATCGCCATCCGTATTCTTATAATTAATGGTTACAAAATTTTGTAACCATTAACCATTCATCCGTATTCTTATAATTAATGGTTACAAAATTTTGTTATTTCTTACAAAAAAACTATTTTACCTTACAAAATGTAGTTATCTTATGACTGCATTCACCGGTAACTTGACCGGCGGTTAAACGACATTTAAGCTTCTGATTGGCAGTAAAAGGAAAACTATTTTTCTACGAATCAGAGGTTTGACTCCCAATTAACCGCAGGTCAATTATATTATAACTTAATCATAACAGATCCAAGAAATAATTAAGATCTTTAAGACAAATATAGCTGAGCTTTAAAACCATTAAGAAGTGTCTGGTGAAAAGGAATTAATCTATAATTCAGAGCAATTTGTTTACAGCAAACGAATAAGGGACGAATAAGGGAACGAATAAGGGAAGCAGAAATTTTTCACCCAGCCTTAACCCATACTGCCTGACGTCCCTTTTTAGGGACGTTTTTTTTAAAAATCCTCCTATTTCTACAAAAATTTTTCCTTTGAATCAAAATTTGCACTGATGTATCTCTGATCTTCATAGAACATAAAGAACACAAGAAGAAAGCAGAATTTTAAAAAATTTTTACTTTTTTAAAGTTGGAAGATATAATTTTTCAGAAAAATGCTTTTTTTAAAAATTTTAAAAGAAAAAGCTTAAAAATACTAGTTGTTATTTAAAAAAAATTTAAATGCCGATATATATTACTGTTTATGCATTAAATCAGTTGGGGTGTTTTTTTATTTTTCCA
The DNA here is from genome assembly GCA_024610705.1 of Tetragnatha versicolor. NCBI lineage: Eukaryota > Metazoa > Arthropoda > Arachnida > Araneae > Tetragnathidae > Tetragnatha > Tetragnatha versicolor. Next base: position 30,039,646 of record JANDEH010000005.1, read on the forward strand.
AAATATTTTATCTTGACCTTATTTTGGACCCTCGAAAAGCGTCCCTAAAAAGGGACGTCAGGCACGAATGCCCCCGTGGTTTTCCCCATAGTGAAATCCTAGTGTTTCCTTATTTTTTTCATAAAAACGAGTTTGATTCTATGAAATGAATTGAATAACTGATATTTATAAAATTACTTTAATTTTAGCTAATAAATTTATTATTTTTGTTTATTTTTTTGGGAAATACTGTTATTTCTGCCAAATTAATGGAATAAAAAGTCTTAAATTATAAGGAATTAATTAATTTATATTAATTGAAAGGAATAAATTAATTATTTTACTATATTTATTACTTATGCAAATATATTCTGGTTATATTTTAATTAAACGTTTAATAATTATTAGTTATAATGACTTTTTGTCATTAAAATTGCCAAAAAATACGCTTTTGTGATAAATTTTCGGCTTTTTTTTCTAATTAGATGTCGCTAATCATTGTGTTCTATATTGCAGATCAATCTATATCATCTGGCTAGCTAATGCACATCCCACCTAATGCTTGATTTTTGGGGAGAAATTTGTGTTCCGCACAATTAAATTAAATAAAATTAAAAAAGTATGGGCATTTGAAAGACTTAAACTTCACAAATTGAGATGTTCTGATGGATTTGAGGTGTGTAAAAGTAATTAATACTTAATATTAGGTAACATATAAACAAAGAATGCCTTTTTCAATTAAAAACCTTAATTTTCAATTAACATAGATTTGGGAGGAAAAAACATGTTTTAGAGCAGGAAAAATGCTCAAATTACGTTAATTGGGGTTAATTTTACAGTTAATTGGATAAATAATTAATATTTTTTGTTCATATTCATGTTACAGTATGGTTCCGATCACTTTTGCTGCACTTAAAAAGGTAGAAGATGTTTTTGAGGCTTTAAAAAAGTTTTCTACTATGGGTTTACTACAGGGAAAAACAACGCGGGCATTCGTGCCTGACGTCCCTTTTTAGGGACGTTTTTAATTTTGGTGTAGAAATTAAAATTTTAACCTGGAATTTTTTTCACTATTTTTCCAGTTGTTTTGTGGCTATTTACTATGTTTTTACCAAATATTTAAGAAAAATAAAAAGTTGGGCATTAATGGGTTAACTGGTGTGTAAAAATAAAAGACGGTTGTTTATATTTCCTTCATGGTTACCAAGGAGACGAGTGACGAAACTTGGCGCCCAACCGCCAATTTTATTTACACGGATTATAATAGCCTCAACCATGAGAGGATGGTTTACACTGGAGTTTCAAGATGTGACGAGGATCACTTTTTTTAATTTGTATGACGAAAATATTCGCCAAACCTGTGGACAGAGAATGAGTTTCTGGCATATCAGGAACAAATTCTAAAATTTAAGAGAATCAAAGGTAGAATACATTTTATTGGCCAACAAATTAAACAGTCTCAAGATGAATAGTTTAAAAATAAAGTGTCCAAAAAAGCAGAAAAACAACAATTTTGCATTCATTCAAATCAGTTTGCTCACGTTCCCTTAGAGATGAGAAAGCTGAAAACTAGAGATCTTCTTGCATGCGTGGTGAAATACTTTTATTTCATAGCTTAGCATCCAGTTTTCTTTTCTCTAAGCCTTTTTGTGATAAGTAATGGACATGTGGTGTGGGTTTTACCAAACCATCTCTATGTTTAAAAAGTGTTTTAGTTGAAGAAATGGAATGCATGTGTACTAAATGAACGTGCTATGTATCTTTATATTAATTTGTAGGGCAATATTTATTGATGATGGGGTCTCTTACAAAAATGGTTCTCAATGAAACACTTTGGTTTTCCTATATTAATCAAACACATTTTGTTTTCACAAATTCGTTTACGTAGTTTCATTTGAAGGTGAGAAAAATGTTCAAATGTGTAGTACGGTGTACTAAAATATTATGCAAGAAACGCAAACTGGAAATTCTTGAAAATAAAAAATTATTTAAATATTAATTACATTGATGTTAAATAAATGTATGCTAATTGGAAAACTTGAATACTTTGTTATTAAGAAGTTTTATTTTTAAGTGTTTTTAAAGTACTATTTATTTTAAGAACACATTTCTTCTCCCAACATTTTAAATTTTATCATGAAATTTCTACTTCAAGAGATAAAATAATTGATATTAAGGGATAAACTATCTCTTCTGTGTATTGGCTCATTAAAAAAAGAAAAAACTAGCAAAAATCATGATGTAAAAGTTAAGATAATTACTTTATCATTAAGTTTTTAAAAAAATTGACTGTTGTGATGAATCCAAAATTATCTCATTAATCTATATTACTTACGCATCAAAACTTCAATGGATATTTTATTATCTCTGTATACATCATTAAAAAATCATTATTTTCAGAAATAAGTGAATTTTTTCCCATCCATTAGTCAAAAAAGATGCCTTTTTCTATTTTTAAGTGGGGTTCGTTGAGAAAAAGATGTGGGTTGATTAGGCATTTCAAAAATATTTAAGAATGAAAATATAGATTTTTTTCAGCTTAAATGAACAACCCCAATTACTGCCGAAGTTCTACAAATATTTTGACTTTTTAAATGTAATATATTAATTTAGTAAAGTGAAAACTGATAGTTTTAACTTCTGGCATGACAATGTAAAGTTTCAAAAATACAACACAGTATTTGGTGGGTACACTCCGAATAAATATAATAATTTTATTCGATATAGTTATGAGACTGCATTCTAAAAATCGATTAACAGAATCAGCATCTTTGCTGATGACTTAAAAATTTGGGGGAGGGTAGATACTCAGGAGCAGGTACCAAATTTACAAAGAGATCTTAATATTATATCACAATGGGCTAAAAAATGGGGTATGTCCTTCATCGTAAGTAAATGTCAGGTACTTCATAAGGGTCGGGGGAATGGTAGGGCAGAATTTTATCTGCAAGGGGACAAAGTTAAAGAAGGTAATAAGATCAAAGATTTATGGGTGATAGTAAAATACGACTTTTAATGGGTTCATCAGTGTTCATCTGCTAGTAAAAAGTCTAATAGGATATTGGGATGGATTAAAAAAACTGTTTCTTCTAGGTCCGAGGACATTATTTTGCCACTATACAGAGGCTTGGTGAGACCTCATCTAGAGTATGCTGTTCAGTTTTGGTCTCCATACTTAAAAAAAGATATTGATTCAATTGAAAGGGTTCAGCATAGAGCTACTAAAATGGTCAAGGGTATATCCAGTTTAAGTTATGAGGGAAGATTAAAGAAGATAAATATGTTCACTCAAGAGAAAAGAAGGATTAGAGGGGATTTGATTCAACTTTTTAAAATGGTAAAGCAAGGGGACACAGAGGGACTAGATTTCAATACGGGTAATAGAACAAGGGGTCACAATTTCAAATTGAATAAAGTAAAATTTAAGACGGATTGTAGAAAGGGCATTATTTTTTAATAGGGTAGTGGATAGATGGAATGCGTTGCCTGAAACAATTGTAAATTCAAGTGGGGTAAACGAGTTCAAGAGGAAAATTGACAGATACTGGGAGTCCAGTAGTTTGGGTTAAAAAGACTGGACCAACCTTGCTGGGCTTACGCCTGTAGTTGGTCGACTTAATTTGTATTTGTATTTGTAAAATAAAGTTGAAATATTTAAATTATTTCAGAGAAATCCGAGTTATTTTTACATCTACAGCATATTTATTTATAAGTACTAAAAAATAAATAATATTAAAATTCAGTGCTACAATTTAAAATAGTATTAAAATTAAAGGCTTCCAAGAAATAGCTGTTCTCTTAATTCTATTATGAAATTTCTAAGTAAATAAATAATATCTCTATTCTAAAAAAAATTTTTGGTGAACGGTTTCCAGAGAAAGGCTTTTTAATTACTCAGTGGCGTATATAAGGGGGGCCGAAGGGGCCCTGGCCCCCCCCCCCCGAAATTCTGACTTGGTGTACCAAAACAAGTTAAAACCCTGTTTTTGGGGTCAAATTTTGAAAAATTTTCTGGGGGAGGACCCCCCAAACCCCCTTTAGAGTGCTTGGAATTTTATTATTCAAAACTTTTTTACAGTAAGTTAAAAATCCTACCTGAGAATGTATGTCTGAAATTCGGAAAGTGTATCAAAACCAAGTTGAAATCCTGTTTTTAGGATCTAATCTCCAAAATTTTTCTGGGGGATAACCCCCATATATCCCCTTCTGTACTTAAAACTATATTATTTATAACTTTTTCATTAAATTCATCAAATTTTACCTGAAAATTTATATCCAAAATTCTAACTAGGGGTACCAAAACTAGTTAAAAACCTGGTTTTTAGAGTCTAATTTCCAAAAAATTTCTGGGGGAGGACCCCCAATCCCCCCTTTTGTAATTGCAACTTAATACATCATAACTTTTTAATATTAAGTTCTTTAAGTTGCAAATTCTGCCTAAGAATATACTGAAAAAAAATTAAATATACATGAGAGGGGCTGGGAAACAATTTTGGGCCCCTCCCGAAATAAATTTCTATATACGCCAGTGTAATTACTGATCCGTATAACACATATTTGGTATCAAACTGTCCGGATTCTTTTGAGGATGTGCAATGGGCCTTTAAATTTCTAAAAAAAATCTCAACTTTAAAATTTTTCCATTTTTTTAGATAACGGATAAGGTTGCAGTTATAAAGCAAGAAACTATGAATTTTAAAACAATTGAAAACAAATTTCACTGGTTTTTAATATTCAAATAGATTAAATAATAATCTTTCTATTTATAACATGAATTTAAAAAATATATTTTGGGTTATTTTTATTAATATTTATATTTCTGTTGTTTAAACGGTTTTAATTATATTTAAAACTTTATGTATAATTAATTTATCTTTTATTTTTTAAACTAGGGGGCTACCGCCCCATGCTCGCTATCGCTCGCCAACCCCCGTTAAATGCTTACGAAGAAACTTTTGGACCGCTTCGCCATTCCTCACAAAACCCAGCTCACTGCACTTACTCACTTTATAAAAACATTCTTAAAACAGGGGTAGTACTTCTCCGGGGTATTCTTTCAAAAATGGCGGAAATTCATTCAGTGGCGGAATTTTAACAGTTCCTTTATGGTAATATGAATTGACGGATCGCCTTATAATTCCAAGAAAATAACAACAGAGCAATGTAAGCATTCTTTTATACCCATTTCCCCAAGGTAATGTTTTTTCACATATCCATTAAGAAGCACTGAAACATCTCAGGAATAAAATTAATTTTCTTAAAATTTGTAATGATTGGATGTAAAAAATATAGTAATTATCGTAAACATCGCGAAAATTTAGAATTTTATCTTCATGAAAACAAACAAATGTCGAAGTTGTGTCAGTTTCATAGCAATGACACGAATGTCTAGACTTCCAACATTTTCGATTTTTGTCTTAATATTGTTAAAAATAACCCAAAACATTTTTTAAATTCGTGTTATCAATAGAAAGACGATTATTTAATCTATTTGAATATTAAAAAAACAGTGAAATATTTTTTTCAGTTGTTTTAAAATTCTTAGTTTCTTGCTTTGTAACTGCGACCTTATCCGAAATCTAAAAAATGGAAATATTTTAAAATTGAAAATTTTAAAAAACAATCCAATAGCCTACTCGGAAATCCGGAAAGAATCCGAACATTTTGATACCAAATATGTGTCATTCGGTTCAGTAATTAAAAAGTTTTTCTCTGGAAACCGTTAGCCAAAAACTTTTTTTTAGAATAGAGAGGTAACAAATTAATATTTTTATATTTATGTTTATCGTTGTGGCAACCTAATCATTACTTTATTTACAACAAAATATAAACTCGCTTTCGGAAGTTTTGAACTTTTGCACTTATTTTTTACAATAATTATTTTTTTTATATCCTTTTGCAAGTATGTTTTTTAAGGTATTAAAATGTGACACTTTATTTCATAATGCCAAAACGCAAACAACTAGATAACACGGGGGACTGTTTTAGAAATGAATTTAAAAATCGAAAATGTTGGAAGTCTAAACATTCGTGTCATTGCCATGAAACTGACACAACTTCAATGTTTGTTTGTTCTCATGAAGATAAAATTCTAAATTTTCGTAATTTTTACGGTAATTACTACATTTTTCACAGCCAATCGATGAAAATCATCACAAATTTTAAGAACGTTAAATTTATTCGGAGATGTTTCAGTGCTTCTTAATGGATCTGTGAAAAAAACATTACCTTGGGGAAATGGTAAAGGAATGTTACATTGCTATGTTGTTAATTTTCTGGGAATTATAAGGCGATCCGCCAATTCATGTTGCCATAAAGGAACTGTTAAAATTCCGCCACTGAATAAATATTCGCCATTTTAGGAAGAATACCCCGGAGAAGTACTACCCCTGTTTTAAGAATGTTTTATAAAGTGAGTAAGTGCAGTGAGCTGGGTTTTGTGAGGAATTGCGAAGCGGTCCAAAAGTGTCTGCATTAGCAGTTAACGGGGGTTGGCGAGCTATAGCGAGCATGGGGCGGTAGCTCCCTAGTGTTAAAAATAAATATTTATGATAGCATAATTCATCAAAATTTTACTATTTTAAATTATAGAACTTTTGAGATGCATACGTCATCTTAAACATTTTATGATGAAATTTCAGATTGTAGAAAAAAAGTTTCTTTGTTTAAAAAAGTTTCTTTAAAAAAGTGAAAGTATAAAAAAACGTATTGGTTGGCATATATTTACATATTATTATTACAAACCAGTTGGCAAATATTTACATTTAGAACTTTAGAAAGAAACTAATGAAGTAAAGTATTTTAGGTCGGGCTTATGTCATCTCAGGACGGAATTAATTAAATCCTCTTAAGATTTATATTTCTTTTAAAACTAAATCCACGAACCTTGGAACGAAATTGAAATCGATATGCTAATTTGCATTCTGTGCTGAAAGATCAAACAGGATTTAAATTACTCCTGTGTCTATTTAGAAAATTCTATGAGATTGTACTTTCAATCCATTATACAGTAGTATTATTTAACTCTTATTCTTAACTTTCGTGCGGGCTAGTTGCGTATTTTTGAAGAAATTGAATTAACTCGAGTGATGTACTCAAGTGAATTTCTGTGCTTTCAAATTAAAAGATTGTGCTTTGCAGAAGATTTTTCTGAAAAAGAAACTTTTCTGTAAAGAAACGGTGGGAGGGATAAGAAAAATTAAACAGAGTGTAAGATTTAGACAAAATGTATTCAAAAGACCCAAATTAGGACTGATGAAATAAGAAATAAACGTCTTAATTGTACTTTTAAGAACGTGTATAGGATAATTATAAAACAATGCTTTTGAAAACTGAGATTGATAATCCATTTTTTTTTTCTAGAGATTAGAACTAAAAATTGAATTATATTAGTATCCTCCATTTATGAAACAACGCTATGTATTAAGATTTAAGTCCTCTTGTTTTTTTTTTCAAATACTTCTAATAAAAATAAAATGAAGAACGTGGCATCTGCATGTTGAAAAAACTGAATCATTTACATGACTTTAATAAACTAATAGAACATATTTTTTAAAAGTAAATTTTATTAATAAAAAAATGTTATTTTAATTGTTATAATAATTAAATGTTATTTTTTATTAATAGTCATTCATAATTTTGCTTTTGTAGATTTTCCCCTATGAACAAATAGTTCAAACACAATTCAAAAGTTCATTTACAAAAGAAAGAAATATATTTTTAATTCAATACTAAGGAGAAATCAGTAGTGTATAATAAATTGAATTACTGTTAAAAATTTTACGCATTATTTTTATTCTAAAACACTGCCTATTTATGCAATTATTTATTTATTTACTTTTTGAAAAAGTTTTTGTTAGTACCACATGCACAAAAAGTACTTTCATTTACTTTGATTTTAAATTGTTCGAAATTTTTTTAGAATGTACATACAATATAACTTTTTATGTCAGTTTTAGGGATTTAATTCAATTTTTTAAGAAAATTTCCTTAAGTATTTCTTTCTGAGATATTTTTACAGCTGGGATATCCGAAAGGTTTTATCTTAAACTCTGATTTTATTTCTTTCCCATGATAAGTTCTAGTTTTCAGGCAAATGGTAAAGATCTTGTATGCAAAAAGTAGAAGATAAATGTTTTAGTATGTCATCTAGCCTTGTTTCGTTGGTGTAAGACCATTTTGTATATTTAGAAGAGTATTCTTGTTTTATGTTTCATTCATTCATTAATGTATGAAAACATCTTCTGTGTTGTGAAAGTAGTTTTAATACTTGTAGTCCGAGAGCTACACGAGAGTTTAAACGGAAAAACATAGTTTCGAAAACCCTATAATTAGATTGGGCACTTCTTAATAAACAAAATTTGCTCGGTCAGCCGGCGCAAAGCGGTTGTCAAGAAATGGGGGGAATCGAAATAGCCAAAAATTTCACAGAATTTAACCGGAAAAACGTAGTCTTGGTTTTAACGTCATTCGATAGCTTGCGACTACCTGAATACAAATGTGCTGGTCAGCCGGTCGAAAGCGGTTGCTCTCGAGAGGTCAGATCGGGTCAAAATAACCAAAAATTGCATCGAATTTACCGAAAAACGTAGTCATGGTTTTTACGCCATTCGAAAGCTTGCGACCCCCTGAATACAAATATGCTGGTCAGCCGGTCGAAAGGGGTTGCTTTCGGGTGGTCAGATAGGGACGAAGTTGCAAAAACCCTATTTATTTCTACTAATTTTTAATTTCTACCAACATTTCAACCCAACAAAGAATTTATTCAATAAATATTAATAATAATTAAATTAAGTTTTTCTTTTCGAACTTTTTCACGTTTTCGCTTAAAATTCACATTATTAAGTAATTCAGGACAAAAACGAACTCAATCGGGTTCTTGGTTCAGTCGCTATGCTTGAAAACTCAATCCAAGATGACGGTGGTTTTTTCCAAAATGGCGAATTTTCTCCTACACAGAATTTTCGGGAATTTCAGGATATCAATAAGGACACTATCCTCTACATTTCCACCAATTTGTAGCCTGTTATATTGAATATCCGGGTCAATATGGACTAAGCGGATTCTTTAAATATACAAATACAAATACAAATTTTGTCGACCAGCTACAGGCTCGAAGCCCAACAAGGCTGGTCCATTTTTTATTAATTCACCCATTCCCACTGACTGTCTAGTTTTAGCTTAAACTCATATACACCCTTCGAATTTACTATATGTTCTGGCAATGCGTTCCATATATCTATTACCCTATTGAAGAAGTAGTATTTTCTTAAATCCCGATTGAAATGAGTCTTATTCAATTTGTACCCATGGCCCCTTGTTCTGTTATCCCTATTAAAATCGAAACCTTCTGTATCCCCTTGCTTTACGAACTTGAAGAGCTGAATCAAATCCCCCCTCCTTCTTCTTCTCTCCAGTTTACACATGTTGAGCCTACTCAAACGCTCATTGTAATCTAGGTGTGCCATTCCCTTAATTATTTTTGTAGCTCTATGCTGAACCCTTTCAATCACTTCTATATCCTTTCTCATATATGGAGCCCATAATTGTACAGCATATTCTAGGTGAGGTCTTACCAAGCCCTTATATAATGGCAATATTATATTCTTATCCCTTGAAGTTACAGTCTTTTTGATATACCCCAATAACCTATTTGCCTTTTTACCCGCAGCAGAACATTGGTGACCCATTTTAAAGTCACTGTGTATTATCACCCCAAGATCCTTGACCGTATCTCCCTCCTTAACCCTTACTCCTTGCAGCCAGTACTCGGCTTCATTATTTTTATAACCCGTATGCAATACTTGACATTTCCCCAAATTGAATGACATACCCCATTTTACAGCCCATTCAGAAATCCTATCAAGATCACCTTGTAAATTTTCAATTTGTGTCTTGGTGTCCACTGTCCCCCATATTTTTTAAATCATCTGCGAATATACTGATTCTATTCTTAATCCACTGACCTATATCCTCTATGAATATTATAAATAAAGTTGGTCCCAAAACTGATCCCTGTGGAACCAAACTGAGTACCTCTGTCCACTGTGAATAGCTTCCTTTTACCTGAACTCTCTGTTTTCTACCCAATAACCAATTCTCTTAATCCAAACCAATGTTTTTCCCAGAATCCCTAGTCTTTCCAATTTATACAGTAGTGCCTCATGAGGTACTTTATCGAAGGCTTTTTGAAAATCTATGTACATGATATCTACACTTCTCTTCTTATCCAGCTCCCCAGTTATATTATCATAGAATTTTAATAGATTTGTAGAGCAGGATCTTCCCTTCCTAAACCCATACTGGTTATCAGATAGCAATCCCCCTTCCTCCAAGTATAACATTCTATGCCTTTTTAACAATGATTCGAATATTTTGCAAATTACTGAAGTTAAGCTTACTGGTCTATAGTTGCCCGGATCACTTTTTACTCCCTTTTTAAATATTGGTGTTATATTGGCCAACTTCCAATCTATTGGCTTGGTGAAAAGTATCATCTTTTCGCACTGCGCGCACAATATCTCTATAACTATTCAATAAATTGACCAAAACTTTTACAGTATAATCCTTGCATAAGTATCTTCAAATTAATGTACGGGTTTGAAATTTTGATATAGCAATTTTTTTGATTTTTTGATATTTTAATTTTTTTATAGCAATAGACTAAAACCTAGGCCAATAAATTATACTTCTTTAGAGGGAGGATTGACTCAAAATAGCTTCTTAGCATTCACCATAAAAGTTTAAATAGAGCAAATATAACTGTTTAAAATAAACACAAGCAAGTTCTAAAAATTAATGTAGCTAACTTAAAAATTTTGTGGATAATACTGAGCTTTGAGTTGAAAACGTTGATCTACCCTGGATCTGGATTATCCCTAATATGCCACTGAAATTTCAAAGAAAACTTCAACCTTTAAATATTATCCAAATGATCTCCAGGGGTCGAAACCTATAACCCACAAAAAGGACCCACCTTCTGATACATATCCCTTTTTTATTAAATTTAATGTTTTCACCATCCTACTCAACCAGCAAAAAAGGTTTTGCACGTTTTTATGATTCCAGAAAGAAATCTTTGATTGCCAGTTCTAATCATTCACATAATTCAAAATATGTTGTATTACAATTCAAGTATTTCAACTCTGGTTTCTTTTTTAATTATTTTATAGTCTTCAATGAGGATTTTTATACCATTTTGCACGTTTATATTCATGACAGATTCGTCCAATCGAGGTAAAAGCCCGATTTTCGTTTGTCCATTTGTATACATGAAATTACTCTATTAATCGAAACTTTGATGTCAATCCGGAGGCAAAAAGAGTTATCGTAATGGAATAATATTTCACTCATGTTAGTTTGAGACCATTTGGCACCTTTTTGTCCCTGTGCCCCTGGGAAAATGTAAAAAAATATTTTTGACCCACCCTATTGTACATTACATTTAAAAACATTTATGAGTATACTATATAATTTGCTTATAAGGCTATTTTTCAAGGATAACCCCTTTTTTATAATTAAGTAGAATAAGGAATCAATGCATGAAATTTTAAGCTCAACAATATTAAGCAGTATAATAATTTAAGTTTTGTTAAATACGACTTAAAACACACAAATTCTATATTAAGTTGTTTAAAAATATATAAAACTAGGGGGCTATCGCCCCCTGCTCACTATTGCTCGCCAACCCCCGGGAACTGCTGACGCAGTTCCCCTAGGATTGCTTCGCAATCCTGTGCTCGCTACGCTCGCTCGCCATACGATGGTACAGCCGAGCTGAGATTCATTACCAACTAAAGGTTCAATTCCGTTACCGCTTAATATCGCCAATCTCTTTTGAACACCAAAGTGTATAAATATTAGTAAATAATTTCAAATTCATATATTAAAATGGGTTCAATTCCGTTAGAGTCCCCGCTAAATATCACCTATCTCTTTTGAAAGCTTAATTTTCAAATATAAACAATTTTTTAAAAATTTTAATGATAAACTGAACAGTTAGGTAAACATCTAATTAAACATAATAATCCATAAATTTAAAATTATTTAGCAATATTTATAATTCTTGGTGTCCGAAAGTGGTAGGCCATTATTTAGCGGGAACTCTAACGGAAATGAACCTTAAAATGTTTAATTAGATCTATAACTGTTCAGTTCTTTCTCAGGAGCCGCACCCCCTTTGCCTTGAATCCTTGTGGAGCTTGGGTAGTACCAAGTGGCACACGACAACAACAACAACTGTTCAGATTAAAATTTTTTTATATTTGAATATTAAGCTTTCAAAAGAGATTGGTGATATTTAGCGGGAAATTTAACGGAATTGAACCCCAACTAAATTTATTGGTGAAAATGTAGTTTTATAAATAGTAATATGCAGCAGGGAAACATTAAATACAGTGTATGAAAAATATGTATACAGTGTTTAGAAAATTCATGGTTACTGTTGCATTAGCCATGAAAAACCACCATAAGCAGTTAATTTTTATCAGATAAGTACTATTAACATGCATATAAAAATAATAATTTAACAGTAAATTAATAAAATGGTACATTTAATCCTTCTTAACATATTTGAACAGCTAATAATATCATTAGAGACTGAAATCGGAAAAAAATCAAATCCAAAACAATGCACTCATTTTGTAAACAAATTTATTGTTGCCAACCGAGTAAAAGAAATACAACGAAATCTGGACGTCACGCAAGACAATTATATATATAGATATGCCTCCAAAGTATTTTTATCCACATTTCTTGCTAAATGCTATTAGATAAAAATTACATTTTTCTGGAACTTTCTTAGTTCCTTAATCTAGAATTCATTTTCAAGAAGTTTAGAAAAATCTAAAACAATTATTAAAAATTCCTTTTTTGGGGATAAAATATTTTACCTTTGATCCTTTGATTTCCACAGAAAAAAATCCTTTATTAGCAGTGAAGATCTGTGGAATCATAATTTCGGAATTAACTTTTTGAAATAAATCTTCCACTTCTTGTTATAACTAAGCATTACTATTAAATAAAAATAAAAAGCAAAGCAGAAAGTCTCACACTTACTATATAAACAAAACAACTAAAAGCTTTGCTAGATGGATCATGTAACCATGTGTCTGAGTGAGTCATGGCACAAGACACGTCACGATGGCAACAGCCAATCATAGTGAGTTTCTGATTGCATCACTTTTGGCTCATTTTTAATTGTTAATCTCTCTATTCTAAAAAAAAGTTTTTGGTGAACGGTTTCCAGAGAAAGGCTTTTTAATTACTGAACCGAATGACACATATATGGTATCAAAATGTCCGGATTCTTTCCGGATTTCCGAGTAAGCCCTTCGATTTTTCAAAAAAAATTCTCAATTTTAAAATATTTCCATTTTTCTAGATAACGGATAAGGTCGCAGTTATAAAGCAAGTACTGTCAATCAAATTATTATGCATCCAATCACAACGTCCGATTGACGCTTTATTTTGAGATGAAACATGTTTTTTCACCTTTTAAAAAAAGTACTTTCTTGATGAAATATCACTCAAAGACTGATAAAAACATATTCTAAAAACTTACATGAACGCCATTTTATACTAAAATTTCACACTTTTTGTCCAATATTTATAATTTTTATTCTGATTTTATCGAAATTAATTGTAAACATAGTGATGTTTTGTCTCTTATTGTTTTCAATTGCTTAAACGGTATTGTTTAACAAGTCTGGGTTTAAAAAAATATGAATGATAAACACTAGGCATATTATACTATCGAGTTACTTTAAAATAATATTTTTTGTTTGGTCTGAATATTGATAAACAATTAGAATTAGTTATTTTTATAATCATAGATTAAAAATAATTAAGATGAATATTTTTAAAAACATTTCGTTTAAATTTTTGATAAGTTCGAGTTAATACTCAAACTTTTAAGGGAGATTTATTCATGGTGGGGATTTGAAGTATTTTTAATAAGTTGGTTGACGTTTTTTTCTGTAAATTGTTTAATTGTTTTATAAAGTGTGTTGAGTTCAACGAGTTGGAATTTGTGGGAATTGCGAAGCAATTCCAAAAGGTCCTGCGTCAGCAGTTTACGGGGGTTGGCGAGCGATAGCGAGCAGGGGGCGGTAGCTCCCTAGTAATAAAAGAAATACTTATTTTTGAGATTTAATAATGTGATAATCGGAATCAGAAGACCGAATTTTACTAAGAACAAACTAAATAAAGAAAATTTAAGAGATGCTGCAGTTATCCATTGCTTAAACGATATTGTTTAACAAGTCTGGGTTTAAACAAAAAATGAATAATGAAATTTATTTCTTTCGGGCTTGTAGGCCGTGGCAACCTCCAATCCAAACCAAACTTATTGAATCGGTGAACTAACGCTGTTTTATTTCCACTGATGATGTCGGACACAGCTTCCGACGAAACGTCTGGACCTTATATTTTATTTTAGACCACGGCCTACAAGCCCGAAAGAAATGAATTTCATTAATCAAACCGGTTGTGAAAGTCTTCATGCTTACAAAAAAGTGAATGATAACAACTAGGCATATAGGTGGTTTGAAAAGTTCTCGGCCTCACCCAGAACACGCGCTAGAATTCACACGAAATTTTTTCTCCTTTGAGAACAACTCTTCAAATGAACCTAATTAATTTTTGGGGTTGTTCTGATCAAAATTCTGCTCTTGGCAATTTTTTAATGAGTTAAGGTGATCATATTTTTAACAATGAGAAAAAACAAGTATCGAGCTGTGATATAATTTTTTTAAAAGAAGGGATATCACCAAAATAAGTTAACTCTAAGTTCAAAAAAGGGTAACGGGACTCTTTATCTTTGTTTTACCTTTGTTTTGTTTTAAAAAATTGGGCCGAAGCTTTAACTTGGATGTGAGAGCGTTCATACAGAACCATGTGAAAAATGTGATAAAAAGACCCACCATACCGGAAACTATCGAAAAGTGCCTTCTATGATTTTATAAGGTTGATGAAGAAAGGTGGGGGACATTTCTAATAGTCTAGATATATCAAAGGAACGCGTAAGTTATTTTTTGCACGATGAATTGCACGTGAGAAAACACATTGCACAAGATGGGTGCTGCAAATCCAAACTTCAGCTCAAAAATCACTGACATGACGACTTCAATGCGATTTTTTGACTCGAATCCCACAAAATAAAAGCGATTTTTACACCTATAGGCGCAAATGGACATACCTTAGAACCTGTAAATGAAATTATAATCAATGGGAATGTATAAAAGTAAATTCTTTAGTCCCAAAAGTTCTATCAGCTGGCAAATTCATGGGGTAACCATTCTGTGGATTTCAGGGAAATTTTATTGATACATTATCGGGAAAAGGGCATGAATATAATTTAAGAATACTAATTTAAACTCTTGATGAGAATATCCGAGAAAAAACTAATTAAAATGTCCTTTTTATATCAGAACAGTGCTCATGTTATTAATGTGTTTTGGCGTTGGGAAAGTTGAGGGATATGGTTTAAAAATTTTAAAAATACCCATCCTATTCCTCATATTTGGTATCTTCGAACTTCCTTCTCTCTCCCAGAGTGAAAAGTTTCCCCTCTTTTCACCGTTTTACTTCGAATTAAGAAGTAACTGTGAGATAAATAGGTTTTTTGACGAGATTCTAGAACACCCCCATAAGAGTGTAAATTAAGACAGGACTGCCGTTCCAAGATGTGAGGCTGGCTAAAATGAGGCAATGTTGAAAAATAAACAGTTTTTGAAACAATAAAGTACTATTTTCATGGTCAGGCCGAGAACTTTTCAAACTTAACGAGTTACTCTAAAATAATGGTTTTTGTTGGTCAGAATATTGATTAACAATTAGAAATAGTTATTTTTATAACAATAGATTAAAAATAATTAAGCTGAATATTTTTAAAAACATTTTGTTAAAATTTTTGAAAAGTTAGAGTTAATATTTATTCAAACTTTTAAGGGTGATTTAGTCATGGAGGGGATTTAGGGATTTATTTTTGGAAAGTTGGTTGACGTTTTTTCTGCAAATTGTTTAATTGTTTTATAAAGTGTATTAAGTTCAGCGGTCTACTACTATTCGGCGCGACTGTTTGGGCGCGGGCCGATTCGGCGCCAGAAATAAAATGAAAGTAAATAGAACTCTTTCATAATAACTCTTCATAATTAGAAGAAAAATATTTTGTTTCGTGCCGAAACGGGCCGGCGCCCAAACTGCGTGAGCAGTTTACTGGGGTTGGCGACGAGAGATAGCAAACAGGGGGCGGTAGCTCCCTAGTAGTTATTATTAGTATTTAAAATCCTTATTTTTCAATACATAAAAATAGGCATTATAAAAGAAAATTTAAAATACAATTATAATGAAATCCTTTAATTGATTACAAATAAATATTTGAATATAACTTAATAAAACAATTGAATAATGGATTTATAGACCTTGTTAATATGAAAAATATTAATTTAACAGCTATACAACGTTAGTTAAATTTAAATATTGGAGTATTAGCGTATTTTAATACAAAGATAAGTTCATTTTTGATTTATCTTTCGCAACGTAGCTTGGGATTTTCAAACGAGAAAGTCTTAAGTATATAAACGAGTCAAATAGTAAATTCTTTCATTTATTGTGTGAGAATCAAGCACTCATACACATTAGGGTGGGTCATTTTCCTATGGCGAAAAAAAAATTTTACAAATTCTATCGGGCACAGCAAGAAAAGGGTGCCAAATGGTCTCAAACTAACATGTGTAAAATATTATTGCATTATAATAACTCTTTTTGCCTCCGGATTGGCCTCAAATGGAACAAAAATATGTAATTTTTCATATTTTTTTTAAATTTTATTAATTCAATTTTTTTAACGATAACTTTTTATAGCTCACAAATAAGGGTCTTTAAAAGCAATTTTAATCACATTAGTCACCTTTATGCATTATCAATACAAAAACAACTGCCAAAGTGGCAATGTAATATGCTATCACGTTAACAATAGCCGTAGAATACATGGTAGAATAGGAGGCTCTTTTTTGCCAACAAACAGTGGATTGACAGTGGTACATATTTTAAATATTGGTAGTTAAGATACATTTTCCCTCCAGTTTGGTCAGTACAAAACGGTGTTTTTAATTTTTAAAAGTAGAAATAGTTATATTTTTCATAAATATGCCTCGCTTTCAAAATTCAGCGTACTATTATTTCACTGGCTGGAATTGGGATCCAAATATGATCGCAAAAATTTGTTGAAACAATTGTCGAACAGATAGTTCGTTCATTAGACAATATATCAGTTATGATTCGCCTCAGTCATGATTTATTTATTTTTTTGCTATAACGATAGACTGAACCCCAGGCCCATGAAATTATACTTCTTTGGAGGGAGGATTGACTCAAAATAGCTCCTTAGCACTCCCTTATGTGTTCATAAGTTAAAATATAGCAAATTCAACTGTTTAAGATAATTACAAGTAAGTTTTGAAAAGTAATGTAGCTTATTTAAAAACTTAGGGGATAATACTGAGCTGCATGCTGAAAACGGGATCTACCATTCTTCTTAAGAAAATGTTTCAAAATTTGACTCTTAAAATGTGGTTATAATTTATTTTTGGACATTAGGGACTCATAAGGGGACACTTAAGATGGACTATTCCTAATATGCCAATAAAATTTCAAGGAAAACCCCAACTTTTAAACTATTATCCAAATCTTTTCCTTGGGGTTGAAACCTATAACCCAAGAAGGTACCCACCTTCTGACATATCCAGTTTTATTAAAAATTTAATGTTTTTAACATCCTACTCAACCGGCAATAAGAGTTTCACACATTTTTAGGATTCCAGCAAGAAATATTGATTGCCAGTTCTAACCATTGGGATATTTCATAATATGTTCTATTACAACTCAAGTATTTCTACTCTGGTTTCATTTATAATTATTTTATAGTCTTCAATGATGATTTTTATACCATTGTGCACATTTACATTCATGACGGATTCTAGAAATCGAGGTAAAAGCTTGATTTTCATTTGTCCATTTTTACATGAAATTACTATATTAATCGAAACTTTGAGGCCAATCCGGAGGCAAAAAGAGTTATTATAATTGAATAATATTTTACACAAGTCAGTTTGAGACCATTTGGCACCCTTTTGTCGCTGTGCCCCTGGGAAAATGTGAAAAAAATTTTTTTGACCCACCCTAATACACATTATGGAAATAACTGATTTTACGTTAAGGAAATTAAATTAACCAGATATTTATGTCCATATTTAATCCATACAAATATATTATTAATTAATAATTCTCTTTCTTGCAGATCCCTGCGTAAGAAGAAGTAATCTGCAGAAAAAGTAACCAATTAGATGCTTAGCTGAGACTGGATTTCTTCTCTCAAGTGCTTACTCATTGATTTTCTCTATGCATTACTAAACCTATTTTATATGACATTTCGATCATTTCAACCATTTCCATTTCCATGGAACTCTATCAAGAAGTATGAAAAGTGCCGGAATTCGAATAAATGCACCTTCGCCATTTTACACGTAAAGCTAGAAAATGCCGTTTTTTTTAATGCAGCAGGTAAATTCTTGACATTTTTCATTCATGCAGAAGAAAATTGTTGGACTTAGAAAAAAACTCATCATAATATGTTGTGTATGAATAAATGCATGGATAATTTCGATGAAAATCCATTAAAATTTCTTCACATTTCGGGATTGAACAACTGGAAATAAATATTCAGAATTTTTTTTTACAAGAAGCACTTGGAAGATGAAACATTTTCCATCAACATTGTAAACTACTTTTCCGACGATTGGTTTTTATAGAAATGTTTCTGGAAAATAATGCATAATTCACGGTTGTTTTCATTTTGAAAATAAATAAACAAATTACAAAAACCATGAGTAATGCTATTGTTTACTCTCAGCGAAAAGTTTAATTGAATTTTAGAAAATCTTTATGATTTCAATCATCTCAAATTCGATGCCAAAATTACTATAGTATTCACTTGGAGAAATATTTTATCGGTGATTTAGAAAGGTACACAAGATGGCGACTATAGGTGATGTAGCATTATTCATTTATAACGTAACAGTGAACTGCACAGGTTTTGAAGACTACCATACAAACGACACGAACTGCACCTCCTACCAAGACGAGTCTGATTATCCATACTCAATGCTCTTCACCCCACCAGAATGGCTATTGCACTTCTCTCGGATTTCTTACGGCCTAGTTGGCATCGTCGGGCTAGGCGGAAACACTCTGGTCATATACGTCGTGCTCCGCTTCTCCAAAATGCAGACCGTGACCAACATGTACATCCTCAACCTGGCCCTGGCCGATGAAATGTACCTGATCGGGCTGCCCTTCTTGTTGACGACGATGATCTTCCACTCGTGGCCGTTCGGTCGGGTCATGTGCAAGATCTACATGACGACGACCAGCATCAACCAGTTCACCAGCAGTCTGCTGCTGACCGTCATGAGCGCCGACCGGTACGTGGCCGTGTGCCACCCCATCCAGTCCCCTCGCTTCCGCACCCCCTTCATCGCCAAGTTCATCTGCCTGACCGCTTGGACGCTGTCCGCGCTGCTGATGGTCCCCATCTACATGTACGCCAGCACCTTGGAGACGGGGCCGGTGATCAACTGCAACATCTACTGGCCGGAGAGCTCGTACATGAACGGCGAGATGACCTTCACCCTGTACGCTTTCACTCTAGGGTTTGCCCTCCCCCTGGTGCTCATCTTGTTGTTCTACTTCCTGGTCATCTGCAAGCTGAAGAACGTCGGCCCGAAGAACAAGAGCAAGGAGAAGAAGCGAACGCACCGGAAGGTGACTTACCTGGTCCTCAGCGTCATCACCGTCTACATCATCTGCTGGCTGCCGTACTGGTGCGCGCAGATGTGGCTCACCTTCATGCCCTTGGACTCGGCCGGTCAGAACACGCTTACCCTCACCATGATGCTGCTGACGCAGTGTCTGTCGTACGCCAACTCGGCCGTTAATCCCATCCTGTACGCCTTCCTCAGCGACAATTTCAAGAAAAGCTTCGCCAAGGCGTTCACGTGCGCCTCGCGGCGCGAAGTCAACGCTCAGCTGCACGTGGAGAACAGCTTCTTCCCGAAGACCAAGAGCGGGTCGAGCAGGCAGACCAACAAGCGGTCGGATACGTCGCTCGTGGTCAAGAACCACGGACAGGAGATGGAGCAGTCAACGGCGGTGACGATGGTGAAGAACGAGAGGGAAGTCCTTCCGTCGGTGAGGAATGGGTTCAACACGACCCAGCCGGCCGACACTGCTGACACGCAGGTTTAGAATAATACAATGGTACTCTGCAACTAATGAGCTTTACGATTAATGTTAATCGATCGGGACTTCTCTGTGTGTTTTGTGAAATGGATACTTTCGTCTATATCCAAAACTTACGACATCCTTTTCTTATTCAATTGGAAATGTAAATATTTACGTAACTCCAACCACGACTTACTAGATACTACTACAGGCTGACCCAGTTTTGAATTATTTAAAACTTTTGACAACTTTTTCCGCAACGATCGCCCCAAATCGGTTAAATAACAGCTATTCAATAGGATAAACACACTGACAAATAAGGAAAAATAAAGGCGTGTTTTCAAGACGAAACTGCTGACTGTTGGCCATGAAGCCATTAAGCCCCGCCTTCAGTATGTGGATTTGCTTTTCTAGATGCCATCTACATTTATTGCCATCTACATTTTAAAGATTTCAGCATCTCGGTCAGCCTGTAGTAGTATCTAGTAAGCCGTGCTCCGACAGACCATCACAACTATGTATTTTTAAAGCGAAGGAAAGTACTTTTTTTCGTACATTTATTGAAATGTTTGAAAATACTAGACATCCTACTGAAGAAAGTATAATCTAAGAAGATATGGAGAATTAAAAAAAAAGATTACTTTAAGAGATTGCCATACTTTTATAATCTTTTAAAATTTGGAACATCTCAAATCTGTCTTCATTTTATAATAAATTTTATGACTCCAAACATTCTATGTTAATCTCATAAAATACTATTTCTTTAAATTATAAAAAATATTTTAAAGAAAAAACTACCTTCATAATTAAAAAAACATAATTTCTATATTAATTTCACAACTATTAATTCCACACCAAATAGGAAGTCTATATACTTTAAACTAAAACTTTGTGAATATTATAAAGGTGTATTGTTGTGGTGTGAATTTTGTAAATCTTGTATGTTATTTGACTGTCCATTTAAAATTAAATTTTTGATAAAAATAATTTGAAACCAATAAAATCCTAAAATCTGCTTAAGAAATTAATGGACTATATTTCTGCTGTGCTGAAACTGTTGCATGATTATTTGTGGTATAAATTTAACACATTTATACTGAGAGCAAAACTAAAATAAAGTTTAGACTTTTCTGAAGTATAAGTAACTTGAAATTTTTGTTTAAGTATGATTCGGAAATAAACTTTTTTAAATGATAAGATGTATCATTGTTTCAGACGTATTGCATATTTTCCACTGAACTAAACTTGTTCTAACTTGATTAGTTTGCACATTAAAAGTAAATTAAAATGTATTTTATTGAACTTACTTAAGTTAACCTCAAATACTCAAATAACAGTAATATGTATTAATTCAAAAATTGCATTGAATTTTATTAAAATAAGTATTTTATGAATAATTATTTATCTTCATATGATAAGAAATAAATAATGCAAATCACATGAATCACTACGAAAAATGAAATGGCAAAAGATAGTGTTTTAATAAATGTCTGTATATTTGTAAATTTTTGAAGATGAGAAAAATGAACACGATTCTCTAACACCAGTTTAAATTATCAAAAAAATAATTTTGTTTGTTTCATTTCCAAAAAGACTTATCAAGAATTTCAGGTCCCTAAATGGGAAACGAATAATCTTATCTAAGGTGCTTTTCAGACTCTTGAACATTCCAGAGTTTAAACGTTATGTATATGTATTGGTACAATTGTAACCCAATGATGTATTTTTGTGAGTCTTTATTGTGTGATTAAATGTTTGAAGGTTCTTATTTTAGTCTTCTATTTTATTTACATCAAAGTTTTATCGGGGCTTTTATGAAATGAGAAGAAAGTTCTCGAAGTTGAAAAATTTACTTTAAAATATAAAAAAAGGTTGGTTTCATTATTATCAAGATGTTATGAATATAATTCTGATGTTTTATAGAAGTTATAGAACATAATTATGTTTAAATTTAAAATGTCTTTCTTCATATAAAAAGACACGAGAGTAACAGAACTCAAAATAAGTAGTACATTAGTATGCTAGAAATTTAAAAAATAAAAAATATAAGAAACAAATATCAAATAATTAACTTATAAGTAATCTATAATTTAGAACAAAATAAATAGTTATGTAAGCAGCAATAAACTTAACCGGTCAACAACAATTAACCGGAATGACGGAGTATCTGTCCAAAATATATAGAGGCTGTTTTGTTTTTAAAAACCTTTTATTGCTAAACAAATACAAAACATAAATTTCAACATTAATTAATCAATTAATTTCAACCAGTAACCCAGTGTTTATTGAGGTATGGTAGTAAATTATGTATTTTATTTTAATTTTAAAAAATATATTACAACTTAAAAATCTACAAAATAGAGTAAAATCCTAATTTATCTATTTAAATTCAATTTTTATTTACTAAAAGGAAAAAAATTCACTTACACTATCGTGCTGGATATTTTACAAGATACTTTTTGTTTTTAATGACAAGAAACAGAGGAGAAAAATTAATTCGATATAACTTTCTAAAATATCACCACTCTACAAAAAAATAAGTCTTGAAAATATCGAAAATAAATACGGTTAAGATACCATTTAATATTTTACGACAGTTTTATCTTTGGATTGGATGAAACAGGCTATGATCAGGCTAAACATCAATAAGAGACCCTGATAAAGGAAAAATCATACACATAGCTGGCATATTAAATGGAAATTAATAAATGATAAAAATACAATGATAATAATAATTTATTTAATAAAATAAAATTTTTATAATGTTATAAATTTATGAGTACTTTCATTTGTGCCTTACTTTGTATTAGAGTTGCAGGCAAATCCTAAGTATACTGTTGGAAAATTAGTTATCTCTGATTTCATTCCTAACGGAACTAAAAGTTTAATGGAAGACATCAGTTTCATCAAATATCACAATATACGATTTCCTTGAACTCCATCATTCGGGATTTAAATGCAAAATTATCAGTAGTTATCTAAGATTGTTTACAATTATTTATGAAAAGTTTCTGTTCATTAAAAGGTCAAAGGTTCAACATGTCAGAAAATCAGGGGTTTTTATTACAGAGTACCAGTCTCTTCTAAGCTTTCAAATAAGTAGGAGAGTTTTCAGTTGATAAAATCAATCAATATGAAAATAATTTAATCAATATGAAAAGAATTTAAGATTAAATTCTTTTCATATTGATTTGTATACAATAGTAGAGTCTCCATAATTTGAGTCTTGTGGTTATTTCCAGGAAATTAACTTCATGCTATTTGTTAATGATGTAGCGCATATTAAAATGTACGTAGATACATTTTTCATTCAAAATACATACTATACTCGATAACAATGCTTCCTGAACCCAGTACGTCACTACGCGGAGGGAGAAAGTGGGTAAACACAAAGCCTATCGGGTTGCTAGGAGGAGTTTCGGTACGCAAATCATGATAAAAAGACATTATATATACATGGGTTCAACGAAATAATAGTATTTTAAAATTGACGTTCTTCGTTTCACTCGAAATTCAATAACTGCGATGGGAACTACTTTGTTTGTTAGTGACGTCGCGTCGTAGGGTCAACTAACGTTGCTGTCTAGTATAATTAAATGCATAAACTGGGTCATAATCATAAAAATCATTACCTTTCAAAACCCTCTAGTTGTCATACCGTTCATAAAAATTGAGTAAAAATTCAAGGGTTTAATTTGAGGAACGAGGAGAAACGATATAAACGATTTGAGGAACGATATGAAGAGAACAAAAGTTGAAATTTAACAGTTACGGTTTCAGTGAAAAATAATATTTGTTTTCTTCGGAAGGAAATCTATGAAGTGAAAAATGTTGGAACGGTACTTCAAGCGCATAAATTTGCCCCTATGCAAAGAATTGAAAACAGCCAAATATCCATTTGATTTAGATGAGTAATTGCGTTACCAAATTTTATCAGTTTTCTATAAACGGCAAGGCAGCTAGAGGGTCTTGAATAGGGGATGTTTATGATGATTACTCTATGCATAAGCTGTAATTCAAAAGCCTCTTTATTCCCGTTTGTTCATTTATTAAATTTTAATAATATATAACTCGAGTTTCGGAAGTTCGAAGTACTAGGACTGGGCCCATCCTCCTCGAAATATCGAATAATCTTATTTGGTTTCTAGAGTTAACTATCCTAAAAAAAGTGTAATTAATTAATGAAAGTTTCGATTAAACACATGATAAACCTTGATGAAATACTTATTTTAAGATCGTCAAAACTTGATATAAATAAAAGTAAAATAAATAATATAAATATTTTGAGTCCCCTGTTCACATTTTCAGGAAATTTTTTACACAATACTATATTCTTTAATACAATGATTAAAAATATAAAATGTCTGATCGTAATTTTAAAAGTAGTACAGGTTGATTTTTTCAACCTCTTTACACGGACTAAGTAATTAATAAGAAAATATATATCGACAAACCAAATTCATTAATCACAAAGAAAATTTGGGGTTTAAGTAAACATGTTTTTTTATCAATCGAGTTATTTTTCTATAGTTTAAAATAACCTAGAACATTTTTTCAACTTATTCCGTGTATTATAAACATATGTTATTTAACGTTCTTTGATAAAATTTGATTAATTAAGGATAAAATTAATGTGCTATGTTAACTTACCTTAGTTATAATATAGTTCTAATTCCATTATATTGATATTTACGTTTTT
Organism: Tetragnatha versicolor; assembly: GCA_024610705.1. Lineage (NCBI taxonomy): Eukaryota > Metazoa > Arthropoda > Arachnida > Araneae > Tetragnathidae > Tetragnatha > Tetragnatha versicolor. Next base: position 30,064,604 of record JANDEH010000005.1, read on the forward strand.
AAAAAAATGGTTGAGTAAACAAATCACATCACTCACATGAACCTAATTGGTCAGATACACCGGATGTTAATTTAATTTCTGTTTGTTAAACTAGGGAGCTACCGCCCCCTGCTTGCTATCGCTCGCCAACCCCCGTTAACTGCTTACGCAGAAGCTTTTGGACCGCTTCGCAATTCCACTCAAAACCCAGCTCATTGCGCTTAATTTTTAATTTATTTTTTTATAAAACATTCTTAAAACAGGGGTAGTACTTCTCCGGGGTATTCCTTCAAAAATGGCGGATATTTATTCAGTGGCGGAATTTTAAGAGTTCCTTTATGGTAACATGAATTGTCAGATCGCCTTATAATTCAAAGAAAATTAACAACAGAGCAATGTAAGCATTCTTTTAGACATTTCCCCAAGATAACGTTTTTTTTCACAGATCCATTAAGGAAGCACTGAAACCTCTCAGAAATAAATTTAACATTCTTAAATTTGTAATGATTGGCTGAGAAAAATCTAGTAATTATCGTAAACATCGCGAAAATTTAGAATTTTATCTTCATGAAGACGAAGAAACGTCGAAGTTGTTTCATAGCAATGACACGAATGTCTAGACTTCCAACATTTTCGATTTTTATCTTTATTTCTAAAACATTCACCCGTGTTATCTAGTTGTTTACAGTTTAGCATTATGAAATAAAGAGTTACATTTTACTACCTTAAAAACATACCTGCAAAAGGATATAAAAAAAATAATTATTGTAAAAAATAAATGCACAAGTTTAAAACTTCCGAAAGCGAGTTTATATTTTGTAGATGTAGTAATAATTAGGTTGCCACAACGACAAAGATAAATATAAAAATATTAATTTGTTATTTAAAAAATAAAAGAAAAATTAATTATACATAAGTTTTAAATATAGTTAAAACCGTTTAAACAACAGAAATATAAATATTGTTAAAAATAAACCAAAATATATTTTTTAATTCGTGTCATAAATAGAAAGATTATTATTTAATCTATTTGAATATTAAAAACCAGTGAAATATGTTTTCAATTGTTTTAAAATTCATAGTTTCTTGCTTTGTAACTGCGACTTTATCCGAAATATAAAAAAATGGAAATATTTTAAAATTGAGAATTTTTAAAAAAAAATCCAATAGCCTACTCGGAAATCCGGAAAGAATCCGAGCATTTTGATACCAGATATGTGTCATTCGGTTCAGTAATTAAAAAGCCTTTCTCTGGAAACCGTTCACCAAAATCTTTTTTTTTTTTAGAATAGAGAGATTAATAAATTTTTAATGATCAGAAAAACTCTCAATTCGTATTCTGTATACATTTAAAGAATTAAAAATTAATATGTTACCAACGTTAAAATTTAAGGAAATAAATGTCTTATGGGTCATTCCATGCCAAATCATCCAGCAAAAACCCAATTTGATACCCTAGGTTCTCAGAATTTCATGAAATTTTGTATGCTTAGTGTATGAATAAAGATTAGAAAAAATATCAAATTTTATCCAATTCTGTCAAGTAGTTTCGGAGTTTCGGCTGTTTAAAGATAAGCCCATCTTGATCGTGAGTGGGCGATTCGGGCTCGTGTTATTTTGCGTTTAACGCTACCAAATTTTTATTTATGTAGGTAAAAGCTTCAAATTTTATTTATTTACAGCCAATAGTCTACAAAATAAAATGGCGGAGCAAAATTTAAAATTGAAACATTTTATCGTGGTTAAAAAGTCGTCTAAACACGAAAAACGTGTTTTTCATAGTGTCTTACAAAAACGCATGAAGCACAAATCTCTATGAATAATTTTTTTATAAACTATGCATTAATCGAAGGAAGAGGAAATTTGCTTTCAAACAGTGAAAAAAAATTAGTGGGGTTTGGGGTTTAAAGGGTCTTTTTGGATCGTTAAAAATTAGAAAGTGGTTCTGATTAAAAATCACCTTAACTTAAGTGCCAATAAAGAAAAAACTATTGGATATAAACGTTCTATTTTATAGGAATAACAAAAGTACCTTATCAAAACTTCTTCTGTCAAGTTTTATAATGTTTGGTCGAGTAGTTTTGGTTTTATGGTCATTTCTGTAGAAGTCAATCTAATTTGTTTATATAATAAGATCCAGCACGCTTCAGCGGGAAATTTGATATTACATCGTAGTGCCATCTATTGGGGAAGAAGAGAAGCTCGCGAAAAGTAAGCTTATCTATAACAGACTTTACGCATGACTAAGTCCCATTACCTCTTAGTTGTGTGTTTTTAACTAATTTTTTTTGTAAAAACGTGAAATCCCAATTCTTCTTCAAACTATTATCAAGTTTAGTGATATTTGGACTAGCAGATTTTTTTTTATTGGCACTTAAGTTAAGGTGTTTTTTAATCAGAACCACTTTCTAATTTTCAACAATCCAAAAAGACCCTTTAAACCCCAAACCCCACAAATTTTTTTACACTGTTTGAAAGAAAATTTCCTCTTCTTTCGATTTAATGCATAGTTTATAAGAAAGTATTCATAGAGATTTATGCTTCATGCGTTTTTGTAAGACACTATGAAAAACACTTTTTTCGTGTTTAGACAACTTTTTAACCACGATAAAGAGTTTCAATTTTAAATTTTACTCCGTCATTTTATTTTGTAGACTATTGGCTGTAAATAAATTAAATTTGAAGCTTTTACCTACATAAATAAGAATTTGGTAAGGTTAAACGCAAAATAACACGAGCCCGAATCGCCCGCTCAAAATCAAAATGGGCTTAACTTTAAACCGCCGAATCTCCGAAAGTAATTGATAGAATTGGATGAAATTTCGTATTTCATCTTATCTTTATGCATACATTGAACATACAAAATTTCATAAAAATCTGCGGTAGGAGGGTGTACCACCCTGAATTTTGGCGTGGAATGACCCTTATAGAAAGTTTGGAACAACCTAGAGCCAGATTCCCAAGTTTAGTACATCACACACAGAAAATACCTCCCTATTCAAAATCCAATCAGTTGGCCATTTTCTCATGCAGTACCAAGAATCTTGCAGTTTATTCTGACTCGTATTATCAAATGCTACAGACTAAAGATTTATATCATTTATTTGAATACATTTAACAACTATTTAAGTAAATAAGTCGAGCAACTTGGAGATCCTATCCATTGCAGAAAATCATCGTTCTGATACTATTTGTTTCGTATTGAATTTCACATATTTTAAATTTTCAAAGAACTTTTTAATAATATCAATTTTACTGGATTTAAATTTTTAATATTAAAATAACAAAAAAAAATATTTAAAGAGTAATTAACTGTTTAAAATAGTAATTAAACTATTTTTATTTATCAAATCATTTTTGCATACTCATTAGTTTTTACGTGACCTTTATATATTTTTACACTTAATAGCCACTTGGAATGTTAGACTTCTCATCGATGGAACCATATCCCATTCTTTAACAACCCTGCAATCAGAATCGTATTGTGATAGTACTTATTTTAAAAAGTAAAAAGGAAAATATTCATAGAAAAATGGGAAAAAAGTAAAAGGTATGCTTTTATTTACATTGCGAGTAGTTTTAAAACTAATAGTATAATAATCTAAGAAAATACCTTTACCAAACTACTATTATTTTAAATTTTATTACCTGTAAGTTTCTTAGGTCAGAAACTAAAATATATTATTTAAATTTATATTTTAAGCGTATTTTTAAAATTAGTTTAGATGAACCTTGAATGTTGATTTGTAGTTTAATTATAAAAAAAATAAGAGTACAATTTAGAAAGTATTGAAAATTTATTTCAATAGAATCCAAATATTTATCACAAAAGCCTGTAAGTCAATGCTTCATTCAATCCTTAAATCTCAACTACTTTTTTCTAACTCTGAAGGAAATATAGTATGATGCTTATTTTCCTCTTTTAACACTAAAAGACTTAACGTAAATATCACTGTGTTCCAAGAAATTTAGTAAAGACCCAAAGGAAAAGAGAAAGAAGTATTGTACTCGTAAATATTGATTTTTATAAATATAATTTTTGGTTTAAAAAATCCCAAGGAAATGTACCAATAATTTTTATCTGGTTAAAAGTGTAATGACCTTTTTTAAACAACTATCACAACACACAGGTATTTCAATTTGCTTATTACTGAGATTCCCAAGTTTAATTCCAATTAAAATATATCTAGAATTTGAAAAATGCAGATTCGTATAGAGCTGAAATTAATTCCAAGATAATCTAACTAGTATTAAATAGAGATTTTTCGAAAACTTAAGTAAGAGAAGCTTAATACCTACGTCAAAAATTTAATGAAAACGGACAGGGGCAATTAAATAAGAATGACAATATGAATAGAGGTGGGAGGGAATTTTGTAGAATACCGGCATTGTCTTAAAGTCCTGAATCATATCTTCTCCCTGTCTTGTTTCCTTAGCAAAACCTTTGGGAATTTAAATGCATAACCTTTTCCGAAGAAGTTTCTGGGATAAGTTAAATTAAATTAGGATAATGATTGGACAATCGGACAAAAATATAAATGAAAGAGTTTTAACTAATATTTCATTTAATTCCACGATTCAATTAATCTTAACGAAATTAGTTGATAACCAAAAAATAGCAAATCCTCATTATGAAACATTATCAACTTTATAAATATTCGAATTGAGGCAATCAATTTAAAACTTTTAAAAGATCAGCAGTTTTTTTCTGTAGAAAATTATTTAAAATCTTCTTGACTTACCTGATAATTTAGTAAGATTCGAGTAGTGGATATCAATTTTAAAGAAAGGTTTAAATATACAGGGTGTTTCAAAAGTCCGTTTCGGGGCTTTTAATTGGAACCAACGTGTCCTAGGGTCACCAAAGTAAGGTCTACACCTTGGTAAGTGACCCTGGAGAATCCATTGAAAGGACTTACAGCTCCCCTATAGTGGAAAAATAAAAATGTGTAAAAAATTAATTTAAAAACTAAAGCAGATAGAGGGAAACATCCCTCCGCGAAGATTCACGATATTTTCATGAATTTTTTTTTCAGTAAGTTCTTCATAACGATGACAACAATACTTTTACTGAGGTTTTTGCTCTATCGCCTTTAGTTTTTAACTAACTTTTTTATTTCCCCGCTAGGGGTGCTGTAAGTCATTTCAATGGATTTTCCAGGGTCACTTACCTAGGGGTAGACCTTTACTTCCGTGACCCTAGGACACGTTGGTTCCAAATAAAAGCCGCGAAACGGACTTTTGAAACACCCTGTATGCCAACAAGGTGATAGAAGCTAGCTTTTAAAGAAATTTCTAAAGATTGAATGAAATCTCGCTTGAAACTTAGAGTGCATAAAAATATCTGGCAAAATATGTAATTAGTACTTTGAAACATGAACAAGATTACTGAATCAAATAAAAATAGGTTCCAGGAAATATAGACTTTACCGAACAAATAATTGTGCTATTATTCTTTACAAAAAACCTTCTCCAATATTTTTGGTAAAAGCTGTACGTCACTACATGTTCTCTACTTATAATAGGTACAATAATTGTGCTTTTTAGACAATTATTTCCATGCTAACATTCATTTGCGAGATGTGCTATTCTGAAATACCGAGAGAATAAGAGATAATGGTATTAAAACCAGCTGCCCACGTCACGCTCTGGAACTCAGAACATAATATCGAGTTAATTAGCTTCTGCGGAACCTTCACCTAGATTACCAGAAAATGGCGAGGCTTGTATACTTCGAAAATACCTGATTACTAAAAATATTCGTTAAAGCCATGATGGTGTTCAAGTATTAAAAAGGGACTTGCCCACTTGTGTTCATGTATGTGTTTAAGAGTGATTGGCTACACATGGTAACAAGCGATAATGGTTCTGTCTAATTATGGAGCATTATTTGGGATTTGTATCTAGGTTTATGCGTTTATCTTGTTCAAACATTTATAAAGATACAATGTTTTAAATGTCCCTCGATATAAAAACAACTGTTGAAATAGTATAAAATTAAGGGAGTTGTTTACTATTATAGTTTTTATTTAACTAGATCTTTAACATTCTCAATATAATTAAGTACTTGTTTAGTGAAGACCTTTAAACCAATTTGAAAGTAATAAAAGTAAAACTAAAACATATAAACACAGGTACATGTCCTTATTAAATTATATACATTATTTAAGTTAGTGATTTGTTGAAGAATACTAAAACCTATTGTAACCTTTGTTTTTTTCCTTAAATACCATTACTCAATAGCAATAAAAAGTACAAAAAATTTACTATAATCCAGTCTCCTTTCATTAATACCCAATCGTAACAGTAAGATAATTTAGATAAATGGATATTATATTAAAATATAAATATTAAAAAACAAAAAAATTAACTTAAAACAAGGTCTAAAATTTAATAAATAATATGAAAATATGTTTTTTTCAATTATCTTCAATGTTTTAAGACGTATTTTATCGTAAATTCTCCATTTTCGAATGTGTATAAAGTTTAAAAACTATTAAAAGGTAAAGAAATTGTGTTAGGTGGTACCCTGATCCTTTAATATACAAGTCTACACTGGCCTAATACTATTTCAAAAATCTAAGATGAATGCCTTCCTCAAACTAAATTGTTAATAAAATGTCATTATAAAAGTTTTTGTTTGGGTTTTCTATTCCAGATTTACAAGAAATTAATATTTTTCGTATTGATCCTACATATCTTTGTTTTGAAACCGGCTTAATTAAATATTTGCTTGTGTATGGGTGTTCACCAAACCAACAGAAACACTTTATATCTTATCAGTTAAATAATCATCAACTTAAATCAAAGGAAAATACAAAAAGCTTGATGAAATGCAGAGCATATACATCGATCAAAGAAAGGTTTTCGAGCTTATTAATAAGATGTAATGCTTTCTTAATATTCTTCTCTGGATATTGGATGTCGATGTCGGAAAAAATTTTTTTTGACAGAGAGAAGACTGAGGTGTCCTTTTTTACTTATTTTAGCCATTCACTCCAAAGAAGAGGAAAAAGTGATCAAAGAAATAATTATCCAAGTAATTATTACGGGAATTCGTGGGGATAAATTAACTGGGGTGACTCATTTCCCCCAGAACGACAATCTTTCCAGATGGTAATTAAAGTTAATCGCAATTTAAGTGGCACGATGAAAAAAATGGAGGATTTTTTTACCAAGTCTTTTGTCAAGTAAATGTGTTTAAGATTAAATCTTGCGAAGAATTTTAATTATCTACATTGAACTGTTGCTTATACAAAAAACAACAGTGATCGTTCATGTATTGAAATCAATCTTGTGCTCTAAAATTAATTCCAGGTTTGTTTTCTTAATGAATAATCAACCAAGATTCTCCTGTTAAGATAAAAGGAAGAAGAGCAGATACACAATGTGAGTTTTTTTAAATACATCTATGAAAGCGTTTCAGGTTAGCTGACGGTTTTTAATACTTAAAATGATACCATTAGAGATATAATAAGCTTTATGTTTGAGAATTTAATAGATTAAAAGTATGGAATACGGATTAAATTAAAAAAAGATTACTTAACATAATATTATCTCAAATATATTATTTTAAACGTGTATAAATATTTTGGGTAATTCAGTTTAAAGAAAACTCATTTACATATTTTTTGCTAATTTAAAAAAAATCAGAAACTACTATGAAATATACTTGTGAAAATAATAAATATACTATTTCATAACTTTCAAGAAAATACAAAGTAATTTTAACATGTAAAACCATTATGAACCATTATGAAATATTAATTCATCCATTCCCTACTACGAGATTGAGAAGTTGGACGCATTTTTAACCATGAATCACAATAAAAGTGTAATAACAATAATATAAAAAATTACTTTTATAAAGGTGTTTTATAAACACACTGTATCAAATGATACAGTAGGATAAAAGGAATTAACAGATGAAAAACTTATTATTACATGCTGATTTTGAATTAAATATAGATTTAAGGTGAACCATACAAACTCGTATTTTAATTATCCTTAGATGCTATTTAAAACCAAAACCTTCAAGATCCTTTCAGGGAGATTTCTCTTGGGTAGTTAAAGTGAGATTTGATATCGACAGTCTTGCATGCTAGATTTCAACAAATTAAATTTCTGTAATTTATTAAGAATTTAGGAAGGTTATAAATAAAGAATTGGGAGGATGTCCCCTCCGACTGGCACCCATTGGGAGGAAATGTATGAACGAAATGATCAGAAATATTCTGTAACCAAACGGAAAATTGGAAAAATTCTTTTTATGTATATATTCATGAGAATTTAAAATACACTTTTACCAGTGATAGGGAGTTACGGTAAATATTGAATGAGCAGTGTTATACAAGATAACGTTAAAGGGAGGAAGAATCAGATCTGGGGCTCTAGCACCATCCATTCGTTTTCTAAACGAACCCGTCTTTCGGATAGGCGGAGAATTCGTGAACGCCCGATTTCTCTTTTCGAAAAATCATTTTGACCTTAGCACCATCCTCCTATCGTTTAGGTTGTAGCGTGTTCTGTTCGTTTAGCTCCACGAAGGAAGCTAGCCAATCAAAAGCAAGGATTCTATTCGATGCGTGTACCCTTCCGCCACCATCCTACGCCAGCGCCATGTTTTTACGATGTTTTGGAAGCAATCGTGCATGAAAAAAAGGTAAGCAATTATTTCACATTTCCATATCATTACGATTTGTTTCAATATGTAGATAAATCACTTTGGTTTGTTTTAGTGCGTTTCGGTCCGGCCGAAATAATTCATTTCAAACACGTTGTTGTTTCTTGTTTTTATGTTAGCGAGTGTGACTGGTATATTTGAAGCTTCTATAAGCTTCACTTTGTTATTGTAATCGACCTTTTTGGGTTTAAAAAGTAAGTTAACAGATAACTAGATCTATGAACGAATACTTTTTCAAAAGAACTGTTGGGATCACAGAGGTTGGGATGATGTACTGTACGAAATCCTACTCCTACTACGGCTACTGTTTACTTCCGGTCCGGTGTACATCTACATCGCCGATGAAGCGCCGAAGCAAACGAAACGGCGAATTTCATGTGCTCTTTACTTTATTTTAAGCTTGATTATTCAAAAATCTTCTTCCTTCTCTCAGAGTGCCTGACTTTCGATAATTTCCCCTGTCAAAATTTCCTAATGCAGACGCTAAAAATAATCCTGTCTGTAAGCAACGCCCGGCGATTGTTTACATCTTATTCTCTGGCGTGTCGTGTGTTGTGTTTATTCGGGTTGGTAATGCGATGCTTGATCTTTTTCTACTATTGGGCTCTTCTATCCGGTTACCGATTCTCATTTTATTATTCAAAACTAAGTATTTAGGCTTTATTTTTCTTACAAAGTACTTTACTTTTGATTTTATTAACTGTTGTGCATTTCTTCCAGTAGTAGCAAGTACACCACAGTTCGTTTTGTTTTTAGTACCTCAGGTTTACTTTTGTTTTATTGTTTGTGCTTTGTTCATTCTTTCTTTTTCAAACAAAAGCATTTTGTTGTTTAAGTTGATGTTTTGTTTCTTATTGCTAAATTTTACTGATGGTTAATTTCAACTCATATTTGGTAGTGATTCAAGGTCGCTTAGGTTGTTACTTTGGTTAATCCGGGCTGCAGATTTTCTTTGCCAAATTTGGGGATAACTATTCAATGCTCGGATGCTAATTGGTTTTCCACTTGCCGACCAAAAAAATTGACAAATTCAGCTGCAGTCCAGATTCGCTTCATTTACCGTTACTTTTTATTGAGTTTTCTTGCAATCATTTATATTTAAGTACTTTTCCTTTACCCGGGCACAAATATTGCACTAATTGTGACCTAAACACAAACCAAGTCGCCAAGCAATGCGAATAACGGTTGTAAGATTTTGCTGGAATTCTACATTATTTTGTAATTTTTCCCTTGCGCTTGGCTAAAGGATAATTGTAAGGGCACAGCACATCCAAATTTTTCATCATAATGAGCAAGGGCGAAGCCCGTCTACATCAGAGCATATTTTGTCAAGCACGTTGTACAGGAACCCGTCAATTTTAGGGCAAATTTACATTTCGTTTAGTCAGGCACGTTGCATGGGCAAGGCCCATCCAAATTCATCATCATAATTAAGGGCGAATTTAGATTTCAATTTTAATAAACGTAGCCGAAGCCTGTCTATGGGTAAATTGCATATAAAAATTCTACATTATAATAATAAAGGGCCAAGCCCGTCTATCAGGCCAAATTTTTCATTATACTAGTCATATATTCTCATATTTCAAGGTATTGATTCAAAAGTATAAATTATATCTGATATATATTCTGAACCTCACAATTGTTATTCCTTTAAACAGGTCAAACCCCTAGCTCCCTGCAGCGACCCCATACTTTCAACTTCTACTTGTGACGGAACATGTTTGGAAAGGTGTGCTCTGGCCGGGAAGACGGCCTCTGTCCAGCGTCAGCTCAGCAACCCCTCTATTTTCATGTGACGGGGAATCTTTGGAGAAGCTCGGTGTGGCTGAGTCTGTGCGGCCTCTATCATCCATCAGCTTTGCCAGTGACCCCTCTAGTTGGACCTTCTCCATTGCTGTACTATACTGCAGTGTGTGCTCGATGCCGACTAGGTCTGAAGGAAGAGGATGAGACGGAAGGTCTAGACGAGGACGTATAGATCAGAGAATGGCCGATAGTACTTTACACAACTAATTCTTCGAGAGATGGCAGCTTGAGCTGTAGTTGCCATGGTTTCCACTACAGCTAGAAAAAAGACATTCTCTCGCAAGAGACTGACTGTTTGTCATGCGAAATTTTTGTAATCTGTTTGTAACTAAGTTGTTTTAAGCTCACTCCATCCTTTCTGAAGATTATAATCAGGTAACTTTAAAAACGTTCTAAGGCGTCCACAACTTATTTGCCATCCTTCTGAGTAGATCAACAAGTGCGGTCTTTTGTAGTGGTTGGGGTGGACTTTGTAGGTCCTCTCTAAACCAAATGTGCACACAAAAGGAAAGCTACTAAGTTTTAATCTTACATTTGTTTATATGTGTGCACCGCCCCCAAAGCCATTCATCTCGAGCTCATTTCAGAGCTCTCTCAAAAAAATGGGTTGGTAATACGAGCTGTCTCGAGTTCTGAACCCTGCCCGAGGTTCAATGGTATGTATATGTGATTCATAATTCTTTGTGTATCAATTGTAATCATAATCTTTAGAGGAGATTGGTTAAGAAAGTTTTCATATTACCCACTGATCGTTATAATTAAATGGTGTTGAAACCACCCTCCGAGGTTTCAAGGGGGGCAGTATATGTTTGAGTGTTAATTCAAAATATTTTTTATTATACATACTCTAGTGTTGAACCCAATTCACTGTGCTTCAATCTATATATCATTCCTTGTAATACATATTTAATCGTATTTCTACTTCCTTGTTGGTATCGAGTGAATTTTATAACTGGGTTGGATCTCAATAAAGCATGAACCATCTGTGATTCTTCCGCCAATGGGCTGAAATACGCCAATTTCCTTAGCAAAATTAAAATCCAACAATTTGATTTGCAAAACTGAAATTCTACTTTCTTATTTTCCAATCGTTTTATACTGAAAACTCTGACCGCTAGTGTGGCCCCAGTATTAAATTTTAAGAAAAATAAAAAAAAAAAGAATTAAGAAATATCAAAGTAATATGAAAATTAGTTATGATTTAAGCCAACGATGGGCAACCTACGGCCCGCGGGCCGGATCCGGCCCGCCTCGTCATTTGGTCCGGCCCGCGGAACATTTTAAAAATTTTACCAAAAAACACTCTGGTTTTCGTCAACAAGAGCGAAAGAGGGGATACAGAACTTTCCCCCGAAAGTAACTTAATTTTAGCAGTTAAAACGTGCTGTTTAACTATATTTCGTTCTTGGGAGGCGTCTAGAAGCGTGGGAGAGTTGTTACTTCACGACGGACGATCGCCGACGGTTGATATTCCCCTCCCGACGGACTATATTCATTCTCTGCCTTTCCCAATGCTGCTAAAGTTAATTGGTCCTCCTGAACATTAATTTCACCTCCATTAATTTTCCTGTATCATGTATTGTCAGTAAGGAAGTTGCATGTGTCAGATTTTCAAAAACAAACAAGTGTTCCATATGGTTTTTTGTATGGTAAAATGAAATACCTAGTCAATTTTTCAAAAAAATGTACAAGTAATTAAATATTTTAACTTCAAAGTCGAGAAAAAAAACACGTGACTGAAAACGCTTATTGTTTAAAGATGCCAACAATCATACCATCAACTCCATTGCTTTCCAACAATGTTTATCGTATGATGACGTCAACATACGATGATCCCAAACTCTTGGCGTTTTCGCGCGCTTTTAAAAAGTGGATTTTTGTTAATTTTTTGGCAATCAAAAAATTTCTCGATCGGCCTGAAATGTTGGGTAGTTGCTTATTTCTACAAGAAGAATCTATTAAAAAAATAAAAAATCATGCAACTTCCTCATTGTTAAATATCTGTCCTGCAATATTTTTTCATTACTATGAGCTCTGAATATCATTATAGCTCATATTAATGAAACTTAAACATTATAATTATTGTATGTAATCAAGATATTATTTTAGTCCAGATTAATGTAACTCATTATAATTGAATCGTCAGTTTGAAGAAGGGAATAAGTCCAAAAAATGACAAATTGACTTTATGTGCTCAAAACAATCTCCAAGCTTTGCCCTACACATGGGTGAGAAGAGGGGGAAAATAACTAACCCCTATAGGGAGATATCGCCCCTTGAAGTTGTGAAATCGATATCCATACAATGAAAATTCCATTTCTTTTTTTCGATTTTCTCAAAACTTGATTTTTGGACTTATTCCCTTCTTCAAACTGACGATTCAATTATTGTATGTAATATGTAATCAATATATTGTATAAGTCCAGATTAAATTTTAACTTTAGTATTAAACTTCGTAACTATATATAGTAAAACTACTCATTTTTTACTTTAAAAATATTACCTATTATCTACTCTATGGCCCTCCACGTCATTATAATCATTGAATCCGGCCCGCGGATTCGAAAAGGTTGCCCATACCTGATTTAAGCTAAAAAATATGAATCTAGCATATCGAATCCCAAATTTCGAGCTATACCTTGTCTTGGGTTATGCGCCATGAAAACCCGACCAACCTAGATCTTGTGAAGTAGAAGCCAATGAACCCCCTCTACTTAAAATGAAGAAAAATTTAGGTGCCATCGATTTTTTAAAAAATATTTTCCGCCAATTTTTTGTCTGTAATCACATGTATGATGAACATGAACTGCGCTGTTTTTATCGTGTCACTGAAGTGTGAGTTGTGTCGAACCTAGGCATACCCAACTTCCCCCTGTCCAGCAGATATTCGACGGAACCTTGATAGGCAGTAGGGCGTTTTGGAATATGCATGTTTTTGTGTAAATAATTTTAATAGTTATGAAATAATTTTCTTTTGGAATATTTTTTCCCAGCAAAATTTATCTCAGGCATTTATCTTTCAAACATATGCCTCATTTAATAGTGATTTTAAAACAGTTTTCAATTTAATTTGACTTTCTGTTATTTATGATGAATTTTTATTGTATAATCTAAATCTTTAATATTCTTCTAATTTAAGTTACTATATTCCTTATTTTTTTCATTTAATTTTAGTAGTTTTTGGAGAATATTCTTGAAAATTATCCTCTCAGAGAACAGAGAATATATTCAAGAGTGTTCTCTAAAAGATTATTACTGATAATTTTACAACTACTTCTGGCCAATGTAAATTAGTGCATTGTATAGTATTAGGTTTTGAAATTAACACTATTGTTTTACTTCTTTTCAATTCTACTTTAATGTTGAAAATGATGGGGAATTCAAATAAAAAAAAACTATTTTAATTCAGAGGTTGTTTGCATTATTTATTTTTGTTTTTGTCTTGTATATATTGTCTCAAATAAAATGCAATTATTATCTGGTCTTTCTATCTTAAAGAAATCAATTTCACAGTTTTAAAACATTAAAATTGCATAATTTAAAAATAAAATTCCATTATAATGAAACCAAATTAGAAATTCTAGCACACTTAAGGATTCAATATTCTTTTTATGTACTGAATTTGAAAATATTCGTGAAATTCAAATAAAAAATTTTATAAAAGCTGCTTTAAATCAAAATTGGAGCTGCAAATAACCAGGTAAGTGTTTAACAATTATTTTCAGAATGGTTTTATGCTAAAAATGTGTAAGCAAAGTTTAACCTAGATTGATTTAATGAAGCATTAATTTAGTGTTTCATTATATTTAGTTCGGTGACTGAAAATGCAATAAATGCTTGATTGACTAAATCTAAATATAGGTATATGCTGAAACTTCTACATCTATGTAACTTCTAATATATATAATAGAATGTTTATAACTTTTTTTAATATTTATATTAAATCAATAAAATGGAATAGTGAAGTATTTGTTTTAAAAAAAATTAAATATTTAAAAAATTAATTTTAATACAGAATAATATTAATTAAAATGACATATCTCATTCTCATCCCCACCATTGAAATTGAAAAATAATAACAATAACCGCATCACTCATTTCTCTCGCAGGAGTAAATTCGTACACATACGCATAGAAATAAGTTCTTGAGCAATATACTGAAAGATTTCCATAGAAGAGATGTAAAATTAAGTAAAAGAATGATTCCTTTTAAAAACCTGAAATAAAATAATAATATTTCTAAATAATAATGAAAACACGTCATATTTTTTATTCGAAGTTGCTTCACGACACCTTCCGAGGTGTCGTGTACGATGCTTCGTTTACCAGCGAATAAACGAGACCCTTCACGAATTCGTGAAGCTTTCGAAGGGATTGTGTTAGGGACATTTGACGGTTCTTCGTTATGTGACGTCATTGGTACGTTAAGACGGGTTCGTGTAGCTAAACGAATGGATCGTGCTAGAGCCCCTGCTCAATAATTTATAACCGGTTCGTATTCAGTTTATTTTATTCAAGATTTTTGGAAAATCCTGACTCGAAATCAAATAAATGCATGGTTCACACAAATTAAATTATTAGATACTTACTTTATAATAACTTTGGTTTTGAATACATTACTTATTTATGGGATTAAAATATAACCAGTAAATAACACTAGGCAATCATTAATATGACTGGAAGACGATTTATATAAAATTTTAGAAAACCAATGATTGTTTAATCTATTGTTTAAATTCCTTTTCTCATCAAACTATCATAACATATACAAAATTTAATGGAATATAGGGGAGAGTTGCCCAAAACGGGATAGGCGAGCAAAACGGGATCTTGAACCTCGGAGCTTGACTGGCGGTGCTATCTCGCTGGAGATAGGCTAAACTGGTTCCAGACCGCCATGACAGCATTCTCAGTTGATCTCTCAACGCTAGCCACTTGTTTCGCAAAGAAATATTTTTTTCAAAGTTTTCAAGTGAGACTTTTACTAACATTGTACTTTTTTCGACTGCAGAACAACTATCCTTGTGCTTCTCCGTCCTTCGGAACAATTCCGTAAAGTACTGTTTTGTTCATAGTTCTTTTAACAACAATTTCATGTATTTAAATATTGCTATTGAGTGACGGTTCAGGGGGTCAGCCATTTATGTTGTCAAAAGCACCACGGTCGGGCAAAACGGGACTTTTTTGCGGTGCCCAAAACGGGATAAAATTTTGATGTGTCCCGTTTTACCCGACCATTTCCATTAATGTTTTGGCAATGTGTTTACGTTATTTTAATCGAAATAAGTAATGAATTAAAATATGTATAATCAATTACAACATTTTATTTTGATTTTAAATAATTATATTTTTGAAATAAAAGAATTTACTTTACTTTTGGGGTACAAATAATTGGCCTGAGTAATGTACAAAATTTAATTATAGGTTAAAACTGTAAGTCAGAAAAATGTTTTGACCAAAAATTTAAGTTAGTTTTAAATTCAAAATAGTTGAGTTTTTTTAAAATCTTTTTTAGGGGGTTGTGAAACCAGTATTTTTCACATTAATATTATTGAACAAATGTGAAAAAGGTATTTTAAGTTGAAAATGTGTATACTTTTAAATGACGTCTAACTTTGGAATATACCTTGTACACAATACGAAATAAAGCGAAGAATAAATTAGCTATACCGTTTTGCGTACTTTCCCCTAAGGATTTTTAAAATTTTGTTAAAAATAATATTGCTATAAGATATAACTTCAATCATAGAGGTTTTGAAATTATTATAAAAACTAATGATTTTCTCGGGTCATTAATTGATTGAACACATTTTTATTATTTAATAGTAAATAATGAATAACATAACTATAGTTATTTTAATAATAAAGGAAAGTTACAGAAATTTGAATCACCTTTTACAATAAAAACACAATATTCCTCATATTTTTTAAATAGATCAAACTGAAACTGAAGATTGGAAATATTATAATAATATAGATATCGTTACTTTTTTTCTGAAAGATATATACTACTACTTTATGATAATGGACCCGACAACAAGGTGTGATGCTTTAGCTGAAAAAAATGCATGATTTAATTTGAAATGATTGACTTCTACATGCTGCGATATTATTATTGACCTTTCTAGGTATACTCTTAAAAATATTTTGAAATTCAATTTTCGAAATTTTTGTCCATTTCTGCCTTGAGAATATTGCTATATAGTTGTTGCTAGTTGTTGATTTGGACCGTCTTCTCCCCATTCCTTAAATGAATCGCTTATTTCTGAAACATGTCAAACGCCACTTTTCTTGTTTTGAAATAAACGAGAAAAACTGTATAAAATCTCACTGCATTTTTATGAAAATATTCAGTAATTTTTTTCTGAAAGTAGGCCTCATTTGGATATTTTACAGACAAAAAGAATATGTTTAATGTTTTTATTCTTTTCAAAAAAATTATTGAAATATTTGCATTTGACAGGTTTATGCAATAAAATTATGGTTTTTACTATGACTTGATGGACATAACCTCTAACGAATGACTTTTCCGATCGATTATAGTGTTTGTATGCGATTAAATAAAAAACAGTAGTCCCAAGAAAACTGTAGGTGAGACGGCATGAGCAAAATTCCCCGCAGATTAAGTGCAGAAACTTATCAAGCGACGTCGTTTGACATGCTTCTGCATTAAAGCTAAAATTTAACATGCTGGAAAACTATTTTAAAATCACGTTTTTTTTATAATTCTTACTTTGAAATGTGCGTTTACTCCTACAGGATCCCATAACACTATTAACTCATTTTTGAAAAAAGTGGTGTTTGACACGTTTAAGAATTAAGTGATTCAAATGTGGCGTTATGTTGTCCCAAAAAGGTTTCTTAGGGCTTGTTTTGGGTATCTGAAGGGGCCAGAGAAAAAAATTCACATCTATATATTCATCCTCCTGCATGACAGAGGCTCAAACATGGCAGGAAGCATTGCCTTCCGGGAAGTAACTTCTGTCCATATTTTGAAATTGAAAGTTGGTGGCAAGAATCTAACTTTCCAAAATGTTCATCCTGGCATCAGTATTTAATTTACCATTAACGAAAGTTAAGGGTTCCAAGAAAAACAACCCTAATCGAGATTACACCATCTCTGATATGGACGTTTTGTGCAATGCACTCGAGAAAAAGACTTCCCTTCGTCATTTTTCAAACTCAAGCTCACCCAATCGACTGAAGGAGTGTTTTGAGTAACTCAACGCCTCATAAAACAGATTAATGATTGTTTTAAGTCCAGTTACAACGTTGCAAACACCAAGATTGTCTGAATTCGTTTTTGGATGATCTGATGTTTGGATTGTTTTCTGCAACAAATAGTCCAAGAAAGTTAGCTCAAAAAAGAGGTTGAGGTGGAACAAATTGTAAAAGAAAGTTTGATGGGTGATTCTTATAGGAAATTTTCCGTAGAAAACGATGGTGAAACGTAAACCAAAATTAACCTCGTCCTTTAGCCAATATGGCGGATTTTCCAAAATGGCGGACAATCGTTTTTAACTTATAACTTCCTAAAAAATGTTAATAAAATTATGATTTCTGCAGTAAATGATTAGAATTTAGTAGCAAAAACAATGGGGAGCTGTTTTTTTCTCTTACGATTTGTCATTTATCCAATATGGCGGATTTTCCAAAATGGCGTCCACTAATGTTTATAATAAAAAAAATTATGATTATAAATTCGTAATTTTTTCAGGATATGGTAAGAATTAAGTCATAATAATATTCATATTAATTTCCTTTCCTCAATGTATCAAATATGGCGGATTTTTCAAAATGGCGGACAATCGTGTTTTACTAATATGCTAAAATTCGTTAATAAAATAAAACTTTCGCTGTAAATTATTAGAATTTAGTAGCAAAAATAATGTGGAACTGGTTTTTTTTCTCTTACGATAAGTCATTTATCCAATATGGCGGATTTTCCAAAATGGCGTCCACCTAATGATTAAAATACATAAATTATGATATTAAATTCGTAATTTTTACAGGATATGGTAAGAATTAAGTCATAATAAAATTAATATCAGTTTCCTCCCCCTCAATGTATCAAATATGGCGGATTTTCCAAAATGGCGGCCACATATTAAGATCCTTTTATATTTTTAATTGTTATTTTCTTAATAATTAGAAATATTAAATGTAATTAGGTAAAATATAAGAAGAATACTTATAATTTACTAAAATTTACGGGTAAATAATGTTAAAGGTAGGTAGAAATTTAAAAATTACTATTTACCACTTAGTTTGAAATATGCGGCCGCCTTTTTGGAAATTATTTCAATGTATCGCCAAATCTTGGTTAATATACCATTTTATAAATAATTTAATATATAATTATTTATATTATGCCAAAATAAAATTTATTTATATGTAAAAACGTTAAAAATAAAAAGGCTCTAAATAAGTGGCCGCCATTTTGGAAAATCCGCCATATTTGATACATTGAGGGGGAGGAAACTGATATGAATGTTATTATGACTTAATTCTTACCATATCCTGTAAAAATTACGAATTAATTATCATAATTTATTTATTTTAAACATTAGGTGGACGCCATTTTGGAAAATCCACCATATTGGATAAATGGCTTATCGTAAGAGACAAAAAACAGTTCCACATTATTTTTGCTACTAAATTCTAATAATTTACAGCAAAAGTTTTATTTTATTAACGAATTTTAGCATATTAGTAAAACACGATTGTCCGCCATTTTGAAAAATCCGCCATATTTGATACATTGAGGAAAGGAAATTGATATGAATATTATTATGACTTAATTCTTACCATATCCTGAAAAAATTACGAATTTATAATCATAATTTTTTTTATTATAAACATTAGTGGACGCCATTTTGGAAAATCCGCCATATTGGATAAATGACAAATCGTAAGAGAAAAAAACAGCTCCCCATTGTTTTTGCTACTAAATTCTAATCATTTACTGCAGAAATGATAATTTTATTAACATTTTTTAGGAAGTTATAAGTTAAAAACGATTGTCCGCCATTTTGGAAAATCCGCCATATTGGCTAAAGGACGAGGTTAATTTTGGTTTACGTTTCACCATCGTTTTCTACGGAAAATTTCCTATAAGAATCACTCTTCAAACTTTCTTTTACAATTTGTTCCACCTCAACCCTTAACTTTCTTGGACTAAAAGCTATGGATATTAAAGACGAGTATTTCTTTTTACAAAGTATTGTAACGGAACTAACCCCTGCAGCCTGTTTATCCTAAGTTTGAATTATTTGAAATGTTTTTTTTTACGATATTCACACTTTAGGACACGATGATGCCATTAAGTCACTTTTTAGGGACAAACAGCAAGTGCAATTAGTGTCCCAACTCGCGTAATCTTTCTAAAACCCCGAAAATAAGCCGTAGTTTTAATAACGCTCCCAAAATTGAACGAATATACTTGCCTCTCAAGTGACTACTTGCTTCATCACTACTTTTCTATGTCCCAAAGTTTATTGCTTTTAGAAATATCATCACAATTTCATGAAGAACTAAAGTAGGAACCTCACCAGGTCTCGTGTTAGCATTGAAATGTAAAAAATATAGAGATACAGTCAGATTTCTTGCATATGGTCTGGTGTTTGGTCCATTTTTGTAGGGTAGTGTATATGATAACCTTCAACAAAGATTCATTTGAAATTCTAACTACTTTTTTCGCATAAAACTTATTATATCCTACCATTCATGATGGAGGATCTATAGCTACAGCATATTGTCGTCTTACAGAAGAAGGTACTTAGTCACATTGAAGTACTCCGAAATCCTCAGCAAGCTTAACTAGAATAACTATTCAAGTATTATAATTTTAACAATTATTTAAGGTATCCGCCTACGTTGAAAACGTCAATTTCGATCAAAATTAGTTATTTCTGTTTTTCCCTCTCTATTTAAGTACAGCTTATTAGCTTTCTAAAACTGTTTTACTTTTGATTCTACGGCTACTGGAAAAGAAGTTACGGTCATTGCCAATGTGTCAATTTATCAATGTCAGGTTGCAATTCTAAACTTTAAACTCATTTTTCTCAGAACAGCTTTTTTGTATAAATCTAGTTACGGTGTGCATGATATTTTAAAATCTATTGCTTGTATGGTAGTGAAATTCGGTATGAATATTCTTTATAGTGTATTCTAGGGAATGTCATGAGATAATTTCATTTAGATTATTCTAAGCGAGTCTATTGGATTTTTAATTTGTAAAATAGTAAAAAAAACGATGTAAAATTATGAACTTTTAAGAAAAAGTCTATAACTTCTAAGTAAATTCACTTACCTTAAAAACCCTTCGACATTCTCTAGATAATTGAATTTAAATTCAATTGCAAGTTAAAAAAAATATTCTAACTGAATCAGATTTTTAATTATTAGGTTTGCCGTAAACTTAAAATTTCTTAATTTTTTAATGTTTTTTTGAATTAATTTACAAAAAAAAAATTTTTGTGGTTTTAAAGGCTTAAATAGTTGGTTTCTAACATAAATGGAATTAAAAAGGTAAAAAAAAACAGAACATTTTATTGTTTTTTAAAAAAAAAGTTGTCGAACGTAGGCGGATACCAAATAACTATTATAATTTTATCGCTAGTAAAAATAACGCCCGATTTGGTGTAAATTGAGCTTGAAGTAACTTGGATACATTTTCCCTCCGTGTGCTTTATGCCCAGAAATTGAAAATAAAGGGTCTTTTTTCTGGCAGTGCGAAAGGGGTATAAGCCAATACTGTAAAAAATCGTCATTTTACACTAAATTTTCTATTGGTATTTACCAAAATGTGCCATGTGCCAAGAAAATGTGACTTTTCCATGTATTCTACCAAGAGAAGTTATATTCAATAAAATTGACTCTAAAAGAATACATTTTAAAAACAAGTCTGTTGTGCAAGTCAAAATTTCTCATGATTTTTAGTTCAAGTAGTAGTTTTAGTTCAAGTTTAGTAGTTTCTCAACGTTTAGTTAACCCTACAATGCATGATTTTTTAAATTCACTTGAAAATCATTTATTTTACTTCTATTATGGAGTAAGTTAGTAAAAAAATACTAAAAAAATTAATTTAATTTTTTTCTACATTTAATGGACAAAAAACTTTGTCTTAGTGAAATTAATTTGTGTCCCTTGTGAAATTAATTGTGAAGTGAAATAAAACCAAATGCTCTAAAAATATAAAAAAAGCAACTTATCTTTTCAAAAAAAAATTTCAAGCTGAAATTTTTTTTATTTTAATTTATATAGTCCTTTTATTTTGGCATTTTCTGTGTCTTGGCTTTCTTCTCACTAGCTACTAACAAATGTCTCAAAATAGTACCCCTGCTGCGATCTACTGGCAGTCAAAAGTGCTAAAACAATGAAATTTTATATGTATTGTATATTGTACTTATTGCATGGTGTTACCGTTTGGAAATGGAAGTTCAAGTAGGAAATGGGGAAAATGTCGTGTTGCCAAATGGCAACAGTATGCACTGTAGGGTTAAAATCATAAGCTTACAATTGAAATTATTTTGGCTTTGATATAAATGGGGCATCTGGCTATCTCAAAGCACCTAAAAAATCCCGCAATTTAATTTACATTAAAGCAAATTTCCTAAAGTAATCCTACTGAGGATTTAGTGCGTAACATTTAGGGCTTGGATATGACGAAGCACAAGGTATAATGAAATTCTCATTTCTGAACCTTTAGAACTAAACAAAACTCTAAACCAATTAGAATTTCACCAGGGATTTCAATAAATTCTATGTGAAAGAAAGAAATATTTTCCATCTATCTATACACGGAAACCTTAATTGTCTTTATTTTTGGGAAAATCGGATGACTGCTTGTTAGCGTATATCTCTTCGAGTTTGAGACGTGTAGAATTCAGATATTATTTTGCCTCAAGATATTATTAGATAGCATTTTGAAAGTGTGAGTGAGTTTTTTGTAGCGACATCATCCCAAATACAACCCAATTTAAATAGGGTGTAAAGGTATTTATGATATTCATATTTTAAAATTATTTTCCCATAAAATATTTCTTATTTAATTTTTAGCATTCATGAACAGGTATTGAATCCTGATTGGAAGAATTCTAAAACTGTATTTAATACTTAGAAATTGTTTTCCTTGTAATTTTGAAGTTCTCTTTTATCGTTTTTTCCTCTAATTTTTTCCACCGTCTTTTCTACTTCTAAATATCAAGAGTATACTACTTTTGGAAATAAATTTATTTTGAAATAATAGATTTTAATAATATTTAGTAAAAAATATATATATTTAGTAAAAAATAAATATGTTTTGTAAAAATATATATACTTTGTAAAAATATATATATTTCTAAAACATAAAGTAACAGTACTCAAGTTCATATTTTGGTTTTATGCTAGGACATCCAAACTAAAAATAACCCTCAATTTTTTCAAATCGAAAACCTCATTTATTTTCGCTGTAGGTAGGTATATTTGAATTGTGGTATCCTAGTCTTATTTTGAAGTTGTTTCCACCTGTTTCTAGGCTGCAACAACGTATGATGGTGCAAAATAGTTCAGAATACTTTTTTTCCTAATTGAAAATATTTATGACTTAGTATATGCACATAACATTAGAGTGTCTCAAAAAAAAACTTTTTTCGAAAAACCTCGCTCCCCAGGGACTTATTTAGATAGGTTATATTTATTTATGTGTAATAATTGTACCCTATAGCCCCTGCAATTTAAGATTAAAACGTACTACTTAGGGACGTTGAGCTCACCAAAGCTTATAATGCACTACCGGTGGACGAATTGAATTGAATCCGAATTTATTTGAAGGAACTCCCTCAAATGATGCCATTTGGTGCTAAATTGATATTATAAACTGTAAAAGCTAGAGAAATAACAATAATGATGCCCTCCACTGAGCTTATAATGTAAAAAGTGATTTTCTTCTAAATTGCTAATTTCCAGCTGATCAAACCCAAAATATGTACTACAAAAGGGGGTTGTTGTACTTTTTTAGATACCAAACTTTGAAACCTCTATAGGGGCTTCATTTTTTATAAGTAGAAGTTAATTTTAAACTCTACAGATCGAAAATAATACGGATATCTCCAATACCAGAAGTTAAAATCGATTTTCTTTTTTAAAATTTAGGAAAATAGTTTAATACGTGTGGATTTAGGTTGAAATGTTAAGAAAGAAGTTTTATAATAAAACTTACCACTAATACGTTAAAAGGGAGTAATTTTCCTAACTTTAAAAAAGAAAATAGATTTTAACTTCTGGTATTGGAGATATCCGTATTATTTTCGATCTGTAGGGTTTAAAATTAACTTCTACTTATAAAAAATGAAGCCCCTATAAAGGTTTCAAAGTTTGGTATCTAAAAAGTACAACAACCCCCTTTTTTAGTACATATTTTGGGTTTGATCAGCTGGAAATTAGCAATTTAGAAGAAAATCACTTTTTACATTATAAGCTCAGTGGAGGGCATCATTATTGTTATTTCTCTAGCTTTTACAGTTTATAATATCAATTTAGCACCAAATGGCATCATTTGAGGGAGTTCGTTCCTTCAAATAAATTCGGATTCAATTCAATTCGTCCACCGGTAGTGCATTATAAGCTTTGGTGAGCTCAACGTCCCTAAGTAGTACGTTTTAATCTTAAATTGCAGGGGCTATAGGGTACAATTATTACACATAAAAAATATGACCATCTAAATAAGTCCTAAGTAACGCATTTGAACCATTTTTATCCAGTTTCACTCATAAAATAATTTTTTTGAAAATTCTGAAATTTAGTCATTTTTTCCACTTTTTTCAAACTTTGGGGCTCTACAGGCAAACCCTAGAGTTAACTTAGGGGACTGAAACTTCACACACTATCTTTTGGGATCAAATGGAATGGGAAAAGCCCTGGGGAGCGAGGTTTTTCGAAAAAAAGTTTTTTTGAGATACCCTAACATAACATAGCTTCCTATATTAAAAATGTGTATGTGGTTAAATTTATATTTTGTTTCCTTATTATTATTGAAATAAAAGTAACTCGACAAGAGGCTGCTTATCAATGTTTCAACTCCTTTCAATGATTGATTCAATACTTAAGAAAGGAATTATCTCTCCTTTTAACCGAAAAATAACAAAATTTTAATACGATGATAAATGGAAGTACATTCATAAAATTTGAACTGGCGTTATTATTCCCTTCTCTAAACCAGATCATACTATATATTTATCCCCGCACTTAATGTTACGATTTAGTATTGAAGTTTCTTTGACTGTGATGCTCTGTTATCATGGTGGTTTTGAAAAGAGATGAACTTCAACTGATTCGGACAGTGATAAATAAGCTTTCTGAAAGTACACTCACGCAACATCAATTGTAAGGGGGAAGATGTGATTGATTGGAAATCCGATATTCATTCTTGCAGATATTCAAGTACCGTGAAAGACATGCTTCATTTCTTTACCATAAAAAAACTTCGGTATCAATTGTAGCATACATTACTTATTTATAAAAAACATTTTCATAAATCCTTTGAAATAATATCTAGGGTGAAATATAATCTGTGTCATATGAACGATACATTTTGAAATGGAATATTGTGTACAACATACAAAATCCAGGGGGCATCATTTGATTTTACTTGTTAAAACAGTAACTACTGGAAAAACTTTTGATTGAAAGAAAGGCACAACCATTATGACTCTTAATTAAAAGTTTATTTGAAACATTAACGCCCGTAGTCTGTGCTTTTGGATTAAAATCACTTGAACAGCCGATCAATTGATTCACAAATACTAGCGAAGCCCTGATCTGTAAAATTTGATAGTCTGAGCACCTGGATCAATTGATAAAAGTGAATCAGAAACACCAGAGCTGGCGAACAAGCGAAACCGATGGCGATATAAAAAGCTCAATCGTGATTGGTTGAGATAGTTTTGATTGATGAATTTGATAGGAAAGAAATTTGCGAAAAAGTACGACATAAAAAGCACTCGGATTGTATTTTAAAAGTCAATGATTTTTAATGAAAATTAATGAAAGAATATGAAACTTGAAGTTTTGAGCAATACAAAATAAACATAACACATGTAATCAGAATATTCGCATTTCTGAAATTTGCTTCATGGAATCCAATTTAGATTTGAATATAACTCAAATAAAAAATAAAGCACCGTTAGCTGATGAGATTTTATTTTTGCATTTGAATGAAAATAATAAAAACAATCTTTTATTTTTAATTAACATAATTCTGGAGTTCTATATTCTAACCTTTAGATTAGGTTAAAAGATAAAACAAATTAAGCAATTATTGGGAACTTGAAATATTGAATCAGTTTTGTACTTCGGTCGGTAAATAATTTAATCTAGTAAAATAATACAGAATTTAGTAATAATAATTAGCTACCTTCAAAAAAATGACCATGATGAAAAAAATTAAATTGAAATCTTAATCAGTTTAATCAAAAATTGTATCGGCCGCCGGGAATTGAACCCGGGTCACTCGTATGATAGCCATGTATTTATCCACCAAGCTACTGGAGCGAAAGCCGCGCGAGAAATTTTAAGTATAAAACAATAGAGAAAAATACTTTAATTACTAGAAATAATAATTTAAATAAACATTGGACTCGACAACACACACCTCAAAAATACTGTGAATCAAAAATATTTTATTTCTAAAATACTAATCTAATTTAGATTATATTGACACGAAGTGCATTTCCCAGGATAGCTTATGACGGGCGACGCCATGTTTTTGTTTCGTAATCATAGCTGAAGACAGACTCGATTCTGATTGGTGATCCAACCTAGATCAATGCTTTGAGCGGTGATTACTTGACACACAGTGGTCAACTGATTCATGGTGCTTCGGAATACCAAATCAAGCTGATTTGTGCTAAGAGATCCTGATCACAGGTTGCCAGAGGCTTCAGAATACGGCCGTAAGTAAAGAGTGGTTATAAAATAACATACCTACTTTAAAATTCTCTACAGACGAAACTACTGGTTGAAAAATCTGAAATTCTAAAAGGGGTACGTTGAAGGAATGGGAATTTTTTTGAAACAAAAAAATTAGCAAATTAACCTTTTACAGGCCAATGTTCCCAATTGGGAACATCATGTTTGAAAAATCTTAAAAAATTAACTATTATCAGTATACTATTGAAATATTTACCATGTAAAGTTGAAAGTAGACTTGATTTTTTAAAATTCAAACGAAGTTGATATTTTTATAGGAAAAAATTACAAAAAATCTTAAAATCGGCCATTTTTACGCTTTTTGATAGGGGCACACAAAAAAATTCATGAAAAATCTAAATATTGTCGTAAGTTTCCAAAATTTGGTAAGGATATTGAAAAAGACTTACTTTAAACAGATATCCTCAGTATTAATAATAAATATTAAAAACACGCTTGTAGTGACTTGTGAAACATGCATGTTCCCAATTGGGAACATTGGCCTGTCGCCGCTATGCAGAGGAATCCGAGTTTCTTGTACGGCGTTATATCATTGAAACGATAGAACTGCTGTATTTCGGAAAGTTTCTTTTCAGAAAAGAATATAAGTTATATAATTGTTAAAGGGGAATCCCCTTTAAAAGAGGAAGTAGCTGGTTTGAATGTTTTTTTATTGAGTAATTGTTTTTTTATTTGAATCTAAGCTTTGAGAAATGATGGATGGGAATAAACCACGTTTCAAAGTTCCCAGTGTACAAATCATTCTTGTGTAAATAAAAAAAAGTTAATAGTAGATTCAGACATCTCACAAGTTCAGTATTATTTATTATCAATAAGAAATAAATTTAGAAAATATTTATTCAGAAATGATTTGTATCTGGGAAATAAAAGTATAAAAGGTTTCGGATCTTTTAAAGTAATGTGAGTGAAATTTTCATTTAAATACATAAATGTTTAGCTATCCAAGAAAGAAGAAGTCAACTGGATCAGGAACATGTTTTTATTTAAGTTACAACATAAAAAGCGAGCGCTGACAACTCGTCTGCTTACCCGACGATTCATAACATTCAATTCATACACATTATAGACAAGTAAAAAAATCATAAAAACTGTTGCCATTTTTAATAAGTAAGCTTTAAAGAAATATGTAAGCTGGTTCTAACTCTGCTGGTTAGCATCTCTGATAGCCAAGAGGTTTTTAGGAATAGAACCTTTAAGTCCACTATAGTACTCCCCCTCCAGTGAGGTTCACGAACGAAAACAATTGAATGATAGAAATCAATTTTACTGATAACGAACAGGCACACGAACTTTACGTCCCCTGCTCGTAATTATTGAAGGGGTAGGAGTATTGACCTCAAATCTGACTTTCTTTTTTGGTTTTAAGATTGATTTAGATTGAGCATTAGTCAGAACATTTTCATTAGTTGAATGTTCGTCGGATATATCGTCTGTAAAACATGGCTTTAATCTATCAATTGATAGAGTTGAGTCTTTATTCCCCATTCTTATTGTGAAAACTTTATCAGTTCGTTTTATGACCTGATATGGGCCGTGATAAGGGGGCTGTAGACTTTGACGACCACTGTCAGTACGCACAAACACATGGGAGCACGTTTTTAAATCTTTATGAACAAAGACATTTTTGAGTCCGTGCCGCGAAGCTGGGGTAGGACGTAATGTAGCCATGAACTCACGAAGTCGTTGAACAAAAACAGGGACGTGCCGCGACTCATCAGGAGGGCTAGAAGGGCGGAAAAAATCTCCAGGCAACCTGAGAGTTGAACCATAGAGCATCTCTGCACTTGAAAAGGAGAGATCCTCTTTAATGGCAGTTCTCAAGCCAAGAAGGATCAATGGAAGTACTTCGACCCATCTTTCAGTAGCATAGGCCCTAATAGATGATTTAAGATGCCTATGAAAGCGTTCAACCATTGAATTCGCTTCTGGGTGATAGGCCGTTGTCCGTGTTCTGTGCATACCAAGAGATTTAGACAAATGAGAAAATAATTCACTTTCGAATTGTGCTCCTCTATCAGTTGTCACCGTCTCTGGAACTCCAAAGCGTGATATCCAGCAATTCAGAAGAGCAGAGGCAATAGTTTCAGCGGTGGTGTCAACAATTGGCGTCGCTTCAGGCCAGCGTGTGTAACGGTCAACTGCCGTTAGACAAAATCGAAATCCTTTAGATGTGGGAAGAGGTCCTACTATATCTATATTTATGTGCGCGAACCTTTCAGAATTTAGAGGATAATTACCTAAAGGGGATTTCGTATGCCTTTGGATTTTCGCTCGCTGACATGCGACACAAGCTCGACACCACTGGGTGCAATCCTTACTCAAAGAAGGCCAAATAAATCTTTGCTTAATAAGACGAATTGTTGCTTTTATACCAGGATGTGACAAGTTGTGAAATTTTGAGAAAACAATTTGTCTATAAGTTTCTGGGATGAAAGGGCGTGCAACATTAGTAGAAGTGTCGCAACAAAGCATTATTCCTTCAGGGGGGAATGCAATGCTTTTTAAAATTAAGTTACAGTTATTTGAACACTTCAGAGCATTAAGCTCGGGATCAGCCTGTTGGGATTTTGCTAGCTCATTGTAGTCTATGGGACCAGGGAGTGCTATTTCCTCAACACGGGAAAGTGCATCCGCAACAACGTTCTCTTTGCCGGATACATGACGAATACATGTCGTAAATTGACTTATGTATTGTAAATGTCTGTTTTTTCGAGGTGAAGAGTCATTTGATTTTTGCTGAAAAGCAAACGTTAACGGTTTGTGGTCTGTGAGGACCACAAACTCTTTTCCCTCCAACATATGCGCGAAGTATCGTATTGAAGAATAGACTGCGAGTAGCTCCCTATCGTAAGCGCTATAATTCCTTTCTGAAGGTGTAAGCTTTCGGGAAAAGAATGCCAGAGGTTCTAGGGAGGAGTTTTTAAGCTGCTGAAGGGCTGCACCTATTCCGATATCGGACGCATCCGTGTGTAAAATTAACTTAGCATTGGGTGCGGGGTGTGCAAGTATTGCTGCGTTAGCAATGGCCTTTTTACAAGTCTCAAAAGCGCATATGGTTTCATTTGACCAGTTAATTGGGGTGGGATCTTTCTTTTTGTTCGTGAGTAAAGCACTAAGAAGAGCTTGTTTTTCAGAAGCATGATCTACAAACCGATGGTAGAAATTAAACGTTGCTAATTCTGGATTAGCGCGCCAAAAAGGAGGTGCTTTAAAGGCCACGCGAGCAACAGCCGCAGCGCCGTTTTCATTAGGAGCGGCAGCTTCATTCGGGGCGACGGCTTCATTAGGTGCGGCGGGATTAGCAGGGACGAGAGCATTAGGTTGAAACATTTTGTAGGGATGGGCAAATCAGTGAGCAAAGGCAAATGATTTTATGGAACGCCGATTGACACCACCAACGGGAACAATAATTTCATCCACCATTTATCAAAGGTATATTCGAAGTCCAAAGGGTCACCACTTTAGCTATCCAAGAAAGAAGAAGTCAACTGGATCAGGAACATGTTTTTATTTAAGTTACAACATAAAAAGCGAGCGCTGACAACTCGTCTGCTTACCCGACGATTCATAACATTCAATTCATACACATTATAGACAAGTAGAAAAATCATAAAAACTGTTGCCATTTTTAATAAGTAAGCTTTAAAGAAATATGTAAGCTGGTTCTAACTCTGCTGGTTAGCATCTCTGATAGCCAAGAGGTTTTTAGGAATAGAACCTTTAAGTCCACTATAAATGCTACATTCAAAAATCAATTATTTCATCCATTACTCAAACTTTTAATCACTATTTTAGTACTAATTATTATAATCTATTTTTAAATCCGATTTATAAATGCATGATATCTTCAATATTTTGCCGTAAATGATAAAATAACTTGTTTTTCAATTATAAAAAATTAAAAATAATATCATTCATTCATACTTTAGTTGTTTTTTGATATCCCTATTCTTCAGTTTAATTTTTCAAGCTAGGGTTTAAAATTTAGAAGCATAATGATATAAAATTTGGGTATTTTTCTGATGTGTAAAATGAAATTGTCATTAAAAATTTTTAAAATTAGGAAATTTATGCAAAATTACTGCTTGAACCGAAACATAAATTACATTTAAGGTTAAATTTTTAAGTTATTCCATATAATTTGGGTTATTATTTGATAGATTTATCACTATAGTCTATTCGCTCTTCCCCAGGAGAAGTATAGTCGGAAGTGGCCAATGTTCCCAATTGGGAACATCGTGAAAATCGCATGTAAAATTTTTGATCACTTTCATACTAATAAAATCTCTTAATTGAAGCATTAGAAGGTAAATTATGCAAAAAAATTAATTAAAATATACCGGGATCTGAATTCGGCCTGTAAAAGGTTAATTATTTTAATTAAGTTTTCACCTTGGATTTCCGACCGTCTCCAGAAGTCTAGAAGGTAAATGTTTATTAAAACTAGCATATCATGCACTTAAGGAAAAAATAAATTATAACTATCCCCTTTGCTCAACAAAATTGCGTGATTTTTTTAGAAATAAATAGTTTTGTTTCCCTTAAGTGTCTGATTTGATAGTTTGAATAAACATTAAAACATTTACCTTTTAGACTTCTGGTTACGGTTCAAAAGCTAAGACAAAAATTTAGAAAATTAAATAAATTAATTTACTAACTTTTTTTATTTGAAAAAAATTCCCCCTCCCTTCAAAATGCCTCCTTTAAAATTTCAGATTTTTTGGACCAGTATTTCGTCTGTGGAGAGTTTTAAAGTAGGTATGTTATTTTATAACCACCTTTTATATAAATGTAGGAAAATTATACTTTAAATTAATATCTTGGTAATTTGAAATATAAATAAATAAATTAATTAATTAGTATATTGGAAAGCAAATATCAAACATGATATCTTGGTAATTTAAAATATTAATTAATTAATATCTTGGAAAGTAAATCAAAAACATGAATGTTCTTTTATGAGGATTGGAGATTTTCATTTGCAGTTTTTCTAGTGGACATCGGAGTAATTTTACACTATAAAGACCTGCTTTAAATCCCAAAATATAACTTTTTTTAAAAGATTCGGTATGGCATTGGTTACCTAACAATAATACTGGTGAACGAGAACTGTCAATCATGTTGCTATGTTATATAATGATCCATCATCTCATCAGATAGGTTTCTAAATATTTTTTGTTGGTGATTACTTTGAG
Organism: Tetragnatha versicolor; assembly: GCA_024610705.1. Classification (NCBI taxonomy): domain Eukaryota; kingdom Metazoa; phylum Arthropoda; class Arachnida; order Araneae; family Tetragnathidae; genus Tetragnatha; species Tetragnatha versicolor. Next base: position 30,096,239 of record JANDEH010000005.1, read on the forward strand.
GTGGATCAGATGAGAATGTGTCCAGAACATGTCACCAAAGACCGGACAATGATTATGGGGTGTCTGAGCTCTTCTTCTGTGATATTGATGGGAAGTATATCAAAGCATGTGATATGTTGAGAAAATCTATCCTATATGTAATTACAGAAATGCCTAGATATACCCTTAAATACGGTTAAAAGGAATGGGATCGAATAATAATTTTTTAAACCAATCAAAGGTAAGTTTTGTGAGATAAAGGAAATAAATGTGCTCAAAAACTATGGAAAATTATGCCAACCTCTCAATTTTTTACAAGAAAAAATTTCTGTAAGATAATGAATTTGATGAAAGATTCCCTCGGGAGAGAAACTTATTAAATTGATAGAGCTTTAATATGGAGTGTATAAAAGGTCCAGAAGGGAGAATTATACATTTGTCTTGAAAGTTTTGAAAACAAAATAGTTTGCTATAATAATCTATTTGAGCTTGAAATCCCAAAAACAAAGTTTCAAATCTTAGATAACTACTAATAAGACGTGTGTCACTCATAAAGGTCTAAAAATCTGTCCTCAAAGGAAATGTAAAGTATACGTGCGTTTGATATACACTCATTGCCATCAAAAATAGCGCACCAAGAAGAAACAGGGATATCAAAACAAAATTTATTTCCCTGATTACCCATAGTATGAAGGTCAGTTGATAAAAAATTCAGCCTTCCTCGATGTTAGGGGGCCGAGAAAATCAGTAAAAAGTGTTGACTCCATAGGTGTCTATAACCGCCGCCACAATGTATGTTGGTCAATGTACCGGTCAATGTACCGGTAAATAATACTAAGGAGATGCAGCAATGGAATGGATGTCGTTTGCAGTACAGTGGATTGTGCGTTTGGTCCGCATAGCTTAGTACATCTTTGTCTATAAACATGGAACTGACCATTGGCCTTTCTGTTTCCAATACTGCACCAAATAAGGAAATGATCATCTCAATTCCACGAAATTGTGTTTATGAGAGAATCCTGCTTCGTTCTGCAGCACCACGAGGGTTGGGTATGAGTTCGAAGACTACGTGGAGAGAGCGCGCTCAGCTGTGGATTTTCAAATCATCACACGGAGTGGTAACTCAAGGTCATGGAGTGATGGTGCATTGGATTTCATTTCTGCAACTCCAGAGTATGATTTACCAGTACATTTATCAACCAGACGTGCCCATTGAGATTTTGTAGCCGCTGTCCGTCCTTACCTTCAGGCTTGGCCATCGGACAAGATTAAAGAGAAAAATGCACAAACACATGTTGCACGCGATGTCCAAGCTTTTTCCTTACCCCCCAAGGTTGCATTTTTACCCCAGCCTTCTCGTTCCCTAGAACGAATGCTCACAAAACAAGTCCAGTTTTGAGGAAAAGCATGCAACGTCCGCTGCTGGTGTACCAGATTAAAATTGACTACGAGGGGAGGTAGCATGGTCCTCCAATCCCCAAAAGCCCATCTAGAGCCCCCTCTCACCAAATATCATGGCCTGGGGGGGCGGTTATGGACACCTATGGAGTCAACACTTTTTACTGATTTCATCGGCCCCCTAACATCGAGGAAGGCTGAATTTTTTATCAACTGACCTTCATACTATGGGTAATCAGGAAAATAAATTTGGCTTTGATATCGCTTTTTCTTCTTGGTGCGCTATTTTTTATGGCAATGAGTGTAACTTAAAAGAAAAAAAAGGAGTCATAAAAGTGACCATTGAAAAGCAGTGCACATAATCTAATTACAAAATAATTGGGATGTACTATACATATAAGGTAATATTTACCAGTAAAGTAACTTTCTTAGTGGCTTTAGATTTGTTGAAGAAACTGAAATATTATTGGACAAAATTGAATACCTGCAGGATGCTATGGGAAAATTGCAATTAGGAATCATAATAAAGAAACCCTGACCGGGTAAAAAAGGAACATATGTTCCTTTATTTACATATTTTTTTAATATCAGTTTCTTATCATGGAATTTGGATTTTCTCGCTTATTACACAAATATATTACAACTAGCCTTATCCAACACTAGTGAAAAGAAGCGTTATTTCAAAGCATACCTACAAGAAACTATATATAACGGAAAAGGGTTAGAGTTGTCTAATAAATATGATCAGCTTGACATTACTGATTCATCATTTCTCTATCTAAGAGACTTTCAGTGGGCTTTCTCCTTTTACCGAGCCATAAGGACTGGCAAGTAAGTACGATGAATTATTTTTTCATTTTCTTGAGAGCATCTTGAAACGACCCTGCCTTAGTCTACAGCCTTGCAGTAAATTGTCAACGCGTATCCAAAACCAACATCAAAAGGAAAGGAAAGATAAGGTTTTATGATAATCTTTTTATATTAAAATCACATTGTACTTGCGGATGAGCATTTGAAGTGGATTATGGTCAGAAGTAGACCCTGTAAATAAAAAAAGAACTCGAGTGTTTTCTAAGTTTGGATAAGTTTGCTGACAGAAATAAAAGCATTATAAAAACATTGTAGATATATTTTTTGATGACAATAAGTTAATATTTATTAAATTGCTATATAATTTTTTGTAAGCAAGTGCACAGGTACTTCACCCTCCGTCGGTCGCAACTGTACTTTTTCGCACACTTCATACATTTTCTTTCGCCTTTTCCGTTATTATGGGGGTAGAAGTCTGAAATTTATGGTAGTCTTCTATCTTTACCGGATGTATGGCGCAAATCGATTCATTAAATTCGCGCGCTTTGTTTAGTTCGGTTTTCATCATAATTTTACTATTTGACACATTGGGCTCGATTGTGTTGAACGTATTTAAGGTACGTAATATTATTTTTTGTAACTTTTGATGCTTTTTTATTAATTTTATGAGTGCTTACGCATCAATATTATTTAATTTTCCTTTATATGTATGAAATTTTCTAATTATTTTTGGTTTATTGCGGTTGAACATACACCTACAAAATCGTACCTTATACACTTACCTCGCCAAAAACAATGTTGTGCAATAAGCAAATCTACGTTTACAACCTGTAAGTTCAAAGTTTATAGATAAAATAATGTATTTTGGAGTTATTTTACAATAGCTAAAGGGACTATCAGCGGTCAATTTGCCCAGCCTAGAACCTGCAAGTATTACCTGTAAAATTTTTGTTCGTAAATGGTTGTTATCTGGATATGGGTTCAAAAACAATAATTTAGAATTAATATCCCTCAGGTTTCACATCATTAGGTATATTTTTGACTGAGATATTGGATTATTTATCTCACTGATGGAAGTTTAATTTTATGCTATTTTTAATTTTTGTTCTCAATTATTAAAAACAAATGTCAAAGTTCTTATGTCTGAATACGAATATCTTTTATGGTTTTTAAGACTCTATCATTGAAATTAAAAGGTTGGAAATTGCGATTCTTACGATTGTGCGTTTTGCGACCGAACACGCCAGTTTCATATTGCGATCGACGGAGGGTTAATTTAGTTTCTGCTTAATTTTTAATAAAAATAGGTTAACTTTTTTAGTTATGAAATGTTTTTAAGTACGTATTGATTGATTTTTTAATAATATGAAAAGTCAAGGCTATAAAAGGTACGATTTGTGTTATACGTTAAATAAGCCTAGTTGGATTAAATAGTGTATGTTCAAAAATTGAATTTAATAAATTTCTGGATTTTGATAAAAATTCGGTTCTTCAATTTATAGATTACCATACAAAGCATGGGAAGGTTACACTTTTAACAACAGCACACATAGTAAAAACTCGGTAAATCTGTCAATCTAAGTTATCCCCATTTTCCTTTATATATCCCTTGCCATTTTAACTACTCATATATGATTTAAACTTTAAAGTGACTATTTTTGACAGTGAGTTTGTTCCAGCCCGTGATTTTCACAATTAACTTATCTTACTGACAAACGAAAAAATTGTGAAAGAATGACGATTCTCATGGTTTTCCTCTTGATCTCAAGATTAAAACTGACAAGGCTAAAAACTAACACCAGTGCATAAAATTAGTAAATAACAAATTCCAAGAATGAAGAACTCTCCCTCCTCTTTTCAAAACCACTAAAAGTATATTTCACGCTCCATAAATTCACATCTTGTCATTTATAATTCATTTATAAACTATTTATTTTAAAATGGCTGCTATTAAAATTATGATAATCATCAGTTATCATAGGTAGTTATAAAACGATTTATAATGTTATTAGCTAACTAATAAAGTCAGTTTTTACTATCAGTATATGCAGGTATAGAATTGTTACACTAAACCCTGAAAATAAAAATTATCATCGAATAAATTATACTCCCACATTGAAAGTATCAAAGACATTTCCTGAAAACGTATAAATCTCGGTAACAACATAAAGATTCGCTAAATGAAAATTTCAGCAGACTTCCCAAGCGATACACTTCTTTCACTGACATCGCTTGCCTTAAGTGAATTTTCTTGCTGCCCTCTGCAACCGTTTCCCCTCGAACAAAAACTACCAGTCAGCTTTTTAAGACCGGGGCATTGAGCAAAGTAATGCGCCATGACACCCGTCGACCGCAATGAACGTCAGCGCTTTCTGGGAATACGTCACGAGGACCGCTCCGTGCTTGTCACCAAGATAAAGGCCCGAGTCCTTAAAGTCTGTTTAGATTTACTGCGTGCAATTGCAAGTGGTAATTCCTGCCTGATGAAACGTCTCGTAGTGAGGTGATGGTTGGATTTGCATGACTCGGGTTGAGACTTGTTTGACTTGGGATACGCTCGTCGAGTTTGTGTAGTATACTGGGGAACATGGCTAAGTGTGTTAGCAGTTTGAATTGGATGAGTGGACTGAAGGAGGAGCCGGGATGGAAATTTTCTAGGCTTTGGGAATTAGGTCAATGAATATTTAATGACTCATGAGAGTGATTTAGGTGCAGTCAATCTCCCAAGTTTCGAGATAATTAGTCTTTTGTTGAGTGGAAAATAATACTTCTGTTTCTGTAGTATTTACATAAAATTATGTTATTGTTTATTAATTCAACCCAAAATTATAATATGAAATAAAAAGTTATGGAACGGTATAACGTTTATATAGCTGTATTTGTTTTAGTATAGAGGGAAAAATATGTTCATTTAAGGCTTTAAAATATTGATAGTTCACATAGATAAAGGTAGGAAATAGTAAATGAAATTATTTAACAACCCCAAATTCCTAACATATATTTAACCCTTTAAATCCTAGCTCCAAATATTAACCACAAGATTCAATGGTAATTTTGTGCAGCTTAGGATTGAAAGGGTTAATACAAACACTCTAATGAATCTTTTTGGAGCTTGTAAATCAGTACACTTATTAATATCAATCGGATATTCTTATCAGTTTAACCTCAGTCAAAAGAAATCCCATTGAAGGGAGTCGACTGTGTTATTAATTGCATTTCTTATTTCTGAAACATGTCAAACGCCACTTTTCTTGTTTTGATATTAACGAAAAAAAAACTGTATAGAAGCTCACAATAGTTTTCTGATGATGTTTATTAATTTTCTTCTTAAAGTAGACCTTATTTGGATATTTTTCTGGCAAAAAGAAATTTTTCAAAGTTTTTATTCTTTTCATAAAAAATTATTTAAATATTTGCAGTTGACAGGTTTCTTCAATAAACAGCTTATGGCTGTTACAGCTAAACAGGTTTCTGGCTTATTTTCATAGCATAACTCAAATTTATTTAAGGATTTGGTAATGAAAGTGGGAATATTATTTGAAAATTACATTTAATAACCCCTTAAATAATTATAGAATTCTTATTTTTTCTCTTTTGGTTCGTAGATGTATAATTACCTTTTTTATAAATTATTTCAACTCTAGAGTCTAAAATAGTGGTCAGTCAATTCAAATGTTAATATAGACATCTTTGAAGTCAATTATATAGTTGTTTAGATCTTTGTGGACAGTAAAACGAATTTGCTTTAAAAGTCTAAAACTCAATTAATTAGTTCAACATTATGATCTGAGGTATAGATTTGATAATCCCCTTTTAATAAAGTGATTCATAGATCCAAAATCCCAATCACATGGATGTAATAAAGGACCACAAGCATGGGTATTTTAAATATAACTATCAAAATATCCTTAGTCTTGAGATTCTTACAAAAACATTAAAATATGGTTTTTACTATGGTTTGATGGACCTAACCTCTAAAGAATGACTTTCCCAATCGCATATAGTGTTTTATGCGATTTAATAAAAAAACAGCGAGACGACATGAGCAAAATTCCCTGCAGTTTAAGTGCAGAAACCAGCCAAGGGACGTCTTTTTACACGTTTCTGCACTAAAGATGAAGTTTAACATGCTGGAAAACTATTTTAAAATCACGTTATTTTATAATTCTTACTTTAAAATGTGTACTTACTTTTAAATGTGAATTTTATAATTCTTACTTTAGCCCCTACAGAATCCCATGACACCAATAACTCCTTTTTGAAAAAAGTGACGTTTGACAGGTTTCAGAATTAAGCAATTTCATTATGCTTTAATTTCTTTAGGGCGTTTGTGTTTTCAATTGTTCTACTCTACGGAATATTTTCCCCTTGGTATTGAATGATTTTTCCTAAATTTTTGGTTTATTCAGCTGTAAAAATTATGTTTTGTTGAATAGGAAACTATTTCATTGAAAGGAAAACGAATATCTTTGTGTTTTGCCCTTTTGTTAAAGCATTTTTAAACAAGAAAAGTTCCTATGATGTGTATTCTTATCTACTTGTTTATTTATTCTAAGAAATTTTTAGCATTAACAGTGATAAGGTGCAACTAAAAGTATTTCAGACAACAACCTAAACCGTATGTTTTATTTAATCTAAAAGGGGGGATTTATTTATTGATTTTAAAGGACCAATTAAGAATTGTGTATGTGCTAATAGTTTTATAGTTTTTACGACAGCTACATAACAATTCCTTACTTGAATTAGTTATAGATAATGCCTTATATAATGGTTACAGCACAGCATGATTAAAATATTTAAACGCATACCAACATTTTCCAAATATAACATTCAACATTTAATTAACTCCAGGTAGGGGTACTAAAATATTATCTCACCGTTGATGACTCTGTGTGTTACTAAATAATCCAAGTTAAATATCCTCCTGCTAACGTAATAAGCGTTAACATGAATTCTTAATAATTAAGAAATTACTTCTAGTTAAATGTTGAAATATAAAGAACGAACAACACTAAAATTACTCCGGCCGTTTAATTTTCTTTTCATGTCTTTAAACCGTAGGAGTTTAATTTAATTAAGTTTTAATAACTCTTAACTCATGATCAAGAAATAAAAGAGAGAGAAAAAAATTTAATATTGCCCTAAAGACACCTTTATATATTTATTACAGTTAGTACTAGTATCATGTATCCTACCCAACCGCCAATTGAGACTTCGCACATTTTTCTGTTTCCATCAATAATATACTGTTATTTCTTGTTATATGAATAGATTGTTTCAAAACATGATGTGGTCTAACCCCCTATTAGTATTTCCACCCTCCTGGCTTCATTATCAGTTACTTTGTACCCTTCAATGATGTTTTTATTACCATTCTACACATCTACATATTTAAGTATTGCCATTCATGGAATTACCTTTGTATATGCAATTTTATAGTAAAATAAGAGACACCTATAGACTCATTGTAGTATAATATTTCACACACCTTTTTTAAAACCGTTTAGTACCTTTTCACCCTAACGCCTAAAACATATGAAAATACAAAACGATATAACGTTAAAAAATTTTTAAAAAAAGGATCAGATGATAAAATATTATGTGAATTTTTGAAAAATGGATATTGCACTTTAGAATATTGAAAATTTTCATCTCAATGACCCTTTGACATCATTTAAATACACGTTCTCTAAAACAGTAAAAGTGCAATATTTTTTGACATCTTAGCACAGGCTTAAAAGAATGAAAAAACGTAGTTCTCCAAGAAGGAAGTTATGTGCACTAACTATTAATGCAAATACGTATATGTATATTAGGGTGGTTTTTTTTAAACGAAAGTTCGAATTTTTTTCGAGGCACCCCCTCAAAAGGTGTCATTTGATATAAAACTAATATTCTGAGAGTTACAGCTCAAAAAATAATATTTAGACCCCGCCCCCGAGCATCAAAGTTTCAAAAAAACTCTAAATTTTGCACGTTTTTAGCTATAAAATCCAAGCTAATGGTTGTAAAAATACGAAGTGGGTCTCATTTTGTAGATAATTCAATTAGCTTCAACTTTTATAATTGAAACTTATTTTTGAAGCTTACAGATCATTAATATACGAGGGGTTTCATTAACTCCCCACGCAATATCTATTTTTTAAGAAGTGCTAGGAAATTTCTTTAAATTTATCAGCTACCGTAAAATGGTTCAATAACATATAAATACTAATAGTTTTAGACAACATAGGTACAAAATTTAATATATTAAAGAGGAAAAAAATTTTTTTCGTACATACCTGTTATTTTTTTCACAATCGTAAAACAATTCAAATAAAATATATAAAATATTTTTCAACTACTTATTAAATGAATAAAATGTGTAAAAGTTGATAAACAAGCAAAAAAAATACAAATTAATATTATTTTTACTTTTTTTCTAAAATATAGAAAATATAGAAATATAGTATTTTTCATAAGATCTCCCTATTTTAGGTGTAGTTTTGAGAGCAGTATTCGACACGACCCTTATCTGAAGTTTTTAAATTTACATTGAACTGATGTAAATAAAATAGTACAAAGTTCGAGTTGATGATAAAAAAGTCAATTCAAAACTAATTATCATTAAAAATATTGGAAGTTTCATTTCTATGCAGTAGGAAAAATTCAGAATATCTTCAAAGAAAGGAATCTTGCAAGTGCTTGGTATTTATAAGGCTTGATATATATCAAACCATCCCCCCCTAGGTACCATTGTATCATGCTATATGTAATGCAAAAGTCCAATATTGCGTGAAAATTCTCCTTTTTAAAAACAATTGTATCTAGCCCTTAAAAAAGGTAGCTGTAATCAGAAGTATCTGTGGTATTCTACTACACACCTTCATTACAGTTTGGTTTTCTGAGCTAGATTTAACATTAGTTGCATATCAAGAACTTAAATTTGTAAAAACTGTAGTTAGTTACGAAAAAAATGCAGAAATATCAAAAATAGCATTATTATTTTTTCAATAGTTTGTGGTACTTAAACCCCGAGACTTTTGAATTCTCAGAAAGCTTTAAAAATAAATTAAAGGTAACATGCTTTTGTGTTATGAGGAGGAACTATAAAACTAGCTGAAGACTATGTGAAAGTAGAATAATAATATTGAGAGTTAATTTAAGTGTCTAATTATCTTTTCAGCAACGATATCGACAGTTTCATCACTTCATTTTCATTTACAATGAACTTTTTCAAAAGATTTAATATTTCTATTCTACTTTTAAAGGTCTGATAAAGCTATTTGAAATACTGACTGGAATTTTCATACAACAGAGGGCTTTTGTACTACATCTAGCATGTAGCAGGATTGTTTTGGACACCTAGTCTGATATTTTGGGGGGAAGGGGGTTGATGGCGGGTCCCCTACCAACCCAGTTGATATATCAGTTGAATACCACAGATACTTCTGATTACAGCTACCTTTTTTAAGCGCTAGATACAATTGTATTTAAAAAGGAAATTTTTTCACGCAATATTGGAGTTTTGCATTACATCTAGCATGATACAATGGTACCTAGGGATGTTTTATGTATCAAGCCTTATAAATACCAAGCACTTTCAAGATTCCTTTCTTAGAAGATATTCTGAATTTTTCCTACTGCATAGAAATGAAACTTCCAATATTTTTAATAATTAGTTTTGAATTGACTTCTTTATCATCAACTCGAACTTTGTACTATTTTATTTACATCAGTTCAATTTAAATTTAAGAACTTCAGATAAGGGTCGTGTCGAATACTGCTCTCAAAACTACTTCTAAAACAGGGAGATGTTATGAAAAATACTGTCTAAGCGATGAAAATAAAATTTCTATTTTTTGGAAAAACTAAAATAATATTAATTTGTATTTTTTTGCTTGTTTATCAACTTTTACACATTTTATTCATTTAATAAGAAGTTGAAAAAATATTTTATATATTTTATTTGAATTGTTTTACGATTGTGAAAAAAATAACAGGTATGTACGAAAAAGAATTTTTATCCTCTTTAATATATTAAATTTTATACCTATGTTGTCTAAAACTATTATTTATATGTTATTGAACCATTTTACGGTAGCTGATAAATTTAAAGAAATTTCCTGGCACTTCTTAAAAAATAGATATTGCGTGGGGAGTTAATGAAACCCCTCGTATCTTATGATCTGTAAGCTTCACAAATAAGTTTCAATTATAAAAGTTGAAGCTAAATAAATTATCTACAAAATGAGACCAACTTTGTATTTTTACAACCATTAGTTTGGATTTTATAGCTAAAAACGTGCAAAATTTAGAGTTTTTTTGAAACTTTGACGCTTGGGGGCGGGGTCTAAATATTATTTTTTTGAGCTGTAACTCTCAGAATATTAGTTTTATATCAAATGGCAACTTTTGAGGGGGTGCCCCGAAAAAAATTCGAACTTTCGTTTAAAAAAACCACCCTAATGTATATCCAAACAGCTTGAAGTAAAACAACATTAAGGAATGCAAATAGTAAGCATAACATCATAATAAAAACAAATGCCTTGAATTTGAACTCTTCATCAATTTAATGAACTTCATTACTGTTTCAGGTTGCAAAAAGCAAGCAAAAGTGGGTTTAGAATCTAGTGATTTGAGAGAAAATTCACATTTACGAGACACTTTATTTTGATGACAAATACTTTCACAAAATAGAAATAGAAAATTGCACTGAGTTTCATCTCAAATTCAATTGCTTTTCATGAATTTCTATGAATATTACGAATTTCCCACCGAAATACAAATGAAAAGAAATATAAATTCATGTTCCACAGGCAATCCTGTCTTTAAAATGACAATCAAATAAGTGTTTGGTTTTCAGCAACTTATTTGTAAGAAGCACATTTGCTTCCTGGAGTTTTTTTCGTTATGGAATTGTCATTTCTTGATAATCTTCTTCTTGCTTCTATCACCATATTTTCTTTGTTATTTGTAATTTATTTGTTTTCTAATCACAGTTTATTTACAATATTTGTTATGTTTTACTGAAATTTGTGAACTTAAAGGAACACATTAATGGATTGCAAACGTGTCCCTGATTACTATACAGGGTGTCCCATAAATGTTGGGTCACACTTCTAGGGAGGATAGTAGACACCTAGACGAGTCAGAATCACATGGGATTTGGGGGTCCCAGACCAAATCCCAGGGAGTTAAAAATGGAGCGACACCCCAAAAAATTTATTGAAAAATTCAATTTGTAGAAGAACTACTATTGGTAAAAATTTAATTATGGTCTCAAAAATTGTGGTTTAATATTGTTGTAAATACTAGTGAACTTTTGTAAATAGTACTAGTGAACTGAACTCTGAGACTTTGATTTAATTTAATTTATTATATTTAATTGTTAAGAAAAGGAAGTGAATGGCATCATCATGTTATATATTCTTAGAATTATTATTAATGTAAATAGAAAGAGAAAAAGATATTGGGAAAAAATGCAGAGAAACTCACATTGTAAATATCATTTATTAAATAGTCTGTTTTTATAAGAAAAAGTCTTCATCTTGAAATTGATTCTTACTAGTGATTATAGTCTAGATAGTTATAAATACTGGTCCGTCTGAGCCTGAATTGAAGAATCTACACTATGGATTTAGACACTGGTAAGAAGTTAGAAAGATCCAAGTTGAAGCGAAAGACTTTGAAACAGACAGCGACTAAGCTGATGAACAAAATAGAAGACAGTCTAAAGAATGATGATGTTGAAGAATTTGATTTAGAAGAAATGAGAGATTCTCTGCAAGATAAAGCTGATCAAATTTACCAGTTAGACAGCGAAATCGAAGCTTTGCTTGATCTGAAAGATCTAGAACAAGAATTTGAGACGAATCAAGAATATCGCGATAGAATCACAGGTATGAAAACAAAACTTAGAATTTATCTTCGCAATTCTACTGCAAAAGCCAAAGCTAATATTACAGATGTTTCTGCTGTTGAAGATCCGATATCGGAACAATTGGGGAATTTGAGGTCTGAAAGGCAACCAAGGGTAGATCTTCCAAAATTGAAGATAGAACCTTTCGATGGAAATCTGGAGGGTTTTAAAGAATTTTGGGCACAATTTGAAAGCTCAATAGACAAGTCACTCTACGTAGACGATCTCATTACTGGAGTAGACTCAAGAGAAGAAGCGGTAGAAGAAGCTGAAAACATAAGAAAAATATTAAAGGAAGGAAGCTTTGTTATGAGAAAATGGGCAACAAATGAAAAGAGCATTCAGAAGGAATGGGACGAAAAAGAAGATGACATCCAGAGTTCAAAGAGCAAAGTATTAGGTTATATATGGAATAGAGACGACGATACATTTCAAGTAGAAGTTCCAGATGTAGAAAAGGACCCTGCTACTAAAAGAGGTGTCTTTAAAACCCTTGGAAGGTTTTACGACCCGATTGGACTGTTAAACCCGTTTTCTGTCAGAGCCAAGATTTTGCTTCAGGAACTATGGAAGCTCGGCATTCAATGGGACGATGCTTTACCACCGGAAGTTCAAGTAGTTTGGGAAAGATGGAAGAATGAAATTGTCGAAATGATGGATATTAAAGTACCCAGACATTACTTTGATCACACAGAAAAGAATGGCAAAAGAAACTGTCAGCTGCACTGTTTTGTGGATGCAAGTGAAATGGCATATGGTGCAGTAATTTATCTGAAGTGTGAACATCACACAATGACGAAAACTCAACTCGTGTGTTCAAAATCCAGAGTTACTCCTTTGAAGAAAGTATCTTTTCCGAGATTGGAGCTTTTGGCAACTACGATCGGTGCCAGGATGTCAAAAACAGTCCAAAGTTATCTAGAAGAGATCGAACTTACACCAGCTCACTTTTTGATTGGACGAAGAATGCTTACATTACCTCCAGGGGATGTACACAGCGTTCAGTCATCGAAAGAGTCTTTGAGAAGAAAACATCTTCATAAACAGATCCTCACAGAGAGATTATGGCGATTGTGGAAAAGAGCGTACCTCATGGAGTTAAGATCAGCGAATTCAACAACAGGAGTAAAAAACACAAACCTGTTAAGAAAAGGATCACTTGTGTTGATATACGATGATAATCGGCCTAGGCTACTGTGGAAGATGGGAATAGTTACAGATCTTCATGAAGAACGCGACGGAAGAGTTCGCTCGTGTACCGTCGTAAGGGTACCTGGTGGAGTCATTATCAGAAGAGCCATTCAACATCTCTATCCAATGGAACTTCATCAAGGGGAAGGACAATCAACATGTCCTTCCGGGCCGGAGGATGTTGTAAATACTAGTGAACTTTTGTAAATAGTACTAGTGAACTGAACTCTGAGACTTTGATTTAATTTAATTTATTATATTTAATTGTTAAGAAAAGGAAGTGAATGGCATCATCATGTTATATATTCTTAGAATTATTATTAATGTAAATAGAAAGAGAAAAAGATTTGGAGAAAAATGCAGAGAAACTCACATTGTAAATATCATTTATTAAATAGTCTGTTTTTATAAGAAAAAGTCTTCTTCATCTTGAAAATTGATTCTTACTAGTGATTATAGTCTAGATAGTTATAAAAAATATGATCTTTAAAATTATCTTAAAAGTTTTCAGTTTAAAATTTTTTTTATTACAAAAAAGGTTTAAAAACCACAAAAAAATGTGAAAACTCTGTCAAAACCTTATTTTGTATTTCGAAATCATTTCTTTTGATTTAATAATCTGAAAGATCATAGTTGAAAACCCTTAAGTCCAAAGTGTCACGTAAAAGCCATCAATATTAAATGCTTGAGATCCTGTTAAAGCATGGTTTAAGTCCGTTTTTTGCTTCAACAAACTGCCGTTTTAGAAACGGCTATAGGAAACCAGTTTGCGCATGCAAAAAACGAACTTTAACAGGATCTCAAGCGTTTAATATTGAGGATTTTTACGTGAAACTTTGGACTTAAGGGTTTACAACTATGATCTTTCAGATTATAAAATCAAAAGAAAGGATTTCGAAATACAAAATGAGGTTTTGGGGCAATTCCACGGGTAACTGACTGACATTTTTCAAGAAAAACGCTTAGTATTTTGTAATTTTCTTTCCAAAAATAAATGATAAAAAAATACTTTCCACCCAGATTATTGCTTTCTTGTTAGTTTAATCTAATGGCACAATTAAATTTTCAAAATATGTTTTTATTGATTTTTAAGAAATTTTAAACAACAAGGTAACTGACTGACATAAATGTTTCACAAATGTCAGTCAGTTACCATGCCTTTAAAATTTTTAAAAAATCAATAAAAACATATTTTGAAAATTTAATTGTGCCATTAGATTAAGCTAACAAGAAAGCAATAAACTGGGTGGAAAGTGTTTTTTTATCATTTATTTTGGGGAAGAAAATTACAAAATACGAAGTGTTTTTCTTGAAAAATGTCAGTCAGTTACCCGTGGAATTGCCCTTTGGCAGAATTTTCACATTTTTTTTATGATTTTTTAACTTTTTTCATAACAAAGCAAATATTAAAGTGAAGACTTTTGAGGTAATTTTTAAGATCATATCAAACCACAATTTTTGAGACCATAATTAAATTTTTACCAATAGTAGTTCTTCTACAAATTGAATTTTTCAATAATTTTTTTGGGGTTTCGCTCCATTTTTAACTCCCTGGGATTTGGTCTAGGACCCCCAAATCCTATGTGATTCTGACTCGTCTAGGTGTCTACTATCCCCCTAGAAGTGTGACCCATTATTTATGTTAAAAATGGAGCGACACCCCCAAAAAATTGTTGAAAAATTCAATTTGTAGAAGAACTACTATTGGTAAAAGTTTAATCATGGTCTCAAATTTTGTGGTTAATATGATCTTTAAAATTATGCTGAAAGTTTTCACTTTAAAATTTTTTACTACGAATAAAAGTAAAAAAACCACAAAAAAATGTGAAAAATCTGCCAAATTTTTATTTTGTATTTGGAAATTCTTTCTTTTGATTTGATAATCTGAAAGATCATAGTATAAAACCCTTAAGTCCAAAGTTTCACGTAAGTACCATAAATATTAAACGCTTGAGATCCTGTTAAAATTTGTTTTTTGAGTGCGAAAACAGCTCCAGAAAACGAACGTTCAGGGAGAATCTACGAGTTACGGATAGATAATCGCTAACTTTCTTTTCTCTCCCAATTTGGCGAAACATGCCAAGCTCCTAGAGATCCCCAAGACAGCTTGGGTGTTCTGTTGTTGGCGGTGTTGGCGAGGAATCTCGTATCGCAAATAATGGCGAGTAATTTAGCGAGCATCAATGCGTAATTCATAGATTTTCCCTCAACGTTTGTTTTCTGGATCTGTTTTTGCAAGCAAAAAACAAACTTTAATTGGATCTCAAGCGTTTAATATTGATGGTATTTACGTGAAACTTTGGACTAAAGGGTTTTCAACTATGATCTTTCAGATTATCATATCAAAAGAACGGATTTCTAAATACAAAATAAAGTTTTGGCAGATTTTTCACATTTTTTGTGGTTTTTTGACTTTTTTCGTAGTAAAAAAATTTTAAAATGAAAACTTTTAAAATAATTTTAAAGATCATGTTAAACCACAAAATTTAAGACTATGATTAAGTTTTTACCAATACTAGTTCTTCTACAAATTGAATTTTTCAATAATTGTTTTGGGGTGTCGCTCCATTTTTAGCTTCCTGGGATTTGGTCTGGGACCCCCAAACCCTATGTGATTCTGACTCGTCTAGGTGTCTATTAGCCCCCCTAGAAGTGTGACCCAACATTTATGGGACACCCTGTATATAGTTTTCTAATTATTTCTTAAATTTTTGATTTTTAAAGTTTCAGTTTAATAAAATAAATCCCAATGAGGTTCTTTCAGTTTGTTAGGAAAAAAAGGAAGAAATAAGTTACCCCTTTTTATAATAGAAAGGATAAAACTCAACATGAATTTTTCCGAATCGGATAAAAAGTCAGAAATATATTTAATATAATTTTCAAAGTTTAAACAAAAAATAACTCAAAAAATATTTAAATATAGGAATTTTCCACATCCTTATCCGTAATTTGGATTACTACCCAGTTTATGAAGGAGAAACACAATTATTACTTGCACATTTTCTATCATAATTCTTCTATAAACGTATAAGCCTATTTTGTCAGACCTTGTAATCAGAAAAAGCATAGCACTTCTGTAAACACAACATGATTTACAAGGCCCTTAAATTTTTATTTTTTACCTATTCCTCTTTTAGTGATTGCAAATTCAAATTTGGAGACCTTTATAGACATGATTAATACCCTTTACAAAATATCCACAAATCTTTATATTTTACTGCTTTAAATTTTATTGAAGTTCATTCAGGTTAAAATAAAAAAATAAAAAGTAGAACCTTGTTCAATTATAGTATTGGTGTTGAAGGGTTAAGTTTTAGCAGGGCATAATAGCGCGCATGCTGATAAATAAATACAAAAAAATTAAAATTATTAGTTTGGAATTAAAACAAGAATTATCTACTGTTCAAATCGTTACTCGAATATTGCAATATATCTTCCCCCATAATGTATGTATAGACTGATAGACACAGTCAACGCAAATATTTAAAAATTACTTTGATTTATTCAGATACATGGGGCTATATTACATGGGAATATTAAGATTTTTATAAGTGGTAAATACAAGATTTGAGAAACGTTATCTAGGACGATCGAAAGCTCTATCCACCTAGACCGTGCCTTTTTCGTTTAACTCATACTCATGGATAGAAGTCTCTCTGGTTTGAAGATGAGGTAAATTACCACAGAAAACTTTACATGTAAATTTTCAATGAATGGAAATCTTGGGTGGTATTTAACTTCATGCATGATTCCTAAGGTTATTTTTTGAAGGAAAACTGTTGTGTCCTCTTTTCATTCCTAGATTAAAAGAACTAATAAATTTCAATTAAATATGATCGCGGAATGCATAATTTGAAGTAGTTATAATTACCCGAACTTTCAAAAGGGAATTTAAAAACAAAAATTACTGATGTTTTATTGTGGTGGTGGTGGTGGTGGTGTCGTATCCCTTATGAATTCATATCTGATGGTGTGCCTATATCAGATGTTTTATTGCTTTTTGTGTATTTAGTAACTATTTCAATTAAATTTACCATGTTTAATTACATCCTAAGAAAAAGTCTAAATATTTTTTCCTCACTAAATTGAATGCACATAGGCATATTAGCATTTTTTGAAGTTAAGGCAAATTTTTTATTATTTCAATAATTAAATGTATTTTCCCAGACGGCCACATTAAAGTATTTTTAACCGCAAGAACCTTGGTCATTAAATTCTATTACACCACGCTCAACTATAATGGATTTTTGGAATCTCAAAATTAAGCTTTGCTGTCTAATATACAGACGGGGGAAAGTGGGATTTCCTCCATTACATTTGTAACTATAGAAACTGTTCTGTACCCTTTTCACATTAGCTGGCTGAATCCTGATTTAACCGTACTCAACCACCTGATTTAATAGAATGGAGTAGAACTAATCATTCTCATAGACTTCCTGAAATTGGGTAAATAGTGCATAAATGTACACCTAAATACACATTTCCACAATAATTTTCCAAAGGATGTTTTGAATATTTTTACCATTTATAAGGTTACTCTTCATTTCGTGAGGACATCCAAGTTAAATAAATAGCTTATTTCTGAAGCATGTCAAACACCACTCTTCTTATTTTGAGATAAACTAGAAAAACTGTATAGAAACTCTTTTATGAAGATGTTTAGTAATGTTTTTCTGAAGGTAGGTCCATTCAGATATTTTACAGACAAAAATAATTTTTTCAGTGTTTTTTTTTCTTTTCGTAAAAAATTATTGAAATATTTGCATTTGACAGTTTCCTGCAATAAAAAGAGTATCCAGGCCTTTTTCCATAGCTTAAATCTAATTTATTTAAGGATTTGTTAATAAAAGTAGAAGTATTAGTTGTAAATAACGTTTCCTTATAAAATATTAACCCATAAAATTATTATAGAATTCTTATTTTTTCTTTTGGTTAGTAGATGTATATAAATACCTTTTTCAAAAAATGATTTTAACTCTAGACTCAAAAATAGTGGTCAGTCAATTCAAAATGTTAATAGTCATTTGGGTGAGCCGAAAACACACTTTATCTTTATTTATGTCCTAATAGCGCGGAAAGGTTGACATCACATGGGTCCAATAAGGGCGGTGTAAAATATTTTTTCGATAGGATAATATCTTAGGCTCCCGCATGAATGGATGACTTTTTTTACAAAACAACTAAAAAACAAAGATTAAACTCTCAAATATTGTTGGAACTAATATAGTTATAGACATAATGTTTCAGGTTCCAATCTTCTATCACTCTTGTTTCGTTAGATATAATTTTTTAATGTTTAAAGAAATTTGTTAGGTTGTTTCACTGCATTTTTAAACAACTAATAACTCTATAACTATAGTACAACTTAAAAACCTGAAATCAGTTCCATTTTGTTTGTAAATTTTTGTTCTTTGATTTGGTGTGCATCATGACCATCACTGGGATATAATAAAAAACAGCAGTCCCAAACAAGCTGCAGATGAGAAGGCATTAACTAAATTCCCCCAGTTTAATTGCAGTAACCTGTCAACATGTTTCTGCACTAAAGCTGAAATTTAACATGCTGGGAAACTATTTTAAAATCCCGTTTAAAATGTGCGTTTACCCCTACAGAATCACATAACACCAATAACTTTAAAAAAAAAAAGGGGTGTTTGACAAGTTTCAGAATTAAGAGATTCAATTATGATTTTTCAATATGATATTTTTTCAGAGTGTGTTTTCAGTTCTTCATAGAAGTGAGTGAAAGAATAAAATATTCCTATAAGACTTAAAGATAAGCGTTACTGGGTAATCAACACTGGGTTCTCGCGTTAGGATGGCCATAATATTCTCACCTGAGCATATATTCCTAAAACTTTACACTGTAGATCAGAAAAAAGAAAGAAGATGATGAAAGAAGATGAGTTAAATTTAGTTAAGTAGTAAAACATGAATGTAATTCATTATTTAATATGTAAACTTAATGGGTTGGGTTACACATTCACTTATTGTTATTACTATGAACACAAAAATATTGACTCATATTTTTTCAATTAAAAAAAGCTAATATATTTAACGAGTTCAATTAAATCATATAATGTTTTCCCACCAAATTCCTAAAATATTTCAAAGTTTAATTATTATATATAAATTATTTCAAGATTAATAATTTGTTTCGAAATACGAAAAAAAATTATTACATATTTTCTCATCAGAACCGGGCAGGGATTATACTTTTGAAGGGAAACACACTTACATTACGTTTCATGTTGATTCATGATTACGTTTCATGATACATTTCATGAGATTTTTTCCCATGTCATAATCGAAATTTTGAATTTGTTCTAAATATTTTCATTACCTAAAGTTTAAAAAGCAGAAACCACTCGCACAAGATTATTTAGTCATTACCCTAGTATACGTACCTGAACTGAATGTATGAGTTTCAATATTTATGTAAGCTAATCATTTTGCTACGCAAGTGCTTTATATAGATATATTGAATAAATAAAACCTCTTTTTAAGAAGATATTTTGCATTCAATTTTTAATAAAAGGAATAATAATCCACCCTTCAAAAGAAATATTCTATCTAATACCAATAAACTTCACATTGCAATATAATGATATCGTTCTTATGTGTGTTTGCACAAGCTTACAAAACATAAGTGAGGGATCAAACTATCTAGTGCACATCTTATAAAAACGTTTTCTAATTTTAGACTATCAAAATAGGCGTTTCTATAAAAAAAACTTCCTTTCAAGTATAGTATATCCTCACAATAGATTTTCGAAAATCCCACTTTTTCAAAGACTCCAGAAAATTCTTTCGATTCCCTCGACGAAAGTCAAAGAAGGATTTTAAATGTCTTGCACTTTCCTCAGCTTGTGTTTCCTTGCACAACAATACCCTTCGAGAGATCCTTTATGCTCAAAATAGCCAGAAAAATAAATGATCTAGCAGCATGCAGCAACAATATTCCGCTTTCTAACTGCCTTCAGAAGTATCTCTCTAAGTGAAATATTTTCCAGCTCTTTGAAAGCGCTCGATAGCGGTATTGTATCTATAAATTCCTTTAACCAAACACTCTGGAGATTACTAAAAGGAAGAGGCGAAGTCCCTTTGAAGATGCGCAGCAAGGCAGTTTTTCCAGATATCGGTATAGAGGACTCTTGTAGAGGTAAAAATCTGCCCTCTTCTCCCTCTCAGATCAATGTCGGAAGAACACCTGAAAATCATATCTTCTTCGTAAAAGTACATTCAGGCTCCTTTTGAGTTCCTTTTATTTCGGTTCAGCATGTCGCCCTATACTATGGTTCTTCTGTTCTTGAGTTTTACGATGGGCTGTATCAGTTTCTTCTTTACTTTTTAAGATAAGGTGAGATGTCATCTGCTTCTTCACCTGGGATTTTTGGAAAGGAAATGGATTGGACCCTCTTTGAAGTAGAAATTCTAGAGCGCTTTCTCTTTAGATTCCAAAACACGTAACCTAAAACACGAATTTGAACCACATACATTGTTTATAATAATGTTATTTTATAATTATGTTTTTAAAGGAATATTATATACTAATGTCTTATTTTTGCATAAATAGTATATTGTTACACAGTAACAATATTATTATTAAATCTTAAGTAGATCAATAAGTATGGATTTAAAACAAAAGAATGATCTATAAATAAATCATAGACTATAACGAAACGACTGTTTATGAGTACATATTTTTAAAACGTTTGCTTTAAAGTAAGTAAACAACTTAATCTCCCTATGAAAAAAGAGTATTTCACCACTAACTCTGGTTAGAGGAGAATATGTGAAAACTTCAGCTCTCAAGCGTCGCATCCAGCCATGTATCGGTTTCATCCTTGTTAGGACTCATCAGCACGGCATAGGAAGACAACTCAAAAGAGCGGAGGGAGAGCTTTTACTCTAGCCAACTATAACGTATGCCATGCTGATGAGTCCCAATAAGGATGAAACCGGTCCATGGCTGGAGGCAACGCTTGAGAGCTGGAGTTCTCACACTTAATCTCCTTAATTTAAACTTTAGTTGTTTTTTCTTATTGTAAACCTTAATAATAACCATTATACTACGGGTATCATGACTTTTTGTTTCATGAAATTTAGTTAAAAAAAGACTTATTATAGTAAATATGTTTATTTTTGGTGGAAACACTAATTTATCTTTCGTAATTATCATAATACGTATGGGAAGTATTTTGTTTCTATTTTTTGAAGAAGAATGTGAAAATATCTTTAATTTTGTTTTGTTTACTGCAGAATATTTGGAATTTAGTCCTTATTGCGGTTTACACAGGGTTAATCAAATTCCGTTGTTCGGAAAAGGGGTCAAGAGCACCTTGCAGGAAGGACGCTAAAGCTCATTTGCTGCCTGATTTACGACTAATCTGTGATTAATGAGAGGGGTGTCACGCTAAAACTAATTCACTCCAAATTACTTCCCCTGCAAACGATAGGGATAGTGGTGGGTAAAAAAAACTTTCGATTTAGTAGCATTTACTTCCAATCTAACCATTGTGTTGTTTGAAGGATATAAATTAAAATAAGCATATGCTTAAAAGTAAAATTTAAAAAGTTTCTCATACCTAGATGACTATTAATATGAGTTTAATAATTGTATTATTCATTATTTTATTGCTGTTATAAGAAGACATTTATTTAGTGGAAAATTAAATCGTTAAAATATTGACACTTATAAAATTCGATGGACAAAAAAACTTGATACTGTATTATTGAAAATTTGTTAAAGCATCACTGGTTTAGCGCAAACATCACAACTTGAAAATATTTCCCTCTTAGTTAGTACAAAGGCACCTGATGCATCGAGGTGACTTTATTTGTTGAATTCTGTTATCGCTAAGAGACTCGAAAGTGAAATACAGATAAAGAAAATAAGAAACATATGAGATAGTAAGAAAAAGTAGAGGTAAAAAATATAAAGAGATACTCTTTCTTCTCTTCTTTTCTTTTGGTATTTCCCTTTCTAATTTTCTTTTTATATATATCCTTCATTATCTTTCTACTATATAGGTATATTTCTCTTTATATCTTCCCTTATTTCCATCATCCGTCTATTAATATTTCTTTCGTAATTCATTATTTTTTCTTTGTTTGCTCTTTCTTTCCTCTCTGTTCTCCCTATTCATTCTCTCTTTACTATCGCTCTCATGTTTTTCTTTTTAGAGGAACACCGTATTTAACAAATCAAGTTACCTCAACATATCAAGCGAAACCATAATAATAAATGTTTGTAGTGTCTTTATGCTAGATCTGAAGATATTAGAAATATCTCGTTAGAACATACTCGCGAATTTACAAAATCCGCATCCCATGGGAATTCAGCTTTACAGTATAAGAAGTTAGCATAACCGCGCTTACTGTTTTTGGTCACGTGATTCATTCCGACCAATAAGAAAGCCCTATCAAACAATAACAACATCCATTTTATTTGGATACTTCATGAAGCTGTGTAAATAAATGGTTTAATTTTATTGCATATCTACTAATTTTGAAGAATTGTAAATTTTTAAATACAACTTTTAGAAGTTGTTAAAAGTTTTAAGGATGCTATAATTTTGGCACCAATGCAAAAGTAAGAGTGGCCTCTAGTGAGCGGTTTGAGGAACAGATCGGGCAATAAATCTAGGAGAAAATAATCCTTGAAAAACGCGAGCTGTAAAATTCGTTCGCGGTTCAACCGCACCTCATGGGAATTGTGCTTTATTCACACCAAATCTGCATAATGCAGCAAATCTACAAGTACGTACCAATGCGGCAAATTATGATCCATGGGAAGTACAGATCTGCGATAGTCCTACAACTCCTGATCAGAGTTTATTAAGTATATTCCCGAGTTTTATTAACTTCAGTCGATTCTTACACCTCATCTAAATAATTAGATTTTTTTAGTTGTGAGCTCTAAAACAAAAACAAACAATGACTGCCTGTCCGGCAGGACTCAGAGGGATTCAGAAACATTTCAGAAATGAAAACTATAATTTTTCAGGTAAGTTTTAAACTGCTGTAAAACTCATAAATAGCTGGGACGTTTCTGGAATTTATGCAGGATGTTTCTAATATTTTTTACAGTGCAGCCGTTGGATATTGCAACCCTGAAGAAGTTATCCAACGGTTGCACAAATTAAAATATTTTAAAATGTAATTTTATAATTTTGTAAGTGATATAAAATTAAGTCATACATGTTCCTTTTATTTTATGAAATTATTACTCCTATTATTTGTCACTAACAAAATTATTTCGAGGCTCCAATTTAATATCTACTTTTCTCGGATATAGACAAAAGATAACTTTAATATTCTTTCATAAAGCAAATTTAAAAATAATCCTCCAATGGATGAAAAAATTTCTATTGGTTTGATACAGTCAACCCTGACATATTTTATCCTGCTATTCCCAAGTGTTGCTGAAGAAAATATTTTCCCCTCCTCCAACATCCCGGAGTAAATATTGACATTGAAAGAACTTCTTTTCATTCTTTTTCTAAAATGAGACGCAACAGGCTATTAGAGTGTCATTCAACTCCCTTCAAATTACGAAAAAAAAACTCCAATAAATCGAACTTGCTTATCTTGCTGCAGCGAAATAATCCAAACCTCTTAAATCCCACATATTCACGGAGAAATATCGGAATTGAAATTTAGTTTTTAGTTGCAAAGAAAGGAAAAGAAAATGCATTTGCATTGAAGGAAATAACAAGGTAGTATATTTTCAAGCATCAAAAATTAAAAATGTTTTTAATTTAATAAAATAATACCAGTATAAATAAATCATAATGTAAATAGTGTGCTAAGTGCAGTAACTATGAAACATAATGAACACTAAAATAATTAACGTAAATTAATAATAATATTTAAAATAATTAAAACCAAGAACCGCCAAATGCGTATAGGAAGTAGTATATTCCAACTGTATCATTCAGATAATTTAAATTGATTTTTTTTAAAACGAAACAAATTATTGTGCTTAATCTGTCTAACTTTGTTAAAAAATATACTATAGTGATGCTAAACTAATGGGTATCATGAGTAGGTAAGAGTGTTCTACCCAATCACTCTATTAAATTCAATTTGAGTAAATTTGACTAACTAAATCAATTATATTTCAATTACTTGCTAAATTAATTTCAAATAAATGAAGATCTTTTCTGAATTCGTATTGAGTGAATTAAGTATTTTATCTTTCATGGGGAAATATTTTCTAGTTTGTTTCTTTTTTATAAAAGGATTTTATGAAAATTAATAGGGTATTTCACTATTGCTGATCTACATTTTACCATTTTATTTTCATAGTTTTCGTAGTACATTCTTGTAAAAAATTACGAGAAACTACTCTGAGAACAGTAGCTTAAAGTTAAATCAATCGATGCCGCAAAAGCATCTTTGTTATACACTAAAACATCCGAGTCTGTGTAAATGTTTGATTTAATTTTAATAAAAGTAGCCCATTTAATGTGGGATCTTTCAAACTAGATTGCTTTATGAATTAAAATCAACCATTCAACATTTATATCGCTTGTGTTCAGTTAACTTAAAAATTGTGTTGTTGTTCACCAAATTGTAACTAACTATTAACATAAATATGTTTGATTGTAACATCTTTAGTTTGTTCTCACTCACTCACATCTCCAATTAGGAACATTTCATTTCAAACATTCCTTTCAACAAACACTATAGACCAGCGGTTCTCAAACTGTGTTCCGCGGACCCCTGGGGGTCCGCGAGTTCCTTTAGGAGGATGACCCCCAGATACTCTATTATTATAGAAAACTCTATTATTATAAACTATTTTTTACATTAAGTTAATTAAAATGTAAATCTTACATAAAGATTATATTAAAAAAATTCTAACTAGTGGTATCAAAACTATAATTAAAACGCTGTTTTTCTAGTTGAATTTCCGAAAATTTTCTGGGGGACGACCCTCAGACCCCGAGACCTTTTTACCCAAGACCTTTTTATATTAAGTTCCTTAAGACTCAAATTCTACTTAAAAAGGTACCACAAAGCTATTGGGAGCTATGAAATATACATATGGGGGCTGAGGGATAAATTTCTATATCCCTTTAAGGCCCAACCTACACGATTGTGCAGGTGAAAACAAAGCTTTTGATTGTTATCCAAAAAGTTTCAGGTCTTAAAGGGATATACGCCTCTGGAGTAATGTAAAATTTATTATAATTTATGTACTAATTTTAATTAATCTTAAACTCAAAATGGTTACTGCTTTTGCTGGTGTTTAAAATGTTGGGGGTCCGCGATGTCTGGCTGCTCCATGAAGGGGTCCGTGACGATAGAAAGTTTGAGAACCGCTGCTATAGACTACAATCATTTAAATATCTTTTGAATATTTGTCGATTATACTTCTAATTTTCGAGAAGTTTATTATTACTTCTTATCTAATGGTTCGCCACAGTATGTATGATGTAGATATGAATTTCTTATATAAATTTATTCATTCATGTACTGTATACATTCAAAACCTTTCAGTGCTAAATTAAATGTCTACATCTGAAGAAAATAAAGAAATTATGGAAACTATTGGTTGAAGTTATAACTATAAAAACCTATAGTTTAAAATTATCCAGTAGATTTTAGATTTTTATTAGATATTTAAAAAATATATCTGTACCTTATCGTACATGAGATACTCAAAAGTACAACTTAACTATTTTTCTCTCCCTAAAATTTACAATTTTTTTTTCACTAATTCTTTTTTACTGACACAACGTAACTTCACACCACAAGAAAAAAAATAGACCAACCTGTGCTTAACAAAGATCAAAATAAAATTAGGTACAAGACAAAAACTTCATGAGGTGAATAAAAAGATAATTTTGCCTCGATATTTTTTCTTGAGAAAAATATGCCTTTCTTTACCTTCCGAGTTATGTAAAACCTCTCTGGACTGAGTTCTTTTGTTACATTACGTATAGCTTATGGTCTTTATTTCTCCCTAGAGACAACATAAAAGAAAGTGTGGAGGGTCAAAATAAACTGCGTTAGTCAAGGAAAAAGTATAAGTGAACGTGGCAGCCTACTTTGTGGTCAACCGGTATGGCATCAAGTTTTCTTTCTCCCCTGCGACACACCGTACAATTCCTATTTCTAGCTTTATAAAGATATGGTATTTATAAGATCCTTTTTAGGGAAATTATTAGTGTATTATATTCACTGATCAATTAAAGATTCATATTTATAATTTTAAGATCCTAAGTAGAAAGATTGGAGTAAACTGACAGCTATTTTTCTTTAAAACCTATTTATTTTTATGTATGGATGACTCTCCTTTAAGATTTTCTTAATCAGAAATTATAATAAAAATGTTAGTTTGTTTACATAATTATGTTATGTTAAATGAAATTTTAGCAAACAGAACTTTTATAAAATATTAGTTGATGACATTCATTTGGTGAGAGGAAATACTTCTTTATACATACAAGGTGTCCCATAAATGTTGGGTCACACTTCTAGGAGAGATAGTAGACACCTAGACAAGTCAGAATCACATAGGATTTGGGGGTCCCAGACCAAATCCCAGGGAAAAAATGTAGGGACACCCCAAAAAATAATTTGAAAATTCGATTTGTAGAAGAACAACTATTGGTAAAAATTTAATCATGGTCTCAAATTTTGTGGTTTAATATGATCGTTAAAATTATGCTAAAATTTTCATTTTAAATTTTTTTACTACGAAAAAAAGTCAAAAAACCACAAAAAATGTGAAAAATCTGCCAAAACTTTATTTTGTATTTGGAAATCCTTTTTTTTTATTTAATAATCCTAAAGAGCATAATTGAAAACCCTAATATCCAAAGTTTCACGTAAATACCATCAGTATTAAACGCTTGAGATGATGTTAAAGTGTGGTTTTTGGGTGCAAAAACAGATCCAGAAAACAAACGTTCAGGGAAAATCAACGAGTTACGGATTGAAGCTCGCTAATTTCTCGCCATTATTTGCGATACGAGATTCCTTGCCAACTTTCGCCAACAACAGATTGATCAAGCTTGCTTGGCGATCTGTAGGAGCTTGGCAAATTTCGCCAAATTGGGAGAGAAAAGAAAGTTAGGGATCATCTATCCGTAATTGGTAGATTCTCCCTGAACGTTCGTTTTATGGAGCTGTTTTTGTACGCAAAAAAACAAACTTTAACAGGATCTCAAGCGTTTAATATTGATGGTATTTACGTGAAACTTTGTATTTTAGGGTTTTGAATTATGCTCTTTCAGATTATTAAATCAAAACAAATGATTTCAAAACACAAAATAAAGTTTGGCAGATTTTTCACATTTTTTTGTAGTTTTTTGCCTTTTTTTGATAGAAAAAAAATTTAAAGTGAAAACTTTTAGCATAATTATAAAGATCATATTTAACCACAAAATTTGAGAACATGATTAAATTTTTACCAATAGTAGTTTTTCTACAAATTGAATTTTTCAATTATTTTTTTTGGGTTGTCGCTCCATTTTTAGCTCCCTGGGATTTGGTCTGGGACCCCCAAATCCTATGTGATTCTGACTCGTGTAGGTGTCTGCTTACCTCCCTAGAAGTGTGACCCAACATTTACGGGACACCCTGTATATGTAAAGAAATTTCCATTACAAACTGTATAATTTACTTTTAACTGAAAGAATTTTTTGCAGGATTTTTCCACATATTTCTCAACCCAGCAAAAAAACTTGTCCAAAATTCCTTCAAAAAAACTTCAAAAGTGCAGTTTTCTCAAAGAATTCGGTAGTTATTTTGTAGCAATAGGACTTCAGAAAGTATGTCTGCAGTTTTTGTACAACAGTTTTGAATAAACTCTAAAGGTATTTCACAGCGGTCTTATAAAAAAAACTGCAGATATTCTAAAGAAAACTGCAGACAAAGTGTTCGAATTTCTTTCACTTTTTTTATGAAATTTTGCTAATTTTTTTGCTGGGAAATTACTGTTTCTTTCTCTCAGTTTTAGAATCTACTTTAATCATCTCCATAACTTAGTTGTAGATAAATATTTTAGTTTAATATAGCAACCTGAAATGTTAAAAACACTTACAAGCTAAAGAACTTTTTGTTATTTGTCTTATGAACATTTCATACTCTACACTAAAACTTTCTTTTATACAGATCACATAAAAGAAAAGAAACGGTCATTTATTTCTTACAACCTGAAAACAAACTTTCAAAATACTACTTCCTGAAGTTCTTCTTGCTGTATCGTGGACTGAAGTTAGTATTTTGCAGGATTCTTGAATGCATTCCGTCATTTTCTATAGAAAGTCCACTTAGCGCTGCGTGCTCTTTCTTTAAATAAAAAGTTTGGATGATTCAAAACTGTTATTCTACTTTCTTTTTTAGGAAAAATTCAAACAATGCCAATGAAGAAGGAGAGTAGAGAAATGTAACCCCAAGGAAAAATCTAAACAGTCTCAAAGAAGAGTTCAGAAAAGTTTCAAAGTTTTAAAGCTACATAATAGTCAAAAGAACTACTTTTTACTTTATCCTAGCAAACGTCGGATGTTTTTGTTCACTATATAAGTTTACGTTCAGCAGATAATTTTTGTGAAAATATTTTAAAGATATAGTGAAAATTCTCTACAGGAAAGTCTTTAAAAAAGAGTTTACTGTTTGAACAACTTGGGGGAAGATTAGAGTCATACGAAGTATTAATATTTAGAAATTCATACCCAACATGCAAATATTCACCAGTAGAAAAATATTTTTATTCTCGTTGGAACCTATTCTTATTGGAAAATTTTTAAAATTAACCTTGTTTTAAAAAATCTTTACTTATCAACACTAGAGTAAAAACAATGGCATTTTTATGTTTACCAGCAAAATATTTTATCTTTCTACTTTCAACCCCTCCTATATGTAAAATTTCATGGAATCCTACGATTTTACTATTTGACGACTTTTAAAAGACATTACACAAATACTACACAATATATAGTGGAATAATTTAAAAAGTGTAAAAAATGTTTATTGTAAATCAATGTGTTAACGAACACCAATTACTGATCGTATGCTTTAACTTTTCTTTTAAAATGAATTTTGAGTACACATGCAATATATTTATTTTCCTACTTTCACTGCTATGATTCATAAAATTGAAAAAAATATGTATATTAATTTCTATTTTGTGGGTAAACGCTTTTTTATATTAAAATTTCAAGCCCAAATCTTTAATAATAAAATAAAAAGCTCATATATTTCATATATTTTGCCATATTTTACAGTTTCTTCGGACAAAAAATTATAAAGCCGTATATTTTTGTAAATTCTTGGAAATAATTAATTCCAAATAAAAAATTAGTACAAGGTTATTATCCGTTTTTATTTTTTCTTTTAAATTCAATTCATTTTAAAAATAGACACCTTTATTTCGAATAACACGACGAAAACAACCACGCACATATTTCCAAAACATTTATTTAGTGGATTTCCATTATCATCGCGTGGGAGTAACGGGAAGGTAGAGAAATATTTTTGCGCCACAAAAAGTTTCAACACATCGCCCTAGAATGTTTTCAAAATGGTCTCATAATGTTCTTTTTTAACTGAGAAGATCAACGGAAATAATTGAAATACTAAAAAAGTTACGCCATGATCTCAAAAATTGATCTTGTTTATATTGGTCTACAGCGATTATTATATTATATTTTTAGTCAGTCCTTAGTGCTTATATAAAACCCTTTTATTACATTTCCCCTTTTTTTAAATATAATTTTTTAGCACATTTAAAGATAAAACTATCTAATTTTAAATTTTGATTGTAAGAATTTGACAACTATTTGACAATTTTTCGCTTAAAGAATAAATATGATTTAAAAAACTTAGTGAAATGAAGATCTTGGCCTTTAATTTACCTAATTTTTAAATTTTTTTTGTGATATTGTATAGTTACAAATTTTGTACGTTCCCAGGAAAAAAATAAGCAAAATTTCTTCAAAAGAGTGAAGGGAATTTGGACACTTTTTCTGCAGTTTTCTTTATGGAATCCTATTGCTATAAAATAACTACAGACTTCTTAAAGAAAACTGCACTTTTGACGCTTTTTTGAAGGAATTTTGGACATGGTTTTTTGCTGGGTTTCAATTGAAAGCATTACTTATAAACATATAAGGTGTTTCAGAGCTCCCTGAAAACAATGATAAGGTGGGTAGGTAAAACTCACCGTATTTTTTTAAATTTGAAATTAATAATGTTTGTACAACTGAACTACACTACAGTATAGGAAAAAATAGATTGTTAAGGAAAACTCAAGTATATTTTGCCGCAAATGTTTTGAGAATTTCTTCTCAAATAAAAGCTTTGTATTCTCATCACATCTACAAATAAAACACAAAAACTTTTTGACATGCATAGAGCATAACATAAAAGTATATCCGGCACTTCACTTGCTTTTCAAGCTTCTTACAACACAATCTCAGGGAAAAACTCCTTTTCCCGAAATCTATTCACACACCCCCATACAGCTTCGCCCAAATAAAAATATCACGTTTACATGAGCACATTCCAATGCCTGGCATATTGCGAGATTCTGTTTTATGCTCCCATCCATACTGCCATACTACTCGCGATATTACTGGGTTCGGAAACACTCAGGTGCAGCTACGGCGTAAGTAACCTGTTCTAGATATCCTTTGAGTTCTGAAGAGTTTCAATCCGGCCATCTATCATATCGTTCATGAAGGAAGAACCCTAATTCGTTACAGATCATAGGTTGACCGATTAGGGGGTAGTTTTCGATCTATTGGGTTTTATTTGAGAAGGGGTCACAGCTGGGATGGGGTAGGGAGATTTTAAAGTTCAAACGGGCGTTACCTGAAAGTATGTTTCATTGGATAATCCTTCTTGCATTTCAAGCCTCGTTAAAAATACGATTAATCTTAAATTTCCCCAAAGTATTTAAATAAGAGTATAAGGTATCGTAGGTATTTCTCTATCAGATATAAAATAGCTAGCTAAAAAGAATTTTAAAAAAAATAGGTAAATGGTTGAAAAATTATTTAAGTAAAAAAATTTGAAGTATTAAATAAATACAGTTAATACAACTAAATCATATGAATCTTTGTATTTTGTTTCATGATTTTTAAAGTGTGTATTTTTAAGAATAATAAGTGTATTTTTAACATATTAAGTGTATTTTTAAAGTGTATTTTTACCAAAAATACATTAAACTATAAGTACTCTAAATTATTGCGTATAACATATTATTTTTTAACTCTTTACTGTGATCCAATTATCGTGTGTAAAATTAAAGAAATCCGATTGTTTAAAATCACTAAGTAGTAATTAAACATGTTCATTTTATTAAAAAACATCAGATAATTAGGTTTAAATTAAGCAACAAGTTTCTACCGCATACAATGAGATTGAAGTTTTATGCGAAATTTAGAAAAAAAAACCAAATCAAGTTTTTGTGGGTAGAAGCTATAATTTCGACAGCATTTATTTGATTTTTAAAATACACGCAAAAATAACCATTTGGGTTGAATTTTTAAAAAATTAATAACTTTAAAAATTTAATAAAAACGTAACGTACTTTCATAATTTGCCCTGATTTTTATCATTTTTAGGAGAATTATGAATTTCTATTTGTGGAATCCTATGCATATGTAATTTATAGATTTTTTTAAACTAAATAATATTAAAGAAAAACAATCTTAAATAGAGCTCTATGACAGTTACTACAAATACCTTTTAATATGATTAATATTAAATTCAATGCGTGGTGATAAATTAGTAAAAAACCCAATTACTTATTATGACATAAAATACTTTCAATGACCAAAGAAAGGTTAAACTTCTTATGAAAGACCGACATTGTAAAAAATCCATAATAAGAGAAGTTTTTGAAATTAAAGTATAATTTTTATAACTTTCACACTATTTAAAGAGCTGTAAGATTTACCAAAAAATGGTATCATTATAAATTTCTTCAAAAATTTTTTTTTTCGATAATATTTATTCTTAAAACTAATGGTAAAATTGAGATTTCTTTTCGTATTCTAATAATAACTGAAGATAGGAAATTACATTCATACACCTTACAGTAATTAATAGACTGTCAATTTATAAAATAACATAGATTCAAGGTTGTCGTTTCCAAGTTATTCCAGTGAAGATACGCATCTATAAATACGCATCTCTGGAAAATAAACAAAACTATGCATAAAGCCATTAATGAAAAATTATCCCTCAGATTGAAATATAAAATTCAAGGATATTCTACCATAAATAATAACTAACATTAAATAATAACTAAAATAAACCTTGACTTTTTTCAGTTTACTGATGAGTTTCACCATAGTTAATTGTCTAATAGTACCATCATACATTTAATTTTCCTTGCCAAGTAACATTTTATTTCTTTAAGCTGTAACAAGTATTTCCAATTTGTGTTTTTAAACTCATAACTAAAAATAATTAGGAGTTATTGGGTTCCATCAATATGTTTAATTTTCTCAAAACTTAATTTTGACAATCACCATAAAAAAACTTTCCAGGTTTTTTGTTCTAAGTTCAATTTACTTAAGATTACAGAAATTATCCTCAACTAGATTTTTTTCTCGGAAAAATTATGACTTCTTTTGTTTCTCTTTTGTCTTTAGACGGAGAAAAACTCAGTTTCCCATGATTGCACAGATTACTTACATGCCACAAAAAAAGATACGAGATTAAAAAGAAGCACTGAAGTAAGTTATCTTAAATTGGATTTTTTTAAAGTTGCCAGTTAGGAAATCCTTCAGAGGTATAAACGCGTTCAGTAAATTCAAAAAAGTACATTTACCCTTAAGCAAAAGGACTGAAAAAGCTTATTCATATTTTTGTTTTCATAAGTTTTTTTATAAACCTTTCTATAAAAAATCATTTATTTTTCATTACCCCGTGGTGTAATCCCACTTCTAATTAAATCTTGTTTTGGTATTTTGTGAACAAAACGCAGGAATTATGTTTATGAACTTTTCAAATAAATATTTTGCTTTTACGAAACCTGCACTAGAAAGTTGAAATATCTTTTTCACATGGTATGATTATGTTGAAATACATAATTCCAGGCAAAAGTCCAGTTCAATTGGATGCCTTAAGGTGATATATTTTCTTGCCAAATAATAGATGTATAGTTTTTAAAATTAGGACACAATGGAATGGAAATATTTGAACTTAAAAGCAATAAATACTTGTCAAGATAGTTATGTCTGTAACTTAAAATGAAATGTAAGATTACGCTTAAAAGTATTTATAAAGTAAAGTAAAAACTATAAAATATGTATTATAAAAGCGTATTTATAAAGTAACAGGGATTATTCCATGTTTACAATTTATTAATAAATTGGCTTATTGCATAGTATATTTCAGAGTATTCCTGTATTCCTTTCTGTTCCCATCTTTATTTAAATGAAATATTTGTTAATATTTGAATAGGCACCTCTTGATAAAGAAAACTTGTTGCTGCAATTTGTTCGTTGCAACAACGTTTTAAATGTCACATCAACCATCTTTTTTGTTTAGCCATCAGACCCAGAAAATATATCCTTGGTAATATATTATTCGTTAATAAAAATAGTTATCTTCAACTTACTGAATGTATTTTAATTAACTACAACTAAAGGTAGAATTGTGTGCTAAAAGAATGAATAGAAAATGAGAAATTTTCAATTTATTGAACTAATAATACTATTACTCATTTACTTAAGTCATAAAAATAAAAATTTCTCATTTTCGCCTTGTGAGGAGCGTTTTGAGACGTAAAATCTACGTAAATTCAACCTAATTGAGCGTGCATTTTAGGGTTTTTATTCAAGATATTTTTCTGCTTAATGTGTCTTTTCCTACTAAATCGATGCTGCTCTACAACTTAGTCATTGTTTTTCGCATACCTCAAATAATATTTAAAATAAAAATTATAACTCCCAAAATTTCCGCTAGAAGGCGTTGGAAGTTGTCTCATCGGATAGGGCATGATCTTTTTAATATACCTAGACCCTACTCTCACGACTATATCTGTAAGGGTTCAAAAGTTAAAGGGGTTGGACCACTTTTCGTGGGACACCCTGTATATTGAAAAGAAGAGTTCTTCACCAGTAACCTCTGGTTAGAGGAATGTGTGAGAAGACCCCAGCTCTCAAGCGTCGCCTCCAACCGTGGAGTCGATTCCGTTATAGTCGGCTAGATTAAAAGCTCTCCCTCCACTCTCTTGCATTACCTTCCTATACCGTGCTGATGAGCCCTAACAAGGGCGAAACCGGTCCACGGTTGGAGGCGACGCTTGAGAGCTGGAGTCTTCTCACCCTGTATATTATTTAGTTAATAGAGAATGTCTTAAAATAAGTTCAGAAAAATAGACTTTCCATAAGTGAATTTTTTCTGGAATTCATCATTAATATTCAACTTGACAATTAACTCTCCTGTTTCATAAGAAAATATTCAGGAGTAACGAAAGTTGAGATAATCTTCCTGCAAAATGTCCAGACCGAAAATCATTATCATAAAACCCCAGTTACGGTCATCAAAATCAGAAGCGACTTATTATTACGCTGACGACGCGAACTCTTACCCGCGACTGTAATGACCATTAAGTTCGAAAACCACCCCGTGATCAAATTATACCCCATCTCAATGACCTCATTTAAAACAGGAAAATAGAATTTCGAGGAACTCCCCAGCGGTTCCTGCAGACCTTATATGCGTCAATGAAACTGGTTTCATTTGCCCAATTAAACAATACCTTTTCACTCCATGCTCTACCTGGAGCTTCTGCCGATATTCGTTAATTAAGGAAATCCCGATGGACTTGAGGAGCGAAAAAAAAATCCTTTCACGAAAAAAGTCACGATTTTCTTTGCTTTTGTCGTCCGCGTGATTTCCCTGGGGAGGAGGCTCGTTACCACGGACCGAACGGTTTCGAACGTTTCCGATCAAATGACTTGACAGAAGTACTGAGCTTCGAATGTGCAGTTGCTCCAGAGACGAATCAAAGACCGTTGAGTAGAAGTAATGTAAAACTGTGAGATGAGGAAACATCATCCTAGATGTAAGTGGCGAACGGAATCCTTTTATATTTGAGAAAAAGGGGCTGAGATAAGTTAAATTGGATTTCATGGCTTTTTTATTGAGCAGTTAACTTTGCGTTTTATTTGCGAGATATAGTCTGGGACCTTCTGAATTCAATAAGTTCAGACAGCTCGGAGGGTGGGTGAGGAATTTTTAATGTGTGTGGGTTTTTTCAAAGGTGAGGGAAGAGGACGGAAAGATCGTTGACGTAATTAAATGTTTATTATAAAAGAATCGTAAATTTTTATTTTTCGCACACCAATAAAGACTTTAAAGATAAATTATATTCAAAGATATTTTGCCTTTCCATTAAACTTATAAATATCCATCATACACTCATAAAGTTGAAGCAATTAAAATGATTGAATTTAAACTTCCATTAAATATTTCTTGTTTCGTAAGTGATATTATATCGTGTTACATCTTCTTTTATTCAATATTAGTGGTCCAGGCATGATTAAAATGAAGTATTCAAGATCATTAATCCATTAATTTACCTTAGATTTAAGTTATTGCCAATTAAGTACGGATATAATTTCACTATCGGATTTTTAATTACATTCGGTGCAATTCCAATTGGTTCGAGTAATATAAGACAAAAACACTTTTATGCAAACATATACTGTCTTTTATAATACGTATTGATTTACTTGATTGTTATTAAGTTTTTGATTTTATAGTGTTCTAAATAATTAGAGATGATCTTTTGAAAGTATATATCTCTCTGTCATGCCATTTTATTAATTTTAAGACCTAGGTTCCCATCAAGGTTCAAATTATCTTTAATTAAAGTATTTGTTTACCAGAAGTTTGTTTGCTCTGATAATTAAATTAAATATTTTAACTTCATTTAACAATAGTTAAACTTTCACTTAGTTATTATTTCATACTCTTGGAACATAAATTTGGGAGACATCCTACATTCAAAACTGGTTATACATGTCGTGGCAGGGAAGAAGAACCATTTTAGGGAACAAAATTCTTTATTTTACGCTGAAGACATGGTGACGGTTCGGAGTCCAGAGCTAGTCTCTGTCTACAAAATTAACATGAGGGCAAATCCAACAGGCGGCGCTGTGGAAAATGGTTTTTTCAAAGGAGTTCAGACCAATCATGGGCCCAGAAGGCTCCCACCCCCAAGTTATCCCTAGGAATGCGAGGGTAAAAACAATTCTCAGAAAACCGTCTGGGGAGGGGAACGACCTGATATGGAGTGTTGAACCCAAACGGTCTTGCTGGATAGTTGTTTGGTAAAATACTTTAAATGGAGGATTTTCTATCCTTACATATCCCCCCTCTCAAAAAGAGTGTCAATTAGCTATTGAAGTTGGGATAATATCTTGGTCTGAACCCCTATGATTTAACAAGTTATTTTGATGTTTTGTACTCTTAGCTAGGAAAACACAAAAATTCACAAATTCACTCTAAATGACAGTAAATCCAGCCCCAACGTATCTTTATCGTCACGTATCATCCATCAATTGTCTCTCTCTCAATGTCATGATACCAAAACAATATCATTTGTCAAACCCTTCAAATGATTTTACTTCAATCAGAAATGCCTCAGGAACTACCACGTCAATCATTTTAAATTTATGTGTGACATCATGTGTCTTTCATTTCATCATGTCACTTATTTAAATCCACATTACTTCATTTTACAACTCAATTCAAAATAACACATTCAACTTCAACACTTCCAAATGTGATTAACCTTCAAATATCTCTTCAACTTTCAAATAACCACCTTTTCAGATAACATGAAACAGTGGGTTAAAAACTCCCATTGTGCCATTTTATCTTTAGACACACTCGATTTTCAAAGACTACACTCTTTTCTACTCTCCATTTAGATATCCTCATATTTGTGGTATACTTAGTTTATAACTCCACAAAAATTAACTTCATCGTTAACTTAAACATTAAAACTCCAGCTCTATACAATTCTATCAGTTTTAACACAACCCGTAATTTATTCGCTCAGCTTAAAATCTTTCTTAGGATAAAAATACCTCAACTTAGATGAGTGGTCTATTTCATTTTTATTTGGATACCTATTCATTTCAAAGTTTACCTCAGAGGTTTTTCTTAATATGATATAAGGTCCTGAATAAAGGGGTGTCAATTTTCTTGTGTTAGGGTACTTAAATTCTTCCAATTTTACCAAATCACCTATTTTATATTTAGTCTCATTATGCCGAACATCATACCTTGTTTTATTTTTGGAATGATGGTCTTCAGTTCTTTTAAAAGCTATCTCTCGAGCTTCTCGCACCGGTGATTACACAGTATCACCGACAAGGGAAGCAACAGAGATAGTCCTGTACATTAAATAAGCAAGAGGGAAGGTAGTGATAGAATGGGGGTGTGGTGATGTTTCACACCACCCCATATTTTTGTGTACTTTTTCCATTTTAATTTCAAAATTCCAGCTGGATTATTTGAGGCCTTAACATTTTAATATATTTAATAATATCTGAATATACTCATATAAATGCAACATTGTTTGAGTAGATTAAGGTATTTAAGAATATGGATTTTTTGAAATCACGTTTGTTCTTTTAAGAAATTTATTTTAAAGATTTCTTCCATACGTTATCAGAAGTTTAATTCTATAAATTAAAATAATTTTTAAATAGAAATATTTTTTTTTCCATTGAAGCTTATCTCAAGAGGGCACATTGGGGATACTCAGCTAAGTAAAAGTTAAAAACAAAAGTTCTAATGAAAATTAAACTAATCCAAGAACATATTTTATTTGAAAACTTTAAACTTTCATCTTTTTATGCATCTCTGACTTGATGTAATTGATGGGAGGAGCTAAAACTG
The DNA here is from genome assembly GCA_024610705.1 of Tetragnatha versicolor. NCBI lineage: Eukaryota > Metazoa > Arthropoda > Arachnida > Araneae > Tetragnathidae > Tetragnatha > Tetragnatha versicolor. The sequence goes on from JANDEH010000005.1 coordinate 30,134,412, forward strand.
CAATCCTTTTGGTCGATTGGTACATTGTTGCGCTTTTCGTGCTGAAATCGGAAATATGCTGCGCTGTGAGGTTACATCTAGTGGAAGTCCGTTTCCTGATCACGTGAAAACAGTAAACACAATGGTTTTCATGCGCTGTGATGTCACATCCAATAGAAGCCAGTTTTCTGATAACGTGACTTTCATGGCGTTTTGGCAAAAATAAAATTGAATTTTAAATTATTTAAACATATTTTTGAACTTAAAAATCTGAAATTTGGGACTTTTAAACCATAATGTATCAAAAAAGTATAAAATAAAGCAAATCCCTCACTCATGCAAATACCTAATTTGCTACTTTGTGTACTAACTTATAATATATTCATCAGTACAACCTTTAGCTTTCCCAAAATTCTAGAAGCATATTTGAAATAAAATAAACAAATGTGGACAAAGTAGTTCTACAGACATAAATTTCTTTATTACCAAAAAGCCAATCTGATGTCGTCATGTCAACCAGTACATAAGGAAACATTAAGATAACAGTTACTCAACCTACATTATCGTTACGAATCAACCTTGTCCTAATACAGCATCGCCATATAGAACTAGCAGTGTACTTAGTGGCCGTAATCTAACGTGATTGACTCCTGAGCTTAGGTTATCTCAAATGAATTATGCAGATAAATATGTTTTCTGAATACCTGGTTGAGGATATAATACATAGGATTTTGTATCTGTCTCGGGTGTGGTATTATCCGGATTAGCCACTCCCGCAATATCTTCACATATTCACTTCATTATCGTCGAAATGTATTTGAAGTTACAAATAGTGAAGAAAATCAGCATATCACTTCATAAATTTACAATTCATTTAATACCTACAGTAAACCATCTCAGTAGAGGACAGTGGCAGATCGAAATGTGGTTTCCACATTTAAAATTTAGAATCTTTAGCAAGTAAAAAAACATTGTATGAACTTACAAGTAATTTTATCAATTTGAAAATCAAGTTCATTAAATCTTACTTAATTTTCCCATCAATTAAAATAAAATATTGCTGTTAAAAATTTTTAATAAGAATAACTTTTAAAATTTATTTTATTCCTTTCGCAATACTATACATTTTTATAAGCAGCTTTTAAAAATTTATCTTTTTATGTCTAAGGCCTTGTAAAAGAATATACTCTAAATGTATAAATTTTAAAAGTCCCAACATTTACCTTGCGTTTCATAATATATATCAGAAATAACATTATAAATAAAAACTTTGATTGTAAAATCTATTAAATTCTACGTAATATTTCTTGATTACTACTAAAATTATTATTTGACATAATGAAAATATTCTACATTTTCTGACTATAAAGCACTCTGTACCTCCCTATTAAAATATGATTTACAATTTATGGGAAATATTTTACATTTTATGAATGAATAAAAGTAATATTTAGAGGCTGGTTTTGAACAGTCGATTCCATTCAATTCAATATTTAAACCAATGTTACAAAGGAATTCATAAATTTCAATCTTTCAAAGGAATTAAAATAAATTGTTTTCTTAAAATGTTTAAACTAATATTTATAATATGGTAAAATATATGTTAATTTTTAGATAGAATTATTTAGATAGAATATTACTCATTACTCCTATATTTATCAAATAAATCGAGATAAATTATTATTTACTCTCCATCCCATTTGGCACTTAATGATATGAGTTTACATTAGTTTGACAATGTACAATTTACAATTTATGTAGAAAATAAATCAAAATTCGTAGAATTACTGAAAACGTTTCTTTATGGTAAAACGATTTTCATTATTTTCTCTGCACTTGTTTCGTGTTAAGATAAATTTGATAAACTAACTGGATTAAATTTATGTTTTACGTGCAGCTCATCTTGAACCACAAAAAAATTTGATTACACAAGAATAACAATATTTGTTGTATTTTAAATACTCAATTTGGAAAATGGACAACATTTTTTAATTAATGTAGTGTTGTATGCTTAGTTAATTAACTAAAATCAGCTAAATAAAAATGCTTCTTTAAAAATATATAATTTTAAATACTCAATTTGGAAAATGAACAACATTTTAATATTGTTCTTGGCCTTTTTATCGAACCCTCTTTTTTTAGCTGATTGGGTACTTTTGATTTTTAATTCCACGTGTATATTTAAATATATCTTAATAAAACCTTCAATTAATCTAGTGTTGTATGCTTAGTTAATTAACTAAAATCAGCTAAATAAAAATTTTTCTTTAAAAATATATAATTTATTAAAGGTTATTAAGAGTTCAAAGTTCTTCAGCAAAGAACATTTCCATCTTAATTAATCTACATATCCTGAAACAAACTCTGAAATTCAAAATTCTACACTCTTCTAATACTTCGAAACTGTAATTGCAACTACTTAAAGTGCACCATACACAATAGAAAAATGTAATGATTTCAATCCTAGATTAAGTGAATTCGTAGGAAGATATACCAAAATATCTCAATTAATCTCAATCTCTCTGAAACAAATTCCCTTTTTTCTTCAAGAAGTTAAAATCCCCATTCGTCCACACTTCCCCACACACAAGTTTCTAACATATTTTCTGTCACTTGGGATGCACACTTCCATTAATCTTAAAAATCGCTTCTTTGGTTTCCAGTAGAAAGCCGTTGGTCTCTTGCGTGAAAAAGACCCGTTTCCCCTTTGCTTTGGAGATTAGCTTGAAATGGCGGGGTTTCCCTCGGTAGAAAGGGAGTTTCCTTTTTTTCGTAAGCGAAACAATCCAGAAACGAAACCACTCGTTTGAAATGACACGGGCTGAAGAAAGTGGAGAAATCTATCATTAATCCTGGGTAATGTGGAAATTTCACTGCGATAGTTTTGTGGAAAAGTAGTGGTTTGGATCCTATCATTTTCCTTCACGAATTCGTGTTAGACTTTGGAAAACTGATCAAATGACATTTAGAAGTTATTGGTCTTTACTTACTTATAATGGAGGGACAGAGTAGGACTTGTTTTATTTTATTCCATTTTGCTTTAAGACTTTATTTAATCGCAGATTTGTCCTTGGGAATATTTAATCCAGAATTGACTAAGGAAATATTAAATATATTTCATCTTTATGCAGTTCTTTTTTTCAGCTATCTTATTATTTAAATATTTTCTTTGTCTGCTACTGATTAGTAAGAAATATTATAAAATATATTATATTGGGTTGTCCCATAAGTTCTGTTACTTTTTACGAAGTTTTGACTTTGAAAATTTTTTATGAAAAACTGGTGATAGGTGGAGATATCAAACAAAGGGGATTTTGATATATGTATATTTATGAACATAATGTGTGATTTTGGTAGTTCTCATGATATTATTTCTTTTCAAAATGGCGGTTTGAAAAAAAGACCAAAAACGACGATTTTTGCGTAATTTTTTTCTTTTGTTTAAAAAACTAGGAAGAACGCATAATTCATGGATAAAAAAAGTTTAACTGTATATTCGAAATGTTAAGACTAAGATGTCATAGTTTCAGGATGATTCGATAAGTTTAAGGTAGGAAATTTTGACTTTAAAACTTCATATATTAACAATGGTATGAAGCAAATTAAAGGCAGATGTTTTTTGAACCATAATGCTTGTTTCAACGGTTTAAACATAGAAAGCATCTTTTCATAATATCGTCGAATTGATTTATTTCTAAATCCCAACGAGTTGTTTTTATTGTAGTGTTTTCGTATATGAAGAAAATAATTGCTTTGTTCGCTTAGCATAAGTTCAGCGAGTGTAAGCTAAAACTTCGCGCGCTTGCATTGTGCGCACTACTTTCTGAACTTAAGTTAAGATATAATTTAATATACTACATATTTTGAATACTTGGTTCTTTTCTAAGCTTTTTTATTGATTTTGATGCTTTTTTCGTGAAAATTTCTTTGAAATGACTAACATTACTCAGGTAACCTTTTTGCAAAAGATGTTATGTTTGAGACCGAAATTTCCTAAGTTAAACTTATCGAATTATCTTGAAACTATGACATATTGAACTAAACATTTCAAACATACAGTAAATCCTTTTTTAGCCATAAATTATGCATTCTTCCTAGATTTTTAAACAAAAGAAAAAAATTGAGTGAAAATAGTCGTTTGCGGTCTTTTTTTCAAACCACCATTTTGAAAAGAAATAATATCACGAGAACTACCAAAATCACACATTATCTTTATAAATATACATAAATCAAAATCCCCTTTGTTTGAAATCTCCACCTATTGCCATTTTTTCATAAAAAATTTTCAAACACAAAACTTTGTAAAAAGTAACAGAACTTATGGGACAACCCAATATTTTATGCCAAAGATAATATTAAGATATTATTAAATATATTATATTTTATGCCAAAGATAATATTCAGATATTATTAAATATATTATATTTTATGCCAAAGATAATATTCAGATATTATTAAATATATTATATTTTATGCCAAAGATAATATTCAGATATTATTAAATATATTATATTTTATGTCAAAGATAATATTCAGATATTATTAAATATATTATATTTTATGCCAAAGATAATATTCAGATATTATTAAATATATTATATTTTATGCCAAAGATAATATTCAGATATTATTAAATATATTATATTTTATGCCAAAGATAATATTCAGATATTATTAAATATATTATATTTTATGCCAAAGATAATATTCAGATATTATTAAATATATTACATTTTATGCCAAAGATAATATTCAGATATTATTAAATATATTATATTTTATGCCAAAGATAATATTCAGATATTATAAAATATATTATATTTTATGCCAAAGATAATATTCATATACTACAGGGTGTTTCAAAAGTCGCTTCTTTTATTCGGAACTAACATCTCCTAGGGTCATGCAAGTCATTTACAAGTTTTTCAGTGGTATTATGTAATTTTGTGTTTATTTAGTTAATTGAAGGTAAAATTTATTAAAAAAATTGAGAATAAAAACTTGCACATATGCCTACTTTTTCTTTTCTTTTTAAGCCTGAAAAAGTGCCATTTTCAAATATTAATATCTCCGCGAATATTCACGATTTATCAAGTATCAAATATTATATCAGTTTTCGTGGAATGAAATACGATCTTCCTTTTCAACCTAATTCTCAGTTATACACACATAATATATGGTATAGAAATTTTTTTAATTTCCACAAAACAAACTTGCAATACAAAAAAACATAATTAGTTTGTTTAATACTGTATTTTTAAACAATAATTTTGAAATGCTTACCTTGGTTTATAGGCGTATCAAAAGTAGTTTTTAATAATTTCACTGCGCAAATTTCTTTTAAATTGAAACTACTTTTTTCAAACATTATCAAGAATTAAAGCACTAAATTAAAGGAAAAACCAAAACTTTCATACTTTATAACCTTTAAAAAAGTATCCGTTTCTTTCTCAAGGAAATAATGTGGGTTGCGATGCCAGATTTAAAAAATAAATACTCGGCACTGCGTTGTGTTGACAGTGAAAAAAAATTTACCTTAAAGTTATTTTTCTGTTAGCTCAAAAATAAATATATTCCTTAAAATGTACTTCTCAGCTTAAAGTAACCTGAGTTCTGATGCGGTCCTGCTGATGAAGCATTTTCAGCGGATTATTTTTGAGTTACTCTCTTTCTAAGTAAATCATAAGGAAGCCACGTACACTTCTAAAATATTGGGGAAGGAGTGAATATTTGCGACATGTGTAAATGTTTTTCTTCTTGTTTGTTAGCTGAACCAGCAAGTTTTTGTCATTTTCCTGTCATGTTCTTTTGTTACGAGATTATCTCTTGGGATACGGCCAAAAAGTGCAAAAGGACTTTCATTTTATACAACAGAAATTCCTTTTACAAATTACTTACACGCAGGTTTGGCGTACTGATACATATTTTATAATAATGAAGACCCCTGGTGTTTAGTTTATATAAAAGTTGAAAATATACTTGAACATATTTTAGAATGAGGTCACATAGAATATAGAATGAGGTCACATCCAATAGAAGCCCGTTTTCTGATAACGTGACTTTTCTGGCGTTTTGGAAAAAATAAAATTAAATTTTTAATTATTAAAACACATTATTGAATTTAAAAATCAGTAATTTGGGAGTTTTAAACCATAATGTATCAAAAAAGTATAAAATAAAGCAAATCCCTCACTCATGTAAATACCTCATTTTCAAACATAAATAAAAAATAAGTATAATTTAGTAATGACAATTATATTTTTTGAATCTGAGTGTATCTAATGTATATCAAAATGGAAAGCATTATAGATTGTTATTTTTGAAACGAAAAAGTTTCATACCAAAATGAAAACATCGACTTAACAAACTTGAGAGTCGTTTCTCGTATAAGAAAGAATTTTCGTATTGAGGTACATTTTTTACGTTTTTTTTGAAGTTATTGATCCAAAAATCCGCATTCTCCATAAACGAATTTAAAAAATGTTTTTAACTCACCCTAATGTATATTAATGTAGTTGTAACCATTGAGGATGACTCTTATCTATAAATTTGAAATGCTTAGCTCTTGTCAATATGTTGCGAAAAGTTGTCTTGCAAAATCTTGCTCAACAAGGGGACATAAAATCTTGAAATAGACAAATAAAAAATACTTGATGTGTGAATAAGGAAAAATATTTTATGACTCAATCCTGAACGAGACCACTTTGTATGAAAATTAGTGAGTAACAGCTTTATGAAACTCTTTGTATGATAAAACTTACACAGATGTTTCAGCAGAAATATAGTATGCAATATTTTCCTTGGATGGGTAATATTACATATATCTATGGATTGCCTAAGGGCTTCACTATTCTTACATTAGTAAAATTCAGATGCATAATTATGTGTAAAACAAACTTAAGCTTTAACATAAGGAACTTAAAAACTAATGTTAAGGATTAATGTTCTGTTTTAAAAATGTTGCTTCAAATATTTATCTACAACTGTGGAAAATATATTATGCAAACGTTTTTTTTTTCTCTATGATAGTTTTGATGCGCATCAAGTAAAATTTGAGCGATTTCTTCCAAAACTAACTCCAAAGTAAAGAAAAACCGAAAACTTCATATCTCGTCTAGAAATACCCACATGCAAACGAAACATATAATAGACAAGAAACTACAGGAAAAACAAACTTTTTTGTGTGTGTTGTAAAGTATTAGCTCATTGATATTTCCAATTCCATTTTTTCAGACTCTAACCTCTCTTCGCCATATCTTCTAACTACATTAACAGATGTGGGGTGATAAAGAAATTGAGGAAAAGCAATATCCGCCAAATCCTGGGAATCAGAGGAGATTAGGGTAAATGTGATCGTTAATCTCTTGCGCAGCTACACAAACAACTTATAAAGGTTGCAATCAATTTATTTTTTTGCACCTAAATTAGGGGGAAAGTTATAGTTTTTAATAGAAATATGAAGGTTAAAGGGTATTAATTTAATAACATTTTTCGTTTGAAACAATAAATTTATCTTATCTGGTCATTATTTTAAGGTTTGGCTGGCTGCCGTTTTATACATGGTGCTTTTATTGATATTTAAGTAAGTTGTATTTGTTAAAGTAAATATTTCTTTACATGTTTTTAAACTGATTTTTTTAAAATATATCATTTTTTTTAATTTCTACTTTTAGAACTTCCATGTGAGGGATTTTTTTAGCTCTCAATAAAGTACTTGCGTCTTATATCATTGTGTTTACAATTAAACTTAAGAGTAACCAATACAAATATCTGAATAGCAAAATATAAAAAACATTGTAGACGTTCTACTACATCCTATTTAATGAGATTTCAATTATAAGTTCCGTGAGTGTGCAATTTTTTAAGTAATACCTAGACCACCATATTTAAAAGGAACATTTTCTATAATGGACTACGGTCAACCTACTATCCTGATGTGATGACACAAATCGAAAATGTCTTCACTCAACCGGAAGCATGTCGTAGTGGTCTTCCTCCATAAAAAACGAAGAAGAGTCATAGGCTTCTGGCAACACTCGCAACTTTCCCTAGGAGTAAATGTTTCAAGAAATAAAAAGTAGAGTTCTTGAGCCCCTAGGGGATAGAATGTTTTATTTTTAACGCTGAGTTTGAAGTTTCATGGACAAGAAATATGTCTTTAACACCCTGTTAAATCAAATGTCCTAGGTCACGTGAAAATAAATCCAAACTGCAGGGATCGGGTGATATAAATTTTTTTTCGCTCTTACTTCCTTAAGTGCGGATATAATGAAGTTATTAAGAATTTTAATGCATTTTTTTGTATTGTGCTAAAGTAAATAGTAAATGGAAGTTAGATTACAGAGTTAAATAATTTGTGAATAAAGAAAATTAAATATTTTCATGTTTGAAACTCAAAGACTCAATAATAAGGAAGTTGCATGTGTCAGATTTTCAAAAACAAACAAGTGTTCCGTATGGGTTTTTGTATGGTAAAATGAAATATCTAGTCAGTTTTTCAAAAAAATGTACAGGTAATTAAATATTTTAATTTCAAAGTCGAGAAAAAAACACGTGACTGAAAACGTTTATTGTTTAAACCTTATAAGATAACGTCAACAATAATACCATCAACTCCATTGCTTTACAACAATGTTTAGTATAAGATGACGTCATTAATTAAGGGGATTTTTGTTAATTTTTTTGGCAATCAAAAAATTTCTCGATCGGCCTCAAATTTTGGGTAGTTGCTTATTTTTGCAAGAGGAATCGATTAAAAAAATAAAAAAAAATCATGCAACTTCCTCATTACAGTTTCATTCGATCCTTTTCCTTGTATATAAAACTTAGAAGATCGAGTAATTTTTAAAGAACAATCCAATTAAAGCATAATTTTGTAAGGTATATAAATACGAATTATTAAATTTAAAGTTTGAAAATATCAGTACTTTCAGGTTTTAATTACAAATGTTTTTTACTAATAATTTATAATTTATTAAAATTAATTTGCTGCTTCAATTTTCATTTAATATCACAGGTTTATTCAAAAGTTTTCAAGATGATCATACGGTAAATTTAGCAGTTTTGAATATATAAAACCAACATTTAATGAATCAAGTAAAATATAACTTTTAAAATAAATTGAACTTGGAGCTTCCTAAGAATCTATTCTAGATAATACTGTAAAGAATTATTTGCTTCTGAAGCACACTTCACCTTCATGCAATTTATAGATATCCTCCATGCTTCGCTTACCATTTAATTAATGAAAAGGAAATAATTTTCTCAGCACCTCTCACGATCACTTTGCTTCACAATACAACAGGAAAGTGCGTTAAGATAACATTAATATCAACGTACACATTTGTCATGGAATCAATGGAATTCTGTAGTTAATCGAGCGAGAGATGGTTGAATGTGCTTTTGGAAAAGTGAAAGGTTAGATAGACCCTAAAAGGGTAATGAAATGTGATAAATGTGTGAAAGTTCTTTACTGCGAGTAGTTTCATAAGTTTTGTAAAAGAAGAGATAGTTTTGTTGAGAAATAGCTGGCCATTATCTTGCTGTATAAAATCCTTTACTCCTTCATTGTAGGTATGTATGTAAATTGTTCATCTAGTATAAATTGCCTTCTCGACTGACCTCGTTTGGATTAAAACTACAGTTTTTCTTTATTTTCTAACCCTACAATTTATTGCAAAATATTATTTTTCCTAAATCCTCCTTCCTTTACTAATATGGAAATCTTAAATTTTACGTTGAATCCATTTTCAAAATAATTATCTTCCCTAAGTTCAAGTATCAATATACAGGGTGTAAAGGAAAGTCCCTTTACCCTGTAATAAATTGCTAACGGAGCAAGCTAAAGCTATGCAGTTAAGGTAATGGGGGTTTTACACCACCGCTGCAAGAGCTGCAAGTCATGCAAAAAGCGGAATATTTTAGTACCCGCTACTCACAAAAGATGGCGCTCGTCAATTGGTTTATTGGAATAACAAATTCTCGTTTCTTGCCTCAAACCGAAAATGTCGCGTTTACAGTAGTGCTGTAAATCCCCCATAACAGTATAGTGAAGTGACTATGCGCAACCGAATGCGAGTAACCGCAGCGCCCTCTAGCGGAAATTTTAGGAGTTATAAATTTTATTTTAAAAACTATTAGAAATTCGGTAAAATAGTCAATTACAAAGTTGTAGAACAGCATCGATTTAGTGGGAAAAGACACCTTAAGCAAAAAAAATATCTTGAATAGAACCCCTAAAACGCACGTTCAATTAGGTTGAATTTACGTAGATTTTACGTCTTAAAACGCTTCTCACCAAGGGAAAGGGAGAAATTTTCAATTTAATGAGTTAATAATACTTTTATTCATTTATTTAATTCATTAAATTGAAAATTTCTCACTTTCGCTTCGTGAGAAGCGTTTTAAGACGTAAAATCTACGTAAATTCAACCTAATTGAGCGTGTGTTTTAGGGGTTCTATTCAAGATATTTTTTTTGCTTAAGGTGTCTTTTCCCACTAAATCGATGCTGTTCTACAACTTTGTATTTGACTATTTTACCAAATTCTTAATAATTTTTAAAATAAAATTTATAACTCCTAAAATTCTCGCATTCGGTTGCGCATAGTCACTTTACTATACCGTTACCTTAACTGCATAGCTTTAGCTTGCTCTGTTAGCAATTTATTACAGGGTAAAGGGACTTTCCTTTACACCCTGTATACTTTCAAGTTTATAGCCTTTTTTTCCATAACCATAAAAAAGCAGAGGAAAAAAATTAAAAATCTACATACGCCAAAACGTAAACACATTTTTCGACTTCAACCCATTAGCGCCCAGTGATCTATTTCTAGATCACTAAACATAGTGTCATAAATGCTCTCTTAAATTACCTTAAATTCACCCAACAGTAACGAAACAGCACATATGGCAAGAGAAAACCCCTTAATCCTAATACCATGTGTTTTTTGTGTTTGCTTCATTTATTTTGTAATAGGGATAAGCTAAAGTTCGTCTTGAGGTTTCATTTTACAGTTTTTTCATCTTCATTCGCGTTTTTCAAGAAAATAGAAAAGGTATCCTACTTAAGGAATCCTTTTTCAGTTTTATTTTATCTTTATAGATGTAGCTATTGGGATATAATGCAGAGTTTTGTCAAAATTAATTTATTTAGTAAAAAATCAAGTCCAAATACTGCTGATCTAAAAATAGATCACTGGGCGTTCGGGCCTTAATTTTTCTGTGTTGCTTACAATACGATCATTTAGTTTTTCCACTAAAAACTGATAAAAATGAGTCTGAGAATACTCAGTAATGTTCAAGATGAAGTAAACTATTGATTTTCATAAGAAATTTAACATCATATTATTGCTAATTAAATTTTATTATATATTCTGGTGAATAAATTGAGGATAGGCCATTATTTTTCATTACCAATAAAGCACAGCAATGCAACTAGCGGTGTAAAATTATGGGTGTTAGGTGTTTATTCACATAAACTTATTTTATACAACACAAGTCAATACAAGTAGTTTTGAAATACTTCATAGGGGAAATTATAAAACAATTAAAGGTTATCAAGGAGCTATGAAAATCTCAAATTGAGAATTGCAATATTTTTATTTTGAAATTCGCCTTTGTAACCTTAAAATTGACGTTATGACAGAGTAAAGAGTTTATTGGAATATGTCGGTGAAGAGCTCAAACAAGCAGCAATTTTGAATGTTGCCATGTAAGATCAAGTTACATTTTATTTCATGAATATTATTAATTTATGATAAAACCAATCTACAAAATTATCAAACAATTAGCCCAATGCATTTTATTTTACTTATTAGTTAAAATTTTATGTCATGTGTCATATATTTTCTATAATATACTTATATGAATTTAAAGTTCTTGGTTCAATTTCCCTTTTTCCCCTATATTTACCTTCAACATAGGCTATTTATGTATTTAATTTTGGGTAAATTATTTAATTTTATTACTACTTAATTATTTCCCCCACATATTTATGAATAAATACGCGTTTTTTAAAGAGAAATACTAATATTTCTATTTATTTCTTAATTTTTAGGATTTTTTGAAGTCCAACTAGTACTTAGCTCAGTGACAAAAAATATCCTCCGAACGCCCAGTGATCTATTTTTATATCAACATTTTTTAAAGAAACTAATGACTGTGTTGACAAAATTTGTTTATAATATTCATATTGAAGGCAAAATACACCAGATTCATGATTTTTATCCAATTCGCCCCCCAAAAAGATAATTTGGGCGTTAATGGGATAAGGCATCTAAAATTACTCAATTTTGTAAATCAAACTATTAAAATACATCTGATATTATTATTATCTGATATTATTCAAAGCATAACAACTTTACAAAAAATGCATCTAATACTCTGTATATGCCCCGTATGTAGAGTAGGTGGGCCGAAAAAACTCATTTTTTTATTTCGAAGTTCTAATAGCGCGGAAAAGTTGCGAATTATATAGACAAAGAAAAAGAAAAAAAATTTCAAAATCAGTTAATATATTCCGATCGCGCTTAGGCCACAAAGTTTGACAAAATATGAAAAAACTTCATTTTTGCGAATAATTTTTTACCCAAATCAAAGATTAAACTATCAAATATTGTTCATGATTTTTTTATGTGGAGCTAATATAGTTATAGACATAATCCTTCAGGTTTCATTCTTCTATCACTCTTGTTTCGTTAGATATAATATTTTTAATGTTCATACAAATTTTGTAAAGTTGTTTTTCCTCAATTTTTAAACAGCTAATAACTCTAGAGCTATACAACTTAAAAACCTGAAATCAGTCCCATTTTGTTCGTTAATTTTTTGTCGTTGATTTGGTGTGTATCATGATCATCATTTTCAAAAAGTTTTTTTAAATTTGAAAAAAGTGAAAAAAAATTTTATAAAAAAAATTTAAAAATTTTTCTTTTGAAAAAATATTAATAGCCTTTTAACTCTTAAAATGAACATTACTACCAAATTTCAAGTTGAAAATAAAATTTAATCATGTATAAAAAATAAAAATAATCGAAATTTAGGCAAGTCCCTAAACTATCCCTAAAATTATACAGCAAGAGCGATTCACTCAAAGAAAATTCACTTGAGGGTGTTCATATAAAAAATATCAAATTAATTTCAGAAAATAAGACAATTAATAGATTCGGTACAAAATCTTACAGTGCTAGTTAAGGTAATTCAATTTGCATGCATTTCTCCTGAATATTTCTAAGAATTATGTTTATATCTAATTTTTTTTACTTTTGATATGTCAAATCAAAGTAAATTAAAAGTTTTAGAACATAAAAAATTGGATATAAACACATTACTAATAAATATTCAGGTAAAATTCATGCAAATTGAATTAACTTAGAGTTGGGAACTAGCACTGTAAGATTTGAATCGAATCTGTTAATTGTCTTATTTTCAAATTTATGTGACATTTTTTACATGTTTTAAGTCATATGAACACCCTCAAGCGAGTTTATGAATATTCCATGAGTGACTGTGTAATTTTAGCGATAGTTTAGGGGACTTGCCTAAATTTCGATTATTTTTATTTTTTATACATGATTAAATTTTATTTTCAACTTGAAATTGGGTATTAATGTTCATTTTAACAGTTAAAATGCTATTAATATTTTTTCAAAAGAAAATTTTTTAAAGTTTTTTTATTAAATTTTTTTCACTTTTTTCAAATTTTTAAAAAAACTTTTTAAAAATGATGATCATGATGCACACCAAATCAACGAAAAAAATTTACGAACAAAATGGGACCAATTTCAGGATTTTAATTTGTATAGTTCTAGAGTTATTAGCTGTTTAAAAATAAGAAAAAACAACTTTACAAAATTTGTATGAACATTAAAAAAATTATATCTAACGAAACAAGAGTGATAGAAGAATGGAACCTGAAAGATTATGTCTACAGGGTGTCCCATAAATGTTGGGTCACACTTCTAGGAGGGATAGGAGACACCTAGACGAGTCAGAATCACATAGGATTTGGGGGTCCCAGACCAAATCCCAGGGAGTTAAAAATGGAGCGACACCCCAAAAAAATGATTGAAAAATTCAATTTGTAGAAGAACTACTATTAGTAAAAATTTCATTATGGTCTCAAAAATTGTGGTTTAATATGATCTTTAAAATTATTTTAAAAGTTTTCAGTTTAAAATTTTTTATTACAAAAAAAGCTTAAAAACCACAAAAAAATGTGAAAACTCTGCCAAAACTTTATTCTGAATTTCGAAATCCTTTCTTTTGATTTAATAATCTGAAAGATCATAGTTGAAAACCCTTAAGTCCAAAGTTTCACGTAAAAATCATTAATATTAAATGCTTGAGAGCCTGTTAAAGCATGGTTTAAGTCCGTTTTTGGCGTCCGCTAAGTGCCGTTTCGGAAACGGCTATTAGAAACCACTTTGCGCAAGTAAAAAACGAACTTTAACAGGATCTCAAGCGTTTAATATTGATGATTTTTACTTGAAACTTTGGACTTAAGGATTTACAACTATGATATTTCACATTATAAAATCGAAAGAAAGGATTTCGAAATACAAAATAGGTTTTGGCAGAATTTTCACATTTTTTTGTGTTTTTTTTTACTTTTTTCATAATAAAAAATTTTAAAAAGAAGACTTTTGTGATAATTTTAACGATCTTATTAAACCACAATTTTTGAGACCATAATTTAATTTTTACTAATTGTATTTCTTCTACAAATTGAAATTTTGGGGTGTCGCCCAAATGGGACCCCCAAATCCTATGCGATTCTGACTCGTCTATGTGTCTACTATCCCCCCTAGAAGTGTGACCGATTATTTATGGGACACCCTGTGTAACTATATTAGTTCCACATAAAAAATCATGAACAATATTTGATAGTTTAATCTTTGATTTGGTTAAAAAATAATCGCAAAAATGAAGTTTTTTCATATTTTGTCAAACTTTGGGGCCTATGCGCGGTCGGAAGATATTAACCGATTTTGAAAAAAATTTTCTTTTTCTTTGTCTACATAATTCGCAACTTTTCCGCGCTATTACAACTTCGAAGTAAAAAAATTAGTTTTTTCGGTCCACCCTAATGTAGAGCAGTGTGATACGTTTCTTAGGGAGCAAAGTAACTATAAAAACTTAATTTATAATAAGTATATTTTTTTGTGTATTGAGAGGAATATTAAGCAGTTTTACTTGCTACAAACTTATTTTTGTTTTTAATTTAGTAATTTTTTCAGGCAACTCATATTATAGGATCTTTGATCGGATCTAGTAGTGTATCAAAGTATCCCTAATCAAATTGTATCTAAGAGCTTCTTCGGCTATCTTTTAAGGTGGTTGCCTAAGGAGGCTTTTTTTAACAATTAAAATATTGACCTAATTTGTGATTTATACAACTAAACGCCTCTAAAAACTATGAATAATATAAAAAATAATTAAATTTTAATTTAAATTTTCATATTATTGAAGAATTTATGCATAAAAATCACAACAAACAGCCTTTCCGCAAAGCATCATTACTCAAATTTATATGAAGATATTTTTGTTTTGTAAACTTTATTATCCTAGTAAACACATATTTTAGGAGGCCTACTATTTTTATGTCTGAAATATTTTAATATCAAAAGTTATAGCACTAAACTTGAAAAATTAAAAAAAAACACACCAAAGTTCAGTAAAGTTTGAACTTATACTATTCATAAAATAAAAAATATCACACCCACAACCAAAAAAATAGTACGGCTCCTAAATCATATTATGTCAAGTACTGTGCCCAAGTTTTATAGAAATTCATTCATAATATTTTGAGTTATGCAGTTTTGCGGAGAAGGAAAATAGCAAAAATGTGATTCTGAGAAAAACGCGAATTTTTTTATTTTTTCCTTAATAAAATGCCTATTTAGCTGTAAGTAAAATTTCTGTAACTTTGGTTCTAGGAAAGATAAAGACAAAATTTAAACTGATTTGGAAAGCTAAAGATGTGTTTTTTTTAAATAAGATAATATTTTTTTGGAATTTTTGGTCCGAAACGGCATTTTTAGGTAGGCAGGCACCTTAACTTAAAATCATATATAAATTTTAAGCACTATTGGTAAATAGCATTAGTTTATTTGCTTTTGGTATTTTCACATCTCTTTATTCTTAAAAGAACGTCAAGATATTTTTATATTTTACTTCATAATTTAATACTTTCAGAATTTTTTAAGAAAAACAAATAACAGTTGATGTCAAGAAAAATAAGAAATTTACTGCGGAATTTAACGGTTTCATGCACAGAAAGATGTTTATGCATAGAAAGACAACTTTTAGTAAAAATTATTACCTTCATAAATTTTGGAAATTGTCCCGTCTCGTTTTCGCCTACTTGTAGCGTAGATAAGGAACTTTTTACTAAAAAGTTTGATGAATTGGTGTTCTTTTAGATTAGATAATGAGCAACACTTATATGTTACCAATACGCATAAGGTAATTCACAAATAAAACCAAGTTTCTTATTTATAATCTCGATTTAAAATAATAAATCTTAAATACAATCCAAATAATGCTTAACAAATGAACACCTATTACTAAAAGGTTATAAATAATAGAAAATTAGCTTGGATTAAGTAATTGAAAATATTATGCAATGATATTAACACTATTGTCTCGATATCTCCCTGTTTTCCGCCAAGAAAATCCTCCTCTCTCTAATCATGGAACAAGAAGTAAACTCAAGCATTAAGATATCAAAGTTACCAACTACTGTTCCGTTATAATTAACTGCACTCAAGAACACAAAAGCAGTGTATCCACTTATATTTCATCTGACAAATAACTTCACCACTCAGATCCAGAAGCAAGAACTAAACCTTCTAATTTTTCCTCATACATCCTCGGTAAATAAAGGCTATTCCCAGCCTTGATTCTTCTGACAGCTGTCTCAAACTTATAAACTTTGAAGGTGCCTTAGGATAGGACATGTTTAGAGAGGAGTTAAGGAGAAAATTAATTTATCTAAGAAGTATTCAAAATTGGTGTTCTACACTGAGAATGTGGAAATAAAAGTTGTAAGATGAGATTGAGAAATTTCTAACGAGATTTGCTTAACGAAAGGATTTTCACAAAGGACTTAGTTAAAAACCTTACATGTGGTTCAAAATATCTCTGTTAATAAGGGAGCTTATATTTCTCTAGAGCAAATATTTCGGCTTCATTTGAATTAGCAATTTGGAACCTGTAAAATTTAACCGGGAGACGCAGACTGAGCTACTTACACCACATCAACAAAAGACTAAAAAGTGCATATAGCTTTTGACAAATATATTTTTATGGCCCAAAAACACTTAATACGAATATTGTAAGCTAGTTTTCAATTTTTGTGATGATTGTAGCTACACTTTTCTTAAAATAAACGAAATGAGCTAACTATAATGTATATTCTTAACGCATAGAGCTGGTTATAAGTTGTTTCAATGCTTATAACAAAAAATATGAATAAATGCTTGAGAGATAATTTGAGAAATCTCCTTTTTACTTGTAAAGTGATGGATGTATTTAAGAATTTCTTGACAAAAGAATCCGGCTACCGTCATAATTTTGAGACAAAATTTTATTGTAGTTGTTTGTTAGGTATGCGTTACATATAAATTTTTGGTCTGTATTTTATTGAACTGTTAAATTTTATAGAGATCATTGACAAACAGACATGCCATAATTAGTAATTTCTTCGCTTAACCAAGTAGACACCTGTGGACCGAAGCCACGGAGTTGAAAAACTGTTGCCCACGCCACACATTAGCAGGCACAACCTCCTATTTTGAAGGGGGGCTACATTCATCCATCCCACACAAGGACAGGAACTAACAGAGATTCGAACCCCAGATGTACGGATTCCCAGTCAGATGCTCTAACCACTAGGCCAGTACGTCGGCTTATTTTTTTACTAAAACTCTTTAAACTTTTATATCAACAAATATAACAATGTTTTTATTCAGAGCTTAATTTGAAGTGGAACGCATCAAAACGGGGTTCCAGTACCTCGCTTTAGAAAGAAGTTATTATTAAAAAGGTATTTTTATTAGTTAATATTTTTAATTTCTTCATATTAAATAGCTACTCTAAAAATTTATCCCACCTAAGTAGTTTTTCATTGATCCTAAGAAATTGTGAAATAACCGACAAACAACTGGTACAACTGATTCAGAAAACTGGTACCAATGATAACGACCTGTTACTAAAAATCATTTAAGAATTCAATACTATTCCAAGAAATTCATTTTATTAAAAAAATGCGAATTTAAAAAAAGGCAGAAATTATAAGGCCAAAAATAGGAAACCTAATGTCGTTGATAAAAAAATAATGTTCATTTAAATGTCAAATGCATTATAATACAAAATGTTGCCATTAATTGCGAATGGTGAAATACTAGTAACAATAATGGAACATGGGAATATTCGGCACCGCTCTATCTAAACATCAAGTCCCATTTGTACCCCTGCTAATGAAAAAAGTAATTTATCTGATATGAAGTTTTTTTAATGTAATATTGCAAAAAAAGAACTAATGATCATTAAGAACCTTTTAAACTACATTCTATTTGTAGAATATTTTTCTAATTTTTTACAAGATTTTACAACTTAAAAAAACAATTATGCTTCCTTAATTATGTCCTATTTAGATATTCACTAGCCCCCATTACTTAAAAGCATTCACTTCATTAATAACCTCTTCAGCACTGGAAGCCCCTAATTTTCCACAGAATTCAATGACAGTATCGGGCGGTTGAGGATGATTGAGATGTTTTTTTAAATAAGGGGAAAAATTTTTATTACAATACATTCGACATTTAAATGAACATTAGTTTCATTTTTTCAACGATGTCATACGTTTTTGACTCTTCAAAACATCTAATTGAGTATTTTAAGCTCATAAAAACACCGAATCGATAATTTCTTTAAAGAAATGACGTCCATTTAAGAAACCGCTCAATATTCGCCCCGAAGAGAACCCCTTATCCGCATCGTGACCGAAGAAGAAAGAGTGGTCGCACTCACTCACTCACATGATCTTCCAATATGCTTTCCCTGGTCCAAAGGGATCTTTGACTAGATTGCATTTCGGTCGATATCAGCTCTCTCTTGGGGACGATGTCTGGCGAAAACAATGACATGTCGCGGATGAGACTCGCTTAAGATATTTAGGGACAGAGCTGGAGCAAACAATTCATTCAGAAATTTCGTTTCTTTCGCAAACGACAACAGATGATCCGTCACTTTCCCCAACAATGAAAAGGGTCACGGATTTTTCTTATCTGTCATTGGATTGTCGAGGAGGAACTCCGAGTAATTCATCTTAGCGGGGTTCCATCTATGGGGTGTGACTTGCGGAGTTTGTGTGTGCGCTTTTGGAAAGGGTTGCCCTTGCTAATGGATTTATTGAATTAATAATCAGGTGGTTGCTGAAGGAAGATGGAGGGTTTTTTATCTTATGAATCATTTATGAAGTTTTTGTCGAAATGTTTTTGTGGGTTAGAAGTTTGGCTTTTTTAGAGGTCATTCAATTGTTTTGTTATATTATTTACCTTTGGGTTGAAGTGATAAAGAAATATCCATTCAAATAAGTTGGAAAATTAGTATCGGGAAGTTTTATTAGAAGAGATTTTAATTGTGAAAGAACTATGGATGAAAAATGTTTTTAACTTCATTGTAAATTTTTTTCCGAAAAAAAAAACCGGAAATTACCCGGCAGCACTGCTGCTGGATGATTTCTGTAAATGAGAGAAACTTTCCGTTATTTGAAGAATCTTGAGAGTTCTTTTGACTTAGTTACAAGAGGCGGCCTTCATAACTATCAATATAACTATAACAAATTTCAAAATCTCGAATGACGGATTGTGACATCACCAGAAAGCATTTCACACCTAGCTAAAAGAAGATTGGTTTCTATTTAACTAATTATCAGGAGAAATTTTGACTTGCTTTTAAAACTAAGATTATTTTAATGGTGATTATATTAAATCATAATTATCCTTATGAAAAATTCACGGTAAAGGATCGTTTTCTAAGCATACGGAAAATTTTCATCAAAAACAATAAAAATTTAGTGTGAAAAGACGATTGAATTTTTCACAGTGTTATTTCTCATGCGGATGAACTAGCCTAGTGGTTAGAGCATCTGAAACGTCTGGGATTAGAATCCCCGTTTAGCATGTAGTTCGTTTCTGTTCTTGTGGTGATGAATAAATGTTGCCCCCCTGTGAAAAGGGATTATACGAGCGAATGGTGTGTGTGGCGCGGGTAGCAGTACTTCACCTTCGTGGCTCAGGTCCACCGGTGGGTGCTTTGTTACGCTAAGTAGGTACTTTTTAGGGCAATACAGTGGTCAGAGATGATAAATCCAATACCCGCCCTTTTGCAAAGAAAACTCAATATCATTTACATACAGGTTATTAACACATTTTGTACATTGAAACTTTTGGGACATTATATTAATAAAACAATTATATTCTCATCGTTTCTCATAGTTTTGGGAAATTGTTTTAAGGTTTATAAATTGTTCCGTATTCCATTTTAAATACACTCCATGATAGGGATATAAGGTGGAAAAGAATTTTAATCAAAGAATAAGATCAATAAGAAGATTAAAAAAAGCCATGATAAAAAAATTCATCCTATTATATCGGTTTATACTACGTATGTGCCTTTATGCTACCTAAACGGTAAACAAAGCTTTTTACAGTTTTTGTGCTATTACTTAAATGACTTGTCTTACTAAAAACCTGGAATTATTAGTTTTAACCCAATCTTTGGGCTCCCGAGATTACCATTGTATCCTATGTAAAATTTGGGGCGGATAGGTCAGAAAGGGTTTAAAGAAACTAACTTGCCCCTTATATCCGACATTTTAAAGTTCTCAAGAAGAAAAAGGTTGCAAAGCTCTGTTGTGTATACTCTTGAAAGCCTATTTGTTATCCTTTATTGTTGAGCTGTATTTAAAGGAGCCGTTGATCGAAACACTGCTCTCAAATCCGAGAAAATTGGAATGTGACTTTATCTTCGAAATCCAAGCAAAAGTAGAGCTTTTATCCTGACAAAACACTTCGTATTAAAAAAGAGTATTACAGTCGAATGTTAAAGCTGTAAAGTACTTAAAATTTACATTTCTATTCTCCGGAAAAATCTAAAAGCATTCGTTTACCTTAATCTTCACTAGTTTAAACCTATACACGTGATAAGAACAGTTTAAAATGAATCTACTTCTGTATAAATTGATGGGACATGCATACGCAATATTTTTTTCTGAGTTTCATTTAAATATTTAGGGGTGTGAAAATAGTTTTGATTTAGTTCATAGGTTATAAAGTGGGAGAAAAGGTTATAAGCAACACCTGAATTTGCTATGGATAAAAACAATTCTTGTGTAAAATCAAAGTTACTTTTTTAAAACCGTTTCTAAAATTTACGTAATGAATTTCTATTAACTTTTCAATTAATGATTGAAAATTCAAGTTTTTCCTCTTATTTGTTTTATAAAGAAACGGCAATTTAGTTTTAAAAGTCATAAGAGGTTAATAAAAACTTAAAGGAGCATATTTAAAAATTAAAACATTAATTTCTCTTCTATTAATGTATGCGTATATTTCATAGCCCTACTTGTTCTTCGGTTTAAAACTGTTATATTTATAACCAGGTTAAATCTAGTCAATAGCTGAAATACTCCATCTTCTTAAATATTTTTAACAACTGTAGCGAAAGTCATAAACGAGGAGTAAAATGAAGCTGCAAGCCATATTTCAAAACGTTTCCACATACCACGAAAATTAAAGTGTCAGTTAACAGTTCAAAAGATTATAAGATAAGGGTTCATCAAGTTTTACCATGGATTGGACGTGATCGTATCTTCTGTCAGTTTAGTGGTAAATTGACAGAGAAAAGCAATTGATTTGTTTCTTACGTCTCTCGGAGCTCTACCCAGAAAGCAATAAACATGTTTCAATATTGGCTGAAGAATTTCGATCTAGTTTCGATCTGAATAAATGAGTTATTGTGTTTTGGAGGGTAATGAAGATCGTATTACGAAACATTGCATCGTTTTATCGTTTTATGAATGTGATTGTTCAATACATCACACATATTAAAGTTTACTATGATGTTATAAGCAATAATGAAGTTCACAAAGCATAACGTTTTTAAACTAAAACACTTACAAGCAATAGAGTCCTATTTTAATTTTAATATAAAAAAACGTATTGCATATACTTTATTGAAATTTTAAAGCAAAGTTCAATATAAAAGTACTGGGTTTAAATTTCAAAACACTGTCAAAATTCCGCTGAAATCCAGAAAAATATTTCTCAAAATACTGATATCTATTAGACCTTAGAATAATAGACCTTAGAATACCTTCATAATAGACCTTAGAATACCTTTTTTAGTATGCTGTTATAGAATCTGATAGGTATATGAAGCTGCTGTATATCCTATGAGATACGTATATCTATTTTATTCAGGTAGAGTTTGAATAAACCTAACATGAATACGCTTTACATTCTATGCTTCTATTTGATACTAATTTAATAAAACTAATTACTTTCATTGATCTATTTAAAATATTTTAAAGGATGAATATTGAAATTTAAATTATCTTGGTTAAAATTACACATGCGTACAATTTTTAATCTGATTGAAAGCATATTTAATTAGACATTGAATAAACAAGAAATAATAAATACAGTGTAGCATTTATAACATCAAAATATAAGAATTTTCTGCCTAAAGTGATAGGGAAAGCTAATTAAATTTCACATTAAACTCACACTAAAGATAAAACTGAAACACCAATCAACAGTAGTTGGAGAACTCTTTGCAAGATATTTCAAAACAAAACGTATTAAAATATTCAGTTCAGCTACTCTTAAGAAATTCCAGAGAGAATTCCGTAAGCTTACAATTTTCTATAAATTTTAAAAGTGTTTTCCTGTATTTTAAAAGTGTTTTCCTGTATTTTGAAAATGTAAAATAAATAAAAATGTCTTTGAATTTTATAGATACCTAAATAGAGCAGGACGTTTTCTAAAAGCCCCATTCAGTAACTCACCGATTGTTGATTGAAAAAAAATACCAACTTACGCATTACCATACGACGCACGCAAACATCCTACTCGTGGTAAACACTCGATACCCATCTGAATTAAAAAACGATCTCTGACAAATTTATGTGCCACTCAGCAACACTTCTCTCATAAAACGTTTCAGCAATACCAGAAAACAAAGGGGAAAACAAATTTCCCGTAAAGAAAACAAAACATCCAGCTTCCGCCATTTTGGCTGTCAATACCCCAACCCCCTGCTAACATTATTCAAAATATCCCAAAGTATCCGACACCGCTTCCCGCAGAAGCGAATGCAGGGCACATTTCCGCGGCATGTTAAGAGCCCTTTTCCTTCTGAATACCAAGTCTCGGATATTGTTCGAAGAGCGGAAGCCTACCCGTCCATGAAGGAGGCAATTTTTATTCTGAGAGGAAGTCATTTAATGAGACGGCTATATCTCAGGACCACTAGGAAGGACCGCTCTGTTACATTTGAGTATAGGGAGGTAACAAAGATGGGCGGTAATAATGTGGCAGCGGATTTATTTGGCTGCCTTATCACCGTTTCTTTTTAGGAGAGTTGATTTTTCCATAAATTTTTGGGAGGGGTGTCGAGAGCAGCAATTTAGTTTTTTTTCTTGTGGAGTGTTATTGATGTTTTTCTTTTGACTCCAGCTATGAAAGTCGATAATAATGGATCCAAACCAATGGGGGGATAGCATTCCGTCCTTTAATGGAAATTGGCATGATTTAAATGAATTTTACGAACTTTAGGAGGCATATTTTTTTTTTCGCACAAGTTAAACAATCACTTTGTGATTTTTTTAAAGATACATTTTATTTCTTCTCTTGTGACTCGAGTTCTTGCATTCCAAAAAATAAAGTCGAGTTAAAAGGTTAAAAAGTAAGTAAATGATCTTGATGAGTAAAAAAATTAGTTAACGTACTCTTCCATGTAAGTTCTACACAATCGTCAAGAAGTACATTGAAAAAATTTTTTTTGACCATTCGAGTTGTAGACCATTATTGAAAACGAGTTTCAGGTTATTTTGACCAGTGGCTGTTACTTTTTATTTTGTTTTATTTGTTTTCTACCCCCAATTTACTTGCAATCACTCTGCAGATAGCAAAATTTTAATTATATTATGTGGCGATATTTAAATGTTTGATGCGCAAAATTTTCGGATGATTTTTAATGGAATGGATAATGGAACTACTCATTGGAGTATTAAAGTGGATTTTTATAACTGCAAGTGACCGTGTTTTAAAACTAGTATGTATAACCTAAATATATGCGAAGCCACTTTCGCCAAAGTAAATAGCATTCGTAAATAGCCTTTAAGGCAACCATGTGCTGAGGAATTGAAATCTTAAAGGCATTCAAAGGAAATATTTTGAGATGGATACGACCAGATTCCTTGCATCCCGAAGCAATGGAATTTCTCCTATAAATCAAGAGGTTTATCCAGTGATGGTTTAAGGCAATTCGCATCAATTCAAACGGTAATTTCGGCAGTTACAAGCTAGGACATTTGTCACAAGTTTAAGTAAGCGTTGAAACAGATCAGTTGGAAACTTCGAATGCAGAACTGCTCAAATCCTAGCTCAATCAACGTGATTTATTTGTTTTAAATTATGTTGTGTGCGTCTTTTAAAAGGTTAAATTGTTGCAGTTTAAGTCGCTTGCATGTAAAGTTTAATTTATTATTTTTTTATATCATAAGCTTACAAATTCAAGCTTGAGTTCGTATATTTGAATTATTTTCTATGTTTTAAATGATAAAAGCTAACTTTTATTTACTTTAGAAAGCGAGAATTTAAATAAAATATTTCTTAAATATGACGTAAGCTCAATATTGGATTACTTAGAATACAAAGTTACTCTTCAAACTCCAATCACAATTGAATATGTCAGAAAGTTTAAAGATTTATACGGGACAGTGCACTGTGTATGGAATTAATTTAAGTGGAATTATTCAAGCTACAACTGAAAATATACAAGAACACGTTTGAGGGATACATTTACTTATTATAATTCAGTTCTCACCTAAATAACAAAAAAGTTATTATAATATTTCCGGTTCATAAAATTTCAGTAAAGAATCATCAGGAATCATATTTCTTTCATAAAATATTTTCTTACCTGTAGAAATTATCACATGGATAAAAATATAAAAAAAAGAAAACCTCTCCGCCGCCGGGACTCTCTCCCCATTTCTTAGGCTTAGATAGTTAGCTCCGTTTTCAAGGGTTGTGAAAGATGGTGTTCCATGGAAAAAATTGCATGAAATTTGCAAAGCAAAATCATGCTCAAGCCATCATTACATTGAAAGTATTAATATAACGTCACCTATATTCGATTTTTGTACCAATTATTATTCAATAGATCCCGATCTAAAGTGTAAGATTGTTCAAACTCCATGCAAAATAAATAGAACTTTCAGCACTAATATCTAAATAAGAGAAGTTTTATATAAAAACAATCTTATTTCACATTTACTCAAAAAAGAAGCTAAAACTGATCATATAAGAAAATGATTGTGCTTTTATAATATTCTTTATATTTAGAATTTTTAACGCACCAGCGAATGGGGTATTTAAAAATACTTGCTTATTTTTTTATTCTCAAGGGAATGCTATAATAAAACACCATTAGAAAATTTCAAAACTTCCAGGACAAGATAATCTTTCCATGTGTCATGCAACCACATTTATTACAAGACGCAGGTGACTTCAAAGCAAATGTCCAGATTTCACCCTCGAAAAACAACCTTCCAGAACCTGCAAGAAAAAAAAATTACACTTTTTTATTTACTTCAGACTGGAAAGTATCACTTGCGAGGATCTTTTCTCTTCCTACCGTTCACTGATTAAATCAGAAAAATGCAGCCTCTGCGTGTAAGTATTACCAAGAGGGGGAATTCTACTTCAATTTTGAAAAATAAAATGGATTCCTTTTGTTCCACAGTTTCAGAAGATTACAGAAGTGCCAAAAAGCTTATTTGGTGCAAGGGTGAATGGAAACCAGTGGGGATTTTTTTTATCTCTCACTCACTCTCTCTCTCTCTCTCTACTATTTCACAAGTTTCAAAGTTTTGGGGAAAGAGAAGGGAGAAAAAAGTATGATAATTCACGTGAATTTTTAAGGGAAAACGCACATTTTAATCGCACCTCCTTATCATTTCAATACATATAAAAACATAACATATTTTGATAGTTGAGTTGATTTTAATAACATTCAGTAGAGAGGGACCAATTCAAAGACTCAAAATGTTATTAAGAAACTAATAAGTTAAATATTAACCTGTTAAACTACTATACCCACATTTACCTTATAGAATACGAATAAGATACGGTTATTTGTATTTCTTATATCCAAAATCCTTATATTTATTTATTTTTCATTATTCTAAACCAGGGGTCTCCAAACTACGGCCAACGAAAGCCTTACATCCGGCCCGTTGACACCTTTCTATCTAGGAAAAAATTATGGATATGTTGTGTACTCAATTAAATAAAAGATCCCAGATCCCCTCCAAAAAAATTCGGACTAGGTGAACCAAACTGAGTTAACCCTGCTTCTTAGTGTCAAATTTCCCAACATTTTCAGATGGGTGACCTCCAGACTCCCCATGTTGTAATTTTAACATAATTAATCACATTATTTTCATTATTCAGAAAATTCAGTAAAATGATAATCGGGTCATTCCATGCCAAATCATCCAGCGAAAACCCAATTTGATACCCTAGGTTCTCAGACTTTCATGAAATTTGTATGCTTAATGTATCAATAAGGATTAGAAAAATATAAATTTTTATCCAATTTTGTCAAGTAGTTTCGGAGTTCTTGCCGTTTATGTTAAGCCCATCTTGATTTTGAGCGGGGGATTCGGGCTCGTGTTATTTTGCGTTTAACGCTACCAAATTTTTTTATGTAGGTAAAAGCTTCAAATTTCATTTATTTATAACCAATAGCCTACAAAATAAAATGGCGGAGTAAAATTTTAAATTCAAACACTTTACCGTGGTTAAAAAGTCGTATAAATACGAAAAAAGTGTTTTTCATAGTGTCTTACAAAAACGCATGAAGCACAAATTTCTATGAATATTTTCTTAGAAACTACGCATTAATAGAAAGAAGAGGATATTTACTTTCAAACAGTGAAGCACAATCAATGGGGTTTGGGGTTTAAAAGGTCTTTTTGGATCGTTGAAAAATAGAAAGTGGTTCTGATTAAAAACCACCTTAACTTAAATGCCAATAAAGAAAAAATTACTGGATATAGACCTTCTATTTTAAAGGAATAACAAAAGTACCTTATCAAAACTTCTTCTGTCAAGTTTGATAATATTTGGTCGAGTAGTTTTTGTTTTATGGTCATTTCTGTAGAAGTCAATCTAATTTGTTAATCTAAGAAGATCCAGTACGCGTGAGCGTGAAATTTGATATGACATCGTAGTGCCATCTATTGGTAAAGAAGAAAAGCTCGCGGAAAGTAAGCTTATCTGTAACAGACTTACGCATGACTAATAGGGTATATCGAAAAATACTTTTTTTTATTTTGATGATGCCTTAGCGCGGAAAAGTTGTCTAAGGTGGCAGAGAGTACCTGTGAATTTTTTCAGAATTTTCGGAAAATATCTTGAGGTGCCGCCAAGGCCCTGAAGGTCCCTATGTTAATCCAATGGAGCGCGCAAGCCAAGAAGGCCGAAAATTGGTTTTTCGCCCCTCATTTCTACCCTAATCACACGACGAATGCCTTCACTCTAGTTATGGACCGTATATGATCTAGATCCGACAAAACTTGAATAATAGCCTAAATCTCTATACTATGTTGATTGTGGGGTCTGATTTGAACGAGAAAATATTACGAAATTTGAACGATTTTCGACGAAATTGGAGCATACAAAACATACATTGGATTAACATGGGGACCTTGAGGGCCTTGGCGGCACCTCAAGATATTATCCGAAAATTCTGAAAAAATTCACTGGTACTCTGTGCCACATTAGACAACTTTTCCGCACTAAGGCATCATCAAAATAAAAAAAAAAATGTTTTTTCGATACACCCTAATGACTAAGTCCCCTTACCTTACCTCTTAGTTGTGTGTTTTCAAACTAATTTTTTTTGTAAAAACATGAAATCCCAATCCTTCTTTAAACTATTATCAAGTTTAGGTATATTTGGACCAGTATTTTTTTTCTTTATTGGCACTTAAGTTAAGGTGGTTTTTAATCAGAACCACTTCCTAATTTTCAACGATCTAAAAAGACCCTTCATACCCCAAACCCCATTGATTGTTTTTCACTGTTTGAAAGTAAATATCCTCTTCTTTCTATTAATGCATAGTTTATTAGAAAATATTCATAGATATTTGTGCTTCATGCGTTTTTGTAAGACACTATTAAAAACACTTTTTTCGTATTTTTCGTATTTATAGGACTTTTTTTTACCACGATAAAGTGTTTGAATTTAAAGTTTTACTCCGCCATTTTATTTTGTAAACTATTGGCTGTAAATAAATTAAATTTGAAGCTTTTACCTACATGAATAAAAATTTGGTAGCGTTAAACGCAAAATAACACCAAACCGAGTCGTCGGCTTAAAACCAAGATGGGTAAAACTTTAAGGAGCCATAACTGCGAAAGTAATATATAGAATTGGATAAAATTTTGCATTTCATCTTATCCTTATGCGTAAATTGAACATACAAAATTTCTTAAAAATCTGTGGTAGGTGGGTGTACCACCCTGGATGATTTGGCGTGGAATGACCCAATCTCATGTAAATCTCATAAATCTCTAAATGATAATCTTATGTAGGTATTAGAAAGGTACATTTATCCTATTAATAAATGCACAAGAGGGGCTTAGGGATAATTTTAGGTCTCCTCCCTGATTCAATAATCTAGCTATAGCCGGATAATGACTTAATTATAAGGATTATATTTGTGCCCCTGTCGAAATAAATTTCTATAAAACGCAACTTAAATCATATAATTTAACAAACTATTTACCCATTACTATTTAAAATTGATTTACTTTTAACGATTTACTAGATACACGTGTGCGTATTTAAAATTTAAATTTCTTAAATGAATGTTTTTCTCTTTGGGAAATAATTGTAACTTAGTTGTTCTTTCAAAACATTACCCACAAGCCGCCACTGTTTTTGTTTCAACCTCCAGTAAGTAGCCGGCCACCAAACTGCTGTTAGTTAATGTAACCTTCGGGTTGAGAGAGACACCCCTCGTTCTAGACAAATAATAATTCAATGACATTCTCTTATTTAAGACCTAGTTTTGAAAATCTACAGTAGGTTAAATTTTGACTTCTTTAAACAGCATTTTTAGACTAGGAGAGACTGGGGTCAATGAGGAAGTCGCATGATTTTTTTATTTTTTAATCGATTCTTCTAAGCAACTACCCAAAATTTGAGGCCGATCGAGAAATTTTTTGATTGTCTAAAAATTAACATAAATTCCCTTTTTAAAAGCGCGCGAAAACGCTAGGAGTTTGTGATGTGACGTCATCATTCGATAAACATTATTTCAAAGCAATGGAGTAGATGGTATGATTGTTAATCATGATCGATGATGTTGAATGATGATGTCATCGTACGATTTAAACAATAAACGTTTTCAGTCACATGTTTTTTCTCGAATTTTAAATTAAAATATTTAATTACCTGTGCATTTTTTTGAAAAATTGATTAGCTATTTCATTTTACCATACAAAAAAGCATTTAGGCATTCACTTTGAACTTTCCAAGCTTTAATTTTGAACAATCACACAAAATGCAACCCAAACTGAAGAAAAGGTGGGAATCAAATCACGGTTTCCCAAGAAACCAAACAGCTTATTGAAATACACCACAGGTTACTTAATTACTAAATTCTATGAAGCAATTCTAAATAATTTTCCAAACTTCTGGCTTCTCACAAAGCATTTCAATTACACGATGAGTACGATTGTGATTGGATTTACTAGAGCGATATATAGGAATAACTTAAATTGTTAAGGATCCAATTTCAACAGGAGATTCCAGATGGCTTTAGTAGGGAAATGCTGCAATGAAAGTATACATAGCAGCAGGTAATTGCGTTGGGATATAGTTTTCTAAACAATGCTGACAGAACCTAACTTTTAGGAATTTAAAGTTTAATTTACGATGTTGGATAGTTATTATGTATTATACAATTTGTGTTTTTGTTATATATGACGATTTCTCCGTACCAAAACTATTTCATAAAACATTTAATCATATCACTGCTTGCACATGGGAGTAGCCAGGGTTCCACTTAGGGGGGCAAGCAGGGTCGACTTTTTTATGTTTGTGGAGAACAATTTTAAAGTCCTGTGAGAGAGGGCCGTAGCCACAGTATTCCATATTAATAGGTTTAATGTAGTTTTTCAACACTTTTTTAGGTAGAATTTGCGTCCAAGAAAAATTTATATAAAACATTTTTAGTAATAAAGGATCAAGTTTCAAGGGGGGTCTGGGGTACAAAATTTCTCCCCCAGAAAAATTTTGGAAATTTGACCCTAAGAACAGGTTTTAAACTGTTTTTTAGTACATGTAAACCCAAATTTGGACATAAATTTTTAGGTAGAATTTTGATTTTAAAGAACTTAATTATAAAAACGTGTTAATAATAAAGTGGGGCAGAAAAGTTTTGAAAATTTGACCCTAAAATCTGGGATTAACCCGTTAACGCCCAGCGTCCTCGTTTGAGGACAGTGCATAAAAGGGTGTGTAAAATCTTTCCTTTTTCCGGAAACGATTGTTTATTTTGCATGACGATAGATGGCAATACTATAAAACATGCCACAAATTATCAAGTGTCTGGGTTTGTTTTAACACTAGAACCGCCGGCAAGTACCGCATACCTAGAACCGCCGGATGCAGTCATTTTGACTGCTAAGCTTTTCTAACGGTAAAAATAATCTTTTGAGCTCGAAATTGCTTCTAATACTTAATAACACTAATTCAATTAATAACAAACACATTTATTTAGTTTTGCATCTAAAATTTCGTTGTAAATAATAAGAAATAGGTTATTTATACTTATATAACGTTCTGGCCAAAAATAAAAATTATGAACAAAATATTTCTTGAATAACTATATATTTCTCTAAAAACATTTCTCACAACACTAAAAACTAAATAATGAAATCATAACTCCGTTTTAGCACGTTTCAAAAAATCAATTGTCTGCATTACAATGTAAAGCAGTATTTTGCCTGAATAATTGCATAAACACACTTTTTTCCACGTAAAAAGTAAGAACAGTACAGTAAAATGAACTTGGTTTCTTTTCTCATAAAGGAAATAATAAATCTTTCATATAAAATTATAAAAAAGGCTTGGGAAATCAAAAATTTCGAGCAAGTGTATATACAAGAATTTCTGGGATTTATAATGATATATTGATCATATGCAGCTGTCAAAACCATAAAATATAATAAATTTGTTTGAAGAACTTCTATATATTTCTTAGAAAGCATTAACTGTAAGAATTTAAGTGGTAATGAAGAAATAGACGCGCTAAACATCCACCAGTCGAAATGACTGTTTTGGCGGTTCTAGGTAGACCAATAAATATCTCCGGAACGGCTTTTCAAAATTAAATGAAATTTGGATGACGTATATATAAGCATAAATTAGGAAAAGTCACGAAATCACAATTTGTTAACTCAAATATCTTTGAAAATATTTAGAATCAAAAACGCAAAACAGTCAAAATGACTGCTCCGGCGGTTCTAGTGTTAAGCTCCTTGATTCGGCTCGCAATTTCGCGCTTTTTTCATGTATTACACTTGGGTCGCCTTTCTGTCTAGCTACATCGGCTGAAGTCAAGGTAATAATTTTATTTTCTGTAGTATTTCAAATTAAGGTCATATGCATACATATAAAAGAAAATTAGTAACTTTAAAAAAAATTTCGTTTTCAAAAATGACGTCCAATTTTACTGTCCTCGTTTGAGGACGCTGGGCGTTCCAGCCAACTTTTTTCAGATTTCTACTCATTACAGTTTTTGGATTTTTTCGATCTACTATCGTGTTAAAGCTGTTCTTCAACTATTATAAGGTAGTTAATAATATTTATTTTTGTTTTAGAAGGGTTTTTAGTAGTTACAATGGCTCATAGGTTCTTACCGATTGCAAAATATCATGAATATTTGTTTTCCCAATAAATTGTGAGACCATAAAAGGCAATAAAATGGCTCGTTGTCCTCTGAAATCTCGGAAAAAATAGAAAAAGAACC
Source organism: Tetragnatha versicolor (assembly GCA_024610705.1). NCBI lineage: Eukaryota > Metazoa > Arthropoda > Arachnida > Araneae > Tetragnathidae > Tetragnatha > Tetragnatha versicolor. The sequence goes on from JANDEH010000005.1 coordinate 30,166,734, forward strand.
TAAAGGGGATTTGTGAACATAAATTTAATAAGGGAAATAAAATGTAGATGTGACATATTTTGTAGATCATACTTTGAGCACCTTGTTTTCCCAAATATCATACCAAGTGCTAGAATTTATTCAAAATTAACGCGCATTTTTTTCATGTATCATATGTATTTAGTTTTCATGTATCTAACATGTTCCTCATGATCTTCTAATAAAAGTTTTCCCTCACTATCAACTATCACACTTCGTAACAACACAAAAATATGTACCATTTGATTTACTCAAAAGGAGATAAATTCTTAAAATTGATAAAAATAATGCTAAAAAGTGTGGGTTTTAATTAATTTCATCATAAAGTCTTATAAAATACTGTATCTAGTCCATTTTAAGTTGTTTTGCATACCTATATACGTTATTTTCCTATTTGCTGACTTTTCTGATCTCTTGATTTTTTTACGCCGGAACGCCCAGCGTCCTCAAACGAGGACGGGCTGTAACTTCCACACTAATTAACAAAATGTTTAAATTTTGGATTTTTTGTCTTAATTGGGTTATAATTACACCAATTTGAAATAATCATACAAATATTTTCGGTAGAATTAATTCGGGCGTTAACGGGTTAACTTAACTGAAAGAAAATTACTCAGGACTGTTGTTGTTGTTGTTGCATGCCCCCATGGTCAGCAGTGCTAGACCAGGTCCATGACATTAAATACCCTTAAAAAGTCCAACACCATCAATGGATCGTCAGTCAAGTCCCGTTTAGAGAGCCCCAGGCACGCGAGGATGTGTTGAGGCGAAGCCTGCTCAGTGGAACAGTTGTTACAAATTTCATAGATCTTGGATCCCTCGGAAAATGTCATTGTTTTCAGGTGACCACTACGAAAGCGGGCAAGAACAGTCTGGTCCTGCCTATTGTGAGCCTCCCGGTTGTGAACAGTGATACCATGGATGCTTTGGCATTCCAAGTGGTCTTGTTCTTGTGTTTTATTTTTGAGAAGATCTCCAAATAGGTGAGAGGTGCTAACGGCACAGAGGCCTCACAAGCACCAGCCTTGGCTAAAGTGTCCGCAATCTCATTTCCCTGAAGTTCGACGTGGGAAGGAATCCACTGCAGATGAATCAGGACTTAGGGGGGCAGTTGCCTCTCCCTGCCCCCCTCGCTACACCCATGTCCTTAAGAGTATATAATTGAATTTTTTTAGCAAATTTATTTCACTAAAAATTAAACTATTGAATTAAGTGTATAAGAATACTTTATTGTAAAAATAAATATAATAACTGTCAGAAGTTAGAAATATTTTTGTTCATTACTGATTCTAAGCTACGGCTACAAGTAACTTTACACTAAAAACTAACACTGCTATAAATAATTTTAAATGAATATTATAGAAGAAATTAGCATTTGTTTTGACTTGTTTTGAAACTGACTTGGTATTTTTTACAAGATTTGATAAAAATATTTTTGAAATGTTTTAAATGGTATAAAATATTTAATGCTCCAATATTTAATGAAGTGTTAACATTTCCGTGCACCTTTGAAAACTATAAAACGTACAGTGCTTTAGAGATTAGAGGAGAGGAGGGTATTATGGAATAGTCGGGTAATATGGAACACCTGAGTTTCTGCTCCCCCTAGTGTTGCCATCAAGTGGCAATGCCACGAAAGTCTTAAGAAATCCCCCATGATGCAGTGCGCAAAGAGTTTAGCTTCTTGTTGTTGTCTGATCAGTCGCAGCAATGCAAAGTGTGTTTTAGGATTTTCGGTAAATGTTCAAACCTTTTAACCTACCAGTAACTATGATACTTTGATTTTGTTGTTAAGCATAATATACACTAAAACATCAGTAGTTTCTTATACTGCAGTCGTTTTTTAGCTATCCATGTTTTATCGGTCAGTAAAAGGGTTCATAGTTCAAGATGGCCTGTCGGGTATTATGGAACATTCCATAAGCAAAGGGTCAGAAAAAGACGATTATGTTTGTGACTATTGTAAATAGACTCATGAACAAAACAATTTGAACGTAAATTGTTAAATATATTTTTATAGTTAAGATTAACTATGTTCTCTAAGGCCTAATTAGTTTTCAATAGCTGTAAATCCAACTATTCCATATTACCCGACTGTTCAATATTACCCTCCATTTGTAACGTTTTTTTTAAGTATATTTTTTATTAAAAAAATAAATGCTGATTTATTTGACCATTGGCCCTTCATTGTCATTAGTTATAGAACATATACTTAAAATGATTCGGCGGATTTTTATTAAAAACCAATAGAGTTATCTTTCTATATAAAGGGTGTTCCATAATACCCTCCTCTCTTCTACATGTATTATGCGTAACTTATGCTATAATACATATTTGAAAATAGTATCAATTCAATACTAGGCAGGGATGATTGATTTTAAGTTTTACACTCTGAACCATTTCAATTATAAAGACTTAAAATAAAACTATAGTAAATTATTTAAAAATATCTTTATAATTATTTTTTAAAATATCTTTATCTCTTAATTTTATCTTGGTTATTTTTATGTCTCCTGAAACTGTCTTGCAAATAAATATTATTTAGTTCTTTTAAGAACAATATTTACAAAGAATAAAAGTAAATATACCATAAGAACATTAGCATAGAAACAAACTTTTCATCACCTATATTTTTTTCTCTATCGATATTATAACACGCTTCTCATGTTATTTCAATTTCAAATACCAGTACATTAAACTTAAGAAAATCTATTCATTTCTAACACCAAACTACCATAGTTAAAAACTATATTTTACAACAACAAACGTTCATCATTCAACTTCCCCCTTCAATATGAATGCATTATTATTAGTTTATAATAATTATATTGGCCGAAGAGAGAAATCAAGATATCAATACAGGAACTATTCACGAAAGCATTCTTTCCATTCTGCAGCATTGATCACTGGTATTTTGGCCATATATCTCCATTCCTCTTATTGTGTTTGACCTGTTATCATCTGTTGAGTGTTGACTTTCTAGAAAGAGGGTCTCAGGAATGCCGGGCTATGTATCCGACAGAAACAGTGACAATGCAAGAGCAGAGTAAATACTTCAAAGCGAAAGAATCATGTATGTATTCGGAACCATTATGGGCTAGCAATAATATGTATAAAAGGATTGAGAGATGATAATGCAAACCCAAATAATAATATCTGTATTGCTTTTTGAAGTACAACCTATTTTCTTCGTTGGTATCTCATACTATCCTCTTGTTTGTGTTTTGAAGGACAAATTGGATATAGAAGTTTATGTACTTTCATATTCAATCAAGTTCTGTACTTTCAGCTTGTATACACAAAACCTTCCTTATAAAAATTTCTTAGAAATATTCTAAAATTAACTTCATATTGTCTGCTTTTTCAATGAGCTTAATAAAGGATACCATTTAATGTCTGCTTAATCTATCTATCTATCTATATATTACTAAAAACGTTTGTGGCTATGTGTGTGGGTATGTATGTATGTAACGCATCTCCTCCTATGCCACGCCGCAGGCGTGGCCAAAACACGGTATATAGGCGTATCTCGAGGCGAGGACGATCACTGTCAAGTTTTCCAAGCTCGAAAATCGAATAATTACGAGTAATTAGCGAATTTATAGCCGAAAACGCTTATTTCTCCATTTCTCTACCAGAGTAGATCTGCTCGACTCACTACTGTTAACGAGATTAAAACCTCAAAAATTAAATATTTTAACATGAAAAACTCGATAATTGTCCATTTAAAAACTATATCAGTTGTAAAAACACCCAAAAAAAATTCAAATAATTAATTTTGAAACGTTTGTTTCCCCTATTTTAGGATATATTCCTTTAAAATTTAAATATTTATGGAAAAGTGTAAATTTTTTTTCATGGAAAACGACTTCAAAATAAAACATTGTTTCAAATGAAGCGGTACACTAGAATTTTAAATTTACTAGATCTTTTATTATTGTTTCAAATTTGTTATTTTTGTTCACTAGACTCATTAATTTACTAGGAAACATTGCCGAGAATACCGGGAAAAGAAAAATTACCGGGAACATCGGGATAAGAAAAAAGTACCTGCATTACCGGGACATAAAAATTATCTCGATCATCGGGAAAGGAAAATTAACGGGAACATCGGGATAGGAAAATTATTGGGAACATCAAACATCGGGATAGGAAAATTATTGGGAAAATCAAACATCGGGATAGGAAAATTATCGGGAACATCGGTATAGGAAAATTATCGGGAACATCGGGATGTGAAAAATTACCGGGAACACCGTTATATGAAAAATTACCAGGATCACCAGGATAGGAAAAAGGCGTCTGGGATACCGGGATGATTGGTATTGCTGATTTAAAAACTATAAATATATTTTGAGAAAATTTAATTTAAAAAAAATTATACACTCCACCCGTGCAAGGCCGGGCATATCCGCTAGTATATAACTAAAAACGTTTGTGGCTATGTGTGTGGGTATGTATGTAACGCATCTCCTCTCAAACCACGCCGTAGGCGTGGACAAAATTCGGTATATAGACGTATCTCGAGGCGAGGACGATCACTGTCAAGTTTTCCAAGCTCGAAAATCGAATAATTACGAGTAATTAGCGAATTTATAGCCGAAAACGCTTATTTCTCCATTTCTCTACGAGGGTAGATCTGCTCGACTCACTATTGTTAACGAGATTAAAAAAACCTCGAAAATTTAATATTTTAACAGGAAAAACTCTATAATTGTCCGTTTAAAAACTCTATCAGCTATGAATACATCAAAATAAATTCAAATAACTTATTCTCAAACGTTATTTTCCTTTATTTCAAGATTTTTTCCTTTAAAATTTAAATATTTATGGAAAAGTGTAAATTTTTTTTCATGGAAAACGACTTAAAAATAAAACATTGTTTCAAATGAAGTGGTTCACTAGACATTTAAATTTACTAGATATTTTATTATAGTTTCAAATTTGTTACTTTGTTCACTAGATTTATTAATTTACTAGAGCGGGAACACTGTGATTTCAAAATTACTGGGAACACTGGGAGAGGAAAACGTACCGGGAACACCGGGATAGGAAAATTACTGGGAACATCGGGAGAGGAAAAATTACCGGGAACATCGGGATAAGAAAAACTACCGGGATAAAAAAAATTACCGGGAACACCGGGATAGGAAAAATTACCAAGAACACCATGATTTGAAAATTACCGGGAACACTGGGATAGGAAAGAGGCGCCTGGGATACCGGGAAGATTGGTTATTGCTAATTTACATAACTATAAATGTATTTTAAGAAAACTCAAAATAAAAATATTTATAAATATTTTTATACACTCCACCCGTGCAAGGCCGGGCATATCCGCTAGTATATAACTAAAAACGTTTGTGGCTATGTGTGTGTGTATGTATGTAACGCATCTCCTCCAAAGCCACGCCGCAGGCGTGGCCAAAATTCGGTATATAGGCGTATCTCGAGGCGAGGACGATCACTGTCAAGTTTTCCAAGCTCGAAAATCGAATAATTACGAGTAATTAGCGAATTTATAGCCAAAAACGCTTATTTCTCCACTTCTCTACCAGAGTGGATCTGCTCGACTCACTATTGTTAACAAGATGAAAAACTCCAAAAATCAAATATTTTAACAGGAAAAACTCTATAATTGTCCATTTAAAAAGGATGTAAGTTGTGAAAACGCCAAAATAAATTCAAATAATTTATTTTCAAACGTTATTTTCCTTTATTTTAAAATATTTTCTTTAAAAATAGAAATATTAATGAAAAAGTGTAAATTATTTTCATGGAAAACGAGTTGAAAATAAAACATTGTTTCAAATGAGACGGTTCACTAGACTTTTTAATTTACTAGATCTTTTATTATTGTTTCAAATTTGCTACTTTTTGTTCACTAGACTTATTATTTTAGTACACTTTTTATTATAGTTTAAATTTTGTTACTTTATAATGACACCAGGATATTAAACAATATAATTACTGGGAACACCGGGAAGGGAAAAATTACCGGGAACATCGGGAGAGGAAAAATTACCGGGAACATCGGAATAAGAAAAACTACCGGGATAAAAAAATTACCGGGAACACCGGGAGAGGAAAAATTATGGGGAACATCGGGAGGAAAAATTACCGGGAACATCGGGATTAGAAAAAATTCCGGGATAAAAAAAATTACCGGGAACACCGGGATAGGAAAATTACCAGGAACACCGGGATAGGAAAAATTACCAAGAACATCGGGAGAGGAAAAATTACCGGGAAGATCGGGATAAGAAAAACTACCGGGATAAAAAAATTTACCGGGAACACCGGGATAGAAAAAATTACCAAGAACACCGGGATTTGAAAATTACCGGGAACACTGGGATAGGAAAGAGATGCCTGGGATACTGGGAAGATTGGTTATTGCTGATTTCCATAATTATAAATGTATTTTAAGAAAACTCAAAATTAAAATATTTATACACTCCACCCGTGCAAGGCCGGGCATATCCGCTAGTCTATCTATAAATATATAAAAACGTTTGTGGCTATGTGACTGGGTGGAGGACACATCTCCTCCTAAACCACGCCGAAGGCGTGGTCAAAACTCGGTACATAGACGTATCTCGAGGTGTCGATTGTCACTGTCGAGTTTTCCAAGCTCGAAAATCGAACAATTACGAGCAATTAGCGAATTTATAGCCGAAAACGCTTATTTCTCCATTTCTCTACCAGAGTAGATCTGCTCGACTCACTATTGTTAACGAGATGAAAACCTTTAAAAATTAAATATTTTAACTTGAAAATTTCTATAATTGTCCATTTAAAAAGGATATAAGCTATGAAAACACCAACGTATGAAAACACCACGCCGGGATAGGAAAATTACCATAAAGACACCGGGAATACCGGAATATAAAAAATTGCCGGAAACATCAGGATTTGAAAATACCAGGAACACCGGGAAAGGAAAAATTAACGGGAACATCGAGAGGTAAAAAATTACAGGGAACACCGGGATATTAAAATTACCGGGAAGATTGGGATAGGAAAATTACCGGGAACATCGGGATAGGCAAAATTACCGGGAACATCGGGATAGGCAAAATTACCGAGAACACCGGGATTTGAAAATTACCGGGAACATTGGGATAGGAAAAAGGGACCTGGGGTACTAGGATGATTGGTAATTTTGCTTATTTACAAATTTATAATTATATTTTAAGAAAACTTAAAAAAATAAATTATACACTCCACCCGTGCAAGGCCGGGCATATCCGCTAGTATATAACTAAAAACGTTTGTGGCTGTGTATGTGGGTGGAGGACACATCTCCTCCTAAACCACGCCGAAAGCGTGGTCAAAACTCGGTACATAGACGTATCTCGAGGTGTCGATTGTCACTGTCAAGTTTTCCAAGCTCGAAAATCGAATAATTACGAGTAATTAGCGAATTTATAGCCGAAAACGCTTATTTCTCCATTTCTATACCAGAGTAGATCTGCTCGACTCACTATTGTTAACGAGATGAAAACCTTCAAAATTTAAATATTTTAACAGGAAAAACTCGATAATTGTCCATTTAAAAACTATATCAGTTGTAAAAACACCAAAATAAATTCAAATAATTAATCTTGAAACGTTAGTTTCCCCTATTTTAAGATATTTTCCTTTAAAATTTAAATATTTAAGGAAAATTGTAAATTTTTATTTATGGAAAACGACTTGAAAATAAAACATTGTTTCAAATGAAGCGGTTCACTAGACTTTTAAATTTACTAGATCTTTTATTATTGTTTCTTCAAATTTGTTATTTTTGTTCACTAGACTCATTAATTTACTAAGAAACATTGCCGAGAACACCGGGAAGAGAAAAATTACCGGGAACATCGGGATAGGAAAATTACCGGAACTACCGGGACATAAAAATTACCTCGATCATCTGGATAGGAAAATTATCGGGAACATCGGGATATGAAATATTACCGGGAACACCGGGATATGAAAAATTACCGGGACAACCGGGATAGGGAAAATGACCGGGAGCCAAGAGTATGAAAAGGCACCTGGGATACCGGGATGATAGTGGTAATTGCTGATATACAAAACTACAAATATATTATCAGAAAACTTAAAAAAATAAATTTATACACTCCACCCGTGCAAGGCCGGGCATATACGCTAGTATATAATAAATTAAAGATGATTATTATTCTGTATGTAAGGATAAAATATTAATAAAATATCTAGTTAGAGTTAAGTTATAATCTGTGATATGATAGTTGTTTTAGTAATGTCTAGTCTAATGTCTGACTAAAACTAAATTTGGGGGTGATAGAACTTTTATCATAAATGGTTAACATAGTAAGGTACGTCGAACCGCACTTATTTCAGCGGACCAAATCGTAATAGTGCAGAAAACTTGCCTACCCATAACAGTAACTCGTGTGTGAAATTTTAGCCCTATCAAATAATATCTTCTGTTCTGAACCTCGGCCTAAAGTTTTGAATGTTTACCAAAAATTAGCTATTTTGCAATATTTCTTATAGTTATGGGGCCTTCTGGTGCACAGATTTTTTTCAGGAGGTGTGATAGATGTCTGAGGGATTATTCCGTAGACCCCATCCTTATTTCCACTTTTCCCCCTACGCGAGCGGGGGTTTTGTGGGCGAGCGCGCTGCTGTTAATGTTGGCTTTCCCTCCAAACTCCAACGCTGCGCTCGCCTTCGTAGCCCTTTTTGTGCATCAGAACCTCACATAAACCAAATATTTTCATGAAAGTGACCCAGAACCCACCATTGAGCGGTATCTTTCCATCAGGTTCCATGCATTAATTATTATTTTTAATTTTTTTACTTTAATTCCTATTTTACAAAAAAATTTTTTTACAATCTACTTTTTAGCAAACTGAAACTGCCAGTAGAAGGTAGATGGGAATGGAAATGTATTGCGTTTAAATAGTCAGATTTCATCTGCGGGGAACCTCTTTTCCTTTATTTATTTATGAGAAGATCTGACGAAGACTTTCCGAACAGAGCATCCCTCGGTTAATAGCTAAAAACAATTCCGGAGAGATATTCATTTCTCGGAGGGAATTTGAGTGGATTTCAGTGTTATTTTTTTAATCAAGTAAATATATCCCCATACCCCCTTGATTACGCCCATGGCCTCTCACACCTTGCTGGAAGCTCTAGATAACTAACTGCAGAATATTTTTCTTCGCTGAAACTGTTACATCGATATTTCCGAATCCCTACTGTCCTATATTAGCCCATCTATCAGTTCCTAAGAACTGGTGGAACCGTTATTTGAGCACTTTCCCAGTCTATCATTTTAACATTGTTATGCCTAACCTAAATTGCGAACACTTACAACCAATTGCTTGTTCTCCTGCCTACAAATCTTGCAGAGCGTTTTCTCTAACATTTATCTTGTAATCAGTCATCATGCCCAGCAAGATTTTTTCCAATACTGAATCAAAGAGATGTCACGTACCGTCTTTAATAGACTTTTAAAGTTAAAGTATAACATTGAACCATAGTATAACGTACACAGTAACGTACAGCCAGACCCCCATCGGCTGTTGAGGTACCCCTTTGAGCTAGATGAGATAAGTTAGAATTTCTGAATATAGTAATCGATGAAAATAAGTCTGCTGATTTACCTCTTCTGACAATGCACATTTAGGGATCGAGACACTCAGTGCAAACAAGGGGGACACTATGCTACCTCTAAACAGATAATATAATGAATTCTATCTAAAATTTATCTGATTAGTTTTATGGAATGGGCCTTTCAGAAATCATGTCATTGGTTGCAAGTTCAGGCTTTCGCCACTTAGGCTTTCAAAGCTAAACATTATGTTGAAATGATAGCTTGGGAAAGTGCTTAGATTACGGTTCCACCAATTCTTAGGAACTGATAGAGGGGCTGACATAAGACAGTGGGGATTTAGAAATATCAAAGTCACCATTTCAGCGAAGAAAAAGGTACTGCAGTTAGTTACTATGAGCTTTCAACAAGGTGTGTGGGGTTCCATGGGCGTAATCAAGGGGGATATGAGGGATATATTTACTTGTTTAAAAAATTAAATACTGAAACTAACTCAAATTCCCTCCGAAATATAAGTATTACTCTCCGGAATTTTTTTAGCTATAGAGAACCGAGAGGTTCTCTATTCGGAAGGTCTTCGTCAGATCTTCTCATAAATAAAGGAAAAGAGGTTCCCCGCAGATGAAATCTGACTGGATATCTAAACTATTTAACCGCAATACATTCCCATTTCCATCTTCCTTCTACTGGCAGTTTCAGTTTGCTAAAAAGTAGATTGTAAAAAATGTGTTTGTAAAATAGGAATTAAAGTAAAAAATTATAAATAATAATTAATGCATGGAACCTGATGTAAAGTAGATTGTAAAAAATGTGTTTGTAAAATAGGAATTAAAGTAAAAAATTAAAAATAATAATTAATGCATGGAACCTGATGTAAAGATACCGCTCAATGGTGGGTTCTGGGTCACTTTCAGGAAAATATTTGGTTTATGTGAGGTTCTGATGCACAAAAAGGGCTACGAAGGCGGGCGCAGCGTTAGAGTTTGGAGGGAAAGCCAACATTAACAGCAGCGCGCTCGCCCACAAAACCCCCGCTCGCGTAGGGGGAAAAGTGGAAATAAGGATGGGGTCTACGGAATAATCCCTCTAGACATCTACCAAGCCTCCTGAAAAAAATCTGTGCATCAGAAGGCCCCATAACTATAAGAAATATTGCAAAATAGCTAATTTTTGGTAAAAATTCAAAACTTTAGGCCGAGGTTCAGAACAGAAGATTTTATTTGATAGGGCTAAAATTTCACACACGAGTTACTGTTATGGGTAGGCAAGTTTTCCGCACTATTACGATTTGGTCCGCTGAAATAAGTGCTGTTCGACGTACCTTATTAACATAGTTGAATGATTAAATTAGAGTTTTTCTAGTGTTTTAGTACAATTTCCTGAGAAAAAAGTTACACAATAATACAAATGATTCATTTCTAGTCCTATGAAATATCATTCATTAAACTAATTATTTTTTATGTATTGGCTTAAATAAAAATAAATTATAATTATAAAAAGGGGCTTTAATATGTTCTTAAACATTTGTCTGAAGGATTAGTTTTGAAAAAGGTCATACTTCTTAAAATTTTAAAAACATTGATTCAAATTTTGCTTATAACTCAAGTGTTCTGTAAATGGAAATGAAAAGGTTATACAGCGGGATGAAGCTTCTTTGTAAAAACTCTAATTACCAATTTCAATTATGAAATTTCAACTATATTTTTTGGTTAAGTTAAGTACAGTTAATTAATTTTCTGAGACTCATAATTATGGATGTCAGCTGCAAAAGAGTACTTATCAAACATTTTAAGAGCTGTTAACTTTCTTTTTAGAGGTTGTGAAAATTAATATCAAAGTTATATCGGAGAAAAATGTGTTATTTTTAGAACAGTTATAGTGAAATTTATATACGTATCAAAGTATTATATTTCTAATGAGATTGTTTTTTTTCAAATATTCCAGTGTTAACATGTAGTCTTTGCATTTTTTAGTTAAATAAAGAAAAAAAAATCATTTGCTGTTTTTATTTACTAATAAGTATCTCCTTGAATATGTAGGATAGTTTCATTAATGTTTTTTGAGCGTTATTTATGATATTGTTGACATTTTTTACTGAAGTTTTTGTTCTATCTCTTTAAATATTTTAATTAAGTTCTTTAATTTTCTTATTTTCCGCTAAGGGTGCTGTAAGGGGTCTCAATAGATTCAACATGGTCACTCACCTAGTGGCACACCTTACTTCCGTGACCCTAGAAGACGTTTGTTCCAAACGTGAGTCGTGAAACATACTTTTGAAACAATATGTGTAATAACATATTCGGTGCTGAAATAAAAACCAAACATATAAAGAGAAAAACTGTCAGTTATGTTTTCTTAGGTCCATTTAAAAACCTCAAAAAATTAAACTGTCTACTTTCTCAGTATTATTCATTCTGGAAAAACTATAAGGATTTGCCATTACTGAATTCTGATTGTAATTCATAATGAAGAATACATGATAATTTTAAGAAACAGACTTTATTAAGGAATGGATTACAGTTTTCACATATTAGAATTTCAACTCTAAATATGAATTGTTCTTTAATGAATAATAAAAGCACGAGAAGGTTAACTCGTATACTAAATTGGAATAAAAATATCATTATGTCTACGGGTTATAATTTGGACTAGCGTAATCTCTCTTTAAGTGCGTGTATTCACCGTTGATTTGAATTTTTATAAATCCTTTTTGGAAATGATTTCGGCATGTTTTATACGGTTAATATTTTTTAGGTACTTTTAAATATCAGCTCATAACAATAAACTAAAAAGTTGTAGTAAGTTATTAGTTCTAATTAATTTTTAAATAGTCATATTGTGGATTTCTTCAAACGAAATGATACCTAATATCACGTTTTCACTGATCGATAATGGTAACTTTTGTTACTATGGAAGATCTATCATTCCATTTTTGCCGTCATTCCACATATTCTGCTTTAAACTCGCATTTCAGATCGATCTATTTTATAGCCATTCGGGTACATTCTTTTAAATCGAAACAACGAGCGTTTTTCACGAACACATGCACATTAAGTTCTCATTTATCATCGCAGACGTCAGCGTGAAAAGAGTGGGACAGTGATGAATTAGAATCTATATTTTTTCAAGAATATATTTCCTTAAGAGGAATTCAAATGGGATTGTAATGATCTAAGTACTTCAGATAAAACTCTATTCCTAAAATCGGATTTATTCGAATGGTAGAATTGTTTTTTCATTAAAAAGAGAGAGAGGGAAAGTAATATATAATAACTTCAATGAAGTTAACCTTTTTTTATGAAAATATTAGTTCTAGCAGCCGCAAAAACGTATGTTCTATTTTTATTCGTTTATACATTTCGCTATTTAAATTAATGTGAGGAATTGAAATAAAGATTAAAATATATTTGCTTTCACTAAATCTCTTCTCAGTTCCGTCGTGATGGGATCCGTTGTCAGTGTTCTATAGATGTTATTTGGAAATGGTTATTATCTTCGAATTTTGTTTCTTAATTATTCTAGTCCTTTTCCATTGATCTATCATTTCTAAAATGTTTATCATTATTTTGTCTAAATTGTTGATTGACCAAATAGCAATACTTTTAGACAATAATGTGAGATGCTTGTTGAATTACTATGTTTTCTTCAATAAAATGTGCCCATTAAATATTTAATTATTTCAGAGATATAATTAAAAGTATTTTACATCCAAAAAATTATATGCAATGTTTGTCATGTAATTAAATGATCAAGCAAAATAGGCGTTTAATTAATTTCTGGTAACTTTACTGAAATTAATGAAAGGTGCTTGAGTGTTCCAATAGCACATCTTATTTTTAAGATCTGTGGCCCGTAAAATAGATTATATTCGTATGTTAATATTTTAAATTTTATATTTCATAATAAAAACTCCTGTTTTTATTACGTATTTATAAATAAAACAATCAGAGGTAATTTTAAGTTTTTCCAACCTTCTTTAAAATTTATGACGTAGATGCTCCTCTTTTAAAATAAATATTTTAAAATGAGAACTTTTCTTAACAATATAGTTAAAACCCCATTCACTTGAAATTACGTACTACCTTTGAATCGTTTAATGTGTAAAAAATCTTAACTATTCACTGAAGTACCATAAAACAATTAAGAGATAGGACAATTATTCCCTTGGTGATTTTATAAACTATAGGGTTTACGGCACAAAGATTTAACTAACACAAAAGAATAAAGAATAGTTAAATAACAATCACAATAGTTTTGTCTTCCTTACATAAGTTGCAGGAGGAATTTTGTAAGGTACCGAGTGTGATAAGCTTTAGTGAAGAAAGTAAATTAAACAATAAAAAAGGGAAATCCAGTAACCGGATAAGTATCAACGTCAATATCTTAAATATCAATCTGAGTCAGTTAAATTGATAATGTTTACAAATTGGCCGAATAAAATTTTTACTTTTTATTTATTTATTTTTTATTTTGAAACAGACATCTTTGATGATTGACTCGTGAATTGCCATGTGGTTCCCTCGGAAACTCAGAGTTACCTGTGACCACAATGGTGAGATACTACTGCAAACTCCACGCACACTTTCGTTTGCAAAACCCCTTTTTGCCGAGGGGATACATTCATTTATCACATAAAGACAAACTTATCCATGTTTAACAGGTACTTAAACCTCAGACTTACGGTTTTGCAGTAGACACTCGAGTCACTAGTTCAGTACGTCGGCTATTTAAAAAAATCTATGAAGAAATTCATCTCAGTTAAATAGCAGCTTTTGCTTTTTTTCAATATGCCAATTTAAAAATACTTTTATTATTTAGGACTATTTTACTATTACGAGATAATTTTTTATAGTCTTAAAAAAGTCTAATAACTTTGGTTTGAAAGTGATTAACTCTCTAAAATCCTGGTTGTAAAATAAAAAGTAATTGCCTTGTGGCTATTGAGAGTCGAGTTAAAAAGAAGGTTTTTGCATTAAACTGAATTAAAATAGTAATAGATAAGTTTTTTTATTTACTTTATTTTATTTTACTAACCCTGAAGGTAAAATGTTTCATCAGATAGCTAATTAGAACGAATAAGTGAAGGTTGTATCAAAAGGATTACTTGTTATTTAAGAATCCTAATACACTAGTCATTACGAGTAATGAGCATAATTTTGATAGGTTTCAATTTTTTATAGCTTTTGAAAAATTTGCTTTGATCTTTATATTTTAATTAAGTATTTGGTGAATACGAAACAATGTTATTTTGATCCCCATCCCAGTCAATATTAACGTTTTCTTCATATTTTAATTTTCTTATAATTAATTTACCTAAAACTTGCCCTTCCAGAAATACAGTTTAACATGAAAAAATTGTGTTTTTGTTTTAGATATTTATATATTTTGATGTGTGTACCCCTTTTTAAACCGTTATATTGAAAATACTGAAACGCAAAACAAAGTAGCAATGGGTAACATAAAGGAAATGAACTATAAATTTACCCGTTTTATACACTTTCGTTAAAAATAAATATTATTTGAAATCATTAGTTTGATTTTAGATACTGGTTTATTGTATAATTATTTTTGAGGGGTGTTAAAATCTTGTGTATTACCCTCTTTTTGCCTCTTCATCGAATATCGACCATTCGAAACTTTTGAGAGTTTAAGTTTTTGATCACTCATTTTCACATTCAAATATAATAAATTCTAAAATCAAACATCTAAAATATTTCCCCTTCAAAAATTAAGCGTATAATTTTAAATTTTAAACAAGAACTAAATCTTTGGGGAAAACTTTTTTAAGTGGAAAAAATCTAAAAAGTACTGGAAACCTAATATCTCTGTGAGAGTATTATATTGGAAGCAGCAAAACACATACTATATCATTAAGATATACATACTCCATATTAGTATCGACTTATTTTAAACTAAACCCACGAAAAGTTAAGATTATTAACTTTGTAAAATTATACCCCATCATAGTCTCTCCCTGGCCAGCATGAATGACCCATTACACGTTATTTTGGCTTCAATAAATTATGCCTCGCATCTTTACCCGCACCTCTTTGTCTCACGGGTATTGATTAAAGCCCGAAGTAAATTGCCGAATTCAGTGGTTCACGGGGGACATTTATCTCAAGCTGCGCGATTCTTCGGGCATCATTGTCAATTAAGTAAAATAGGGTGTCCGCCTTAATCCTAAGACACATGCTCCTTTGTTGCGCCGAAACATCCCTCGTAATGCATTCCGGAAACGTGTTAGGCTTAATCTCATTTTGACGATAAAGAAGACGCCCGCCATTTTGATCCAGGAGAGATGGCTTTACCGTTGGGAAACAAGCAGTTAAGGAAGTGTGAGGTGCTCCGTTTGAAGTAAAGATGTACCGTTTTCCGAGTGGAAGTGATATAGGGGCTTAAACCCCGTTCAGTCCTGAGCCGTCTTGGTGTTTCTATGAGATTAAGTAGCGATCTCGGGCGGTCTGGAACTGGAAGGGTCGATGGTTGTTAATGAATTCGGCTACTAGCTTCTGCTGGAATAGATGTGTATGGATTCTTTTGTGTCGCTCATTTATCATCTCATTGAGCAACGGAAAACTACTAATGAAGCGATTCTCTTTCAGACGTAATGTCGTAGTTAGATATGAAGATAAGTTTCCAGTAAGTTGTCAGTGAAATGTATTTTCAGTGTATTAATTTGGTTAATTAAGCGTAAGGGACGGATAAAAATGAATTCTCATATAAATTTCGACAAATATTCCGAATGAAATTTGTTCAATAAAGGTGTCAATCAATCATAATTTTGAGTTTTTCGTCGTAAAAAAGGACAGGGTGTTATGAATTATTATCAATAGTTTGATATCTTGTTCTAGAGGTAGAATTAAATTTTTGCTGAAATAATTTTTAATGTTATAAACCAATTTTCAGTGGCATGACTAATTTTAGTGACATTTCTAGTCTAACTGCATTACTTTTGTCTCGTGTGTGATTATTTACTGCCAACAATGAAATTTTAACTTCAGTTTCAATTATTATTTGTGTTTAATTTTATGCTTTCTTATGCTAAGCGCGCACTAGAGACTTCTGTTGCGGTGACTATAAACACTAGGTCACTCGAGAGCAATGTATTTCTATGGAGATGACTCTTGGCAATCTGCCAAGAGTCTCGTCGCCTGTGCGCGCTCTCTAGCTTCTTGCAATAGCCAGGGTGATAATTTTGTCTCTGTCGCCGTGACAAAAGTCTCTAGTGCGCGTTTAGCCTTACTGTCATATTTGTTAAGAAATTTGATGTATGTATTCTCTAGATTACTTGATGTATATCATCTGATGATCTTGATTGAGTTAATGAAATCTATTATAAAATTAATTAAAGGAACTAAATGACCTAAAAAATCCATCATGATTTTTTTCATTAGAATTATTATCAACATGTGGGGTAATCTAAAGCACATTTTTATCCTAAATAGTTTTAGTATATAGTTTAGTATATATGTTACAGTTAAAGTCCGGAAATCAGTTAATTTACAGATAACCTAGGTAATTTGCAGATTAACGAGGGTGATCCGTTAAAGAGAGAAATTTTTTTCAATTTCTAAGATTACCTAGGTAATCTTGAAATTACCTAGGTATTCTGCACCCTACCGACTAGACACTCGTTAATCTGCATACTACCAGTAATCAGTTATTTTACATATTAACGAGGGTGATCCGTTAAAGTACAAAATTTTATTTTATTTTATAAAAAGTTTAAGGAGGTTGGGGGGGCTGCCGCCCCCCCAAACCCCCCTGCCCTAACTATAACCAAACTCGTTTTGGGGGTAAACAGTAACAATGACGAATCAAAAAAAGGGGGATCGGTACTTTTTTCATATTACACAAAACACGCAAATCCCATAAAAACAGTAATGAAATAGCAATTTTAAAACTAGAATATAAAAACAATAAAAATAGAATATTAAAGTACCAACTGAGATTTGTATCAATTGTGGTTTTCGATCTCGATTTGACAGCGTATTTCAATGAGCACTTAAACTAGCAAATCTTTAAGAAAGCGCGGTGTAATCGGCTGGCAGCCTGCCCTGAACTATTGCTAGGATTCGCGATCGATTACATATGTTAAACCCTTTCCCAGGTTCCAGCGATTGTTGAATTAACGTTTGTTGAAAAGATATTTCAACAGCTGGGACATTTGCTTTCGTTAAAAGTAATCTCTGTCACTCTGAAGTCGGAGCTTCAACACAATTGTTTCAAAATACCCGTTTTAGTAGTAATATACTGTACTTAATCATGTAAATTTACAGTACTTACTTGCTTGTATTATTTTGTTTTAACATTCAACATGACAACTACCAGTGCTACGCACTAAATTTGAAATCAAAACACCAAATATGACAACAAACTACGTATGGAAACCCAACTGCGCAGGGGTAAGCGCATGTCGCAGTGAGCACCTCAACATTTTAACAGAAAGTATTGAACGAAACAAACTATTTTGAACTTTAACTATCAAGAGGCCGTTATAGTGTAGATTCCCTAGGTAAAATGCGAAAAACTCAAAAATCCGCACATTAACGACAGAAATCAGTTAATCTTAAGTTTACCTAGGTATTCTTCAGAATAACTAATTATCAACTTTAGCGGTAACATATAGATATCTCTTACAATACTTTATTTTATTACAATACTTTATAGTCCAGTCAAATTGTCCTAAAATAAGGCCATTTTGGGAAAATTTTGGGGTAGAAGATATTTTTCGCTATCTGTATGTTTTTTGGTGTGCTGAATCCGAATCTGAGGTTTGCCAACAAAATTTCGTGACGGAACATTGTAAAAATTCGAAAAAATGGCAAAAACTCGTCCCTTTTTTTCGTTTTCGACCCCTAGAACGTAACCTTTGCGCTTCTAAGCTGAACAGTCAATCCAAAAAATAAAGAACACTAACCAAGCTACAAAAAAGTCAATTACAACTTTTCTCTCAGACGCATAGTTTCGCCGATAGAGCACGTTGAAAAAAGGACTATTTTCATTCGATTGGTAAGAAATCCAAAAAATTTCACTAGTATCTCCAAAAAACCTCATTTTTCGAACAGGATACTATAAAAACTGCCTAAATAATATTTCACGTGAAATTAGCCATCTAAAAACTCCAATAATGATAAGTAAATGCATTTTTGTTCGGTGATTTCTCTTAAGAACGAAAGTTCAACAGGAGATAATAGTATTTCTATAACTAAGTTGCTTCTTCGAAATTACATGCAAAATTTTTCTATTGACTGCTCTATATGTTTTTAAGGGTGCTTAATCCGAATTTGAGGTTTGCCAACAAAGTTTCATGACGGAGCACTTTCATTTTAATCAAAGTAATATACAGGGTGTATCTGAAATGGTGCAACAAACTTTCAGGGATGAAAGTACTCATCAAGACGAACAAGAATCGGTATAGAAAGGGGGGTCCCAGACCAAATCCCAGGGAGTTAAAAATGGAGCGACACTCCAAAAAAATCATTGAAAAATTCAATTTGTAGAAGAACTACTATTGGTAAAAACTTAATTATGGTCTCAAAAATTGTGGTTTAATGTGATCTTTAAAATTACTACAAAAGTCTTGGCTTTAAAATTTTTTTATTATGAAAGAAGTTAAAAAACACAAAAAACGTGAAAAATCTGCCAAAATATTATTTTGTGTTTCGAAATCCTTTCTTTTGATTTTATAATCTGAAAGATCATAGTTGAAAACCCTTAAGTCCAAAGTTTCACGTAAATACAATCAATATTAAACGCTTGAGATCCTGTTTATTTCGTTCTTTGCGTGCGCTAACAGCTGTTTTGGAAACAGCTCTAGAAAACAGCTTGCGCACCCAAAAAACAAACTTTAACAGAATCTCAAGCGTTTAATATTGATTGTATTTGAGTGAAACTTTGGACTTAAGGTTTTTCAACCATGATCTTTCCGATTATCAAATCAAAAGAAAGGATTTCGAAATACAAAATAAGGTTTTGGCAGATTTTTCACATTTTTTGTGTTTTTTAACTTTTTTCATAATAAAACAAATTTTAAAGCGAAGAATTTTGAGGAAATTTTAAAGATCATATTAAACTACAATTTTTGATAACATAATTTAGTTTTTACCAATAGTAGTTCTTCTACAAATTGAATTTTTCAATGACTTTTTGGGGTGGCGCTCCATTTTTTACTCCCTGGGATTTGGTCTGGGACCCCCTTTCTATACCGATTCTTGTTCGTCTTGATGAGTACTATCATCCCTGAAAGTTTGTTGCACCATTTCAGATACACCCTGTATAGAAAAATAGGTACTATACATGAAATAAATCGTGCATTTAATTAATTAATGCACGATTAAAGCCTTTAACAATGAGCAATATTACAGTAATCCCAAAATGTTCCTAATGGCCGTATTTTATTGTTATGTTTAATTATTTATTAATTAACATTTGAGTATGCAGAACGTTGATTTCATGTGCGTAACACATAATTGAAGCCTTTCTTATAGTATCCTGTTCCAAAACAGGCCGCTTTTTTGTGATACGAGTGACATTTTATGAATTTTCCACCAATGGAACAAAAACTTCCCAATAATCATCGTTCTCTAGAGTCCAAACCCTTCACCTGAGAGAATAGTTGTATTTGACTTTTTTGTAGCTTGTTTTCTCTTTTTTATTTTGGTGTTAACTGTTTTGCTCAGAAATACAAAGTGTATGTTCTAAGGGCAGAAAACGAACAAAAGTGCTGAATTTTTGGCATTCTTTCGAATTTTCTCAATGTTCCGTCATGAAATTTTGTTGGCAAACCTCAAATTCGGATTAAGCACCCTCAAAAACATATAGAGCAGTCAATAGAAAAATTTTGCATGTAATTTCGAAGAAGCAACTTAGTTATAGAAATACTATTATCTCCTGTTGAACTTTCGTTCTTAAGAGAAATCACCGAACAAAAATGCATTTAGTTATCATTATTGGAGTTTTTAAATGGGTAATTCCATGTGAAATATTATTTAGGCAGTTTTTATAGTATCCTGTTTGAAAAATGCGGTTTTTTGGAGATACTAGTGAAATTTTTTGGATTTCTTACCAATCGAACGAAAATAGCCCTCTTTTCAACGTGCTCTATCGGCGAAACTATGCGTCTGAGAGAAAAGTTGTAATTGACTTTTTTGTAGCTTGGTTAGTATTCTTTATTTTTTGGATTGACTGTTCAGCTTAGAAGTGCAAAGGTAATGTTCTAGGGGTCGAAAACGAAAGAAAGGGGCGAATTTTTGCCATTTTTTCAAATTTTCACAATGTTCCGTCACGAAATTTTGTTGGCAAACCTCAGTTTCGGATTCAGCACCCCCAAAAACATACAGATAGCGAAAAATATCTTCTACCCCAAAATTTTCCCAAAATAAATACTATTTGACTGGGCTATTATTTATATTTTAAAAACATGCATGTCCCTCTTATTTTTTAATTTGTATACCTAATAAATGTAGTGATACAGTAATAGATTAAAAAATTTCAGAACCTTCTAACACTTTATAAGAAACTAGTTCATATTTCTATAAGTAAGAAACTCATTCTGTACCACAAAATGTACAGCGGACTAGCGGAAATGCGTGGATAATCGGTAACGCTTGAAACCGGCATTTTCATTCCACTTATCTAGGTATTCTTTTTCGACACATTTAAATGGCCTTTCCAGAATATTTCACTTAAGCATCAAAAGATATCATGAAACAGCTTAGGGTGTTTCTTTACTCAATAATGACTTAAAATGAATTCTGCAAAGGTCACGCTTATATTTACAATAATAAATTACTAATTTCTCCTACTACTGAAATTACAGAAATTTAAATTATACAATCTTTTTTTGTAATTAAAGTTTGCATAAAAACGTTTGATAAAATGTGAATATATTTGGAATTTCCCCATGGGACTAAAAGGTTATTTAATTATTAATTAAATTTCTTCATTGCAACGTAGTTTTTTAAGAAGTACAACAGGCTCAGAGAAATCATTAAAAATCTGTCATTTCTTGTTACAGACTTAAAAGTTTAGTCGACTTTTGGCAAGTCTCAAGTTAACCTGATTGAAAGCGTGGGATGAATTCATGGCCATTTTTAGAATATTTTGAAAAAACCAAATGCACATATTCGAATAATTCACCATTGTTCTTTGAATCAGAATAGTTACAATATAAAGTACAACATACGTACTTGATAAGATATAGCTTCCACTTAAAATTTAAATCACTAGAAAACATCTTTACGTGCTTCAAAAATTATTTATCCTCATTAGGGAGACTCAACTCATGTTAACCAATAGGTAGGAAAATTATATATAAACTGCTCAGTTATGTCTTTTATCTTCAGAAATAGCTGTTTTACTCACTACTGCAAGAATCGAATTTTCTTTGAGGACTTCCTATAAAGTAGCCGCTTTTATTGCCCCCATAAACTTCCCTTCCTTTCGATGCAGTGCTTAAAAGAATACTCTATTCTCTTCTGTTTTAAAAGCACCAAGCTGGAGAAGAGAAAACAAGTATCAAAGATCATGTTACGTTTGGAACATTTTGAAGATAATTTTTACTATCCAGAGAAAACGGATTGAGTATTCTTTATACTAAAAATCGCTTAAAAGATTTTTGGTAAACATCGAATATTGCTTTTATGTAAAATGGGATTTCTCTTGTATCTAAAAAACTCATTTTACCATTTATTACAACCAGAAAAGTAAATTTAAGGCTTTCATAGAAAATATTGTTACATTAAATAAATTAAACGCATGGCTGAATTATTCCCATTTTATTGCATGCTAAAACAAATCAGTAAATATAAACTTTTAAGGTCCAGAATATTTGTTTCCGTCAGGCTTAAAAACTTACAACCCTATAACACTTGTTGACAAAATTAAACTTTTTTCTCCTAAAAAATGAGATTAGGTATTTCCGACTAATTTCAGGTTGTAGAATTCAGAAATAGCAGTGCAAAATCTGTAGCACGTACAGTTTTTTTTTTGTTACAAATATGGCACCAGTACTGTAAGAAACGGACAAAAGCGTTGAAAACACTAATTTTTAACAGCCAATCTCATTATTTTAACATAAAATACTATCCTAATTAAGATTATACAGGGTGTCCCATAAATGTTGGGTCACACTTCTGGGGGGGATAGTAGACCCCTAGATTAGTCAGAATCACATAGGATTGGGAGTCCCAGACCAAATCCCAGGGAGTTAAAAATGGAGTGGCACCCCAAAAAATTATTAAAAAATTCAATTTGTAGAAGAACTGCTATTGGTAAAAATTTAATTATGGTCTCAAAAATTGTAGTTTAATATGATCTTTAAAATTATTTTAAAAGTTTTCAGTTAAAAATTTTTTTATTACAAAAAAAGTTTAAAAACCACAAAAAAATGTGAAAACTCTGCCAAAACTTTATTTTGTATTTCGAAATCCTTTCTTTTGATTTAATAATCCGAAAGATCATAGTCCAAAGTGTCACGTAAAAACCATCAATATTAAATGCTTGAGAGCCTGTTAAAGCATTGTTTAAGTCCGTTTTTTGCGTCCGCTAACTCCCGTTTAGGAAACGGCTATAGGAAACCACTTTGAGCACGCAAAAAACGAACTTTAACAGATCCCAAGCGTTTAATATTGATGGTTTTTACGTGAAACTTTGGACTTAAGGGTTAACAAATTAAGATCTTTCAGATTATAAAATCAAAAGAAAGGATTTCGAAATATAAAATAAGGTTTTGGCAGAATTTTAAATTTTTTTTGTGGTTTTTTAACTTTTTTCATAATAAAACAAATTTTAAAGTGAAAACTTATGAGATAACTTTAAAGATCATATTAATCCACAGTTTTTGAGATCATAATTAAATTTTTACCAATAGTAGAGGAGAGGAGGGTATTATGGAACAGTCGGGTAATATTTAACACCTGAGTTTCTGCTCCCTATCGTGCTGCTATCACGTGGCAATTCCACGAAAGTCTTAAGAAATCCCCCATGGTGAAGTTCGCAAAGAGTTTAGCTTCTTGTTGTTGTCTGATCAGTCACAGCAAAGCAGAGTGTGTTTTAGGATTTTCGAAAGTTTTTGACGGTAAATGTTCAAACCTTTTAACCTACCAGTAACTGTGATCCTTTGATTTTGTTGTTAAGCATAATGTACACTAAAAGATCAGTAGTTTCTTATACTGCAGTCGTTTTTTAGCTATCCATGTTTTATCGGTCAGTAAAAGGGTTCAAAGTACAAGCTGGTGTGTTGGGTATTATGGAACACTAGGTGCATTCTGATGTGTCATATGAAATTTACTTTCTGCCATCAACTACATGACAGGAAAGCAAAGATGCTGAAGCATCTTAAACTGAGATCTTTTGTAATGAAAAATTCTTCAAAGATCAACGAGGAGAAATTTGGATCCAATGTATTAGCTGTTTTCTATGGACTCATCTTGACTGCACTGGAGCAGAAAAAGACGATTATGTTTTTGACTGTTGCAAATAGACTCATGAACAAAACTATTTGAACGTAAATTGTTAAATGTATTTTTATAGTTAAGATTAACTATGTTCTCTAAGGTTTGATTAGTTTTCAATACCTGTGAATCCAACTGTTCCATATTACCCGACTGTTCCATATTACCCTCCACTTGTAACTTTTTCTTAAAGTAAATTTTTTACTAAAAAAAATAAATGCTGATTTATTTGACCATTGGCGGTTCATTGTCATTAGTTATAGAATTTACTTAAAATGATTCGGCGGATTTTTATTAAAAACCAATAGAGTTATTCTTTAATATATAAAGGGTGTTCCGCAATACCCTCCTCTCCTCTAGTTCTTCTACAAATTGAATTTTTCAATGATTTTTTTTGGGGTGTCGCTCCATTTTTAACTCCCTGGGATTTGGTCTGGGACCCCCCAATCCTATGTGATTCTGACTCGTCTAGGTGTCTACTATTCCCCCTAGAAGTGTGACCCATTATTTATTGGACATCCTGTATACATGTTTCAGACAATATAAAACTAAAAATCAATAAACATTTATTAAATACCATGCGATTTTATCCCTTTTTGTCTCTTAAGTGGCGTTAAATCTCCTCTTTCAATAAACCAAGAGCTGTAGCCCAAAATTGATATTTCTCAGTAACCTATGTATCGAGTTAAAGTCCTAAGGGAATCTTTTCCCTTGCTTATGATTGAATACAGTGAGATTTTCTTGAAATAAGTTCAAACGCTGATGTTAAGTAAGAATTTTGAGTAATGCTCAACATTCTATGGCTTGGTAAGACTAAAGAGAACCTTATATTGGGAATAAAACATTTTTATCGGTCCTAATTTCTAAAAATCATCTTAGCACTCTCCTAAAAATCATTTCCTAGCTGATAATGTGTTTTTATAAAATTTTCCTTGTCGTAAATTCTTTTTTAATCAGAGGTTCATACTGACTTTGAGTTTCCCTTCACTAAAGGGCGAAAAAAGTCCTTTTAAATACTTTTTGAAATGTTTTTTCTGAATTTCTCATTGATATTAAACAACCAAGATAATTTGAATGTCTTCCCCATACTATAGGGATAGTAATTTGCATAGAACTACGGTTGACTCTTGCGCACTTAAAAAGAGCCACATTCTAACTTCTGCAACACACAGGAGGAGCCCATATTTCATTTTAGTCACGTATTTGGACCCAAATCAGTGGGAAAAAACGTTTTCCCACCTTTTCTGTTAAATATTACCTTTGAATTGTAATTTAAACCCTACCCAAATTTAGAAAAACGTATTGTGCATAAATGTGCAAAATCTACACTGAAAACTCGCCAATTTTAAAAATGAATTGCAGTACAAAAACATAGCAACTCTTTTAAAAGAAGGTCTACATACGGGGATACTATAAATAAATTAATTGGATGGGATGGAAGAGTTGCTATTGGACAAAAATGACGCATTAAACGCAAAAATTAAGTAAAAGTAGAAAATCGAAAATTTTTGTTACACAAAAATGGGACGTGATGGAACTTTTTTACTTGCTGATATTTGAATAACTATATGAATTAGTAACAAAAATAGTAATTTGGTTGTTGTTAGGAAACCACTGTCGACTAGTGTAATTTTCTTTGATAGTAATATTTTTCCCCTTTGACATTTTTCTTTTGTACTTTTTAATATGTATCTATCCTCTACAGGATTGATTGAATTAATAATAATAATAATCTTTATTCACATGGAAAGAACACAAATACAGAAAGTAAGTATAGTACTGGTCAAAAAACCGACTCAGACACTATATCTCCGGAACGGCTTGTGATATAAAGACAAATAAGGTATCGTTTTTCATGATTTGAAGTATTCTATATACAGAAAAATTTTCAAGTTCTTAGGGGGTCGTCTTCATATTAAACAAAGCCCCAACTTTCGTTTTTCCTATGGGTGACTTCAAAGATTATTCCTGATTCTGAAAGAGCACCCCCTAAAACCCCCCAAAACCGAGTTTCATGTCATTTGGTCCCCAAACAAAGCCAGGAGTGAGGGGTGGATGAAGTTTGTCGAATTAATTTACGTTGAAATATCGTTTTATTTATTGAATTCTCGATTTATCTGGTATCAAATGTGATAACCAGTTAGTTATTATTACATAGTCATCAACCGAATCAATCATTGCCTAATCAATGTTAACCAACCTTTTATTTTAAGAGCTGTATGGATGAATTTTTAATTATGAACCATAATTTATGGAACTAAAATTGTTATTATCACTAAAAATCAGATAATATACAGGGTGTTTCAAAATTGCGTTGCACGGCTTTTATTCGGAACCAACGCCTCCTAGGGTCATGGAAGTAAGGTCTACCCCAAGGTAAGTGACCCTGGAGAATCTATTGAGATGACTTACAGCGCCCCTAGCGGCGAAATTAAAAAGTTAAAAAAATTAATTTAAAAACTAAAGGAGATAGAACAAAAACCTTAAAAAGAGTATTGTTTTCAACATCAAGAAGAACTCACTGAAAAAAACTTTATCAAAATATCTTGAATATTCGCGGAGATATTAGCATGTGAAAATAGCTTTTTTTCAGGGGTCAAAAAATAAAAAATTCTCATATTTCCAAATTTTTCAGTGTTATTGTGTAGTTTTGTATTTTTTTAGTTGAAAGAACACAAAATTTAATCAAAATATTTAAAAAATTTGGAAATATGCGAACTTTTTATTTTTTGACCCCAGAAAAAGTGCTTTTTTCACATGCTAATATCTCTGCAAATTTTCAGGATATTTTGATCAAATTATTTTCAGATAGTTCTTCTTGACGTTGGCAACAATACTCTCATTGAGGTTTTTGCTCTATCTCCTTTAGTTTTTAAATTAATTTTTTTAACTTTTTAATTTCTCCGCTAGGGGCGCTGTAAGTCATCACAATGGATTCTCCAGGGTCATTTACCTAGGGGTAGACCATACTTCCATGACCCTAGGATGCGTTGGTTCCGAATAAAAGCCCGCAACGTAATTTTGAAACACCCTGTATAAAACTATCAATAAGAAAACGGGGTGTTCTTTGGGGACCTTTGGATTACGAAGTGCAATTCATGTTAACTTAAAACAATGATGACGAAAAACCTTTTCTTCTCATAATAAAATCAAACTATCATGATTTCATTTTATTATAATTTGAATTAGAAAGGGAAGGATTAAATATAAGTCTCTTCATAAAGTTATCTGAAGTAATTTTAATTTTAAGAACTTTGTAATTTCTAAGGTTTTTTCCTCGTTTGATATTTGTATTTCATAGTATACTGAATTTATAGCTATTTATCCTTGCAATACATAATCCATCTACTAGTTAAGCATACATTATAAGCAACGGGGATATTTCAGCTTAAAACCTCTCCAGATTTAAATTTCACTCCAAAATCTTAAAAAGTAAATGTAAGATTTTTTGAGCAAATATAAATAATTCAAGACGCTTTCAATTTTCAAATAATAATAAAAATACTTTATAAAATTGTTCAAACTAATGTATGAGGATTAAAGGGATTTAATGCAATTAAAAAGTTTTATTTGACAACTCTCTTCCTTGATTAAACGGTAAAAGAGTTTTTAATTTTAATTTCATTTTTAACTATTTACCAACCTTTGAGAACACACGTACATACACTTAATTAAATCATCTTTTAATACCTCAAAGCTTGAGATTTTTTACAAGCCAAAAAGCCTTTAGAAAATGTTTTTTCTCTCATTGATATTTTTCATCAATATTCTGAATCTCGGCACGTTTTGCTTTAGCAAGATGCTTTTAAAATGATTGAAAGTCGCAAATACGGTATTCCTCGTGCTCCAAATTTCTCTAACTTTTCTTTTGAAGATTTTTTTTCAAACCGAGTTAGTTTGAGATTTGGCAGTGTCCAAAGTTTTCAGGTTATTTTTAAGAGTTTCTTTTCCGTGGAAATAAAATGTCTGACTATTTTTATTGGAATATGTAACAAAAATAAAGTTTAACTTTTAAAACACTTTTAGTAAAAAATATTTCTCGAGAACTAAGTATTTTAGTTCACCTCAATTTTTTCTACAATATCTTCTATTTTCATTTAAATATTATTGAACCCTATTGCGTGTTAAGAATTTATTCATTCAAAAAGTTAAGCTTAAAACTGTGTAGGACCAAGTAAAACAATTCAAATTCAAAAAACCAACCAATATATAAATAACTTTTTTCTAAAATATTGTAGATACTCTGATAAAAAGTTAAGTAAACTAAATTCTTTTATGTTCTAAGGACAGATAGTTAAGTTTCATGATAGATAGAAAACTTCACAGGTGCTTAAAATATTTTACAGAAATATAACCCTAAATATATTCATTCTACAATAAATCTTAGATGGCAGAACAACATCTTAAAATATTTGCTTACACACGAGGGTTCTTTCCACGAGCATTTCGTTACAGCATTTTGGAAAACTTCCCTATCCTTAATTTAATTTCTTAAGTTTTCCCTGCATTAATATTTTTATTGAAGTTTTTTAAGTTATTTTTATAAAAAAATTATTTTTATTTCTTGCCATAAGAGGTTCATCATCAAACTGAGTTCCTTCATTTTTAACTTTTAAATTCACATAATCACAAATCTATATTTAGATCTTTTACGAAACCTTTTTTTTCATTTTGGAATTTATATGAACGAAAATAATTATCTGTCAAGAATCGGAAAATACTTAATAAAAATTTTAAATTTTCAAAGTAAGTACTTATTAACTCCATTTATGGTTATTCTAACGAAGATTACAATATTTTTTCAACATAAAAACTACACAATTTGCTTTTCATTTCTGAACATCATATTTGCTGAAAAGAAGACCTTGGCGATGTTTTATAGATGGAGGTTTATAAGCTTTACTAATCAGATTATTTAACTCAGATTATAAAATTTAAGAAACATTATTTTTGTATTATCCTGAACAAAAAAGGAAGATAAAATGAAAATTAATACATTAATCACTTATTAAAAATTCAAGATAAGGGCCAAGCATTATTTTCCATAGATCTTATTCATAATTTAAAAGAGGTTTGAAATAAAGTATGATCAAATATTAATCAAGTGATGAATAAATATACTGTACGTCTTAGGGTATTTTTTAACAGAATTGAAAAAATGCGTATGTGATAAGTTCATATTTTATAAAACAAATTTAATTACTTAAATTTTATGAATCAGGCAGATATAAAGAAAACATTTTTACAGAATTACAAAATTTTGATGCTTCTCTTCTTTGATTTCATTCCTACAAGTTTTGTGATCAGTATAAAATAATTCTGTTTTGAAATAAATTAGGTTTATTACGTTTTACGGTTAGAAAAAAAATCGCATTTACAACGGAGAAAACAGCGTATTTTGTTTTTCTTTCCTTAGTCGTAAAAACGCAAGGAAAATTTTACAAGCTAATAAAATTTCCAAAGACTCGTATGGGATGGGGAATGGTTTTCTTCAGTTAATATAGTTTATAAGTCTTAAAGTATTACTATCAGCATCTTATAACTTAGTATATTAATTTACTCAATCACAAAGGGAGTGATTTTCATTAGTATATTTCTAAACACCCTTTACGACGGAAAATAAAAGAGCGGAAGACAAACATTTTAAGTTATATTCTAAATACAAAGCAAGATAGATGTAGATATCTTTTATACCTAAAAAATACAAGGTATGCTGTGTAAAAATTTGTTTCAAAGTTTCAGGTTTTGCTTCAATCATTTAAATTGTGCCCATCAGTGTCGATAAAGTTTCGAAATCGGTATAGAAAATTTTTTATTCTGTGAGGTCCTTATTCCAGGATTTTTCGCCTAATTTCATAGACTTTAAAACAGCATCATAACAACATGATGCAATCATCTTTAAAACTTAATGGGTAAAAATCACATAAATAACAATTAATTTCAATAGATGACAATCATAAATATCATACTTTAGTTAGTTTTCTATCTACACCAAAATGGGCTACGAGTGCTTTCCCGTGAAAGAGCATAAATAAAACTGACATTATCTTCCTTATATCTGTAGTTCCCGAATCTCTATGTGGGGCTTTTCAGATCTGGGACTGGGGATGGTGAGAGAGGCAGAAAAGGAGAATTGAGGAGTTTCAATCTTGTGGTTATTTGTGGTCATTGGAGTTAGAGTAGAAGGATGTAAGCAAGGATAGATAAAGTGAGGATGGTAGAAGGATGAATCAGCGTATTATTCTTTTCAGGTGTATCATTCTTTTTTTAAACTTAAAAAATGCGATAATGGTAATTAAACAATAGTCCCTTGAAATGAAGACTGAAAAATAAACACAAAGAATTGTGAAATATGTAAAAAAAAGAAAGAAAGGAAAACGAGGGGGGAATATCACAAACGGTCCCGTTACTTAAAGTTAGGGTCTATAGATGTAGAAAAAAAAGAAAACGAAATTTGAAAGTGATTGTCGGAGACGTTTTTCTATTTATAATTCCTATTTAAACGAATTTGATTGAAGTTCTTTCACAACTTAGTCTATTCATTCGTTTTTTATTTTGCTTAAATTACATTAACCGTATTTCTTTTAAGATAAATTTTCTTTGCATTTAGAAATATCTTCTTCTTTGGTCGCCCTACAGCCCCTGATGGGCCTTGGCCTGCTGTACCATTTTATTCCAGGCATTTCTAGGAATTTCATTATTCCAGGCATTCTATTACACGCCTTTTTTCCCAGTTGGTTATTTTCATTGTTCTAAGATCTATTTAGAAATACAGCTCCTTGAAACATTTCTCGGTATCCATTATTCTGGAGTAAAACTATATTTCACAGAAGTTATCTCACATCATTCGTAATATGAGAAGTTTTGGAAATGAGAGTTCTTATGATTCATGTATCTAACTTCTAAGAACTCTCCTCTTCACAAGAAGGAAAAAAATCACGTAAGAATATATGTGCCAAAAATTCTTCTTACTTTTCTAATTAGAAGTTTTCTGCTACAATTAGGATCCAAGCCAAAGCGGATTACAGTTACTTCTTATATTTTTCTAACGAAATAGAGGCATATATGCATTTGTGACAGCCCTTGGTGTTAAATATTTGCTCTTGGCTTACGTATCGGAGTCATCAGATCATATAGGGGTGTTTATTCGGTGGATATCTTAGTTCTAAATAAAAACCTTCTATTTTTCTGTGATACCTATTGGTAAAATATGAGTTTTTTAAAAAACAAGTAATAGTATATCAACTTCAAGATATTCCAATATTTTAATTTTTATTGATCATATGAAAATTTTATTGATGTTATCAATTTAAATCCATTTATCGAATATATTTTCATGGAATTGTAAAACTACTCCATAAAATATTTGGAAACAAAGATGAAACAAATGTTCTTTTAAATTTAAATCAACTTTATGTTAAAATATCGAATGTCTAGATTTTCTATTATTTTTGAACAAGTTATTTTTACTTAAATTTGTTGCTTTTTATACTTAAAGTTGACTTTACATAATGCATATTTTAGTAAACATTTCCATATGAAACCGTTAAGCCCTTTAGTAAATATGTATACAGGGTGATAGAAAACTTCGTGAAAAAACTTTGAGGAGGGGTAGAGAGGACCTAGACAGACAAGCATATTTCGAATAGGAATGGGGGGCTCAGATGCACCGTTAAAGAGCTAGAACCCCTAATGTAGTGCGAGGGCGTTACTAATGGCGGTTTTCATAAGACCCTTTTTACGAAACAAAACATAATAGAATGAAAAAAATTATTGTCTGAGGTACAGCAGTATCCGTACTACTTTCACCATACATTTGAACAAAATTTGAAAACTTTTTAACCCGGGGGTGAATTATAAACGTGCAATATCAATATTTTAGCCAAAGAATGGAGTTCCCTTAGTGTAATGATATTTTTATGGAAGTTGGTTTAAAAAAAATACCATTATTCCATTCTTTGGCTAAGTAGTTATGTTTTGTTTCGTAAAAAGGGCCTTAGGAAAACCACCATTCGTAACGCCCTTGCACTACATTAGGGGTTATACCTCTTTAACGGTGCATCGTTACCCCTGCCCTCCATTCCTATTCGAAATATAACTGTCTAGGTCCCCCTACCCCTCCTCAAAGTTTGTTCACGAAGTTTCCTATCACCCTGTATTTATATGTGAGAAACTTTTCCTCTTTCTTATAAATTACAAAATATAAAATTTTAAGTTAAATGTAAAAATGTAGTTAACATTTTTCTGTATTTTATATATATATTTTCGTTCAAAGATAACTAATGGGGATCTTATACATTTTGAGGTGGTGTATTTTGATACACAGTAAGGAAACATTGATGAAAATGCATCATACTCAAAGTTTATAGCAGAATATCACACAGAAGCTTTTAAAAATTAGTCAGACGTTAATTAGGACTAGAGTGAAGGGTACTTATGATGCGACTTAAATTCCAAGCTTGGAATTTCAGGGTTTCATCAATTGTTTGAGAATGAAAGCTAGTGTAGTTATGTAGTGTAGCTATATGTGTATCTCTCAATTTTGTTAAAAATAATTATCAAAATTCAATATATTAGCTGAAGTAATTTTACAATTTCATAAAAAGTAAGAAGTTACTAACTTAAAAAATAAGTATTCATTAAGATAAAGTTAAATATTTTATATGAATGAATTTATGAATTTATTTCAAAGCGATTCTGTGAAGGCAGTTGATAAACGCATGATAAAATCAAGAAATTTTTAAACATTACCTAGGAGAAGTTCAAACGACTTTCAGTGATAACCAAGTAGTAATGCATTTTTAAAAATGTTAGCGAAAATCAGTGATAAAGTAGTACAACGCTTTTACCCAAACCTTAACAGTTATTTTTATTTTTTCTACTCAAAATATGGGTGATAATTTTGAGTGTATGCTTTTTTACGGTTCCTTCTATTATATACCAGTTCTTACTTTCAAGGTAGATTTGATAAGTTTCTGGTGCCAAATATAATTTTATTTCTATATAATTGTAATTTTTTAAGTAAATTCTAAGAAAATTATATAAATATAATATATAAATATAATTTTATTTAATAATATATTTAAAATAATAATATATATATATATCTTTAAATTTAATAATATATATAAATATAATTTTCTAACGAATTTTTTGTGACGTAAATTTTGTATTGAAATTTACAGACCTTAGAGGGATTTGATGTATCTTTACACCTTAAAATGCTTAATTAAACTATGATAAGACATTCAGGATATTATTTTTTTTAAGCAGGATGCACACACTTAATATATTAAGCTTTCAAAATTACCTGGATAAAACAGTTTTGTAAACTAGCTGCTCTGGTCGACTCTTCTTTTTGTTACCTAAAAAATTAACGAATCATATGTTTCTCAAGCACCTTAAGCGAGCATATGAAAACCCATAACAATCAGAGGACTAAACTACTTCTAAAAACTCCCTATAATCTTGCCCTTTATATACCAACCTTTATCTATCCAGATATTAACCTTTTGACAACATATTGGATGATTTCTTATTTTTTTACTGAGCGGAGACCAAATAAGACTATTATAGGCAAACTTCACGTTTCTTAAAACTGTAATTTATGTTTGAGGTCTATGTGAACGCATTGAAATGAATAAATTCATATTCCTTGACCTAGTTAAATACCGATTATATCTGAAACTTATAATCAAATACTGAGCTCTTATTAGCACTTAAAAGGGTTTAAGGGATAGGTTCATCTTAGAATTTCATACTATTCTGAATAAGATTTCACTAAGCTCCTTTCTCTTACGAAGAGAAAGACCAGCTAGGGAAATCAATGATCTTATAACAACTATTATAATTAATCGAGGGAATAAAGGTACCCTTGAAACAGTTCAATTGATTTAAATCAGCATTGTTCGGTGACTATCCACGTATCTTTCAGGATTAAGAAAGATAACTAAACTGTTTCAAGGATGAAACAGTTGAAGAAATTGTAGGAATATATCTCTTGCATTATGTAAGTGATGTTTATGATGAATACGTTCTCTTTCTAAACATTTATGTCAATGGTTTTTATTTTGTGAGGATATTTTTAATTTCCTCACTGTAACCATACACTCGATATGCGTAAGAAAAGTCACATTTCTTTTTTTTTTCAAAAAGCGTAAAAAATGTGATCAGCTTAATTTTAGTTTGGGAAGGACAAGGAAAACAGCTATTGAACATTAGGTACATTTTAAATATGATTGTAGCTTCCAATCTCAAAGAACTCTTATCATACAAAAGGGTCAGTGAAAGTGTGAATGAAAGTTCATTAAAACTGACAAACAACCCGAGAGAGTTAATATTGAAAGAAAACACACATCTGTATGGTGAAGTGATTATTATACTTTACTGTCATTTTCCATTTATTATATTTTCTTATTAAAACTATCTTATAGTTTATGAATGACTAGAGGATAGCGAATCATTTACACAATACAATTACTATTACTTCATATTGAACAATAATAAATATATTGTCCCACATATTATTTTATTGACTTTTCCCAATGTATTTACTTCGCATGAATAAAACTCATAATAACAAATTTTTGAACTGATTATTGGTTTTGTGATTATGATTTGATTAGCATTTTATCTGCAAAAATTTCTTAAAGCTTGCATTCTACAAATATTTTGATATAGGAGCTCGATTTTTCTACACTCAAGAGATGGATTTTTATCTTTTTAACATTTTTTATTTGATGAGATTAAAATTTTATTTTTAGAAGTATTTATATTAGAGGAAAGTTTCGATATGCTATTATTTCCACAGATGTTTTAATTTTAATTTATACTTATCCTCCGCTAGTTAAATCAAGTCAAAAAATGTGGCTATGAAAATTAATGTTGAAAAATTTTATTTAATAATTAAATTTTTATTAATATTTTAAAAATTGGGCCTTAGTTTATGGTATGAAAATCAAATATCTTCTTAAATTTACTGGTTTTGATTAAAATTAAAGGATTACTTTTGGGCGACACGGTTTTACTCAAATTGTAAAATTTATTCACGTTGAAAAATATTTTGATCAAAAAAAGTAAAATAAAAAAGCGGGAAAAACATATCGTTCACACACCTCGCAAAAACAAATTTTTTGTGAATAGGCGTTTTCATCAGTAGTTTCTGAATCGTTGATTTATCTTTTTATTGGCGGTACGCGATGAATATAGTTTATATTTATTTTATTCAAAATATTCAAAAATCACACACAAAAAATTATTACTTGAAAAATAATCATCACAAACTACATGAAAAAAATTTTATCTCACAGTGATGAATAAAATAAAAAATTTTCTTTTGTGGTCGGTAAATTATAATCGTTCTGTATGTTTTAAAAAATTAATATGTTTTTATTATTGACAAAACAAGTTTTAATTAGATGTATATTTTTTCCTCTCTATGATTAGCAATTTCAAACCCTAGGCAGTTCACAAGTATGAAGTAATAAAGTGAATGTAGCGTGTATATATTTCTGCACTCTTATGACTAAATGAAATATATTAACCACCATTTTGAAAACATCAGCTTGAACTTTTTCTGTGTGTAGATAATTCATTAACTACAAATACTTATAAATATGAAAGATACTAATTCTAAATTGTTTACCGTCTAATTGGAATTACAAGGGTATAGGCTTAATTATTAGAATCTGCATAAATCTGATAACACAGCAACTTAAGAAAATCAAATTATTTATATATGATGCAAAATTGTTTTTCTTTTCTTCCTGAAAAAAGCATTTTTCGTCACTCAATTAAGCCAAATGGAAAACATAGCAGTATTCCGGATTTCTGCCTTGAACACACACTGTATAAATAATGCATTGGCCACGGTAAAAGGCAGGAAGTGCGTTCTTTAGAATTAAAAGTAAAACTAGGTCCCCAAAGAGGAATTCCTGATTCCTAACATAAAAGAATTTCAAACATGTTTGGGTCAAAATCTCAGTGATCGATTTTTCCTTTAGTCAAAGGAAAGTGTTTCTGCAAACCTTTCAGCTTTTAAATAATAAAAGCTGTAACTGAGCCTTATAGGGTGCAAAAAAACCCGCAATTACAGTGTTTTCAAGTCAGGAAGATCTAATTAACTTTTGTTTTTGGGCAGGATATTTTTCAAAAATAGCAAGATTTTCTTAGGGTAAACAACGAAAATGGGTACTGAGTAGTTACTGTTATTGGACCTATTCTTAAAATGTTCGAGATAACTAATTGAGAGTGCATCAGTATATTCTTGTGCTTTTATTTATTCAAATATCTACAAAGCTTCAGCATTGAGTACAAAAAACAAAAAAATTAAGTTTGCATTTATTCTAACACACTATTAAATACTTTTTTAAATCTGTTTAATCTGATGTTATTAGTCAATCCTTTAAGTTTCCTTGAGTTTTTATTTAACATAAAATTTAGCAATTGATGATATCTAAATTAAAGTTTTGTATTTATACTTCCATATCGAAATCAGTTTAACCCGGGAGGAAGCGCGTTACTTTCTGTTACACGAGGCGTACTTCAGGTTCCAGGCGTACTTCAGGTTCCAGGCGTACTTCAAGTTGTTCGATGCGCAGGGCTTCTCAGGCCCTGCAAACCATTTTCCGTTCTAAACGTTCAGTGCATGCAAAATTTTTATCACGGAAACTTTAAATGTATAATTTAATCGTTCAAAGTGTATAATAAGTTGACTGCTTTTCATTAAGATATAATATTCGCTCTCAAAATAGGACTGAACCATCCCAATGATATTAGATATTTTTCTTAGGAAAATGTGAAAAAAATTGGGTAACAATTTAATTGAGTGGTGTTCACCTTAAATTTCCTTTTTTGCGAGAAAAATTATAGATACAAGTTACTTTTTACATCAAATGTTAAATCTCTTCCCTAACTTTTCAGATCTTTGAGTTGTCAATAGTATAGCCACTACATGAATATGTCTAATCAAATAGTATTTGATCTCTATGATGTCTTCGTTATTTAATATGTTTTAAATAAATTGTGTGGCTTAAAAAATATACAGGGTGTTCGGAAACACCGTGGACAAACTTGAAGGGGTGGTAGAGGGGACCTAGACAAGCATATTTTGAACAGGAATGGGGGGTCGCAGATGCACCATTAAAGAGCTAGAACCCCTAATGTGGTGCGAGGGCGTTACTAAAGGCGGTTTTTAAGGCCCGTTTTACGAAACAAAACATAATAGAATGAAAAAAATTATTGCATGAGGTTACAGCAGTATACATGTCGTAGCCAGATCGTGAAATTAGACATTTCGTGAACTGTCTAGACATTTCATGAACTGCAGCCGGATGGTGTAATGGTCGATCAGTTACTAGAAGTGTCTAAAATTTTTAGACAGTTCATGAAATGCAATTGAGCCTTGGACAGATCGTGTAATGGTCCAGAATTACATGAAATGTCTAAATTTTTAGACAGTTCATGAAATGTCTAATAGCTGTTTTGCTGATCGTGTAATACAAAGAGAAAATTTCTAACAGAGGGTCCAAAACGATATTTCCACATTTTGGAAGGGTTTGAGGGTGTCACGAAGGAACTATAAATGATTGACAGAGAGATCGGCAGTACATTTTGGTAGAGATGTAAAGGCTGGAAAAAACCGGGTTTATTCCCGGGAATAAACCCGGTTTTTTGGGATGGGAATTTTGAATATTCCGGTTTCGAGATTTTAGAGTGAAATTTTGGGAATTTTGATTCTTTAGCTTTTTGTAAATGGTAAGCAATGGTAAGTGATTTCAAGTATTTTTCATATGTCATAATACTGTAAGTTGTATAATTTTAAGGTTAATTTTAATTCCAAGACTTAGATTTCGGTTTAAGCTAAAAACAGAAGTAAGCGATTCCTGAAATAATCTAAATAGTTTAAAGAAAGAACTATCAATTACTAGTGTTTGATCATGTTTAAAATTGTCTTTAACTCCTCAAAAGTCCTAGAAAATGAAAACTGATGGTGAAATATCGTTGTTTTTGTTTATGGTCAAAATTCCCAATATTCCCCTAAAATTCCCGGTTTATTCCCAAAAATCCCGGGTTTTTTTTCCGCCTCCCAAAAAAATGTGGGAATTTTACATCTCTACATTTTGGTGACCAAACCTGTGATTGGCTGTGACGTGTTCATTCAACCTGTCACTCAATCTGCTATTTTCGAAGGAGAAGAAAAAAATTTTCTCGCCCAAATCAGGCATTTTCTCTGCCTCTCGTGACGAAGATGCTTTGTCCAGCTGGCTCTCAGTTCTTTACACGTGATGACATAGACTTGTGAAAATTTCTTTCTCTGGGAGAAGCAGTGAAAAATTGCAGTTGATGGCAAGGATTTTTTCAATGCTCATGCAGAACTTCTGACGTGCAATGCACTACAAAAAGATGTGCGTGCAAGAAAGCCAACGTTATGTGTAACAGTCGATGTCACTCAGGTTTACCATGTGTAAATAAATAAAAAGACGAGAGATTTTGTATTTGGAATTTTGTAAATAAGTGAAAAATGAAATTTTACTTATAAATAAATAAAATTGGCGGCTTTAACTAATATCTTATCTTTTTTAGTTTATTCCTTTTCAATAATCAATTACTCCTAGATATTACACAATCGGCAAAACAGCTATTAGACATTTCATGAACTGTCTAAAAAATTTAGACATTTATTTCATGTAATTCTGGAACATTACACGATCTGTCTAAGGCTCAATTGCATTTCATGAACTGTCTAAAAATTTTAGCCATTTCGTGTAACTGATCGACCATTACACGATCTGGCTGCAGTTCATGAAATGTCTAGACAGTTCACGAAATGTCTAATTTCACGATCTGTCTACGACATACATAATATCACCATAAAATTAAAAAAAATTGGACCACTTGTTAACCCTTGGGGTGAGTAATAAAACTTGCAATATTTCTTCCCGTATTATAATGGTATTTTTGAAACCAACTTTCCATAAAAAATACCTTTATACTACGGGAAGAAATATTGCAAGTTTTATATCTCACCCCACGAGTTAACAAGTGGTCCAATTTTTATCAAATTTATGGTGGAAGTAGTATGGATACTGCAGTACCTCATGCAATAATTTTTTTCATTCTATTATTTTTTGTTTCGTAAAACGGGCCTCAGGAAAACCGCCTTTTGTAATGCCCTCGCACCACATTAGGGGTTCTAGCTGCTTAACGGTGCATCTGCGATCCCCCATTCCTATTATTTGAAATATGCTTTTCTAAGTCCCCTCTACCACCCTTCGAAGTTTGTTCACGGTGTTTCGGAACACCCTGTATAAAATTAAGAACAGTTAACCATCAGAATAACTTTTAGTTGCTTATAAATTTGAGAAAAACTTGATTTTGTAATGTTATGTGTTTTATCGGTTTTATGCGTTTTTATGGCTGTATTGAAAAAGGAATCATCTCTGTTTGAGAGCAAAAATATAAATCAGGTTAAAGTAACATAATTAAGAATACGTGTAACTTATTCAGGTAGAAGTAAATGGAAAAGTATTATTTAAATATATAAAGTTTGTATTAATAATATTATGGAAGTTAGTTTGAACCAATACTCTAGATAACATTAGAATTTTTTCTTACCCCAGGCTTAAATTTACCACGTAACATTTTATTTGTGGCGACCAAAAATTCAAGGCCATTGGCGACCAAAAATTTAAGGCTCTGGCTAGAAAGTTTTTCCCTGAAAAAAGTTGAGTTTAAAATAAAAAATGTCCAAATCAAGGAACCTCAATCGAGCGGCTCGCCTTAAAATTAAGCGACCAGCGGTTGGAGAGAAGTCGGAAAACGCAAGATTGCTCTTGTACGCGGGTTTCGTTTTCGGGTTAGACCGTTTCTTTTTAGCGATAGTTAGTTTAACTAGGTTTGTTTGGTAATATCAAAGGTATTATGAAGAAAAGGAAGCGAAATATCGATTCATATTTCTATTTTACTAGGGGTAATGAAAGTGACCCCGTTCAAATGCAAGAGATGATGCAAAGTGGATCTGCTATCAGCAATATTCCTATATCATAACAGAAACTTTTCATGGATGGCTAAGGGGGTTGTAACAACTTCTAAGACCTGATATCAAATACAGTTAGTTTTATTATTTTTGCAATGTGTATTAATGTTACATTCTTTTAAAGTTTTACTTTCCATAATGTTTCGCAAACACTATTTTTAAAATAAAAAAATGAATCCAAAGTAGTGGCGAGTAAAAACTTTAGTCTGGCTAGTACCTTTAGAGCTGAAATTTCATGCCTAGGATTAGAATTCAATGAGAAATATTAAGGATTTGAGTTGATAATGAGCGACATTTCTGCAAACATATTACCGAAGACTTAATTCTATGTCACCAACTTTCGAAATCTAACCTAATTATGTCATAAAACAGACATCATATTCGAACTAATGTAGTAACTAATGTAGTAACCCTGCCTCTTATCTTGAATTCAAAGGGACACTCTTAATTTTATTTGGATGATTGAGATTCCATAGAAGGATTCTTAGCATCATCCGCTTATGCACTAGTAGCTCATTAGTCTGAATGAGTGGGCCTTTGAAAATACCTTTGAGTTAAATTCATATTCAAATTTTTATGGAGATTAGGTTTTTTATCTTATTTCAACAAAACAAAAACCTTTTTTGGAAATGAAAAAGTTCTTTTTAGTGAGAAATCTGATTGATAACATACTTTATTGAATAGACATGTTTTAGTTTATAATTTTCTTAACTAATATTTTAATCCCTTTATATGACTAGAAAAAAAGTCTCCAAACATTGAAACAGTGCAGCACGGCTTAAGTCAGTTTACCTTTTTTGAGTTATGCATCAATTTTATTCAAAATTTGATGGATCAAATGAATCGTCATTTTTAATAAAGAAATAAGTCCAAAAACTAAGTTTAAGATAGTAAAAAAGAGTATAGGACTAATGGAATTTTCGTTGTTTAACCACGAAATTTTCTAAAAACTCAGGACCCTATTTAGAACACAGAACAGTCATTGAAAAAATAAATACAATTGGAAAAAAGTTTTTCAATTGAAAAAAGTTCATTCACTTATTCCCTTTTTCATACTTATAGGGTTACGTGCGTTAAGCGGACGTGCGCTGAGCGGACATATAATCGTGCAATGAGCGGGCAATGATAAAAACTTGTGATTGAAGATCGAAACAGAATCGGAAAATTAGTGATTTTATATGCTTTTTGTATAATATTTCCAGTAATAAAAGCTATATTTTAATGTTCTTCTTGTGTGAAAAAAGTAAAAATCTAGAAAAGTGTTAATAATAATAATAATAATAATAATAATAATAATAATAATAATAATAATAATAATAATAATAATAATAATAATAATAATAATAATAATAATAATAATAATAATAATAATAATAATAATAATAATAATAATAATAATAATAATAATAATAATAATAATAATAATAATAATAATAATAATAATAATAATAATAATAATAATAATAATAATAATAATAATAATAATAATAATAATAATAATAATAATAATAATAATAATAATAATAATAATAATAATAATAATAATAATAATAATAATAATAATAATAATAATAATAATAATAATAATAATCTTTATTTTCAATTTAAGAGACAACAAAACAGAAAATATTAAAAATGATATTTGTTACCAAGGGGAATCAATCCCGTCCAGGGTAACCGAGAAAGTAAATACACTGAGTAAGACATGAAATTAAAAAAAATAATTTGCAACATTTATAAAATACAAAAAGAAAGATACAAAGTACAAAATAATGAATTTTTTAAAATGAATAATAGTTTTTACAAAACGCTTATTAAATTTTTTATACTTTTTTAACTTATAAATTAACTAATTTGGCAAACAGCTAAGGCAAAAAATTAAATTACATGGTGCTTCCATTAAAAAAAGTTCTCAACATCATTTAAGAGTATAATAAAATTATGTAACGATCGTTTAAATGAGGGATATGAAGAAATATTATGTAGTCCTGCAGGTAGACTATTAAATAACTTAGGTGCCAGATAAAAGAAGTGTTTGAGTGAGAAATGGTTTAATTTTTGTAACAAAGAGCAGTAAGGAAGTGTAAATATAAATCTCATCTGCATTTTCATTTGGTAACTTAAAAAAAATTAAAACTTAGTAAAACAAGCACTCAAATAGAAAATAAAATTTTGAATTCCGACATAAAAAAAACTGTAAAAAGTTTATGGTGGTTGATGGGCTTTAACTAGAAACACTGTAGTTGTTGTTGTCTTGTCCAGCAAAAAGTGAAATTTGATCAAATTGATCCAAAAGTGTCCAAGACAGCTCTGGCCACATCAATAACTTCAACTAGAAACACTAAATAAGAAGAGAACGCGATAGTAAAATTAAACAGACAAGATTTTATAATCTAAATGTGAATATACTCGTAGTAAGTTTACATATATTTTTGTATAGACCATACATTTACATTATTAACATTAGAGTTATAGTCTTCTTATTAGATAGAGTCCTTATCTAATAAGTCAATATGTGTTTGTTTGTGTGTTTGTTTTTCTTCTATACCAATCCAAAGATTTCTTCCGATCGGCACCAAAATTGGTATACATACGTAAAACAATCCCAGAAAAAACATAGGCTATGTTTCAAAGTTCTAGAACGACCCCTTGACCCTCTTTTGACCCTTTTTATGGTCATTTTGCTGAAATAGCTTTATTTCTCCTCCAGAAGAGATCTGTTTACTAGGGTGGAACGAAAAAACCTCTTTTCGAATATTCAATTCGTGATAGTGCGGAAAAAATGCCTTAATACATCAGTGTCAATATGTGAAAATCTGAAATTGATCAAAAATATCTTGAGGTGCCGCAAGATCCTTGAAGTTTCAAAAATTGTCATTTTTTTTTTCAAAACAAAAAAAAACAAAGATTAAACACTCAAATTTAGTTCATGATTTTTTTAAGAGAAACTACTACTGTTTAGAGATATAATGTCACAGGTTTCGTTTTTTATCACCCTTCTTTTGGGAGAAATAATTTTTTTAGAGTTACGCAAATATTGTAAAGTTGTTTTTCTTGCATTAGTAGAAGCCATAACTCTGGAACTATTCAACTTTAAGAAATGAAATTGGGCTCATTTTGTTTATAA
The DNA here is from genome assembly GCA_024610705.1 of Tetragnatha versicolor. Lineage (NCBI taxonomy): Eukaryota > Metazoa > Arthropoda > Arachnida > Araneae > Tetragnathidae > Tetragnatha > Tetragnatha versicolor. The sequence goes on from JANDEH010000005.1 coordinate 30,209,960, forward strand.
TTTTATTCTCTTTGTTTTGGTATAAATCATAACTACCTTTCTTCATTTTTTTTCATAATTTCAAAAAATAACATTTTTAAAAATTTTTAACCGAAAAAAATTATTAACCTGTAAAAATTTAATACCAATCAAGAAATGGTTTGAGGTTATCACAAATTACTAAAAAATTGTATAATCCTTGTTAATTTCAACTATAAGTGCTTCATTAATGAACATTTTCAGTTTAAATTTTACTTTTAAAAGCATTAAATACTTTCATTAAATACTGTTCAAAAATACTCATATTATACAAAAATACTTATTAGCTCTTAATTGTTTTCCAAAGCTGTTATAATTTCTTAATCTCGTGAAGTCAGAAGTCATTAATAATGCAATTAAAATGTTATGTATTAGTTAAATTGTATGCTTTTTATCTCTAATCTATGTCAACTTAAATGTAAAATAGAATAAATCACTATATACTTTAAAAGAACAGTTTTTTTATTTAAGCTCTTGATTGTTTTCCAAAGCTGTTATAATTTCTTAATATCGTGTAGTCAAAAGTCATAAATAATTCAATTAAATGTTATGTCTTAATTATATTGATTATATGCTTTTTATTTCAAATCTGTGTCAATTTATTGTAACAGAACCATAACTTACTTATAAAATTTCTAAAAATTAGACAAAAACAGTAAAAGCATTACCTTAATTGTTAAGATTTCATATGTAGTATAGTTTGCAGATCCCTAAACAATTATTTGACTAAAACTACAATCTATAAGTATTTTTGAACAGTATTTAATGAAAGTATTTATAATGCTTTAAAAAGAAAATTTAAACGGAAAATGTTTATTAATGAAGCACTTATAGTTGAAATTAACAAGGATTATTCAATTTTTTAGTAATTTGTGATAACCTCAAAGCATTTCTTGATTGCAATTAAATTTTTGCAGGTTAATAATTTTTTCGGTTAAAAATTTTTTTAAATATATTTTTTTAAATGATGAAAAAAAATGAAGAAAAGTAGCCATGATTTATACCAAAACAATAAACAAATAACTATAATAACAATAAACGAATAAAATTATAAACAAAATGAGCCCAATTTCATTTCTTAAAGTTGAATAGTTCCAGAGTTATGGCTTCTTCTAATGCAAGAAAAACAACTTTACAATATTTGCGTAACTCTAAAAAAATTATTTCTCCCAGAAGAAGGGTGATAAAAAAACGAAACTTGTGACATTATATCTCTAACAGTAGTAGTTTCTCATAAAAAATCATGAACTAAATTTGAGAGTTTGTTTTGTTGTTTGTAAAAAAAGTGACAATTTTTTGAAACTTCAAGGCTCTTGCGGCACCTCAAGAAATTTTTTGATCAATTTCAGATTTTCACATATTGCCAGTGATGTATTAAGGCAACTTTTCATCACAAATTGAATATTCGAAAAAAAGGTTTTTCGTTCCACCCTACTGTTTACCCCAAATTTTGGGATATTTTTTCTAATTTTTCTGTTTTTTATACGTTGATCATGTCATGAGGTTAAATAAAGAAATCATTAAAAAATTTTATGCTTGACAAGTGGATGGATTTTAATACCTTTAACCTGGTAAAATAAGGTATAAAATACATTGAAAATTTTAACAAAGAAATCCTAAAGCTATAACTAATAACTCCACCCGTGCAAGGCCAGGCAAATCAGCTAGTGCATAGTAAAAATATATCTCCAAATTAAAAGCGAAATTAATACTTATTTATGATTTATCCAGAGTTAGTTTTTTTATGCTGGCTAATGCTATCCGCGGGAAAGCATTATTAATTTTCCTTCAAATAAAAAAAACAAATCTGAATAAATTCCCTGGATCTAAAGTCTTCTATTTGTCTTCGTATTTTTATTCTATGATTACATTATAAAGTAATAAATATTTTAGTCATAAATTATCCAGAGTAAAACTCCATACATTACCATGGATTAAAAGTGCCAAAAGTTCAGGGTAATATTTTAATTCTTAGGATAATAGGCGAGAAAAATCAATAAATTTCTAAAGAAATTCATTAGTTATTTTCCTTAAAAAATATTGTTAGCTTCATATCAAATTAAAGTTAGTGAATATGCCTCAATATTTTAGGATCAAAACTAAAATATTTCCTTTCCTGATTTTGAAATGAAGCTTTCAACACAAATTTCAACACAAATTCAACACAAATTTATATTAAAAACCAATGGGATAAAATCTGATTGTGAGGATAATTGGATCTTCATAACCCCGATTGATGGAGATAATAATAATTGCAACCAGAATAAGCAAAAGTAATGATATCAATTATCAAGATTTTTCTTATTTGCTTCTAGATATTAATTTTATTCATTTTGATTTCTAAGGCAAGAATAAATAGTTTGGATAGTTTTAAAAATATTTTTTTCACATTTTTAATATTACATAACTTTCTATCAGAATTAGTATTGTTATAGAATAATATATTTCTGCACTCAAAAGATTTAATACTTAAAGACATTATTTTCTTTAGGTCCAACAATCAAATGGGCAATACCAGCATTTTTTGAAAACAGAAAAATGCATTTTTCCAGCAAAGGAAATAGATCTAAATCCAATATCCAAATGAGAAGTTTCAAAAAAAATTTAGTTAATTAAATACTTATTTAAAATTAAAATCGCCAAGCCCTTTGTCTTTGTGTATGGGATAGAAGTACGTCGCAACTGATTCGGCCAGACTTGAACGTGAAACCCTACAATGCCTGGTATCTGTCTACGTTCGGACCCCTTTTTTTTAAAAAAAGCATAATTTCTTCCAAACATTTGGTGTTTTCAATGAAGTTTAACTTAAAACCAATATATTTAACCTTTTAAACGCCGCAATTCAAATTTCGAATTAAAGATTCTGATTTTTAGCTTAAATGGCTTGTTTCATCATTACTAAAACCATTCTAATAATTTTTTGGCGGGAAAAAAATCCTAAGTATGATTTTGAGGATGTTCCCATTTGGGAACATCGGCGTTTGGGGTGAAGTTTTTAAGGGGATTTCCAAAAGGCACATATTTTACAATTAATTCAAATAAAATGATTGAAATCGGTTTCTACTCAACAATTATGGACATTTTTATGATTGTGGACTGTTTTTTCATTTTTATTATCCATACTTGGACGATTGAGTAACATTTTATAGAGTTTCATAAGAAAAAATTTACATGTTTATTACGTACGCGAAGCTTTTCCGTAAATTTTTCTTGCACAATGAGTAATATTTTAATGTAAAAAATACACAAGAGTGTTCAAGAGAAATTAGTTTTAATTACGGTTCTATTCGGATATCTAGCATAAAATCCACTAATTGCATTCAAATCTAATTAGCTTTCAAAATTGATAATCATAATTATCTCCATTCATTCATTAAAGCTGTGTTCCTCATGGAAGATTCCGAACTGAACCACAAATATCTTACATCCAACTTACTTTAGAAGAGTGTTTTTCGATATACGCACTTTTCCTTATTTTCAAAATTCTTCAATTTTATTCCTAAAATTTTTATGTAAAAAAGTACTTGAACAAAATATATACGCAAATCCTCAGAATCACTCCAAATATGCTCTTTGCATAACCACTATTGATAATTACTGAAAATTAATCGATCGAGGAGTTAGAAAAATATACAGGTGTAAGAATCTGCTATAAAGATTTGGAATTTATTTCTCCATAAATCAGGTGAAAAAATAAAAATTAGATAGTTTTGAATTTAAAACATCATTCTTAACCTGTTTAGATCCTTTGAGACATAATAGGTTCAAAAAATTAAAGAAAATAGGAAATAACTTGAATTTTTGCATGTTTTAAAAATCACCTCAAATACTATACCCAAAACGCCGATGTTCCCATTTGGGAACATATACGTTGTATTGGTAATTACTCTCCAAAATTAGAATATAAAGATATTCTGTCAAGCCAAATCGGAAGACGTGTAGCTAAGCTACCTTAACACAGCAAAATTATTTAAAACTAAATTTATTTAAAATTTTCACAAGTTGAAACTTGTGCAACTTTTGGAAGAGCCAAAAATCTCTAATTTTGAAGTAAATTCTACAAAAAGTTTTAAATTGCACATGAAAAACTTTTCAATGTAAAATAACTTCATATCTTTTAGTTGCTTTCTATTAAGTTTCAAATTCCTGCATGAAAAATTAAGTGGTGAAAAAATTCCTTAAAATGATGTTCCCATTTGGGAACATCGGCAGGTAAAAGGTTAATAAAATGCTAACAATATTTTAATAATATTTGAAATAAATGGCAAATTTGTGTGAATTTTAACCTAAATTTTGTACTTACATGTGTGTTGGGGTTCGTTGTTCAAGTAAACCAAGCCTTGATAATTAAAAGTAAGATTTAATAATTAAGCTGACAAATTTACAGATCTCGTCGCACACGCGACCTCTCGCTCCAAGCTCCATCATACAATCAACACAAAAAAACAACAAAACAAACATCGAAAAAGTCTTTCCTATTCCGGCAACCCGCCGGGTTGCCAAAACGGGGAGGGTCCTCCCTTTGAACCTCACAATGTGCTCACTCAATTCAACTGAAAGTATTTCAATTTCCATGCTACAGAATGTATTTTAAACTCTTAGCTACTAAATAAGCTAAAAATATTAGAGATATTTTAAAAACTGATAATTTTAAGACAATTTTTATAAAATAATGTAATTTTTTTTATTAAAATGACCATTTATTGGACCAAAAAGATTCATAAATTTTTTAATTGTGATCCTACAGCTTAGCTAATAGTTCACATAGTAGATAATAAGAAGTACAATGTTTTAACAAAATTTCATCCACATACACCAAAATCTTAAGAAGTAGCAAGTGTTAACGTTCATATAATTAACTAAAAAACAAGCTTTGCAGAAAATTCTTTTAAAAATTTAATTTTGAAAATTTCAAAACATAAAATGTTGGAAAACCCTCACAATTGACCAGATTTACAGGATCTTTCTTCTTTAAGTTTATAGATTGAAAGTTCAGTCTTTAGCAGAAGTTAAAGAGTTAAGTTGATAGAAAACTCCAGCTCTCAAGCGTCTCCTCCAACCGTGGACCGGTTTCGCCCTTGTTAGGGCTCATCAGCACGGTATAGGAAGGTAACGCAAGAGAGCGGAGGAAGAGCTTTTAGTCTAGCCGACTATAACGGAAAAAGTGGTGACTATTGATCAGTCCTCCACTATCAATATATTATATACGTGCTGATGAGCCCTAACAAGGGCGAAACCTGTCCACGGTTGGAGGCGACGCTTGAGAGCTGGAGTTTTCTCACACATTCCTCTAACCAGAGGTTACTGGTGAAGAACTCTTCTTTTCATAGTTAAGTTGATAGTTTCCGAAAAGGGCCATTTCAAAGTAGACAGATACCTTACAATTAAAGCAATTGCTTAAAATCAATGTATGGGATATAAGAACGTCACATTTGGAAATTTGACGATTTTTAACGCCCTTTTTTAAAATTTGCTAATATATTCCGCCCTAGTTTACCTCTATCGAATAAAAAATTAAAAAAAAATACTGGTATTGCCCATTCTAGCTACAATTCAAATTACTATTTTGAACTCATTTATCAATCTTGTATACTTATTTTTTTTAGAAATTGATTTTCTCTCTCTCAATATCATAAATCCCTAACTTTAGACCGAACATGGTTTCAAATTCAAGAAACCCTTTTTAACAAGCACAAAAAAGCGTGCTACAGAACATAGAATAAGATAGTAGAGAACAGAGAAAAAATAAAATAAAAGCTGCAGTCCCTCAAAAAAACCCTTATAAAAGGATATATTAGAATAAATTGAACTCCCTTCTGGTAAGGCTGGATATTGGATAAACTTGCCAGCCCCACCTTTTCTGTGTAACTTAGAAAACTGAAGGGTATGAAAGAGAAAAGATTAAAAGTCGAAAAGAATGAACAATTTTTAAAAGTTCAGTAACACCTATTTCACTCTCTAAGACCTTTGTCTCTTACATTAAAACTCTAAGCAACCTAAAAAGAAATATTATTTACTTAAGGTATGGTACAGGCAAATGGAGGGACTCGAAAGGAATCCCCTAAACTGCATGGCGGTAAAACCTCACTTTTAAATATGTTCCATGTAAGGTCCTCTTTTGAAGTTACCCATGATTTTTTAACTATAACTTCGAATTACTATTTATCTCTCACGTTTATTTTTATGTGTTATTTTATAAAACTCATACTTCCCCAAAATACTTTATTTACGCAAAATCGGAATATACAGGGTGTTTCAAAATTGCGTTGCACGGCTTTTATTTGGAACCAACGCCTCCTAGGGTCACGGAAGTGAGGTCTACCCCACAGAGTATAGAGCTTAACAGAGTGTTCATCTCCATAGACGCTAATGGCAACTTTTTAACAAGGCTTTTCCCTTAGACCAGGGGTGGCCAACCCAAATGTTGTTAAGGGCCACTTTGGAAAACCACAATACTCTCGCGGGCCGCATATAAAATTTTAGGATATTAATAGGTTCACAGAATGTCAGTGAAGTAAATTGAATAAATTAGGTATATAAATTAGGGAGTTTCTTAGATCCTTTGCTTAGTGTGACAGATTCCTAAATAATATTTAGTAAATATTATTAATAATAACATTAATTAATTAATATACTAATTTAATAAATATATTCCTAAATTATATATAATAAATATTCATTCAAATTTACCTTAAGGAGCAACCCCAAGAATACCTTCTGTTGTATATCCATGAACTAAACAGGTGCCGTTAAAAAACACTTGGAATCACTCGAAACTATAAGGAGTCTGTGGCGCTTATAGAAATTTATTTCAGGGGGACCCAAATTTTCTCTAATAATTGAGCTAGATTTTTGCATCGGGAAAAAGTACACCCAAATCTTCTTCTCATGCTCATCTATTTAATTGGTTCAATGCATAAATAAAATATATTTTTAGTTAGGATTTGCACCTGACTGAACTAATATCCTAAAAAAGCTGTGAACAATAGTGTTCCTAGTACTAAAGGGGGATCTGGGGGTCCTCCCCCAGAAAATTTTTTGGAAATACGACTATAATTAACAGACTTTAACGTGTTTTGGTACATTTTGTCCGAATTTGGGGGGGGGCCTTAGCTTACCCTAAAGCTTTAACTTTTGGCTAAAAAAATTCTAGCGGACCACAAAATTATTTCAAAACGGGCCGCATGCGGGCCGCCGCGGGTTGGCAAAGCCTGATCTAAGAGGTATGGGATCGGGGGTTCTCCCCCGAAAAAATTTTGAATTTTAGTGTGCTAAAAAGTGTTTTGATGCTACTTTTTGGAGAGTTTTCAGAGAGTTTCGCGGGCCGCGGGTTGGCCATGCCTGCCTTAGACAAACGTCAGGCCAAACGGACCCGCCTCCTTTAATACCAAGTCATTCCTGCTAATTCTATCATTCGCCCACTGAAGCTGTCACTCAAATCCAAATCAGAAAAACAACACCGATGAAATTTAAATGACGCTTGCCATATCCAATCAGGAATCACTTACGCATTTATCTTTTTCTGATTGGCTGCTAGTGAACTTTATAATCTACGAGCTGAATTAAATTAATTACCTAAGGAGGAAGTGGCCGCGGTGGTGTAGTGGTCAGCGTGTCTGGCTACGAGCATTACCGACCCAGGTTCGATGCCTTGCGGCTTCTCCTTGGGTAGCTGGTCATGGGTCAACTCAGCCCTTCATCCCTCCGGGGTCGATAAATGAGGACCAAGCTCGCTTGGGGAATCAACTGGGAGTCCAGCGTCGGGCTAGCCACTCGCCCTGGACACACGCTAGTAATTAGCACCCCAGGCCCAAAGGCTACAGAAACGGAGATGGGCACCGCCTGATGGGCCACTAGGCCCGGGCAGATTTTGATTTGATTGACCTAAGGAGGAAAACGGTCGTTTGGCATCTCTGTTAAGCTCTATACTCTATAGGTAAATTTTTAGACAATTTCATCAATCTTCTAATTATATTTAATTTTGGAAAGTATTTTAAAGTACATTTTTAAAACGTGAAAAAAACTTGTTTCATCTTAAAATATGGCGTCAAATTGTGTTATACGGATCAGTATAATTAAAAAGTTTTTCTCTGGAAACCGTTCACCAAAAACTGTTTCTGTTTTCTTTTTTAAAGAATAGAAAGATTAAACGTTTCATCATATTACTCCATTTACTGAATCAGAACTAAAGTAAATGTTTTAAAGTACCTGCACCAAATTTCAATGGATCTTGGTTTATAATTATTTGGATATGGGAGAAAGACGCATTATAGAGAAAAACATTAAAAGTTATTACATAGAATGCTAGATAATAGAAACATGTCATAGCAATTGATTATACCTCTTGTTTCATTTTCATACAATAATTCAAACATCCTTAATTTGATGCAGACACACAATATCGTTTTTTTAAACTAAACACAAAATTTAAAAATTTGTTGATTTTATGTGTCTTAGAACCAATTTAAAATTATTCAATTTTCACTTAAGGTACTTTTTTGTTTATTGAATTGATATGCAAGTTATTCAGTTTCATCTTTCTTTTTTTCATATTTATAACTGCTAGTTCTACACTTTACTAAATATTGTTGAGTGTTTTTTGGCATTCTGAATGTATTAAAATAAGCGTTCCTAAAAACGGTTATTCATGACTCGAAATAGATCTATGTGGATAAAATCGGTCTTGAACTCAAAAATGTTGGTTTTATGCACTGAAAGTAAATACAATAGCTTTCAAAATCAATATCCCCGTTCATGCAAACCAGCCTAGTACAATTAGGTTGAATTAAATCCTTTTCAAATAAATTGAAAAGTGAAGAAATCCATCCTTTTAAAATATGATTTCCCTCTTTAAGAAAAAAAATGATTACTTGACAGATCTAGTTCTAAGGAACTTCAAAAAATGTGCGTAAAAAAGTACTGAAGACTTGTTTTATATCAACACAAATAGGTAGCTTATATAAACAACACGAACACCTGGTTTTGCTATCCGTACCCAATGCCATTTTGTTCTTTATATTAATCCCGTTCCTTCTTTTTTGCTTGACATTTTCATCTGCCCTTTAGTTTTCAACTTTTCATTTGGTAAAACACCTCGAAGAATTTTCTGTTTTCCATTGTATAAGACTACTTTTTTGACTATATTCCTGAATCGTCTTGTCTTCCCTTCACTTCAAACAAAGGCTTACTTCTTTCATCCCTGCATCACTTTGGAATAAACATTTCTTTCTTTGATTTCGCTCTCTATAGAAAATTCTGTATTTTTATATTTTGAGCTGACAGCACCTAAAATAAATAAAGCTGCCATGATGATAGCTCAAGCGTAAAATATTACTGCATTTTTTTCGTACATGCGTTCATTTTTACTCTGTGCATTCACTTTTAATAGAGCTGTTTAACACAATAATGACGCTTATCTTAAATTCTAAATTTTTGTTGTTTGTTAGGATTGTATGAGTTTTCTTTCAGGTAGGAAGTATTATGTGGATTAACGGAAAAGCGCTAGTGTTTGATGATTTAAAAAAGGTTATTCAAGAAAGGCTTAAGACATTACGGACTGTAAATAAAAATGCTCAAATACATAATTCAAACCCTTAGTTAAGTAAAATTATTCATACTAAATTTACAGGATAGAGAGACAATTTAAAAACGGTAATAATTTATATTCAAAGTACATAAATATCTTTTCACAGAAACAGCTTTTAAATACCTTTTTAAATATTGAGCTTTTGGAAATGTATACAGGGTGTAAAGGATAGTCCCTTTACCCTGTAATAAATTTCTAACGGGGCAAGCTAAAGCTATAGGGGAGAGTGTTGTACCTAAGGACGGTTGTACCTTCAGCCACCTCATTTTAAAATTCGGGAAAAAATGTGAATTTGAATATGTGGTCGATTTTGAATGTAAACAGATGCTATCTAGTTGCTAATGTGGAATCAGCTGTTTAAAATATTATTTAAATTTTCTATAGTAAAAATACTGTTTTTAGGTGCTCAAAGTTTTTTTTAGTGCATCACTACATTAAATATTTTCTTCCTCTATGATTATGATATGATAAAATGGGATATATGGGGGAATCCCCGATATTTTGACTTTTTAGTTTTGATATTAGAAATAGTCAGATCTCAATTCTTTTATCTTTTATAGAACTTTGAATGCAAAAACACCTGATGCTGTACCTTCGGACACCATAAGTGTTGTACCTACGGACACGTTCTTGTGGGTGTCTGTAGCTAATCGGCGTTTTAGAATGTGGTTTCATTTAACTGAATACATTTTAATAAATGTTAAATTTATTCTAAATGGTAATCTATTTGTCAGCGATTATTTTCAAGTGAATTTTAGATGAAAAATCAAATACTTTGTGATCTAAACTACTTTTTCAATTTATGATTCTACTTGGAATTTAATTTAAAATATGGTGTAAAACCCTAAGCACCCTATCACATTTAAGTATGATGAATAAAAAAACTTAAAATTTCCACTGAAGAAGATTTACCACCAAATTATTATTGTTATTACCACCAAATGCTTGCACAACTAAGTGTCGATCGAATTGGGTTTTTTTGGATCAGTGAAGTTGTCAGATCAATCAGCATGATTGATGAAACTATTACCTTAAATTCTGATCTGAAAATACCATGTGATTTTTGTGTTTTTGGTAAAAAATTAAGACTTATATCATTCAACTTCGTTTTAATGATCATTTACGATCTAAAACTACATTATAAATTGATGAAAACTTCCACGACCTGAAGAGTAATTTATTTCATTTTCCGGGATAGATGGCCGTGTTTGATGAATGGAATTTCCAAACGTTTCGCTCTCTGCTTCGGAGAGCATCCTCAGTGGCAAAAAATCAACTGATAAAAATTGAAAATAAAAACAAATACCAAACAATTACAGCGTGAATGCTAACGTGGAATGAAAGTGAGATCAGATACTAATACCATTGTTGTGCTGGCTTTATCCCGCATTTCTTGAGTGCCGGGTGCCAGACGCTCGGAATGGAAACACCCTCCTCTTTTCTATTGAAATTATTCTTGTGTTTGAAAATTTCTATGGCTTCTCTTATTAATCGGGTGGATTGATGGTTGGTGGTCGCCAGGATTTCGGTGTTATTAATTAATTAAAACAAGAATTGCAGAGCACAAGAGGCATTGTCGCCTATATCATCCAGAGAAGTCGGCCGTGGCTGAGCATGCTCTAACAAATGGGGACCATAGAGTACTGTTTAATAACACCGAAATCCTGGCGACCACCAACCATCAATCCACCCGATTAATAAGAGAAGCCATAGAAATTTTCAAACACAAGAATAATTTCAATAGAAAAGAGGAGGGTGTTTCCATTCCGAGCGTCTGGCACCCGGCACTCAAGAAATGCGGGATAAAGCCAGCACAACAATGGTATTAGTATCTGATCTCACTTTCATTCCACGTTAGCATTCACGCTGTAATTGTTTGGTATTTGTTTTTATTTTCAATTTTTATCAGTTGATTTTTTGCCACTGAGGATGCTCTCCGAAGCAGAGAGCGAAACGTTTGGAAATTCCATTCATCAAACACGGCCATCTATCCCGGAAAATGAAATAAATTAAAACTACATTACTTTAAAAAATATATTTTAAATTTTAAAAAGGCTTGAAATAGGTTATTAAAAGGTAATTCATCAATAAAAATGTTCATTCTTAGCTTTTTTCAAGTAGAACTTCCCTTTTTAAGGGTGCCCACAGGTACAACTGGGTCTGTCCATAGGTACAGCAGGTTGTTGTACCTTTGGACACAAATTTTTCCAAGTTATTATAAATGATTAAAAATCCAATTTTCAAGATTTTGACTAATAAAAAATATCTCTCTACTCACAAAGGTTAGGACTATAGGTTGGGCACTTTAAATGGTCAAAATGTGATTTTACCTGCCTTAGAAAAATCCAAACGTGATTTTTGTCCATAGGTACAACACTCTCCCCTACAGTTAAGGTAACGGTATAGTAAAGTGACTATGCGCAACCGAATGCGAGGAACCGCAGCGCCCTCTAGCGGAAATTATAGGAGTTATAAATTTTATTTTAAAAACTATTAGGAATTAGGTAAAATAGTAAATTACAAAGTTGTAGAGCAGCATCGATTTAATACGAAAAGAGACCTTAAGCAAAAAAATATCTTGAATAGAACCCCTAAAACGCACGTTCAATTAGGTTGTATTTACGTAGATTTTACGTCTTCAAACGCTTCTCAGGAAGCGAAAGTGAGAAATTTTCAATTTAATGACTTAAATAAATGAATAAAAGTATTCTTAACTCATTAAATTGAAAAATTTCTCACTTTCGCTTCGTGAGAAGCGTTTTAAGACGTAAATTCAACCTAGTTGAACGTGGGTTTTAGGGGTTCTATTCAAGATATTTTTTGCTTAAGGTGTCTTTTCCTACTAAATCGATGCTGCTCTACAACTTTGTAATTGACTAATTTTCCGAATTTCTAATAGTTTTTAAAATAAAATTTATAACTCCTAAAATTTCCGCTAGAGGGCGCTGATGTCACCCGCTTTCGGTTGCGCATAGTCACTTAACTATACCGTTACCTTAAGTGTATAGCTTTAGCTTGCTCCGTTAGCAATTTATTGCAGGGTAAAGGGACTTTCCTTTACACCCTGTATAAGAATTAATTCGTTTAATGCTATTGGATTATGAGTAATTATTCTTTAACATGAATTCACCGCCACCAAAAATGGCATTACAACTTGGTTGTATAGGGGAGAGTGGGGTATTTCGCACATGGGGCACATTCGGACAGACGGCATTTCCCCTAGTAATTATTAATTTAAAAATCTGAAAAAAACACCAGTAAATGGATGCATGACTACCACCTCTTGCATGAATTTTCAAAGCCCTGAGCCATTTTTTTGTATACGTACTAGAAATTTGATAGCGTTAGAAGCAGCAAAGTAAATTTTCTTGTCATTTTGTTGGCGTAAAATATCAATCAAAAATAACTCTCAAGTTGACATTCAGCATTTTTTTCAGTTGAGGCACTACTAAAGTAAGTTTCTAGAAAGGTTTTATTTCCCTGCTTTATTTATAAATACATTGTTGGGACATGGTAAGCTTGAACTGGTAGATGGGGCACATTCGTACACCAAAAGATGGGGCAGATTCGGACAGTGCGAATGTGCCTCATCTTTCCCATTTTTGATTATGAAAGTGATTTATATGTTTATAAGTGCAGTATATATTTAATAACTTGAAGTGTAATTGTTTTTTATTGTAATTGTTTCAAAATTTGGTGATAATAGAAAATAACATCTTAAAGAAAGCTTCAGTTTTAAGGAATTTAGACCCAGATTTAAACATTGAAGAAATAATCTCCCTGATAATTGTTTAATACCAATTGACTTGGACTTAGGTGATTTTATTCCAGTAGAATTTGCTACTGAAACGAAAATTTTGTTATGTTGGTCAAATAGAAAATTTGGAGTTGAATGGTGCTTATTTAAAATTAATGATGAAAAACTTTAAAAACTTTAAAATTAATGACGAAACTTTTATTTTCCCAGTAAGAAATGATTCAACATTCATACAAAAAGATAATATCGTATTACAAGTTCCCCAACCGTCAGTTTCAGGTGTTAGTAAGTGAGCTGTTGGTTCACTTTTCTTTTCGAATAAAACCTGACAGTTAAAATATTGGTTAAACTTTTTCTAACTAATTATATCATGTTAAGTATGTCAATGTGCAATATAATCTTCATTACTACAATTGTTTTCCTCATAAAAAACTTAGTTATGTTCAATATTTTCTGAAGCTGTTTTCTTTTTGTAAAAAAAATCTTCAATTTAGAAGAAAAATATGTAAAAGTGCCAAATATTTCGTTTAATTATCCTTACTTTAAAGTGCCATAAACTTTTAAGTTCGTAAAAATAATTATTGTATAATTGTTTGCTGTGTACGAATGTGCCCCACACGTGTGCAAAACTGCCCCACCCATGGGGCACATTCGCACAAAATTTCTCGTTTTTTAGATTGATGATATAGGTTAGAAATTCTAGATGAATGCGACCAATTATCGTTCTAAAATATCGGGAAAGGTCTTAACTTTCATTTGAATCCGAGTTTGTTTCAATATCTCATGTAGATCCAGAGAAATATCCCGAAATGCACTTTTTGTGCGAATGTGCCCCGTTCTCCCATACATATAAATTGCGCAAACAGCCTATTTTAGGATCTTTTTATTCTCCTTTAATATGAAAAAAATTAAGAATATTTGGAATAGTACATACTAATATTTTATAAACATTTACATCTTAAGGTGAAAATCATTATGAAGTACCAACTGGGAAGAAGTTATGGGAAGAGGTTATGGGAACTTAGCTTATAGTCTGCTGAAAATAGAGTTGAGCCTTGGAGAAATGCAATACAAGGTTTCAATATTGTAAGAGATATTAGAAAGTGAAAATATCCCTTTTTCAAGGCTCAAAACAGAAAAGGTTAGCAAGTTGATGTGTTATCATGTAAAGGATGTCTCAAAAAAGACTGCCACATTTTAAAAATCAATAACTAATGATTCTAAAACTAAAAACAGATAAAGATATGCGGTTTGTTGCATCCTACTCCTGGGAGTCTTAGGTGTAGGATGCAATAAACCACGTATTTTTATCTTTTTTAGATTTTGAGTTATTAGATACTTATTTTTGAAATGTGTCAGTCTTTTTTGGGACACCCTGTAGTTGGATTTAGTTCATTTTTAGTTTTTAGTTTAGCACAAAAACATGAAGCACACATGATGTGTTTAACCCGCGAGGACGCGCGCGGGGTCTGCGAGACCCCAACGCTTAAATAAACCTTCATAAAAACTCTAATTTTTGATGAAAATGTATGAAACTCCGTGTAGCTGCCTAAAAGGTTTCCACCTATCACCTCATGAAGTTTAAATAAAGTTGGTATGTTATTTTCCGAGTTAGGTTGTTGTTTTTAAGGAAAATGCTTCCAAAACTGTGAGGATTGGTGCGAGTTAAATAGCCAAAGAGGTTTCCAAAAGTTAGGAAGAGGTAACTATAATCCATAATTTTTCTTGCAAAAAAAGAAATTAGAAAATAAAGGATTTTAGAAAATAAACATCGGTTCAGTTTAGCCGAAGAAATTCGTTAGCTCCGCTCACATTCCATTGCATTTCCTGTTTTCCTAGTCTTATATTATATCTTAATAAGAAGCAGTCAACTAATAATGCACATTAAACAATTAAATTATATATTTAAACTATCCGTGATAAAAATTTTGCATGCACTGAACGTTTAGAACGGAAAACGGTTTGTGGGGTCTGAGAGACCCCGCGCGCGTTCCCGTGTAACAGAAAGTAGCGCGCGTCCTCCCGGGTTAAGCAAATTAAAAAAATCTAAGTAATTGAATTACTTTTGTCTCTTTTCGTCAAAATAATAGTTCAAATGAAAGAAAACATCACATCAAACCCACTTTCAGTTTCATCAGTACTATAATTTGAACATACTACATTAAACGATTTACAATCCATGACAAAAATAACTAACACAGAATGTTCTGTCAGTGTTCCTGGCGCTGGGTGTCAAAGTCAAACACTGGAAAATACTCCCACGCTTCTGGTGATACTCGTCTCACATTTTTAGTATCTGTTGTTACTGACAAAATCATTTATTCTGTCTGACAGAAAGAACAACTCTCGATGTGGTTCAAACTTCTTGGATTTTCTTTTCTGTCGTGCTTTTCAGGGGACTTGTTGAAGGCGTAAAAAAGTTTCTTATAAACGGTGGATTTATTTTATTCTTGTGTAATCAATGGAGTGTGAATAGAGCTCATTCATTATTTGAGCACTAGTGGAATTAAACACTTTCAGTTACAATAAAGCTTTAACTTTCTAATGATATGTAAGGAAATTAGTTACTTTTTCCTTTCATACCTTCAGTGAACTTTTAATTGAAATAAATGAAAACTAGTTGGGTTTAAAAGAGTGATTTCTCAGAATGAACGTTGAAAGTGTAACAGAGTAAATGGGTAGTTAAGTAATAATAAATTTAGTAAGTATTATTTTTACATAAATTTAAAAATGTATCTCTCTTAATGGCACAGTTCTGCAAAGAAAAAATTTTCTAATAGTGTTAGTTATTTCCAATGTATTTTGGTATGCTGATAACGAAAAAAAATTTAAGAATCCTATACGTGAGGATTTGACACAAATTGGAAAATTATCTTCGCACTTGCCCATTTTTCATGGTTTTTGAGCGTTAAACTCCTTTACTTTTAAAAATTAGGAGCTGTGACTTATGCGCATAGTTAACTATCTCAGCAGGACATTATAGAGATGGAAAGAAAATACTAGGGGAGATTTAATCATGCAATAATGCCGGATTTTAGTAGCATAATTCGAAGAAACGTTCCTGTTGGATAAATATACAACAAATGGATATTATACAACAATGGAAAAACACAATGATAAATATACCAAGAGGAGCCTCGTAAAGAGGAAAAATTGGCTTTTGAGTGTGTAAATGAGCTCATTTTAGCTATATACGAATTTTCATGAAGAATATAGAATAACAAAATTATTTTATGTCTATAGAAAACTATTGTCATTATAAAACATTATTATGTCATTATTAAACTATTGCCAAACTATTGTCATTAAAATTTAAATAAAATGACTCATTTTACGAATATACCTTAGATGTCAGGAAACATGACATTCTAAGGAAAAGCATAGATTTTATTTTTGGAATTTAGGACACCCAAAAACATTAAAACTATAATTACCTTATCTTTAAAATAAATTTGATTAAAAAATATTTTTTTAATGGAAGTCTCGTTTTTTGTAAAATATTGCTCTATATTCTCAATTTGTTACAAAATGCGATTAATAAAGGTTTACATAAAAACTGTTTGCTATTAACGTATTTGAAATTTCAAAAGTGACAAGAAAAGTGTTGATATGATAGAAATAAATAATAATAATGATAATTGTTTAATTTAAAAACCATAGCTCAACTAAGATAAATCGAAATTTTAAAGTTCTGGTGAGATTTCTTTCAAATTAAACAACGCTCTCTACATACCAAACACCATTAAAACTTTTTCTCGCCGTCAGGAATTTAGCTAAGATCTCGTTTGTTTCCAAGAGAGTTTCAGTTTATCGTTTTTTATCAGACACAAGAAATTTTAGCTTCATTTTATAAAACAATATAGTAACCTTGGCTGTAAGATAAGGTTAATGTATTTTATACAGGTCCCAACTCTTTTGTATAAAAAGCTACCTCATCATTTGGTGAATATTGGAGAAAGTATTTTATAGTAGATGGCACCACGAGGTTTTTAATGAAAAGTTACGGGAACTTGTTGCACAGTGCACACTGTATTTGCGTGTTTAATACTTTTAAATAGTTTTATGGAAAATTTTTAGCAAAAAAATCAAATTTAGACTTTTTTATAGACATTAATAAATATTTCAAGAGGATTAAACATAAAAACGTCATGCATACTTTATTGTGTAAGAAAGAATTTATTTATAAAATGCGTCCTGAAAACATTTTTTCCATTCAATACTAGAATACTTTTACCCTTCGTCTATTTATTCAAAGTGTTTTATTGATATGATTTTTTTAATTTAGGTATTTTCACGTCAAGGAAAACATTTTATCATCTTATAGATAATCTGTAAGTTTTTAGAATACTTTTATCGAACTTTGAATGATATTTAATTGAGAAATGAATTCTTTAAAACGTGTAACAAAAATATTTATCATAAATATGACGTCAAATTGGTCGTTATGATTGGTTGCAAAATAAGTTCTCTGACAGTACTGCCTTTGTAATACTGTGACCTTATCCGTAATCTAAAAAAACTGGAAATATTTCAAATTAGAGAATTTAATAAAAAATGCAATAGCCTACTCGGAAATCCAAAAATAATCCAGTGATTTTTATACCAGAAGAAGTGTGTCATTGGGTTCAGTAATTAAAAAGTTTTTCTCTGGAAACCGTTTACCAAAAACTTTTTTTAGAATAGAGATTATCTATATTCATTTTCTTTAGAAATGTACTTTTTACAGATATTTCCATC
Organism: Tetragnatha versicolor; assembly: GCA_024610705.1. Lineage (NCBI taxonomy): Eukaryota > Metazoa > Arthropoda > Arachnida > Araneae > Tetragnathidae > Tetragnatha > Tetragnatha versicolor. Next base: position 30,228,058 of record JANDEH010000005.1, read on the forward strand.
TCTATTTTCTCGAAAAAAAATTTTTATTGTCATGATTTATTTGGTTTTAGGATGATTTAGGATTTTAAAGAGTTCAAATTCACTACTCTAATTTTTAAAAAATTATGATACTTGCTTGTGAGTACCTAATTAAACTAATTGAAATACCATCAAAGGGAAAACTTTACTTTATTTTTCATTAACTCCTTTCACACAAAAAGTTAATGAGGATATATTTAAAACAAAATGTGCATGAAAACAATTTTTCCTATAAAAATTCATCTTTCGAATGTCTAAAATATTTGTTTGAGAAGTAGAAGAGTATGAGAAAAAAATACTTGGTTTCAAGTTTTAATAACTTTAGAAACCAAACGGTTAGCTTGAAAATACGGAACGTTAAATCCTGAAAACGCGTGAATTAAATCGAATATCCTTTTAACGTTTCCACATCACTGAAAAAGAACTGAACACGTGTTTATTGATCCTAATGAAAGAACATCTAAATCCAATTTCAACTTTAATTTTTCTAACGCCACACACGAGACAGGTCCCTCAGCAAATATGTTAATAAGCCAAATCACAAAACAAAAATCTGCTTTTTTAAAAACTCTCCACTGAATGTCCTTCAATTCGCTCTAATTTCATTAAAAATTTGATAGTCCTCCAACCTAAAATGTACAATTTGTCGTCCAGAAAATAAATTTCCTTCAGTTCAACTAGCTCATTACAAAAAAAACATGGTTAACGAGTTCACGGTGCGTATAATTAACCACATCCGAGTAAATAAATATGCGCAACACATAGAGTAAAAATTAGCATTTTGATGAAAGCCAACTACGATCAATATCTGTTCTTTACGAACCTCGTTGCTTCAAAGAAGCCCTAATGCGGCCTTATCATTATCAATCTATTAACTTTTTCACACTGAGGTTGTTTTGAAAGTTTATTATTATACCTCCGGAGTTGCATTACGTTATAAATAACCACGATTTTAAGAAAGAAGGTATATAATTTAGCAGTTTCTAATTATCCCTCCAACGAGTAACAAAAGAAGCATCAAGCAATAACGTTCGCTTCACATAATCAGATAAGGCAAAATAGATTCGTATCTGGATTCATCAGACTTTTCCTCCATAGCTGTGTTATAGATACATTTTAGCATCGGAAGGGGTTTTGAGACATTACAGACAGCCACTCGGTTCTTAATAATCGAGTTTATGCCACGTTAAGGTAGCAAATGTTCTAGAAATCAACTTCAGTATCTTGATTGCGTTGTCTGAGTCTAAACTAAATCGAAAGAAATCTCATTATTAAAAGTATCCCTCGTCAGAAAGTATTTTAAACTCTCCGTATAGTTCAAAGAGTTGAATACTTTCATCTGCTCGTTTGAAACTGACTTATCGCAATTATTCAAACCGCGGGATCAAATGTTTCTTTCAGAATTTTAATGGTGGCGTTCACACAGAGGGACGTTAATATCGTTGACATACATGAGTGTCACCATCCCGTGGCTTTGCGATTCAGTTTGTCAAAACCTGGTGCGCGGTTTCAAAGTGTTCACCGCCATATTTCCAATAAAGTCCTAAACTTTGAAACTCTTACAACTATAATAGTACTTAAATGTGGTGTCCAGGTATGATATAAAAGGATTTGACCATTATTCCCTACTTTTGCGGCTTATTTAGGAGAAAACATATGGATATTAAAAGTGATTAGGGTATCAGAAATAGTTAACAACATAGTTTTAGTTAGACCATGAACATTTTAGTAAATTAATTAACCTTGTTCACCGGTAAAAATAAACGCATAAATAACTCGTTTTTCATTTGGGATTTCGATACTTTAGGATTAACCGGATGCAAATATGTCCAATAAGATTTTCTAAGCGATGTTTTTAACAATTACACATAGAAATAAAGCAAAAATTAAAATCCATATGATAAAATAGGTATTATAAAATGATTTTTTTATTTTGATATTCGATTATTTTTGGCCAATTATCATAAAACTTGGAGCTTGATCTTGGATGATCATAAAATACCGGAATTTTCTATGCATTAGATTTCCGGTTGTATAATGCGTAGGTATGCGAGTGGCAATAATTTTATTATTACACGCAAATACTTATAACACTTAATAACTAACAGGTTCGCATTGCTTCTATGGTAAATGTTTCGTTAGGTAAAGATTCATAGTTGATAAATTTATTTATTCTGGAACTTATATAGGTTGGGTTGGGGTAAAGTGGGTCATGGGGTAAAATGGATCAGTTTTAATTAACTCTACATAAATCAAATTTAAATTGAATTATTTTCACCTATTTTTTGTATTATATTCTTTTATATGTTGGCAACCTTTTTCGACTGTCAAAAATTTAGATTTATGAATTTGAAGACTGCAAAATATTTAATTTCAACTGGAAATGATGTCATCGAAGAAACAGGGTTTACCAACTTCGAAATATCTATAGAGGAGAGGAGGGTATTATGTGGAACAGTCGGGTAATATGCAACACCTGAGTTTCTACTCCCCCTCGTGTTTTCATCACGTGGCAATGCCACGAAAGTCTTAGGAAATCCCTTATGATGCAGTGCGCAAAGAGTTAAGCTTCTTGTTGCTGTCTGATCAGTCGCAGCAAAGCAAAGTGTGTTTTAGGATTTTCGAAAGTTTTTGACGGTATATGTTAAAACCTTTTAACCTACCAGTAACTATGATACTTTGATTTTGTTTCTAAGCATAATGTACACTAAAAGATCAGTAGTTTCTTATACTGCAGTCGTTTTTTAGCTATCCATGTTTTATCGGTCAGTAAAAGGGTTCATAGTACAAGATGGCCTGTCGAGTATGATGGAATATTTCATAAGCAAAGGGTCAGAAAAAGACGATTATGAGTGTGACTATTGTAAATAGACTCATGAATAAAACTACCGTAATTTCGCAAGTATAGTCCGCACAATCGTATAGTCCGCAGACACGATTTTATGTAAAACAATTTTCAAAAATCGTCAGATAGTCCGTACCACTGGATAGTCCGCGGGCTATACGTCCGAAATTATGTTATTTTATAATACGGCAATATTAATGTATTTTAGAAACAAAGAACTAAGTATAAATATAAAAAAAGTACTTACTAATATACCTTTAGAAATAAAACGCTAAATACAAATAAAAAACAGTGCTTACTAATTAATCATATTTTAATTAATCACGCATTCTACTATATTAACGAAAACCTTCTAAGTCCGATTCATCGGTATCAGAATATCAGTATATACTTTCGGGAAGAGTGTCCGAAAGTTCATTTTCAGCATCACTATCTTCACTTTGAGTGATTTCCTCGCTTTCACTAACAATCCCGGATTTTATAAATCCCTATCGGATGGTTGACACTATGCTCTATGGTTTACTATCGATACGATACGAATGTTTTCTTGGAATCTCGCGCTTTTTTTATATTTGATCATCGGCAGTTCACGACAGCGTGTTTTTTAAATTTCAACGATTTTAACCGTGAAAAACCAGCGTATTGTCCCCACTGGTCGATAGTCCGCAGATTCAAAAATTCGCATTTTAAACATAGATAGTCCGCGGACAATACGCGCGAAATTACGGTATTTGAACGTAAATTGTTAAACATATTTTTATAGTTAAGATTAACCATGTTCTCTAAGGGCTAATTAGTTTTCAATAGCTTTAAATACAACTATTCCATATTACCCAACTGTTCCATATCACCCTCCATTTGTAACTTTTTCTTAAAGTATATTTTTTGATTCAAAAAATACATGCATACGAAGTATAAAAATTATTTATAAAATATATAAAATACATTGCATTTCACTGGCCAGTGCTTCATAATTGGGAGATTATGATGAAATTCTTGCCAGCAAGCTATCGTCAAGGTGTTCATCTGCACGTCGTGATCTATATATTTTTTATTTTATTATATTCATTGTCGAAAATGATTCACATAAGTGTGTGGAACCAAAAAAACTATTTTATATGCTGGTATTTTTAAGAATGGAAATTTATTTCTATCAACTATATTCCAGAATTTCGCATATCATCTGATAATAGTTTTGAGGATAATGTCATTTTGAATATCCAAAATTTCTATTCTCGCCTTACTTGAAGAAATTCTGAAATGTATGTTGCTATTTCATTTCTAGAATTTTATGGGATAGTGGAAAACTGAAATATTTTATCGTAGGGCACAAGCAGCGGGCGCACCTAGACCGATCGACGGGCGCCATGGTGCCCGCGGGCATAGGGTTGGGGACCCCTGCAGTAGGGTGTATCGAAAAAAACTTTTTTTCGATTTTGATGACGTAATAGTGCGGAAAAATTGTCTAAGGTGCCAGAGAGTACCTGTGAATTTTTTCAGAATTTTTGGATAATTTCTTAAGGTGCCACATTGGCCCTGAAGTTCCCCATGTTAATCCAATTGGGCGCGCCGCCAAAAAGGCCGAAAATCGGTTTTTCACCCCTCATTTCTACCCTAATCACACGACGAATGTCTCGTCTCGAGTTATGGACTCTATATGATCTAGGCTATCCGACAAAACTTGAATATTAGCCTAAATATCTATATTACGTTTTTTTGTATGCTCAAATTTCGTCGAAAATCGCGTATTTCCTCGTTCAAATCAGAGCCCACAATCAACATAATATAGAGATTTAAGTTATTATTCAAGTTTTTTCTGGTAGCATACATCATGTAGAGTCCATAACTCGAGACGAGACATTCGTCGTGTGATTAGGGTAGAAATGAGGGGCGAAAAACTGATTTTCGGCCTTTTTGGCGGCGCGCCCCATTGGATTAACATGGGGAACTTCAGGGCCAATGTGGAACCTTAAGAAATTATCCAAAAATTCTGAAAAAATTCACAGGTACTCTCTGGCACCTTAGACAACTTTTCCGTACTATTACGTCATCAAAATCGAAAAAAAGTTTTTTTCGATACACCCTAATATACAGGGTGTGTCTGAAATGGTGCAACAAACTTTCAGGGAGGATAGTAGACATCTAGACGAGTCAGAATCACATAGGATTTGGGGGTCTCAGACCAAATCCCAGGGAGTTAAAAATGGAGCGACACCCCAAAAAATCATTAAAAAATTAAATTTTTAGAAGAATTACTATTGGTAAAAATTTAAATATGGTCTCAAAAATTGTGGTTTAATATGATCTTTAAAATTATTTCAAAATTCTTTAATTTAAAATTCTTTTATCATGAAAAATGTTAAAAAACACACAAAAATGTGTAAACTCTGCCAAAACCTTATTTTGTATTTCGAAATCATTTCTTTAGATTTAATAATCTGAAAGACAATAATTGAAAATCAATAAGTCCAAAGTTTCACGTAAATACATTCAATATTAAACGCTTGAGATTCTGTTAAAGTTTGATTTTTGCGTACGCAAACAGTTTTTTAGAGCTGTTTCCAGAACAGCTGTTTGCGCACGCAAAAAACAAACTTTAACAGGATCTCAAGCGTTTAATGTTGATTGTATTTACGTGAAACTTTGGACTAATGGGTTTTCAACTATGATCTTTCAGATTATCAAAAGAAAAGATTTCGAAATACAAAATAATACAAAATAAGGTTTTGGCAGAGTTTTACCATTTTTTGAAGTTTTTAACTTTTTTCATAATTAAACAAATTTTAAAGTGAAGACTTTTAAGATAATTTTAAAAAGCATATTAAACCACAATTTTTGAGACCATATTTAAATTTTCACCAATAGTATTTCTTCTACAATATAAATTTTTTAGGGTGTCGCTGCATTTTTAACTCCCTTGGATTTGGTCTGGGACCCCCAAGTCCTATGTGATTCTGACTCGTCTAGGTGTCTACTATCATCCCTGAAAGATTGTTGCACCATTTCAGATACACCCTGTAAATGTGTTAGTCTTCTATACAAATCCACAGTTTACTTCCGATCTGCACCAAACTTGGTATACCTACGTAAAAAATTCAAGAAAAACATAGGCTATGATTCTAAAACTTTAATTGGCCCCAACCCTCTTTTGACCCTTTTTATGGTCATTTTGCTGAAATAGCTTTATTTCTCCTCCAGAAGAAATCTGTTCACCCCATTAACAATTGTTACAAAAAAACAATGAAAAAAACAAGTTTCTAAAAGAAAAACTAGATATGAAATTAAAAATTATAACTATAATCTAAAATATAATTAAATGAAATTTAAAATTATAGAACATGTAATTAAGTATATTTTAAAATATTTTATTTGAAAGCTGATCTAGCTTTTAAATAAAAAGTTTCATGGAATAGCATTGTTGTTAAAATAGTCTCCATGAAAACGAAAATGTAAATAAAAAAACGATTATTTATTGTAGCTTCAAGAAAATTGATTTACAAAACAAAAACTTAATATTGAAAATGTGAAAGCCCTTTCAACTAAAGCCCTGGATACTCTACCTAGTATCCAGGGCTAGGTAGAGTATCCAGGGCTTTACTTTCAACTAGAGATATATTTTTTCATAAATTGCAAAATGGATACGCTGTAGTTATTGAATAACTTCACTGAAAAAGTTAATTAAAATCCTGTATTATTAATCAAGGGTTCTAAGTGGGCATATTTTAAGTAATTTTAGGAGAGAAATTTGTTTCTGATTTTTTATGGGGATCATGAGGTTAAATGTAGAAATTGTTCAAATATTAAAATGCTTGACAAATGGATGGATTTTAATACCTTTCACCTGGTAAAATACGGTATAAAATATATTGAAAATTTTAAAAAAGAAATCCTAAAGCTATAACTCCACCCATACAAGGCCAGGTATATCAGCTAGTATAAAATATTTTATTTTTATAACAATATTTTGTACTTGGGGTTAAATGGGACATAGTTTGGGTCATTTTGTTCTCCAAATGAAGTATTTTAATTGCTACATTTGAACAATGTTCATTAACTTCGGATGTTCACAATTTCATTAAATTACAACTTAAAACAAATTTCTTTCAGATAAAAACGGCTTAGCCGATTGCCTTTTTTCTTATTTTCATGTGTATTTAGTAATAAATATATTTTTGACATTGTTTGCAATGGGATCTCTATTTTACCCCACGTTGGGGTAAAATAGGTCATCACTTTTGATGTGAAGTTTAACCAACTTGTAACTAAAAAATATTTGATAAAATTAGATAAAAGTGTTCTGAAAGATTGTAATGTCAAGATCCAACTGAAGATCCAACTGAAAGAAATCAATAAAAAGTTATAATTTTGATAAAATAAAACTTAGAATGTGAAAGTACAAAAAAATTACCTACTTCCCCCCTGACCCTAAGAAGGTAGATATGCTTACTCAAACTTATCTTATCTTTCCTTTCAATTTCAATTAGGTATTTTGAAAGTTTCAATGTTAAGGATATTCTGTTCTATAATTTTTTACATTCCAACGTGTAAACAACTACATACGTAGGGTTATTTAGTAATCCCTTGTAAATATTTTTTATTCCTTTTCCTCTTTTTTTTCTTTATCCCTTCCAATTTCTTTTTTCCGTGATCTCTTTTATAAATTTATATTAGTAAATAAAATACATAAACGATTATCAAAGTTTGAAGCGCATTTCAGTACCAGCATATATAACCCGAATTTATAAAGATTTGTGAGATTATTCCATGAAAATATTAATAACTGTATTAATTATTATTTTTTATAACAAAAAAACTCATACTTTCCACCAAAAACACTACTTAACTATGAACTTTTTCTTTTGGCAAGACCTTAGTGAGAATATGAAGTTGTTATAGTTTCTTGACACAATTTCTAGGCAGAGTTTTAGAATACAAAAATAAAACCTCAATCCCACACTAAAAACAACATAGCCGTATCCCTCAGCACAGGACACACAGTAGACACGGTAGTAGATTCAGTAGACACAGGACACCTCCAACTCAGTGAATGAATTAGCCTCAAAATTCCCGATTCCAGAATCTTACTCCCTTCAAATTAGGTTGAAGACTCATAACCGATTACCACTCGTTTAAACACTCGATCCACACGTATACTTTTCGTTGGTATAATCGATCGACTCAAGAGCTTCCAGTGCTAGAAAATAATCGGCGTATGTCGAACACGTCCACGTGCAATGCAAGTGTATAATTACTGACTGATGGAGCTTATTTTGAAACTATGTAGGCATGTCGACAGAACGCTTTTCTTGGATAATAGCTCCAAGGCCTTCATTGTTCTCTTAAAGATCATGTTTGTTAGTTCGTTTTTTTTCTTCATTTAAAGATTCCAGAAAAACTACTTTAAAGGTTGATCTTAGGGCTTTGACTTTTTCTAATGAAGCGATATCCACGAGGACAGGTGATTCATAGCTTTATATATTTAGCTTAACCGCGGTAGGGGAAAGGAGGTTAAGAGTGCACAAAAATGATTTTGGGCTATAGAACCGAAAAAAGCTAGATCCTCAAAAATTTGAGGAACATAAATTTGTTGAGTCACAATTCAACCTTCAAAAAATGAAGGTCTTTGTTTCAATGAAATCTTGTTAAAAATCAAAAAGAAAATGAAAAACTGGATGCATTTACCCAACGTGGTGGCCAAAAGTATGCAGGATGTGAGGCCAAAAGTACGCGCCCTGAAAATTTAGAATAAATCGTAAAAAATTCATCCCTGCCTTGTTAATTCAAAGATTCCTTCCTAACGCCAACTCTCTTTAAGTATGATCCAAACAGGATTTAATCTTCTTACTAGTTTTCAGCTTCTGAGGGGTTAAACTTTCTTTTTTTTCAACTAAGCATTTATTCATCAACTGTAGCACATTACATTCATGTAGTAAAGAGTAAAATTAAGTTTATGATATTTTGCTATTAAAATTTAAATGATAATGTCTGTGCATACTCTTAGTTAGGCTAAGCGCGCACTAGAGATTTCCGTCACGGCGACTAGGATAACTAGTAACGTAACTGTCACTCGAGAGCAATGTATCTCTTTGGCGAGATTCTTGACAATCGGCCAAGAGTCTCGTCGCCTAATGCGCGCGCTTTAGCTTCTTGCAATAGCCAGGGTGATAATTTTGTCTCAGAAAGTCAGTGTTTTGTCATTCAGTCAGTCAAGCCCTAAAGGAAGGTTTTTGAAAAACATGCAATAATCCCAGCAATATAATCGTTTTTACACCTTTATTCAAGCGCCTAATAGTCTCACTTGTTTCCCTAAAATTAGTACTTACCTGCATTTAGGAGTTCACCACAAGATCTAATAGGTTAAAATGGCACATATAATGCTGTAACCCATCTTCTCAATAATTACTTGTAATGGCCCTAAAATTAGAAACAAGTAGAAAAGAAATAGAAAAAGTAACCCGGGATTAATGATTGAATGTGAAGATGGAAGATAAAATCAATATATTTTTTCTTCGCCGTTTTCTAATGATTGATTGCCTATAAGTGAACATCAATATTTTGAAATTTATTAGAAGAATCGAGTTAGCCCAATGTTCCAACAACACTTCTAATAGATATTTGTGTATATTTACGTTTATATTTCATGGTTTTAGTGTTCAATGATAACTAAGTGTTAATTTATTTCCTACTTTTTGTTCCTTTATTTTTGCCACTTTGTAAACGGGCAAGAGCCCGTTATAATAAGGTCTTGTCTATGTCTATTTCTATAAGTGAACATAGGGTGAAATACATGTATTGATGAGAGTGCCGCATTTGCCTTTATCATCTTTCAACCATGTCACCAATGGAAAGTTGATTTGTCACATTTCAGCACTGTTGCAAATCGAATAAACTGAATTTTAAATAAATACTTGTCTTTGATGTTGTAAAAAAGCGAACAAAAAAGTGGAAGGGGTTTGGGGTAATTAAGGGAATATACGTGGTAACGAATTTAAAAAAAAACTTCATAAGTGAAATTAGATGTTATCATTTCTCGTAAATAAGCCTCTGAACAATTACTTGAATTACTTTTTATTAAAGTATTGCTAAAATTTTCAACTTTTTTTAACACTTAAATGCACTGATAATTTCCATTGCCTTAAAGACTACTAAAATGCTTCAGTAGTAAAAAAATTACAATGCAAGGTTTTTCGGCAAGACCACATAGACCACAACTCAGCATAGCCATATTCTCTCCATTGGGTACCTAAAAAATGTACGACTCGTCATCCTCATTTACCTCAACGACATTACCTCAACGACATTTACCTCGTCATCCTCATTACCTCAACGACTCGTCATCATCATTATCACATTATTGGATCCTTGTTCACCTCTTGGTAAGTGTACCAGGTGATCTATTAAATTATTAAATTGCCAAAAGTATCTTTTTTTTAAGTATACGAGCTAGTATAGTAGGGTGGGTTGGGGTAAAATGGGTCACTTTTAAGGTACTTTCACATTCTAAGTTTTATTTCATCCAAACTATTACTTTTTAAGGATTTCTTTCAATTGGATCTTGACATTACAATCCTTCAGAACATTTTCATCTAATTTTATCAAATATTTTATAGTTATAAGTTGGTTAAACTTAGCATCAAAATAATGACTTATTTTACCCCAACTTGGGGTAAAATGGGTCACAATGCAAAAAGATGTCAAAAATATATTTATTACTAAATTATTAAATTGCCAAAAGTGTCTTTTTTTGTAAGTATACGAGCTAGTATAGTAGGGTGGGTTGGGGTAAAATGGGTCACTTTTAAGGTACTTTCACATTCTTAGTTTTATTTCATGCAAACTATTACTTTTTAAGGATTTCTTTCAATTGGATCTTAACATTACAATCCTTCAGAACATTTTCATCTAATTTTATCAAATATTTTTTAGTTATAAGTTGGTTAAACTTAGCATCAAAATAATGACTTATTATACCCCAACTTGGAGTAAAATGGGTCACAATGCAAAAAGATGTCAAAAATATATTTATTACTAAATACACATGAAAATAAGAAAAAAGGCAATCGGCTAAGCCGTTTTTATCTAAAAAATTTGTTTTAAGGTGTACTTAAATGAAATTGTAAAAGTCCGAAGTTAATGAACATTGTTCAAATGTAGCAATTAAAATACTTCATTCGGAGAAAAAATAAACTTGTTTTACAGTTTAATGTATATTTGAAGGAAATAAGTTAATAACATTGTTATTTCTTAATACAGAAGGCCTCCTAACTATGACCCATTTTACCCCAAGTAAAAAATATTGCTATAAAAGATAAAATATTTTATATTTTTCTAAGCTGATTGGCTTGAAATGTCTCTCAGACTTTCTTTTATGGAAAAATATTACAAAAGTCTGTTGTAATTTAGTACAATATATAGATAGTTGGAAGTTGGTAAACACTGTTTTTTCGACAACACCATTTACCGTTCAAATAAAATATTTTTTCAGTTCTTAAATTCATGAATCTAAATTTTTGACAATCAGAAAATGTTACCAACAGATAAAAGATCATAATACAAACAATTGAGAGAAAATAATTCAATTTAAATTTGATTTATATCGAGTTAATTAAAACTGACACATTTTTAAATTGGAGGCATTTATCACAGGGAGTCGTTTTTTTACTGATTCATTATGATTTATATCAAAAGTGAAGCCTCGAACGTGCACCCAGTGTGAAATTTAATGGTTCCTTATCTACCCGACTTAGCGGGTTGATAATTGCGTATTGAATGGTGATATGAGGTTGATTTCTGATGTGATTATTATATCTAAATTATAATTAGAACCGCCATACTTGATTCGTGGGTTATTTTGCATTGGCCGTATTCTTTCTGTGACATTTAGAAGATAAGAGTTTGTCAGTTACACTGTTTGGTAATATTCAAGCTATAGGGTGGGTTGGGGTAAGTGGGTCTTGGGGTAAAATGTGTCAGTTTTAATTAACTCGATATAAATCAAATTTAAATTGAATTACAGTGTAACTGACAAACTCTTATCTTCTAAATGTCACAGAAAGAATACGGCCAATGCAAAATAACCCACGAATCAAGTATGGCGGTTCTAATTATAATTTAGATATAATAATCACATCAGAAATCAACCTCATATCACCATTCAATACGCAATTATCAACCCGCTAAGTCGGGTAGATAAGGAACCATTAAATTTCACACTGGGTGCACGTTCGAGGCTTCACTTTTGATATAAATCATAATGAATCAGTAAAAAAACGACTCCCTGTGATAAATGCCTCCAATTTAAAAATGTGTCAGTTTTAATTAACTCGATATAAATCAAATTTAAATTGAATTACAGTGTAACTGACAAACTCTTATCTTCTAAATGTCACAGAAAGAATACGGCCAATGCAAAATAACCCACGAATCAAGTATGGCGGTTCTAATTATAATTTAGATATAATAATCACATCAGAAATCAACCTCATATCACCATTCAATACGCAATTATCAACCCGCTAAGTCGGGTAGATAAGGAACCATTAAATTTCACACTGGGTGCACGTTCGAGGCTTCACTTTTGATATAAATCATAATGAATCAGTAAAAAAACGACTCCCTGTGATAAATGCCTCCAATTTAAAAATGTGTCAGTTTTAATTAACTCGATATAAATCAAATTTAAATTGAATTACAGTGTAACTGACAAACTCTTATCTTCTAAATGTCACAGAAAGAATACGGCCAATGCAAAATAACCCACGAATCAAGTATGGCGGTTCTAATTATAATTTAGATATAATAATCACATCAGAAATCAACCTCATATCACCATTCAATACGCAATTATCAACCCGCTAAGTCGGGTAGATAAGGAACCATTAAATTTCACACTGGGTGCACGTTCGAGGCTTCACTTTTGATATAAATCATAATGAATCAGTAAAAAAACGACTCCCTGTGATAAATGCCTCCAATTTTGCAGCTCTGTTCCTAGAGATGTTATCGTCTCCCTACTTGGGCCAAGACAAATCATTTTATTAAATGGCTGTGACACGACCACTCTTTTAGAGAAAACTAATTCATCAAACCGACGAATCAAATTTATTTAGATAGTTCCTTAATCTGTGATGATATCTGCTAGGGTTATTTGAATCGTGACCAGCTATCCGGTTTTCAAAAGCACGTATTTCGGCCCGCGCTGAGCACCTAGCTACCGAAACGCGCAGAATAGCTACCAGTACTCGTGCTGAGAGGTATTTTGCTTTGTTGTATAATATAAATCAGGTATTCATGTACAGGTAATCAATCATTAAAGCTCAATAAAAACTGCATGAATCTGTTGAAAGTTGTATGCAATCAAAAATTTTTCCTTTTCTGTGAATTAAGTCTTTATATTCAAATAATCAATCATTCAGTGTTAAAATTTTCAAAACAAAAGTGGCAGAATATGAATAAGTAAAATTGTTAACAGCAGAGTGCTTTTCTTTTTTTACGACGAAACTTAGTATTTTCTACTTCGTGATTGAATCGTAAAACTTTAAATATCAAGCGCATTCCAAGAAACGTCTTTCAAATAGATTTTTTTGTAACATCTATCAATAATTTGCTGTGAAAAAGGAAATATTTATTTCGGTTTTTTGAAGCTTAATTCTACAAGATCTTTTACAGCAGTAGTTTCCAAATTGGGCATCTTGGGTAAAATGAAAAAAATTCTTCTAGATATGTAAAAAATTTTAATTTCGAGATCAATAACTAAAAGAAATATTTTTACATTGTAATTACATATCTGCACAAAGCTAGATATTTGCAGAGATTCCAAATAACAAAAATTAGGAGTTACTCATAGATGAAGATCCCAGATCCCCCAGACATTTCTTATTTTCTCACAAATAAAATATATGGGATAATGTAGTGTTAGTATAAAATTTGAGTGTGTGCATACCCGCTAACTTGGCCCGCCGGCCAATTGACAGGTACCAGGTGCTAAAGGTAGGTAAAAAAACAGTGCTCACTTTTCTCATTTTCTCAAGGGTGATTTTTACATATGATACTCGGTGAACTATTTCAACATTTTTTGTAAGCAGCCAGACCAATCGGATGGGCCAAACATCCCCCCAGACGCACTAATAGTGTTGAATAGTGAGAAATGCAGCCAATCCCACCAACCCTTACGATCGCATAAAGCTGCAAACAAAATTGTCGGTTCACTACTAGTCATTTCTCACTAGTTACAATGCACTTATACAGCTTTATGTGATATTACAGCTTTATGTGATTGTTAGGGTTGGTGGGATTGGCTGCATTTCTCGCTATTCAACACTATTAGTGCGTCTGGGGGGATGTTTGGCCCATCCGAATGGTCTGGCTGCTTACAAAAAATATTGAAATAGTTCACCGAGTATAATATGTAAAAATCACCCTTGAGAAAATGAGAAAAGTGAGCACTGTTTTTACCTACCTTTAGCACCTGGTACCTGTGAATTGGCCGGCGGGCCAAGTTAGCGGGTATGCACACACTCAAAGTTTATTCTAACACTACATTATTCCATATATTTTATTTGTGAGAAAATAAGAAATGTCTGGGGGCTCTGGGATCTTGGACTGGAGTTACTAGTTTTCAAAATATAATCTTAAGAAAGTATACAAGTATCGGTACACATGTTTAAATCCTAATTTTATGATTATCTAACTATGTACTGCATCTACCTTCACAGAGAGTAACGACCTCAAAGCATACTTATGAGGGTGCAGATTTCTTGTAATAAATAAAAATAAAGCTATTATAAAATACCATCATCAATAAGTTTATAGAATTAAAAAGTTTTAGTTTTTAGAAATCTAATGAGAAATTGCGAAAGTATATTTTAATATTGGAGAATTACTAAGGTAGCAACATAATGTATATCTAGGATAGAATTAAATAGCTTCCAGTACTTCACAGTGGAAAATGTCTTTAATTTGATAATGAAAAATACATAATTTTGTATTAGTTTGGGAATTACATTAGCTTGCAGTCTGGTGATAAATTATGACGATTGAAATCTGTCAATACAATATATTTTAAATAAAAAAGTAGAATTTTAGCAACGTAATGTCTTACTTCTAAAAAGCTGTTTTAATTAATTTATTAACCATTAGGATTTTATATGTGGATGATTTATGATTTTCTTGGTTCAGCAAAATAAGTATACCTAATGAATATAAGTTAACTGAATAAAGACATAAACACATTCTCAGCATCGTAAAATTTTCCAAGAATAAGCTTAAGTTTTTAATTAAGTTTTTGACTATTAATTTAAATTTTTGTGTTTCAATTTTTATGCATATTTTATTTATTACAAAAAAGTTGCAAAAATTGTATAAATCTAACTAAATATTTTGTAGGTAAATATCATGGACATAAAAGAATTAACATAAATGATTATTACCATTAAAATAATGTTTCTTCTAAATACAAGAATAATGTTTTTGAATGTGTTTCGTTACATATTAATAACGGGTGTCAAAGTATTCATCTCTATTAGCGCTTCATTTCAATTACCTCATAATGACAAAATTTTAGGTCGCATATAAATAGCTACTTTAGCCTTCATACTGTAATATTCCAGAATGTGATAAGAATTGAGTTGAAGTGATGCAAAAAATTCAGTTAATTCTAGGTAAGAAAAATATCTCATATTTTTATAAAGTAACTTCTACAAGAAATATTTTCTTTCCTAAGGTCGTAGTTTCAAATAGGTAAAAGTAATATATAATTAATAATTATTTTAAATCATTAAACATTAAAAATAACATGCTAGAAGCTCTTAAAATCGAAAAGGCACAGTTAGTGTTATAACTTTTTACAGAATTATCGCTTTCAATACTTACAAGATATTATTTCTAGAAGAGAGGGCATTTAGCCCCCTTACAACATAAACGTAATTAATTGACAGCGTAAGCAACTCCAAATTCCCTTCGGTGAGTCACTATCAGGTTGCTCTGAAGAATAAAATAGAGAAATGCCATCTAATGTATTGCTTTAGAAGAAGTTTTAACAAGTTCTTCCACAACATACGTTCTAATACTATAATACGGTAGTTCTAGTTTGTAGGAAAAGCCTAAGAAAGTTTCTGATAAATATTCTCCTTGAACTCCTGTTTGTTATTTACAGTCCAAAACAAAGGATAAAGAATAATCACAGAAATATAGATAATATTAAGTTAATAAAAGTTTAGAAACATTAAACACCAAAGGTAACATGTTCAACGACATATATTTTGAAGAACCCCTAAAAAGTGCCAGAAACAATGCAATTCATTGTTTTTTATACAAAGGAATTCACTGAAGGTGCGAAAAATTTGAAAGAAGCGTAGACTCTTTACAAGTTTTCAGATCTTCAAGGAATTAAATTTATCACTAGAACAGCCAATAAACTGCTCCACTCGTCTCTTAAACTAGATAATAAGAATTTCCTTAACAATGAGACCCAAAAACAAGAGTTAACCTCTAGATTCGATACGGAAGCACAGATTTTAACAACAGAGAGGACAACAAATTTTGCCTAAATGCTCAATTATTATAATTAGAGGTAACATCTAGTATGATTATTACCACTGATACTGACTTAACCTTCTCTTTGCAAACTCCATGCAATGAATTGGGCTTAGGCATAAATCACATCCAAAACTAGAAATCATACTGAACGAGTAATTACATAGCTTTTGACATAAATAACGACAAGTGGGTTTGATTTAAGCTCTAATCAATGCCTTCTAAAAGCCTCACAACTTTGAAAAATGGATCTGAGGACAATTAGGTACCTACCTTGGACCTCACAGCGAAATTACTTTAAGTAATGTGCTGTGAGGTGGTTAATTTCCATTTTGATGTGTTATCCCACCTTTGGCAATGTCGTAAATACAGGGTAATCTTTCAAAATATACAGGGAATTGTGTCTACTATTTTCATAGTTCCTGAGCTAAGGCACTTTCCAGAGACAGTATTGGGAATCCTTTTAGATACTTTTAAATGAATAATTTATCCAATCATTTCCGAAAGTTACTCAGTAAAAGTAGCAATTTCATAGTTAAGTAATCTTGAAATGATAGGCGAAAAGTCAGTTGGAGTCAGAGTTGGGAGAGGAGATCAGTTTATTTATATCGAAAACTTTTAAAATGAATTATTAATAACCTTACGTTATTAATTAGATTTTTGGAGGGTTTTCTTTGAATTTTTTGTTGAAGAATTTTGACCCTTCAGTTATTTCACTGGAGGGTTAGTGTACGTACTGCATGAATAAAGTTGTTATGCTTGATGAAACATATTGTTTCTTAGATTAAAACACTAACAATCATCACTGCACGGCTACAAAAATACACTCATAGAGAGAAAGAAGAGATAAGAATTTTTATTGTTATATTAAAAATGACACTTTGATTTGCATGAAAAACAAGTATCAAAACTAAAAAATATCATCTTATTTAAGAGTAAATTCACTCTAAGAGAATTAACTATGAAAGGATTCAAGGTTTTATGCTTTAAACCAGGAAATGTGTGTGCCCAGTTCAATTCTCCATCCGTTATCCGCGTCTAACTAAGAAACTACAATACCTCTGAAACTCTGCTACAAAAGAAAATGTAAGTAACTAATTGAGAACTCCAGGTAACACAAAAACAAAATCACTAATGTATTATCTCAGTGGTGCCCAACCTTTTTTTTCACGAGGGCCAATTTGTTTATGAAAATTTATCTCGCGGGCCACATAAAAACACTTTTTAGAATTTTTCTAAACATAAAGAAAAATTACCAGTTTTCAATAAAATTGCATCTGTTTGGAGGATACTGGTTCTGTAAGTGATCTGTAAGTCGAGATCGAACACTAGTTTTTGTTCTTTTCAGAACAGATAATGTTTGCTCCAAAACACACAGTTTGTCCACAGTTTCCTTGCATATAAGTAAGACACAATGGTTTATTTTCTCGCTGTATGAAGAAATATAAATTTGTCCACTTTTCTTGAAAGTTTCGGCATTCCGATTGAATCTTCAACTTTTTACGATCGGACATTTTTTCGAAGTTTGGTTCTAAAAAGATCCTTATAAACTGAATTCAAATGGATAACTGATACTGTATATTGGAAAAATATTTATGCAATGACGAATTCCCCGTATAGGCCAGTCAATAACGACAAAAAAAAGGGCGATAATTGCAAAAAATAAGGTAGTTCCAATTTTTGTCTTATGTTGTTAGGACCCATCCCAGTAGTTAGTAACCAATTTTGCAACCCTGAAAGCCCTGTGCTAACTTCGCAATCCCCAAAAAACCTCAAAATTTTCCGACTTTTTTCAGTTTTTGGCTTATAACTCATAAAAAATGCATCCGCACGAAAAAGTTTCAACTGTATCTTTTAAAGTAGATAAAATTTGCAATAATTTAAGACCATCCCTAAGTTTATACGTCCCATAGATTCCGAGTTACATCTCTTCAAAAATGGGCAATTTTTTCCCAAAATTAAAAATTTTGAGCCTAAGTCGCTTTTATAGCTACAAAAAGCCTATAGTACTCGTTGTAAAAGGTAAATAAGAGCAAATAAGTGATAGTACAGTTATTTAGCTTTAATTTAAGCCATGAATGAAGTCTCTAGGCCCCATAGTTCTTACTTTATCTTAAAAAACAAACAATTTGGGAAAAACGAAATTTCGGAAAAATAGAGCATAACGTTGTATGGGCATAGTAAAGGAAAAATAAAGCTATAACACAATATGACGTTATAAAAATTATTAGTTATTTATTGAATACAAAGTTATTTTTCTTAGTACTTGTTAATTAATGTTAATTTTTAAATTAAATTGAGATTAATTAGTATGAATTATAATTAATAAATTAAAAAATGTATATTAATTTATTGCTTCTTTAAGTATAAGTTTATAAAATACGACTTTTTGAAGTACCAAAGATCATGTCTCTTCCAAGGATTCAGGACTGTCTTCCTCGTTGTCAGACTCGTCTATCTCGATTGTAGGGATGTTGAGGCATGACTTGCCTTGACATGGTTTACATAGTGCAGAACACTTAAGTCCCGCTTTCTGACATGAGCAGCCTCTTCCAGCACACCCTTTTTGGCACTTGCATGATATGAATTTCAGGAGAGTTTTTGATGCTGGATCTTTTGTAGAGGTAATAGGTAGCAGACCTTTTTTTTGCTGACTCCTCGTCCAGCCCCAGTCAGTTGGTTTTTTGTCTGCACCTAACCATGTCTGCACCTGGTGGTATGTGCGATATGCATGTTGAGCTGAAATATGGATCTTGCGCCATAAAACCCAACCAACCAACCAGCATGTTAAGCTGCATTGCTTTTGAACTCATGGTCGAGGCATATCCAGCAGCGTTCTTACGCGTTGGACTGAAGGAATGGTGTACATGCTGAATATCTGTGAAGGGCTTGAATACTTTTGGAACGTTTCCTATTCTACCACCGAACAACACGTTAACATGAGGTCCACTCAAATAGAAAGAGATACTGATCATGTGCAAAAACTTAAGAACTGGTTCGATGCGCACACACCATTTCCATTTAATGAAAAAATACCATCCATCAGCTCTGGTATGGTTGGGGACTCTGAAGTCAATTGCCATATGGCCTACGAATTGGAAATAAATGGAATAAACCAAATCACGGGAAACACCTTTGGAAAAGTTAGTTTTAAAAGAAAAGATAAAGTGCGAAACCTGGCATCAGTCACTATCAAATTACAAAATCAGAAGGTTCAAATAGATCCCCTCACAATTTTTCAAAGGCTGTGTATCACGAAGCAGACAGAGGGTGACTTGAAAGAGCACTTTAAGTTCGAGTTGGCTCCCTACCCAATGGCTTTGTTTTGTGAAGATGGGATGCGTAAAGGCAAAAAGTCCAGCTTTTACACAGCTTTTACCCCTCTTCCTGAAAATATCACTATAGGAGCCACTACGTTTGTTGTTGTGGATGGCGGCTACTTACTTCATAAAGTAAGGTGGCATCGGAATATCACAACCACGGCAATTGTAGCCGCTTACATCAGCTACACAATTAGCCATTTTGGAAAAATGTGTCAGTTGTATTTGATGGATATCCAGACAAAGGGTCTGAAAGAAGTTTTAAAACTGCAGAACGATTACGTCGAAATGCTAACTCATCATGCAGTGATATATTATTTCAAGACCACACAGTTATAAAAGTGCCACAGGAGAAGTTTTTATCCAACGAAAACAACAAGTGGCAACTTATTAAATTCCTTTGTTTAGGATTGGATAACCAAGGAATTGAAACAAAGCAAGTTGCCGAGGACGCAGACTGTACAATCGTACGGACTGCTCTCGACAAAAGCAGCTCGCATGAAAATGTCATCGTGGTTGGAGAAGATGTGGACTTGTCGGTTCTTTTAAATGGATTGGGCTCGACGGTGGAAAATGTTTTCCTTCAAAAAGGTGTCAAGTGGGAATCCACTTGTTTGCAGTTTTCCTCCAAATCTTTAAATAGTGGAGAGCTGGCCTGTCCCCACGGATTTTAATTGTTTCTGCACGCTTTCTCTGGTTGTGACACCACATCTGCAATTTTCAGGCAAGGGAAAATGAAGATGCTAAGCATGCTTGAAAAAAATCCCCATCTGGTTGGCGTGGCTTCCATTTTCCTGCAGCCTGATATTAGCCACAAAGAAATAGCCTCTGCTGGAAATAAGTGTCTTGTGGCTCTGTATGGAGGAGGAGACTCCGACACTCTTCACGCCCTCCGTTACGAAATCTTGGTTCGTTCAGCTGCCAACACCAAGGTCCACCTGGCTCGTCTGCCTCCAACCAAAGAGGCTGCAGCTTAACATGCATATCGCACATACCACCAGGTGCAGACATGGTTAGGTGCAGACAAAAAACCAACTGACTGGGGCTGGACGAGGAGTCAGCAAAAAAAAGGTCTGCTACCTATTACCTCTACAAAAGATCCAGCATCAAAAACTCTCCTGAAATTCATATCATGCAAGTGCCAAAAAGGGTGTGCTGGAAGAGACTGCTCATGTCAGAAAGCGGGACTTAAGTGTTCTGCACTATGTAAACCATGTCAAGCCTCAACATCCCTACAATCGAGATAGACGAGTCTGACAACGAGGAAGACAGTCCTGAATCCTTGGAAGAGACATGATCTTTGGTACTTCAAAAAGTCGTATTTTATAAACTTATACTTAAAGAAGCAATAAATTAATATACATTTTTTAATTTATTAATTATAATTCATACTAATTAATCTCAATTTAATTTAAAAATTAACATTAATTAACAAGTACTAAGAAAAATAACTTTGTATTCAATAAATAACTAATAATTTTTATAACGTCATATTGTGTTAAAGCTTTATTTTTCCTTTACTATGCCCATACAACGTTATGCTCTATTTTTCCGAAATTTCGGTTTTCCCAAATTGTTTGCTTTTTAAGATGAAGTAAGAACTATGGAGCCTAGAGACTTCATTCAGGGCTTAAATTAAAGCTAAATAACTGTACTACAACTTATTTGCCCTTATTTACCTTTTACAACGGGTACTATAGGCTTTTTTTAGCTATAAAAGCGACTTAGACTCAAAATTTTTAATTTTGGGGAAAAATTGCCCATTTTTGAAGAGATGTAACTCAGAATCTATGGGACGTATAAACTTGAGGATGGTCTTAAATTATTGCAAATTTTATCTACTTTAAAAGATACATTTGAAACTTTTTCGTGCGGATGCATTTTGTATGAGTTATAAGCCAAAAACTGAAAAAAGTCGGAAAATTTTGAGGTTTTTTGAGGATTGCGAAGTTAGCACAGGGCTTTCAGGGTTGCAAAATTGGTTACTAACTACTGGGATGGGTCCTAACAACATAAGACAAAAATTGGAACTACCTTATTTTTTGCAATTTTCGATGTCGATATTGACTGGCCTAGTATCTAGAAAAACCAAAACAAAGAAGTAAAGAAAAAAATTTTTACTGGATGTTGAAGAATCCCTTTTTTATCATCTTTTTTTAGATGGAAGTGCCAAAATGTCTCGCATGATTTCGTGGTTTTCTTGGAAGATTTCTGAAGTGGTTTTTGTTTTTAACATTTAACGAGTCCGCGGGCCACATGGATCAGCCTCGCGGGCCACATTTGGCCCCCGGGCCGTAGGTTGGGCACCACTGATCTAAATAAATAAACACGCCACCTTAAAAAAATTTATTTTAAGTCATTAATATCATATGACTTACAATATACATTAGATGCCATTTTTTAATTTAGGAAAACGAAAAAATATTTTCATGAGTTATTTTTATTACCTTCAGTTTTTACCTGGATGGTTGATCAGTAGTAAAACAATTCTTAACTATAACTACAAAAAATATTTCAGGGAAGGCATGCTAAGGGGCCATTCATTAATTACGTAAGGGTCCGGAGGGGGAGGGGTGTTGGAAAAATCTCTACATACCCTTACTTGGGGGGTGGGGGGTCAAACCAATTCTTACGTAAGATTTTCCTAATTAATATAAAGAAATTCCAATTATTCTAATCAAGAGATAATAATATAATAGTAATATGTAGTTGACAGCAAGAGTATTACTTATCTGTTGAAAAATAAAAATCTTTGATTTACGTCAAACGGAGAGTTTTCTAAAATTTTATTGTTTTGAAAAACATAATGGAATCTTACGTAAGAATAGGGGGGGAGGGGTTTGAAAAATCTTACGTACCCTTACATGGGGGGAGGGGGGGTCAAAAATTGCCAAAATCTTCCTTACGTAATTAATGAATGGCCCCTAATAAAAAATATCTCGTCAAAAGTAATTGAGAAATTATAATTGACGGATCTATCTTTGAGAGCTGCATCATAAATGAATTGATAATAATTACATTTTTTTGCCTTAGGAATAAAACAAAAGTCTGATAGTATAAAATTCACTTCATGAAACCAGTCCATCGTTTTTTATCCCAATGTGAATTTGCTGAAGATTGCATGGTCTATACACACTTAAAACGAAGAGATAAAGTAATTACTAGTTCTCCAAACGTGGTTTTGATGATACAGAGATGCAGTATATAGCAACATGTAACCTAAAGGAATTATCTATCACTTTGCATACCTGTGTGGTCTTGTATCAATCGTAAAATCATTTTTCATCACCGATAAATCGATAGAGAATTGCCATCTATTATTTCTAGAACCTGCCGTGTTCGGACTGCCACGACCGAGAACATATGCAGCCGGCAATTAGGTTATCTTCCGATAATTCCAGTGAAGAAGTTGATTGCACGAAACATAGAGCTATAAAATTACATTTTAAGTGGGTGCCAATAATACACACGTGACCTGGTGTTACATTCAGGATAGGGTTGGGGAACGCGTAATTAATTCGATCAAATGATTTCCCATTAGAAAAAAACGTTTGATTGTGGCTGTCTTTGATCAAAAATTTACATACGCGTGTTACCGATTTGATCGTACTATATAGGGTAGGTGGGGGCAAAGCCACGCAATTTTCAGTATTTTTAACATTGTCGTTCCGAAACCGAAATTTCAATTGGAGGTGTTAGATTGAGATCCTACCTACAAAACCAATCCAAGTTTAAACTCTTATCGATGGTATTTTAGGAGAAATTTTCAATTTAGTAGAAAAAATCGCGGGGCTTTGCCTCGCAAAATGGGACAAAGACCCGCACTTGAAAATCTTGGTGCCCAAGTGAAATAAACATGGATAAACATAATTTTTCATTATAAAACCACTAGAAATAATCCTCTTAATGTTGTTTTAATATTTCTAAGCCATCCAACTATATTAAATATAATTAATCAGTTTTAATGAAAATTGTCAACCTGTTGTAGCAATTCATTTCAGATTACCCAGATATCTTTCAAAAGGGAGAAAGGATGGTTTCAGGTAGATGGTTGGCATCTCGGACACCTTTATTAACCTCTTTAGAGATCAAGTAGTCCCATTTCTCTTTTGGGACGAATTCCTGAGCTTTTTAAGCTGCGTGGTTTTGCCCTAAAACACCTGCATGGATTTGCCCTAAAACATCTGCGTGGATTTGCCCCGTTTTTTTTTATTTTGAAAAACAAGCCTTATTATTTTTAGAGACATGTTGAGGCAATTCTTTCAAAATGAAACTGAAGTTGAATTGCTATCTTATCATTGGGCTATTTGTTTGTATTTCTCCTCAAGTCCTATTTTATGTAATGTTTAAGTAAAAGATCAGAAAAATTACATCGAAATTATGAAAAACAAACTTACGGCATTTTTTAAACTCATGAGTGACTAGGGGTACGAACTTTCGTAGATCAAATAGGTCACAATAAGACAAATCAACCACCTAGTATTCAACTTTTGAATCGATCATTAACAATTAAAAATCGCGGTGCGTGGTTTTACCCCGTGCGGGTTTTTACCCCCACCTACCCAAGTTGACACTCAAAATAACTGTGTGGAAAAATATGTTATAAAACCGGAAGAAAATTTATCAATGTTATTTTAAGTAGAAAATTCTGTGGTTTGCTTGTATCTGGATATAAATGAAAAACGTACAAAAGAAAAAAGTTAATTTACTCCAAAGTTGACTGGCTTGTTATTTTATAAAGGAATAGTGTGATTAAAAAGTAATTATGAGTTAAGAATCTACCTACATCTTTTTAAGAATTGTAGTTCAATAATAATGAAACACATTTATAAAAATTTATCTGCTTTCATTTTTTTCTTACTTCAGAATCTGTGAAACATTGACTATTAGGTGCTACTATCTTCGTTATTTTGAATAATATTTGCTATAAATTTCATTAAACCAGTTTAGAAATTTATTATTTTTTTTATTTCAAATTTTTTATGTCTAAATATATCGTTAATAACGACGACTTTTCCGAATTTCTCATATCAAACATGCACAGTAAAATTAAAGAGATTTTTCACAAAAGAAGTCCATAACTCCTTTTTTATATACCTGCATATTTCTTTATGAATCTAAGAGAAAATAAACTTTCTTTTCACTAAGTTCATAAAGAGGCTCGTGGAAAGAAAATATTTTTAAAGGAATTGTTGAAAACTTCGAAATGTTCTTCAAAGCCATATTTTGGAATTTAGTATCTATTTAGAAATTCAGGCTTTCATTACTACTTTATTTAGAACGTAGGAAAGTTTCAAAACCTTTCACTGAAAGAAATAGAAATAAAAAGCTTACTAAAAGCAAAGAAGTAAATTAATCGATTTTATATCTAACGCAATTAGGCTTTTAATCTTATTAGTGCTCCAAAATCTATACCGGTAAGTACTTGAAAATTAAGTGATATAATAAAGTTACATGTTAAAAGCTCTTAGACTTAATTAACATGCATAATGTTCTATATCTAAAATAATTGATTATATTAGCTAAAACAGTTTAATATGAAAGGGTATAAAATATTAATATATGTTTTCTTTTTTTAAAAATGCTGGGTCTTGAAACTTACTAAAATTTGGATATATCTTCCAACTTATAAAGTTGTTTGCTTGGGATTTTGTTTAAAAAATTTTTGGGATAAATTTCAGCACTTGATTTTGAAAAAATAATGTTTTCAATGCCTAACACATGAAAAAATATTTATAAGGTAGTTAAAAAGAAATAGGTACAGTGTGTTTCGAAAGCCCTTATCATACGGTTTTAGTTTTGAAACAACGGCTTGTAGAGTCTTGAAGTAAGATAAAATAAGTAAAACTACCGCGCTTAATTTATAGAGAAGAGTTCCATTACTCTTAGAATATTAAAAATTTCAATTTAAAAAATTGTGTGAAAAAATACAGGGTGTCCCACGAGAAGTGGCCCAACCCCTTTAACTTTTGAACCCCTACAGATATAGTCATGAAAGTGGGGTCTAGGCATAGTAAAGTGACCATGCTCTATCTGATAAGATAATTTTCAACGCCCTCTAGCGGAAAATTTAGGAGTTATAATATTTATTTTAAAAACTATGTGAGGTATGTGAAAAAAGTCAATGACTAAGTTGTAGAGCAGCATCGATTTAGTAGGAAAAGACACCTTAAGCAGAAAAATATCTTGAACAACGTACGCTCAATTAGGTTGAAATTACGTAGATTTTACTTCTTAAAACGCTCCTCACAAGGAAAAAATGAGAAATTTTTATTTTTATGACTTAAGTAAATGACTAAAAGTATTATTAGTTCATTAAATTCAAAATTTCTCATTTTTGCCTCGTGAGGAGCGTTTTAAAACGTAAAATCTACGTAAATTCAAGCTAATTGAGCGTGCTTTTTAGGGGTTTTATTCAAGATATTTTTCTGCTTAAGGTGTCTTTTCCTACTGAATCGATGCTGCTCTACAACTTAGTCATTGACTTTTTTCACATACCTTACATAGTTTTCAAAATAAAAAAAATACTGGTAAAGTTTCCGCTAGAGGGCTTTGAAACTTATCTCCTCGGATGGAGCATAGTCACTTTACTATACCTAGACCCCACTTTCATGACTATATCTATAGGGGATCAAAAGTTAAAGGGGTTGGGCCACTTCTCGTGGGACACCCGTATAACATCCTTACACATAATATCTTTCTATTTTTGGAGATATTAAAGGGGTGAAAATATGTACCATATTTTTTGGACACAAAAAGTGCCCACATTTGCAAGAGTTTTAGTGTTATCATTTAGTTTTGCGTTTTTCAAATAAATAAAGGTAAATTTGATATTTTTAAAAATTTGCAAATTTGCTAACTTTTGTCATTTTTGATACCAAACTTAAGCCCCCGAATCAGAACTCCAGTTATTTTTACATGAACAAAAATATTTTATTTCTGTTGGACATTTTACGTTACATACAAAATTTTTTGTTACAAATAAATCTGCCTTAATCTATTGATACTTCTAATTTAAATTTACATGGTTATATTTTTTAGTTGTTAATTTTTAGTGATTTTAATCTTTTTCCGTTAGTTTCACCTTAATCTAATGGAAAATGCCATAATGGGTGCTCTAACTTTTAATTTTTTCAATTGGCAGAATTGTTCGTAATATTTGAAATAATACAAATTATTCAAATTAGTATGTATATAGTATATGTACAATGTATATATGTTCAATGTATTATACAATATTGTCAATAATACAAAATTATATTGTATTATTGACAAATAATGGGATGAAACACATAAAATAAATACAAATAAAATACATATGATTTTCAAAATAACTCTCTAGGATTTTTACGGTTAAAATACTACAAAGACAGTATTAACCCATTAATGCCCATCTTTTTATTTTTCTTAAATATTTGGTAAAAACATAGTAAATAGCCCCAAAACAACTGGAAAAATAGTGAAAAAATTCCAAGTTAAAATTTTAATTTCTACGCCAAATTAAAAAAACGTCCCTAAAAAGGGACGTCAGGCACGAATGCCACCGTGTTTTTTCCCTAAAGTAAACGCATGGTAGAAAACTGTGTTAAAGCCTCAAAAACATCTTCTACCTTTTCAAATGCAGCAAAAGTGATCGGATCCATACTGTAACATGAATATGAACAAAAATTATTAATTATTTATCCAATTAACTATAAAGTTAACCTTAATTACGGTAATTTGAGCATTTTTTATGCTCTAAAACACGTTTTTCCTCCCAAATCTATGTTAATTGCAAATTAATTAAGATATTTTTAATTGAAAAAGGCATTCTTTGTTTATGTTGTTGTTGCTTATCTTCACGATCTAGCAACAGCTAGATCAGATCTATGATTCCATGTACTCTTGCAAAGTCAATGACTAGGAGTGGAGATGATATTAGGTCCTCCACTCCCAGACCCAGGCAGTCCAAGACATGCTCCGGAGAGGCGGGTTCCAGATGGCATTTGTTGCAGGTTGGATATACCCTGCAGCCGGAAACAAAAGTCATTCCCTTGAGATGGCCACTGGTGAGTCTTGATATTGCCGTGATGTCTGGTCGGCAACCCTCGAGCTCAATAATATAGCCAGGGTGCTTTCTGCAATACCAGTGGTGAGCTGGAGGAGTGAGCCATAGTTGTTTGCTATTGTCCCTCCATTCCGAAGATATTTCATGGAATGTGAGGGTGTCGCAACCAGTCAATGTCTCGGAGGAGCCCCTTTTAGCTAACATATCGGCTATTTCATTTCCTGAAACATTGACATGAGAGGGTATCCACTGAATGTGTACAGCTCGTTTTAGGGAAATGTACTGTAGTCTTTCGAGTATTTCTAAACCCACTTGGTCACTGACCTGAAGCCAATTCTGTAAGTGCTGAATTGCACTGAGGCTATCACTAAGTATCCATATGTCTTCGGATCCAGTGTCACTCAAGATGGTTTCTAATCCAACGTTTATGGCGATGAGTTCGCATCTGAAGACAGAGCATTTATCTGGATTACGTTTAGAGATTTCCAATGAGTGGTTTTCGATAAAAATGCCGCTTCCGGTCTGACCAAGGTCATTTTTACTTCCATCTGTGTAAATTTTCATGGCATTTTTAGGTATGTTGCTAATGACTTCAAGAGACATTTGTCTCAGAAATTCAGGTACTTGTAGTTTTTTGTTTGTGTATGTACCTAAATCAGTATGGAAGAAGACTCTGGGCAAGCCCTCGACAGGAAAAATACGGGGCACAAGAGAAGAAGGCTCCACCGAGCTAGAAATGATCTTCATGTCTTCTGCTAGGCTAAACGGGCTGTGCCTTTTGAGACGCCGGTTTGTTCTCCATTTACAAAGATAATCAGAAGTACGGTTGTGGTTGTTATAGCTTTTCAACTTGTTAAAGTATTTCACCAGGTGTTGGTTTCTAACGTGACTCAGAGGTGGAAGATCTGCTTCATATAGGACTATTTCATTCGGGCAACAGTTCCTCAAGCCTGTAATTACACGAGCGGCCCTTAACTGAACTCGTTCCAATTTTTGGAGGTTGGTGGAGGAGGCACAAAAATATACTGGAAGTCCATATTCAAGGATAGGTCTTATTAGGGCCAGATACGTTGCACGGAGAGTCCTGGCATCGGCTCTCCAGTCTCTTCCAGAGATAAACTTCAATATGTTGAGTCTCTTTCGGCTTTTGTCAACTACACTGTAAAAAAAAACCTGTAGAAAAACAGAAATTTCAATAACAGTGACTTTATGTTTACAGAGATATTCTGTCATGTAACATTCCCACCGCACTTCTATTTATTTTATGTAAAATAACAGCTTTTACCTAGTTTTTTAGCTTATCTGTACTTAAACAGAAACTTACTGCATTGAAAACCAATACAGCTATTGGCAACGTTATACTGAATCTTCTATGGTTCAGTGGTAGCGTGCGTGCTTAGCATGCGGTAGGTCGCGGGTTCTATCCCCGGATATCAATTAATTAAAATTAAAAACTCTACTAAAATAAGTGCATGCGCACAAGCAGAAAATTACTGAGAGGCAACAGAAAAATCTGTAGCCCACTTTACAGAAAGTTCCTTTTTACAGCATTTACCTGTAGGTTACAGCTTTTTTCTGTTTACAGGATTTTTCAACCTACAGATTTTTTCTGGCAACTTTTGCTGCCAGAAATTTTCTGTTTTTTTGCAGGATTATTTTTTACAGTGTAGGTGTGAAATGTGCCTGTTGCATGTTATCTCTTGGTCCAAGACAAAGCGCAAGTACTTTGGGTGTTTTTGTGTGAAAGTAGTTGTTTATTGAAGTAGATTTTTGGCCGAAAGGAATAGAGGTGCTTGTTAGTGGTAAAGAAACTAACGTTTGATTTAGAGACGTTGAATGTCAATTTATGATCGATCGCGAAGTTCCACACATTCTCTAGTGTTGCATTTAAGGCTGAATCAATGACACCCACATCCGAGTTGGAGCACCAAATCACGATGTCGTCGGCAAATATACCAAACTCCAGGACTGAGCAACGGTGTTTTCTATTCCGGCCATATATAAAGCAAACAGAACAGAGCTTACACTGTAAAAAATAATCCTGCAAAAAAACAGAAAATTTCTGGCAGCAAAAGTTGCCAGAAAAAATCTGTAGGTTGAAAAATCCTGTAAACAGAAAAAAGCTGTAACCTACAGGTAAATGCTGTAAAAAGGAACTTTCTGTCAAGTGGGCTACAGATTTTTCTGTTGCCTCTCAGTAATTTTCTGCTTGTGCGCATGCACTTATTTTAGTAGAGTTTTTTTAATTTTAATTAATTGATATCCGGGGATAGAACCCGCGACCTACCGCATGCTAAGCACGCACGCTACCACTGAACCAAAGAAGATTCAGTATAACGTTGCCAATAGCTGTATTGGTTTTCAATGCAGTAAGTTTCTGTTTAAGTACAGATAAGCTAAAAAAAGAGGTAAAAGCTGTTATTTTACATAAAATAAATAGAAGTGCGGTGGGAATGTTACATGACAGAATATCTCTGTAAACATAATGTCACTGTTATTGAAATTTCTGTTTTTCTACAGTTTTTTTTTACAGTGTAGGACCGATCCTTGGGGAACCCCTTGGTCAATTCTAAAAGAGCGAGACAGAGCCTCTCCGTACTTCACGCGAAAATGTCTCTCCCTCAGAAAATCAGCGATCCAGGAAAGAGCCACACCCCTTATCCCAAATGTGTCATTTAGCTTACACACTAGTAGGTTTCTCCATACTCTGTCAAACGCCTTGGAAAGATCCAAGAAGACAGCAACTGAATGGTTGGTTGGTTTAACGTTTTGAGCATCTCTGATATTTTTACATAAATACAATGCCTGATCAGTGGTGCTGTGTCCTTTGCGATATGCATACTGTTCCCTTGGTAGGAGATTGTTGGATGCGAGATGAAAGTTTATTCTAGTAAGGATAATTTTTTCCATTATCTTGCATGACATACTAGTTAGGGCAATGGGCCTATAGCTTTCGGGTGAGTTGGCTATTTTACCAGGTTTTCTGATAGGAATGATGGTGGCCCTTTTCCAATGCCCAGGAAGTCGACCCTTGATCCAGGAAAGGTTAATGATTTCCAGCAGTCTCTTCTTAGCTTGACCTCCGAGGTGCTTGATCATCTGGCCGTGAATGCCGTCGGGGCCAGAAGATTTTGAGAGGTTTGATGTTCTAATTGCTGATTCCAGTTCGTGCATGGAGAAACAACTAAAGAAAAGAGGTCCACCCTTGCAAATACTACGGCAGCCATGAACTAGGTTTCTAGCCTTAAGTTAGGTGGTTTTGTCGTCAGCAGTGAAGGTCAGTTTACTTATATTTTTGTAATGCGAGCCCAGTATTTCAGCCACTTCTCTATTGCTTTGAGGAATACTTCCATCAGTAGCCAGGATTGTGTTGCAGCTCTCTGTTTGGGGTTGCTGCTTATCTAGACTTTTAACAAGTTTCCATAATTTTGAGTCATTGGTTCTGGAGTCAAGACTGGAGCACAGTTCGTTCCATCTTTTCCTTTTAGAAAGGGAGTACTCACGCTTAATCATTGCATTTATTCTGTTTAGTTCAATCCTCGCTGTAGAGTCGCCAGGCTGGGAGTTTCTCACCAAATCGCTTCTTTTGTCCATAAGCTGCTTCATCGTGTCAGAGCTATGGGAGTATACTGGGCTGTACTTTTTAACATTTCCCCTGGGAATAGTTTTTCTGGCTGCCGCCAGTTTTACGGCAGCAAATTCATTCCAGCTACTGTTAACTTCGGTGGAGAAGGATGTGGAGGCCACTCCAATGTCTGTTTGTCTTTCAAACTTCCTCCAATCTGTTTTTTTGAAGTTCCAGAATTTCCTTCTTTCTTCGCCACACTGCTGCTTGAAATCCAATTCAATGAGGATAGGATAGTGATCACTTCCGATGCACTTCATGACTGACCACTTGCATTGGGGATAAATGTCAGGACTGACGATAGAGATATCCAGAGATTCACTTGAAGCATAACTGAAGGATGAATGCGTAGGGGAACCATCATTAAGAATCATAAAGCCCCTGTCGTCTATAAGGTTAAGTAATTTGTTGCCTCTATGATTGCTAGTCGAGAAGCACCAGCTTGGGTGCTTGGCGTTTAAATCCCCTAAAAATAAAGTATTGTCATCAGACAAGTGCAGCAAGCAGTCCGGCAAATTTGAGGAGTCTGGAGGATGGTAGGATTAAACAGTTGGATTGTTTTTCCTTTCCAGGGGAACTCAATACCCTGTACCTCAAGATTAGTGTCATTTTGTCGTGGTAACTCAATGTTCTGATAGTGAATGTGTCTAACCAAAAATGCCAGACCTCCACCAGGCCCTCCAGTCTTTCTGTCCGACCGATAAACGTTGTATCCTTTGACTTTAAGTTGGTATTGTCTTTGGAGTTTCGTTTCTTGCAATGCGATGACATGAACATTATTAAGTTCAGCGATTTCCAAGAGCTGGTCTAGTTTTAGCTTTGTCGCAGACGTGCTAAGTACATTTACGTTGCATTGTAGTAATAATTAGCATTGTAGTAAAGTAATAATTACTTTTACACACCTCAAATCAATCAGAATATTTCAATTTGTGAAGTTTAAGTCTTTCAAATGCCCATACTTTTTTCATTTTATTTAACTTTATTGTGGGGAACACAAATTTCTCCCCAAAAATCAAGCATTAGTGGGATGTGCATTAGCAAGCCAGATGATATAGTTTGATCTGCAGTATAGAACATAATTATTAACGACATCTAATTTGAAAAAAAGCCGAAAATGTATCACAAAAGCGACTTTTTTGGCAATTTTAATGAAAAAAGTCATTATAACTAATAATTATTTAAATTATAATTAAAATATAACCAAAATATATTTGCATAAGTAATAAATATAGTAAAATAATTATTTTTTTCCTTTTAATTAATACAAATTAATTAATTTCTTATAATTTAAGACTTTTTATTCCATTAATTTAGCAGAAAAAACAGAATTTTCCAAAAAAAAATAATAATGAATTTTGTTACCTCTTGGGAGCTGATTTGCGAATCAGATTACTCTGTGAATAGTTTCGATATTTTATTTTGTAAATCGAAGAAGACGATTTCTGTGCTTTTACTTTTATGATAATTTTGTGACGTCAATGTCTGTCTTTTTATAAATATATGTTGATTTTAGTTTTAGAATGAATGATATGGATTGAATTGATGTAACTTTGTTTGCCGTAATAAAGGCGATTGATTTTAACCAGTGATGCTTCCTTAGTCTGATGAACAACGAGTAACATTTTTTTGGTGTCAGAAGAAGTGCGATGAATTGGTGCTGGCCATTGTAGTGTTGTTTAGGAGTTGTAGAGAGGTCTACTTGTGGTTGCTCGTCGTTGTGTAAGGCTACGGAAGTTCGGTGTTTGGACTCGCAGTAGTGCTTGTGTGTGAAGTCAAGTTGCTGTGGTTCTCGAGTGAGGCTCGTTTTGATTACGTAAGTTGGGTCGTGTATTATCTTTAGTCTAGTTGTTATTTGGATGCAAATGCGATTAGGTTAGATATGGTTGGATTAGGTTGTAGTTATTGAATATTGGGTCAATTAGTTTTGATAGGGATAGTGTATGTGTTGTGTGGGTTTCAGTATAGACCTCTAAAATGGAGACTAATATTAATTCCTTGAGTAAGGATGAGTTGGTAATGTTAGCGTCTGAGCTGGGTATAGAGTTAAAAAGTGATAAATTTATTGAAATAAGAAATTCAATAGGCGCGAGTGAGATTTATCAATCTGAAACCGATCTAGTTAAAACCATAATTAAATCTGTTAGAGAATCTGCAGAGGCAGAAAAAAGGGATAAAGCAGATAAAGTGTATTTAGAGAAAAACAAGCTAAAACTAGAAAGTGAGAGGATTGCAGTTGAAAAAATGAAAGCTAGTCCAAATCCGGAAGTTGAGGCTATTAGGTTGAAAAAAATAGAGAAAGAGCTGGAATTGGAAAATTTACGTAGGGAAAGATTGCTTGAGAATAAGGGTGAATCGGGTGATGATCTTGAATCCTTGATTAAAAGTGTTAAAACGTTGACTATTTCTGTACCTACGAGAGCAGAATCATTTAATCTCTTTTTCAAATCAATCGAGCGGGCTTTCAGAACTAAAGGGGTACCGGAAACTCTAAAAGCAGAAATATTATTAAATATATTAGGTGAAAGGGTTAACAATTTAATGGTTTATGTAAGGGAGGAAGACATAAATGATTACGAAAAACTTAAATCCATAATTTTGTCAGAGTTTCAGCCAACACCCCAGGAGTGTTATAACTATTTTTGTTTAGCTCAAAAGAGACCTTCGGAGAACTACGTGCAGTTTGCGACAAGGTTAAGCGCAAATTTTGAGTATTACTGCCAGCTTAGGAAGGTAAAAGACTTTAAATCGTTATGTGAGCTTATTGTCTCTGATAAAGTATTTAGTGAGCTTGATCGCGAGTTGAAATCTCACATAGCTGTGAAGCAGGGTGAGACATGGTTTGAACCAGCTACTTTAGGTAGAGAGTGTGATATATATTTGTCTTCAAAGGGGAAGCAAAAATCGGAATCTCTTTTCGCAAAATCATTCTCGGGTAATGATTATAGGAGGGATGAAGGTAGTTATACAAATAGGTATCGAAAGTATAATTCTAAAAGTGTTTCTAATGTATATGTATCGGGAGTGAGAAATCACACTTGTTTGTGTAAGGGTAATCAGAATAATCACGCATTACAGTATTGTCCTAACTTTAAAAACTTGTCAGTGAACGAAAGGTTTGAATACGTTAAACTGAATAAACTTTGCTTTAAATGCCTTTCTTATGGGTGTAATGCCAGATACTGTAAAGCTAAAAATTGTTTTTGCGGGAAATCGCATCACAGTATGATTCATTTTCCTAAAGAAAATAAAATTGTTTCGAAGGATGAGGGTCAAAAGGAAAACATTGATACTAGAGAAACTCAATGTAATTCTTCGGTTTCGAGATCGAGTAAAATTCCTTCTGTGCTACTGCTCACTTGTAGTGTATATGCGAGTGGAATAGGAAAATCTAAATTTAGTAAAGTAACTCGAATCTTGTGTGATAATGGGTCTGAAAGAAGTTGGTGTACTAAAGATCTAGTAACTTGCCTTAATCTTAAACCGATCAGAGAGGAAAGGTTGTTAGTTTTTTCCTTTGGTTCAACCAAACCTATAGAAAAATCATATGAAGTAGTTGAGTTAAGACTGTCCAGTCGATATAAACCTAATCAGTTTATAGAAATAGAAGTTTTAGTGTCAGATACTATTACAGCGGCAAACGTTTCTATTCCAAATGTAGAATTACAAAATTTAATCAGTTCACGGGGATTAGATTTAGCCGATTGTTGTGAAAGTGATACAAACATTGAGGTGTTAATCGGTGCCGATGCGTTTTGGCAAATTGTTGAATCATCTTCGTTTGAAAGGTTAAACCAAACGATTACTTGTGTGCCAACAATATTTGGGTTCGCTTTACAGGGAAGTCAGGATGGGAGTGACTATAGTGTAAAAAGAGCAGTATCCTCAAACTTTTGTATAGCTGCTACAGATGTTCAAGTGTTATGGGAACTTGAGTCTTTGGGAATCAAAGAAAGGGAAGAGTTGAATATAGCTGATAAAGCCATAATAGACGACTTTGAGAAAAATCTTAAATTTGTAAATGGGAAGTATGAAACTGAATTATTATGGAAGTTAAGTTACCAGGAATTGGGAAACAATTACTTTTTGGCTAAAAAGCAATTTAATGAGTTAGAAAAGAGTTTTAAGAAAAGTGATTGGGTTGCCAAGGAGTATGGGGAGATAATAAAGAATCAAAATCAAAATGGAATAGTAGAAGAGTGTGAGAGGGGTGATCACGAGTATTTCATGCCACATAGAGCGGTGGTTAGAGAGGATAAAGAAACTACAAAAGTTCGAGTAGTCTTTAACTGTAGTTCTAAAACAAAGGGGAATATTTCTCTTAACGATTGTTTAGAAACAGGTCCGAATCTGAATCCCAATATTTTGGATGTGATTCTAAAATTTCGAAGTCACAAAATAGCATTTAACGGGGACATCGAAAAAGCTTTTCTAATGATAGGAATTTCCGAGAAGGATAGAGAGTTCCTAAAATTTCTTTGGGTTTCAGACAACTCTAGTAAAAGGTATAAGTTCATGAGAATGACAAGGTTGCCATTTGGGTGTA
The DNA here is from genome assembly GCA_024610705.1 of Tetragnatha versicolor. Classification (NCBI taxonomy): domain Eukaryota; kingdom Metazoa; phylum Arthropoda; class Arachnida; order Araneae; family Tetragnathidae; genus Tetragnatha; species Tetragnatha versicolor. The sequence goes on from JANDEH010000005.1 coordinate 30,263,989, forward strand.
AGTCTAGTCCATTTATTTTGAGTTGTACAATCAAACATCACATCAAAAAGTTTGAAGAGAGTAAACCAAAATCAGTTAAAATGTTAAACACGTCTCTTTATGTCGACGATTTGTTTTTTGGTGCTGATAGTGTAAATGAAGCATTTGAATTGTCCTCAGATGCAGTAGAAATATTGAAGAGTGGGGGATTCAACTTAAGAAAATTAAGATCTAATTGTAAAGAGTTAGAAGAAATGTGGATTGAAAATGGGTTAAGTAAGGAAGAGAGGGAAAATAAACAGTTAAAAGTTTTGGGGTTAAATTGGGATCCCGAAAAAGATGAGTTAACGTTAGAGCTAAAAGGTTTATCAAATACATGGAAAGCCTTGAGAACTAGTAAGCGATGTGTACTGCAAACAGCAGCTAAGATTTTTGATCCAGTGGGTATAATTGCTCCTTTTGTTGTGCGTATTAAATTATTGTTGCAGGAAATTTGGGAAAGAGGATGCGATTGGGATGATGAGCTACCAGAGGATTTGGGACTAAAGTGGGTTGCTTGGTGTAAGGAAGTTAGCGAATTGGGTAACATTTCCATTCCGAGGTATTGTTTTCAGGATTGTACGGAAGGGAAAGTTGAGATACACATTTTCTGCGATGCTTCGCTTAGTGCGTATGGAGCCGTTGGATATTTTAGGTACGAGGATAGCAATAGGGATGTTAGAGTGTCGTTTATCATGTCCAAGAGTAGGGTGGCACCAGTGAAGAAATTGTTTTTACCTCGCCTTGAACTTATGGGGATGGTAATAGGTGCTAGAATAGGAGACTATCTTAAGGGTATTTTTAGGGATAGAATTAGAGAAATGGTTTATTGGAGTGATTCTACTATTGCGTTGTGTTGGGTTAAAGGCTGTGCAAAAAGGTGGAAGCAGTTTGTTAAAAACCGGGTTATCGAAATTCAGGGTAAAACCAGTCCGAGTGAATGGGGCTACTGTCCTACAGATGATAACCCCGCGGATTTGTTAACCCGAGGCGTTTCAGCGGAAAATTTAGTAAGTAATAATAAATGGTGGTACGGTCCAGCTTGGTTAAGTTTGGGAAACGAGTGTAGACCAGAGCAGAGGGTAGAGAATAGGGTAGAGACTATGGTAGAGTCCGTGGTAGAGACTGTAAATACTTGTGTCGTAAAAGTAAACGTGGTTGAGGAACTTTGGAATAGGGTGTCAGTCTGGAGCAAGTTGCAGAGGGTTGTAGCATGGTGTTTAAGGTTTCTAAGAATAGTTAAAGGGGATAGGAAGCTGAATCCTTTCTTAGAGACATGGGAGCTGCAGGAAGCGCATAAAACTATAATTAAAATAGTTCAACGAAGTGTGTTTAGTGACGAAATAGCACTGCTAGAGAAGTCTAAGGTGGTAAAGAAAAGTCCTTTGAACAGTTTAAATCCATTTTTGGACAGTGACGGACTTTTGCGTGTTGGTGGGCGTTTAAGAAATGCTAGCCTACCTGAACTGGTAAAACACCAGTTAATATTGCCAAAAAATCATCCTGTTACGAAATTGATCGTGCGATATTATCATCTCACCTACATGCATGGAGGCATGCAGCTGCTTAATTCTACTATCAAGCAGAGGTACTGGATTGTTGGTGCAAAATCTGCAATTCGTTGTGTATTACGAAAGTGCATCGTTTGTGCCAGGTTACGAGCTGAGACTGCAATTCCAATGATGGGAGACCTTCCAACAGCTCGAGTTAATCCTGGACGAGCGTTCCTACGTTGCGGAACCGACTTTGCGGGTCCTTTCCTCATCACACCTCGACGAGGAAGAGGTGTAAAGCCACTTAAGATGTACGTTTGTGTTTTCGTTTGCTTTACAACTAAAGCCGTGCATCTAGAGATCGTAAGTGATCTCGGCACTGAAACTTGCATAGCGGCTTTAAAACGGATCATTGCGAGACGAGGGAAACCTCTTGAACTGTACAGTGACTGTGGAACTAACTTTGTTGGTTCAAAGAACTACCTAAAAGCGTGTTCTTTAAAAGCCATAGGTGACTTTCTCACGGGGGAAGAAGTTAAGTGGAACTTGAATGTTCCATCTGCACCCCACTTTGGAGGACTGTGGGAGGCAGCAGTCAAATTGATGAAGTTTCACTTGAAACGAGTGATAGGATCAAATGTTCTTTCACAGGAAGAGTTTTCCACTGTATTAGCAGAGGTCGAGGCAGTTTTGAATTCACGACCTTTGGTTGCTACCTCAGATGATCCAGGTGATCTTTCAGTGATCACGCCGGGCCATTTTCTTATTGGCACGGACCTCAAGAGAGTTCCTGAGCCGGACGTAACTTCTGAAAAGATTCCTTTCAGGGAAAGGTGGAGTCTCTTGACCCAGATTTCTCAATGTTTCTGGAAGTCCTGGTCAAGGGACTATTTAACGCAATTACAGGTGCGTAAGAAATGGAAAACACCTAGTGAACAGTTGTCGGTGAACGACATTGTTCTCATAAAAGATGACAACCTAGCCCCACTAAAGTGGAAAATGGCCAGAGTTGTAAAAGTCTACAGGGGATGTGACGACATAGTACGAGTTGTCGATTTAAGGACCAGTTCTGGAGAACTTAAAAGACCAGTACATAAATTAGTTAAACTACCAGTGGACGTTTAATGAACTGTATTATTATGTATTAACGATTTGTTCTGTTTCAGATTCTCCAAGTGATTTAATTGAGAATAATCTATTTTTGTAGTGAATTTTGTGTATTAATTTATTTTGATGACAGGAGTCATGGGGGCCCAGGATGTTACCTCTTGGGAGCTGATTTGCGAATCAGATTACTCTGTGAATAGTTTCGATATTTTATTTTGTAAATCGAAGAAGACGATTTCTGTGCTTTTACTTTTATGATAATTTTGTGACGTCAATGTCTGTCTTTTTATAAATATATGTTGATTTTAGTTTTAGAATGAATGATATGGATTGAATTGATGTAACTTTGTTTGCCGTAATAAAGGCGATTGAGTTTTACCCAGTGATGCTTCCTTAGTCTGATGAACAACGAGTAACAAATTTATTAGCTAAAATTAAAGTAATTTTATAAATATCAGTTATTTAATTCATTTCATAAGAATCGAACGCGCTTTTATGAAAAAAATAAGGAAACACAGCATTTCACTATGGGAAAACCACGGGGGCATTCGTGCCTGACGTCCCTTTTTAGGGACGCTTTTCGAGGGTCCAAAATAAGGTCAAGATAAAATATTTTGGAAAAATAAAAAAACACCCTAACTGATTTAATGTATAAACCGTAATATATATCGGCATTGGACATTTTATAAAATAACAACTAGGATTTTTCAGCTTTTTGTTTTAAAATTTTTAAAAAAGCACTTTTCTGAAAAATTCTATGTTCCAACTTTAAAAAAAAAGTCTATATTTTTTAAAATTCTGCTTTTTTCTTGTGTTCTTTATGTTATATGATGATCAGAGATACATCAGTGCAAATTTTGATTCAAAGGAACAATTTTTGTGGAAATAGGAGGATTTTTAAAAAACGTCCCTAAAAAGGGGCGTCAGGCAGTAATGGGTATATAGCAGAATAAAACTAGCCTGATGCAGAAACTGTACTTCGAAAATGAGCATTTGTGTCTTTATGATTCGGTTTTCATCGATCCACTAGTCTGTAAAAAACTAGTGCTCATTGTTTCAAAGCGGGATTATAGCAACAAGCGGGAACAAAGCACATTTCACGTCACAAGCTGTTTCAGCTCAGACACAAAGAGGCTGTTTTTAGTTGAAAATAACTTAAAATTTAGGGCTTTGAAAAGCAAATGAAAACATTTTTTGGAGGTTTTAGGCCATTCTGAACACATTGAGATTAAAAAAATTGACTGCAATTATCCATTATGACACTAATACACGTTTTTATGTTAGAAATTAGTCTGATTGATTATTAAAAGCGGTTAAACAATTAAATCAGGAGGCATCTCTCTATATTAATGATGATTAATGATTTGTGATGGGGTGGCTGCAAGAGCCTGAGCACCGCGACCATTGGTCTATTGTACTATCCCCCTCGATAAGTCTCAAAGGAGACCGATAGCGGAAACAAATTTCAGCAGTTGTCTTGTGGGAATACTAGGCAGCTCCCATGGTTCGATTAAATGGCGGCCAAGGTACTCAAATCTGTTGGCCGAGAAGTAGTCGCATTCGCAGAGTATATGAACAGAGCTCTCCTCTGCTTCTTGACAGCCTCTACAGAGGGGATTATCGATTACACCAATGATATTAAGATGTCTTCTGAGAGAGCAGTGGCCGGTCAGTAATCCAACTGCGACCTTTATCTCTCCTCTGCTCATCTTCAGCAAATCCCTAGCTCTAGTCCATGGACGGCTTTGGTTGAGCTCTTTAGCCTGTCTTTGATCTCCAGACATTAACCATCTACTATGAGAATCCTTCATAAGTAGGTTCTTGACTGTAACTCTTAATGTACAGTAGGGTAGACCCAGAACGGGTTCAGGTCCTATGAAGGGAGTTTGGGCTCCCAGTTTTGCCAGTTGATCAGCCGCTTCATTGCCCTCTATTCCACGGTGACCAGGTACCCAGAGAAGAGATATCTTATTTTTTAGGGCAAGTTCTTTCAGGGCATTGTGGCATTCCCACACGATGGCGGAACAGAAACAGTGACTATCCAATGCTTTCAGAGCCGCTTGGCTGTCTGAGCAGATTTTTATCACCGAATTTGATACGCCTCTTTCAAGGCAGTTCAATGAGCATGCCAGTATTGCTGAGATTTCAGCCTGGTATACGGTTGCCATCTTTCCAACAGAGAAATGAATCTTAATATTGAGATTATGGCAGTAGGCTCCAGAGCCGGTACCTGATGATGTTTTAGAACCATCAGTAAACCAAACCTCGTTGGCTCTCCCAATTAGTTTTGGGACATCCTTCCACTGTTGTCTTGATGGAAAGACTACGTTGTAGGTAGCATTAAAGCTATACCTCCTTAACATCCAATCTGATCTCATTAGCATTGATGGATGATTCATAACCTCTGAATTGAAACTCTTATAAAGAGAGTCATAAGAGGGTTTCCACAGCTTTAGAAGTTTGAGGCGTTGTGAACACAATATAGCCTCCATCTCTACTTGCTTGTGCAGTGGTAAAAGTCCCAACAATAGCTCAAGGCTTTGTGAAGGGGTAGTTCGCATGGCTCCAGTGATTGTTATTGTTGCCATCCTTTGCAAACGTGTGAGGCTATTCTCAGCAGTTGTTTTACAGGTTTTGTCCCACCAAGCAATTGCACCATAGGTTACCATTGGAACAACTACTCTGGTGTAAATCCAATGAATAGCTCTGGGGGATAGCCCCCAGTTGCTACCGATTGCTCGTCTGCAGGCCCAAAACATTCGTTTGGCCTTAGTGACACATTGTTCAAGGTGTGGATTCCAAGTCAGGGTTTTGTCAAAGATCACACCCAGGTATTTGACTTCATTTGAGTATACCAGAGGTGAGTTAAAGAACTTGATCTCAGGTTTCTCTTTCAGTCTCTTGCGTGTGAAGAGGACAAGATGACTTTTGCTCGGATTAACCGAGAGTTCGACCTCCTGACACCATTTTTCTATGGTTCTAAGGGCAGTCCTCATGACATCGGTTACAACCTCATGATACTTACCTCTAACAACCAGAGCAATATCGTCCGCATAACCTATGCAGCGTAGGCCCAGAGCGCGAATTCTATCTAGTAGTTCGTCAACAACCAGGCTCCAAAGTAAGGGTGAAAGTACCCCCCCCTGAGGACATCCCTTGCAATTATCAACAGCGAGGGTGTCACCAAGTAGTGTCGATTGGACAGTCCTGGTCTTGAGTAGACTGTCAATCCATGAGTAAATCATTGGATTGACTCCTCTCTCTATATTAAAAAAATAACAGTCGCCGCCGCCGCCGCTGTTTCAGAAAATGTTATTTTTGAACACTTTGAACTATCACTACGAAAACACTATGTGAAGGAATATTATGAAATTTTAACCATTGGTAGACAAATGCATGATGGTCATTTCAGTTCCCAAACCTAATTAATTAGATAATTAGTTCTGGAGTTATTTAATGTCAAAATCGAAAATTATTTTTTTCTGCTGGGAGTTTGCACCCAGCAAAATCTATTAACAGCAGAAACATGATTTTTTGCAGACACATACTCTTAGGTATGAAGTTGTGAACCTCGTCGCCCTTTTTTTGAATTTCGAATTATTTTTGGAGCAATTAAATTTTAAAGTTTCGAAATTTTTTACCCTTTTTCGGATTTTTCGTTATAATAGAAAAACTTATCACAGTAGAACTATGATATTTTAAACAAACATATAATTATTATTTATAGAAAGATTGGCGTTTCGTTTTTTAAAAAATTTGAATTAGTTTTAGAATTGTTAAGATACAAAGTTTCAATTTTTTCTTCTCTTTCTGGTCGTTCACTAGAGAAACAGGCAGTGATTTTTATGAGTCTGATTTCTTATTCCAGACGATTCACTAGATACACATACACACGTGCACTTTATCAATTTAAAAGTTTTTAATGGCATGTTTTTTTCTCTAAGATAGTTGATGACAATTAGTAGACTTGCTGGATATTTTTTGAAAACATTTCGATTAAATTATTGGTAAGATAAAAAGGAATATTTTAGTTACATATTTATTTTTGTAGTAATGGTCCAAATTAAGAAATTACAAGTTAGAGAGTTAAAAAGTTTCGATATTAAATTATCATTAACTAAGCAGACAGTTCCAGGTTTTACTGGTAATTACATGGTAATTTAGATGAAACACGCGATCTTCAAAGAACTGCGAAGCAGTTCCGGGGGTTGGTGAGTGATAGCGAGCAGGGGGCAGAGCCCCCTTGTATTAGTAAAAATAATTTACTATTGAATACGCAGTTTGAAATTAATCAAACTTTACAATACTTCTCAAAGGATAGCAATTAACCTTGTGCAAGTATTTCGCAGTCAGAATTCAGAGTGAGATTAAGAAGATCGATACGCTAACTACCATGAACTTATGTTGAATATGGATGAGACGATTTTAAATGACTCTTAAAGACATTGATGTCTCCAGTAATATATCCGAACTTCCGTCTTTAGATAGTCTCGGAAAATAAATAATTTGGATTATGTCGGGGCACTGGTAACTACTATTGGTTTTTACTGAAAGAGGGGGTGTTTTTGCTTGTGAAAACTATCAGTCATAGAATATCCTATACTATAAAGTATACTTACAATTAGAAACCGTTCTATTGTAGAATGTATAGAAAACATTAGTACTGAAAGTATGCAATTTCACAATACTGGATTTAAATTGATTCCCCCAGCTATCAAAAGCTATATTTTATTTATCAAATAGCTTTTACTTTTAAAAAAGAGAAACTTTGTCTACATGCTTGATTTCCAAAAGTGGTTTCAGTACTAAATGAAATATTTCTCAATTTTCTTTCCTATGTTTCTAAACTTTAAAAGAAAGTTTTTATGAAACCAGGATTCAGTTGGATTCAGAAACGTTTCAGAAATGAAAACCAGAATTTTTCAGGAAAGTGTTTCCAACTATACCTAAAAATCAAATGCCGTGTCGCAGAAGCCTATGAAAACGTCGGAAAATTTAGTACTTATGGATTAACGCCACCACAGCCAGATAAGCGGTTTTAATTAAGATTACAAGATAACATTATAACATATATTTATGGACGGTGTCAACCCGCCTTACCAGAAGTAAAACATAGCCCGGTAACTCTGATTACTAGTTGACACAGCTCATTAAAAATTTTAAATACCTTGTAAATAATATTTCGAATTAGTAATTTGAATTTTCTGATAACTTTTATAATTTAGTAAATATAAATTTATGTTGTTTTTTTGTCTTAAGGGGACGCAATACCATTTTTGCCAAAATCTTTAAAATTATAGTTATTTACTACTTCTTTCTGTTATTATATGTATTTGTCTTATGCAAAACATATTCCAAACTCAATACATCTTTGAATTCAAATTTTATGAGTTTATTGTAAAAAATCTTCAAATTTAAGAGGTGTTTTCAAAATGCTACTCCTCCTACAATAATCGACATACATTCTTGAAATTTGGTTTTCAAATAAAAAGCCTTACGCCCGTAGTCTGTGCTTTTGGATTTAAATCACTTGAACAACCGATCAACTGATTCACAAATATTAGCCAAGCCCTGATCTGTTAAATTTGATAGTCTGAGCACCTTGGTTTCTCTGTGACCTTGGTCAACTGATTAAAGTGAATCAGAAACACCAGAGCTGGCGAACAAGCGAAACCGCTGGCGATAAAAAAAAGCTCAATCGTGATTGGTTGAGATCGTTTTGATTGATGAATTTGACAGGAAAGAAATTTGCGAAAAAGTAAGACATAAAAAGCACTCGGAGTGTACTTTAAAAGTCAATGATTTTTAATGAAAATTAATGAAATAATATGACACTAGAAGTTTTGAGTAATACAAATAAACAAAATAAACAAAACACATGTAATCAGAATATTCGCATTTCCGAAATTTGCTTCATATAATCAAATTTAGATTTGAATATCTCTCTATTCTAAAAAAAAGTTTTTAGTGAACGGTTTCCAGAGAAAGGCTTTTTAATTACTGAACCGAATGACACATACATGGTATCAAAATGTCCGGATTCTTTCCGGATTTCCGAGTAAGCCCTTCGATTTTTCAAAAAAATTCTCAATTTTAAAATATTTCCATTTTTTTAGATAACGGATAAGGTCGCAGTTACAAAGCAAGTACTGTCAATCAAATTATTATGCATCCAATCACAACGACCGATTGACGCTATATTTTAAGATGAAACAGGTTTTTTCACCTTTTAAAAAAGTACTTTCTTGATGAAATATCACTCAAAGACTGATAAAAACATATTTTAAAAACTTACATGAACGCCATTTTATACTAAAATTTCACACTTTTTGTCCAATATTTATAATTTTTAGTCTGATTTTATCGAAATTAATTGTAAATATCGTCGCCTTAGAATCAAAAACTACTATCTCTGAAAATTCACGCAGCTTCATTCACAGTAGTTGTTCATTCTACTCGTTTTGTTGGCGGTTTTGGCGTTGTTAAAGGGTTGCTGCTATCCATTGTTAATTCACTTCAGTCCTAGAAAGGGAAAATATTGAAACTTTGAATCTTAATAATTCTAAAACTAATTAGAATTTTTTAAAAAACGAAACGACAATATTTTTGTAAAAAATAATTGTATATGTGTTTAAAATATTGTACTTCTACCATGATTAGTTTTTCTTTTATAACGAAAAAAGAGTTCCAATTATTTCATTGGCTGCTGCGAAACGAGCTAGATTCAATGTTAATCTTGGCGGTCTGATATCGTAAGCAGGTTGCCATATCAGGGGCAATATTTTCTTCATCTTAAAATCAAAATAATACTGCCTTCTGGTCTGATTCGGAAATATTCGGAATTGCAAGCGAGAAAGCTCATTTCATTGGTTCGTAAGCGTGACATCATCGAGCTGGCAAAGTGCCAAACCAATCAAATGAGCACCTGCAACGATCTGAAGTAATTATTATTATTTTTTGATTTAGTGGTATTTAATTGGTGGATTTTTTATGGGGAGTGGTTTGAATTGGCGTCTGATTATAAGTCGCCAAGGATCGGGGTCCCCGAAGTTTGCCGAACGGAGATAGTAGTTTTTGATTCTAAGGCGACGATATAGAGTGATGTTTTGTCTCTTATTATTTTCAATTGCTGAAAACGGTATTGTTTAACAAGTCTCGGTTTAAAAAAATATGAATGATAAACACTAGGCATATTATACTAACGAGTTACTTTAAAATAATGGTTTTTGTTTTATCCGAATTACAATTACAATTAGTTATTCTTATGATCATAGATTAAAAATAATTAAAATGAATATTTTTAAAAACATTTCATTTAAATTTTTGATTGTTAATTTTTTATTAAAGTTCGAGTTAATATATATTCAAACTTTTAAGGGAAATTTATTCATGAAGGGGATTTGGTGAAGTATTTTTGGAAAGTTGGTTGACGTTTTTTCTGTAGATTGTTTAAAAGTTTTATAAAGTGTATCAAGTTCAGCGAGTTGGAATTTGTAGGAATTGCGAAGCAATTCCAAAAGGTCCTGCGTCAGCAGTTTACGGGGGTTGGTGAGCGATAGCGAGCAGGGGGCGGTAGCTCCCTAGTAACTAAAAAAAATAAAGCACCGTAGTTAGCTGATGAGATTTTATTTTGGCATTTGAATGAAAATAATAAAAAAAATTTTTCTTTTTAATTAACACAATTCTGGAGTTCTATATTCTAACCTTTATATTAGGTAAAAAGATAAAAACAATTAAGCAATCATTGAGAACTTGAAATATTGAATCAGTTTTGTAATTAGATCGGTAAATAATATAATCTAGTTAAATAATACAGAATTTAGTAATAATAATTAGCTATCTTCAAAAAAAATGGCCAAGATGAATAAAATTAAATTGAAATCTTAATAAGCTTAATCAAAAATTGTATCGGCCGTCGGGAATCGAACCCGGGCCACTCGTATGAAAACCTAGTATTTTACCACCAAGCTACCAGAGCGAAGGGTGCGGGAGAAAGTTTAAGTATAAAACAATAGAGTAAAAGATTTTAATTACTAGAAATATTCATTTAAATAAACATTGGACTTGACAACACACACCTCAAAAATACTGTGAATCAAAAATATTGGCACAGCTGGGATATGCGTCGACCATTTGGCGACCGCTTCGCGGTCGCCAACTAGTTGGCGCTTATCACGCCCGAGATGCCGATCGCCTGTTCCGGCCGCCATGTTTTTCCGACTACTCAGAACGTTGTCATAGTCACTATTCCCGGATGGTTAAAATAAAGACAAAAGCTGGTTTGATTAATTGTTTTTAATTATTAAATCAATTAAATTATCTTCCTTTATTTCGAATCATAGAATTTCGGATCTTGCAAATCATCGGAAATACGCATGCGTCAAATCTTAACGTCCAAAATATAATTTTGTTCTTATTTTTAAATTAAATAATTACCTGGGATCAAAATATGTATCTCCCGGATACAGAGCGTGCATAACAATACTGAAATCGTAATAACTTTTTATAACATCCTTTTTCTTTGATTAATCTTCATTTGAGTGAGTCGTGGGGAAACATGGCGGCCGGAACGGGCGACCTGCCGCTCGGCCGTGACACAGCGCCAAGTAGTCTTCCATTTGGCGACCGCGTCTTCCATTTGGCATGGTCGTCGTATATCCCAGCTGTGCCAAAATATTTTATTTCTAAAGTACTAATCTAATTTCGATTATATTGACGCGAAATGCATTTCAGCAGGATATGCTTATGACGGGAGACGCCATGTTTTTGTTTCGTAATCGTAGCTCAAGCCAGACTCGATTCTGATTGGTGATCCAACCTAGATCACTGCTCTGAGCGTTGATTACTTAACACACAGTGGTCAACTGATTCAAGGTGCTTCGGAATACCAAATCAAGCTGATTTGTGCTAAGAGATCCTGATCACAGGTTGCCAGAGGCTTCAGAATACGGCCGTTAGCATTTTAAACAATGAAACAGTGATTCCGAGTAAAATGACTTTGAAGTTTCTATTAGCCATAGAGACCTTAATACTTTCACATATGAAATCAACTACAACTTGGATATTTATCAATGAAACGTTTTTAAAATTCGTAGGATGATAGACAAATGCATATAGATTAGTTAAGAAGAAAAAAATTTTTACCAAATTTTGACAAAAATGGTACTGTGTCCCCTTAAAATTCGTTGTAAATTTAAGATGTTTTGAAATACTGTTTTATCAGTGAGGCAAGACGTCACGAGATGGAGAAGTAAACTAGGAAGAAATTGGTTGTTTTTCCCCGTTGTGGAAATTCCTGTAACTCTCCGCATTCCTGTAACTATCACATGTTATGCTGGAGTTTGTCCCTCCAGTTTGTTTTATAGCTCAGTGACTCAACTCAGTCTCTCCATAACTTTGTTTGACCGCCATATTTTATGACGAAGCAAGTTTTTTTTTCACGTTTTAAAAGTGTACTTTAAAATAATTTTCAAATTAAATATCATTTTTTATGGGGACAAAATATGATTCCATTTGTGCTTCTCCACTCACATGTATGTAAATTTCTTTCTCATTACTAGAGTTGAATAGCTCCTCCTAATTTGCTTGCTAGACTAACACAGTTAACAACCGCTTATAGCGAGCGAAGCGAGAAATATTGCGAAGCCATCTTAGTGGAACTGCGTCAGCAATTCCCGGGGTTAGGTGGGAGATTAGCGAGCAGGGGATTGCAGCCCCCTAGTAGTTATTAATAGACGTGCTGAATATTTTTAAGGAAAACATTTTGATTAATAAATTGATAACTTAGATAAAATAAATATTCAAACTTTAAAAGAGCATGGAGAGGAGCATTCATGGCGAGGACCTGTGACGTATATTTTTGAAAAGTTTGTTAACGTGTCTTTCGTTCATTGTTTCATTAGGTGAGTTAAGTTCAGTGGGCTGGGTGAGCCAAGCAATCCACCTGCGTAAGCAGTTTAAGGGGGTTGGTGATCGATAGCGAGCAGGGGACAGTAGCCCCCTAGTAATTGCTGTAAAACTCATAAAAAGCAGGAACGTTTCTCGAACTTATGCTGAACGTTTATATTATTTTTACAGTGTGGGTATGAACCCCTCTCACTATCACGCAAGCCTCCTTGAATAATTTTATGGAATAAATAAAGCAGATAATAAATATTTTTCTTTTCATAAAGCCTACTTTCTCAGAAACACAGTTCTGGGACTCTGAATGGTTTTTTTATGCGTGAGATGAAATTTTAACCTACATGCAATAATGAGGAAGTTGCATGATTTTTAAATTTTTTTAATCTATTCTTCTTGCAAAAATAAGCAACTACCCAAAATTTGAGGCCGATCGAAAAATTTTTTGATGGCAAAAAAAATTAACAAAAATCCCCTTTTTAAAAGCGCGCGAAAACGCCAAGAGTTTGGATGTGACGTCATCTTATACGAGACATTGTTGAAAAGCAATGGAGTTGATGGTATTATTGTTGACGTCATCTTATAGTTTAAACAATAAACGTTTTCAGTCACGTGTTTTTTTCTCGACCTTTAAATTAAAATCTGACACATGCAACTTCCTTATTGTCTTATCTAGAGCTCGACCCATAACTGATTTAAAGGCTGGCATTAGAGATTAGATGCTCTGAGTAGGAATGTTGTAAAGTCTATGCACAACCCCCTACGTCTTTCAAAAGAGAGAAATGGCGATTTCAGGTAGTGTGTTGATTTCTCAGAGATAGAAGTTTTCAAAAATATTTTATTGTAGCTGTAAGTTGAAAAATAAATTGTAAAAACTGAATGAACGCGTCTATTAAAAAAATTGACAAAGGAAGAACCATTATTTCTTCATCCTTCATGGGTGGATTCAGGTGGGAGATCCTGAGCTGTCCCTGGTGACTTTGAAAGCATGATTTACTACTAAAAAAATGAAATCTCTCAAAATGTTGGGGGACATTGCCCCTATGATCCCTCATAAATCCGTACATGTCCTTAGTAGTAGTTTCAATATCAGCTGGTACCCCCTAGGCCAACTTACCCCATAATAAGGGGTCTCACTTACCCTTATTATGCCAAAATTACGGGGTATGTGGGACCCCTCCTCTTAAATACTTCTTAATTAAAAATTCAGTACAAATTCAAATCCGCAGTATGTATTTTAAGTTAAACTTTGCGCGACACTTCAATAAACATCAAAATATAATGAAAACTTAGCTGGAAATACCTCTTTGAAAAATGTATCTTGAAATCTCCAAACAATCCATTCTGGAAATCTATTTTATTCAGCACGCTATCAAGACGCCTCGACGATCTCAACGGCTAATTGAGAAGAACCGCTTATGATGTCTGGCAAAGATCTAGGCGAAACGTCCGAATTTTTAACTTCGAGACCACGGCGACGCAGCCCGGAAACTTTTACATCTAATACTACTGGCCGATAAATCCTTTCTGTTTTAGTATTTTATATAAGTTCTATAATCTTAAAAAGAAATTAAACAAAACTCAAATATATGCGAAACACATCAGTGTGAAGTGCGACAAACTGCAACATAATTAAATGCGATTAAGTGTGAAGTTTCCTATACATATTTTAGTTTTAAGGGGGACCCACTTACTCAAACTTATCCTAATTAACCGGGACTGAAATCCAGTGGGAAAGAAAACATTTTAAAATTGTAACTTCAAGTACACTGTAAAAAAACTGTAGAAAACAGAAAGTTTCAATAAAAATTACTTCATATTTACAGGGATATTCTGTCATGTAACATTCCCACCGCACTTCTATTTATTTTATGTAAAAAAACAGCTTTTTTTCTAGTTTTTTAGCTTATCTGTACTTAAACAGAAAGTTTCAGTTCACGGAGAAAGAAAGAACATCTTCGGATAATTTCTACTTTTACTGAATCCTCGTTGGAGCAGCGGTAGCGTGCGTGCTTAGCATGCGGTAGGTCGTGGGTTCTATCCCCCGGTTATTGATTAATTAAAATTTCAAAAAAAACAGCTAAAATATGTCGACACGCATGCGCACAGGCAAAAAATTACTGTGAGGCAACAGAAAAAATATGTAGCTCACTTGACAGAAAGTTTCTTTTTACAGCATTTACCTAGTAGGTTACAGCTTTTTCTGTTTACAGGATTTTTCTGCTTGCAAAAATTTTTTGGCAACTTTTGCTGCCAGAAATTTTCTGTTTTTTTACAGGATTATTTTTTACAGTGTATATAATCATAGGAATAATGTAAAATTGAAAAACGACGTTTCATTTGCACATAATTTATTTAAAGATATTAAAATCAGACATGTTTCGAGGGTATACTGAACCCTCTTCGTCAGTGAGATGACGATGTAAGAAAAAATTTACACATGGCTATCAGTAATATATACAGGCAACAACAAGAAACACAGTTACAGTTAATACAGAAACATATGTTTATGTTAAAACATGTAAATATGTTTCTGTATTAACTGTAACTGTGTTTCTTGTTGGTGCCTGTATATATTACTGATAGCCATGTGTAAATTTTTTCTTACATCGTCATCTCACTGACGAAGAGGGTTCAGTATACCCTCGAAACATGTCTGATTTTAATATCTTTAAATAAATTATGTGCAAATGAAACGTCGTTTTTCAATTTTATATTATTTTGCACAGTTTGCCATCTACATTTGATAGGAATAATGGTTCCAGAAAAAATATACTGAACGGAATGTACCTGGAATTATATTCATATGAAATGGAACTACTCTAAAAGTCCCTTTTAAGTAAGAAAAAAATTTATTTTTGTAGGAAATACCTAAAATATATATTCATAGAGCAGTGGTTCCCAAACTATTTTGGTCGTGGAACCCCCAAATTTGTTACCAATGATCGCGGATTCCTGAATATTTTTTAATCAACGATTTTTAAAAATTTAATATATGATATTAAATGAAACCAGGCGCGGATCCAGCTCGGGTCCAGGGGGGGGGCATTTTTCCAGACAATCACTTTTACTTTTTCGCAAAAATGTCAAATTCTTGGGGATTTTCTAGAAGTATCACGCAAGATCCCCAAAGTAGAGTTTTAACTCATTTTAAGACGCTTTTTGAGGCGAAGAGGGGAATTTTCCCTCTATATCTTTTGACAAAAAATGTCAAAATGATGGGTATTTTCCAAAAAGATCCCCTTGTAATACCGTGGGGGGTCTGTGGGTCCTCCCCCAGAAAAAAATTTTGAAATTCGACTGGTAAAAGTAATTTTTTAACTCATTTTGAGAACATTTTTGGGTCCAAGGGAGGCGGCGCTGTCCGTTCATATTTATTTTTTTACACCATTCTATTTTTTACTGAAATAAAGTTTGTCCATGGAACCCCTAAATTTTTTCGTGGAACCCACTCTGGGAACCACTGTCATAAAGAAACGATTATCTTCTATTTCAAAACACGAGAGCGAGAGATGCAATCTGAACGCACCGAAAGTATTTATTTTCATCGAAGAAGCTCTCGCAAATTGTTCGAAAGTGGCCTAAAATATCTGCCGGAAGAAACCTCGATCAACGCAAATCCAACGGTCATCAATCTATCTTTGATTTCGCAATCTCGGGGGGTCAAAGGCTTGACCAATACTTCCCCTGACCACGCCCACCTCGCCAAAGTAGAAAAATGGTAGAAGCGAAAAGTTCTCATTTTCCTAATCGATCTTGTTTTGTTAATGGCTTCAGATTTGCTTTTTTCCCTACCAAGACTTCGCGCCTTTAGTTAGTAAAAGGAAGCGATCTTATAATCGCTTCAAGTATATGGGATTAAAAGTGGAAGATAATGGGATCACTTCATGAAGCTTGGAAGGTTAATAAATTGTGGTTTGTGTTCGTTTCTTTTTAGTAAAAGGGAATTTTTCGAAGTTTCTTGTGTGCGATGTTTTGTAGGGAATAAAAACTTTTTGTATGAGAGTAAATGTTTAAACTTTATTGACAATAATCATTGGTCTACTGTTCTAACATAATCACTCTTTAACTTTTTCAACATATTTATGACAAGCTTCAAGTTTTGTTTGTCATGAGATCTATTCTTATTTTTGTAGCACCTTCGAACTATCTAAATTGTTTTACCTGATATATGTATAAAAAATGTGAAATAGATTAAGTTTTGTAAAAAAAAAAGCAAATAACGAGCAATAACAAACCTAGAATCAACTAAAATCAATACACAAAATTTAAATGATATTATATTTAAATGTTAAAAAAAAGCTGACTTTTAAAAGATAATTTTTTATCCTAATGTTTTTCATTTATCATTTCTCTATTTAATGAATCTACTGAGGTATAATTAATTACCATATCCTTTCATCAGAAATAAAAATAGTTGTATAAGGGAAAAAAACACCATTGAATGTTTATATGTATATTTTTTATTTACAATAGTTTGCCTTTTGAACCAAGTTTAAAGTATATTTTCTAAGTGCATTGAAAAAGTAAATTTTTTAAAAGTAAAGCTATTGTAAAAGGAATATTTTCGTTTGAAAAAGTTTTCTTTTTCACCATATCTAAGCATTTCAATTTTGGGTATATTTAAAAGTTAAAAATATGTCCCAGTACTTTTATTCTTATGTGTTTCAAAGCTTCAGTTATCAAATTACCATCAGTCCAAATAAAGATTCCCTTTTTGAAATAATCTACATATAGTATAATACTCTTACGTAGCTCCCGATTTTAGCTTTATTCCTCGGTTGTTAACAATACACATTGCTGTTTTTATTTTGCTGATAAAATCGAAGCAGGCAAGCTTAAGCGAGGTTTGAAGTTTAATGACTCTAAAGAGTAAAAACGTTTATTTTTTATTAAATTACGGAATACAAAATTCACTCTTTATGCAATAAATGATACTTTTCTGTCTTTCACTACAATAGTTGATGATACCAATCTGTGACACCAACGAAATATTTAAGGTATCACACAGTGGTTCGTGATGTGGAGAAAAGATGATTCAATTAGTGCTTCACCATTCACATGTATGTAAATTTCTTTCTCATTAATTAATTAATTTAATGGATGTTCTCTTAACTGTAATTGCAACAATCAAATTTGAATCCAGTGATATTCAAAGAGACGTCATATGGTCTCTAACCCTTAAAAACTAAAAGCTTGTTATTTTTGTAACTTGATGAATAGGATATCCAACAGAATGCCAATTTAATTACTAAAGACCACTAACTATTTCACAATTAAATCAACTTCTGTCATTAATTAAATTTACGTAACCAGATAAAAAATATTAACAAAATTAATACTTGCCTACGTTGATAAATTTGCTGTCAGCCAAGCGACATGCTAGCTATAGTAAATTAGATAACGCAATAATTGAGTATTAACTTTCTTCGATTTTTATTACGGGCTTCTCAGACGATTAGAGAAAATAATCAACTACTTGAAAGTGCAGTGTAAATATGGCCTTAGAAAAAAATTGTATTTTCAAGGAAATGTTTTATGGTCACTGATAATTTAAGCTTCGTCTGAAGCTAAAACAACGTGGAATGAAATTGAATGTCTAAACGGATGTACATTCTCAAGTTTTAAATCACTGTATGAGAAAGGATTGTAGTTTTTATGCTTTAGCTATAACTTTTCACATCTAATGACATAACTACATGAGTAATATCTTAAGTCATGTTTATAAAACAAAACGCATTTATAAAGATGGAGTAGGTATATGAAGAAACAAATATTTTTACTACATTGAATTCACCTACTTACAAAAGTAGAGTTATATCTGTATAAAAAACCTCACATAATTTCCTGATGATCTCTTAAAAAATCTAAAAATCTTAATAAAAAATATCTAAAAAAGAGAGGGGGGAAGTACTTAATTTAATGATTTTTTTTAATTATTTGAAAATAATTTTAACGAATTTATGCAACCAAACTTTAAAATTAAGATTCAAACTCATTTTAAGCTAATTCATTTACAAGCAAACTCTACAACCATATTGATTTGAATTCCAAGCAACATTAAACTTCCCTTCCCAATGAAGCTGAATAAAAACGTTAGGTACTACTTAAAATTATATACAAAATACCTTCATATATTTCATGTAGGGTTTTTTTCGGTTCATTTCCTACGAATCCAACCAAGAAAAAATTCTGAGTTGAAGTCAAAGACACTCCGCACTTCGGTTCACGGTTCGAGGAATATGTTGGAAATTCATGGAGCATTTTGATATAAAACTTCTAACACCGGAAAAAGAACCGGATAGGATATTAACATTACAAAAATGTGAGGCTTGGGCGAGAATTCAACCCTTAAGGCATTCAAGTTAACTCTACTGTAAGAAAAGGTAGGAGGTTTTTCCACCCATAAATAATAATATTTCGGGTGGTCTATAAGAAAAAGAAATGTGCAGGTGTATATGTGTGACTGGTGGTTTGAGTTCAAACTGAGTTCTAACTTCAGAGAACATCTATTAAATAACAAATAGAGGATCCCATCTGAAATCATGGCGCTTCTGTTTTAGAATGATGACCTGTTTTGCAAGTTTTGAGCAGTTTTCTGTGTGCAAGTACAAACAAATTAAATTTTATCTTAGTTCTAAAATTAACTTTTATTTGTAAGGGTTTTTTAAATGCTACAGAAATAAACATCATTATTATTGCTAAAAAAGTTGAAGTGTTTTCAAAAAACTTTAAAACCTAAGTCCCAAAGTAATAACTGTTACCTATTTCCAAAAATTTTGCTTTTTACCTTCTCTAACAGGATTTTGTAAAAATTAGATCTAATAGGGAACCGATAGCAGTGAATTCTGCCCTCGTCTTATTTTTAGGACACCCTGTACCGATGAAACTATTATGAATTTGAAAATTTTTTCAACTTTGTGTGTGTACATGGGCTTGAACTAACACATATTTAAGATTTTATGACAAACTTTTAATTTCTTCAATGCTTGGCAGGATATGGATTAAATTGCTCAAATATGCTGCATAACCCTGATTTTGTCCCTACAGGTTATTTCTTGCTTTTAAGCCTTAAAAAATGGTTCATTGGGAAAATATTTGCAAAAATGATCCAGTTAAGTATGCTGTTAACGGGGCTGTTTAGGGCTTTTACGAATCTTATTAAAAATAGGTCATAGAACCCATGGAGCTTCGCTGGAAGAGCTGTATGGGGTTAAAAGGAGACTATATAGAGGAATAGTTTTTCTTTCTTAGGTCAGGTACTTCTGGTGCCACCTACAAACATACCAGAAGATGCAAAAGTTCATAGAAATTATTTTAGTACCATACTAAAATACAATTTTTTATCCTAAAATCGAAACTGCTACTTGGGTTTTTTTTACCACTCACTAGTGTCTATGTGACATACTCTATGAAGAATAGTGGATAGTATTCAAAATTGATGCAATTCACACTCTAAATATACTATTCTAATAAAAATTTCAAAACATTAATGTTTAGTTCAAAAGGGTAAAAAGATATATTTCCCAATTCAAAATTTAAAAAGAAAAATAGCCCAAACTATGTAATCTTACGCGACTTCTACCTATATTTAGTGCAAAAAGACAGTCAAATTTAACCGTTGAAAAAATCCTCCGGGGTAGGGTTCCATATTATAAATACTGATCTATCTCTTAAAATATCAGTTGTTCTGCTAAAAATATGCATACATTTGACTTAATAAAATAAATTCATCAGTTGAGTAAATATTTATTCCCATCATGTCCCTTAAATTCATATATTTAAGAATGTTTTTATGCTCTCATAACAAAAGATTAAAATTTTACCTTGTGAAAGTATTTCTTTTCTTCTTTTTAATCTTTACGAAGGCTCGTAGCTGGGGCTGTGCATCTTTGGGGGTTTCCAAGGGCATTTCATTCTTAAGTAAACATGTGAATGCCGTTTGGAAACCCCTTCTTTGCTCCAGCCATTTGGATTTCATTATTACTCTATTCCTGTCGCTTCTTGTAGAGTGTGTGAGGGGATTCACTCAGAGATCATTACAGATTATTATACAACTTTGTAAATCAACTACATAAATACAATTACTTACTGTTTTTATAAAATTATGCCCTGTGTGAATAAAATAGGTGGCTCAAGGTCACAAAATTTTCTCATTTCTCACATTGTATTTCTATATATTTCACTGCCACGTCGTCGCCATGGTGACGAAATGAAAATTGTGACTTTGAGCCGACTATTCATAACCCATAATGGTTTTGACATTTAATGATTTAAATTAAAACTACACCAAAAGATAATTTTTAAATATTATTTCATTAAAGATAAATGCAATTAATGTTCTAATAATTTGTATACACCGATAATTCTACATGTTTTCAACTGCAAATTTAAAAATTAAATTATTTTTTTAAATATATTTGAGGAAAATGCAAATACTCTTTAAATCAATAAAATGTAATACAAAATCTTATTTCAAACATTGCTTAAACTTCATAAATAACAATCAGAAACATAATAAAAGTACGAAATTAGTACCAACAACCAAATGTAAAATAAAAATTATCTCCCCGATACTTACCAAGAGCATCTCTTGAGTCGCTCTCAATAAAAGTACTCTTAAATCCCCCAATTAGTCGCACAGGAGGTTTAAGAAATCGTTCGATTATCTCTCCAATGGAACAATATTTCTCCATTACCTAGGTAGAGAGTGAAATAATTCTTCCTGAAGGTGTAATGCCGAACTTGACATCGATTTCCAATTGGATGCATTAGGAACCGCAGCGTGGGACTTAGCAGGCCAGTAGACAGGGAGAACTGAAATCTGCTGTACCGCTAAGACCCAAAATGCAGGCCCATTGTTAAAGTCTTGGAATCTGTTGGAGTAATCCCTCACGATCCATTGGATTGATCTTAAGCTTCTGAGATCTGAAAACAATTAGATCCGGATAAGTGTTCGAGATTTCGTGGGGTTAAGTAAGATGAGAGTTGGTTAAGAGGATTGTTTGTTTTGAGAAAGGTTAAGGTGGAGGAACTGGAAATTTACTAATTAAGAAACTTAAGAGATAAAAACGTAACGTAGTTCCTGATGCGAATCTTGGAATGGTGTGTTGAATTCTGATATGAATTTTGAGCTATTCACAGAAACAAGTATTGTTTGTACATTTCCTTTAAAAAAACAGACGGGAAGGATTATTTGTTAAATATTACTTTAAAATATCTAAAAAAAACTATAACCTAATATGGAGGGGGCTTCAATCAATCAATAATTTTTTTATTATAGTAGGCTCTATACTATTATATATTTACAAAACACTATAACAACTTAGCTTAGGAATAACTTAATCCTTCCCATTACAAAAATCTAGCTATGGGTCTTACGATATAAATTATCATATTTCCTTAGATAATTTTTGGGCCCCTCCCCCTACCGAAAAAAATTCATTGCACACTTCTATTCAGATTAGGATCAATGACGGATTTGGGGGTGCCATATGTATCCTCGTGAATTCCTCACAAAAAATATACTAGAATTATTGTTATCTCATTACAGTTCTAAAAATATCGGGGAAAGGACCCCCATTCCTCTTGAGTGAAAGCTTCTATCTGGTGTTCTTGCGGTTGGAATGAGGTTGCCCGAATTTGTTTACTCGATTTGGGAGCTAGAATGTTAGCTGAAGTAAAAAATACACCCACTACCTTAATAATTGGTTCACCACTCTAAGTACTAGTACCTATAGATAAGAATGGAATAGAATATTTAGTATTTGCCTTTCAGGATGAGGCCCGCTAACAAAGGGTGGTACATGATTAAAAATTTATACATTAATAAAAACAAAAAATCACAGCACATTAATACAAACCACAATAAATGGGAAAAAAATTTCAGGAAATAAAAGTAGATAGTTGATGATTCGAATAATTAAATACTTAACTAGCTAATAACTAAATAAGGGGAAGAAGTAATATAGTGCATTATATAACATCCAGTCCAATAAATTATGTGTGTGCAAATAAGTGAATTTCAGAATAATAATAATTATTATTATAATAAAAGACAAACCCCCTTCAACAAGAAATAAGTTCAATACTGTATTTCATATTCTTAAAATCTCCAAAGAATGGGTCTCCAGAAGGAACTGGTTCATTCATTGTGCTGATCTTATTCAATCTGTTTTTACATATGGTTCTGTAATATGGTCCGCGAGCAATATTTATGAGTTAGAAGAGTGTTTTTGCTTTTTCGTTAAAAAGCTGTTCACTCTTTCCAGAAACACTAGTGGAGTATCCAATGTCGAAAAAAAGGGCTTCGTAAAAAGTTCTTGTTAATTTTGTACACTAATGTTTTTTGGATTACTTATGATATAAGGAACGTAAAAAAGTTTGGTACCAATTTTTTAATCAACTTTTAAGACTAATTAAGCTAATTACAAGGTCAAGTAATAACTTTTAAAGGATGATGGATCTTTTAACATAATGAGCTTATTTATTATCTTAGAAATATGAAATTTTTAATATAGATGAAATACTAAGTAAGTACTTGAAATATCTTTTCATTTTTTGAAAAAATTTATTAGAATTTTAATTAATTAAAAATATTAATTTTTTCAAAATTTCAAAATTTTTACTTTACAATTGAAATTTTTGTACTTTTTTGTAATTTTTCAACTTATTATTTAAAAGCACTTATTCAGTTAACTTTTTGACGGATTGAAGATTTTATAATTAGCGGTTAATTAATGAGATTTAATTAAAAATTCCAAAGCACTTAAACTTACCGATTAAAATGTATTTCTTTCAAGAAAATAACTATTAATACGAAATATATCTCAAAGTATAGTTATTCAGGTAAATGTTAAACATTTTAAAACTACCTTTAAAATAATTTCTTTTCTTAATGAACTTTTAAATGAATTTCTTGAAATATCCCGAGGTCTTCAAAGTCAAGAGTGTTTTCTAACTCACTTTTGCTAAGGTCCATAATCCCGTCAAGTTATATTTGTTATAATAATAAATTTAAGAATAATATTTCGTTAATTGCATAATTTTGAACCTAAATCATCACAAAAGTTGTTCATTTTAAACGTGTTGATAATAATAAAAAGAAAAGTATTAATTATTTATCACAGTCAAAGGAGTCGCTGTCTGATCCATTCTATAGTCCATTTAAAAGAGTTCTTACTTTTTTCTTCATCCCTTCACATTTGCACATTTCTGTGCATGGTAGCTGTGCAGCAACACAAGAACATCTACCATTTGTGCATTTACTTTTGCTACAACCACACTCAGTAAGTTCAACTTAAGTTTCAGGAGCAGGTGGCAAATCAGTTATAATATTTGAAAAGGTTTTATTATCTTTTTCCAACCATAAAACTCTCTGAAAGAAGGGATGATTAGTGTTCTTTATTTCTTTAGAGCATCTGTATAACCTACAAACGAACTCTTCAAGTGTTTATCTAATATATTTTGCACTTTTCCAAGAGAAGCAAATGCTTCAATGACATGAGGTTGAACTTCTTTCCATCATGTTAATTTTCCTTTTCCATTGAACCTCCCAGTTGTGTCACAGCCAGTAAAACTATGAAAGCCTGGAAGGTCATCAATTAGTTCTTCTCCTAAACGATCATAAATAGGTTTGAGAGAAACAATTCGTTTTCCGGACCCTATTCCAGCTATGACAGAGGGTCTAAAAGGGGGTACCGTCTCAAGGCCAGAATAAAAACATTTGTATCTGGTGACAAGATGTGTACAGTGTATCCCTAAGTAGTAGCATAAATAGCATTGTATATTATTATGGTGTCTATTTCTTCATGATTTGTTTTCAAATTATTCTAAATCTTGGTATTTGATTGAATTATGGTTTCAGTAGATACGATTATATCTTTCTCTAATCCTTTGTAATGATGGAGTATTTTTATTGAAAGATATTCGGTGAGGCTTGCTTTTGTTTTAGAGTTATTAAGAAAATTAGAGGGTCCCATTTTAATTGGCGTCTTATCTGAGCTAATAAAAGCTCTGTCATCAATTTTCTCTCCTTTACACCTATTGCGTGTTGCTGTTTTTAGTGATGAATCAAAAAAATAATGGTCAAAAACTAGACGAATAATGTTATAGTTTTCAGTTACACTGTTTAATATAACCAAATATTGATTAACAAGATCCTTGCATGAGTTGACATTTCCACTAATTTGCCTAACTAAAACCATGCCATCTATTACTATATTAGCTACTTAATCATGAAAATATGGAAGTGTATAATTTGACCTTTGATTTGACCTCTACTACACCAGGAAAGTTAATAGAAAAATTGGTACCAAAGATTTTCTGACTCTCCATACCCAAAAGAACCAAAATAACCTTGGTACCATAAATTTACAAAAATATTTTACAAACTTCCGTTGGAGACTCCACTATTGGACACCAGTAGGAGAGCGCCTGTTGGTTTGCTACCTGTTGCGCGCACTTCTGGGTCAATCTCACCTCAAAGAAACATTAACTAACCAACTTTTTTTAAACATAGACTATCCAATACCCTTTTATAGACAAATGGCAGTATTTTAACCAAATTAAACTTTCCTAGGAAACAAAACAGCAAAAATGATATTTTTCGCATTTTAATTAATTAATTAATTAATTTTAATTAATATTTGATACTTTTTAAGCTTAGAAACGTTTTTACTTTATTTCCACCAATTTTCAATAATTTAAAAGGTTTTTGAACTGAATTATACCTGCTTAATCGTCAAAATATGGAAGTGCATAATTTGACCTTTGATTTGACCTCTACACCAGGAAAGTGAATATAAAAATTGGTACCAAAGATTTTCTGACTCTCCATACCCTAAAGAACCAAAATAACCTTGGTACCATAAATTAACAAAAAACTTTTACAAATTTACATTGGATACTCTACTACACCCCGGGTTACATTTTAAGACTAGAACTGGGTCGCCCTCCGATTTCAGTAACTTTGGTTAAATTAATTTTAAAATATTGGATAAAAATACTCAGGTTACCAGACAGTAGATATACAAAAATTTGCTATAATAAGTTGTTTTCGAACTCCAAATTCTCTACCAACCCAGTATATAACTGGAATTTATGCATAAAAAATATTCTTGATAATCTTGGGTTTAGTTTTGTTTGGAATGCACAGGACCCGGTACAAGCCTCAATCTACCTTCCTTCCATACTGAGGACTGTCTGGGATCAATCTGCTCAAAATGATATTTCTAGGACTGAAAGAAGCACTCACTTCCCTCAATACAAATTTTTTAAAAACTCCTCCTTTTTTGAAGATTATGTTGATTCAGAGTATGATATTGCTATAAAGAGAATTATTTTCCAGTTGCGATTAAATCAATCCCGGATATATTGTAAAGGCGAAATCTTCGAAATTTTTAATACTAACCTTTGCTCTTTTTGCAACTTGGAAGAGAATGAGACTGCAACACATATTTAACTCTTGTCCTCTGTATAACCACCATAGACTAACTCATTACAAAATTTAAAACCTTTTCCTCAGATTCTAAAGCAGAAAAACATAAACTATAATTTAATTTTCCTTTTTACTATATCTGTTTTAAAACTTCGCCGCAATATATTACTTGAATCGACATAGTCATACTTTAAACAGTTTGTTAATAAAAAAAATTGCAATGAAATTTGTGTGTGTGCTAAAAAAAATATGTTTATCTGCTGTTAAAATACTAATGTTAATTTATCTGTGTTAAATTTGTTATTTGTAGTCTCCTACTGCTACTTTTCATTTGTCATTTTGTAAACGGGCAGTGCCCATTACAATAAAGTTTCTTGTCTTGTCTTGTCTTGTCATTGTGCTGATTTAATAAAGTATGAAATTAATAGATATTTGCCGTGATTATATGATAGAAAATTATAAAAATCTCTGTGTTGGTAATGAACTGATGGTAGAAATTTTAAATTTAAATTTTTACCATCGATCAATTCAGTGCGGTTAAAATCTAAAGATGTCAAGTCGTTTAGAAAAAAAGGAACTGTATACAGGGTGTCCCAAAACGACCGCATTAACTCTGCACAGCTAGATTCCTCGTTGGGAGTACAGTTGAGGAAAAAAATGACTCAGTTGTGATTTCTGGCGAACCACTTGGGTTAGGAAGACAAAACAGGGGTCATTTTTCATTAATTAAAGTATTCTTTTACCAAAAAAAAAATTTCGAGTCCTTAGGGGGTCGTCTTCATATCAAACGAAACACTAACTTTTTTTTCCCAGAGGGACCCCCAATTATTATTAGTTTTTCTGAAAGGCCATCCCCCCAAACCCTTAAATACCCAGTTTCATCCAGATTAATTAAAAAAATTTATTTTTACAAAATAAACTTAAAAAATTTTTTTTAAATCGTGAAATTTTTTATGCGATTCTTGTACTAATTTTATGTAGGAAACCAAAATTTCAATCGATTTTATCCAATAGTTTTTGATAAAAAAGAATATCTTAAGGAGCCGTATACCGTTGTCGAATGCATACCGCAAATGCTCTTTCTAGTTTGTTTTATAAAACTATTAGATAAAATCGATTGAAATTTTGGTTTCCTTCATAAAATTACTACAACATCGATTACCATAAACAATTTCACGATTTAAAAATTTTTTTAAGTTTATTTTTTAAAAATTAATTTTTTTAAATCAATCTGGATGAAACAGGATATTTAAGGGTTTGGGGGGATGGCCTTTCAGAAAAACTAATAATAATTGGGGGTCCCCTCAGGGAAAAGAGTTAGTGTTTTGTTTGATATGAAGACGACCCCCTAAGGACTCGAAAATTTTTTTGGTAAAAGAATACTTTAATTAGCACGTTCACGCCGGGGCCGATTTTCATGGTTTTCGCTGGGAGGCGGCGCTCGAATTCATGCTGCGCTTCATCTGGAGGCGCTACCCGATAAGGCGTTCTGGTGCGGGCCACCGGTGGACCGCGCCGCCCGATGAGACGGTCTAGTGTGGCCCACCAGTGGACCGCGCCGCCCGATGAGATAGTCTAGTGCGGGCCACCGGTGGACAGCTCCGGCGTGAACGTGTTAATGAAAAACGACCCCTATTTTGTCTTCCTAACCCAAGTAGTTCTCCAAAAATCACAACTGAGTCATTTTTCCTCAACTGTACTCCCAACGAGGAATCTGGCTGTGCAGAGTTTATGCGGTCGTTTTGGGACACCCTGTAATTATATTACAATAATATTAAATTGAAAGTAATAACTAGTTTTTTAATTACACAAAAATTAAGATTCTTTCATTGAAAAATTAAAAGAAAACTCAAAACCATTTTATATGATAAAATAGAATATAGAATATGAAAATAATAATGGCCTTTTTTTAAAATAGATTAAGATACATCTGTTCATGTGATCACTCTCGCTCTCCCTTATTTATCTAAAAAGCAATGTTATTTTAAAAGTTAAAAAGAATAAAAAGTAGACTAGAAATTTTAACTCTTGGGTAGAAGTTATAGGGAGTTTATAATGACTTAAAAAGTCAACAGACAAAATTCATTTTCCACATAAGAAAAAAATGTTTCACATTTATTTCTATCGTCTGATAGCAAACCTGATTTTGTCACGTTTGATATTTCTTCTTTCTCTCTCCATAAAAGATTTACTTCCGCATTGAGCAGATAATGCTACGTCAAATTGAATCTTCGGTACGGTAGGAAATAGAATGGGTTTTACCTGTATAACTGCCAAGTTTTTACTGCCAGTACTTTACTAGCAGTACTGGCAGTAGGGTGGATTGGGGTAAAGTGGGTCTTGGGGTAAAATGGGTCAGTTTTAATTAACTCGATATAAATCAAATTTAAATTGAATTATTTTCGCTCATTTTCTTGTATTGTAATATTTTACCTGCTGGCAGCATTTTCCAACTGTCAAAAATTTAGATTCATGAATTTAAGAACTGAAAAAATATTTTATTTGAACGGTAAATGGCATTGTTGAAAAAACAGGGTTTACAAACTTCCAAAATATCTATATATTGTAATAAATTACAGCAGACTTTTGTAATATTTT
Source organism: Tetragnatha versicolor (assembly GCA_024610705.1). Taxonomy (NCBI): domain Eukaryota; kingdom Metazoa; phylum Arthropoda; class Arachnida; order Araneae; family Tetragnathidae; genus Tetragnatha; species Tetragnatha versicolor. Next base: position 30,292,543 of record JANDEH010000005.1, read on the forward strand.
TCCATAAAAGAAAGTCCGAGAGACATTTCAAGCCAATCAGCTCAGAAAAATATAAAATATTTTGTACTTGGGGTAAAATGGGTCATAGTTAGGAGGCCTTCTGTATTAAGTAAAAACAATGTTATTCACTTATTTCCTTCAAATATACATTAAACTGTCAGACAAGTTTATTTTTTCTCCAAATGCAGTATTTTAATTGCTACATTTGAACCACAGAGAACAGAGCTAACAGAGGTCTCATAAGGCACTTTTCGTCAATCCGCGGACACTAATTTAATTCTCACTAGCAGCCAATCAGAAGAAGCGAAATCAATTTGAAGACAGCTTCCCCGGTGGACGGACAAATGGGACGCGGTGGTAGGAGGCGGAGCTATGTTTTCAAATTGTTTGATTGGTTTAAAAAATTACCATTAGCGTCTATGGCGATGAAACCTCTGTTAGCTCTGTTCTCTGTGATTTGAACAATGTTCATTAACTTCGGAGTTTTACAATTGCATTAAAGTACAACTTAAAACAAATTTCTTCAGATAAAAAAGGCTTAACCGATTGACTTTTTTCTTATTTTTATGTATATTTAGCAATAAATATATTTTTGACATATTTTTGCAATGAAACCCATTTTACCCCAAGTTGGGGTAAAATAGGTCATTATTTTGATGCTAAGTTTAACCAACATATATACACTGCTGGCCATCCAAAATGGTACACCAAGAAAAAACAGAGATATCAAACCCAAATTTATTTCTATGATTGCACATAGCGTTAATGTGAATTGGGTCTAGTACCCTTTGGTTGAGAAAAAACTGTCGAAAATTGCTCTTTTTCGAAGAGATTATTCTCCAAAACTTTAAGATATATTTGAATGAAAATTTGCATGTGCATTGAACAATCTTTAGTCAATAATTTAACACCAAAATTGAAGTTGTGAATAGCATAGTTTTTTTTATGTAAATTTTTAAATGCGTACCCTTAATTTTGTGGTACGTATTCTATAGTTTACGGCGCGCAGCATAACTCTTCAGAAAAGCTCACAAATGGCTTCAAATTTTTTCTGATAGCAAATTATTAATGAATCTCAAAATTAATGAAGCAATATACAATTTGGAGCCATAGGTAAAAAATAACAGCCTTAAAAAGGGAAAAATGGTATTTTCAAAATTTTTTTTTCGTATATTTTGGTCAAATTTTAGAAAAGTTCTCAAGTTATTAAAACTTTGCTTCATTAAATTAAGTATTGGCATCATATAAACATCTGTACCAAATTTGAAGCATTTGTGATCAACGGTTTCCAAGAAAAACTGTGCGCCGTAAACGTACGACAAAATTAAGGGTTCGCATTTAAAAATTTACATAAAAAAAACTATGCTATTCACAACTTCAATTTTGGTGTTAAATTAATGACTAAAGATTGTTCAATGCACATGCAAATTTTCATTCAAATATATCTTTAAGTTTTGGAGAATGGTCCCTTCGAAAAAGAGCAATTTTCGACAGTTTTTTCTCAGCCAAAGGGTACTAGACCCCTTAAAAATTCAGCCTTCCTGGATGTTAGGGGGCTGAGAAAATCGGTGAGGAGTGTTGTCTAGATAGGTGTCCATTACCGCCGCCCCACGCCTTGGTATTGAGTGAAAGGGGATCTAAATGGGAGGGATTGGAGGACCATGTTGAGTCCACAGGTAATCAAAGTTCATGTGGTGCACCAGCGGACGTTGCATACCGGGCTAGGTCATTTCTCCTCTTTAATCCGACATGTTTTGTGGCGTTGGTTCTTAAGAACGGGTAGGTGAGGGTAAAAATGCAACATAGGGGGATAAGCAGAAAGCTTGGACATTGAGTTCATCACGTGGTTGTGCATTTTTTTCTTGAGACTTGTACGCAGGCGAGGGTTGAAGGTAAGGGTAGACAACAGACCTCAATGCTGCAGCTCCAGTTGGGCAATGGGCCGGTAAATCATAATGAGGATGTGTGAGAGTGGAATGCATGTCGTTTACTGTGCAAGGAACTGCCCGTTTGGCAAGCATAGCTTCAGAAAAATTGAAATCTTCAGCACATGATTTGGCGTTGGCAACAGTGCTCTAAATAATGAAATTGACTTCTCAATGTGATGGCACAGAGTTTATGAGAGTATCCCAATGCGGTCTGGAGCACCATGATAATTGGAGAAGACTTTACGACAGCGAGAAAAGAGAGAACTCGGTTGTTGATTTTGTAATCGTCAGATTTCTTCTTCAGGCAGAGTAACGAGGTAGTGAAGCATTGGATTCCACTCCCACACCTCCTCAGTTTGATTTAACGGCACATTTACCAACCAGAACTGCAGCATTTAGGTTTGACAACCTGTTGTCCACCCTTACCTTCAACCCTCGCCTGCGGACAAGTCTCAAGAGAAAAATGCAAAAACACGTGATGAACTCAATGTCCAAGCTTTCTTCTTATCCCCCTATGTTTCATTTTACCCTGACCAACCCGTTCTTAAGAACTAACGCCACAAAACATGTCCGATAAAAGAGGAGAATTCACCTAGCCCGGTATGCAACGTCCGCTGGTGAACCACATGAACTTTGACTAAATGTGGACTCAACATGGTCCTCCAATCCCTCAAAGCCCATTCCTCCTTCACTCAATACCATGGCGTTGGGTGGCGGTAATGGACACCTATGGAGACAACACTCCCCAACGATGGAGACAACAACAACACTCCTCGGCCCCCTTACATCCAGGAAGGATGAATTTTTAATCAATTCACATTAATAATATGTGCAATCATAGAAATAAATTTGGGTTCGTTATCTTTTTTACTTCTTGGTGTACCATTTTGGATGGCCAGCAGTGTACATATATACATACAACATATTTGATAAAATTAGATGAAAATGTTTTGAAGAATTGTAATGTCAAGATCCAGTTGAAAAAAATCATTAAAAATTAATAGTTTTTATGAAATAAAACTTAGAATGTGAAAGTACCTAAAAATTGACCCATTTTACCCCAACCCACCCTATATGCTTTAAGTTTCGTGTATTCTAGAATAGTGCAAACTAGAACATATGATTTATAGAATCTCTCTATTCTAAAAAAAGTTTTTAGTGAACGGTTTCCAGAGAGAGTCTTTTTAATTACTGAACCGAATGACACATGTATGGTATTAAAATGACTGGATTCTTTCCGGATTTCCAAGAAGGCCCTTCGATTTTTCAAAAAATTTTCAATTTTAAAATAGTTCCATTTTTTAAATAACGGATAAGGTCGCAGTTAGAAAGCAAGTACTTTTAAACAAATTATTATGCAACCAATCACAATGGCCGATTAAGGTCATATTTTAATATGAAATACGTTTTTGTTTCACCTTTTAAAAAGTACTTTCTACATAAAATATCATTCAAAGACTGATAAAAGTATTCTAAAAACTTACAAATGTGCCATTTTATTCAAAAATTTCCCACTCTTTGTCCATATTTTCAATTGTTTAAACGGTATTGTTTAACAAGTCTGGGTTTAAACAAAATATAAATGATTAACACTAGGTATACTAACGAGTTATTTAAAATATTAAACTTAAATACTCATTAGCGAATGTTTTTTGTATGGTCAGAATATTTATTAAAAATTAGAAATAGTTAATTTTATAATAATGGATTAAAAATAATTACGCTGAATATTTTTATAAACATTTCGATTAAATTTTTGATTAGTTAGATAATTAATATACATCCTAACTTTTTAAGGGAGATTTATGGCCATATTCACCGGTAACCTGACCGGCGGTCAGGTCAGGAAACCATGGTTACAGCCTCTGATTGGTTGAAAAATAATTCAATATTTTCCATCCACCAATCAGAGGCTGTAACCATGGTTTCTTGACCTGACCGCCGGTCAGGTTACCGGTGAATATGGCCGTTATTCAATGAGATGATTTAGTGACTTATTTTTGGAAAGTTGGTTGACATTTTTTCTGCAAATTGTTTCATTGTTTTAAAAAGTGAGTTAAATTCAGTGAGTTGGATTTTGTGGGAATTGCGAAGCAATTCGAAAAAGTTCTGCGTTAGTAGTTTACGGAGGTTGGTGAGCGATAGCGAGCAGGGGGCGGTAGCTCCTTAGTCGGTTAAATTTGCAAGGTTATTTCCATGAATGACTCGTTTTTGTAGAAATATTTATAAACCTGCAAATAAATATAAAAGATAACTAAATATAACATTAGATTTAACTTTTATATGATTAGCATTTTTTTGTAAAAGAATAAATCTTACATAATGATATGATGTTATGTTACACTATGTTTCCTACATCTCGACCTCTGTAGTGACGTTTTGTGAAAACATATCATATTAATTCATATTAATTCCATAATTATTATCTTTCAAATGATTATGCAATGTGAAATACTCAAAGCGGATAATATGAACTAAATACAAATATTGATTTTCCAATTCGCATAGGGGAACATTACCAATAAATTATTAGGGAATACAGATCGTAACATAAGCTTATGGTTTTGAAAATGAGAGCTTTTACACAAATTCTCTTAAAATAATCGTATTTCCTACACCAAAAATAAAAATAAGAATTGTAATTTAATCACTAAAATCTATTCTTTCCTCACTTTTATATTTTAAGGCAAAAGCTTTCAACAGAAATTTTACTCCATTAAAACTTTTTCATTCAAAGTTAAGTCCAGATAATAAGGACGAACATGTTCTTCCTCACATGGTAATTTAATTATTATTTTTATTTTATCTAATTTATGATCCACTTGGTTTTTACAAATTTAAACCTCAAAAGCCATTTAGATCCATTAAGTATTGTATTTTATTTAAGATTGTGAGGTATGGAGAAGCTTACATTTATTTCGATATTTTTTCATCATAATGAAGGGAAAACGGACACTGCAAACCACTGGAATGTTATAAATTTGAGGAAAAATAAAAAAGTGTTTCCTTTTAAATATTTTTGCAAACTGAAATAAAATTTCTTAGCTTTATAGAATTGCTTCGTAGTACCTTTAAAACCTGTACATAAAGTCAAATTGCCATTAACAAACATGCAACATGTGTACACTTTTAGTGCAATATTTTTGCATTTAAAAAAACGGAATGATTTTTTAATGTTTTATAATTTTAGCAAAACATGTATCCTATTACTAAGCGTCTCTTAATTTACATTTGAAAACACTTATAAAACAAAGTTTACCAATTTACACTAAGTGTTTAATTTCTTATTTTGTAACTTTATACATAAAGCGTGTAACATAACATTTATGTGGAAATTTTATGGAAAAGCAATATAGAAATAAAAATCGTCTAGCAACATACCCAAACGACAAACAGTTTGAATAATGTTTATTTTATTATTCAAACATATGCAAAATAACTATTACGCATGCATAAAATTTAAAATATTTAAAACTATGAACTTTTTACTGCTACTGCTACTTACTATAAAAAACTTCTTTTACACACAGCAGTAAGCATATGAAAACTCTATAGTTTTTGGGTATAAAAGTTCCGTTATAACGCCTGATCCATAAACCTACATGTGCCACTTTATGTCAGAGGTAAAATGTCCTGCGATGAAATTTTCCTCCAGGCTAAAGAATCTCCATCAGTATTTTTTAAAGGTCAAAGATGCATGCCTTTTGTAAAGAAAAACACGTTGTGTTCAAAAATTAATATATGTAGTTTACCAGAAGACTTCTAGGCCTCCAGAACAATAGATAAGTGAACATACCTATGGGAAAATGTTTCACTTTTTGAGTAGAAGTATGCACCATGTTTTCTTTTGTGTTTCTCACTTCAGTAATTTTTAAAAGGATGCAAAACTTTATGATAAAAAATCCATGCGTATACTATATAACATTACAAAGATATGCGGAACCATTCTGCTATATATTTATTTTTGTTCTTTAGATGGATGCCTAGGTTTTTATAGATTATTACAATCTATTTGAATTTTAAGATGTTTCTTCATTCTTGGATTAAGTTATATCAGTTTGTTATATTAGGTAATTGAATTTAGTTAATAAAGAGGTGAAACTTATTTTAAAATTATTTTAAGGAGCAGTGTGCATGTTAAATAAGTGTATGCTTTCATAGATGGTTTAAACTTAATGAAAGCTTTTATTTTTTATCAGGCACAAACAAGTAAACAAAACTAAGCTTCTAGCCAATAAACATAACAACAGAAAACTTCTGAACTATGTTTCACTACAAAGACACTCTTGTTTTAGCCTTACACAACAAGCAGAACATATTCACGCAAATGTCACACTGACTACAAATTGTTTTAGTTAAAAAAATCAGAAGCACGCTGAAGTCTCAAGTTTTGGTCTCGCTGTCAAAGTTCATCCTTACCTTCTGGCCTGGCTTGCGGACAAGTTTCAAGAGAAAAATACACAAACACAAGTTGCACCCAATGTCCAAGCTTTCTTCTTACCCCCTACGTTGCATTTTTACCCCAGCCTTCTCGTTCTTTAGAACCAATGCTCACAAAATAAGTCCAGTCTATAGGAAAAGCATGCGAGATTCGGTATGCAACGTCCTCTGGTGCACCAGATGAAATTTGACTACGTGGGGAGGCAGCATGGTCCTCCAATACCCAAAATCCCATTTAGATCCCCTCTCACCCTTATGGCATGTGTCGGCGGTTATGGACACCTATGGTGTCAACACTTTTTACCAATTTTCTCGGCCCCCAAACAACAAGGAAGGCTGAATTTTTTAACAACTAACCTTCATACTATGGGTAATCATAGAAATAAATTTGGTTTTGATATCCCTTTTTCTTCTTGGTGCGCTATTTTTTATGGCAATGAGTGTAGTTGGGGGTTTAAAACATGAGCGCGAATTACCGTTTTTTAAGCTTTTTTTATAAAATTGGCGGATTTTCCAAAATGGCGGCCACTTATTTAGATCCTTTTTATTTTTAACATTTTTACATATAAATAAATTTTATTTCGGCATAACATAAATAATTATATATTAAATTACCTATAAAATGGTATATTAACCAAGATTTTGCGATACATAGATATAATTTCCAAAAAGTGGGCCGCAAATTTCAAACTTAGTGGCAAATGGTAATTTTTGAATTTCTACCTACCTTTAACATTATTAACCCGTAAATTTTAGTAAACTATAAGTGTTCTGCTTATATTTTACCTAAGAACATTAAATATTTCTTAATTATTCAGAAAATAAAAATTAAAAATAAAAAGGATCTAAATAAGTGGCCGCCATTTTGGAAAATCCGCCATATTTGATACTTTGAGGAGGAGAAAACTTTTATCAATAGTATTATGACTTCATTCTTACCCATCCTGTATAAATTACGAATTTATCATCAGAATTTATGTATTTTAAACATTAGTGGACGCCATTTTGGAAAATCCGCCATATTGGATTAATGACTTATCGTAAGAGAGAAAAAACAGTTCCACATTATTTTTGCGACTAAATTCTAATAACTTCCTGCAAAATTTTTATTTTATTAACGATTTATAGCACATAAGTAAAACACGATTGTCCGCCATTTTGAAAAATCCGCCATATTTGATACATTGAGGAGAGGAAACTGATATGATTATTATTATGACTTAATTCTAACCATATCCTGTAAAAGTTACTAATTTATCATCAGAATTTTACTTATTATAAACATTAGTGGACGCCATTTTGGAAAATCCGCCATATTGGATAAATGACTTATAGTAAGAGAAAAAAACAGTTCCCTATTAAATTTGCTATTAAATTTTAATAATTTAGGTACTACAAAATTTATAATTTTATTAACGATTTTTAGGAAGTAATAAGTTAAAAACAATTGACCGCCAATTTGGAAAATTCGCCATATTGGCTAAAGGACACGGTTAATTTTGATAGACTTTTCACCATCGTTTTCTACGAAAAATTTCCTATAAGAATCACCCATCAAACTTTCTTTTACAATTTGTTCCCCTTGAACCCCTTTTTTGAGCTAACTTTCTTGGACTATAAGCTTCTCGCCAATAAACATAACAACAGAAAACTTCTGAACGATGTTTCACTACAAAGACACTCTAGTTTTAGCCTTACACAACAAGCAGAACATATTCACGCAAATGTCACACTGACTACAATTTTTTTTAGTTCCAAAAAAATCAGAAGTACGCTGAAGTCTCAAGTTTTGGTCTCGCTGTCAGAGTTCATCCTTACCTTCTGGCCTGCGGACAAGCTTCAAGAGAAAAATACACAAACACAAGTTGCACGCAATGTCCAAGCTTTCTTTTTACTCCCCTATGTTGCATTTTTACCCCCCTTCCCGTTCTCTAGAACCAATGCTCACAAAATAAGTCCAGTCTGAAGAAAAAGTATGCAAGGTCCGGTTTGCAACGTCCGCTGGTGCACCAGATGAAATTTGACTACGTGGGGAGACAGCATTGTCCTCCAATACCCAAAATCCCATTTAGAGCCCCTCTCACCCAATATTATGGCCTGTGGCGGCGGTTATGGACACCTATGGAGTCAACACTTTTTACTATTTCACTTTTTAATTTATACTATTTATTTTCTCGGCCCCCTAAAAACGAGGAAGGCTGAATTTTTTATCAACTGGCCTTCATACTATGGGTAATCATGGAAATAAATTTGGTTTTGATATCCCTTTTTCTTCTTGGTGCGCTTTTTTTATGGCAATGAGTGTAGTTGGGAGTTTAAAAATATCAGCACCAATTACCGTTTTTTAAGCTTTTTTATAAAATTGTATTAATTATTTGTATTTAATAAGTCGTTTTCATCAAAATACAACAATAAAAACACTATTGTCGTTGTGTTTTGAAAGCAAAATTTTTGAGTAGAAAAAGTTATCTCAGTTTTAATTTTAGAAATAATTTGCATTAAACTTAGTTTCAATTATCTTAACTTTCCTCTTTTCTATCAAAATAAACCTTTCAATCATATTTTTTCTTAATTTTTTGAGTATTTTCAAGCATGGGGTTTTTTAGGGTACATTGGGTTCTTTTTAGGAAAATTGTTTTTTTTAATTCTTACTTAATTGTTTGTTAATTTATAACGGAGAGTTGGAATTAACATACTAAGCACTAAAATGTAGGGGAAGATGAGCCGTTACTTTTTTGTTCGATTTAATTATCATATTTTTTAAGCTTTTAATGAAAAAATGAAGAATGAATGAATTTAATGAAGGAAAAATTAAAAAGTGTTTTTTTAAGGACAACACTACTGCTGAACCAACGATAGTAAAAGGATCACGTGATATTGACAACGCTGGAACTAGTATTTCGGAGCGGAGACAGGTGGAAGTTGAGGGGCAGTTAATCAAAATAGGAAGAGACATTTGCTTGTTAGAAGCAAGACCCCAACTATCACCGGTTACCCAACTATCGGCCGTGCAAAGTCTGTAAAAATCACGTGACCCTTTTACTATCGTTGGCTGATCAGTATATACGTATATTCATTTTTAAAGATTCATTAAATACTCAACATACAGTCATCCTATGCATATTTTTAAACTAATTTTACTTTTGAAAAGAGAGTTAGAAATAGCATCCTATTTAAATAAAGAATTTGTACTCCTTTTGCTTAACTGAACGTAATTTATAATTCAACAATAAACTGAATATTGTAAAGCTTTGAAATAATAATAAACATTTAAGATGTGTACATACGGGCGAAGTATGTGCATTACGATATACAACGCTTGTTTCCTTTACGACAAGAAAATTAGTCGATAAGGGACACTCCTTAAGATATGCGTTTACGAATAAAGGTGTGGCTAAAACAAGCCAATACGTTTCTTCAAGTCCACTCCTTGTCTATTACCTTAGAAAAGGCTCTTGTAGACTGAAGCGTTTTATTAGCTAATTTTAAACCAACTATTATCTTTATCAGATTAATTAATTCTCCGGTATTGCCGACTAACACTAACAACACATGGCGAATGGAATTGAGAAGAGTAATTTATAAGATATTGGAGAAAAATAGGAGATATTATTTTCTTAGTAATAGCAAGTTATTTAGCTTTGTTGTATAATATTTTTTTCCTTTTTAGAAGAAGATTGTCAGTGGAAGATGCTTCTTAAGATATAAGTTTGAATTGAACCATTGCCTACTTTGTTTGCTTAGAACATCCGATAAAATATTCAACTTTAAACAGGAAAAAAAAAGAATTCCTCCCACAAGTATCACCAAAATTCAAAATATCTGTCCGCATATCGACAGGTTATAAGAGAAAGGCACTAAGTGACTTTTAGTGAATCTTTTGAAAATGGTAAAAGGATAGTGAAGGAACGAGCAGAATCACTTAATCTCGCAGAACTGAAATGTAATCACTTGGTTGGTAAAATTAAATGGCATAAAAGAAAGACATTGGACATCACTAAATGAGGTATTTGCTTGAGTGAGGGATTTGCTTGATTTTATACTTTTTCGATACATAATGGTCTAAAACTCCCAAATTTCTGATTTTTAAGTTCAAAAATGTGTTTTAAATAATTTAAAATGCAATTTATTTTTGCCAAAACGTCAGAAAAGTCACGTTATCAGAAAACGAGGGTTCTATTGGATGTGACGTCACAGCGCATGAAAACAATTGTGTTTTCTGTTTTCACGTGATCAGAAAACGGGCTTCTATTGGATGTGATCTCACAGCGCATGATTTGTGATTTGAAAATGTTTTCGCGCCCAAACAAAAAACGAAATTTCAAAAATTTATTTCTCAGAAACTAGGCTACGAAAATACTTGATGTAAACGTCATTCTTCATGGTTTTTTATCTACTATTTTAATAAAATTTAATCTCAAAACGTGAGAATACCTCATTTCGCGTAATCTCGAACTTTATCCAGAAGTGACTTGGGGCCCCTTTCCTATAAACCCTCGTTATAATGTTATATGCATTTATTCTAATAAACTCCACATCGACTCCTCCACTTTTCAGATGTCTACTCATGGAAATCAATTAACGAAGAATAATTTTCAAAGTAAGAAGGAGGATATGTCTAGGAAGAGGATCTTTTCGATATTCATCAGTTACAAACCCCTCTTTAGAGATAAGAGACACTTTTTATATCTGAAATTCACACATTTATAACTTTTTAAATCATAAAATTATTCACTTAGAATACGAATGATTTCAAAAACAGGACGAAAGTAATAAATCACTTTAAAACCGGTAATTAATTTTGAAAAAAACTTATAGCAACAATTAGCTACTGCTATAGTGCATTACTTTTATCAGAGCTAATTTCCAATATCCATTAACAAGTCAATTCTCGCAAATTAAGAATCAAGTTTCATCAACCAAAAGTAATAACTTCACTTCAGTTACCCACACTTCTTTAAAATCCAATTTTTTCACTTGGGAAATGTTTTGCAACCATCTTTTTTAATTTCATGCTAAGAAATTCCGTATTAGGATTCAAACCTCACAACTGTTCCATAATTAATCACTAGAGCATGCCTGCCCAACCCTGTCTCTGCGCCTAACGCTTCTGATCATTCGAGACGGCTACAGTGGATAAATGTGTTCCAAGATCAGAAATAATTACCTCGAAAGTAATTTGTCTCTCATCTTTCTAAAGACTCGCGGCCATTTTGATAAACTACGGAATCTGTATACAACCACTCAGTTAATAACGTAACAGAGCAGCAAAATGAATTGTTCTCCGCATTCATTGAAATTCAACTAGCGAATTCGAGAACAGGCTCAATGGCAGATACAACGGGAGTACTGTCTTTTCTCTGTGCATCGGTTTGTTCAGTGTTTCTTTTTTTGTTATTTAGACACAGCTTGTTGTTTCAAATGACCACCAAAGATGGTCTCATGAGAAAAGAAGTTCTAGTTTTTTTTTAGAAGAAAGAACTGAATTTTGTTTTATTATTTATGAAAGATATGCGAGTATATGTTCAAATTTGAATGAAGCGAACACTTTTCCTTAGTATTTTAATACCGAATTTTCGTTTAAAAGCAACGTTTAAGTAAGTAAAGTTTCTAAAATTGCAAATTTTATAGAATCAAGTTGCCAGAGTACTGGCCGGGTGGTATTAGAATATGAAATTTAGCACCCGAAGTACAAATCCCGGTTAAGGCATGGTTGTTTGTTGTGATATTTATGCATGGGAATGAGGCTACCTAGAAAAAGGGTTTGTGCAAGTGAATGTCTTTGGGTTACGAAGGAAACAGTACCTAATACCTCCTTGGTTTAGGTCCACAAGTGATCACTGGATAAGGCAAGAAGCGGCTCTACTATCAGCTTGAAAAGAATGCCAGGATATCATCCTCAAATATAAAAACTGGTAGAAAAAAGTGTATTCTTCATTGGCAAACAAAAAGAGTCTGTTTAATACGTAACTTTTTACACATTTAATACTATTTAAAACTGTCTCTTCAATGTTTCTACCCTATATTTGCCCAAACAGCTCTGTCCAGACTCTAAATAAAGAACTATATACTATATAAGAAAGGTCATATAAAAAGCTAGAAATTCAAGGAGAAGGAAAAAACTTATGCGCTTTGCCATTGCAATGCCATCGAGTCTCCCTTTCACATCCTAGACTGTATTGGTGCCTCAATAGGGCAACTGAAGATAGAAGAAGAGACCATATAATCTGCAGATGCGAGCTAATCTTTTTGGACTTGGTTTAGGGGTGCCTAAACCAAGGGGATAAGCAAAAACAACAATACTTTTTAAAACTTCTCTTGATGGATAGCATCCTATTCTAACACTTTTACAGAGTATAATTATCAAAAAAAAGGAGCATTATTGTGTTACTACTCTTCAAGTTTTTATATGGGACTGTGAGGAGCCTAGTCGTTAAGGCATCGGCTTCGATGTTTGGAGGGTCCCGCCCGGGTTCGATTCCCGACACCGCTGAAGACCCACCGAGTATATGCGGAGTACATGCTCGTTAAATATGTGGGTCCGAAAGTCCTGTGGTAGGTCATGGCTAGGTGTTTGAAGACTATTTCGCTCCCCTTCAGAGACATGGCAAAATTGTGGAGTGGAGATATCATCCGAGGCTTAAGTCGGACCCCTGCCATTCATAGCCCTCTCTTTCTTAGCAGCAGCCCCCCCTTTGCCTGAAATCTTGTACGCTTTGCGGTGGAGCTTGGATACTCCAAGTCGCATAAGAAACAACAAGTTTTTGTGTATTACTTATATTTTTTCTCAGCGCGTTTGGGGTCGGTTTGTGATACATAATCTCATTAAAAACTTTCGGGTTTTTTTTCTTTCTTATTACGTAATTAATATTCAGAGCACATGCTAATAAATCTTAAACTATATTTTAACCTATATTTTGGGCAATGCATTAACCCCGTTCAAAACACTTCATAACAACCATCACCAACAGTGAAAACAATTGTCATTCTCACGTAACTCTTCCAACTGAACACAAATTAAGATCAACATTTCAACCCCGTTTCCTCCTCTATTAAAGCCACTGTGTAATTACAATGACAAATAATAATCCATCACCTCTCTTTGCATAAAAATACCCTCAGGTCCTTCAATGTTTTCATCCCCTCAATCAACACAAGATTATTTTTTCCACCTGCGAATTTTAATATCAATTGCCACACGCAGCTTACTATTGAATATGGAGGACTTTTGTTAATGGCAATCACTGGCAATCACTCTATTTACATATGGGGAGGATACTTTGAATCAGATTCAACCAAATGGCTTGCTTTGATCTTGGCCACATTAGCTCGATGACTGCTGAAATAGCATACGCTATTCCTGGCGCGCCTATGTAGTAGGGGTTTCATTATTTCATTCGAGACCCTCCGTTGTCTCTTTACAGTAAGGCTTAATTCTTAACAGGATGTTAGCTGTCATTTAGGATCCTTAATGGGACGTCAGAAGCTTAATGTATGCGTGATGTCAATATTGTATAGGTTTTAAGTGATTTATTTTGTAATTATTGTGTGGATTAAATGGCATCTCAATTTTTTGCTTAATATTCGTTAGATTACTTTGCAAATTGAAGCTGGGTTATACGAGAAATGATACGGTGTATGAATTGGGTCAATTAGTATGTGCTGTATTCCTTGTTCATTTCCTTGGCAAGATAAAATGAATTATGAAATACTACAACGACGTAATTTGACTATTAAAAACTTTAATGCCATGAAGAATCAACTTATAGTATATGTAATGTACTATTCTCTCTGAGAGAGAAAACTATGACAAAAAGATGGATTTATTTATAAGTGTACGATAAGGATAAATGTCGTTTCTTGAATTGTTATTTTTTATTAATTAAAATCAAATCAAATTTATTAACACATACTCAAAAATACACACGCACAGAAAGGACATAAAGTGAAAACGAAGAAAGTACAACAAAAAAACACAAAGTACAAATAACTATTAATTTGATTAACAAAAAGAAACCAAAGAAAATAAGTACTTAATTTTTATTTTTTTAAGTTATCTCTCATATAAAAGCCCACGTCACTCACTGACTCACTGACTCACTGATTCTGGAACGCTCGCACACTATGATGCCATCTCGCAATAATCAGAAAAATAAATAAATAAAAGTAATTAAAATTAAAATAATATAATAGCTTTTAAATATCTTTCAAGAAAGTTGGTTTACTTAATAAAGGTTAAAAAGTTACTTTTAGGGAAGTTGGTTTCTAATTCAACAATAATAAATCTAATAAATAATCGTATAAAAAGCGCTTTTTGATTTTTTTTTTGGCAATAATCTTTATTTACTTTCGGAAACGAAAAATTAATTATTTCTTAAGTAAGTAAATAATTGAATTTTATTTATTTTTCAACTGATTTATATAACTTATTCACTTTTAGAATCAGCTTTCAATAGTAATCATCTCAATTTTTACTATTCATTTTTTTCTTTCTCATAGTCATTGTCATGGGTGATGATGAAGATCCTACCTCAAAAAAACGTCGCTTAGCTAAAGAAAGAAAGCAAAGATGGCGTAATCATCTCAATTTTTACTATTCATTTTTTTCTTTCTCATAGTCATTGTCATGGGTGATGATGAAGATCCTACCTCAAAAAAACGTCGCTTAGCTAAAGAAAGAAAGCAAAGATGGCGTGCTAGACCTAAATACGTGGGCGCCGTAGGCGCCCCATAACAAACTATCTTCAAATAATGAGGCAAATTAAAATCAAATAATAATTTAATAATGGAATGTTTGGGGAGAATGCCATTTAAAATGAGTTTATATAAGGGTAGTAAGATTTGATTTAAGAATAAATTTGCCCAAATCAGCTCGGTGGTGGTCAGCCGAAATTGAGTGACTTATTTGAATATGATAAATTAGTGATAAATTAGTGATATTTCAGCGGTAAGATAAAGAAGTTAAACTTCTTATTTAATGTATAATTAATAGGAACTTGAAGTAGTAACGAGGGAAGCTCGCATAAAAGGCTAGCCTAGCTGTAAGACCCGGCTTTGCCGGGTCGTAACAGCTAGTGTAATATATTGTTTTATTCGGGTCCTTACAAATGTAGTAAATAAGCTCCGTCTGAATATTTTTTGGATAAAAAACATTCAGTAGGAACAAAATATTGTAGGACTAAGACTAGTTTTGTTGTACAAGGACCAATATACCAAATAACCAATTGAATGTTACCAGTAAAAAAAGAAAATATGGTATATTTCCATTATTTATCCTACCAAAAACCCCAATAACACAAGCCTTCTTTAGAAAAAAAGCTCATACTTTCTAGTGTTTAATTGAAGGGAATACGATGGTAAGCTCCATATTTCATTTTTTGTTAAGATCATAAACGTCATCTTCTACATTAAAAAAGTTTTCTTTCAATCATTAAAATCAAAAGCATAATTTCAAAAAAGATTAATAATTCCTACATAACCATTGACTGTATGATCAGTATTATGAATGAAACCATTGTTTCCTTTAAAAATTAATTTAAAATAACAGTTCAAGACGAATTGTTCTTTTTGACGTGAGTTAAAAAAAGATCGTTATTCTGACTTGTTAATAATAGTAGCACTTTTATAGAAATGTAAGGAAAAGTTCATGACAAAGAAAACCTTTTTCGATTTATTAGTGAAAACATTAATGCCCTGATCTTTAATTATTTCAAAGAATCCTAAATTGATCTGGTAGTAGGAAAATAGCATTAAGTCATCACAACTTGTGACGATCCTGCGAGAAGAAGAGGATGGCTGCACCTCAGAGAAGAAGAAGATCACGTTGACTACGTCATCCTTCCTGGAAGGAATATAAGGCCCGGGAGTTGTTGTTGGGCGCCGATCCTTTGTTTTCCCCTCTGTCTGTGTGTTGGCCACGTTGGGTTTTTAGCTGGTCTTAACATGTTCGTTTTAGGTTTTAATAAATAACTGTTCTTTTAGTGGTGTAGGTTTTTATTGTGTTGGATCATTTTGGATTTGTTACGTCACATGTGACTTTTGGCGAGCCAGCCAGGATGCGATGCTGATTGGAATTTTATGACTTTTGGGTTAAGCCACCTTTTGCTGCTATGATGTTCGAGTTGGTTGTTTGTGGGTTGCTTGGTGGTATTTTGTCACTTTTGGTCGTCTTTTTGTCAACGCTTCGGAAGGATGAGCCCGGGAGTCCCCATCGTCTTGCTAGCCCCGATCGCCCCTTGCAGCATAAATCCCCTTTGACTTTTACCGGTACTCCGAGGGAGTCCGTGGACGAATTTGTTCGAAAGGTGAACGTAGAGGCTTCTCTCTCAAACTTGAGTGATAGGGCTACGGTGCAGCTGGCCGTCGAGAGTTTGGGTGGAAATGCGGCTAGATGGTACGAATTTATGGCTTTTGCTCCAGGGGAACTTACATGGCCTACGTTCAGGCGGTGGTTGCGGGAACACTACCGTTGTTCGGGTTCACCATTGAGTGGGGCAGAGCGCCTTCTCCGGGAGCGATTCAAAATTGGAGATGATTTTGAGGCATTCGCTTGGAGATTCAGGGATATGTATGTGGAATGGAGGCCTGATGCCTCGGAGGCTGAGGTGGCTGAGGCACTAGTCGAGCGGTTGGCAGACGCTCAGCGCCTTCCACTGAGCCTGATAAATTTTCGGGAAGTTATGATTCATGTAAAGCGGTTCTTTCCCCCCCCCTCCTGAGCATAGTGGCGAGACTCCGGTGGATTCTGGGGCTTTACCACCCCGGCAGGATCCTGAGAGGCAGCGGACACTCGGCGAGCGGTCAGCTGAACATCGCTTCGGTAGAGCTGGAGTGCGGTGCTATCGGTGTGGCGGATTGGGTCATATTGCCAGATTTTGTGATCCGGAAAACAACAGCCTGAGGCCAGAGTAGGGGAGATGGTCCTCGGGGGCATTGCTTCCCCTTTCCTTGACTTTCTGATGCCTTGCGTTAAATTTGGGGGTCGGTCGCTGGGGGCCCGATTGGATACTGGGGCTGACCGCTCTTTGATTGGCCAATCTTGGGCCCTCCAATTGAGGAGGTCGGGAGTTGTGAGCTATAGAGCTGAGCGTCGGGAGCTTTGGAACATTAATGGGGAGTCTACTTCTGCTGAGGGCGTGGTAAGCGGCGTTTTAGAGTGGAAGGGTATAAAAAGGGAGCAGGAGTTTCTGGTGGTTCGAGGTTTGCCTGTTCCTATATTACTGGGTGTCGATGCACTGGTCGCTTGGGAGGTAAGGATAGATTTTGGAAGAAGAGAAATCTCCGCTTGCACTCCGGTTAGGCAGGGAGATATTGATGAGGAGAAGATGGTGGATCTAGCTACAAGGGCCGGGGACCATGGTGAGCGTCTTCTAAAGGTGTTTAGAGAATTTCCCGAGCTATTTTGTACGTGCCCTGGGATGGTTGCGGAAACGGAGCACCGGATTGAGACGGGTGATGCTCCTCCTGTGTATCGGCATCCTTACCCGTTGTCACGGGACAAAGCAGAGATAGTGCGTAAACAGGTGCACGAAATGTTAGAGGCGGGCATCATTGAGCAGTCGGATTCTCCTTGGGCTTCACCAGTGGTCTTGGTGCCAAAGAGGGATGGGACCTCGCGGTTTTTCGTGGACTACCGACTATTGAACAATGTTACCCGTGAAGATCGGTACCCCTTACCATTGATTCCTGTGGTCTTGCGCAATGTTGGTCGCGCCAAAGTTTGGTCTTCCCTCGACCTGCAGTCGGGCTACTGGCAGGTGAGGATCGCCCCGGAGCACAGGCCCAAGACAGCTTTCATTACTCCTGAAGGATTGTACCAGTTCCGGGTGATGCCCTTCGGGTTGAGAAATGCACCCGGCACGTTTCAGAGGATGATCCATCGTATTTTGCGTCCGGTTCTGGGGAAGACTTGTGAATGTTACCTAGACGACATCGTAATTTACTCATCTAGTATTGAGGAGCATCACGAAGATGTTCGCCAAGTTCTGGAACTGCTACATGGGGCGGGATTGACTCTGAAACCCGAAAAATGTCACTTCTTTCGGACGGAGCTGGACTTCCTCGGCTACCACCTTTCGGGGGAGGGAGTGCAGCCGCAGATTGACAAGGTTAGGGCTGTTTTGGACTTTCGGATTCCACAAAAAGTCCGTCAGGTCAGGCAGTTCTTGGGATTGTGCTCTTGGCACAAGGCTTTTATCCCTCACTACACAGACATAGCTGGCCCGCTGTATGCCCTCACCAAGAAAAGGCAGCGTTGGCATTGGGGTGTGGAGGAGCAGGCTGCTTTTGATCGGCTAAAGGAATTGCTGACCCGGGCTCCCGTGCTCGGATTGCCGGACGAGACTTCGTCGCTGGAATTGTACACAGATGCATCAGATACGGGTTTGGGAGCGGAATTGGGGCAAAGGAAGTCGGATGGTACTTATGAGGTCTTGGCTTATGCCAGCCGTACCCTCAGGCCACCGGAGCGGAATTATTCTGTAACAGAGAAAGAGGGTCTTGCCTTAGTATGGGCTTGTGAACGGCTTCGGATATACCTTTCCCGCCCGTTTCAAGTTTTTACCGATCACGCTGCGTTGGCTTGGCTTCAAACAAAGAGAGAATTGAAGGGTAGACTGGCTAGGTGGGCCATCCAATTGCAAGAGTTCAGCTTTAATATAATACCACGGAAGGGAACGCAGATGGTTACCGCCGATGCTCTATCACGGAATCCTGTTGGGCCTCCCGAGCAGACTGAGGGTCCGGACGCCATGGTGCTGGTGGCTCAGTGCGTCAGTTTGGAGGAGATTGCTGAGAACCAGAAACTAGACCCGTGTTACCAAGAGATCATATCCTATCTGACGGATGGTGACCTTCCCGTGGACCCTGCTCGGGCTTCTATGATTATTGGTCGTTCCGGGCATTATAGACTACGCGGGGAAGTATTAGAGTTCCAGAGTCGAAAAGTGGATGTTTGGAGAACAGGCATTCCGAAGAGTTTAACACCTGGGGTTATGACGGAATTTCACGATCCTCCAGTGGCAGGGCATCTCGGTTTTAAAAATACTTATAGGAAGTGTCGGGAGAGGACCTACTGGCCGGGTCAGAAGCAAGATATACGGAGGTTTGTTGCGTCCTGCCGAATATGTCAGAGTCTTAAATTTAGTCAAAAGAGGAAACACGGGTTGCTTAAGTCCACGGAGGTGACCGCGCCGGGCGAGATGATGGGGGTTGATTTGATGGGGCCCTTCTGGTCCTCTTGAGCAGTTCTACGCAAAAAAGGAAAAGGTGTTTTCTTTTTTTTGAATGCAGGGGGAGTATGTGACGATCCTGCGAGAAGAAGAGGATGGCTGCACCTCAGAGAAGAAGAAGATCACGTTGACTACGTCATCCTTCCTGGAAGGAATATAAGGCCCGGGAGTTGTTGTTGGGCGCCGATCCTTTGTTTTCCCCTCTGTCTGTGTGTTGGCCACGTTGGGTTTTTAGCTGGTCTTAACATGTTCGTTTTAGGTTTTAATAAATAACTGTTCTTTTAGTGGTGTAGGTTTTTATTGTGTTGGATCATTTTGGATTTGTTACGTCACAAACTTAGGTTCGGTATTTTTTGGAATACTCTTAAATAGTATTTTGCCTACGCCTTGTTTTATGCTAAATTGATTTTAGAGAGCTTACAAGTAGATAATATTGAAAAACACAAAGGTAAAAGTTCGACTAATCTCTCATTTGTGAATTATTTTTTTTAAGATTCTTTACCATAAGTTTATTAGATAGCATTCTTCCTTGTCTGGATGGTTGATTAATTATAATTTTGAAATTGATTTTAAACTAACATCCTATAAACCTAGAAGCTTGAAATTTTACAAAAATTAAACTCTGGATAATAATGCAATGTAGACTATATTGTTAATATAATATCACGCTCTTTTGTTTCTGCCTTCCTTAGACCCGCAAAGAATTTTGCGTTTCATAGTCAGGAGCAGATAGCAGTTGTGAATCGTCCTAGATATAGCACCTCGAAAAAAATTCAGTTTTTTTATGTTTGAATTTTAAGGAAGTAAAAATCACTTTTCTCTAATCCCACTTCCATGACTACACTCACCAGTCAAACAGTCAGAAACGGCAACGTTTATACTTTAATTGTCTATTTGTTATTTTTCCTAACAATGTTCACAATTCTTTTATGTTCGAATTTTAAGGGGGTATGATAATCCCTTTTTTGAGTTTTACTCCCATGACAAAGCTAACCTGTCAAATGCTCAGAAATGGCTGCATTTTAAGTTAATTCTTTTATTATATTTTTGTCGTTCCTCCTCAAATTAATACAAAAACCTGAAATAGAAAATTTGAATAATTTTTATCAGCTAAAAAACGATATTTTATGTTTTAGTATTCAGGAAATCATCGATTGATTGATTTGTTTTAGTCTATTGGAAAACTTCACACTCACAAGCCTAAAAAGCAGAAAATAATTAATGAAATAAATTAAAACTTAAAAAAACATATTTTAAACTTTTTTTAAAGTTCATCGTTTTAGATTTTTTTAAATATTCTTTTAAATCCACTTTATGCACGAGGTGTTAAAACGTTTTATTTATGAAAAATCTACAGCTACATATTTTAAAGTAACAAGAATTTCTACCATGATTTGATTGTATTAAATTAACACAATACAAGGTATCTAACGCAAGAAAAAAAGATCATTAACTTGCATTTTAAATTTTACAAACAAGTCTAATACATATTCTTTATCTACGAGTACTCCATATTCAAGAACTTTCAATTAAATAAATCTCTCACCAAACTAAGATGTCTTCTAAGAAAGGTAAATGAACAAGTTTGTTTTAATAATTATGTAAAATAATGACAACAATAAACTTATAGAAAAACTAGTTTTTCCATTGCTAGATAATTAATCGCAGATATCACCTAAGAAAAATCCTATAAGGAAGAGGAAGAATGCAGTAGAGTACTAAGAATAAATACAATAGTCTCAAAAACTTAATAGTCAATTTTATAAAACAATATGGGAATAATTTGAATGAATGATACCTTATGGAATATAATATTTTGATGTTTACATTTATCAGTTGCTTGACTTTTCTGAGAACCTTGTTAGCATTGAATCATTGGGACAAGCAGCTTGTTTTTGACCACTTTTAAAAATATGACTAAAAATAAGTAAAAAAAAGATTTTTTAAAAAACGCTTTTATTGAAGTGTTCTAAAAGATCTAAAATAATTTATTCGGTTTGACAAATAATTTATTGGGAAGTAGAAAATAACTTTTTGGTAAGTAAAAAATAGCTGATTTTCTAATCACTAAAAATAAACCGTGGGCGCTAGTAATTTATATATTTCTTTTAATTTTAAATTTTTTTATTTATTTTTTAAAATTTGTACAAATTCACCTGAAGGTATGGACCCGTATAGATAAATTCAACACACACAAGGACAGTAACACTAACATCTATGCCGAACGAGGATTCGAACCCCAGACGTACGGCTTTGCAGTCAAATGCTCTAACCACTAGGCCATTACGTCGGCATTCATGTATAGTTTTACATAAATAAAAATACCTAATAGAGAATTTAAAGTGAATCCATCCCACCCAAACCTCTTAAATGACAAATTTGTAAATTTAACCTCATAGAACATAGAATAAAGAAGTTAGAATAAATAGTGAATAAAGAATTACTAGCGCCCACGCTTTTATTTTTAGTGATTAGAAAGTCAGTTATTTTTTACTTACCAAAAAGTTATTTTCTACTTCCCAATAAATTATTTGTCAAACCGAATAAATTATTTTTGACCTTTTAGAACACTTCAATAAAAGCGTTTTTTAAAAATCTTTTTTTACTTATTTTATTTTCTACTTTTTAGTCATGGTATTTTTTAACAAAAACTCACAAGAAAAAATGTATTTATTTCAACCATATATAATCTTATGTTAGGATGGAATTTTAGTTTTTTACAATATGATGGTGAAACAAAACGCGCATCAGCTCACTCGCCGATGAAATCCATCGATATCAAAAAGATTCACAAGAAAAGAAAAGGCATTCAATAAAATAAAAATAACCAATCGTAAGCTCAGACAAAAATAAAACTCAGAATTAGTGTGTATCAAGGAGCAAACAGTATTATCCAGTCTTTTCAGTAGTCTATAAATTATAAAAGTAGCATATTTTTCTCCTCTCGCGATTCCTCGGGATAGGACACCAATTTTCGGCGATTTCTTGCTCTTCTGGAGATTTCTTTCTCGCGGTTATTATCTTAAATCGCTAATTATCATAATTGTTAATTGGAAGGTAAGAAATCACGTTTTGAAGATTGAATATTGTAGGGTACCTAATATATTATCCTACAGGTTTTGGGATCCATTGGCGTCAGGGAAGTGTCTCAAATTTGAATTTAACGGATAACTAAAAACACTTGTTAATTACCTTAATTACGGAGGTTTTGACTAGTTGATTATTGATTATTGCATTGTCATCGGGTTTACACCATGGTGCAAAGTTTGAGAACTTTATATCGTTTGGAAGTGCCTGAAATTTTATGTACAAGAATCCAAAATGTGTTTTTGAAATTAGCGGTTTATCGTCGATAATTAACATAATTGCTAGGCAATTCTCATTTTAATGACTGGATATTGTAAAGCTATATGTAATACATCATTGTACACGTTTTTGTGGTCATAGTCCTTTGGGAAAGGTCTCAAATTCGAGATATTCGGATAATCAAAATCACTTCTTAATTAACTTAATTACAGTAGTTTGATTGGTTGATGATTGAATATTGCATTGTCATGGAAATTCTACCATGGTGCAAAGTTTCAGAACTGTATATCGTTTGGAAGTGCCTGAAATTTTGTGTACAAAAATCCAAAATATGCATTCAAAAAAGTGATTAATCATCTATAATTATCATAATTACTGGGCAATTCTCGTTTTGACTTTTGAATATGATGAAGTTATGCCTAATACATAATTATGCACGTTTTAGGGGGCATAAATCTTTGGGAAAGGTCTCAAATTCCGGTTTTTTTGTTAATTAAAAATACTCGTTTATTAACTTAATCCTTTGGTTGTTTGACTAGATAATGGTTGGATATTGGAGTGTCATGAGGGTTACACCGATGTGTAAAGTTTCGGGCCTTAACATATCGGGAAGTGCCCGAAAATCGAGTTTTAAAATTCCACCCGTAAAACGCCGCCAAAAGCAAGTAGAATAAAAGCGTTTAATAAAAACACACGCCTAGCTTTCTATTTGACGCATAAAATATTCCAACAATAAATATGTATGGATAGATTTAAGGTTAACTTTATGGAAACTTTTCGCTTTTTCACTGCATTTGATTTGTATTATTGATGGAAACTTATGAATCACGATGGTATCTTTCTACACCAGAAATGTTTCTGTATTTATATAGACAATACACAGACTTTTTAAAAATTTTGAAAACCCAAATAATACTATGAGAATTTATTTTCATGATGAAAACAGTAATGTACAATTATATTTGTTTTTAATACCTAATTTTGAAACTTATGTTCTTTTTGATAATGGCTTTTGTATTTTTGAAATCTAACAAAAACACCAATTCCACCCGGTTAAATCTAATTAAGAGTTAAAAGTTCACTTTAAGTTAATGTTGTTTAAAAGCTTGTTATGAAATGTAGATTAGTTGTAATCAATTTAATGAAAGTATAAAATGATTTCGAAAAAGTATACATGGGTTTATGAAAATACAAAGATTATTTTCTTCAAAATTCAGAGTTTTATTTAATGAAATAAATGTTGTTCATAAGTTGTTTTATTAGATTCTAAATTAGTTATTATCCTTCATATGCAAATCAGTTTATCCATGATAATTGATAAAAATATTTAATTTAAAGGTAAACCAGAATGATTAATTCATTGCTTGATTCTGGCAGAAAGTATTTTAATAATCAAGTTCTTCAAGGTAAATAAAACAAGAACTTAAAGAAAACCAATTTCTTAAGAAATGCATATTATTTTATAGCTTAAAAAAGGAATTTATGACTCACCTATATATACTTATAGAAAAGCTATTTCAGCTTATGGATTTTCGATTAGACAGTTTCTACTTTCTCCTTTGAAAATGAGTTCGCGGGTTCTTTAGCTGAGGTTTATCGAAGAACTTATTAGCAAAAGAATATAAAACCTAAGGTTTGACATAAATGTTAAAAAAAACTCTAGATGGAAACGGGGGAGGTGGGAATCCGTGAACTCTTATACGTTGAGTTCATTAATTAATAATTCTAAGGAACATAAAGGCTAAGGAATTGTAATAAGGAACTTGCATGATTTTTTTTTTAATTTTTTAAATCTATTCTTCACGCAAAAATAAGCCACTACACAAAATTTGAGGACGATTGAGAAATTTTTCGATTGCAAAAAAAATTATCAAAAATCGTCTTTTTCGAAGTGCCCGAAAACGCTTAATTGCATGCATATAGTGACGTCACAACACATAGACTTCGCCTAAAATGTTTGCCTTGGACTTCTGATCGTCTCCAGAACTGTCTAGAAGGTAAATAATTATTAAAACACTCATATCGGACCCTCCAGAAAAAAGAAATCATCAACTACAACATATTTTTTATTTTCAATTTTTAGCAGTTGATTTTTGCCACTGAGGATGCTCTCCGAAGCAGAGAGCGAAACGTTTGGAAATTCCATTCATCAAACACGGCCATCTATCCCGGAAAATGAAATAAATTACTCTTCAGGTCGTGGAAGTTTTCATCAATTTAAACTACAACATAGATTTTAAATTTTGATTGCAATTTGGCCCGATGGAATTCTACGTCACTGTGCATGCAAACACACTTGGCGTTTTCAGTCACGTGTTTTTTTTCTCGATTTTTGAATTAAAATATTTAATTACTTGTACACTTTTTTGAAAAATTGACTAAATATTTCATTTTACCATACTAAAAACCATACGGAACACTTGAATTTTTATGAAAATCTGACACATGCAAGTTCCTTATTCTAGGACTCAGTGCCAATATTTTCACTTAACATAATTTTACTATATTTCCTAGTGTTAAATGCCAATTTCCATGCTTTATGCCAATTGATTTCAAACAGAAATCTAATACAATAATGTATTTTTTTAATTAAGAAAATTTCTGAAGTTATCCTTGCTTAAAAATGTTTACCTCGTTCTTTAATGTTTACTTTAATGACTTATTTTTTTCTTAACATGAAGCAAACATGTCTTTTTTGTAACGTATAGAAATTTGAATACCTGCAAAAGTTTTGAAAAAATAAAAAAATTTGAAATTTTGGAATTTAAAGAAAATATATTATCAACTTTCCAGTTTATTGCTTGACAAAAAAACTCTGCAATAAATATATTTCGAAATCCATACTTTGCATAGCTATTGAAGATACCATACTACTGATGGCTTCAAAGTTTGAAATGATTTGAATCATTAGAGAAAATCCCTAGTAACTTAGTGATAAACCCTTGTTTTGAGAAAAAAAAATATGTCGTTAGATCTTTGCTTCAAAAACTTCACATTTTTTAGCTTCGGACTTGCATATCAATATGAAACTGTGTAGGAGAAATTATAAGAGTTATGACATTTTTATTGCAAAATCGAAATTTTGACTAAATATTGGTACTGATTCCTCCCTTATAAAGGTTATTAAGAGTTACAGTAATATTATAAAAAAACAAGGAAATGGAAGAAAGTGAGATAAACTTTAACAAAAGTGGACAAAAACAACCGTTGATAACCGTCAAAACAGTATCCACTCTTTCTAATCCTAATAAAGGTTCTATTCATTTCAAAACATTGCTACCGAAGTAATCTCTGAAAAAAGCAAAAAAGATTGAAAAAAGGAGATCACACACACGATCTGAACAGCGAGGAATAAAAAGCCGTTTGAATACCCTCTCCCATCGGGTTCAAGGTCGGGTCGCATCAGCTATCTCCAAAAGCGACGTGCGAACAATTAACCCTCACCTTGATGTCTAATAAAGGATTCCATAAACACCCTATCAAGTAAGGGGAAACCAAACAGACTTACCCGATCCTATTTTTTTGATTTACTCCCCAGCGGCGGGCCTCCGAATAGCGTTATTAAAAGCTCTTCACACGCCGTAAATTGAAGGAGCTGCTTCGGAGGTAGGAGTGGTGAGCCCAGGTCTGGACACCGCGTGCCTCTGGAAGAAGTGGCCGAGGAGCAGTGAGTGAACCGGTAAATCTTTATAAGAGTCCACACCCTAACCCACACACAGTTCGCCTACCTCTTGGCTAGGGAGGAGAATGGGAGGGGACAAGCTTTTCAAATATTTGCCGGCCTGCTCTGCTGGGAGAGGATTCATCAGATCGGACGATCGTTGTGCGGTCGGCTTGGGTTCGTATAGTAAGGCGTTGTGCGATTAAGGTGGTTAGTTTTAATCCCGTTGAGAGGGCTGTAAAATATAGATACCGATTGGGTAGCAAAGTTAAATCTTTCAAGGTACTTGGTTTTACTCCTTATTTGAAGATATAATATAATGGGCTGGAATCTAAGACTCATAGTAACAACATTTTTGTTACCTAAGTTCCATCTGAAAAAATGTTTAAAAGTTAGTTAAACTAGGTGTCAAGTTTCCAGCGTTTCCAAAGTGTATAGGGTATCTATAGGTGCACTGAGAATATAACTAAGGAAATGCTACAAAAAATGGAGATACTTTTTAGGTAAATAATCAATCAAGCTGCCGCTATACTCTATTCATTTAGAATAGGCGGATGAGACGTAATATATTAGCAGCAGTTACTATTGTAATTATCATTGATAAAAATTTCTTGTGCAAGGCAACCTAAACAGAAGTAGTTAAAATACTTGAAAAATTCGGTCACTGAAGTTGTGTGATGAGCGTTTTTGATCCTGTTTCAGTCGCCTATTCTAAATGAACGCCTATTCTGAATGACTATATATCTGAAGGATTGAACTCAATAACAAAATATATAGATCAAGAAGTAAGTTGCCAATTCACGCGATCATACAGAAACGGTTACAGTTAACATTATATAAGACAACTAGCGCTGACGCGCTAGACGCGCGCTTCGCCCGGGTTTCAGTTTTTTAATGAATATCACCTGGTAGGTTACAGATGGGCTTCGCCAGTCTATTTTTAAAGGAAATTATTCTGGTGTGTTACAGATGGGCTTCGCCAGTCCAAATGGGGAAATAGTTAAATAAAGGAGCCATTTTTATGTTTATGCTACAACAATGGATAAAATACAACAATCGATTTCAATCTACAACAATCGATAATATGCTAACAACAATTAAAGTTACACCTTCTCTTGTTATATTTACAACAACGGGGGGTTTCCATGAAATTAGGCATGAAATATGGGTTTTTAAACATAAAATTAACCAAAAATGTTATAAGGATGCTTCGATTTTAAGTTATTTTTATTCAGAAACCTTCCCTGGAGCGAGTAGATCAACGTGGTATAGTTGAATAGTTAATGTAGGTTCGAAAAGTTTAAAACTATAAAAGACATACATACATACTAGGGTGTCCCTTATTTGGGCGTTTTTTCAAAAATTCAGGGAAACTTTTGCTCCACCCCCCAATTTTTTTCCATTTGGTACCCTAAGACTGTGTGCAAAATCTTAAATCAATCAGATAATATTAACACGTGCCCCAAACGGCCTAAAGTTAGAAAATTTTGACTTTTTTCTAATTTTTTTGAAAACTTTTAAAAATATGTTTAAAAAATCCGTTTCCGAATAATAGGGCTCTAACACATTTAAACAATCATATTTGACCGTTTTTCATTACTAGTTAGGCCAAAATGCCCAGTTTGTCACCTAGTCATCAATCAGAAAATCATCAAATTTGTCCATTTTATACTAAGAATAGAAGAATCAAAAGGTAGTGGTAAACGACTTAAAACCTCGAAATTCCATGGCTAAACACCATTTGTAGACCATATTGATGTGGATATAAATTTTAAAATTCTGGAAAAAGGTATGGGCATGTTTGATATCGGGTAATGGGTGTTTGAGGTTTCTAAAATCAATTAAGACTAATAAAATTATCTTGGACAACTTTTTAAAGCTCTTAACGCAATTTAAGGGCCATCATATCCCCTAATACAAGTGCAAACCCTGTTTTCAGGACTATAGATATGGTAATAAATTCTAAGCACATAAAACTGGCAAGAGAAATTCTAGAAACAAGTTAAAAAACAGACTCCAGTGTGTCCACGAGTATTTTATTCCATAAGTTAACTGAAAAGCTGAAGTTGATACAAAATTAACCCACTCTTCATAATAATTTAGTTATACTCTCAGAAGGTAAGCGATTAACCATGTTTATAGAGACTGCTCTTCATCATAATTTTATACATTAACATAAAAATACCAGTCTTTCAATTTATTAGTGTCATTAAAACAATTAAACACTGTTATTTTGTCCGTGGCTGTAAGAAAGTTAAAATATCAACTACAATTTTAATAACTCTTCTACTTTACCCTTAGTTTTTCTTCGCACTGTCAACCTTTCATCAGTAAACCTAAACGTCCTCGAGGAAGTACTAACGTTTCGAGTAAATTTTTCATAAAAATTGTTTTAAATGTCAGATCCTTCTTTGTGAGAATGTAGAGATAGGAAACTTACAGAGCGAAGAATAGCTGACTCACAAAAAGACATTAAAGAAAGAATGATTTTAGGAAACTGTTGATAATATTTATGATACTTATAAATAGAAAATATAAGTGTCTTAGATTTTAATGACTAATTTGTTCAATTGAAGGTATTTTTTACTTTGACGAATAAAATTATGATAAAATAGAAGAACAGTCTCCATAAACCTGGGTTAATTGCTTACCGTCTGATAGGTTAACTCAATTATAAGAGCGTGTTAATCTTGTATTAACTTCAGCTTTTCAGCTAACTTACGAATTAAATACTCGTGGACACACTGGAGTCTGTTTTTTTAACTTGTTTCCAGAATTTCTCTAGCCAGTTTTATGTGTTTAGAATTTATTACCATTTCTATAGTCTTGAAAACATGGTTTGCACTTGTATTACGAGATATGATGGCTCTTAAATTGCGTTAAGAGCTTTAAAAGTTGTCCAAGATAATTTTATTAGTCTTAATTGAGTTTAGAAACACCAAAGACCTATTAACCGGTATCAAACATGCCCATACCTTTTTCCAGATTTTTTTTTAGTTTTAATGCAATCCAATATGGCGTCTGTAATTAAGCAACCAATAATTAATTTGAGCTCCAGAAAATTTATATCCACATCAATATGGTTTACAAATGGTGTTTAGCCATGGAATTTTGTGGTTTTAAGTCGTTTACCACTGCTTTTTGATTCTTCTATTCTTAGTATAAAATGAACAAATTTGATGATTTTCTAATTGATGACTAAGTTACAAACTGGGCATTTTGACCTAACTAGTAATGAAAAACGGTCAAATATTATTGTTAAAATGTGGTAGAGCCCTGTTATTCGAAAACGGATTTTTTAAACATATTTTTGAAAATTTTCAAAAAAATTAGAAAAAAGTCAAATTTTTCAAACTTTAGGCCGTTTGGGGCACGTGTTAATATTATCTAATCGATTTAAAATTTTGCACACAGTCTTAGGTTACCAAAAGGAAAAAAATTGGGGGGTGGAGCAAAAGTTTCCCCGACCTTCGATTTTAAGGGACACCCTAATACATACAGACAAACATTGATTTTTATATATGTTATTACAGTTAATGTCCGAAATTCGGTAATGTTCAGAAAAACTAAGGTAAAATGAGAATTACCTAAGATATAGTACAAAATATTTCATATTTTACATAGGTATTCTGAACATTACTAGATTATAAACATTAACTGTAACATGTATATATAGATTAACAGTTAACTGTTACGAAACTATTAAGTTCCATAGATTTTCATATTCAACGCTATAATAGATTTTTAAGTTATTAATAGCAAGAATAAAAGTAAATTAACGAGAGTAATAAAATGAGAAAGGGACATAACATGATAACTGTCTGTCCGGATTCTTTATCAGTCATGACTTTATCTTTCAACACCCTAAATCAGGCACTTACAATGAAGTCTTCTAGGCCATTAATATTGGTTTAAAATAAATTTAAGGATATTTTTTTTCTTTGCACAATGTAAAGTAAAAACGTAATCATATTTAATCAGACTTAAAAATGCCAAAAATTAAGTTTTCGGTACGGCTTAAACTTTTATATAAATATCTAAATATGAAGAGAAGTGGGAAAACATTTCTTATTTTACTTTTTAAATTTTTGTATCGATAATTAATGTAAGACCTTACACTTCATTTATACTTTATAGTTTCAATCAGATCGAAAGTGAAAGAAGCACAAATTCCAATTTAAAGAACGAGCTTAAAGCAAAAGATTTGATAACTGATCTGATGTAAAACCATGCATATCATTTCGTTTATAAATGTCTAATGAAGCCAATTGAGATTGAAATAATAACTCCATCCAAAAATAGTAAAACTAATGTGATCAATGACCTATGACTTTTGTCTCTAATAGAGTTATTTCGGGATAAATTCTAAGTAAAACAAAATGCACACAAACATTGAATTTCTTTTTAAAATACGTTGTTTCATGTGATTTAAATTCTTTTTTAGCATTGAGAGGGGATTTTTTGGTAAACCATTCAGAAAGAGCATAGGCG
Organism: Tetragnatha versicolor; assembly: GCA_024610705.1. Classification (NCBI taxonomy): domain Eukaryota; kingdom Metazoa; phylum Arthropoda; class Arachnida; order Araneae; family Tetragnathidae; genus Tetragnatha; species Tetragnatha versicolor. The sequence continues at coordinate 30,323,598 of JANDEH010000005.1, forward strand.
TATTTATAATGATAAGTTAGAACACACAATTTCACTTTTTTATATAAGAAATTAGGGAAAATTAGGATAAGCCGGGCGCAAGTTTTGAGTTTTATTCTCAATCGCAAAAATTAATCAAATATCGATATAAAACACCATTAAAATACCTTAACTAGCAATGTTTCTTTTAATTTTTGTTAAATATTTATGAGTAAATAATAAAACGTTGCCACTATAGTCCAAATAGAGATATTTGGGCCCTTCTTATCCAAAAATACTGAAATTAGTAGTAATTAAAAATTATTTTTATTCTTTCTTTAATCCTTTATAATTAAAACAATTGGCCAACTCTAACAGAGGATTCCATTAAGAGTCTAGAAAATTCTTGGAAATATGAACGAAAACATGTAAATTTAATCAAATTCCATTATTAATTTATTCATTATTTCTAATTAATCTAACTAAAAATATAAATATGCTTAAAATTTAAGTAGAGGGGAAAAAACAAAACAGAATCTAGTAAACATGTATTTAATTAAAAGGAATGTTTATATAAATATTGCTTTATGAGATCAGTATTAAAGTATGTTGATCATTCAGTATTAATTGTAATTGTTGAAATATTGGATAAGCTACAGTTAAAAATGTTTTTAAAATTTCGATTGAGAATTGAAAAAATTCACAAATATTTCGGTATTCTTTTTGGACATAATTAGCGAAATCAAACCTACCTCGTACTAAAAATGGATTTTTTACTGCAGTTTTACAAAACTGCTCAAACTTACCAAAGCGTTACAAACGTTTAAATTTTTAGTGCTATTTTAAAACATTCTACTCAGCCATTAACAGTAAAGAATTAAAAATATTTTCTGGGAAAGTAAAGGATAGATATTAAAATGGCAATCTACTATTTTGTTGACGGGTTGTAGTTGCTGACACGGGCTCAGTGATTGTTTTCATTTATTTTTTAGTATTAGTTTGTTATGAGCAGTTCATGTGTAGGAAAGCTAAATTTCCTTTTATCACTTTCTCTCGTATGTAAATAATTATACTTACAATTCGTTGTTGAAAAATTTCCTACTCCTGATTAATCCGTAATCATACATGGATTTTTTAGACCACATATGGGCAACCTACGGTCCGCGGGCCAGATCCGGCCCGCCTCGCCATTTGTTCCGGCCAGAGGAACATTTTTAAAATTGTACTCAAAAAATCACTCTGGTTTTCGTCAATAATAGCGAGAGAGGGGATACGAAACTTTCCTTCGAAAAGAAGTTGATTTTTGAAGTTAAACTTGCGGCACAACTATGTTGAGCCTTATTTATTCTGCTCGTCACTTCGAATAATTGTTGGCTTTACTGCAGTGGGTCTAAGTGGGTGGTATTCCCTTCAGGCATTTTTAAAAAATTGTTTATATCGTTTTTCTCATAAAAAATGTTTCAAATTCCCATAAAAATAGCATATAATCAGTGATTTTTAAGATAAAATAGGAAATTTTCAGGTTGGGTACTAAATTTCCTTGGACGTAGCAAAGCCCTGGGATCACTTAAAGGGTTTCTGTATATTAAGAATAAGAGGGGGAACTACTTTCGAATGAAATAATAATTGGATTTTATAAAAAGTAGATAAAAACAGACTAATTTTTTCAATATTACCTAATATCAACTCTACGGACCTTCAAGTAATTATAATATTTGAGTTCGGCCCTCTGATTCAAAAAGGTTGCCCATACCTACCCTAGACTCTAGAAATGAATACTTAATTTTAAGGTTTTTTAGGCTTATAAGATAATGAACTTGACTTATCATATATAAACATATAATTAATGATATTTTAATCTAGGCAAAATGTGCCTTTATAAATATTCCGTATGTGATCATGCCGATGTAAATAACCCAGTAAACACATCCACCAAAAATATATTTCATTGAAAAAATATTTATTTAATGGAAAAAACTCATCAAAATTTTATTCTTATGTATTCAGTAAACGCCAAAAGCAGATACAGAAGCTAATGGGGAAAACAACGGAAAGAACTTTTTGAATTTCATATCTATGATAAAGATAATTTGATAGCATGAGGATATACCTCAAGGTTTATAGAATATAAGGTTGGCTCTTCCTATAGAAATGAAAAAATCCCGTGACATCTTGTTTCAGTCTCGTCAGTTTCTGATGCCCCCCGGGATATACCTGAGATATACCTGGTACGAAGAATATACCTGATCACCTCTTACGATGCTATAAATCATCACTATAGTTTATTTTTTGTGTAAACTATAGGGTCCCTTGAGGTAAGTTGGACCCCTTTTTGGCCTAGTGCATTTTTGTAGCTTTTGTGAAAATTTTGTAAAAAATTTTAACGGCTTAAATTTGAACTTATTGACTTATTTCATTTAAGACTTTATCCATAAACAAAAATTTATTATTAGTTTTTAAAATAATGCTTTACATTTTTCTTAATTGGTCATTTTTTTAATGAGAGGGGTGACCCCAAGAGATGGGGTAAGTGGGTCACCCACTCTTTATTTATATTTAGAGCAAGCAAAACTTAAAAGGAAGTTAGTGGGTCTTACTTGACAGAAAATTTCAATATAAAATATTTTATTGTAACTTAATCCATGTTTGAGAAATCTACTCACATTACAATCAGTAATGACATGGTAAGAATAGAATGAAAAACAAAATAAGTATTTTAAATGTTCTGAAAAGCCAAAGGGGTCTGTTTTACTTTAACATATAAAATAGTGTTGAAAAAACATGATAAGATTGATTAAGATTTCTTTGGCACAGTAGTAAAAATTGCAATGAAAAAGAAAAATGTCGATAAGCCTATTTATAATTGTTATAAATTTAAAAGATGAGTAAAAGGTCTTGAACAAATTTTCTGAACATTTTGGAGGAAATTGTCCCAATAACCTCCCTTATACCCGCCCATGTCTTTAGTAATAGTTCCTATATCATTTCTGAACTACTTGCATCATAATAAGGGGTCCCACTTACTCAATAAAGAGGGGTCCCTCCCACCCCAACCATGCTAAAACTATGGGTTAAGTGGGACCCCTCTTAAACACTTCAAAATTAAAATTTTTGAAAATTTTCAAATTGCAGTATGTATTTTAGGTAAAACTCTGCAAAACGGTTCAATAAACATTAAAATGTAATGAAAACTTACCTGGAAATACTTCTTTGAAAAATGCATCTTGAACTCACCAAAAAAATTCATTCTGAGAATCTATTTTAAATTAGTTCTATAATCTTAAAAATAAATGAAACAAATCTCAAATATATGCAAAACTCATCGGTGTGACAAGCTGTAACATAATCAATGCGAGTAAGTGTGAAATTTCTGGTACACATTATAGTTTTAGGGGGGTGCCCCACTTACCCGAGTGACCCACTTCCCCCAAGTGACCCTATTTTGAATAAATAAAACTGGCTATTATATTATTAGTAAAATTAAAGGTTACGAGCTTTACTGTTTTTAAATAAACTTTCTGAGAAATATGTTTGTTTGATTGAATATTAAAGACCGAAATCTAGACTCTGGAAAAATAGCCATGAACCATAATGAAAGTATTAAATTAACATTTGTCAATACAAGTTACTATCTCAAATTCTATATAATCTGATAATAAAATTTTCACTTGACATAAGTTTAAAAATGTTGAATGAATTTTTATCTGGAAACTTCTTCATTAAAAACAACGGAATGTGTTGTTCTTTATTTTTCTGAAGAGAAAAATTGCATACAATAACAAAAATATTAGTTTAATATTTATTTGATTTGAGGCCCTTTAGGATTTATAGTGTGCACTTGAAAAACTACTAAGTTATCTCAATTTATTATGACAGAAACTTTAAAATAAAATACAAAAATATAACATTCTTGCAACAAACAAAATAAGAGAACTATCAAAGCCATAACTTTACTCAAGTTAAACTAAGTCCATTGACTCACTCATAAAAGATTTTCACATTGATACAAGTTTATGCTAAACCTTGAGAATGATATCAGATTATTTTAAGGTTTGGAAACTAAGTGATAGATATTTCACACCAAATGAAATTTTATAAGTGCATCTAAAGATTCCAGAACTTTAAATGACAAATTAAACCATAAATTCAATGCATAATAATTACTCTATATTTATTTTAATCTTTTTAAAAATTTATTTAATGTTTCGTATTTTTAGTTGGGTAATCCAACCCAGACAGATAAATTAGTTATAAAACAAAACTGGTCTAACCGTTATGTTTCTAAGCCATTTTAGAAGAAATAAGTCTGGCTTCTAACAGAATTCAAGATGGAAGTGAATTTCCAAATCTTCTTTAAGAATTTTCTTCCAGGCATCCTTACACTATTGAACCTACCATTGACGAAACTTTTTGATTTCTCAAACTCTCCAGCATCAATAGAGAAGTAGTGAAAACGTTCCTTAAAATTTATCCTGCTCTCAGCCGAATGCGAATGGGGAATCAGAGTACATAAATCAAAACTACAGCAAGTTTGTGTTTGACAAAAGAATCGAGGAATTGATTTTTTCCCTTGGCCAGACTTTTAGGTGGTAGGAGTATTTACTTTTGCGGCAAGCTGACTGGACTTGAATGGTTTGTGTTAGTTTTCTTTCAAGGCTTGGGATTTAATCTTGTTTAGTTTATCGTCATAAAATGTTCTAGTTCAATATTTCAGATTTCGATGAGTAAATACTATGTTTTTCCTCTTGGTTTAGTTGTGGTGTTGTATTCTTAACATTAGTTTAAAAGGTGTGGATTTATTAAGAAAATGTCCATTTGACGATATTATTCAGCAGTTATTTTTTTCTTTATATGAGGGCTTCGGCACTGTACAAAATTCCATTTATATGTATTTTTATACTGGATTGATTTTTGCATCCACTATTAAAACATATTCTATATTTATTCACCATGCGTGTTTATGTAATCAAAATAATGCGACTAACTCAAAACAGCTCAACATTTTTAATAATTAAAAATAAAATTACTTTCCGTACTGTAACCCTTAATTTAAATAAAGACCTGCCTTAAATATCCTATTAAATTCATTTGATCCTTTTAATATCATTTTTGATATTTTTTAATATCATGAAATCATTTCCATTTGGTTTTTCAACAATTAGTTCTTCGTCTAGTTAATTTAATTTATTGCACTCTATACACTAAGAAAATTCTATCCTGTACCATATTTGAAACCAAATTTCATCTTAGTAAAGGGTGCATATCAGAACACCCACTATAGTTCCCAAAATAGCCTCACCTTATATAAAAGGATTTAGGTATAAACATATTTCTATGAATACTAGGGTGGGTCAAAAATATTTTTTTCACATTTTCCCAGGGGCACTGCGGCAAAAGGGTGCCAAATGGTCTCAAACTAACATGTGTAAAATATTATTCGATTATAATAACTCTTTTTGCCTCCGGATTGGCCTCAAAGTTTCGATTAATATAGTAATTTCATGTAAAAATGGACGAACGAAAATCAAGCTTTTACCTCGATTGCACAAATCCGTCATGAATATAAATGTGCACAATGGCATAAAAATCATCATTGAAGACTATAAAATGAAACCAGAGTTGAAATACAACATATGTATTTTGAAATATCTCAATGGTTAGAACTGGCAATCAAAAATTTCTTGCTGGAATCATTAAAATGTGTGAAACCTTTATTGTCGGTTGAGTAGGATGGTAAAAACATTAAATTTTTAATAAAAATGGATATGTCAGAAGGTGGGTACCTTTATTGGGTTATAGGTTTCAACCCCAAGGAAAACATTTGGATAATAGTTTAAAAGTTATGATTTCCTTGAATTTTTTTGGCATATTAGGAATAATCCATCCCATGTGTCCCCATATGATTCCGTAATGTCCAAAAATAAATTAAAACCAAATTTTAAGAGTGAAATTTTGAAATACTTTCTTAAGAAGAGCGGTAGATCCCAGTTTTCAGCTTAAAGCTCAGTATTATCCCCTAAGTTTTTAAATAAGTTACATTATTTTCAAAACTTACTTGTAATTATCCTTAACAGTTAAATTTGCGATATTTTAACTTTTATGAACGCATAATGGAATGCTAAGAAGCTATTTTGAGTCAATCCTCAAAGAAGTATAATTCCATGGGCCTGGGTTTCAGTCTATTGCTATAGCAAAAAATTAGGTAAATCATGACTGAACGAATCATAACTGATATTGCCCATGAACGAACTATCCATTCGACAATTGTTTCAACATATTTTTGCGATCATATTTGGATCCCAAGACCAGCCAGTGAAATAACTGTCCGCTGAATTTCGGGAAAGCGGCATATTTATGAAAAACTGTTCTGTTTCTATTTTGAAAAATTAAAAATACCGTTTTATACAGACCAAACTTGAGGGAGAATGTATATGAAATACCAATATTTAAAATTTGTACCACTAACAATTCACTGTTTGTGGGCAAAAAAGAGATTCATATTCTACGGCTCTTGTTAATATGATAGCATAGCATATTATATTGCCACTTTGGCAGTTGTTTTTGAATTAATAATGCATGAAGGTGACTAATGTGATTAAAATTGCTTTTAAATACCCTTACTTGTGAATTTTAAAGAGTTATCGACAAAAAAATTTAATTTATAAAATTTAAAAAAATATGAAAAATTACATATTTTTGTTCTATTTGAGGCCAATCCGGAGGCAAAAAGAGTTATTATAATGGAATAATATTTTACACATGTTAGTTTGAGACCATTTGGCACCCTTTTCTTGCTGTGCCCGATAGAATTTGTAAAAATTTTTTTTCGCCATAGGAAAGTGACCCACCCTAATGAATACTCAGGTGAAATTCAAGCATATTAAATTAACTTAAAGATGAGAACTAGCTCTGTAAGATTTTGTACCGCATCTGTTATTAGTCGTATTTTCTGAAATTTATGTGACATTTGTTGCATTTTTTTAAATCATATGAACACCCCTAAGGGATGTTACGAATTTTACATGAATGAATCGCTCTTGTTGTGTAATTTGAGGGGATGTTTTAGGGACTTGCGTAAATTTGAAATACTTTACTTTTTCTTCATGATTAAATTTTATTTTCAACTTGAAATTTAGTAGACGTGTTCATTTTAAGAGTTAAATAACTTAAAATAATCAAAGACAATAAAATTACAAACAAAAGGGGACTGATTTAAGGTTTTTAAGTGATATAGTTCTAGAGTTATTAGCTGTTTAAAAATGTAGAAAAATAATGTTACAAAAGCTCTTATGACATTAAAAACTTAATAATACCGAAATAGGGGTGATAGAAGAAAGGAACTTGGAACATTACATCTATAACTACTATATATGAGTTCCTCATAAAAAATCACGAACAAAGTGTAATCTTTTTTTGTTGTTGTTGTTGTCTTCTAAAAAAATCAGCACTTTTTTGAAACTTTAAGGCGTTTACGTCACGTGTTATTATTGTCCGATTGAGCTTAAATTTTGTATACATTACTATTTTCTATAGTGACACAAAACAAGAGGGTGTCACTAATTAAATTCCTAAAAAAAACTTCACTATACAAATAAGGGACTATCCTAATCAATATGTATAGTTTAAAGTTTCTATACATTTTGCAAACTAGTTTCTACGTAATAATTAATTGAATGCGTGTAAGTTCATAAGTTAATGCTATAGTTCGTTAGAAATTACTTGTTTTTTGAAATAGTTACTCTCTATAGAGAAGCCAGAGGATGACACGTTTCAAATTTGAAAGAACTAGTATATTTGGTTATATGGCTTGAATTAATTGAAGAAAAGCTTGAATAAAAGCTTGAATTAATTTTCATATAAAAACAGAAATAAATTAATTGGAGGTATATCCTGTTTTTAGTGGGATTTTTTCTAATTTAGAAGAACATATGCAGGGTGTCCCATAAATGTTGGGTCACACTTCTAGGGGGTATAGTGTTTTTTAGCCAGTTTTGTCACATTGGCAAACTCAAAATATTTTTTTTTAATTTCTGAAAAATGTGTAATTTTTCCAATTTTTAAAAATTTTAGATCTCAAGGTTAAGGTCTCATTAAGTTACCCTTAAGGTGCCTGCCTACCTAAAAAATGCCGTTTCAGACCAAAAAGTCAAGAAAAATTTTATTATCTTATAGGAGCCCTACTACTTTTTTGGCTGTGAGTGTAATATTTTTTAATTTATGAATAGTATAACTTCAAACTTTACTCAAATTTGGTGGGTCTTTTTTTATTTTTCAAGTTTAGTGCTATAACTTTTGATATTAAAATAATTTAGACATAAAAATAGTAGGCCTTCTAAAATATGTTTTTAAGAGGATAATAAAGTTTACAAAACAAAAATATCTTCATATAAATTTGAGTTATGATGTTTTGCGGAAAGGCTGTTTTTTGTGATTTTTATGCATAAATTCTTCAATAATATGAAAATTTAAAATAATATTTAAGTATTTTTTATATTATTCATAGTTTTTAGACGCATTTAATTGTATAAATCACAAATTAGTTCAACATTTTAATTATTAAAAAAAAGCTTCCATAGGTAGACAACCACCTTAAAGCTTCCTTAGGGGGTCTGAAACTTTCTACACTACACGATAGTTGTTTTAAAAAGAACTATCTCATGGATCTAGTGATGTTTTTATTTTTTTAGATACCTTTATATCACTATATTGTATAAAACGTATAGCAAAAGTCTAAAAAACATCATTGTAAAATGTTTCAAAAACTAGAGCTGTTGCACAAAAACGGATGCCATATTCTAAATATCAAGTCAAACATATACAAAAACAGCTTTAACATTCCCGGCACCAAAATGTGTGTTGACCAGTGTTATTATGCTTAAGTAAGGAATACACCACTTCACAAATTTAAATATGACTTGTTGATGTTGAAAGATGGCTACAGACGTTTTCCAGAGCATCCAAAACGCATAGTAATATAATCTGTGTTAAACATGAGATATACTCTTTGTTAAGCTTGTTACAGTAAATTTATATTGAAAACTTTTCATATTTTTATGATCGAAATATTACAATACAGATTATTTAATCATTTTCAAAAACAAATCCAAAAAACTGAAGTTAAATCGAATACAGCAAAAGGCAATCATGTCGACAGAAAGTCTAGACAATTTTTCTTATGCACCACATGACGTATATTGCTAAAATAAGATATTATTTATAGGACCATCCGGAATTTCTACCAACAGCAGAGTTCGTAGAAAAATACATCGACAGACTTTAGATACACGAACTTTTGGAATCTAACACTGGATATCCATGCTACAATGAAAGTGAACTCCTCATATTTCTTTCACTTTTTTAGTATTGCTTCATAGATAAAATAGGGTTGGAGATATACCCAGATTTCTTCGCGTTTGTTGTTCTATTCATGTATTTGTGTATAATATACTTTTATTCTTTATTGAAAAATATAGATGTATCTAAAATAAGATTATGTAACTAAATTGCAGCAAAGTAGATTGTTCTTGAGATTTTTGATTCCAACAATATCATCATAGTACGGAAGTAAGGAAAGTTCTGTTTTGCCATATTTTCGTGTAAATAGACTATTGATTTAATAAGTACTGAAGTAACAAATATGTCCCTAAGACAACAATTATTCCTTGTTCCATTAAGATTTGAAAATTTTTAACATTTTAATAACAAAAAGAAGTAAAAAATATTTTTGTTATGTAACTGCAAATACTTATTATTTGTACGGTAAATTAAATACACTTTAAAATTACGTTTTTCCCACTATAGTTCCTTAAAATTGTAAATAGTGGCACAAATTGTGAGAATTTTGTCTATAATTGATGGAATAAAAAAATGATCTTTTTGCTTTCTACGAATTTCTAATTATTAAACTTGTATTTAATTAATAAAAACGTGCAACAATAATGACTTAGTGTTTTAGAAGAAAAATAAGAGTAAGTAACTTCATCCCTCTTTATTAAAAGAAAAAAATAAAAGTAGTCTTCCAAAGCCAAAATAAATAATTATCCTTAATTATTTTGTGTAGTTTTTGACACGAGTGTAGAATTCGAGTTTTTAAGCTTATCCGTTTTTGTACTTTTTCTCTTTATGACATTTTTTTCAAAAGTTGGTTCTATTTATTGTTTTAGGGGAAAAAAAAGTTATGTTTTCTGAGAAACAACTTCTAAGCGGAACTTCTACATTACTTCTGAGTGGTTACATTAAATTTCAAAGTTTTGGCTCTTTACTTGTTTCTTCTTTCGGAAAATGACTTGCGTGTATTGCGAAAGGTGTTTATTTGTCAGAAGACAATTTGTTCGTAGAAAACGTTTAGATTACCCTATTTATGATCCACATAAACACATATTTTAGCTTTTATGAGGTACTATTTATGCAGATGAGCCGAGTCTCCAGTGTTGGAGAGGAGCAATAAGAAAGCCTCTCTTGCTCAGATAATGAAGCTATCTAAATGAAACTTCGTGAGAATTCCCAGGGGAGAACAGTTATAACGAGCCAGAATTGAGAGTTTATTAAATTTTCAAATATAGTATGAATATATCGATACAAATAATAATAATAATTGTTAAAGTATTATTTAAAGTAGTATTCCTTCTCTTGGCCATTATTCATTCACTTCATAAAAAGCATCTGAATTTCTTTTGGTGAAATAAGTCTAACCATGGCATTCAACCAGCTAGAAATAATATCTGTCAATATCATACCTAGTAAAAATATTTTTCGGAGCAACCAGTTTATGTTTTTTTATTTGTTTTTGAAATAAAGACACAATGTAAATATGAATGTTTTTGTTGAGGGTTGCTTAGAAAAAGAACATACCAATACTAGAAAGACGATAAAATCGAATATGATATGCAATCTGATTAGATTCAAAAGGAGCGGATAATAGAAATATCCGATTCCATTAACTGATTCATGCTTTTGATATTTATAAACTTGAAACAGCTTATTTGTGTTTTCACTTCTTACGTTTTTTTTCTCCCAAATGTTAGAGAGAAACTATCTCTTTTCCTTACATTATGAGGGTTGCTAGTTTTGTCCAATCCAATGGACGAGAGTCTTAAAAACTCCTCTCTAAGTAAGAAAATTTTTTTTTGTTAGGGAAAGTTAGAAAATCTCTTTTTCCTTTATAACATGTGTGTAGTGTCACATAATTATATACATTTATCATACTTATGTATCTATACGCTTATTTGTATATCGCAATATTTAATAATTTGCATAAAGTCTTATTTTTAAATGAAAATTATTTGCAATACAAATTAGATGTGACTATATAGTACATGAACAGTCAACTATAGGGTATAGTAAAAACAAAAGGGTAAATTACGTAAAAATACAGGATGGTCCTAAATTCGTGGTACAAACTGGGTAGGGTAGGTAGAGGAGACCTAGACAAGCATATTTCGAATAGGAATGGGGGGCGCAGATACACTTTTAAAGAGCTAGGACCTAATGTAGTGCGAGAGCGTTACAAAAGGTCGTTTTGCCAAGGATCGTTTAACGAAAAAACATAATGAAATAAAAAAATTTATTGCATGAAGTACAGCTGCTGTACCTCTTGCAATAAATTTTTTAATACTGCTGCAGTAAAGTATTTCTAATACTTTAAATAAATACTGCTGCAGTAACCGTTCTACTAACATCATAAATTTGATAGAAATTGGACCACTTTCTAAACCGTGGGGTGAGTTTTAAAACATGCAATATTAATCTTTTAGACAAAGAATGGAGTTCCTTTAAATTAGTGTAATGGTATTTAGAAAAATGATGATCGGGGAAGGAATAATCAATGATCATACAGTTTCAATGATTAATGTATGATCATTGCAAATTCCTTCCTCAATCATCATTTTTCTAAATACCATTAAGGGAACTCCATTCTTTACCTAAAAGATTAATACTGCGCGTCTTAAAACTAACCCCACGGTTTAGCAAGAGGTCCAATTTCTATCAAATTTATGTTGTAAGTCGACGGATACTGCTGTACCTCATGCAATAATTTTTTTCATTTTACTATGTTTTTTTTTCGTTAAACGGGCCTTGGCAAAACGTCCATTTGTAACGTTCTCCCACTACATTAGGTCCTAGCTCTTTAACGGTGTATCTCCGCCCCCTCTTACTATTCAAAATATGCTTGTCTAGGTATCCTCTACCTACCCTACCTAGTTTGTACCACGAATTTAGGACCACACTGTATACATATAAACTACATAAATTATTCCAAGTAGAACAGTAAGCAAAAACAAAGAATTAATGAAATCTTAAAAAAGTTATAAAACATTGGGCCCTGGTAAACAACTGGAAACCTTAGGAAGAAGATTTTAAGTACAAAAAAATAACATAGAAAGTTTAAAAAATGCTTACTTTAGGGAATTAGAATTCAGACGAAAAGCATCAATTATATGCTAATTTGGCTGTGGGGAGCCTAGTGGTTAAGGCATCGGCCTTGGGATCGGAGGGTCCCGGGTTCGATTCCCGACACCGCTGAAGACCCATCGAGTATATGCGGAGTACGTGCTCGTTAAATCTGTGGGTCCGAAAGTCCTGAGGTCGGTCATGGCACAGTTTACCTTGGGTCCAGGTGTCTGGAGACTATTTCCCTCCCCTTCAGATGCATGGCAAAATTGTGGAGGTGGCGATAGATAGTGGCAGCATCTATCATCTCATGAGGCAGAAGTCGGACTCCTGCCATTTTATGGGCCTCACTTTCTCAGGAGCCGCACCCCCTTTGCCTTGAATCCTTGTGGAGCTTGGGTATTCCAAGTGGCACACGACAACAACAACAACAACATATGCTAATTTTTTGACATCCACAAAAATTGTACACAATAATTTCACCAATTTAATACTAGAATTTGCTATGATTGAATTTGCGATGTAAATGTTTCAATGTTAATTTGGTAGGAAATCAAATTACTTTGAGATTGCTTTTCATTAAAAATATATTTAAAATAACTAGGTTTGAACAGGTTATACAACGTAAATATAAAGAATATTTAGCCGGTTTAGATAGACTTTGTACAATTTTTCTATGCTGAAAAGTAAAATAAACAAGAAATGGTAATCTATTGGAAGAAAATTCCAGTGAGAAAGAAACACGATTTGTTCAAACCAACGTCAATATTCTTGAGTGATCAGAATATCGTTTCAAAGGAAAAGTAAATGTATGCACTATTTTGCCACTTAATAAAATTGATTCGCAAGGGGAAATGAATGGAATATTTTTTTATAAATTTTAAGCGTAGAAATACCTCTTCACCGTCGGGATATTAACTGAACTTTTCAATAAAAGTGATCAAAAGGTAGTGTAAAGCAAAAAAGAAAATCATTTCAGTATAGGCCTTTGAGCTTTTAGCAAGAAAATTCTATCCGCCACACACGTGCAACCTTTTTCTCTAGCCGTATCAGATGAAGTAACTCTATCAGGGTAATGTGAAAGAAAAGGCAAACCGGTTTGGGGCGCTGAGGAAAAAAAATCCCCCACAGATTATTAACAACGTTTGGAGTGTGGAGACGAACAACAAAAACACCTCACCGCTCACAATCTGGCGAAAACGGAAAAAACAAAAATACGATTCAACCAACAGAAATAGCAAAAATATGACCCAACCAAACAAATAATTCCCAAGAATTTTTCGGCGGGGAAATGTATTTGTAGCGAATACGAGGAGGTTTTAATGAAATGAAGCGTACAGCTTTGCGAAGAAGTCGCTGCAAATTTCGGGGATGCTTTTCTTCCCCAGGAAGAAAAACGGTAGTAACTTGGAAGAAGGGGATAAAAAGAGTAACTTTTGCGCCGTCAGATTTCCAGGAATTTTTTAATATCCTTGTAATCTCATTCCATGTTTTTAAATAGGATTTTAACTCTGCGTGAGGATAGCTTAATGGGCGTGAGGATAGCTTAATGGGCGGGATGAATTTGTTGCTGAGTTTCTATTATACTTCCTCGTATAAACTGTGTTTAAACTGAGGATAAAAATTCTCTCATACCCAACCAAAGGATAATGCAATTTAATTGCTGCTGTTTCCGTGGTTACAGTAAAAAAATAAAGGGTATTTTCCCCTTTTATTATAAGTGTCTATAATCACAGTAGATTTGACTGAAAGAACTTGTTTTTAACCGCAATAGTCATACACACTTTCAAACTTGCTCTATTTCTTAACGGTAAAATATTAGTTACGTAATTAAAATCAAAGTATTGTGACTAAAATAAGTAAACTATGCATTATCATGTTTTATTATTCATTCATTTCCCTCTGCATTTTAAAAAGATTCAAGTATGCTTTTTTATTTATCCTTTAAATTTAAATAAATTCTACTAAGGCCTTTAAGTACACTCTAAAAAAAATCTGTAAATTTATAGATATTTTCTGTATTTTTTACAGGAAAAATCTGTTATTAGAAAAAAACAGTTTTTTTCTGTACTAAATCTAGTTGGCTTTTGTCCCTAGAGATGGCGCTGCAAAACCTGAAGCAAAAATCTTTGATTTTTTACAGTTATCTTCCCTAATTAATCAAGAATTTGGTTTTAGAACATTACAGAGAGGTTCTAAATACGTCTGACTGTAACCGCCTTTATGTTAGCGGTCAATTTCAGTTTGAGTTTGGGTTTTAGAATTAGAATTGGAGATAGAATTGGCTTAAAACAAAAGTAAGTTTTATCTAACGTCATCCCTTTTTTATCTCCATCCTAGACTGAGAGAAATGACAGTTTCAAATTTGAGTAAATCGATGTTTTCATTTTGGTATGAAACGTATTTGTCTAAAATATGACCACTCAATGCTTTCAATTTTGAAACACCAGACAAACTCAGTTTCAAACACTTTAACATTCACCACGAAAATTATGTTTATTTTTAGTTTATATATAAAAATTGAAATCTTAGAGTGTAAGAACGACATTAAGTTGGTGTGATAACGTGCAACACAACATTGTGACGTCACACACAACTTACTAGTCTACTTCCCACGTCATCTAAAAATGTAACACAATGCACCATCTATGCTGTTAAAGAAAATATGCTATTAAAAAACTAGAACAAAATTGTTAAATTGACAGAAATACTCTTAAAAAAAACAGATGAAACCTGTGTAATAAACAGGGGGGTCTGTAAAAATTAACAGAAGAAACCTGTATAATAAACAGAAACAAACTGGCATCAAAATTGACAGTTTTTCTCTGTAAAATCGATGACCTTTTTTTTACAGTGTAAAATTTTATTTTATGTCCTATCTTTAAAATCAATCTTATTTTTAAATGTCTGGTTATTGATTTTAATAAGTGAGTTTCAAACAACAATTTCCACATCTTCACCTGAATTTATGGACCTTCACCCTCAGATATTATAAAAGTGGTACAGTTTATAAACCTAAACTTTCTTTCCAAATTAAAACATAATAATAAATAAGGTTAGGTTAAGGAAGAGGCGTCTTCACACAACTGCGTAAGTGCAGTAATTTTTATTTTTAAAAATTTAACGTTTTTTTACATAATGTATTTCTCGTTATTGTTTATCTCCAAAATAACAATTACAGGAACTCTGTTCCCTAATAAAGTACTACTATGGACATTCGGGTCGCTTATTGCTTCTACAAGTTATCCCCTAGGAAACATCAAACTTTCTCTAAGATAGTAATCAGTTCCCTTTCAATACGTTATTACCTTCCCCACAGAGTTACTTCGCAGTCTTTACTCAGAGGTTTACTGGTCAAAGTAAATTGTGTTTTCTATCTGATGATCAATGTACTTTTGTTAAAATGTAATTATATTAAGCTATGGTACAGTCACACCAGTATATGTAAAGAAAGTTTCGAACATTTAAAATGAAACTGATAACTTTTTGATTTTGTTCAATATTAGAAGTAAAATGTTACAGTGGCTATTTTGGAAAATGGTTTAGGTTAAGAAAATTACTTTTTATGTTTTTAATATTTTCATATAATCTTGAAAAGTATAATTAACCATTTTTTAACGGGACGAACAAGAACTGTTACAGGTTAGGGGGTCGCAATAGTGTTCAAGTGGGGTCCTTGAGTACTTGTAAGCTTGATAAGTTGTAAACTCCTGTTCTAAACTATCAACCCTCAAAATCAGATTTCATTTTCCAAGGGTTTAAAGACAATTTGTTTAAAAAAAAGGGCACACTTGACACCTGAAAATCATGAACCGTAATATAAATGGCACACTAATCGAAAAAGGTTCGCCATCGTCTGACCACAGGAGAATTGTCTGTACCAATTCTTGTTTGTTTTGATGTACCCTACCTCTCCTAGAAGTTATGAAACACTTATCTGAAACACCTTGTATAAAGGAAATAAGTACGAAAAAATTAGTTCTAACATACCTTACCGTTCTAACTAACCGTCACCTTACCCGATTCAATAAGATGAATCTACTTCCAGTCACCTTGCCCAAATGCCCAATGGTAAACTTAAATTTCCCTCTCATGCCGATCTGTTATAACGTTGGGGATATTTAACTGCTTCCTTGATAACTTAATTTACTATGTCTCTGAATGTAATGGAAGTTAATACTACCAAATGTAAGCCATACTTGACACTTGAAATTTCTTATGAATTTATTTGAGTTTTGCTGGATATTGAATTGGAGTTATGTATCGATGAAACTAATTTACTTTAATGACTAATTGATATTCCAATTTTCTATTTTTCAATACTTTAAAAACACTTAATAACTTTTGATAATTGAGAATTGCAGTATCTCTTAAAATTCTGAATATTCAATTTTAAATTATTAAAAATTCTCTTGTAATTCCAAAAATACGCATGTCTTTTCCCACAATTTTTTTTCAGTTAATTATGAGATATAATATTACAGAAAGCTCCTAACAGTGTGACATCATATGTGTCTCGTGGAAATGTGGGAAACACCGTTTTCATCGAAACACTAGGTTATAAAAAACTAGAGCTCAGTATTTCAAAGCGGAATGATGATGATGATGATGATGATGATGATGATGATGATGATGATGATGATGATGATGATGATGATGATGATGATGATGATGATGATGATGATGATGATGATGATGATGATGATGATGATGATGATGATGATGATGATGATGATGATGATGATGATGATGATAATAATCTCTCTATTCTGAAAAAAAGTTTTTGTAAATGGTTTCCAGAGAAAGGCTTTTTAATTACTGATCCGTATAACATGTTTTTGGTATCAAACTGTTCGGATTCTTTTGAGGATGTGCAAAGTGCCTTTAGAATTTCTAAAAAAATTCTCAATTCTAAGATATTTCCATTTTTCTGGATTACGGATAAGGTTGCAGTTAACAGCAAGAAACTGTCGTACAATTTATTATACCTCCAATCACAATGACCAACCGACGCTATTCATTAATGATGAAAATAATTCCTTTCACGCTTTAAAAATGCGCTTCAAAATATGTACTTTCTAAATAAAATATTTTTAAAAGACTGATAAGAGTTTTCCAGAAACTCACAGATCTACTATTCAAGTATAGAATTTCACACACCAAAATTGTTTGTAAACATTGAGTGCAATGTAGATTTTGTCTCTTAATATTTTTAATAGCTTAAATCGTATTGTTTAAAAAGTCTTTCAAAACTAAAACTTGAATGATAAAACACTAGATATTTTGACGAGTTACTAGGTACTATATTAAATTTAACAGATTCATTGCTGAACGTTTTTGTAAATATTGAATAACAATAGCACGAGCAGACTTGATGGATATTTTGAAGGAAAACGTGTTGATTAAATTAATAATAATTTAACCAATAAATATTCTAACTTTTAAGAGAGTGTGCTTCTGGAAAGTTGGTTGACGTTTTTTCTTTTTCGGCGCAAGTTTAGAACTGCTGATGCGCCAAGTTTTTAGCGATAAAAATCAATATATAGTAACCCCAACTAATGTTAAATGAATTAAGTGGCTTCTAAATATGGCGCCAAATAGCCAAAACTCGCCAACCATCAGCAGTTCTAAACTTGCGCCGTTTTTTCTACTAATTGTTGTAACGAATGTTTTATAAATAAATAATTTTAGTGAGCAGGGTTTTGTGGGGATTGCGAAGCGATCCCCACAATAATCCTAATAATAATAATAATAATAATAATAATAATAATAATAATAATAATAATAATAATAATAATAATAATAATAATAATAATAATAATAATAATAATAATAATAATAATAATAATAATAATAATAATAATAATAATAAGAAGAAGAAGAAGAAGAAGAAGAAGAAGAAGAAGAAGAAGAAGAAGAAGAAGAAGAAGAAGAAGAAGAAGAAGAAGAAGAAGAAGAAGAAGAAGAAGAAGAAGAAGAAGAAGAAGAATGAATGTGGCCCCCCTGTAAAAAGGGGTTGTGCTAGTGAATGTGTTGGTGGCGCGGCAACAGTACCTCACCTCCGTGGCTTCGGTCCACAGGTGCTCGCTGGGTAACGCTAAGTAGGTACTTCTTAGGGTATTTCAGTGGTAAAAGGATAATGTCCTAGTACCCGCCCATTAGAAATAAAAAAAAATAATAATAATAATTTATTAACAATAAATAATAATATACAAACACACAAAAGAAAAGAAAAAGAAATAATACATATTGTTCACTAAGGGGCCAAGGGCCCTTCCAAGTGAAAACACTTTGTTTGTTCAATACATACAGGGTGTCCCACGAGAAGTGGCCCAACCCTTTAACTTTTGAACCCCTACAGATATAGTCATGAAAGTGGGGTCTAGGTATAGTAAAGTGACCATGCCCTATCCGATGAGATATTTTTCAACGCCCTCTAGCGGAAAATTTAGGAGTTATAATTTTAATTTTAAAAACTGTGTGAGGTATGTGAAAAAAGTCAATGACTAAGTTGTACAGCATCATCGATTTAGTAGGAAAATACACCTTAAGCAGAAAAATATCTTGAATAAAATCCCTAAAACGCACGCTCAAATAGGTTGAATTTACGTAGATTTTACGTCTTAAAACGCTCCTCATGAGGCGAAAATGAGAAATTTTCAATTTAATGAACTAAGAATGCTTTTAGTCATTTACTTAAATCATAAAAATAAAAATTTCTCATTTTCACCTCGTGAGGGGCGTCTTAAGACGTAAAAACTACGTGAATTCAACCTAATTGAGCTTGCGTTTTAGGGGTTTTATTCAAGATATTTTTCTGCTTAAGGTGTATTTTCCTACTAAATCGATGATGCTCTACAACTTAGTCATTGACTTTTTTCACATACCTCACACAGTTTTTAAAATAAAAATTATAACTCCTAAATTTTCCGCTAGAGGGCGTTGAAAAATATCTCATCGGATAGGGCATGGTCACTTTACTATACCTAGACCCCACTTTCATGACTATATCTGTAGGGGTTCAAAAGTTAAAGGGTTGGGCCACTTCTCGTGGGACACCCTGTATATGCTAAAAGAGAAAACAAATTATAAAAAGAAAGATTTATACACCAAATAAGAAACCAAACCACAAAATAAACACACATAAATATACATTTTCAAGGTAATAAATAAATTAAATGGCAAAAGACAGAGAACAAATATAAATTAATCCCTTTTTTTGGCTCTGTATTACATAACATAACAGACCAATCTCTTCCTTTTTCATTACACAAAAAAATTAACTAGGTGGAAAATCAGGACTATACAATATGAATAAAAACAAATTTTTCTTAAAAAAATATCTTGTTTATATTTGAGGTTAAATAATATGGGAGTTGATTATAAAGAAGTGGACCTTGATACAAAAAACTCTTGTGCATTATTTCCTTATGTGGTTTAGGAATTTTTTATAAAGGCGTTTTTCTCAAATTATATTGGGTAATATTACTTTCATATGAATTTATATTGTCATGAATAAAAATTAATAATCTAAAGCAATGCAGTTTTTTAAAGATAGGAAATTATTTTGCTGATTATCATCAATATATTTGAATATTCTTTTTTGTAAATTTATTAGTGGAAACACATTAAACAAGGCCCATTTGACGTCACAAGCTGTTTCAGCTCAGACAGAAAAGAAGCTATTTTTAATTGAAAATAACTTAAAATTTATAGCTTTTAAAGGTAAATTAAAATGTTTTTGGAGGTTTTAAGCCATTCTAAATACATTAAGATTTAAATAAAGCATAAATTATAATTTATGCTTTATAAGCACTTAATAACTTTAAAAAATCAATTGTCAAATATTACAAATGAAATATTGTTCATAAAGGTAATGTAACAATAAAAAATGCTTATTCTGAACTTTTTCAATTAAGTTTGTATTGTACCCATGTCCACAAGTGTAATTATGTCTGTCGGACAAAGTAAAATCAGATGTTACTCGATAATAGCTTGCTGTACCTTAGGACACACAACTCTGTCTCTAATTTTCAAAAGTCAAGCTTATAAAACATATCACCCTATTAAAAAAAGTTATCCTACCATACGTTGGGCACTTAACATTATAAATTTGAATGCGATTTTATCCATGTAAGATAAATTAAAGTAAAATTTTTTCCATAAATGAAGCAGTCTCCTTTAACTGTAAAAATTTTAATTAATAATCCTACTCTTGCATAAGTTTTATGGAACTTTCATTTAACTTTATTGTTATACGTAAACAGAACACTGAATATTCATTTATTTCTAATACAGTTTACGAACTGTATGAATAATTGAAAAAAAATATTACAATTTTATCAATTAAGTAGCATAGTTTATTTTGATTTGCATAAAAGGCATAACCTGATAATCGGAACGTGTCCTTTCAGTATATTCAATGTAAGATAGACACATTTAAATTAACGTAAAAAAACTGCTGAAATTTCTTAAATATTGCTCTTATTTGTTTCTAAATTAGTTTAAAGTAGTTCCCTAAGAATTAATTGATGTATTCAGATAAAAATAAGACATGCGATTACTATTTGAAGTGAAGAAGAGTTTTTATTTGGCAGTGTGGGAGCAGCCAATCAAGAAAGCTATTTCGGACTGGAGATGTTTGACGTCATATAGAAACATTTATTAATGCCGTCGCACACTTTTGTTCACTCTCTATTTACTTGACATTTAGTTTGTTACCTTATGTTGTGCTCGTAAAAAACTTGTTATTGTTACCTACTCATATTTCCTTTAGGGTTCGCCCATAGCATCTAAAGCAGTAATGATTTAAGTAATGACTGAATTTGAGAATTTCTGAAACATTTTGAAATTAATTGTTTTAAAACTGATTTCCCAATTAAACTGACTGTTATAGAAGAATGATCTTCGTTGCAAATCTTAAATTCCTTAATTTAAACCAAAGATGAGTTTACTTTGTAAATCCTGATTCTAAAGAGTGCTGAATGTTCATTATTTCTTATGTGATACTAGTTTATTCTGGGCTCGTTCTACAGACATCTAAACCATGTAAAACATAACCTAAATTATTCTACCTAAAGACTCAAGTTAATCGTAATTAAAAGTGTAAAGCTTAAGAGACCCTATTAAGGTTAATTGTTACGAGGCCACTAAATTTGAAGCTTTCCAATCCAAATCTAAGTAACCCAAACAGATATTCTAAAAGTACAGTATGCAACTTATAGAAACAGGGAAAGTTCTGGGCATTTTATGGTTGGGAAAGATAAAGTAATGATCTTTTCTTAAAGGAAAATTATTGTAATTTTAGAGACCAAGTTTTAATTTCAAGTTTTCTTCTCCTTAAAGGACTTTAAATAATTAAGATGGGTTAAATTTACTATTTTTTTCTCCCGTTTTTAATTTAAATTCAAATAGAAAATTCCCCTATTGATTAATATACGGAATATTTATTTTTTTTTAATTCCTGGGGGATGTTTCTTATTATCTTTGTACTTATAAATAGCTTGTTCAAGTAACTTTGATGTATGGATTCAGAAAAAAATATACGATTAGTAGAAAAACTAGAGTGACATAAAATGGTTAAAGAGAAAAGACATAGGTAAAAAAATTCAAATTTAATTATGGGATATTTATTAGTGCAATAAGTACTATCACAAGCTCTGATATATAACTTGGTTTTTAAGAAGTGGCTTTGAAAATGCTTAATTACGCTTGAAAAGAAGTATATTTGATGTTTTTTTACAAGAGTTCCTCATGGTGTTTCGTTCTACTTGTGAAAAATATGTACTCCAAATTAGAATGAATTCTCAAGAGATACTTACAGCTTTTGAAGTAAAAACCTTTCTGTTAAGAACTTATTTCCTTAATCATCGTTAAAGGTGTATTTGAGTGTAATCTTTTAAATTTGAGCTAAGAATGAAAATGTTTTATATTTGAGGATCATTTACTGCCTTTCCATTTAATGGAATTAATTTTTCTTTGAATTTACGATTCTTTAAACACTAGAAGGAATCTTTTATAGACACAAAAACAATGAAAAATATTTATTCAAGATATTGTGGATGATTCAAAAACTATTCCATTAAAATTATTAAATCCTTTTTCAAAGGAAATTTCAATTTATGATTTCAAAGGGTACTAATTCATATATTTAAATAAAGCAACTCATCGGAAAAAAGTTACACAAAAATTATAAAAAATTATTATTAAAAAGTATAACTCAAAATCTAAGACATATTTTTTTATTATCACTATCGCATCACCCACCCTTCGAAACTTTAAAATTTAGTTACTCCAAAACTAATTTGAAATTTGAAAAAAGAGGCGACAAGGAGCAAAATTTCGTACCTAAGAGTATCCGTCTGCAAAAAATCACATTTATGCTGCTAATAGATTTTGCTGAGGGTGAACTCACGGTCAAAAAAATAATTTTCGACTTTGACATTAAATAACTCTAAAACTATTTACTTCATCAATTGGCTTTTGGAACGAAAAGGGTCCTCATACATTTTCCTATAAATTAGTGTTTAATTTTTTTTAATTTCCGTTTGTAAGAGTTTTTGCGTAATAAGAGCTCCCCCCAAGTGTTCAAAAATAAAATTTTCGAAATCAGCGGCAGTGGCGGTCATTGTTACCTTTTTAACAAAGAGATATATTCACGATTGTTAAATTATAACGATGTTGTTTTAAAAGTTACTTTGTACCTACGGTATTATATTTAATTAAAAACAACAATTACATTTATTCATTCGGTCGTCAACAATAAACATGACTAAAAAACCCTATTCGATTTCCAGCTTATAATTCTTAATTATAGGGGTAAAGGCACAATTAAAGGTATGTTTAACAGTCATTATTCTAAACACGGAATTCAGAAAATTAACAAAAAATCAATTATATTCACTTGCGTACTTCACAAAATTATTGTTAATCTCTTATCATCTCAAATAGGCTGAGTAATTTTCAGCATGACTATATGAAGCTACTAGCTGTTACGACCCGGCAAAGCCGGGTCTTACAGCTAGGCTAGCCTTTTATGCGAGCTTCCCTCGTTACTACTTCAAGTTCCTATTAATTATACATTAAATAAGAAGTTTAACTTCTTTATCTTACCGCTGAAATATCACTAATTTATCACTAATTTATCATATTCAAATAAGTCACTCAATTTCGGCTGACCACCACCGAGCTGATTTGGGCAAATTTATTCTTAAATCAAATCTTACTACCCTTATATAAACTCATTTTAAATGGCATTCTCCCCAAACATTCCATTATTAAATTATTATTTGATTTTAATTTGCCTCATTATTTGAAGATAGTTTGTTATGGGGCGCCTACGGCGCCCACGTATTTAGGTCTAGCACGCCATCTTTGCTTTCTTTCTTTAGCTAAGCGACGTTTTTTTGAGGTAGGATCTTCATCATCACCCATGACAATGACTATGAGAAAGAAAAAAATGAATAGTAAAAATTGAGATGATTACGCCATCTTTGCTTTCTTTCTTTAGCTAAGCGACGTTTTTTTGAGGTAGGATCTTCATCATCACCCATGACAATGACTATGAGAAAGAAAAAAATGAATAGTAAAAATTGAGATGATTACTATTGAAAGCTGATTCTAAAAGTGAATAAGTTATATAAATCAGTTGAAAAATAAATAAAATTCAATTATTTACTTACTTAAGAAATAATTAATTTTTCGTTTCCGAAAGTAAATAAAGATTATTGCCAAAAAAAAAATCAAAAAGCGCTTTTTATACGATTATTTATTAGATTTATTATTATTGTTGAATTAGAAACCAACTTCCCTAAAAGTAACTTTTTAACCTTTATTAAGTAAACCAACTTTCTTGAAAGATATTTAAAAGCTATTATATTATTTTAATTTTAATTACTTTTATTTATTTATTTTTCTGATTATTGCGAGATGGCATCATAGTGTGCGAGCGTTCCAGAATCAGTGAGTCAGTGAGTCAGTGAGTGACGTGGGCTTTTATATGAGAGATTATACTCTGTTCATTTTGAACTGGGGCTTGAAAATATTTCCTTCCCCCACCACCGATCGGTAACCATAGCAACTATCCTCGTCAAAGTAACGAAGAAGGCTTACTATTGGCTGCTCGAAGAGCGTAACTATGGTTACGCTTCTAGCGTGGGGGAAAGCACTATTTCTCAAACGCCAATTCAAAATAAATAGAGTATAAATGAAGGGTGTGACTCATATAAATAGTCCTTTTAGAAAAGATAAAGGGGCGTCCGTCAAAATTAATTGCCTATAGATGTCAATTAGTAGTGATGTGATTTATAATAATTTGCTACCGATATCAATTGATCAGTTGCTAAAAGAGAAGATAACTTCTTATGCACTACACCTTGCTCTTAATCTGGTATTAATACTGCTGAAACATTTCTATTAAACTGATGAAGTATACCTAAAGCCTATCGACTAGCAAAAAAATCCAAAAATAATAGCTGTAGTCTAATTAAAGGCCCACTGATGCTCTTTTTAAAAGCTATCTAGTGCTTGTATGAAGAATAATTAGATCGTGTTTTGGTTAAAGGGTTTCTTGGCGATATATTTTTTGCGTGTACTCTTGTTTTTATTCTGTCAATTTGATTATATGTATGAACACTCATTGAATATTAATGACTTTAGCAGAACCTTGTGAACCCTAGGATATTTAGATAGGTGATTTCTTAAAAATGTTCACTTTAGAAAAATTTTAGGGGTTTCTTTTTACTTTTTATTAAACTTTTAAAATGTTAAACGAATGTTACATTTTAAAAGAAATTATTGGACAGTAAAGAAAGTTATGTTTTTATTTACTGAATAATCTGTCAATATATTGGTCTGACAGAATTATATCATTCTTTAAAAACTTTTATTGGCAGGAATGTCTTTTAAATGAAGATAAAACTGTAAGAAATCAAGCTTCTCTAAATTAGTTGTTTTATTCTTTGTACGATTTTCTCGAAACTTCGCCGGCTTTAAACAATAGAAATTATTTTGGTTTATAAAGATTGATTTTTCATTGAGTGTCTTGGGACAGTGCTGTCTCCTGAATGAATTCCCAACGAAATTAACTCTGCGCAGGTAATAAATTCATGCTTTATATTGTGTGTGCTGGAAGGTTTTGATACAAATAAACAAGAATTATGATATTCTTTTTTAGATTTAATCAATGGCGACAGGGTTAGCTCAAATTGGGGTTTACAATTACATTTTAAAAATACAATTAAATAACAATCCTACAATTATAAATTATTAAATTAACGGTCAGGGTAAAAATAAAACAACATGTAGAAAATAACTCATCTAAAAGGAAGTGTTATGTTTCAATTTGCTAAGTGCAGACAAAAAAAGGAAATATTCATAGGTTATTGACTTATAAGTATACCGATTCGATAAATCTGGTTCAAATTTCTTTTTGCAATCTCTGGTTTGTCGTTCAAACAGTATTTTGGCACAAAGTATTTTTCCTCCAGTAATAAAATAAAAATGAAATTAATTTAAAACAATTTTATTTTTCAACCATCTACAAGCACATAAAAGTAAAAAATTTTAAGAAAAATAACCCATAATTATTGAAAAAGCGTGAAAAGTAATTTCGAGGCAAGAAAAGCTAGAAACACACGCAAGCTGCAACTCACTCAAAGTGTGTTTAGTAAAAAAAAGTGTGCGATCGAGTAGCCAAAAAATTTTACCGGAACAGCTCAGCAATCGGTTTCCTGCCTGTTTTTTACGCTGATGCGGTTGACAAATAGTCAAAATGCATTGAAAATTCTCAAAATGTATCTAATGAAATTTAATTTTCTTCTTTTCTTTTTCTTTTAAATAGAAGGAATGATGAAAGCTCAACCTGAATAAGGTAGTACAAATCGTAATATATTTATTACTTTTTCTTTTATTTTAATTGATCAACTTATTTCATTTTACTGGGGGTTCACGTGCTGGTAAAGACGAGTCTCCTCTGGATTTAAACTAATGTTTGAATTAAAATGCGTAATTATCCTTTTCAGTACTCTCACAAATCAGGTATACTATACAGGTACTACTCGCGCCTATTCGCAAGTAATAGATGTAAAAAGCTCAAAATTTAGGAAATATCAATGTACATGAAGTTTAAATATTATATCCCTCTTGGTTAACCCTTTCGCACCGGACGGGACCTATGCTGTCCCAGGCAGGAAAATTTTTGAAATTACGGCTACGACAACATATGTCCCAGTTACTGAAAATCATCTAGAAACAGAAAATAACTCCAAGTTGCTCTGCCAAACGCATCATGATTCTTGTGTGATCCCCTGATTATCTAATCTCAGTTCCACAAATGATTAAACAAGCGGGAAAATTGCCAATATTGTTCGAATGTTGACTCTTATGCTAAATTATTTATTTCTGTTGCAAAACTATACAGTCACCACTATAAAATATATAAGTGAAGTTTCGATTCCAACGCTTAGCTCTTGCATTTTTTGCACCTTTATTTTCTTCAAATTACGGATCCCACGACTATTGAAGGATCTATGATAGGTGTGAGTTTGCAATTAACAAAAAGTGGCAGCGGGACAAAGGGTGTCCCAGCTGTATTGACTCCAGTATTACGGCCGGGACATACCTTGTCCCGGTGTGCAGGTGCTCTGGGTTTACGGCGGGACATATGCTGTCCCACCAATAAAGCTTGTAATATCGTAGTTTTTGTTGTTGTGTCGTTATGGGATCGTTTATGCGTCTCTTAGACTTTCAGACCTTCATACAAAAAAGTTATTTCATCGTACTAATCACTTGGAGAAGAAATAACAGTTCCCGATATTGAGGCGCACTAAACTAATTTTTTTACCAAATTGAAAGGGTTAATTCTACTTTTAACTCGTGGTTTTATTTCACTTAAAAATTTAAAGTTTTATGATTAAAACAAATATGTCCAAATACTATTTTATGTAAGTTAATAAATTTTGTTTCAAGTTTTAGTAGTCATTTTTATGCTACATTTTTCGCAAAATTTCTGTTTAAACTACTAATTATTTAAGCATGAAAAATTTCATAATTTGTAATTTTCTTTATTTGTTACTTATGAAATTAATTAACCGGTATCACTTTGTCATTTGTAACTTAAAAAACAAATACAGAATAATTTAAAAGTTTTACCCAGACAATAGAAGAAAAACCTATAAAAAATGAGAATATTTTAACTAATTACAGTATAAAAATATGTTTCTTGGTACAAATAAATAACTTCGAAGACAAAAAAATGGCTGTTTCTAGGAAATCTTTGAAAAAGAATTGATAAAAATTTGGGGTATTCGTGATAAAAATTGTAAGGGGTAATTTCATAACCTCCTCTTATCTCGGCATATCAAATAGTATATTATTTTCCTAAAATAGATTTACACCAAAGCACATAAAATTCCTTACAATTTAGATAATTATTTCAAATTTCTATTATTTAATAACGCCATATCTACAATTAAAAAGCTACTGTTATTTTAGCATAATCGTTTTACCTAATTAATTCTTAGAAAAACAGTCTTGTTAACTCATATTTTTAAATAACCAGATTGCATACATGGAGCAAACAAAAAATGTAAACTAATATGGTTTTTTCACAGCAAGGTTTACAAAAGTCGTTCAGCTTTTGTTTCTTAACACGTTCACGCCGGCGCCGATTTTCATGTTTTTCGCTGGGAGGCGGCCCTCGACTTCAGGCTGCGCTTCATCTGGCGGCGCAACCTGATAAGGCCACCCGTGCGGGCCACCGGTGGACCACGCCGCCCCATGGGACAGTCTAGTGTGGGCCACCGGTGAACCGCGCCGGCGTGAACGTGTTTTAAAGAAAAAACAGGAAGGGAAAGAACGAAGTAGCTATTCAATGTAATGTGAATATTGGTTTCCTATTTCAGTATTGCTTTTAGTTAAAGTTTCAAATAACGCTTGAGATCCTGTTGAAGTTTGTTTTTTGCGTGCAAAAACAGTTTTCTAGATATGTTTCCTGAACGGCTGTTGGCGCACGCAAAAAATAAACTGCAACTGGATCTCAAGCGTTTAATATTGATTGTATTTACGTGAAACTTTGGACTAAAGGGTTTTCAACTATGATCTTTCAGATTATCAAATCAAAAGAAATGATTTTGAAATACAAAATAAGGTTTTGGCCTTTTTTGTGTTTTTTAATTTTTTTCATAATAAAACAAATTTTTTAAAACTTTTAAGATAATTTTAAAGATAATATTAAACCACAAAATTTGAGACCACAGTTAGATTTTTATCAATAGTAGTTCTTCTACAAATTGAATTTTCAGTAATTTTTTTGAGGTGTCGCTCTATTTTAACTCCCTGGGATTTGGTCTGGGACCCCCAAATCGTATGTGATTCTGACTCGTCTATAGTCTGTGTAATAAGAATCTGCGGTTGAAAAGTCACGTGATTTCCCCAGTCTCCACACCTTTCCCCTGTGCATTGCCATGGTTTCCACCAGTCTTATTTTTTCCCACATCACGCCAAGCCATTGAATCTAACTCGTGTCGCAGCAGCCAATGAAATAATCGTAACACTTTTATTCGTCATAAAAGAAAAACTAATCATGGTAGAAGTACAAAATTTTAAACAAATATACAATTATTTTTTTTCAAAAAGATTGTCGTTTTGTTTTAAAAAATTCAAATTAGTTTTATAACTATTAAGATTCAAAGTTTCATTTTAATTTTACGTCCTGCCTTAACAGATGTGCAAAAATAAAGCAGAACCGCTTACGTTATCTCCTTCGTTACCAAGGCGACGAACTTCAACTGATGACGTCCAACCGCCTATTTTTATTTCTATAGGTGTATTACTATTTTAGACTATAGGTGTCTACTATCCTCCTAGAAGTTAAGAAACACCTTTCTGAAACACCCTGTATAAGCACATGTCAAATTTTTCAATCCTGATTTTCTCCAAAATTTCTGAAAAGTGCTTCTTAATATTTTCACAAATTTATGCCCTAGTCATGTACTACTAACACACCAAATAAGAACTAAATCGTCGATGACAAGTAGGGATCATTTCCTCGTTAGCAGAGATGAAAATTTTCCACTATGTTTTTCTGGAAAATTTTCCACACTTTATTCATTAATATTTTTTTCTTATTGTTCCAATTTGTTTCCAATTTGCTTCTCTTTCAAAGAAGTAAAATTAACTTGATATAAATATTTTGTTTTCATTTCAGTTATTCATAGGTCAATTTAGTAAATGAATAATGAAATAATTTCTCCTTATGTGGCATCTTTTAATTGAATATCGAGACCTTTTATGTACATTATACAGGGTGTTTCAAAAGTCCATTTTGCGGCTTTTATTTGGAACCAAGGTGTCCTAGGGACATAGATGTAAGGTCTACCCCTAGGAAGAGACCAAGGAAAATCTATTCAGATGACTTAGACCGCCCTAGCAACGAAATAAAAAAAAGTTAACGAAAAATAATTTAATAACTATAAGAGATAAAGCAAAAACTTCAATGATAGTATATTGTTTCCACCGTTATGAAGAACTCACAGAAAAATTTTCATGCATGGAAATATCGTGAATATTCGAGGAGATATTAGCTATTTTCCCATGCAAATATCTCCGCGATTATTCAGGATATTTTCATGAATTTTTTTCAATGAGTTCTTCATAACGTTGGCAACAATATTCTCACTGAGGTTTTTGCTCTATCTTCTTTAGATTTTAAATTAGTTTTTTTTTGTTTCGCCGATAGGGGAGCTGTAAGTCATCTCAATGGATTCTCCATGGTCACTTACTTAGGGGTAGACCACAGAGTACTAGAACAGAGAGTCCGTCGCCATAGGCGCTAATGGAAATCGAAAAGTTGGATGGTTGTG
Organism: Tetragnatha versicolor; assembly: GCA_024610705.1. Classification (NCBI taxonomy): domain Eukaryota; kingdom Metazoa; phylum Arthropoda; class Arachnida; order Araneae; family Tetragnathidae; genus Tetragnatha; species Tetragnatha versicolor. Next base: position 30,353,807 of record JANDEH010000005.1, read on the forward strand.
GGGCTATTTTGGCGCTGCGATCGCATCAACGTCACGAGAGGCGGGAGGGAAAAGCCTGATTGGTTGAGAAAAACTTTTTCCTTCTCCTTCGAAAATAGAAGATTGAGTGACATCCAATCACAGGTTTGATCTCTCTGTCAATCATTTAGTTCATTGTGGCGCCCTCATAACCATCCAACTTTTGAATAAATATCGTTTTGGACCCTCTGTTAGGATTTTTCTCTGAGGGGTAGACCTTACATCTATGACCCCAGGACACGTTGTTTCCAAATAAAAGCCACGAAACGGACTTTTGAAAACCCTGTATATAGTAACGTAGTTCCCGATTTTCGCTTTATTTCTTTTTCTCGGTTGACAGCAATCAGTTTGATTTTAATTGATACAATTGAAGCGAACTTTTTTAGGCGTGAAAATGGAGCGTTAATTTTTAAAAGCGATTAGCAAAGTTTGTTAGCAATACACTTTTCTGTTTTGATTTTGCCGGTAAAATCGACGAAATCAGCAGGCAAGCTTAAGCGAGGTATGAAAATTAATGACTCTATAAAGAGTAAAAACGTTTATTTTTTATTTAATTACGGAATATAAAATTAACTCTTTATGCAAAAAGTGATTATTTTCTGTCTTACACTACAATAAGTTGATGATACCAATCTGTGATACCATCGGAATAGGTATTTAAGGTAAACAATGGGTCGTGATGTGGAGAAAAGATAATTCCATTAGTGCTTCACCATTCACATGTATATAAATTTCTTTCTAATTAATAGAGATGAATAGCCCCTTCCAATCTGCTTGCAAGAGGGCTAGACTAACAAAGTAAGCAACCGCTTATAGCGAGCAAAGAGAGCAAGATTGCGAAGCAATCTTAGGGGAACTGCGTCAGAAGCTTCCGGGTGTTGGTGAGCGATAGCGAGCAGGGAGAGATATCCCCTTAGTTTTTAGAATAACATCCTCATATTTACTCCTTTTCAAATGAGTAGGTATCTGTTTACTATGGCATACCATGACCTCTTCAAAAAAAGGTAGGTAAAAAATTAAAGGCGGAAAAAACTTTGTTCAACGTTTTGAGAATTTTGGTTACGGAATCGAACAGGTTATTAAAAAATCTTATTTCTTAGCATGAGAATGATAAAGTTGTTACATGTACTGTTTCCTCAATAACCACTAATGAGAAAAAAAAGGCTTGTGCTTTTTTTGTATAGAGATTATTTTGCAACAACTCATAAACAAAATTATCTCAATCATTTCCCAACAGTCAAGTTAGTGATACAAAAAAAAGACCGTTGAAATTTTTTGTAAGAAGCTTATTAGTTTTTATTAGAGGTATGTAAATTAATACCTTTAATTTGTCAAGCGTTTTTCGAAACGTTATTTAGCTTTTTTAAGAAGAACAGACACATTTTTACTGTTATTTATTCTTCTTTTTTATTTTAAAAAAAATTTTCCTATGAAATTCTGGGTGAAACAGAATTTCGTTTGGAGGAAAATAGGGAGTGTCATAAATAAGGTTATTTGTGGGAGATTCTGGTTACATGACATTACTTTCCAAGCCAGAACTATCATCCCCTCTTCTCTTCCTTCGGTAAATTTAAAAATTTGAGGACTGTACATAAAGTTTATTAATATCGTATTTAAATATGCCTTAGAAATAATTTTTATGTTGTTACTTTTATTGTTGTTACTCTTATGTTTTTGTGTTGTTGTTGTTTGCCACTTGGAATATCCAAGCTCCACAAGGATTCAAGGCAAAGGGGGTGCGGCTCCTGAGAAAGTGAGGCCCATAAATGGCAGGAGTCCGACTTCTGCCTCATGAGATGATAGATGCTGCCACTATCTATCGCCACCTCCACAATTTTGCCATGCATCTGAAGGGGAGGGAAATAGTCTCCAGACACCTGGACCCGTGGTAAACTGCACCAAGACGGACCACAGGACTTTCGGACCCACAGATTTATCGAGCACGTAGGGTGAACCGACCAGTAGTTGACCACCTACCAGTAGTTGACCAATTGAGCATAATTTTGAAAAAAACAAGAACTGTTGTGTGTTTATTTCGAATCTGTTGCGTTGAAAACATAGCTGACATTTTATTAAAAGCTCATGCATAGTGTAAAGTTCTAGTATTGTTCTTAAAAGACACAATAAATAGTTAAAAAAAAGTTATCAACAAAGCTTCAAAGCATGCGCTCTCACTACTAGCAATAATGGTATGGAGTATTTAGTTCAATCTCAAATCATCCAGCTAGTTTTTATTCCAATATTTTATTGATTGATGTATTTAGGTCCTATATGTTTAGTTGAATTAAATAAAACTATCATTATTTGTATATTAACCATTTAATTTGATATTTGAGGGGTGGTCAACCACTGGCTGTCTAAAATAGAAAAAGTGCTAGTATTTGACCAAAGTGGTCAACTACTGGATTTTATTTGCTTTTAAGATTTCTTTTTAAACTAAGAGCGATCTTAAAGATTTTTACCTGCAGTACAATTTTTGCTTAGATTTACTGTAAAAAAAGTTACATTTCCAGTAATTAACCAGTATTGTTGATAGGGACTCTTTATTCAATATACCTCTTTCATTGGTTCTTCAAATTTCCAACACCTGCGCTTTTAAAATATGTCGCTCCTCTCGCTAAGCCCTAAAATACGTACCTACGGGTAGTTGGTTGGTTGTCAGACATAATATACGCATTTTTAGTTTTTTAGATAGCCTTCTGTAGTAAACGGTGGAATCGAACGGTTCGCGGTGCAAGCGCTCGCTAGGTGGCCTAGGTGGCAAATCGTGCTGGTTTACAGTCTGGTTTTAAAAGGTTAAACAATAAAAAAAATTTTCTACTTCTTGCTTAAAATATATAAGATTTTGCAATACATCTTAAAAATCATTATAATTACTAATAAAGTAGATATATTTTTTCCAACAAAATATATTTTAAATTGACAGTGATTTAATATTAATAAAGTATGAGAATTAATAAATAGGAACAATTTTCCGTGTTCTCTTCCAGAGTTTAATTTATTGATTGCTGATTGAATAAAGCTTTTAAGAATTTTCTAAGACGTATTCAACAAATGGAAGAAATTTTAGTAGGATTGGAACAGTTGGTTTTCAGATCATAGGATTTTCTGCCAAAAGACACGGGTGTTAATAAGAATGGAATATTAAGTTCAAAATTTTTATACCATTCAATAAAACAATTGATTTTTTCGTTTAAAACTGTCAAGAAAAACTATAAACTTAAAAATTTACCAAAATTTGCCAATTCTTAATTTTTGTGAGAGAATTTTATAATCATCAGATTGAATGAAAGTTTGTGTAAGTGTTTCTGAAACGTTTTCTTCAAACTTCTCCGTTGCGTATTTTTTTCAGCCAACTTACCCTTAGCCCTGTTTTAAAGAAGTGGGACTCGAATAAATAGCTCTTTTGCAAATGATAGGTTGCGTTGTGGATCAGTTGGTTGATTTGTGCTTGAGCTGTATATTTGATTTTTATTCTGGAAATGGTGAATATGGCAATGGTCAATTACTGGAATAATGGTGTTCAAATACTGGATGTAGGTGGTCAACTACTGGCAAAATCTCAATTAATTGCTTTTAAAATAAATAAAAAAAATTCTATAAAAATGAAAGGAAAAATGATTATTAGTTATTATTCCTCATACTTTCATTGATATTAAACCAGTGTCAATTTTTTTAGAAAAATTTTTTTCTAAGAAAGAAAAATAAAACTTGGAGGAATTTCCACTAACTGGTCAATTACTGGTCGATTCACCCTACTCCGCATATACTCGGTGGGTCTTTAGCGGTGTCGGGAATCGACCCCGGGTCCCTCCGATCCCGAAGCCGATGCCTTAACCACTAGGCTCCCCACAGCCCGTTTTTATGTTGTTACATTTTAAAAAGAAAATAAATATTAGATTAGACTATCAAGTAATAGAGTAAATTTTCAATCGTATTCTTTAACAACTGGTACTTAAAACCAAAAGTTTCTTTTGGTATGATAGGAGCAAGAGGGGAACAGAAATCACTTAAAAAATTGAATGAGTTGTTTTTGAAGAAATTACAAAAATTTTGTTTCAATAGTAATGTTAAAATAAGCCTATGAGATTGGTTATTTTTTTAAAATTGACTAAAGTATGTAAACAAAAAATTATTATTTTCACTGTTCAATTTTTAATCAAAAGAATGGATGTTTGCTAACGCTTTTATTTCCTTAGGTTGGAATTTCGTTTATTTTTCTAGTATTCCGCTAATTTTTGAGAAAATAAAGTGTAGTTTTCTCTTGTATAAGATATTTGTATAGTAAATATTATAAACAAATCTTTTAATATTTTTCGAATGTGATGAAATTTATTCATTGTATTTTAAACGCATAGAAATATTTATAATACCTATAGAAATCAACTAACTCAAGAACTTTCCAAATGAAGCAGAAAGGGAGGAAACTTTCTAAAAACTCGTTAAACAAAGCTAATAAAATTTCTTTATACTTTCCCTTCTAACATCATTAGCCACCCTTCTGGAAGTAGCCTTATTACATTAGTTGGAATCTAAAGAAGAGTCACTCGAAAACAAAGAGGGGGATCAAAAGTTAAGAAATAACTAGTTAGATTCTTTACCCTAGATTCATTGGGATAATTAGTGGTCAGGAGGAAAAAGCCTATGTTAAGTACAATTTATTTGAATATCGTCGGTTGTACTAGTATGACATATACAGCACTAAGCAAGGATAGTTTTTAGCATTTTTGTGAATTTATGGTTATGGTACAAAGAGCCAGATACCTTGAAGATACTCTTTAGTCTTGAGGCTAATTCTTATGACATGGGTTTTAAAAACCGCATGCAAAAAACACCGGGGAACTTTTCCTAGGTTTTCTGAAGAATAGGATTATTTTTTAAAATGTTATACTCACAGGATCACATGTCAAAAAAAGGGTTATAACAAACGTAGAAAAAACTTCCATTTTAAAAATCCATTGGCTTTTTTTTCCTGATAAAGTAGAAGTTTTTGAGTTAGACTGCTTTCAATCCCCATGGTTAATTTCTAGTAGACAAAAATGTTTAAAAAGAAATAAAGTGACAGCTTTTATAGAATTTTCTCTTTAATTTTATACAGTATTTTGGTAGACCAAGTCCTGTGCTTGTAAATTTTTCTTTAAACTGTGCCTAAAGGGAAAATTTCCTTTGATTTTACAATAAAATTTAATCATATAGTTTTCTACATTTATTGAAAAGTACCTTTAGATAACACTGTTCTACACTGAAAAAATTTCCTTGATGAAAATAGTCATTTCTTATTGATTTTGGGTCGCTGAATACGAAAATCACCATTAAAATTCTCAATTGACTCAGGATTTTCGGGGAAAAGCCCCTCCCCCTTTTCACGTTTTTCATCGACTTTATAACTTTGAACTCGATTTTCAGGGTCAAAAAGCATTGCTTTAATCTTCAAATTGCCCCCCAGGGGACAAGAAATGTTCAAATTAATAAAATATGATAAATTTATAACAAATGGATAGGTTTAAGGGGTAGTTAACCCCCTAAGAATGCAAAAAATTAGCTAAAAATTATAGAGGTTTTTATACGCTATTTTTTCCTCTTATTTTATACGCAATTCACGTTTGAAGGGTCCTAACCCTTCCCTAAGGACCCAAATTTGATGGCAATATGCAGCAATGATTTTTGCTAAAAGCGGTTGAGGTGAGAGCGCTCCCAGAGCACCCACGGAAGGGTTCAATGCCGCACTTAGAGTTTAACTGTGCTGTACAAAAAAATTTGAAACCACTTACTGAATTTCAGCTGATTCTTGTGTAAAATGATCTGCTGAATTCAAATATGACACCCATTTTCCTCCATCACCCTCAGTTTTTAAGGGGATGCCCCCTAATTGTTATCCACAGCCGTGCATCTATTAACATCTTGAAACATGGAATCCTCACTCCCGAAAACCAGTCAGTTTTTAAAGAACTGAAGAGTTTCTACTTAGGATACACCCAAAATATAAGAAAAACGCCATTTGTAATCTTTCAAAATCATCGATATTAATTCCTGAACTCGCGAGTGCCTTCGCGATTCTGGAAGTCTTCCGAACTCTTCCGCGGGGACTTCTGGGAGGCTAACACCTCAACCGCTTTTAGTAAAAATTATTGCTGCATATTGTCATCAAATTTGGGTCCTTGGGGAAGGGTTAGGACCCTTCAAACGGGATTTGCGTAAAAAATAAGAGGAAAAAATAGCGTATAGAAACCTCTTCTCTTTAATTTTTAGCTATTTTTTGTATTTTTAGGGGGTAATTACCCCTTAACCCTATCCATTTGTTATAAATTTATCATATTTTATTAATTTGAACATTTCTTGTTAACTGGGGAGCAATTTGAAGACTAAAATAATGCTTTTTGACATTGAAAATCGAGTTTAAAGTTATAAGGTCGTCGAAAAACGTAAAAAGGGGGAGGGGCTGTTCCCCGAAAATCCTGAGTCAATTGAGAATTTTAATGGTGATTTTCGTATTCAGCGACCCAAAATCTATAAGAATTGACTATTTTCATCAAGGAAAAAATTTTGAAGGTCGAATTTGTAGAACAGTGTAATTCATTTCTTTTCACTTAAATAACTTCACTTCACTTTTCACTTCATTTCTTTACACCATTAAAATTTTTTTAAAAAAATATTTTTATTACGGTGTATGATAATTGAGCTATGCAGTAGAAGAAATTTGTTTAATTGCAAAGTAAATACAAAAAATATATTTAGGTTTTCACCATGAGAATAAAAAGTACCATCTAAGCTTCAAAAAACATTATTTCCACGTAGATACGCATGGAAAACTATTATAGAATAAAACTGTGAATTTTATCCTTTTGGGATGTCCTTTGAAAGATTTTATATGGACTTAAAATATACAAAATAACTCATTTTCAATAACTCTTTGTTTTTAGGTATGAAAACATGTAAAAAGTAAAGAAAGTAACCATAAGAAATTAAACGGTTTTATTTATAAAGTAAAATTATTTTTACTTTAATATGCAGTGTAGATAAATCATAGCTGATTAATTTTTTAAAAAAAGTTTTTAAAAAAATAGTGATCGTGTTTTTTATAACTAAGTTAAACTTTTTTGTGCCGTAAGTACTCTTCATATAAATTTTACATCAAATTATTTTATACTGTTGTTAATTACTCTCAAAACACTTTTATTAATTTCTTTAAATGTGTATTTCTTTTTATATATTTCAATAAATAATTTCCTAAAAAAAATGCCTCTAAGCAAATTATTTAACAAATTGTACACTAGGGTTATGATTCTGAGACTTTTTTAAAAATACTTAAAACCCTGATGTTGCATTCGATGAACTTTTGCCCATATGTTAATTTTATAGCATTATTTTCTTTATGTTAAGAAAAAACCTTGCGCGCCTAACCTCATTTCACTTTCTAATATAGGAATCACTAGTGTGTCTCGGGGAAAAAACTTTTTTACAAAAACTTCGCAACCCCGGGATTTTCCCATTCCTTTTGGTCCCGAAAGATAGTGTGTGAAGTTTCAGCCCCATAAGTTATCTCTAGGGTGTGCCTATAGAGCTCCAGATTTGGAAAAAAGCGAAAAAAAACTAGCAATTTTCAGAATTAAAAAAATATTTTGATATTTATATTGTTATAAAACGGGTTTAAATGTGTTCTTTAGAACATATTTTAATGAATTATATATATTTATGTGCATTAACTGTACCCTATAGCCCCTATAATTTAAGATTAATAAGTGCTAGGGACGTTGCACTCCCCAAAGCTTATAATGCACTACCGGTAGACGAAATGAATTAAATCCGAATTTCTTCGATGGAACTCCTTAAAATGATGACATTTGTTGTTAAATGATGTTTTAAATTATAAAGACTATTGAAATAACAGTAATTAGACCTTCCACTGAACTTTTAATGCAAAAAGTGCTTTTCTGCAAAAATGCTTGTTTCTAGCTGATCAAATCCAAAATTTTCTCAAAAAGAGGGTTTTAGTAATTTTTAAGATCAAAAACCTTGACATACCTTTTTAAACCTTATATATTTCATTTTTATAAGTAGATTTTAACTTTAAACCATACAGATTGGAAACGACATGAATTTCTCCTATACCAGAAATAAAAATAAATTTTATCGTATGAAATTATGAAAATTACCTCTTTTTAACGTATTAGGGGAAAGTTTAATTGAAATCTTCTTTCATCGAAATACGAACAAAAATTTACAACTATTAAACAATTTTCTTAACTTTAATAAAGTTGGATTTGATCAACTTGAAACAAGCATTTTCGAAGAAAAGCATTTTTTACATTAAAACTTCAATAGAAGGCCTAATTACTGTTACTTTACTGGCCTTTATATTTTAAAACATCAATGTAACACCAAATGGCATCATTTGAGGGAGTTCTTTGCAAGAAAATTGGAATTTCATTACTTTCGACCACTGTAGTGTATTATAAGCTTTGATGAGCGCAACGTCCCTTAGTAGTACTTTTTACTCTTAAATTATAGACACTTTAGGTACAGTTAATAACCTTAAATAAATATAAACCATCTAAAATGTCCTAAATAACACATTTGAACCAGTTTTATATCAATTTAAATATCAAAATATACTTATTTAAAAATTCTGAAAATTGGTAATTTTTCCAATTTTTTTCTTTATTTGGGGCTCTATAGGCAAACCCTAGAATCAACTTAGGGGGCTGAAACTTCACACACCATCTTTTGGGACCCAAAGAAATAGGATTGGATAGCTCTTTTACAAATCTATGATTTATGTAACAATCAGCTTCAAAAAGAATATATTAACTGCCTTTTAGTGCTTCAGCCATATAAAAATCTTATCAGGCGCGCAAAGTTTTTTCACAGTTTTCAAAAATAAAAGTTATTTTTGAGAGTTATGGACCAATACTCATCATTTGCCACCAAAGGCTTTTAAATCTGAAAAAAATCATAACCCTATTGTACACCTATAATCTAAATCTAACCAGATTAGATACAACTTACTCTCACATAATTTTTTTTAGTAATTTATTGTTTTCTTTCCGTTCTGCGCTTAATTAGAAGGCGATGGAAAGAGTAAATTTTTTTTAAAAAATAAAGCATCCGCAGATCCAATTTAATACAAATTTAATCAGACATATAAAATAGCTGTGTCGAATGTTAATAATATTTACACCGTTAGATATTTTCGTTGGATTATCTGCCAAATGCATTTTAATTTAATAGGCACTGCTGTCCTTTGATCCGTCTTTAAAGGCAGTGTGACACCTAAACCCTAGATCCTTGGACAAAAAGTCCTTCTTATAGGCTTCTTGCAACATGACAAGAGTTTCAGTTGCCAATTGTTTTTGTTTGATTTACTCAAAAAATTAGATGTAATGTTGCCCCACTGTCCCCTGCATTCTGAAAGCGTAACGCCACCGGTCGCTTCCAAACATGCGTCTACGCTTGGAGTTCGTTTGGCCGTACAAAGACGGCCAACTGACATCTTCCAGACTGTAGGACTTTGCAAATAAATAATCGTCAAGAAACAGAAAAGCTCTGATAACAAAAGTTGTCGGAACTTTCCTTTCCACATGATTTCTCTGTTAACTAAACTCTTTCAATAAGCTGCGATCTTTTCTCAACTTTATGGAACTTGTCTATCGGAAATATTCTTTTGATATTGACATATTGCCTCTCTACAGACTGCTGTCTCATTTTTCCCAACTTCAGAAATTTTGTTGGGTTATATGTCTCTAAATACTTGGCAGAAAAATATCCCTCAAGCTAGGAAATGATCTTGGCATACAGAAAAAGTTCCGTCAACAGAGAAATACCATGGAAAGGCAAGCTCGGGCAACTTTTGCTGCCAGAGCTTTTCAGTTTCTTTACGATTATTTTTTGCAGTGTAGGCGGCTTCTCACACTACCAGCAAAACAAACTCCATTGTCTTTCTGCTTCACGTAAAAAACAGCTCTTATGGGACAGATCTTGTATGTGAAAGTTTTAAACACATGATCCGAATATAACCAAAAAAAACTTCTGGTAGGATCTCCTTTAAACCCTTAAATACTCGAAGTATTCGAAATGAAGACAGTAAAACAGTATCCTGATTCTCAATTTTCTCACAAAATAGAAAAAAATTATACTGAAGCTTCATGCAAATGACGTCTGATAGCCAGTTTTCAAGATCGCATGATTTGTATATTGGCGTTAGGAGGTGGCTCTCGACCCTTTGATAAATGATTTGCGATACTCGTAAATTTCTTTTATGAACCTTTGGCTGACCTGCAAAGATTTTCGATCATCCTATTGTTAACACGCCCTACCCTTTGGGGACGCCACTTCGCTTCCTCATGGAGAGAGGCTGCCGGACAGCAGTGTATTATTCTCCTCCTTTGTTATAGAAGAGAGACGGGTCCCACATATTAAAAAATAGTAACAAGTTCAGTTGGAAGTAGTAGCTTTCGACGCCGACGCCGTGTAGAGATAATGTAACCGATTTTTTGTGTTCATGAGGGTAATGGATGAATGTTAATGCGTTTTAAAAAAATGGCTTTGATGGTTTAATGAACCCTCGTTAAAATGTAAATAAATTCCGAAGTTGGGCTGAGGAGGAATTTCAATTTGGGGTATAGCAAATATTACATAGACATTTGGGAATGGCCGTGACCGTAATGTTAGGTTAGATCAAGGGTAAGTATTAGTTTAGGAGTAAATTAATGCTAACAAACATAATGAGTGGTTAGCACGTCATTTCTGGAGAGCTCTGAAACGAGTTTTGAATATGTTTTTTATAATTTGGTTTCAGCTGATTTTAATTTACACTCTTCTTGTGGTAGGTCAATCATTGAACTCCGAATACCCTTTTTTAAGGGGCAGTACCATTTTTGCCAAAATCTTTAAAATTATAGTTATTTACTACTTCTTTCTATTATTATATGTATTTGTCTTATGTAAAACATATTCCAAACTCAATACATCTTTTAATTCAAATTTTCTGAGTTTATTGTAAAAAAATCTTTAAATTTAAGAGGTGTTTTACAAATGATACTCCTCTTACAATAATCAACAAACATTCTTGAAATTTGGTTTTCAAATACATCAAACTATGTATAACAAAAGTTAGCATCGATTTAAAGTTTATGGTGCTTTGAATTCTAAACATAGTGGTTTTTCTTGAATCACTAGCTAAAAAAGCCCCAAAATGCTAAAATTCTCAACTCAGTAATTTTTTTAAAAAATCTACGATGTTTAATGATAAAAAAATGCCAACTTTGTTATACTCACTTTCAACAATAGTCAGAAAAAATTTCAAGATATTTGGTCAAATAGATAAAAATCCTTAGCATTTTAAACAATGAAACAGTGATTCCGAGTAAAAGGACTTTGAAGTTTCTTTTAGCAATAGACACCTTAATACTTTCACATATGAAATCATATACAACTTGGATATTTATCAATGAAAAATTTTAAAATTCGTAGGATGATAGACAAATGCATATAGATTAGTTAAGAAGAAAAAAATATTTTTTCCAAATTTTGACAAAAAATGGTACTGTGTCCCCTTAAAGTGGTATACTGAGATTTCAGAAATAATATCTTGAATATCAATTTATAATATAAAAAGGGAGGGTGTTATGACGGCATTTTATAGCTAACTTTAAAACTTGAGATGGAATCATTTTCTATTAATTTTAATTTTTCTCTATTTTAACAACTGTTTGCGATTGAGGTGCTTGCAGTTACAATAAGCTAACTCCAACGGAAAGTTGATGGAATTGGCTCATTGTGCTGCAAAAACTTCAATTTCAGAACATCTTAGCAAATTATTTTTTACCTTGATACATACAGTTTCTAATTTTCTCTCTGAGTAGAATTTTTCTAGACTTCAAAACTCATTGAACCGTTCCATTTCTTTTGTCTCAACTGGATAATATATTAAAGATTACAAAAAAGAAAACATGAGATAGTTTCTTTGACATCTTCCGTTCAAGCATGAAAAATTACAATTTTTAAGACCATAAAAACTTAGTTATCTTTCAAAAGCCCGTTGGCATTCAACCTTGTTCCCAAACGAAAAATTTAAACGTTTATATTTTTTAAGTGCTCAGTTTCAATATCTTTTTTCAAATTTTTTTGTGAACTATTTCATCATAGTGAATTATCCCTCGAAGAAGGATATTTATACCCTAGAGGCTTTAGAAAACCTATGGTTTGGGTTTTTAATAAGGAAAACAGTTAAAGGTTAGATATATAATTTCCTTTCACCATGAAATTAAAAAGTACATTTCCTACAAAAAACTAACGGACAAAAATAAATGCCTTTAAAATATTTTATGTCCGTTATAAAAAATGAGGTTTCCCATTATATATAATTAAGTACAAATTTAGTAATCATATTAATAGGATATAAAAACCTATAAACTGTCATTGCTTCATATCTGTTTTATTTCAGTTTTAGCTAAAAGCTTGATAAGACAAAATCTGCGTGTTTATAAGAGTTAGTTTATTTAGGTATCGTCAAAACTTTAATCAGAAACGTGAATTATACGTTCTTCTTTGTTTTTGAAACATGTTAGAACCAAATATTCACCCTAATAACCAAATTATTCATTATATTTTATATATAAATTTGTAACTCATTTTAAAACTCACTCTGTTCAAAATTCGTCCTTAAAATTATAATTCAAAAATATACAAGAAAAGGGAAAACCTTCATTATTAACTATATATATATCATTTCCTTGGTTTCCAATTAAGGCATTATCCTCTTCAAATAACGTCACCCAAGCTTAAGAAAATACTCTTTTGATTTAAATCTTCTAAAGAAAAATACTTCTAATGGAATTTAAGCTTTAAAAGCCTCTTTCCTGAGCTTACAGTTCTGCACTTTTCAACTTATACATAATTAAGCGAGAAATTAACAAAAATAGAATGTTGACATTTTCCCTTTTAAGCTCATCTCACAAATACATAAAATGTCTTTAACAAACACTTTTTTGTTTTCATGATAAAGATAAATAATTATTAAATTTATTAATGGATAATTTGTTTTTCTTTGTCTAATACTACTTAAGAAAAGTATATTTTCTAAATTTTGATACTAAAAATAGACGAGGGTGTCAAATTGCATCTAAAATAAAATAAAATTTCCCTAGTTGTAACTTATATTTGAAAATTAGTAGGTATCTGCAATGTACGCAATGTTTATAAAATTCAAAAATATAGAAAAGTACTTAGACCAGTTGTAACTTGTGGTTGTGAAACTTGGACCTTATCTCAAAAAGATTTAAATAATTTGGAAATTTTTGAGAGGAAAACTATCATGGTCCGATTATGAATGATAATGGATTCCAAATTAAAACAAACAGATAATTGGAAATCCTAGTAAAAAATGAAACTATAACCCTCATTTATTAATGGACAGAGACTGACTTGGTTGGGTCACATTGAAAGATCTGATGACAGAAATAGAGTTAAAAGGACATTAAATTGGAAGCCAATGGACAATAGACGTGAAGGGAAACCCAAAATGAGATGATTGGACGATGTTCTTCAAATTTTTAGAACAATGAAAATAACCAACTGGTAAAAAGGCGTGTAGTAGAGTTGCCTGGAATAAAATTGTACATTAGGCCATAGGCCATAGCCTATCAAGGCCTGTAGGGCGACTAAAGAAGAAAGGAAATGGCATAAAAAATTGGTGATTTAAGCAGAAATATATGACCTTACAAGTGCGTTTCTGTTTTGTGATATTGATCCATACATAATCTTCTACACTTCTCTCTTTCCTCTTATTCCAATCATTCCTAAAACTAAAGCAGGAATCAATAAAGATATTTGTTTAATGTATTATAATGGGGTATGAAACAATCCTTACCAATTATGAGATCAATTAAAGCTTTTGCAACGTCTATTATGTGTCTTAATTGCGTCGAAAAACGATTTAGAACTACTATTACAAACACTCTAAATCATTTTCTTATCTCCGCCTATTTTACTGAATAAATCATCACGACTGTTAGGGGACATCTATAAATTACGTGAGGTCAAAAAGGGAGGAGGGGTTCGGAAAAATCTCACCAAATCTCACCAAGGGGGAGGGGGGTCGATTAAAATCTCACGTCAACTTTTTAAGTTAGAAATTTTACGATTTTCTTTGTTTTTTACGTATGATTTTTATAATAAAGAAAACCTGATGGTAACATAATGTCCTTTTCCCCCACATCATTAACAATGTAAAAGTTTTAGGTGCTGTGAAGCACAAAATGCAAACGAATAGGATAGAAAATTATTTTTAAAGGTTGTAGGTAAATCTCACGTTGGGGGGAGGGGGATCCAGCAAAATCTCACTAAATCTCAAAAAGGGGGGAAATGGGGTCCAGATTTTAAACACCTCACGTAATTTATGGATGTCCCCTTATGAGTAAATTGCTACGTTTAGCAACGTCTTTTTCGTCTGAAAGCGAAAGTTAAATTTCGAAGCATTCTGCGTATCTCAATTGCTTTATGGATCGCGTAATTAAATGAAAAGAAGGGAAGTATCTTAATAATGATCCCCCCTTATGGTTTGCTTGTTATTTAGTTGCAGCATAAATCTCTAGCGGTGACTTGAAAAATAAAGTAAAATACGGAAATGCATGGAAACCGGTTGATATCTCTTTATTTCATTTAATTTAAGAAATGAATTTAGTTTATTCAGTAAAGTTTAATTTAATCATTTCTATATCTTTATTTTCATTGTAGGTTTGACAATTTTCAGAACATTAAACATAAATATTTTAATCTTTGGAATGATACACTTTTGAATGAAGCTAGAATGGAGTTTGTGTGTTTTATTTGTTTAACATTTTTTCCTGAGAATGCAGTATTTTCCTAATGGATAATGGTAATTATCATAAAGTTTCCCTTTCCAGCTGTACCATTTTAGGAAATAAAGCTATTAACACTCAGAATCTTTTTAGTAGTTTACTATATTTTTTGCATTTTTGTTATATCGTAAGTCCCATACATACTTGATAAGGTGTGATAAAACCCAAGTGGCCCTAAACTGAAAACATGTTATTGAGTCCATATCTTGGACTGCCTAGGTCTAGGAGTGGAGGAACTAAGAGCATCTCCACTTCTAGTGAATGACTTTTCCAGGGTACATGGACTCATAGATAAGATCCAATTGTTGCTAGATCACGAAGGATAGGTAACAACAACATGTTATTAAGTAATTATATCAAGTTTTGTAAATTTAAACTCTTTATAATCCAGTCATCTTTACACAAGAAAAGAAAAGGCATAAAACTTCTACAGCTTTATACCACAAGCAACTATTCTAGACACCTAACTTTCCAAACATAATTATTAAAAGGACAAAACATAAAGCCGCAATCCCAAACAAAACATACTTCTCACTTCTCTTCAGAATAAAGCATATCTCCAATTAAATGCTTCTAAAGGTCCAAGAATATCCACCAATGCAATTTATATAAAAATTGAACCCTCACTAGGCAATATACCAAACAAAGGGAATGATCCAGCATAACTAGTTGCTCTGTCAATCATCTGCCACCTCCAGGCTTCCAGAAACAATGGTCTGACGCTGGAAAGGCAGTCGTATTCGTGATCACATTAAGAATGAGATTTTCCAAAAGGGGTTCATAAAAAGAGGTTGGTTTTCGGTTGATTATATCTTGACCGCATAATAATGCCTGATTCGCAAAGGTTTAAAAAATGGCTTACAGTAATGTCTTCAAATATTGTGGGGTGTTTCCTGACATTTTAAGGACGGATATCCGTCACTATGTTTAGGGTTCATCTACATAGTTATTGCTTAGTTTTGGGAATGGTTGTATAACAAAATGGTAATTTTTTATTCACATCAATACCTTAATACAAGGGGTTTAAAAGAGGTATTTTTAACAAAAATATTATGCAGTCTACCCCGGTTACAGTGAGATCCGGGTACAGTTAACCCTCTAGTTTTGATAAACTATTTCACACTAAAACCAAAAACCAATATTTTAATATCAGTTGTTTATAATAAATATCCATAAAGACAGTTTGATCCTAGAAGGTTTCGTTATAATGGGAATTCAATTGCATGCTGAATCAAAATATCTTCTTTAATGGTTTATTATCGAAAACCTAAATCCCTATTTTCATAATCAGTAAAATCTTTGTTTTCTTGGTAATTTAAAATAACCTCATAATAGAAGCGGAATAACTATTTTAGAACACCTCTTGTCAACAGTCTTACTTTTCACTCTTTTGGAACTAAATTATTATCAGTAAATATTTCAGTGTAATGGACTGATTCCCATTAGATTCAACAGTTCCAAACTGAACATTGAAAAGAATAATCATTTTATAGGAGCATGAAGTCATCTTTTATTTTACCGCTAACTCTCTTAAAATAACTAAACCAAATAACAAGTCCCTGCAGAAAAACCCATTTTTCAAAATGTTTAAGTATCTAATGTATGTTTACAATGTATATAGCGTAAATAAAATAACAGAGATAGTAGTAAATCAGAGAACCAGTGAAGGAAAAAGAACTAAATCCTTCTAGTACATTCCTGGTAAAACGTTTTATCATCTGATATCGTTTCCAAGCAAACCATTCATAAAGTGTTACTTTCTCTTGAATTTCAATATTAGATGACAACCTGACGTTGATAAAGTATGACATTTTTTCTCCTTTCCCCTCTTTCAGTCCTTCATACTCTTAACATATGAGTTCTGAAAAAAAGTTACTAGAGCAGATTCATGATATAGGCATTCATCATATGGAACTTTTAAGGGGGTTAAAACTTTTTTCTTTTTCTGGAAATATTTTCAAGTTAGAATAAGTTAGAACTAGTTTTGAATGAAAGTTACTGTTGCTGTGTGGGTCAGGATTCCCTAATTAACCCTATAAACGTTACATAATACAATAATAATTTATTATATATTCATAACTCATTCCCAAAAGTATAGTCATATTAAATCCCGGACGTGTTTACGAAAATACACTGAAGAACCGAAAACTGTACATCACTTAATCATATCACTCTTAAAGCGTGATTTTCAGTCATCAATTATTCCCAAGCGTGAAATAAGATTCAATAAACCAACTAGAGAGAAACCCTATCCAATAATCTCCAAGTAGAATACTTCCTCATCCTCTCCTAAACGCGCTAAATCCTCTTACCAATTTGATCCGTCCAATCAGAACGGTGTAGACCGTCATAAAGTAATTTATGAAGTATATCCCGTCTAAAAAAGCTAAAATAAACGTTCTAAAATAATCTTCGAGGCAGCCAGGGATAAGGCATTATACCTTCAGCAGCGGATTTAGAGATTTTTATTAACCGCTAAATAGCTGGTTTCAGTGACAAGAAAATTACTTAATACATTCCAATTATCAGCTTCCCCAGCTGACAGAGAAATCTTTTTTTTTTCTCAGGTATTTCTCAGGTAAGGGTATTATCTACTTACTGGTAAGTGGGGCAGTTCTTCGTTACCTTTGAAGGTAGTTAAGCCTGCTTTTCGCTTTAAATTGCCAGGTAATTATTTGGATCATTTATGGGCGCAGCAATATTCAACTGACTAATTATTTAAACTCTGTGTGAATTCTACTTCCAGGAGAAATTAGTTTAAGAGTTTATAAATGATTATGCTTATTGTTTATAGACTATAAACGGTGATTTGTCACATAAAATATGTTGGGGTGGTTCTAACTGTAGCATTAATACCAGATTTCGGTGTATGAAGGCAGTTTAATAAACATGCATAAATTGTTTAAATGCTGTGTAAGGATCAATTAACTTTTCTAAATTAGTTTTTAACCTCAAAATGTTTATAACTGAAAAATATTCATAAATACTTGTATAGTTCCAAAAACAATAGATCGTTTGATGTAATAAAATAACCCCGGGAATAACTCATGACCATCATTGAAAGATGTCTATAATAAAGATTTATTTATTTAACAGATGTAAAACTACAAGCAAACAATATTTTAGATAATTATTTTGTCGTTAAGCAAATGTTACAAAAGACTAATGAACAATCATGGAAGCTTGAACTTTAACTCTAAATCTGAAAATGAAATATTGAGTCTATGGTTTGTTTTTATTCAATTAGTTACATCATTAGCCTTTGTGTATATTTCAGTAATTATTTTGTTTCAATTACCACAAATGCAAATTTGATGCATTTACAAATGACTTTTGAAATCAGCTCTCGTTACATAACAGCACTCGAATTTCAAAGAATTTCTTTAGTCCATATTTCAAGAACAAATACTGTAGCCTGTAGTTCGTCGACTTAATTTGTATTTGTATTTGTATTTGTAATTAGCTTTGAATAATTTTCTAATACACATAGAGGAGAGGAGGGTATTATGGAACACCCTTTATATATTTAAGAATAACTCTATTGTTTTTTAATAAAAATCCGCCGAATCATTTTAAGCAATACTATAACTAATGTCAATGAAGGGCCAATGATCCAATAAATCATAATTTATTTTTTTTAAATCAAAAAATGTACTTTAAGAAAAAGTTACAAATGGAGGGTAATATGGAAAAGTTGGATTTACAGCTATTGAAAACTAATTAGACCTTAGAGAACATAGTTAATCTTAACTATAAAAATATATTTAACAATTTACATTCAAATAGTTTTGTTCATGAGTCTATTTACAATAGTCACAAACATATTGTCTTTTTCTTATGGAATGTTCCATAATACCCGACAGGCCATCTTGTACTATGAACCCCTTTTACTGACCGATAAAATATGGATTGCTAAAAAACGACTGCAGCATAAGAAACTACTGATCTTTTAGTGTACATTATGCTTAACAACAAAATCAAAGTCTCATAGTTACTGGTAGGTTAAAAGGTTAGAACATTTATCGTCAAAAACTTTCGAAAATCCTAAAACACACTTTGCTTTGCTGCGACTGATCAGACAACAACAAGAAGCTAAACTCTTGCGCACTGCATTATGGGGGATTTCTTAATACTTTCGTGGCAATACGTGATAGCACGTTCTTAATACGTGATTGCAGCACGAGGGGGATCAGAAACTCAGGTGTTCCATATTACCCGACTATTCCATAATACCCTCCTCTCCTCTACAAGCAACTAAACTTTCCAAAACAATAGTAAATAAAGGCAATACAATGATGGTTTGCTATTGCTTCTAGTATATTGAAATGCAAAAGAAAATTTAAATAAGAGCATAGGATATAGCAATTTATGTAAATCGTTTAAATAAGAGCATAGAATAAAGCAAAGCTTCAAAAAAATATATATTAATGTTATATGTAAAGTTATAAAAACCGGGCATTATTAATAATGCCCGAAGTGAGGCGGGCAATGACATTTCAAATTCTCAATGACATTTATTAATGAGGGAGTTGAGTATTTATTAGTTTGTCCGTAACATAAACATCGAAATTTAAACTTATGAATTTTGAATAATAAAGCAAGTAAAGAATTATCTTTTATTTAACACTATTTAAAAAAACTTATTTATTACTTTTTATTTAAATACTTATCTTGATATACATTAAAAAACTTGTCATATACTCTTACTAAAAGTATATTTGATCAAAACAGTTATAATAATTTAAAACTTTTCCCATTTCCCAATCCCAAACTTATTTTAATTTTCTTCATAGATTTATTTAAAAAATCAATTTAAAAAACACACTCTTGCGTACACCTTCTAACTAGATTAGCTGAGTGATAAGCGGCCTATCCTTTGACTTGAACCCATTGGCCTCATCTAAAGCGATGGGTATCCGATTGTGAAGATTTACGTTTTTTTTAACCCCGTCACTCTCATGGGAGCGGTCGATGTTGGGTTTGTTTCTTGGTTGGATTTTATAGTAGATATGATTGGCATTTTTATCAAGGAAACAGAGTGAAAGGTAGCTTAGGCATATTTTAACAAAGCATATATCCAAGTTTTTTTTATAAAAAATTACGTGTAACCCCCGTTACAGTCCAAAATAGCATACAGCGTAAACCTTTTAAGGTTGTCATTGACACCCTGACAATTGTACAGTTGATACCTATAAGGTTGGCGATAACCTTACGGAGAAAACTTAAAACAAGGTTATAATATGGGGGATCATTTTGAGAAGGTTTTTTTTTAGGGTTTTTCATATTTTTTTCTGTTACCTTGTCACATTTAAGAGAGAAACAGCATTTAACGTTTTATGTGTTATCATACAAAAGCCTATGGAAACTATGTTATCCATAAAGCTACTTATTTTCAATAGTAATGCATCACGCAATTAGGTAGAAAAGGAAAAAGTGTATTTTTATTCTAATAATTTCCTTTAAACATAACTTCTAACATGAATTGTATAAGAGACATAAATGTTACTTAAATATTCTGATGTCATAACTTCCTTCTTAGAAACTATAGTGTCAAATTTTTACAAAACCAGTCACAGCTCCACCCTAATCAAGTCTTTATAATAAAATCTAAATTCACGGTACAGAGGAGTTAATTGCATAGCTTGGAAGATTACTTCCACGACTACTGTTTAGATATCGTTTAAAATTTGGAAGTTATGTCTCTCGTTATAGAATAACGTTGGAGTCAGTCTGATTAAAAGCAGTAGAAATTCCCCAAGTCTTGTGATAATTTCAATGCATCGTAATAATTTCAATGCATCGGGCTCTTTACTAATTACTTAAAAACGATTTTTTATGAAAATTAATATAATAAATTCGTGTACAAGTTTTAGAAATAAATATATTTTAGGATATGTGGTGTGAAAAAAAATTTAAAAAGAAAACGAAAACTCCTCTCAAGAAATTATTTTGTGTGGACATAAACTCTTATCCACATTTACATTCAAAAGGGCTAACCTTTTTCTTCAGACCACATTTCAAAGAATCAAATCCTACACTCAAAGCTAAATTTCGTCAACCTAATCTCCTATACCATCTCTTAACGCTAAGACATGAGGGAAAACCCCAAAAACCCTCAACAATAGATCTAACAACCCTAAATGCTGTTATATCTCAAAATGACAAAATTCCCAGATTACGACGAAGCGAGACTAAACTATCTGACCCTTACTCTTAAAATGCGTTTTTTTCCTGAAAATACCTCAAGACTTTCTCCATTGAAACTGTCCTTTTTTTGCTATCCCCTTAACAAGATTATTTGCCCTGAAAATGTGATGGACAGTGCCTGAGAAAGAGAAGACAATCACCCGTACAGGTCTACTATTACTTCCCTTCGTTATTTTTCTTGGAGGTCCCTGAGGTGAAGTTCTGGAACGAGTATTTTCCTCGGAGAATGAGGAATTCTCCTGAAGGATGTGCTAAAGAGGTGCTTCTATGGTTCTTCCAGACTTTGGATAATGACACAATTCGTCTTACTTAATCACTGTCCCGTAACTCGAGTTATTTTTTTGTCCGTCATTTAGACTAATTCGTCAATCATGTTTATTATCGTGTTATTTAGTATGGGAATAGTTTGAGATTTTTGTATCTTTAACAATGTTTATATATTTCTTTGTAAATGTGGGGGAGAAATTTTGTAAACCACAAGATAAATAACAGATCAACTAACCTCGCTTAATTAGTACTTTGTACTTTATTTGGTTATTTTATGGTTCCGGTATTAATGCTAACAAATAAATTCAAGTATTATATATGCCAAATTTATAATTTATTTTGGTTGCATAACTTATAAGGGTTTAAAAAACGGGTTCTTTAGTAATGTACTATGAAATCTGATAAACACAAGTTTTTTTTTCCTCTGGTTAAATGGTTTTTGCTTCTTAACTTCTTTGCTAAAACTATAAAAAAATATTGGGTTCAGTATTGGCTTTCAGAGAGACAATATGAACAAATGAGAGACAATGATAAACAAATGAACAGAAATAATTATTAAAGGTATAAAATACTATATTTCAGCTTACCTTAAAACAATTTAACTTAATTTATGAATTTTTTTGGCAGTCACAAGAAAAATTTAGAAATTACTAAACTTTTTTTAAAGTCTATATGTTTTCCCCATTTTATGAGGGCCAGGTAGTGGTTCCCTCGGCCTATATAGAGACCTAATCTAACCATGTGCAGACTTGAAAACCACATACTTTGTTGATTTTATTTCGAATATGATAAAGGTAATTACTCTTACCACAATACTGTACAGAATAAGAGCTTACATTTTTATATTTTTATTCAGTTGTACTCGTAACTGTATCATTCAAGAAGTATGGAAAATTAAAAATACTTATTGTGTCAAAAGTTTCCCCTGCCAAATTTTACTTTTTCTTAAAAAAAAGTATTTCAATGTAATAACAAATGTGTACTAAATACGACTAAGTTTAGTAAAACAATTTGCCAAAACTTTTAACAAATTCTAGCCAAAAAAAAGCATTGCCAATCTTACTAAATATTTTTTTCTCTGTAGTTTTTTTTTTTTTTAATTTAGATAAGTAGATAAATTTTCATTTGTGAAAAATATTACTTTCCTAAATTCCTTAAGTAGCTTAAAATAGAAGCAATTAAAATATCTTAAATCACGAGAATAGCTTAAGATACTCTCAAATGGAAACTATTTTTGAAATCATAGAAGGGGATTCACAAGTATAAAAGCGTCAACCAAGTTCAATATTCCGAGGAGAAAAGAAAATTGATATAATAACTTTTGTTTTTTATTCAGAATGAACAAGAAATTAGGCTGTTTGGCAGGTGTATGCAAACAGGTTGCTGCTGATGATTCAAAGAGGATAATGACTTCTCACTCATTTCTGTTTACACAATTTAACCCAGTGGTTTATAAGTCAGGCTAGAATTAGACAGGAAATTTAATCCATCAAAATTAAAGATTAATGACTATGCTTGAGAGATGCCTTGATGAATTGCTTTATTCATCAAAAACAAACTTTTTAAAACTAACCAAGATTAGAGTTAAATTGCGCTTACTTTATTAAGGATCGTTAGACATTGATTGGTTTATATATTTTTTTCCTGACATTGGATTAACTACTGAAATTTATATGTACAATCATATTTATATGTAACATCAAAAACAAAAAGGCTTGCGTAGATATGCTTGTTTGCAATCGAATAGTTTTACATGGAAGTTAAGAATAGTTTTTGTGCGAATTCGAGAAATTATTTTATTAAATTAACTCTCGTCCAATTAACATTTTGTTTTAACCTTATTGCATGAGTAGTACTAAAAATATAATTTCATTAACGTGTCAAGACATTTTTAATCAACTTATATTTTCTAATCTGCTTATAAATTAAATTAACTGATTATGATCATTCCATTGTTAAAAAGTTTTCAACGCTGTCATTTCTATCAAAAAATTAACAGCTGAAAGGTTCACCCATCTCGATAGATTTTAAAGAATCAATCCCTGAAAGTTGCATCTCCACATTACTGCTGTATCGCCTATCCATTCTTAAACTGATCCAACTTTCAAAATTGTGAAGAAAAACTTACGAACTTCAACTTAAAAATGCTTCCCCTCTTCATCACAAAACTTAGCCAAGGAACTTTGATAGGTAGTCCTAGAGAAATCCTTAAAATAAGATGATAGAAAGCACAGTTTTAAATCGTGTTACACAGCCTGAGTCACGAGTCTTTCGGGGCTTCAGTCACAGTATTAGCATATGCAAATGTTCTAAAGCAAGACGATTACTCTCTACCAATGCTTTGGAAAACTGGAAACTTATCGGAATTTTAAATTTTGATAAAGTTTCAAGATCCTCATATATAGCGCAAATTAGGAAGATATTTTAGTCTAAAAACTTCTAGACCATGAAGTATTTTCTTTGCTAAGTATTATAAATATTAATTTTCAAACGTATATTTCGTAACGAATAAATATTAATTTTCAGGCGTAGATTTCGTAACGAATAAATCTCGACTTATCTTAGCGTTACTTCTCCATCTGAGACTCTTTTGAAAGTCTCGGCCTTTAAAACTTTTGAGAAGTTGTTTGATTTTTTTATAAATATATGTGAGGAAATGCCTTAAATATTGAATAAATGTTCGAATAACTTTTTTAAAGTATTGAATTTTTAAATTTATCCCTTACATTATTAAATCTCACCGACATAATATTAAATTTTAAGCTTCTATTAAAAACTCACTAGTTCAGTTTTTTTCTCAAAGATAAATGTAAATTAAATGTAAATTAAAATTTACATACATGGTAAATTTATCTTAATAATAATAGAATTTATCTTAATAATAATAGAATATTTTATTTATAGAATTATTAGAATTATTTAATATAGAATTTATCTTAATTATAATAGAATCTGATGTTTTCTCCTATAATTAAAATTATAGGACAAAACATCAGATTCTATTAAGTTTTTTTCTGACATTATAACGAAATAAAACTCTAAAAATTAACCTAATCTCTGTAAGGAAAAAATAATTGCGAATATACAAAATGCATTGAAAAATATCTAAATGTAAATAATTAGAATAATATTTATTATTTTAAAAAGTATGATCTCTCGTCTATAAATGATTATTTAATTTATGAAGGATTAAAAATTCTAATTGATTGATTTTTTCTTATAAAACAAGCTTTATATTTTAAATATTTATCATAAAATAAAGTCAAATGTGTTAAAATTTAAACTCTATATTCAAATGACTTCATAAAATTTAAGTTTTTGATAACTTATGTAGTTTTTTAAAAATCATTTAACATTTAAAAATGTTAAATGATTTTTAAGTAGGTTTTAGTATAGTTAATACACTCTTATTACGCATTAAAAACCTAAACATCTCTCTATATTAAAAAAAAGTAACAGTGACCGCCGCCGTCACCGCCGCCGCTGATTTTGAAAATTTTATTTTTGAACACTTTGAACTATCACTACGCAAAAACTATTTGAAGGAATATTATGAAATTTTGACCATTGGTAGACAAATGTATGAGGGTCATTTCAGTTTCCAAACCTAATTAATTAGATAATTAGTTCTGGAGTTATTTAATGTCAAAGTCGAAAATTATTTTTTTCGGCTGCGAGTTCGCCCCCAGCAAAATCTATTTACAGCAGAAACATGATTTTTTGCAGACACATACTCTTAGGTATGAAGTTTTGCACCTCGTCGCCCTTTTTTCGAATTTCGAATTATTTTTGGAGTAATTAAATTCTAAAGTTTCGAAATTTTTTACCCTTTTTCTGTTTTTTCGTTATAACAGAAAAACTAATCACAGTAAAACTATGATATTTTAAACGCACATACAATTATTTTTTATAAAAAGATTGGCGTTTTGTTTTTTAAAAAATTCGAATTATTTTTAGAATTATTAAGATTCAAAGTTTCAATTTTTTTATCTCTTTCTGGTCGTTCACTAGAGAAACAGCCGATTTTTATGAGTCTGATTTCTTGATTTCTTTTACTTTCGACGATTCACTAGATACACGTGCATTTTATAAATTTAAAAGATTTTAATGGCATGCTGTGATCGTAGTTTTCTTCGGATCTCTTCGCTTGTTTTTCTTTTCCCAGTGCTTCTCATTGTGATCTTCACTGTCAATCTTCATGAGTGACAGCGCTGCCATAACAAATGACATGGACACAACACAGTGCGATGTTGAAGTTCATAAGGTTCCGCTTCCAGATGAACCGATAGCAAGCGGCGTAAACTGCTCAAATAACCATCCTTCTAAGACGCCGTCCTCTGAGATGGTAAGCTACAGCGAGCAAGAGCTTCTGCTCATTCGAAATATAGAAAAGCTACCCAAATCCAACTGGTTCGAGCGCATAGACCGGATCCCTGACCTTCAAGAAGCTCTAGGAATGGTCCACCACATAGCTGATATATATCAGTCAGCTGTCATTATGTTCTCGCGTGGACGTATGCCTTCTAATATTCCCCTTACTGCCATCGCTGAGATTGAAGCGCTTCTACAACAAGCAAACTCCAAATTGACTGCGCTTTCTACTGCAACTGTTCTCGAAAGACTTCCGGGACGGTACATCTATCCCCAGTCCAAGGATGAATTTCAATTAGTTCAACAGAAGAGAAAGAAACGTCGCACTGACACTTCCTCTCCATCTATAGTATCCACTTCGAATATGTTTCATAAACTTCCAGTGGAAGACAGCATTGAAATCCAAGCAGAAACTACTGATGATGAAACCATCATAGACTCCCCCCAGGATCCTAGCGAACTCCAAGGGAAAACTCAGCAGCGAGAGATAAACCACAGTTTTGCTGCGCAAGACCACAGTTACGCGGCCAGTGACAAAATCCCGTCCACCGGTAACCGTAAGCCCCGCCCACCCCCTCCAATCTACATGGCTAATGTAGAGGATCCTCGCTCCGCTCTAGTCCGTCTCTCCACTTTTTTGGGGAAACCCATTACAGGCGAGATGAAAGGGAAAGACCTGAAGCTGCTGCCTGACACCTCGGACGATTACAGGTCACTGCGCAATCACCTTACCACCATCGAGGCGAAACACCACACATTTGCTCTTCCTGAAGAGAGAAACCTTCGAATTGTCATCCGTGGCCTCGGGCATAATTATCCCACAGAGGAAATAGTGTCTGCGCTCAAAGAAGAGGGTATCATCCCTCAAGAGGTCTTTCAAATGCCCGGAAAGAGACAGGACGACGGAAGCCGGCCGATGATGCCCTTGTACCAGGTCGTATTAGAGAAAAATGAAGCAAATAAGAAAATCTTCAATCTTGAGAATATTGGATACCTTAAAGTGAAAATAGAGGCACAACGAAGAAGACACGGACAACAGCAGTGTTACAGATGCCAGAGGTGGGGCCATTCGTCGCGCCTTTGCACACGTGATCCATACTGCGTTAAATGCGGCAAACAACATCTGACCAAGGAGTGCACTAAGGACCCCAAAACCTCAGCTACATGCGCCAACTGCAGTGGCCCCCACCCAGCCAACTTCACTGGATGTGTTAAAAATCCAGATAACTGGAAATCAGCACCCCCTCCAACCACTAACGCATGGGACGAACGCAGAAAGAAGCGTGAAGAGGACCAACAGAGAGAACAATCTGGCAAAACCAAGGAGCTCTTCGGACACATCTTAGAGGCTGAAAATTTTCAAATCAACTCCGGCGACGAAGCCTCCTCACCTGTAGACACGCCCATTGCTGATGACAACCACTGGGAGCAGAAACTTCTTATGGTTAAAGGTTTTGTAGATAAAATTCGTAACACAGACAAAAATAACCCTGGTTATGATCACGCCCTTAAGGCATTAACCACAGTTTTGACTCTATTTTTCGATTAAAAATAATATCCTTAATAATCTGTTAATAATTAGCTGGAATGCTAATGGTGTTCAAGGCAAAATTTTAGAACTCAGAAACTTTACTTTAATTCATAATCCAGATATTATTTGTATACAAGAAACCCACTTAAGTCCTTCACAAACTTTTTCCATTCCTGGCTACATTATTTTGCGCACTGATCGTCTTTCCCACAGAGGAGGTGGGACAGCGATCTGTATCAAAAGTAAAATTGAACACCATTTGCTCCAACTCGACACTACATCATTTGAAAATACTACTATTGCGCTTAAGCTTAGAGGAGGTCATTTCACTACCATTTCTTCTATTTATAAGCCCCCCCAAACAAAATTATGTACTGTTGATCTTTATAATATTACTCATTTAAATGACTCTTTCTTTTTATGTGGTGACTTTAACTCTAAGCATTCCTCTTGGAATCTTGGTAACAATAATAGAAATGGTAATACTCTTTTCAATTTTGCAAGTACTTATTTTTATGACATAATTGCCCCCTTAACTCCTACCAGAATTACACAAAACGCACAAACCACCCTTGATCTTGCATTGGCCTCTGGCATCTCCCACTCTTTTGTAAACAGCGTGTCAGAACTAAGTAGTGACCACAATCCTGTCATCTTTAAAATCCACAACCCCCTTTTTATACCACCTGAATTAACTGTATTTAAAATTACAAATTGGAAAAGGTTTAATGAAATACTCCATGATAAAGTCCCTGGAAATCCTAAAATTAATAGCATTCATGATATAGACATAACTATTGCCAACTTAACTTATACCATTAATCAAGCCCTTAATTCTGCTAGTGTTTCTAAACCTAAATTAAATTACCAAAGAAATCTCCCTAGTCATATCTTACAAAAAATTAAGCATAAAAATCATATTAGAAAACTCTGGCAGAGAACTTTTGACCCTAAAATAAAAAGTGAACTCAACAAACTCCAAAGAGAGATCCAAAGTCTAATGCAAGATCAAAGGAACCAAGAGTGGAATGATTTCCTTCTAACCTTAAACCCTGAAGATAATTCCTTATTCAAAATTAACAAAAGACTTAATCGAAAATATCAACCTGTCCCTCCTTTACTCTCCCCTGCTGGGGTGGTGTTTACAGACATTGACAAGGCCAACCTTTTCGGTTCCACACTTGAAAACACTTTCACATTAAACACACAATATTGCGACCCCCCTCATGATGATCATGTAATTGAAACAACTGAAAACTACTTTAAATCCCCTTGTAGCACTCAACCCCCTATCATTACTCCCCTTCAAATAACTGATATAATTAAGCACTTAAACTCTCACAAATCCCCTGGTCCTGATAATATAACTAATAAAATGCTCAAAAATGTTTCTCTTAATGTGATAACAAACATAACCAAAATCATAAATTCCTGCTATAAATTTAATTACTTCCCTGAAAATTGGAAACTTGCAACTGTAATAATGATACCTAAACCTGATCAAAATCATAAGCTACCTACAAACTTCAGACCAATCAGTCTATTAAATTCCCTTTCAAAGATATTTGAGAAAACCATTCTAGTACAAATAAAATCACACTGCCTCTCTAACAACATAATCCCAAACGAACAGTTTGGCTTTAGAGAAAAGCATTCTACAACACATCAACTTCTTCGCGCTGTAAACACCATCACAGCAGGCTTTAATAATCATCTAAAAACCGGTGCTGTTTTTCTGGACGTTGCCAGAGCCTTTGACAAGGTTTGGCACACTGGTCTCTTATATAAATTAATTGACCTTAAATTCCCCTCCCACCTTATTCACCTTATTAAATCCTTCTTAAATAATCGTAAATTCCGTGTTCGAGTTGGAAGTCTACTTTCAGGCTATTTCAGTATTCATGCTGGTACTCCTCAGGGTGCTCTCCTCTCCCCTATTTTATACAACATTTTCACCTATGACATGCCTAAACCCTCAAATACATTCTTACACTTATTTGCGGATGACACAGCCATACTTACACAGGACATCAAAAATAGATCTATTATTTTAAAATTACAAAGAGCCCTTGCATATTTCGAAATTTACTGTACTTTATGGAAAATTGCCATTAACACTAAAAAGACCCAAGTAATTCTATTCAAACCGAAGAGATATAAAAATCCCCCAAAACAACAATTAACTTTTTTCAATGATACACTACCATGGACAAAAACAGCAAAATACTTAGGAGTCACACTAGATGCTAACTTAACTTTTAAGCCACACATAGATAAATTACTTAAAAGACACTCAGCTAGAATTCACCTTACTTATTCACTCATTAACAGAAACTCTGAACTTTCACTTAAAAATAAACTATTAATTTATAAATCAGTAATTAGACCTATTCTCACTTATGCATGCCCCATATGGGCCAACACAGCTAAATACAGACTTACACAGCTAGAAGCAGCCCAAAGCAAGACACTTAGAATGATAACTAACTCTCCATGGTACATAAGAAATGAATATCTCAGAAAGGACCTTAATATCCCTCCCCTCATAGCATTCATTGAAAAAACAGCTACCAAATTCTTTAATTCCATTCCCAATCACACTAACCCGCTAATCACAATACAAGAGATTCATTCTACTCTCAATGCTCCAATCACATACCCCTTCCAAACAACCATAATTTCCCAAAGATTGCACCCACCATAATTTCGGTACTTTAAATGTATCCTATTCTCTCAATTTAACTATACCTCAATCAATTTTTTTTTTCTCTTATCATGGCCCAGATAACGGAGTGAACTCCTTCGCGTGTTGCACCCTGTGTACCCGCTTAATTTTATTCTGTTTTCTCTCTCTCTCTCTCTTTTTTTTTTCCCTTTCTAATATCCTCTTTCAGAAGCTTCTCTCCTGTGGTTGTCTTCATGTGTCCTTATATCCTGGATTAAGAGCGGCCTCCGGCCGCTGACGGTCCACTAATAAACGCATCCAGTAATGGCATGCTTTTTTTCTCTTAGATGGTTTGATGATAATTAGTAGACTTGCTGGATATTTTTTAAAAACATTTCGATTAAATTATTGACAAGTAAAACAAGGATTATTGACAAGGATATTTCAGTTGCAGTTTTATTTTGATATTTTTGTAGTAATGGTCCGAATTAAGTTATTGATAAGTTAGAGAGATAAAAAGTTTCGATATTAAATGATGATTAACTAAGCAGCCAAGTTCCAGGTTTTACCGGATAGTTAAGATGAAACAAGCGAGCTCTGCTCGCTAAGATCGCGAAGCGATCTTCAAAGAACTGCGAAGCAGTTCCGGGGGTTGGTGAGCGATAGCGATCAGGGGGCAGAGCCCCCTAGTTATGAACAAAAACTAAGTATTCTTACTTCTCCAAACACATGAACAAATAATTACAGTACTAGTTTTATGTTAAGTAGAAAATAATTTTACATAAGGGAATAACAAAATACTGCGTTAAATGGTTTTAACAAACTACACCCATTCCAATGCAGTATCCAACAATAATTACTCTGAAAGAAGTTTTTTCGCTTGATCACACACATGGGGGTTTTTAGAGTATGAATTTCCATCGATAATTGATGGAATGGAAATGCCTTATTTTTGTATAAAAATACGCAAAAAATACCCTTACAAATTACTGTAGAAAACTACATTGATTAATTTCAGTAACCTGTATCTACATCAATTTGATATTTTCTGTTAATAATATACATAAACTGTTTATAAGTGGGATGACTCCATTTGAACTCATATGTTTCAAAAACCCACCAATCTACTAAGAACTGTTATAAATAGAATATTAAAATCAAGATATACCCTTTTACAAAACAAATTAAGATTTCTTGTTCGAAGAGAAAACCAATCCAAAATGATATAATTTTCTTCTTCTTCTAATTAGTTTGCAGTTCCTGGAATTCGCTCTTAAAAATCAGTTACTTTTCCTTATTTTCATCTGCGGTATTGTAAACAATTTAGTAGATGTCTCTAATATTACTAAGAAGTTGAAACTTTCTAATAATATTTGAAACACCATTTTGTAACTGCTTCAAACTAACCATCTAAAGAGTAACATAAAAGTCAAATATGTTCTTAAAAATGCTAGAAAAAACTTCCGTTTAAGATTTCTGAAACAATTTAATGAATAACATGTTGCATAGATTATTGAAATGTAAAAAAATTGGACCTTTTGTATGTGTAATAATGTATGTGTACTAATGTAAATGTGTAAACGGGCACACGCCCCTTACAATAAAGTTTATTGATTGATTGATTGATTATTGAAATGTGGCAAACTGACGTGGAAAGTTATCTATTTAATTGATTATTAAAACATATTCATTAGGACAGGTTTATCTATCTCAGTGTAAATATATTGGGACTAAATATCTTGATTTTTCTTTTCTGTATTTGAATTACTTAAACAATTAATTTTTTGTCGTAAATGAAAACTTATTTGGCATCTTGTTAGATATCCTGTTTAGTTAAAATTTATGGAAACATTTATTTTGCATGAATTAAATATTACTGTCTCCATATTCTTCACTATTCTACAATGATTTAGGAATTCATTAACGAAATAAAATTTTAATAGTCTTGTTTCAAAAGTGAGATTCTTGATACAGAATTTTTTAACAAAAGATAACAAGATACTATATAGTATGACTATTCAAAACCCAATAAAACTAGTTATGGGTAAAATTGATACTTTATAACATCAATAAGCGGATATTGAGTACTTTTTATGAATACGAATATATTCGAATTTTGACTATTCTCACTATCTACAAGGGTGCTCATCATCGGTTCTCTCTTAACGTGATCTGGTTGCCCATTTTCAAACTCTTCATTTTAAACGAATACTCCAACAAAAAAAAGTTTATAAATAATTAAGGAATAAAGCTTTGGAGAATAAAAACAAGTTTATATGGAACAATGAGGAATTTAATTTTTAAACGGACAAGGTCCTATTTCAAACAAATTATGCTTAGTAAGAAAACATTTAAAGCACTAACGTGTTACAAAATTGTCCCGTATTACTTAGGCATATTTTGGAGGACGGGACTGAGCTATGAAAGTATGAGGGATCATATACAAAGCTACGTAAAAAGTAGTGGCAACAACTACGTAAATTTTGAAACTTTTTGAGTAATAGACCGAATATCGGTCTACTACTATTCGGCGCTGGCCGTTTTGGCCCCAGAAATAAAATTATAGTAAATAGAACTCTTTCATAATACTTCTAAAAATTATAAAAAAAAATTTTTGTTTCGAGCCCTAAAACATGCCTTACACAATACAAGATTTTGCAACACTCTGCCGCCTTCCAATAAAAGACAAGCTATACAATATAGTTTTCAAAAAAATTTCAGTTATAAAAATTTTAAATCAGAGAACACTCTTATTAACACAATAAACTTAAATCCAGTATAATCTCCACCAAATAAGTACTAACCAACCAATCTGTTTTTTAAAGCGTTTTAGTGGTTACCTACAGAAAACTAGAGGTAGGTGAAACTGGTGAGTTAATGGGCCATAGGAACTTAGTAGAGTTTTAAGTGGATAGAAGG
Organism: Tetragnatha versicolor; assembly: GCA_024610705.1. Classification (NCBI taxonomy): domain Eukaryota; kingdom Metazoa; phylum Arthropoda; class Arachnida; order Araneae; family Tetragnathidae; genus Tetragnatha; species Tetragnatha versicolor. Next base: position 30,386,643 of record JANDEH010000005.1, read on the forward strand.
CAGTAACCAAAACTCGAGGGTTTAAAGATTCTCCTTTATTTCATAATAAATTATGATCCTCGACTGGAGGCATCTTCTTAAGAACACAAGTTCATCAAAAAGTGAAGCAAAATAAACTGACTGGCAGACTCATAGCTTTGGGTTTCACTAGATCTAGAATATAGTAAAAGCTCTTATAAAACCAACTGTCTCACCTTTTGAAAGAATTAACTTTGACGAAAGTCATTAACGGTAGAGAAGTTTCGAAACAAATTTGTTTTTTAATTAAAACAAATGTCAAAAACTCATCGGCAATAAAACGATGCCAAAATGGTGATCACAAGGGACTTCCGCCAAAGCAAACCCTTTCTAAAAGTGAAGCATATGTTTTGCTAAGATCTATTACTGTACAAATTAGTACACTGCTTTCACTTATACAGGGTGTTTCAGATAAGTGTTTCATAACTTCTAGGAGGGATAGTAGACACCTAGACGAGTCAGAATCACATAGTATTAAGGGGTCCCTGACCAAATCCCAGGGAGTTAAAAATGGAGTGACATCCCAAAAAAATTATTGAAAAGTTCAAAGTTTCACGTAAATACAATCAATATTAAACGCTTGAGATCCTGTTATAGTTTGTTCTTTTGCGTGCGCAAACAGCTGTTCAGGAAACAGCTCAAGAAAACTGTTTTCAACAAAGCTGAGATGTGAAGTCGATAGAAGCTAACTGCTATTTCTCTCTACCAAACAATCACCCTGTCTTCTGAAGCTAAACAGAGAACGCAATCGGAATAGTTGAAAATCCCCCAACACCGCAGAACTCCGCTTTAATAACCCCCTCAACCGATATTACCGGGATAACATCGCATCCACCTCACTTTATCTGCAGTTTCCACCGAATTGGCATTCCATCTGTGTAACAGATAGAGTGGATATCGCCGCCTGAGCTCATCCTGCCCTTCACTTCGTGGTGGATGAAAATGGAATAATATCGAGGGGGACAGATTGAGGGGAGTCGCCATTGTCCGGGTGGTAATTAGTTTTGGGGAGTGTTAGAGATGGAATTTTTAATAGACGAGTGGAAATAGTTTACCACATTGTGGACGATTAGGTGCGGAGAGGAAAATTTTTAATGCTCTGCGTGATTGGAGGTTGAAAGGAGGCGAGGGATTATGCTGGGGAACTAACTGCTTGTTAATGGGTTCCGGAATTTCCAGGGGATGAGTTCCGCATGAGATATTTTTGGAGATGGTTTATCTGTGTGTATAAGTAGTGGATTGGAGGTGTTTGCTTTCAGAAAAATTGAGTTTTTTTAAGAATATGAGGGGAGTAAAATAACATAATGCATGGAGAGGATAAGATAAACGTTAATTTATTTTGCTACTTTTGTCTGATTTCAGTTTTAAATCACAGTTCGTTTTTAAATGAAACGATATTTATGCTTCGATATGCATACGATATCTATAGGCATAATTATTTTTATTGGAAATGAACTAAGTTATATTTATAAAACCAAACTTTTTAACTAAATTTGGGGAGTAAAACATTTGGGATTTGTTTACATACGTCTATTCCCTGAGGGGGTATTTCAGTAGAACGTATTTGTTTTCATAATTTATAAATTGCCCATACAGTATAGGTTTCAATATACAGAGAAACAAATTTCACTGATTTTATTTAACTTTAGCATTACTCCTTCCTCACCATATTGGCGAGTCCCAAATTATAATAAGGATCGTCATTTTTATTAAGACCTCAATTACAGTAGAACTCCGATTATCCGCGAACGGATGATCCGCGGTGCGGATTATCCGCGAGGGCTAAGAAAAAATTTTTTAATGATGAGAGCAAATTTTAGATGAAATAAGAGAGATTTTAGATGTAGAGCAAAGGTTTCTGATGTGCTGTACATATTTCAAAAGTTTTACATATCATGTTTTTTGTACAATAGAACATAGTTTTGATGCTGAAATATTTTTTTCGTGCTTTCACCTCATTTTTAGTCTTTTTTCGGGTTATCCGCGATTTTCACTATCCGCGGTATCCTTGCCACCCAATTCCGCGGATAATCGGGGCTCTACTGTAGTTGAAATATAATTTATTTACGCATCTAAGTTATGCAGGGTTTTTCAGCAAGTGAGAGCCCAACTCTTCAGATAAAGATTCCCTGCATGGAGTTGATAAAAAAATCTAAAGAACCATACCTCTACGAATTTTTTTAAAATATGAAGCCAAATTAATCATGTTAATTCTTTGTTATTTCATTCTACAGTGGGTATATGCATGCATGTGCACAGTGGATGCAAACATATCCAAATAACTATGTTTCGTGAATATAAAAATAATTTAAACACTCCGACTATTTTTGAAAATAAAAGCGGTCTTTCTCTCGGCTTTAGTTGGACAAACTAGTAAACGGAATCAGTTCCAAAGGGCATTTAAATTCAATTATCACTTAAAAATTTCTAATTACTGACTACGAACATTTAACGTTTTTCTCTAACACATAATAAACACACGCTAGATCCTATTTCTCCAGAGAAGAGGTAAAAAATTCCCCCACAATCATCTCCCAATGTTTCAACGAAACATTCTATAAAAATTTTCAACGCTAAATTACATCAGCACTCATTAAAACCATCCTACAATTTTAATTCAATTCCATCCATTCTAGAAAAAAATATACGAACTTGTATTCTCTTAAGCTTATATAACCCCACCTTTTTAATCATGAATAATATCACTCAGTTGAGGCTTCTCAAAAGCTTCTCCCTTCACAATGGGTTAATTTGTCGTTCAACTTAATCAACATGATAATATGTTACATTTCACGCTGACGAAACAACCCGCTCGCTCACTTCGTCCCCTATTTCGGCAAAGACTAATTAAAAACGTCCTCATTCATAGCGCGAGCGGGGAAAAAATAAGTATTATTAGAGGTATTCCCGAGGCATGGGAGGGGATTCAACATCGCGAAAAGCAAAATAACAATGGTAATTGGGCAGCAGTTATATTTACCGTGCTTCACACGTTACTTATTAAAGGGAAGCATATTTCATGTTTTCATTAATTATAAGTGACGGCGAGTCAGTAAATGAAGGCGTTTCTTTTTTGATTGAATGGTTGGGGTTTCGATGTCTAAAACAATTACTCCAGAACTGATGAAGCCTTATTCCTGAATTCAACATTTCAAAAGGGACGTAAGCTTCGAGATTTAAGACGAGAGAAGAGTTTAACCCACTAGTTTGCCTTATGCTTCATATTGAAATAATCATTACGTTTGTTTCTACTGAGAAGTTTCGAAAAGCATACAGGCGCAGATTTTGTTAATTGCTTCAGTAAAATGTTATTTAATTTATGGTTTTTGGAAAATAGTTTATTATTCAATAAGTGAAGGGGAGAGTTGGGCATGGGCATCTTGGTACACTTTGATACAATTCATCAAATTGTTTTTTTTTACTTTTTTATAGAATTATATTTATTCAACAACCCTACCCGATAGTGTCGGATTAAGCCAAAAAATAATTTATTACTGAAAAAGAAACTATCGTCAAAAAACGCTTTGTTGAATACGGTGCCAAAAGCGGGTAACCCATTAGGGGCAAAGCGGGTAAGTACAACAAACGTGGCAAATCTTAACACAAATTAATCTTTTTTTAGAATTAATGTTGAGAACAAGGACAGATATAGGAGGAAGACCCTGAGGGTCAAGCTAGATACTTTAAGGGGTCATTCTGTCCCTAATTGAACTGAAAACATTGCTTACAATAAAAGAATGTAATATCCTGAAAAATTTAGGAGGATTCATCGACCACCATGACACTCGTAAATCCGTTAATGTTTGAGACCTTATTTACCTACCTAACTATCATAAAAAATTATTTTCGTATTATTTCCCATTGCGTATAGATATCCGCTTTGCCCTGAAGCTCCTTTCCTAATTTAAGGGAGGGGTGGTGGTTAAAACCTAAAAAATATAAAAAAATCGCCGGATATTTTAAAGTCAGATTGTGTCAACTTAATATAAAATAAAATTATCAACAGCATGGTAAATGTACTAATTTTTGACGATTCAAAAGGAACATCGTCAGAATCGTCATTTTTTATATTGCTTCCAGTTACCTCATATTACAAATCTGATGTTCTATCGGAATTGATGGAAACTCGGGAGTATTCGGTTAATCACGGCATACACATACTTTGATACTCTGGATTATCCGGAAGTATACGAGCCTCTACCCGCTTTGAGCTTCTCTCCCCCTTTACTCCTTTGCTCATCAAAGAAAATTTTTTTTCGACCAGTTTTATCTTTTTTAGTATAAAGGAATTAATAGCAAGTTTAAAAATCTCTTATAGTTCCAAGGTTCGCCACTAGGGGCCCAATTTGTGATATTTTCAATAATAGCATAAAAATTTTTGTTATTTTTGAAAAAACAATAATAACAAACTACTTAATGAAAAAGCTATGTTTAATAATCTTAAATTGAATATCAAGCATGTTTTACATTAAAAAAAATTCTTCACTTCTAATTATACTTATTGTTTTCTTCCAGACACTTCATGGTACCAATTTATCAATCAAATTATTAAATTGTTTTTTAATAATTAATATTCATAAGAGGTGTAGGGAATTTTTGGATACGTCCCAACCCAAGGTGTTCCACATGACGCTTTGGATATGAAACTTAAAAACTTTTTCAGGTTTACAAAAAAATTATTATGTAAAAATTTGCTTTTCCAATTACACGTGATAGTAATTTTGCATCTCACAAAACAATGGAATTGATATACGTAATTAATTTCGTAGACACAACTAAAATTTCCAAAACAAGTTGAAGAGTAGATTTTAGTTTCACTTATTAGTACCTATAAGCACTAGTTTATAACTGCATAATTGCGTCTGAAAAGTGAGGTGTCCCGATGTGCCCCATTCTCCTCTACTTCATATAACTATTATAAAGGAATTATTAGAAAGTGTTTTCTCTTTTAATGAGAAATAAATCCGAATCTCCAATTAGAATGACGAATTTAGTTTTAATTTGATTGGCTCAGGCATCGCAGTTTCCCATGTGGTTCTTTCATTTTCAAGAACACAAAACCTCTTAGATTTACTGATCCTGAAATTCTGAAAAGATCACTTTTGTTTATTTACATCTTCCTCTACAATATCGAATGCATCCATTATTAATTACATGACTTTTAAAATAACTAGTTTTGCATGCGTTAATGACCCGTGTATCAATTGTGATACTTAAAAAAGTACGCGCCTAATTACCCTCTGTGTTCGTAAAAACGACATGCTGAGCAATGAAGCAAACTATACGTACTTTTCGTTAAGTCTAGCTTTTTTTTCCCACTGAAGAATATTTATCTTTCGTAAGGGAACCTTTAAGTTACCTTGTCTTTGAGACATTTTAGCTAACATTCTCACCCTTAGTTAAAGTATCTAGTTTAATTTTCTCTTTCTTTTCAATAGTCTGGGAGTTTTAAAATTTTGTTGATAAGCTTCACTTATCTGTTTTTCTTTTTTTTCTTTCTGCGTTTTCTGCTTTTTTTCCAAGCTACCCAATTTGGAGGGGGTTCTTAAATTTGCGAGATCTATTGACTTTATTAGTTTGCTTGTCTCTTATTATCAGTCTCCGAAAAATTCCCGAATGGCTCAGAAATATTATTTTGCTCCCCAATTCTTAAGATACTTTATTTAAGGTATTATATTAATCTTTTCTTGAGGAAGCGAATCTCTATAATTGAATTTTCAAAATGAATGAGGAAATAGAGAGAAAAAAAACTTAAATTCGTAAAGCAGGAAGAAAATAACTTGACGTAAGAAAGAATAATAAGAACAGCGTTAACATAAAAAAATTGTGTTAAGCAATTTTCGTTCAAATGGGTGTGAAAAACTGCATTGAAAATTCTCCTATTTTAAATTGTTTACTTTAAATTTACATAATGAAAATTATAAAACACTCCGAATTCAGCATAGGTGTGTTTTATCTCTTTATATACGAGGTGTATCAATGTAGATGTATACAATCAACAATTAATGTAAACAATTATCCTCCAAAAGTTTCCTTTTTACGGCAATGAACATTACAACCATACTGTTCAATTCCAAACCACTACATTACCAGGACTCAAATCTCTCTGCTGGCATACATCCTGCAACAGCTCTATGAGTTGAGTGATTACCATTCTGTCATTGATACATAGCGTTTAGATTATCTCAAGGGAATGCCTTGAAGGCCTTAACTATTACTACACCCATGACGTCACCTCTAGCTGTGTAATTGAAACTCTGCCTGATTGTTGATACAACCGTAAACGTATGATCAACCACAGATCCAACGAGTGCTGTTAAATTGACTTAATAAAGTTATGTCGTTGCAAATACCTTTATCTGAAAAGACACCTTTCTTAATAGTAGTGTACTATATAGATTAATTTCTTCTGTAATCCTAATAAAGCAGGGTTGGATGGATAGGACCCAATTGGGTTGGACCCAATGGGTTTTTCAAAAAATCCCATGCGAAAAAACCCACATTTTGGACCCATTTTTTGGGTTTTTTCAAGAAAAATCAAGATTTTGGAAGTTCCTTCAAAATTTAATGTGTTTTTTCAAAGTTTAGGATATTTTTAAAATTTTAATGGGTTTTTCAAATTTTAAACTAGGTTTTAAAAATTAAATGGTGTTTTTTTTAATTTCAGGGTGTTTTTTTAAAAAGTTAAATAGGTTGTTTTATTATTCAGTGGTTTTTTTTCATTATTGAATGGGTTTTTTTTCGAAATTTAGGACGTTTAAAGTTCAAACTAGAGTTCAAAAATAAAGAAGATTTTTTAAAATTTCAGTGGGTTTTTTTCAAAGTTGAATAGATTTCTTTCAATATTGAATGGGTTTTTTCAAAGTTTAGGATATTTTTCAAATTTTAGTGGATTTTTTTTTTTCAAAATTTAAACCAGGTTTCAGTAAATGAGGGGTGTTTTTACAATTTCAGTGGGTTTTTTCTAAGTATAAAAAAATTTGGAAAAAAACCCACTTAACTGTGGAAAAACTGACATTGTTTTGACAGAACACATTTAACATAGAAAGAACTCACTAAAATTTGAAAAACCCACCTACTTTTTAGGAGAAAACCACTTAATTTTGAAAAAACCACACTTTATCCGAAAAAAACCCAGTTTTATATGGTTTTTTCAGGGTTTTATTGCAAAACCCAAAAAAGCCCAACCCACTTGGGTTTTTTCAAAAAAACCCAGGTTTTTGCCGACCCTGTAATAAAGACATAAGTAGGAATATGGTACGAAAATTTAGGTATAGAAATTATTCTCAAAAACAAATATAGTGCATTTAAACTTATAATAATTCATCTGCACTGAATTTCATGATCAAATCTCAATTAATTTCAACGAGATAAAAATTAATAAGTAGGGTCACTTGGGGTAAGGGGTACACCCCCTCCTAAAACTATAATGTGTACAGGAAATTTCACACTTGCTCGCATTGATTACGTTACCGCTTGTCACACCAATGAGTTAAGACCAATTAAGAAAATTTAAAGCTTTATTTTAGAAACTACTAATAGATTTTTGTTTGTGGATAGTGTCTTAAACTAAAGTAGTCAATAAGTTCAAATTTAACCCGTTCAAAATTCTTCTACTGAGCTCCAAAAATGCACTAGGCCAAAAAGAAGTCGCAATTCCCCAAGCGACCCTATATCAAACTTTGATCAATTTAACTAATTTTAAGCAACCGTCAAAAAATTTTTTTATTCGTGATTGAAGAAAAATAGCTGTTATTTCAAACATTTAGGCTTAAGAATAAGGTTATGCAATGAAGCTTAAGCCTTCATAATATTTTTTGACACTTTTATGGGTAATTTTAGGAAACCCTAATAAAAACTTTCCACCCTTTGGTCACTTTTGTCTAATTTCTATGAAACTATAAAATTGAATTTTGAAAATTCTGGCTTGGTAAACAATTTTAATTACTTTTCCTAGTTTTAGCACTCCGAAATATATACAAAACAGCAGAAATATACCAGTGATAATTTTGCTTGTTAACCTGTGAACAAGTTATAAAACTGTTGCAAATACTCGAAATTACAGAAATAGAAGATCAAGATCCTTGAAAAAATGAGAGAAAGTTCGAATGAGAAATAAAATGTGACTAGAGAAAGGCGATAAAAACTTAAGTAAGTCAATGAAAAAAAAAGAGAAATTAACAGTACACAGAACTCAAAGAATAAAACTTTCGATCACTAAACTCAACAAATCAAAGCCTCAATTAAAACCATAGCTTCTATGGATTAAATTTATTCGAGGTTACTAAAGATGCAAGATTTTCTTGTACTGACGTAATTGCAAGAAACCAGAGACGTAATTAATGGACACACCTCCCTACCCCCTCGAATCAACAAATAACGGTTTTCAATAGTCCCCGTATACCCCACTAACAAGTTAACTTTCTTGCGAGGTATAATTATCGGCAGTGACTTCTAAGAAACCAAAACATCCAAGGGCGGCCCCTCGTAAGTACTTTTAATGCAGCATTACCGGAGTCGGGTGCCGTGATTGATATTTAATGGGAGACTTCCACCCATAATTCCTTCCGATATTTCTCTATGCGTGGCCTGAAGTAGGTTTTTTCTCCTTGGGAATGAAACACGGAAGGAGCGATTATCTTATGGTAATTGAAATATTTGCTTTGAAACTCTACCGGAGAAGAAAGATTGATATCTCTGCTCGTTATCACAATTACGGAATAAGAAGGAATGAAAACACTCTTGGGATATATGGTGATTTAAAGTGAATGCGTGTATCATTTTATTTTGGGAGAAATGTGGCTGGAATAATTTTTTGTATTTTTTGGGGAAATAAAGTCTAAATCCAAACTGCTTTTGGAAATGTACTACAGGTAATTCAAAGCTTATGGGCAAAAATGAGAGGCGTGGGGACCTGACATTGACAATCCTGAGTTTCTGACAAAAAACTAGGAAATATGGGTTACTGTGCAAACGGTTGATGGTAGAAGTAAAATTTAAGATCCAATTATCATGTCTTAACGTCTTATTTTTTCACAAGTTGTTATCTTCAAATTTTGACAATAAAAATACGACAGAAACGTTGTTGTTGCATTTTTAACACGACCTCTTAAGACAAAAAACCTTTTAAAAATTATTAAAACATGACATTTCGCTCAGAAATTTATTTCTATACTTCCAACCGATTTTCCACAATAACACATTTTTGATTGCTCTTGGCAATTTTTATCCGTGCTCTAGCGCCTCAGGATTGATTTCCCCTTTCCATGGTGATTTTTAATTGCCTTTTTTTATAGTGTACACCCCATATTATTTTCTGTCTATGGGTGAGTTTTGAGCCACCCTGTATATAGTGATCAATTCTACACACAAATTCCTTTTTAAATTTGCTTAATTTTTGTGATAAAATATTTTTTTTACAAAAAGGCATCACAAGCATTGTAATTTGTTCTTTAGATTTGTAGATTTCATCCCTTTTTTGCTGAAAATTTTGAAGTATTTAGTTAAAACTTAAATAAAATCCCCCTCACAAAAAATGCCTATAAAACTAATAAGAAAATTCATTCTTTAAAAAATGCATAATTTTCTTCTAAAGAAAACAACAAAACTAAAAATTATTGTTTAATTTTCAAGAATATAATAATGATACTTTTGCAAATTATTATCTCAACTAAAATCTGTAAAACAAACTGAGCAACTTGAATAAAGTAATGACCATGAATGATTCACAATAACTTGTTCTAATAGATTACAGCTGGAATCTGAAGTATTTTCAGAAAATTTTCTTTTATCAGTTATTATCCATCCTCATTATTCATCGCAAACCTCAAAACTAGCATAGTAAGCTGTGTACTAAGAGTATTTCTATCATTCATTCTATAGTTACTCGATTGAGAATTCTTCTCAAACTTTTATAAATAATTCAACTACAGATTCTTTGAAACATTTTTAAAGCAAGTTCTTAAGGTAATCTGTTCTTAGCGTTAGGACAAAAAAATATTTGGTTAAAAAATCAGGCTTACGTCTAAAAGTAGCATTTGTTCTTTTCGAGGAATCCTTTTAAAATATTTAGTTAGTACTGCAATATTTAAATAGACTTTTGAATAAATTGAACAAAAATTTTGAATACATTAAACCTTGTCTTTTTTTATGTTGTATATAAATACTAAAGAATATAATAATTCCAATATATGTAGGGGAGAGTGGTCAACAATGAGACAAATTTTTTTTTATTTTTTAGCTTCGACACTATAATAGCTAAAATTTTTCTAAAAATATTTTTGGATGAACACGTTATTATACTATTTAAGGATGTACAGTTTCTAAAAATACTACTTATATTTTGATCTATAAAAATATATTTCCACATACATTAAATTTGTCTCATTGTACCCCATATATGGGGTACAATGAGACGATAGGAAGTACTCAATGAGACAAATTTACTATACTAAAATATTTATTTAATGAAGAAAATTTTTACAGATCTGACATAATACAAACAGCTTTGAAATTCGTAATGGAACAAGGAACTAAAAGTTCTCTTTTTAAATTTTATACATTTATTTGATATTAATGAATCGAAAATCGACTTCAAATGATTTTTGTCGTTTAGCCAAACCTAATATTACAGGCTGGGGTAATATAATTTTATGTCCATTTCTGGAACAGATGCTACATCAGGAACATTTGGCTGTACAAATTTCCCAATAATCTTTTCACTTTTTCTCAGGAGGATCACTTCCAAGTCCCTATTACTGTTTTTGCCTTCAATAACTTTTCCAATTTAAAAGGTAGATTTCTTTGCATGAAATTCCACTAGAACATAGTCTTCTTTTACTGGACTTCAATCCAGTTCCTCAAAATCTTTAGCCCGTATAGGTCCCGTCAGAGGCAAAATATCATCTTCAGAATCATCGTTAACAATTGCTCTTTCATAAACATTCAGATCTTCGTCTGATGAAACCAAATCTCAATTTGTCTCATTATGTACAAGCTGCAACGACAGAAGTTGTAATGACAAGTGCGTCAGCAGTTCCCGGGGGTTGGTGAGAGATAGCGAGCAGGTGGCGGTAGCCCTCTAGCCAATAATAATATGATTGTTTAGGATAGTATATTTTTAATAACTAAAATTATAAAATTAAGGTTTTAAAATAAATCATTCTTCATATTAAACTGCAAGTAACAATAAGTTTCCTATGAATAAATATTAATATTCTGTACTTTTCTGGTTTAAATAACTTATTAGTTTTGAGTAACCATCAAATGAGGGAATTTAAATATGTATTGTTGTGACAGTAGTTACCTACTAATATCGATGGAAAATCAGAAGATGAGTTCTCAAACGTCTCTTATACTTTTATTTGCCTGATTAAAATTCTATTTTAGAACTTAATTTTTACTAAAAAATATAAATTTCACAAAGAAGAATTTATTAAAAGCTCCTGTATTAGTATTATCAAATTTGAAAAAGGGGACTTTTCCCTTTCTTTACAACAGATTTTTTTAAAAACGCCTTTTTTTATTTTTGATCATTCCTTATTTTTAATGGTTGATTCGTGTATCTCTATTTCTTTTAATTTTGTCATGGACTTAAATGTTATCGGTAGTTTCCATGATAAAAACCCTTTACGGAAATAATGCCAAATATTTTATCAGTGTATACTTCTGCTATTTAGAATGTTAGAAATAATCATTCTCAACTCTTTGAGTTAATTAATATTATTTAATTCATTTGCATTGAAAGGAAACTTCAGTCAATGATTAGATAATAAAGAAAATAACAATATAAACCTTTTACAGAAAGGATAGCTTAAACAAAACATGGTAGCAATAAATCGCAAATAATCCCCTCCAATTCATTCAAACCAACAAAAATATCATCTCTGATCCAATTCACTTTTAAATAATCATCTAATGGTTAACAGAAGTGACAACCCCTATTCAGTAATACACAACAGACCCATGTTTCGATTTCTCCCCAACGCCCATCCCATCGAAAATTTCTATTACGAGTGCACGGAAAACCGTCCAAATCATCGGCGTAAATCAATCCTTCCCTTCCCGACTAATAAAAGGCTCGGCCTGGGCAGGCTTTTATCACTCCCGGCCCGAAAGGACGTTCCATACCACCCTCCACGTTCCCAGGTAACTAATTTCTACAAGACTTGTTGCCCACCCTCGCTAACATACCCGTAAATTTGTGAGGTCGGCGGGAATGAATCACTGTCACCAGGAGAGAGAGAACTAGTATTAACCTGTTACATAATTCAAATCCTAAATCTTCACTTGGGTTTTAGAGAGCCCGGTCACGTAGCTGCGAGCACACCGCCCATGGATGGAGTCATAAATTGTGCGCGGTTATAAACAATGCTAACGACTGTTTGCAAAAACGTCTTCGGTGAAAATCAGATATGATGCGAAATTTGGACTTCCTTGCCGAATAATCCATTATAGACTCGTAAATCCATTCATTATGATAATTTTGAGCTATCAGGTGGGTGAACTGGGTTCGGTTGTGAATCGAGTCTTGTTTAGAATTTTGAACATTTATTGATGATACACTCGTCTAGTTTGGGTTTATTGGAAAACAGCTTTTACTTATTTGTTAATCCAGTTAATTTTTTCTTAGAACAGGTTCCCCGTGGAAGTCCATTAAGAATATATTTATATTCTTGCTTTAAAAATAATTTTTACTTGTGAAAATGGAAGTCATTAATGTTTTGTAAATAGTCTTTCAAGAAGCTCTAAATATCCCTCAGATTTTTCTCCAATTTTACTATGCGATTTCATTATTGTATTGTAAGAAGTATTTTGAGAAGCCCTAAATAACCGTTAGCAAATTTATAATTGTATTCAATTTCATTGTATGATTTCATCTATGTTTGAGTTTAAATTGGTCGTTATCATTTGAGGTGTTTGAGGCAACAGTGACGTAACTCCAATGTAAAACTGCTGGAGTTAGCTCATTGTTGCTGCAAGCACTTCAATTGTTATCGGAGAAATTTTTAAATTTGTGAGCAGCCTTTTTCCAAGGTCTAAAACCATGAAATTTTTAATAGCTTATAACTACTCGAATATTAAAGACATTTTCCTGAAACATTTTTGGCACTATGTTGTTATACGTCACAAAATTTTCTAGCTGAAATTATTGTTACAGCACTGTTAGTTTTTTAAATAATTTTTAACTTTCTTATTAAGCCGTTAGGAGAGCTGTAATCCATGTCAATGGATTCACGATAGTCACTTTACAATGGTTACACCCTACTTCCAAGACCGTAAGAGGTATTTTTATATCTAAAAATGTGAAACGGACACTTGAAGCATATCATACTCCCAATTTATCTAAATATGCACAAATTTTGTAAATATTCTAACAAGAAAAAGCAACAGACATGTTACAATCATTATGAACTTTTTTGAGTTCAGTACCTAGTTACTCCCTGATATGTTAGTTTAAAAGGGTAGCTCCTCTCAGAATAAATGGTAAGTTTCCAGAAACTTATGCGCGAATAAATCTATGTGAAGATAAAAATCTTTTACATTTTCCAGATTTCCAATTAACCTGTGTAAGTGAGCCAGTTTTCTATTAAAATAAAGTTTGTTTTGTGCATATAGTTCACAGTTTATTATTATCAACTTCTTTTTCCCCTTTGAGTAAATATATTGGTTTTCCCATCCTTTTCAACAGTATTGTAATATTTCTTACCATAACCAAGTCTATTATTTTCAGTTTCATTCGTTTCAAACTCCCTACATAATAATAGGTCAGAAACAAAGGGAACTTTGAATACGAAATTCCCTTTGAAGAATTCAACCTTTATGAAAATAGCGAACAAGTTCCTTTAAAATCAATAAGGTCGGCATCATTTTCACAAAACCTTCGGTTTGTTATTCTCTGCTTCCCGCACGCTAATTATTATAAATAGGAATTCTCCGTACATTAGTACCAAAATAAAAGATATAAAGGTATTGCAAATGAATTCTTTGATAATTTTTAAAGATAAATCCGATCCATTAATGTCAAAAGGTTAGTATATTTCAGTGCTCTATTTGGAAACTGTTAATGCGTAATCTGAAATTAAATATGCAAGTATACAAGAAAATATCGAAATGAAAAGAAATATATTAGAATGAAGAAATATACTATCATAACCAGATCTTTTGTAACTTATTAGGTTTGCAGTAATATCATTTTCCTTTAAATTTAAGGAAGGTAATATTTGGGAATAAATAAGTTTACATAAACATACCCATTTTAAGAATTCTTTTCTCATTTTATATTAGAGTATGCACAATTTACGCTCTTATTAAAAGCTTTTCGCTTGAGTTTGGACGCTTACGAAATCAATATTTTTAATTAATTGAGTTAATTAACTCGTGGCTGAACAGTAACTTAAATTATGTGCCCACTACAGAATTCTTAGAAATTGTGTTCACGACCATTCTCTCAACAAACAACAACGTCTGATTACATTCGATTACTCTGCACTAAATTAACTACTGGGAATATAATTATAATTTAGATTTTCTCGTCCCTTAAAATGTAGAATTGTCCTAATGTTCAATTTCCGTGCTATGCTTGTGTCAATTATACTTCTTCAGGTAAAATGTGTGAGAACTATTCATTACACAAAAATCCTTAACTAAAGCCCTATTGAATTGCTCTCTGAAGAAAATCAAGCTCTAAAATCAATGCTGGAGTTTCTTTATCTTTAAACGTGAAAAATACCGTTGTACCGAATACAAATTAAGTGTTTATTTAGAAATATCCCCATTAAATCCAATGCTTAGCTGGAGCTAAAGATCCTGATGCCACCCGGAAAAGAAAAACCTCTTAGAAACAATCTCCTGGAGGAACAATGCTGCCAGTTACGAATCCCCTAATTCCGTACTCCGTCCACGTTCCAACCGCGTACCAAAGTCGTGTTAAGTGGGCCCGGGGTTATCTCATAGGTTGACCTACATAGTTTCCCTTAACAGTCCGTACGATGCGGCTACGTATATAGCTTTTATCTGCTATTTGCTACTGTGAAAAGCCGCCGCCGCATCGGATTTGCGTGGGCTCGGTTTAGGTCTCTATCAGAGTGCTCATCTATGGGTTTCGGAATTGCTCACATGGGAAATTAACCATTCTCTCATTAAGTACAAGGTGTAGAGACCAAAACGTGGGTTCTGTGGAAATAAAATGGTTCATTTGCGTAAATAACTCTTAATTTGAGATGCTCAGGATGAAAAGGGTATGGTCCAAAAATGCAAAAATTAAGATAGTTTAGATTTAGATATATTTTAAGGTCCTTTACTAAGAGCAGTAATCGCTAGTCAAAAGTTCAATAAGCGGCCCGTTGGAGCTGCCTGGAAAAATCCTTTCTCCATAGGAATAACACTGGCGTCGTTAGAAAAAATTTTCATTTTTTCAAAACTTTGTTCAGTGGACTTATGCCGCTTTCATTCTAATCAGCTCATTTATTTACGTTTGCGTAAATAACTCTTCATTTGAGATGCTCAGGATGAAAGTGGCATGGTCCAAAAATTCAAAAATTAAGATACGTTTAGATTTATATATTTTAAGGTCCTTTACCTAGAGCAGGGGTCGGCAACCTGCGGCTCGCGAGACGCATGCGGCTCTTTCGATGTAAAGTTGCGGCTCTCCAGTTCCATACGAAAAAATTACTAATTTACTATCAAAACTTTAAAAAAAATCAGAAAATTTATATTTTTAAGTTCTCAAGATGAATCAAAATCAAAACTATACTTTTAAGGATAAGAATTCCAAGCAATTTTTGGAGGAGAACTCCTAAACACTCCTAAAAATTTTGGAGTGTGTGCTGATTTTCCTTGAAAATTCTGTGATTTATGATCCTTAGTGATCCTTATTTGGTCGTTATAGAAGTACTAAAAACTAATTAAAACACTATTTTTAGGGGCAAATTTCCAAAATTTTTCTATAGTGGGATCCGCACTAGGGTGGGTCATTTTCCTATGGCGAAAAAAAAATTTCTCAAATTCTATCGGGCACAGCAAGAAAAGAGTGCCAAATGGTCTCAAACTAACATGCGTAAAATATTATTCCAATATAATAACTCTTTTTGCCTCCGGATTGGCCTCAAACAGAACAAAAATATGTAATTTTTTATATTTTTTTAAAATGATATAAATTAAATTTTTTTGTCGATAACTTCTTAAAGCTCACAAATAAGGGCAATTTTAATCACATTTGTCACTTTTATGCATTATCAATACAAAAACAACTGTCAAAGCGGCAGTGTAATATGCTATCATATTAACAATAGCCCTATAATAGGAGGATCTTTTTTGCCAACAAACAGTGGATTGTCAGTGGTACATATTTTAAATATTGGTAGTTCAGATATATTTTCCCTCAAGTTTGGTCAGTACAAAGCGGTAGTTTTAATTTTTAAAAGTAGAAAGAGTTAAATTTTTTATAATTATGGCGCGCTTTCAAAATTCAGCGGACAGTTATTTCACTGGCTGGTCTTGGGATCCAAATATGATCTCAAAAATTTGTTGAAACAATTGTCGAATGGATAATTCGTTTATTAGGCAATATATCAGTTATGATTCGCCTCAGTCATGATTTACCTATTTTTTGCTATAACAATAGACTGAAACACAGGCTCATGAAATTATACTTCTTTGGAGGGAGGATTGACTCTAAATGGCTCCTTAGCATTCCCTTATGCGTTCATAAAAGTTAAAAAACAGCAAATTTAACTGTTTAAGATAATTACAAGTAAGTTTTAAAAATTAATGTAGCTTATTTAAAAACTTGGGGATAATACTGAGCTTAATGCTGAAAACGGGGATCAACCACTTTTCTTAAGCAAATATTTCAAAATTTGACTCTTAAAATGTGGTTTTAATTTATTTTTGGACATTATTGTCTCATATGGGGTCACTTGGGATGGAATATTCCCTAATATGCCAAAGAAATTTCATGGAAAACCCTAACTTCTAAACTATTATCCAAATGTTTTCCTTTGGGGTTGAAATCTATAACCCAAAAAAGGTACCCACCTTCTGACATCCATTTTTATTAAAAATTTAATGTTTCAACATCCTACCCAGCTGGCAATGTGAGTTTCGTACATTTTTTGATTCCAACCAGAAATTTTTGATTGCCAGTTCTAACCATTGAGATATTTCAAAATATATGTTGTATTACAACTCAAGTATTTCAACTCTGGTCTCATTTATAATTATTTTATAGTCTTCAATGACGATTTTTATGCCATTGTGCACATTTACATTCATGAGTGATTCGTGAAATCGAGGTAAAAGCTTGATTTTCGTTTGTTCATTTTACATGAAATAATTAATCGAAACTTTGAGGCCAATCCGGAGGCAAAAAGAGTTATTATAATCGAATAATATTTTACACACGTCAGTTTGAGACCATTTGGCACCCTTTTGTTGCTGTGCCCCTGGGAAAATGTGAAAAAAAAATTTTTGACCCACCCTAATCCACACCCCACCCCCCTCGAAATTTTGCTGTTTATTATAACTATACTATTTTTCCTTGAAAATTCGGCCACTAAAATAATGAGAGGTGCTCTTAGGGTGCAATCGAAAAAGGCAAAAATGAGCTATAACGCGATTTTGAAGGGGAAATTTCCAAAAAAAATCTAAGGGAAAACCCCCAGACCCTCCAATTTTTTCTGGAATTCACATTGTTTACAAAATTTTGAAATTAAGTTCTCTAAAATTATCTTACAATGTGTACGTAAATCATCTAAAACTTGATGTAAAAAAGTACCCTACCCGAAGGAGGTACCATAGAAAAAATGTTGAGTAAAAATGCTCCCCAGCTAAAATCACACTCCCAATCTAAAATCAAATATGTATTAAATATATACTATAACATTAAAGCAAAAAAAATTAGTGGCTCTTTAAAAACTGGGAAATTTTGTAAACTGTTACTTTTGGCTCTTCCGTTTCAAAAAGTTGCCGACCCCTGACCTAGAGCAGAAATCGCCAGTCAAAAGTTCAATAAGTGGCCCGTTGGAGCTGCCTGGAAAAATCCTTTCTCCATAGGAATAACACTGGCGTCGTTAGAGAAAATGTTCATTTTCTCAAAACTTTGTTCAGTGGACTTATGCTACTTTCATTCTAATCAGCTCATTTATTTACGTTGATGATTATTTGGATGTTCTCTTTAAAACTCCAGCCCCTCCTTAAGTCATATCCTTCCAGAAAAATTCGTTTACTTGATTCATCCATTGTCATAATCATCAGGGGCGTAGCCAGAGGGGTGATTTGGGGATATATCCCCCCCGAAACTCAGGAAATTTCCTTTTTGACCATAGAAAACCACTAAAAATACCCCATATCCCCTCCCGAAATATCAACATCACCCTCCGAAATTTTTTTTCTGGCTACGCCACTGATAATCATTGTCTAACAACCTTTCAAATAGGTAGAAATTAATGGAAAATAGTGTTTTAAACATCCTATACTGAATAGGTATCTTGTTTTATATAGGTACAAATTAAAGGTATTAGATCTTATATAAAATATATTATAACCCTGTGTACTAATAACGTTTTACAAAGAAAAGTGATTTCCTCACACTCACGGGTACTTGTATTGATCATGAAAATACTCTCATTTTCTATTCACCACCTTAAGGATTTTCTTGTACTTCAAAATAAAATTATAATTTCAAATTTATTTTTTTAAAAAGACACCATTAAAATTTTAATGAAATTAAGCCAGAAAAGAATAAACTAAAGAGGCAGCTGCTAGTCTCTCCGGTTCAATTCCGTTAACGTTCCAGCTAAATACCACCATTCTCTTTTGGACACAAAGTAAAAACCTGCTAAATAATTTAAACTCATAAATTAAAATGTTTAATTAGATCAATAACTGTTCAGTTTATCATTAAAAATATGAAGAATTTGTCGATACTTTAATGTATGGCATTCTATAAAGAGAGTGGCGATATTTATTGTGAACGTTAACGGAATTGAACCGTCTTTCCTAATATTTATAGTAGTCTAAAAACTAATCTTTTACCCTTAGGCTAAGCGCGCTCTAGAGACTTCTGTCACCGGCGACTATAACACTAGGTCACTCGAGAGCTATGTATTTCAATGGTGATATTCTTGGCAATGGGCCAAGTGTCTCGTCGCCTGTGCGCGCGCTCTAGCTTCTTGCAATAGCCAGGGTCACAGAGTACTAGAACAGAGAGTCCGTCGACATAGGCGCTAATGGAAATCGAAAAGTTGGATGGGTTGGGTGGCGCTGCGATCGCATCAACGTCACGACAGGCGGGACGGAAAAGCCTGATTGGTTGAGGAAAACTTTTTCCTTCTCCTTCGAAATAGAAGATTGCGTGACAGCCAATCACAGGTTAGATCTCTCTGTCAATCATTTAGTTGATCGTGGCGCCCTCAAACCCATCCCAACTTTTGAATATATCGTTTTGGACCCTCTGTTAGGATTTTTCTCTGTGGCCAGGGTGGGTCATTCCAGTTTAATGTTAACATTCAGACCAATTTTTTTTTCTTTACAAATCTTTTTCTTCTTTTTTAAAAGTGACCCATCTGTTTATTTGTTACACATTCAAGGACTATATTTTGGCAACAGTACAAAAACAAAATCTAGTGGAATGTTATTTTAGAACAAAATAACACATGGTTCAGGAAAATGGTTAAATTTCATCAATTCTATCCAAAATTATTTATCAATTTCAAAAATATTTTTAGATCAACTATTTTAAACTTTATGTTTTACTAAATATAACTCAACTAAGCTAAATTGAACTAAAAGGAAATTTACCATTTTTTTCCTATTCTGATCGAAAAAAATTAATTGATGAACATAAAAGGTTTAAAAAATGAAATGCACTTAAATACAGGGTGTCCCAAAACTAACTGAACGATTTCAAAAATTAATAAAAAATAAACTAAGAGAGATAAAAATATGCGGTCAGCTGCAACTTACTTCATTCGCCAAAGAATTTTTTCACACCAAATTTGAAAAATTCGAAGTTCACGAACGTTTTAACAGATGGCGCCAATAAAATTTCGAAAATAGGGAAGAACAATAGCCCAAATCCTTCTTTCTAAAACGTCATAGGGATATTGAAATCTGTGATAAAATCGATTCTAGAATCGAATAAGAATTATTGAATACTTGATTTAAATCTTCATTCCAGTCAGAAAGGCGAGTTTTAAAACAATTTGACTGATTTGATTGTTTAAAATTGAAATTCAGATGGATCGCATACGTTTCCAATGCACATTTTTCTTAACACTGAATCCAGCATGTTTAATTTTTTTAAACTTTACATTTTGCATTCATTTAGTTTGTATCATTAGGAATACCGTGATTAATCATTCAATAAAAATTTCTTAGAGGGGGTCTTAAACTTTTTAAGTGTCTAAATTTCCTCATACTGTTCTAGATTTTAAAGACTACATAAATTTTTGATTGCAAAAGAAAACTGATTCAATTAGACTGCAAGTTTGTATTTCGAGAATCCTTTATTTCTACAAACCTGTTGTAGGAATAAGGGATCGTTAGCCAAACAGATTAGTGATTGAGAATGATCGTAAGGATAGATTCATATGTATCATTTTCGCACGATAAGTACGACGGTCGATCCCCAGTTGATTCCTCGCCATCGACATGGTTTGACACTCTCGCGTAACGGCAAGGCCCAATGAGATAGTCGGGACGCGTCAATCCAACACCAAGAACGCTGCATTATTTAAGAAAAGTTTATATATTTTTTCGCGCGTTTCGTGCGATTTGATTCATCATCAAACCCTGGGGCGTTTGATGCAAAGCGATTGGCGCGTTCCAGCCCTGTCATTGATTCTTGCAATTTAATACGCGAGGAACCAATGGTCAGACACGTCATGTTTAAGTCAATGCCTGTGGGAGTTTTTTTTAACCTACGCGGACGCGCGTCGCGATCGCTCTAGAGTTGAACAGCCATGGCGATGACGTGCATCGTGGTGATCCCAGGGGTTTTAGTTTTTTTTGTTCTGGTGCCAGTAACTATACCTTCAAGATAATAGAAAATAAATCCGTAGGGGTGACGCGAGACGCAAATCACCGTTGCAGAAGTGATTGACTGAGGGAGGTTCTTAAACGATTCGACCTCACATCAATGCCATGCCAACGCGCCTTGACCCTCAATGTTAAAAAATCAGGTCCTACGATTGCTCAATCACCCTGTTTTACATTCTCTGTTAATCCTGAGTGATTCACACTAGTGAATCAATAGTTTTCACAGAAAAGTGACGGAGTAAAGAGTGAAACGCCAATTCACACAAATAGTGATGTCAGAATGAGCCTTAACTCCCCCTCAATCCAAACGAAAAAAGATAAAACCAGTAGAGGGGCTTGAATGAAGGGTTAACTTTGAAATTCAAACAATCTGAATACGGAAAAGTGTGCCTTGGCATAGCGATCCATCTAAATTTCAATTTTAAACAATCAATCAAAGATCATTTTCGATGGGTCAAGAGAATTAATTTTTCAAAAAGTATCAGTTTCTAAAAGTTTATTCAAAAATCTAATGAAAGTTTAATCGGTCAAATTGTTTTAAAACTCGCCCTTGTCTCTGACTGGAATGAAGATTTAAATCAAGTGTTCAATAATTCTTATTCGATTCTAGAATCGATTTTATCACAGATTTCAATATCCCTATGACGATTAAGGAAGAGGGATTCGGGCTATTGTTTTTCCTTATTTTCGAAATTTTATTGGCGCCATCTGTTAAAACGTTCGTGAACTACGGATTTTTTAAATTTGGTGTGAACAAATTCTTTGGCGAATTAAGTAGGTTACAGCAGACCGCATATTTTTGTCTCTCTTAGTTTATTTTTTATTAATTTTTGAAATCGTTCAGTTGGTTTTGGGACACCCTGTATCTGTCATTATACTTCATTCCAACTTTGATACTTTTGAAATAATTAATAATTTGTTCATTCCCTACCTGTTTTTTATTTTGTTACGTTAGTCACATCGTTTAAGCTTAAAGTGTTAATTTATTAGAAAAAATACAAATATTTTTGATAACTGTGCAATATTCTTAAAATTCATTCTTTGTTCATGAGAAAATAATCTTTAAATATTGTTTTCATTTTCAAGTTTTAGTGGAATTTAGATTAGTATGAAGGTGTTAATATACAGGGAGCAAACACGTTACGTTAGTCACGATGACGTTTTGTTAAAATAAATAAATATTAACATTAATTTAAAAAATAAAAAATTTAAGATTTTACTAAAGAATCATACAGGGTGTCCCAAAACCAACTGAACGATTTCAAAAATTAATAAAAAATAAACTAAGAGAGACAAAAATATGCGGTCTGCTGTAACCTACTTAATTCGCCAAAGAATTTGTTCACACCAAATTTAAAAAATCCGTAGTTCACGAACGTTTTAACAGATGGCGCCAATAAAATTTCGAAAATAAGGAAAAACAATAGCCCGAATCCCTCTTCCTTAATCGTCATAGGGATATTGAAATCTGTGATAAAATCGATTCTAGAATCGAATAAGAATTATTGAACACTTGATTTAAATCTTCATTCCAGTCAGAGAGAAGGGCGAGTTTTAAAACAATTTGACCGATTAAACTTTCATTAGATTTTTGAATAAACTTTTAGAAACTGATACTTTTTGAAAAATTAATTCTCTTGACCCATCGAAAATGATCTTTGATTGATTGTTTAAAATTGAAATTTAGATGGATCGCTATGCCAAGGCACACTTTTCCGTATTCAGATTGTTTGAATTTCAAAGTTAACCCTTCATTCAAGCCCCTCTACTGGTTTTATCTTTTTTCGTTTGGATTGAGGGGGAGTTAAGGCTCATTCTGACATCACTATTTGTGTGAATTGGCGTTTCACTCTTTACTCCGTCACTTTTCTGTGAAAACTATTGATTCACTAGTGTGAATCACTCAGGATTAACAGAGAATGTAAAACAGGGTGATTGAGCAATCGTAGGACCTGATTTTTTAACATTGAGGGTCAAGGCGCGTTGGCATGGCATTGATGTGAGGTCGAATCGTTTAAGAACCTCCCTCAGTCAATCACTTCTGCAACGGTGATTTGCGTCTCGCGTCACCCCTACGGATTTATTTTCTATTATCTTGAAGGTATAGTTACTGGCACCAGAACAAAAAAAACTAAAACCCCTGGGATCACCACGATGCACGTCATCGCCATGGCTGTTCAACTCTAGAGCGATCGCGACGCGCGTCCGCGTAGGTTAAAAAAAACTCCCACAGGCATTGACTTAAACATGACGTGTCTGACCATTGGTTCCTCGCGTATTAAATTGCAAGAATCAATGACAGGGCTGGAACGCGCCAATCGCTTTGCATCAAACGCCCCAGGGTTTGATGATGAATCAAATCGCACGAAACGCGCGAAAAAATATATAAACTTTTCTTAAATAATGCAGCGTTCTTGGTGTTGGATTGACGCGTCCCGACTATCTCATTGGGCCTTGCCGTTACGCGAGAGTGTCAAACCATGTCGATGGCGAGGAATCAACTGGGGATCGACCGTCGTACTTATCGTGCGAAAATGATACATATGAATCTATCCTTACGATCATTCTCAATCACTAATCTGTTTGGCTAACGATCCCTTATTCCTACAACAGGTTTGTAGAAATAAAGGATTCTCGAAATACAAACTTGCAGTCTAATTGAATCAGTTTTCTTTTGCAATCAAAAATTTATGTAGTCTTTAAAATCTAGAACAGTATGAGGAAATTTAGACACTTAAAAAGTTTAAGACCCCCTCTAAGAAATTTTTATTGAATGATTAATCACGGTATTCCTAATGATACAAACTAAATGAATGCAAAATGTAAAGTTTAAAAAAATTAAACATGCTGGATTCAGTGTTAAGAAAAATGTGCATTGGAAACGTATGCGATCCATCTGAATTTCAATTTTAAACAATCAAATCAGTCAAATTGTTTTAAAACTCGCCTTTCTGACTGGAATGAAGATTTAAATCAAGTATTCAATAATTCTTATTCGATTCTAGAATCGATTTTATCACAGATTTCAATATCCCTATGACGTTTTAGAAAGAAGGATTTGGGCTATTGTTCTTCCCTATTTTCGAAATTTTATTGGCGCCATCTGTTAAAACGTTCGTGAACTTCGAATTTTTCAAATTTGGTGTGAAAAAATTCTTTGGCGAATGAAGTAAGTTGCAGCTGACCGCATATTTTTATCTCTCTTAGTTTATTTTTTATTAATTTTTGAAATCGTTCAGTTAGTTTTGGGACACCCTGTACTTGCACTTAAAAAGGCCATTTAGTACAAATTGTTATCATAATTTTTTGTGTTTTAAGCAAAAAAAGGTAAATGAAATCTGGTCTGAATGTCACGTTAGTCACTTTGGAATGACCCGGGTGATTATTTTGTCTCTGTCGCCGAGACAAAAGTCTCTAGTGCGCGCTTACCCTTAAAGCTATGAACTTTCATTTTTCCAGTAAAAGTAGATAACTTCATACACATGAAATTTTGTATCTTTGAAGTTATGTATAGAAAAACATTATATACAGGGTGTCCCATAAATGTTGGGTCACACTTCTAGGGGGATAGTAGACCCTTAGAGGAGTTAGAATCACATAGGATTTGGGGGTCCCAGACCAAATCCCAGGGAGTTAAAAATGGAGCGACACCCCAAAAAAATTATTGAAAAATTCAATTTGTAGAAGAACTACATTTCCTAAAAATTAAATTATGGTCTCAAAAATTGTAGTTTAATATGATCTTTAAAATTATCTCAAAAGCCTTCACTTTAAAATTTGTTTTATTATGAAAAAAGTTAAAAAACCACAAAAAAAATGTGAAAATTCTGCCAAAACCTCATTTTGTATTTCGAAATCCTTTCTTTTGATTTTATAATCTGAAAGATCATAGTTGTAAATCCTTAAGTCCAAAGTTTCACGTAAAAACCATTAATATTTAATGCTTGAGATCCTGTTAAAGCATGGTTTAAGTCCGTTTTTTGCGTCTACAAACTGCCGTTTTGGAAACGGCTATAGGAAACCAGTTTGCGCACGCAAAAAACGAACTTTAGAAACCAAACAAAAAACGAACTTTTTTAGTCTGGGCCCCCAAATCCTATGTTATTCTGACTCGTCTAGCTGTCTACTATCCCCCATAGAAGTGTGACCCATTATTTATGGGACACCCTGTATATTAAGTTCTCCACTATAAGACATCATTTCTCTGCCTCATAATGTTATATAAAATTTGCCATAACTTATACAGACCTATGTAAAAGGTTTAGGGGAATATAAAAAACCTGCTAACAATACAGAATATAAAAAAGTAAAAAAAATTGATTTTTCAACTTTAGTTTTCAATTTCCTAAATACAATGAGACTGATTAATAAAGGGATCTGGTGTTAATTAGCGTAGTAAGCAATATTCATATAATCCAAAACAAAAATATTTTATTAAAAATAAAAAGTTTCTTTAAGTTCGTTGAAAACATGTGATCATAATGTATCTATTACTTTTTCTGATCTCATGATACACGAAACTTAGTATTCTACAAAGTTATTAAATTCCACAACTTAAATTTGACTAATGAGTAAAAAGCATAAAAATTATCTCTGTCTGAACAAACGAACTTTACATGTAATTGAAGAATGCTTGAGTTTAAAATTCACTTGTATTCCTCTGCTCAATTCAACCATCATCTTGGAAAGTCTAATTATAAACGCGTTAGAATGGTCATTTAATATGTTTTAAATAAACGATAATGTTATTGATTATGGTATATGGATGGTCTGGTATAGTTTCATAACTGGTTGATTTGAAGTACCATTTGTTTGAAATGGAACTAATGAGTGGTTGCAGAACTAATTACAAACTAATCCAAATTAATTGAATAGATGTAAATCTTAAGCATTTACTAATGTATCTTGTCATTGTTTTTAATTTCTAATGATGATATTTCATGTTAATCTGTATAATAGTTTCAATTTGCTTCTACCATTTAATACACTAACTTTGTTTAGTCAAATCTTTCTTTGTCTTCGATGCTAATAGAAAACATTTAAAAGCATTTTAACTATATATTTAATGCATCTTTATGAAAAATAAATAAAGTTTTCGTTATTTAAACTCAAATTCTACATCAAAATCTGTTTAAATCGAATGCATTTTAGATTTTGGAACTTTAGTAATCAGTAAATTAATATTTTTTTCAAACTAAATTGAAGTTGTTTCCATTATTTTAAAGTTATGAAATATTTTAAAATAATGTAAATATATTAATCCTGTTAAAAGAGATTACTATTAGAGAAGATGTTATTGCAAAAAGACTACCCCCTTTTAGTACCTTAAAAGTTTGAGCTATCCAGTTTTTTTCTTAGATCGCTCTATTAACAGCTACTCTATAGACTTTATTTTGTATGAAAGGAATATTATTCTTATTATGTTTCATATTTTATACAAGGTGAATCGAAGATTATTTGACCTTGTCATATATATAGTCCGAGTTATTAACACTTTATCAGCTGCATTAAACTGTCTGAAATTTTTAAAAATACGTATCAGAATAGAATAGAACAATGCTTTGAAGACTTTGATGCAAACATCGCAAATATAATCATTTTAGTAAATAATTTGCGCACAAAACTTTTATCAGATAAATTTTTCCAATGTTGTAAGTAAAACATTATTCTCTGCCTTGACAAATCATCAACCGATGAATTACGAAATGTGTTTTTATTGAAGTTTCAAATGGACTGCATATCAATTCGCATTTCGCAAGATTCAAAACAATTTATTTTTCACATCCAAAGTGTCCGTTCAATTTCCAAATAAAGAGCCAAAAATGGACAAGCCGTCCTCTGATACGAATCTTTCTTTGCAAATGTAGATCCATGTGACCTATTTCTTCTTCACATCTACGGAAAATGGATTTTCTTTCAAGCATACGCGGAATAAAGGACCGAAGTCCTTCGAAAGCTTTTTAATGTATCCATAAAAAATACCTCACTTTTGCAATACTCCTCCTCCTCTGAATGCCTACTCAAGGACTGTGGGAAAAAGTTTAGCCCATTCCAAGGGTCCTTCAAGAAGCACTGCTAAAAAAAGGAACAGTACACAAGGAAAAGTTAAGCGGAATCAATATTTCCTTTTCATGTATCGTAAGATAAAATCTCTATTAAAAAATATAAATTTTCTGCTTTTAGATATCTATAAAATGCTTCTTCTACTCCATGTTCGAAGTAAAGGAGAAATCAGTTTCTATTTTCACATCGGGAGTTGTTAATAAAAAATAACTTTTGCATCTTTCACTGAATATTTAGAGTCGTAAATTTTAGTTAGAGTAGAGATATGTATAATGCACCAAAACTCTTGGAAGATAAAGTAGAGAATCATTAAGATTACCCCCCTTTTGAATCCACCGGAAAATATAAACTTATGTTCCCTAGTTTTAAACTTTGATGTTAGTAAAACAAATGAAAGTAAAACTGTCGTGATCGTCTGTTACGTTCTGAAATATTAAATCTTAATATAAGCCAAGAGTTTTTTGACTACTTTCAACTTTAGAGGAAAACTGAAGTGTAATTTGTAAAAGTTTTTACAGCAATAATATATAATTTCTAGTAGAAATACGTAGAAACATTAAAAACTATTCAGAGTAGTAACTTGCTTATTTAAAATGTGTTCCCTTCCCTTATATATTGAGCTGGTATGGGAATAACCAATGGTGATGGATGGAAAATTTTTTTAAAAATATGAAGGGAAAAACAAACAGGGTGATTTTATTTTATTTTGTAGTTAGAGGACAGTTAACATTTTCGGTATTAATTAATAGACTTCTCTCATATTAAATGTTTTACCTTAATAACGGAAGCTTCTATGACTTTCTAAAGAAGAAATTTTAACTATCGCATTACATATATTGGTTTGGTCAAGTTCTAGCGCACATTCCCATACTTTAATTTAAACATATATTTGATTTGATAACTTCATCTAAAACGAATAGTTTAAAATTAAGGTTACATAAAAAATGAAAACATCAATTAAATTATGTATCAGATTTGTAAAGAGTTTAATAATAGAGTACAGTATTCATGATGGTTTAGGGAGTAAACCTTTGGAGGAAAGTCATTGCACATAATGTTGAAAAAGTAGTAAATCTTGGATATATCCTTTTATCAATCCCAGTGGATACACGAAAGTGAAAATCATCGTAGCGACATCTATGTTGAAAGATAGAAAATATTATAACAAAAAATGAACTACTACTCTTCTTCATGTGATTTAATGTTTCGTGTGATGCAAATACGAATCGAAGGGGAGGAGAGACTATGGGTAAGCCAATTTTAATAAAATTTCTATCAATTATCATCATAAAAGTTTTATCAATTTATCATCTTATTTTCTTAGGGAAAAGAGTTAAAAAACAGGGAATAAGGGGGTATTTTTAGAAAAAGTGAAGTCCTTGAGAAGTTTGAACGTCAATCACTTTGGTTGAGAATCACTTTAAGCCCTCGCCCGCAAGACAAAAATCCTAGATTTTCCACTGGTGTGTAGTGTTTCAAGGTTTCAAGTCAAAAATGTATTGATATAATATTAAGGACTATGGTTAATTTATTTTTAAGTGTTTATTTCTAACATTTAAAGCTCAAAAATCTTAGGTATTGTATGATTGTAATTGAAAATTTGATTTTAATAGGAGAGTTATTGAATTATAAAATAAAAATACACGATGGCGTTATATTGTGACAATAAATAAAAAAATTGGAAATTAAAAACTCTTAAAACCACACTTTATCCCACTTCCACTTAGGTAGTAAGCACTACAAACGAGACAAATCTTATCACAAAATCATTATGTTAATGTTGAGAACGTGGATGGATTGGAGGACCCTGATTAGGAGGAGGGGTTACAGCTATAGAACCTTTGGGCATCCTGTCTCTGATTGAACTGAAAACATAGCTTACATGAAAATGGGATATCCTTAAAATGTTAGAGGGAGGCATTGATCCTCCATGACCCCTGTAAATATATCAATGTTTCAGACCTTAATTACGTACCTAACTATCATAAAATAAAATATTTTTTTAGTTTTAAGTCCTACTTTATTAAGAAGGTACCTACCCCCTTTGCCCTAAAGCTCCTTTCTTACTCTAAGGGAAGTTAACTTCACAAATATAAAACAACAGCCGGTTCTTTTATGGTATTTTTAAATTTAGATTGTGCGAGAATAATATTATTTTACCAAAAGTTAAATGAATTCGACTATTCAGAAGGAACATATGTTATTTTTTAAACAAAATCACCATTTTTCTCAAATTTCACCCAGTAACCCAACATTACAAATATGATGTTATATAGATAGCAATCTAGCAATGTACGAGCCCCACTTTGTACTGATCGACTTATCCCAACTCACAAAAGCTATGAAAATTGTTTCCACTAACTCAAAGCATGATTTTTTTTAAAATTAAAGATAAATGTGTGTATGTTTATGTTAAAGGTGTTTCACCCTTCATGCTTCAAAGGTTTAAGCAGAAGCTAAACAAACGTGATACAGGGTGGTGGATAGACCCCATTGATAATAATCACTGCCCCGCTTATTTGGACAGATGACGAGAGTATGGAAGATAGCCAAAAGTGTGGGAGTTAGGAATATATGCATCCCAAAACTCAAAATTATTTTGAATATAAAAATAGCTAAAAGAATAACTCATTTTTCATCATGGGCAACAAAAAACAACTAAAAAATATCCCCCCCATTAAAGAAAGTTCAGTATCCCAATTCGAAATAATTTTCTAGTAACGTCAAAGGCTAAAAGAACCTTATTGGCTCTTTTTAACTTATTTTAAAATTTAAAAAATTCAATAAATCAGGTTAGTTATTGATTGCTTAAAAAAGTTTGAACCATCATTAACTAGTCTTCACTCTGAGAATTTATGGAGCAGGATAAAATATCGAATAGCTTACGGGCAATGTTATAAATCCGAGGATTATAAATAATTCCCGCGTATTTCGAGTGATAAATGCTCGTTTATAAATGCCATTGACTTTATCACTTTGCCCGTAACTGTTATATAGGCAAAGCAGACTAAATGTTGGAAGAGTCTCACTATAAAAATTTCATTATGAGATCCCTTTGCTTCTCAATTTCTAGTTATGAAAATTGAAAATAAAATGATAGATAGATAATACCTTATTCCTCGTTGTTGGATTGTGTCTAAATTTTTATGAAAACAAACACATATCACAGTTTGAAATATTTATTTCGATGATATTTGAAACAATGCAATAAAATTCCTTTGATATTACATGAAACACGAGGTGGTTGAAACCAAAAATAGAATGGTGTAAGCACTTTGAGATTTTAACAAACACACTTCAAAATAATATTTCGACTGTGAGACTTAAAACAAGAAAACCAATAGGGGTCTTAAAATTATACAAGCAAATGAGCTTTCAGTTTTGCTTTGCATTGATGTAATAAAAAAATTTGCATTTTGATGTAATATCAAAAAAATTTAGTGCCCGAAGAACAATTATTTTCTTAGCATTCCCTATTATTTTAGTTAGTTTAAACAAAGTTACTAATAACACAATCAGGTTTCTTTTTTATTAAGAATTCACATTACAATTACGTTGTTAGTTTTTTTTTATTTAAACACAAATGATCCCAAAATCTTGCACTGGAAAACGTAATGTATTATATTTTTTCTCTGCTAGTTATAAAAATTTCAAGGCTAATTTGAATGAATTTACAGTAACCTATTTATAAAAGCAGAAAACAAAACATTTTAACAGGATGCTGTAAAAAACCGCATAGAATTCCGGTAAATATTTAAAACATAAAAAGCTTTTATTTTGTAGGTGTGCGGAAAACTGAAGCATATTTTACTTAGGATTTACAATAAAAAAGCATGTTCAAAAAAGTTTCTATTAAACTTCTTTCTCAAAAATTACATTTTTACTTGATTGAGTTCGCTTCTATACGTAGATATTTAATTTATACGTGCGCCATTCACTCATCAGATGCAATGGATTTATATACATTTGATGTGTTTAAAAGTATCACATCCTCTTATTTACAAAGCATTTACATTCTTGGCGCCATATATAATCTCTTAATTCAACTATGAATATCACTCTTAAAAACAGAGTTTTCCTTAACCACCATCTTGTTCACTTCTAGAAACAGTCCACATTAAGTGTTTTGAGATCTTTAAAAGTGGAAACTTGTCTCGAATAACTAAAACTGACTGTTTTGAATTTTTATAAGCTATAAGAAAACGCCGAATTAGAAATTACAAAAAAAATAACTGGCTAGAAGAGAATGTTGACTACTCTATATACTCTCAAGAAGTTATATTTACAAATTTCCCTTGATTATTGCTATTATAAAAATCAGTCGTTGTATTTAAAAGCATGCATTATATTCAAAACCACATTTTAGTTTTTTTAAATAACTTTATATTGCTCGAAATGTTTACCCTAATTGTCAAGCAATAACCCTTTTAGTCCTAGACGCCCCAAACTTATCAAAAGATTCAATGGCTATCTCGGGCGGTCATGAACTGAAAGAGTTAAGTAAGGCCCTGTTGAATTGGAGAAATACCAAACCGAACCAATCTCGCCTAATCAAAAAATGGCGTTTTTTTTCTTCCAAATATTTATCATAAAATCAGTCAGTCACCCAGTTGTTGTGTAGCGCAACTGTCTCAAAATAGCTTGAGCTTCTTCAATCACAGCCTTTTTTTCTCAAAATTAGGCATGGCTTTATCCAAACCAGCCTAATATGGGAGAATATTTTATGTAAGCCTTGTTCTCATTTTCCCCTCACTGAGAGTAGACTAGTGTTAGCATCAGCAGAATGAGAAAAAATTGGTAGGCGTGGCTTGTGCGTGAAGGGGTGTGGCTTGAGATTGGGCAGTCGGGACACTGGTAAGATCCACACACATGACAAAGTTCCAAAAATGAGAGTTCGTCGAGTTCGAAAATTGTTTCGTTGTACCTTTCTGGAAAATAAAATTATTTTATGTAAAAAAAACTTTAAATGAAATAGATGTAACGACATCACACAAAGAGGGAATAAGGATTGTTTCTCACCAGGAGCATAGAAGTCATGAACTTTGGCGTAGAGGAATTTGCTTATTTTGGCAACAGGAACCCATCGATGAGCAATAAAAGAGACACAAGTATCACTTTCACCAACCTGGAAGTAAGCAGTGCATCAGTTTGATTGACTCTTTCATTCATAATTTTTTTTCTAATTTGAAATTATAATTGCACGCAATCTGACGTAAATAGAATCACCATTCATTTCCTATACACAGGGTGTTTTAACACGACTTCTCAAACTTTTTACAACCACATTCCCTCCAATAAAAATGCACATAAAAATACACCTCTAACCTCTACAAGCCATCTGTCAGAAAGAGCAAGGCGGTATTTAGCGGGACCGTTAACGGAATTGAACCGAAAACAATAAAAAGTTAAATAAAAGAATGGTGTTATAGCTCACCTGATCAAAGTAAAATTCAGCTTTTCCCTTTTCCTCATCAAATCTGGCTTCCTTGAGGTGTGGCACAGTCTGTGAGGAAACCAGTCCTTTGAGGTGTTGCAGTTGTAGCACGTATCCGGTAGGAACACTTACCGATAAGATGGTCATCCCACTGGACACGCCTTCTGACAACAAGCTCCACCTACGATAAGAGAATAAGCATGGTTTATGTAATCAAAAAGACAGTGAAAAGTTTGATAAGTCATGTATTCACATAAGCTATAGCAGGGGTTTCCTACTGGCTGCCAGCAGGATTATTTTGTGCGGTCCGCAAAGCTTCCTAAAAATCCCCTTTAGGAAAATTTAAAATTTCTGGAGGAAAAGACCCCACTTTTAAGTAATATTCAGTACAAAAAGATGTATAGGGGCAAAAATTTATGAATCCTCCAAAAGATTTGAAAATAAGTAGTCTCTTCATAGTATGTAAATAGCCTTTGTGCCTCATTCGCTGGAAAATTTCCATATTAAAGTATCTTCCTCCAACAAATATATAAAGAGTAAAAAAAACAGATTACTTTGCAGCCCGCTATTTGACTTGTGATTTCGATTGCGGCCTTTGAGTACTTGGAAGTTGGAAACCCCTGAGCTAAAGTATTTGCTTTAATGGTATTTATATAGAAATTGTAGTAAGTAAAACACAAAGATTTAACCTAGTGCATGTGCTGATGTAGAGTCGAGATCCATTTTTTCCGCCGAGGTGTGCGTTTACTTCCAAATGGTAGGCGTGGCTTGGAGGCGTGGTCATTGGTACGTGTGTCACATGCCGACGAGTGCTCTGTTGTATCAAGGCCATCCCTGAACCTTGAGCCCGGACAGAGATAATCCCGTGCGCACGAGGAATCTGTTTGAAATTTTTAAGTTAGGTATTGAATAAAATCATATTTTATACTACTCACTAGACAAAGCTAACGAATACTAATTACTAATACTTGTAATAAATATATTGATTGTAAATATATTTATTGCTGTTATAGTGTCAGATGTCATGTTGACTGCAAAACTAGTAGTGAGTCAACATGATTTTAAAACCTACACGAACGACATAAATAAAGGTGTTAAAAATTGTTAGATTTAAGCAGATCATTACTTTACATCATCACATCAGTAAGTAAAGATTGGATGATAAAGAGATGGATGACACTGACCTGTAAAGTTACTATCCGGCTTGAACCGTCAAGATGCAGGTGTCTGGTAAATCCTAAGGAAGGCTCAGATTCCAAAGTAACAGTGACATCAGTCGTTGTACCCGTATGACGATTACTATATGACAGGAGAGACTCAAGAGCGACCAAACTATCCTAAAATAGAGCATAAAATGGTAAGAAATAAAATAAAATTTCATTATGGTTGTATCGGTATAGTTAATGTAACAGTTTCCTTAAAATTCTAATCGCTTTAGATGTTCCATGTATATTTTAAACTATAAATTGTGCATAAAATAAGCAAGTTACTATACAAGGATATTTCCTCTTAATTATGTATTAGAATGTATTTAAGGTAATATAAATTCAAGTATAAAATCACCCTGGTGGATGCCCATCCAGAAAAGCTTCCTCTCTGAGCGCTTAGCCATCTCACTATTTCTTGCTGGATGATACCATCGCTCATGACATGAGCGGATAGGGCGTGTCCAGTAGCAGAAACCCCCTCTGATTCGTGAACCTGGAAGGGGCGGGGAAGCAGTAACACATGGTTTGACAAAATACGGATTGGAGGAGGAGCTACAGCCTCTCGTGACCAGTACCGAAGTCCACCTAGGAAACAAAAAAAAACAAGAAAAAGTTAGCATTTCTTTTAGAAATGTATCAAATAATAGATAATTTTCTAAAATTGATTCAAACAAATATTTAATTGCATAAATTTTACCTGCATTGCGCATTCGCGCGTCTAGTCTGTCAAAGGCAGCCTGGGCGCGCGGGCTCTCGACTCTGGCAAGCGCATGCGCAAGGAGTGCTGCCTGCAGCACCCCCATCCCGCTCTGTGCATACACAGATTCCAAGAAGCGTTGTGCACGACCTCTGGCTATTTGCACTCGAGACTCTAAACCCTAAAAAAATAATGAAATTAACTTTTAACATCTAGTTATGCACTAGCAGTAATGCTTATTTATAATAACTACATTATATAAGACACAAAAAGCATTCGAATGCTTGTGTTGTACCTTCAAGATTCAAAAGAAAATCCTTATAATAACGCCCACTGAAAAGTGTTATAGGTGAATATGAATTAAATAATCCTGTCACATACTCTACTTAAGAAATAACTACCAAATGTTTAGCGATAAAAAAAATGACAAGTCACTTACTCCTGGTAGATCTTTTATTTCTGCAAGAGTCAACAAAACATGTGAGGTAGGGGCGACATCTAAGGTTTTCCAAGAGCTTTCCACCTATAAAACACGCCAAGTCATTTTCTTTTTAAATTATTAAATTATTCTCCCAAATTATGCTATCAATGCTAAATGCACAAGATTTCCCTGACCTTTCCTTAACAAAACCCTCCTGTGAATCGTTTTCCTGTGTTAATCACAGAGAAAATATTCCCATATTTTCTAACCATTGATATAATTTTTTTCCACTCAATTAAGATACGAATCTCTTGCATACATTTCACAAGCCATTAGATGCGTCTAGTATTACTATAACCCAAAAAAAGAAGTGGGTGTATATATCACGCAATGCACTCACCATTCTTTTATCAAACGGAAAAGACTCCCGAAAAGCGCCGTCTGAAGACTGTTGCCTCAGAAGCCAGTCCACTGCTCGAGACAACACGGAAGTATCCACATGAAGGGAGTTTTGCCACGCAACCACCTTTGATGCCATCCACAACATACGCACGCACAGCGCACTCAGCCTGAGTGAGGCACACGGAAATAACGAAACAAAAATGAGCATATCATAATGTTTACTACAATTATGGCCGTCCGGATACAAATTGCAAACTCAACAACAACTTTTTTTTATTCAATCTAGCTAGATCTTTTAGTAGAGAATGTGTATATTTTTTCATGTTGATATCGCATTT
The DNA here is from genome assembly GCA_024610705.1 of Tetragnatha versicolor. Classification (NCBI taxonomy): domain Eukaryota; kingdom Metazoa; phylum Arthropoda; class Arachnida; order Araneae; family Tetragnathidae; genus Tetragnatha; species Tetragnatha versicolor. The sequence continues at coordinate 30,422,263 of JANDEH010000005.1, forward strand.
TCCCCTTTAAATAATTGTACTAAGTTACTGAGATCAAAGGTACTTCATGTTGAGTTCATCCTTAGTATCAGACGACTTAAATTGATTTTTACTATTGTTAGTATGTTAATATTGAACGTATACATTATCTAGAAGGAATAATGGTAAGCTGTCTTACCACATATTGGGTGGAGAGTTCCATGGGAAAATAGAAAATGCTCCATCAGGTCTTTGGTAACTTAGCAAGCTTTGGTAAGCTAAGGGAATTATTTTGAATCATATTAGTCCATGCCAATATTTCCACTAACAGAGTTTATACTGCAATTATACAACAGAAAATGATACATTGTTTAAATGCAGGTTGTTTGGAAATGATAAAAAGGTTATGATAAAGGAGGAGTTTGTCTCCATCATAAATATGATGAGACACTTATTAAGATGACCCATTATTATATTACACTTAAATGATGAGACAAAGAAAGCTGGGGAAAATTACCTGCAATGTTAATTTTCTATTGTGTCCATACTTTGGCACATAAAACACCACTATCTAAATACACAAAAAAAATCTTAAATGTGAGTTTGTTTCTGACCATTTTCTAAACTCGTACTTTCAAGAGGGGGGGATGAAAAGAAGAAAAGTCCTTTACTTGAAATGATTGTCAAAAAAGTTATCGAGAATAGTAAAAATACATTTCTTCTTAAGACTTTTGTGACACAAAGTAGCCTTAAACCCCGATCTCTTAATAGTTCTTTAGATCATTTTTCTGCGATGAGAGCAAATATTTTTTCAACATTCTGATTGACTTATTCTGGTATTTATTACCTTTAACGAAAAAAAACTCTCTGCCCTGGTCAGCCTGGAGGCATTGTAACATTTTAACCATGAACCTCAATGTTCTTTTACCTCTTCTAGATACTAAGCTTGAAAACACTATTCATTCTCGAAATTAGATGTCCAGACATAATGCGTATAAAAAAGCGAATAGTTGTATTGATCCGAGAGCAATTTCAGCAAGGGAAAAAACAACTTCAGGAAAGTTTATTCAGTCGAAAAGTTTATTGAAACAAACTACACTCGTAAAAATAAAGCAAATTTACTTCCCAAAAATCATTACTCTCTTAAAACATATTTTTTTAAACTGTAAAACATCTTCACAATGTAAATTTACATATGCGCTCAAGTTAGCTTATCTCTCCCGACATTAACGACCCAACAAAAAAAAACTAAAAATAAATTTATGCAAAACACTACACAGAGAGATAACATGCATGAGTTTATTTATCGACGAAAAAAAATATTACCCCGATTTTGAAACAAAACACCAAAGTTCTACCATGGTTCTACTCCACATACTGTCCAGGAAAAAAAGCTTTACAGAAATCGGGTTGGGCACTAATAAGTTGTATTTAAATTACAGAAGTTGTTTTTCGTGCTTCACAGAACCACTGAGAAGTTTTAGAAAACTTGGGCTAAAACCTATTACCTTAATTTAACATTATTTCCAAAATTTCAAGTGAAGTGCGGGAATCTAAGACCAGACCATCGAATAAAAGTTTTTCAAATTAATTTCAGTACAACTTTTGATTTGAGGTCAGAAATACTATCCAAAACGTACCCAGGTTGAGTTTTTCCATCGTTTGTCTGTCAGTACTTTGTTTCGAGTCTTCTTTTCTCTTCTGGATGGCACCTAGAAGTGTTGCGGCAAACGAGAATAGAGCAGATTCCCCTGCCCATTCCCCTAGATCACCAATTAAACCCCCTGGGTCTCCCAGAGATGACACCCCACCTGAAATAAAAGGATATTTTTGAATAAATCCATATACTTAAATTCAAAAAGAACATAAAATTAAAGTGTCTAGCATTTGTTTATAGGAAACTCTTATACACATTTTCACTAGCGTTATTTGTAAACTATTTTAAATTAATTTTACATGAAAATACACTTTTTTGGTTTTAACTAATTTGAATTAAATTTTTTTATCTGTCGTTGTTATACAAATGCGAAAATTTTCTTTTTAGTTTAAGTAGTAGTTTTAACAATTTTCTACATGGACGTGAAGGTGGAACTCCATGCGATAAAACAAAACTGTTGGACAAAAATGCCTCCTTAATTTATTTCAGTGTTCATTTCCAAACTAATAATAATCCTAAACTATCAAAACTATTTAAAAGACAATATCTGTGTCACCTGTTATAGTGATCGTGGCTGATCCTTCTTCATCCTCTGTTAAGTTGGTGTCAAGATATTTCACAATGAAGGATGATCCTTGTGTTAGATCCAAGAGAGAACTAGTATGACGAACTTCAACAACACCCTCTGGCTGCAAGTATTGAAAATGATTATATCTCTAAGGGCACTCTAAGTACATGGTACTTTATGTACTATTTATTTGACCTTTTTTAACCATGACAATAATTCAATCCGATTTTAATTTATGACCAAACCAGTTTGATCCGACGAGACAAAAGGATTAAAAACAAAAGTTAATTCCAAATTGTTTTGTTTATTCCAAAGCTTTTACTACCCTAGTATTAATTTAAAGGAAACAAAGAACTGATATTGGTTTTTAAACTTACATCTGCGGTTATGGACTTGCAGACAACTTGCTTCACTGTTGGTGACTTTGCTAAAATAGTCACATTGAATGTTCCAAGAGACGTAGCCTGGATGGGAATCATCACTACTGAGGACTTTCCTGCTTCTATCTAAAAAATTAGTTTTTGTTTTTTGTACTGTTGATATTTTACATGTAAAATTACGAATTCTATGTTATAAAGTCAATACCTAAGTGATAAGAAAATAGTTTGTCGGGTCCATAATGCAATTTTGATGTTTTTTTCTTCGATGGTGTCCAATGAAGATTAATAATACAAAATAAACTTTACAACTTTAATAACAAAAAAGAAAGAAATTGTTATTATAATATTTTTTAATCGTAGTAATGATCAAAATATCTAATATCTTATAAATTAATTAATTTACTACATACACCTTAAACCTTCGATTACTTCTATATTCTATATTGATAAGATAGTAATTACTTTTATTGACTCTTTGGAAGAATGTAGCTTTAAAAAGGTGGGATTGCTACAAATGGAGGGCTCAGAATTAAAATGGACAAAGTCCACTTTTTGTCATTTTTGAGTTAGCAACGCTATAACATGCTTCAACTATGTAAAATTTCAGTGCAATAATGAATCAAGTCCTAGTTCTGATAATATCCGCTTGGCAGCAGCAAGTTCATTAGGGTTAACATGTAATTTCCTATGAAGCTGTTACTTTAAACGTCTGTAACTCAAAAGTAGCTAAAGTGGACTTGGTCCATTTCTATTCTGAACCCTCCTAAATATGAATAAAAACACAATCGGAAATTGAGATGATGCAAAGGTACTCACTGAAACTAGGTGGTGATGTTCAACTGAAGAGAAGTTATGAACATCGTGAGGTGGATCAACAGACACAAATCGATAATGTGGGGAACTTCCAAGCTCTAAAAGGGCCTAAAACACAAACTTCCGCATTTAAAGAAATGTTTCCAAACCATAAAAATAACAACTTTAACTGTGTCTCCATAAATAACTAATGTGAATATTTTTAACACATAAATACTGTGATTTTACGATACACAGAATAATAAGTCAGAAGAGTACCTCAATCTCCTGTCCCAAGTTGTTGAAGAGGGTCGCGCGTAAGGAGACCTGCTCCCCGAGATGACACCGCGAAGGAAGATCAACAGACACAGAAAAAGGAAGAATCCAGTTGAACTGTAAAAAAAGTTATTAAAATTTGTAATACCTACGTAATTATAATACCATTTTCTATGCGCCTCTATCTGTCTGTGATATACTAGATAATATGTTTGTAAGAATATGCCGATCATGTTAAAAACCTCCAGTCTTTAGTTAACTAAAGGCATAGATGCATTTTATCTAAATTTATTTAAATATATTTCGGTGGGTTACAATAGGCATACCTTTTATATCGATAATAAAATGCAAACCGCTTTAAAACAATAAAATAGTGTAGTTTGTTTCCCTGCATACTGTCTCCTATCGAGGAAAAACTTGTTTTACAGGCAAGTTTCCGATGTTTTGCCGAAGTTGCTTTCTCTGTATACTACTTACAAATACGAAGTAGTTTATTTAAACAAGTCTTCAAATAAATAATTCTATCAGTTGAAATATTATATTGGAGGTTTAAAGAATATTACAAGTGAAATAACGAATTGGCTGTAATAACATTCCTATTTTTTATATACAATATTGGTAAACACAAATAAAGCAAAATCTAAGATTTCTTACACTTATTAATTAATTAAGTTTTCGACCTCAGTTTTGTTTTTACTTTATATCATATAAAAGTGTTTTCGTCTGTCAAGTCAATTCTGTTAAAATGTTTCGATCAACCTAAGAAATATTTTTTGTGTTACCTTGAGTGTCTTATGCAGGGTCGAAATTCCCTGGTCATCACTGACAGCTAAAGCAGATATTGTCCAATGAGATGGTGATCTAGGTGCACTTAGTCTCAAAATACTCTCTCCATGGGAACTGCAAAAAATATTATTCGATTTTAATTATCTTTTAGGCGTTGGTCATCTTTACTAACTTCTATAGAAGTTAGTAAAGATGAACAATTCAAATGATTTCAGTTAAAGAATAATTTGCTATAGCAAATTATTCTTAAACTGGAACAAGTACACTAGGGTGGTCCTTATTTTTAAAGTCTGGAAAACTTTATGCAACGCCCACCCAAACTATTCCAAATAAATGATTTTTGCAAAATTTTAGCTCAATCAAAAAATTTTAACCCGCGCCGCAAAAGCCTTTCAAAAAGTTTCAAAAAAATACTGATTTTTTCACAAAACATAAAAAAAAACAAAGATTAAACACTCCCATCTTCTTCTTGATTATTTTATGAGAATCTAATATAGTTATAGTTATAATGTTCTACATTCCATTCTTCTATCACCCCTCTTTCGTTAGTAAAAATTTTTATAAGTAAAAATAACTCTTGTAAAGTTGTTTTTTCTGCATTTTAAAACAGCTCATAACTCTAGAACTATATACAACTTAAAAACCTGAAATTAGTTCCATTTTGTTTGTAATTTTATTATTTTTGTTTTGGTGTGCAACATAACTGCCTTTCTTAATTTTTTTTTTCAAAATTAAAAAAAATGTGAAAAAATTAAATAAAAAAATTCTGAAAAAAACTTTATTAAGTAATTTAAAGTTTTTACGTAATTTTTTCACTTCCAACTTGTCAAATCAAAGGAAATTTAAAGTGTTTGAAAATAAAAGAATAAAATAAAATCATAAATTACGTAAAAACTTAATTCTAAGGAAAATTCAGGTGAAATTAGGCACAGTGGATTAAGTTGGAAACTAGCTCTGTAAGATTTTGTACCGAATCGGCTAATAGTTGTATTTTCTGAAATTTAAGTGAATTTTTTTGCATAGTACAAATCGTATGAACACCCTCGAGGGAGTTTTTGAATTCCCCATGAGTGAATCACTTTTTTTGTTAAATTACATCGAATGTTTAGGGACTTGCCGAAATTTCGAAAATTTTTATTTTTTTCTGCATGATAAAATTTTATTTTTAACTTGAAATTTGGCAGAAATATTTATTTTGGGGGTTTAAAAACTTTAAAATTACTTAATAAAATTTTTTCAGATTTTTTCTACACTGCTGTTCAAAAATTAAGGACGGAACGGTTTTTTAAACATAACACCTAGTAGAATTATTGTTCATCCATGAAAATCTTACCAAAAGATGTTCAATGGGTGAGAATACAGGGCCCGAGAACAAATTTTCCCTACCGATATTTTAAGGGGGTAAATGGGCCCTCCATTGATAATGGAGTTCCATTACACATTTGGAGCAGTGGCAGAAACGTCTGTGAAAGAGGTATTTAACCGAGAAATTTAAGATTTTTTGCAATGAATATGATTATTCCTGAACTCAATGCATATTTTCAATCACTTGTGCTGCCTTTAAAGGGTATTTTTTAGGTTCTATTGAGAGATATCGGTCTTACCATCATTTTTAGCAAGTTTTAGCTTCAGGATTATTTTTGGTAAGTGGTATCTTACCGTCAACCATGTTTTTAGTAGGTCTCATATGTGTCTGATAGTGTTTAGGTCTGGAGACCCAAAAAGTAACTGTATTCTTTCAATATCGTTACTTATGAACAACTTTGAGATAGTCAAATTGTGATTTTGTGCAGCTTTGTCACTCATAAAGAGAAATCATTGAACCGAGAGGTCTTCCAAAAGAAGTAAAAGGGACATGAGGACACATACATGCGATTGCAGATATCAGCGAAAATTTCTGTGCTGTCTAAGGAGTGCTGAAACGGCCCAAAGAGATGCATTAGTTTCACAGAAAGAACATATGTTATTAACGTTAAAAAAAGAAGTATTTTTACTTTTTATGGACTTATACATGTCTAAAAAGAAAGATATATCTGTAAAAATATCTCCATTATCTTTAAAATGAAGTTTAAGGAGATCGAATTTCTCTTTTTAATCTGTACTATACTTATAGACGTTTCAACACCCCCTATACTCAAAAGAGATTTTCCGTGATGTCTGAAATTGCATATCTGTATTATCATGGCCAATTTGATTCTTTTGGAAGACCTTTCGAGTCAATAATTTCTCTCTATTAGTGAAAAATCCGCAGATAATCACAATTTGGCTTTCTCAAAGTTTTTCATAAGAAACAATATTGAAATATAAAGATACTTTTTGGGTCCCCAGACCTAAACACAATCAGACACATATGAGACCCACTAAAAACATGGTTGACGGTAAGATACCACTTACCAAAAATGACCCTGAAGCTAAAACTTGCTAAAAATGATGGTAAGACCGATATATCTCAATAGAACCTAAAAAATACCCTTTAAAGGCAGCACAAGTGATTGAAAATATGCATTGAGTTCAGGAATAATCATATTCATTGCAAAAAATCTTAAATTTCTCGGTTAAATACCTCTTTCACAGACGTTTCTGCCACTGCTCCAAATGTGTAATGGAACTCCATTATCAATGGAGGGCCCATTTACCCCCTTAAAATATTGATAGGGAAAATTTGTTCTCGGGCCCTGTATTCTCACCCATTGAACATCTTTTGGTAAGATTTTCATGGATATACAATAATTCTACTAGGTGTTATGTTTAAAAAACCGTTCCGTCCTTAATTTTTGAACAAAAGTGTATTTAATTTTTTTCACATTTTTTTTTAATTTTGAAAAAAAAATTAAGAAAGGCAGTTATGTTGCACATCAAAACAAAGGTAATAAAATTACAAACAAAATGGCACTAATTTCAGGTTTTTAAGTTGTATAGTTCTAGAGTTATTAGCTGCTTTAAAATGCAGAAAAAAACAACTTTACAAGAGTTGTTTTTACTTTTAAAAATTTTTACTACCGAAAGAGGGGTGATAGAAGAATGAAATCTGGAACATTATAACTGTAACTATATTAGATTCTCATAAAAAATCAAGAAGAAGATGGAAGTGTTTAATCTTTGTTTTTTTTATGTTTTGTGAAAAAATCAGTATCAGCTTAAATTTGGCATACATTATTATTTTCAATAGTTACACAAAACTAGGGGGCGTCACCAACGGAATTCCCAAAAAAATTTCCATACAAATAAGGACCACCCTAAAGTACACACAAGTACACCTGTTAAAAAGGTAGTGAGAGGGATATGCAAATATTTTTATAGTTCATCCAAAAAAAGTTTGGGGGTGTTAAATAAAAAATCTAAATATAATTATTACGTACTCTAGTTTCAGTTTAAACCTTCCCCTTCCAAGTCTAGATCATCCAATAGTTTTATTAAATTCAATAGAAAATTTGTGGTGGCGTGGACTTAAAAGTTTTTCATTTTATTTTCATATATAAAAGGTTGCATGATTTTTGGTTATTCCTTTTTACACATTTTTGCCCCTGAATCAGATATCAGAATAATAGATTGAATGCGATTGAACATTAGTAGTTAAATTGTCCCTTGCGGTATAAAACCGAAAATAAAACTTATATTTCAAATAAGGGTTACGATTAGAATTATAATTATGAATGTTAATAATTATGTCATGTTAATAAAGTTTATTTATTATTAAAATGCTATTTAATAAACCCCTAGCGTTGATCTACTTTGTTAAATAAGAAAAAATAATGGATGGATCAAGTTTAATTTCTTTACTGACAATTTCGAATATCCTTGTAGAAAAGTTTTATAACTACATTTATAGGTAGTATTACTAACCCTATGGTAATATCCTCCCAAAGCCAAGTGGAATCGAAGGAGCTGCTAACACGATTCGTCCTCGTTCTGTGGAATTCCTCCATATCCAATATGTTAACCGGTGGACCTATTATTAAATTTAAATAAAGAGAATATTCAAGAGAAAAAGTTTTTTCAATTTAGAAAATGCTACTTAAAAAGTAATACTGAAGTTCGGAAGAATAAAATTTTCATATATTTCACAACCAGTTTAAAATACCTATATAACACCTACATCTAGCCTCATCAGAGTGATCAGGACAATCGTTGATGCCGTCACAGCGCTGATCCGGGAGGAAACACGAAGACCCTTCCAAGCACACCAAACCCTTGCCGCATTTGGAGGAGACTGGAAAGGTCAACAAATTATTAATAGTTAATTGAGATCTTTTTAAAATCGTATTGTCTTATAAGAAATTCTTTGTGGATAGCGTTTTCAGCATGGTCAAATTTTAATTTTGTGATAAGATTATCGAAATTTATTTTTAACAAAACAATTTAGGTTTAAAAGTAACAAATTAGGGTTATTTACCTGGTCTTTGGGGAGTTAAAGCATCCGTGAATACGTTTAAGCCTGCCATCTGGAACATAAAATATCAATGAGGCTAGTAGATCAATTTAAATACGGCTATTTTAAAAATATTAAGGTTGACAAATATCTTTATCTAAAAAATCTATCAGTTCATCCTGTGTAAAAATTAAAAAAATATTAACTGTAGGAAGCTTTTATTGTTCTAGGTCTGCTTGATCATTTTTTCATACTAACAGGAGATAATTATAACAAAATATAGCTTTACAGTTTTTACTTAATCACTATAATTAAAACTTATTTTTAGCAGGCTTTACCACAAAAAATCCCTCTTTAAGTATTAAATGAACAATGATAAAATCCTATCTTTTTTCTATCTTGTATCTTTCTACTCACTGCAATGTAATTATATTCCAAACTTTGCAGGCAATTTCCAGTTTTACTTTGATAAATCCCAAAATAATGAGATAGGAAAAGTGTTACCTTTCACAACCTCCGCAACCAAGTAGTATGTACAAGATAATATTCATTAACTCTTTCCATACGGGAGCCCCAAAACCCACTTCTCGGGGTTCCTACGGAAACGGCATTTCAACGGTTTGAAAAACAGTCGCCAGAGACCTGACCAGTGACAAGCCGCCCGACTGCTCCTCCCCCTTTGGAGCGGTGTGGGAGCTCCCCTCTCGTTTTATGGCCCATAATGACTTTTTTATCTTTTCTCCTCCGGCCTGGGTGGGCTGAAGTGGGCTTGATGTTGTTTGGGTTTCTAGCATGTTTTCGTGTCGCGACTCTCATTTACAATTTTTTTGTATATATTTTTCTCACAGTAAATATGAATGAAGGCCAGGAAATTAAATCTTGACTGCAAATGTAAATATTTAAGAATATCGTAAAAAAAAGGAAAATGCAAGTTTTAGTTTTATTAATTTTATTTGAGTTGCATTAATAATTATGTTTATATTAATTGCGCATTCAAAAAAAGAGTTCTTTTTATTTAAATGTCTGTTAAAAAACGAAAAATTTATTGATGACAGCTCCCTGTAAATAATAATTTATGTCCCCTATTTCCCCGGAAATAAAGTATCCGAATGTTTTTTACCCAATTTATTTCAAAATTATTTTAAACAAATTTAATAAAAAGATTAACCTTTTTTAGGGAAACCAACACTAACTTCTCAAAATGCTATGAACTTTATGAATAAAATGAGTTCTTTTGCAAGAGAAAACCCAACCCCACCATAACTGAACTTTTAATATATGCAATTTTAAAATTTGATAGGGTACAGAGAGAAATATACATAACAGGGGCGTAGTCATAGGGGGATTTGGGGATATAATATCACCCCTCGAAATCTAGAAATTTACCTTTTTTAACCAGAAAAAGGTATAAATTCACCCCATGTTCCCTCCTAAAATTCCAATACCACTCCCTGAAATTTTTTTCTGGCTACGCCACTGACACTCGACAACCATAGAAAATTTCTAGGCAACAAATATTGAAACTGCAAATAATTTGATTAAAGAAATTCGATTTTAAACAGGAAAGCTGATTTGTGTATTTTAGTAAAAATATCCTTTGCTTATTTATGAGAGTTATATTATGAAGAGTTAAATTGAAGGCAGGGATCTTCTATAACACTTTGGAAACAATCACAATAAAAAATATTACTGTGAAAACCATAAATATCAAATGGAAATTATGACTGCTTTCCAGATGTCTGCATAATTAGTAATCATAAAGAAAAATTTAAGACGAAATTATTATATCTTTTTCCTCCGCTATCAATTGACGAATATAAAATGAATATACGTAAATTAACCTATATGTAGTTTGCAAGACATCAAATTTGTAGATGATATAGAAAGAACAGCTGAGCGTCTGATGCTGGATTAATTTGCATTTATAGCATTTACAGGAATAAAATTCAAATACGGAGAAATAGTTTTAAGAGTGAAATGGGAGCTTGTTTGACGACTTTGAACAATCAATTCAGGTTGAGAAACAATGTTCTACGGCCTCATAACATTCATAAATATACAAAAAACGTAATAAAAAGTTCGTTTAAATTTTAAAAGGGGAATATTAAATAGAAGTATTCTAGAGGAAGTTTTGAATTCTTCCTGGCCCAAAACTTAATTAAAATGTCTCCAGAATCTTCAAAGAGGGCAGTGATTTTTTTGTACCGCTTCTACAGTACAAGATAAACCCTGTCCCCAACCCCTAATGTGTGTACCCCTGGTGACACTGTGTCGAGCCGTTGAGGATAGGGTGGAGCAAATATCCGAGGGAAAGAAAAATGACAATGATGTAACAACGACGACGTATCGACTGATGAAATTTGTTTTCAAACCAGCGTGAATTAAGAAATTTTATGAAATCATGATGAACACCTAAAACCGTCTAATTGAATAGTAGATTAGGTCAGTTTTTAAGTTTGGTATTTTAGCCAAATAATTAACAAAAATCTCAAAAAAATACCATTTCTTTTTTTAGTCTTAAGACATTTTCTTTTGAAAATTACTTATATGGGCAGGGGTGGTTATCTTCTTTGGTAAAATTTTATTGCAACACAAGTTTCTCGTTTCTCAGTCATAAGCTCATAAGAACAAAAATAAATTCAAATATTTGTAACTTGTAAGAGAGAGTTGGTAGCAAGAGTTCGTATGAGTCTTTTCTAAGCTAATCCACCTGTGAAACATGATCTATTATGTTTTGAACACGATAATGATTTTTACGCAAATCTCGTGTTAATGATTAATTTTGATTAATATCTTTAAAATTCAGACCTAGTTTTTGCACCTATAAGAAGTAAAATCAATTATGAATTCTATTGATTTGCGAAAATTCAAGCCCAAAAAATTTCATTCTAAAGTATTGATTCCAAGTGAAAAAAATTGTAGTTTGTAGTTAATAAAAAATCATCCACTCTTTTTACAAATAGAAATAATTTTAATCCATTTCCAATTTTTTTGTTTTATTATTACCCATTTAAAAATCTGATTAAAACGATTGCTTTGATTTTATTCTTAGCGTTTTTATTTATTTATTTTTTGTTGTATTTTGAAATAAACCTTTCTCCTACAATAAAATATGAACACTATAATTTCTTAAGTTTATGAAATTAAAATCTTCATAAACGATCCCACCTCACTACAGAAACAGAAGAATAAATAACACTCCACAGTCAAAACAGAGCCAACTGGCCGACCCCACGGGGAAAAAAGATCCCATACTGAGATAGTGACCACTGCGACAAAAACGGTGATAAAAGAAGGAGGGTTTGAAAAAGGGGGTCGAGAAAGCGGAGGAGCCCGCCCGAGCAGGAGTTTGGCGAACAGGTTTTCGGAAGAGGGCCGTAAGGAACGGTAGTGGATTTGCTGTACGGTTGCTGCCGTTCTATCTACGCACTCAAATAAATTAAAAGTGAAAGAAATTGACTCACTTGAAAGACTTGTGGAGTGTCCATTGCAATGGAAGGAGAAGGATATTGCACGTGCTGTCCCCTCCAACCCTCTGGATCAGTCCAAGAGAAAGAAAGTTCGTTCACAGACTCTCGTTCCTCGGATAGCTGTTGAGAAAAGTACGGAATCAAAAAGAACCTTAAACAGTACAAAACTAACTTCCCAAATAGCATAAACGTTAAGATTCGTCCAAATATTGTCATGTATGGCCGAATCCCGTTTAGAGAACGTACCCATACTATACGTGACCCATTTTTTTACCATTTTTGACCCCCCTCCCCCCCTTGGTTACCAACTGTAGTATATGCCAAGACCCCCCTCCCCCTCTAGTTTTCACACTGTAAAAAATAATCCTGCAAAAAAACAGAAAATTTCTGGCAGCAAAAGTTGCCAGAAAAAATCTGTAGGTTGAAAAATCCTGTAAACAGAAAAAAGCTGTAACCTACAGGTAAATGATGTAAAAAGGAACTTTCTGTCAAGTGGGCTACAGATTTGTCTGTTGCCTCTCAGTAATTTTCTGCTTGTGCGCATGCACTTATTTTAGTAGAGTTTTTTTTAATTTTAATTAATTGATATCCGGGGATAGAACCCGCGACCTACCGCATGCTAAGCACGCACACTACCACTGAACCAAAGAAGATTCAGTATAACGTTGCCAATAGCTGTATTTGTTTTCAATGCAGTAAGTTTCTGTTTAAGTACAGATAAGCTAAAAAACTAGGTAAAAGCTGTTATTTTACATAAAATAAATAGAAGTGCGGTGGAAATGTTACATGACAGAATATCTCTGTAAACATAAAGTCACTGTTATTGAAATTTCTGTTTTTCTACAGTTTTTTTTTTACAGTGCACGTAGTAATTCATAAATACGGTTTGCCATCAATTTTTGCAAACAGAAAGTTAAAAAAATTAATTTGGCTTAATTAGTCTTAATTTGGCTAATTTCAATAATTAATTTGGCTTAATTTTGTCGTATTGACTAGAAAAAATTGACTACGCGACGAAACCCTAAGCCCCCCCCTCCCCCCTGTGACCGAGCGTGGTATTTTGAAGACCCCCCTCCCTCCCCTGAATGGGTCACGTAGTATGGGTACGTTCCCTTACTTCTAGTAGAAGTTACGTCAACTCTACATACTTATTGAATTGGTTTGAGCTGTGCTACTAGGGTTAACTAATGGCACGTAAATTACAGGATGGAAGTTACTACAATGGTAATAAGAAGACTCCGAAATTAATTATCTTTTTCTAGAAGAGTTTATTAAATATCATTTCAATATCTATAACACAGCAGATATATCTATCAAGAAAATAATGAAGGATAAATATAGAAATAAGATGATAAAAATAACTACATAATAAAAAACAGTAATGATGAGATTAAGAATAATTTATTAGTGCATTTATGAAAAGGTAGGAGTTACCCCCTAAAAACTATGTTAACAGCCCTATTCACAGCCACAGCCATCAACGTCGGAGTTAAATCCTTGGTCAAAGAAGGATTCAACCAATCAGGTTCAGCGAAAAGTTAACTTTCTTTCTTTAGCCGCTGGTTAGCACCAACACTGATGGCTATGAATATGGGTGTAAGCGTGTGAGTGTCTTATCTGTCAAAGGAATTCCTTAAGCTTCCAGTGTGAGTTCATACTGATCTAATGAAAATAAATTACTAAACGTGTTCTTAATTAAATTCATACTCAAAAATCTAAATACTGTACAAATTACATAAGCACATTTTCATCTTATTGAGAAATTCCATGATATACGAACTTACTTGTTTCCAAGGGATTGAAGATGCTGCCAGGGAAATACGAGTGCCGGCTCGACCACGGACCAACACTTCGATCGAGTTGTTAGAAAACTTTGAATGAACTTCGACACTCACCTGGTTAAAGTAACACAAATTAGTGTATAAATTCTTCAAAATTAAGATACATTCGTACAAAATTATATTTTTATTTTATTATTACTAGGGAGCTACCGCCCCCTGCTCGCTATCGCTCGCCAACCCCCGTTAACTGCTGACGCAGGGCCTTTCGGTTCGCTTCGCAATCCCCACAAAACCCTGCTCACTAAAATTATTTATTTATAAAACATTCGTTATAACAATTAGAAAAAACGGCGCAAGTTTAGAACTGCTGATGGTTGGCGAGTTTTGGCTATTTGGCGCCATATTTAGAAGCCACTTAATTCATTTAACATTAGTTGGGGTTACTATATATTGATTTTTATCGCTAAAAACTTGGCGCATCAGCAGTTCTAAACTTGCGCCGAAAAAGAAAAAACGTCAACCAACTTTCCAGAAGCACACTCTCTTAAAAGTTTGAATATTTATTGGTTAAATTATCAATAATTTAATCAACACGTTTTCCTTCAAAATATCCATCAAGTCTGCTCGTGCTATTGTTATTCAATATTTACAAAAACGTTCAGCAATGAATCTGTTAAATTTAATATAGTACCTAGTAACTCGTCAAAATATCTAGTGTTTTATCATTCAAGTTTTAGTTTTGAAACAGACTTTTTAAACAATACGATTTAAGCTATTAAAAATATTAAGAGACAAAATCTACATTGCACTCAATGTTTACAAACAATTAATTTTGGTGTGTGAAATTCTATACTTGAATAGTAGATCTGTGAGTTTCTGGAAAACTCTTATCAGTCTTGTAAAAATATTTTATTTAGAAAGTACATATTTTGAAGCGCATTTTTAAAGCGTGAAAGGAATTATTTTCATCATTAATGAATAGCGTCGGTTGGTCATTGTGATTGGAGGTATAATAAATTGTACGACAGTTTCTTGCTGTTAACTGCAACCTTATCCGTAATCCAGAAAAATGGAAATATCTTAGAATTGAGAATTTTTTTAGAAATTCTAAAGGCACTTTGCACATCCTCAAAAGAATCCGAACAGTTTGATACCAAAAACATGTTATACGGATCAGTAATTAAAAAGCCTTTCTCTGGAAACCATTTACAAAAACTTTTTTTTAGAATAGAGAGATATTATTATTTTATTGTATTTTTATAAAAATCAGAAGTTTTAACAATCAATGTATCTCTAAACTTTTTTCTTTAAAAAATCCTCTTTAAAAATAAAGCATTCATAATTTAATAAGTACGCAAAAAACACAATTTACTTTTCAAACAAATATTAAAAATTTTAAGGTATGCATAAGCATCGAATTCCAACAATTCCTCTTCTTTGAAGCTGGTAGGAAGGTAAAAAGATGGCTCCTCTCAATTTTATTTTGGTGTCGCCATCTATTGACGGTTTTAAAAATGTACTTTATAACAGAATATATTTCGCATTATTTAATCTTCTTGCTAATTTATTTTATTTTTTATCTTTTAAATTCTTCCAAAAATTGTTCTAAGTGAAAATAGTTGTATTCAAATAATTTACTAACGTTGCTTGGAGATGGAGGATGCACCGGGAAATTAAGAGAATCTGCTATTAGTTCTCCACCGCGAGCAATGTGGTAAATTAGAAGAGTTGCTCGCGGCGCCATCTCTCTGGATATTGGAATAGCAAAAGTCTTGATACCGGCCGACATGGAATCCCGTCCTTGGAACAATATCGACCCTTGCAATGACACTACCTATGAGAGAAAAATTAATTATTGAATGCAGAATATTTTAAAATATATGGTTATGATAAAATAAAAAAAATATTTTGGTTTAGTGTCAGGGGCGCATATATTATCCCCCTAAAATTAGGAGTATGTGGGGAAAATGTGTTAAAGTTCTGTTATTAAGGGGAAAATTTCTGAAAATTTTCCGAGGTAGGACCTCCAAACCCCCTTTTGTACTTCAAACCTTGTATTACCCGTAAATTTATTTTATTCAGCGGGGGATAGGAATAATTTTGCCTAGTCAATCTTCCCCTTTAGCAAAATATTGCTACGGATTGCTATGCACCCATTGGACAACTGCATTAGGGGTGCAATACCCAATGGCTGCAGACAGGGTAACCTTTCTGTTTGGGGCAGATCTGCAAAAATAGAACTGTCCCAATTGCACCTTAGGTTACCCTGTATGCAGTCATTGGGTATTGCACCCCTGATGAAGTTGCCCAATTGTTGCATACGTTAAAATCTAACATTACATTTACAATTTTAATTGATCTGCTAAAGTATTCAGGCTTTTAAGTAGTTGAAATATATAGAAGGATTTACCAGGTAGGAAAAATGGTCGACGAAGAAATCTGAACGAACATGAAATATAATGTACTCTCCAATCTGAAAAGAAATAAAGTTAACAGAGTTAAATGAGCCGCAGTTTACAGTAGTTGTTATAAAATTAGCAACATCTTAGTATTTTACACAGATACGGAGAGGTGGTCGAATATTAATTATACTGACTGTAGCCATCCGAGTGCTTGTAGAGACCTGCATCCTTCGTCCTGAGGAGGAGTAGGCGGCATGTAAGAGGAGACTAGCTCTTGCGCGTTCTCCACTTTCGTCGGAATACACAGCCTAAGAAGACAAACATTTAAAACGAATACATTAGTAGTGGTGTAAGTTCAACTAACTTGATCCATAAATTACTCCATCTAGAAAGTCTCAGAAGGTCTGACGAATCCGGAAAGGATAGGTTGAATATAATAGAGATATACCATAACGTAGTGGTT
This sequence comes from Tetragnatha versicolor, assembly GCA_024610705.1. NCBI lineage: Eukaryota > Metazoa > Arthropoda > Arachnida > Araneae > Tetragnathidae > Tetragnatha > Tetragnatha versicolor. The sequence goes on from JANDEH010000005.1 coordinate 30,439,165, forward strand.
GCAACTATCCACTTACTATTAAGGACATGGAGGCAATTTGGTCAAGCATTGGTGCATTGAAGATGCTGGATAGGTCCACGTCCATTTCCCACATTCCGAACTGGCGAGGGGACATAAGCTCATGGCGGGGAGGAAGGGGCAGTTGGGTGCCATTCCGGAGCTGGACTGTGCCTAGAAGTTCTAGCGGCTGCTCTCCCAAACGCCAGGATTCCAACTCGGAGCCATCGGAGTGAGAGACTGCCACCTGTGGCACAGAAAAAAAACTTTTTTCATTACAGACGAGTTGTTGTCTCAAATTAGTCAAATTACTACCAAATCCATGAGTTATGTACGGCCTTACACTTGTAGGAGGACCATGGTTATATCTTAAGTATTGAAGACCACAAGTAATAGGGAAAATTATCACATTAGTTTAGGAATTAACAGACTCGTACTTTATAAACATTTTTGCCTTTCCAGAGAAATCTTAGGAATATTCTGGTGAACTAAATTGGCTTCTTGATGATAAGGTAGTTGTGATATCGACGATCATTGTATTTTTGCCTTCATTCTAACTATAATAAGCACATGCTTGGTGAATACTAAATTACTATAAAAAAACGTTATGAAAAAATACTGCGGAACTTATTTGTAAATTTTCAATAGCAATAATCACAAGCTACCCAAACAGAAGGTGCAGGTTCGATGCCTCGCGCCTTCTGCTTGAGTAGAATAGTCACGATGGTTCAATTCAGCCATTCATCCTTCCGGGGTCGATAAAATGAGAACTAAGCTTGTTTGGGGAATCAACTGGGGGTCCAGTGTCGGGTTAGCCACTTGGCCTGGACACAAGCTAAGTAATTAGCACCCCAGGCCCTAAGGCTAATGAAACAGAGATGGGCTCCACCTGATGGGCCACCCAGGCCTGGGCAGAATTTGGATTGAATAATCACAAGGTAGCCTATGAGGAGATCCTTAGTTCATTTCTATGCCTTTTTTGGAAGAAGAATTTTTTTAATCTAATAAATTTCTAGTAAAACACCAGAGCTCAATAAAGACAAGCAACAAATAGTACATGAGACAACTTTATGAAGAGTGTTTCAAAAGTCTTTTTCACTACTTTTTTTATTTTGAAATCATGTCTCTTAAGGGTCATGGAAATAAGGTGTACCCATAGTAAAGTGAGTATCATGCATCCATTGAAACGAATTAATAACATACCGTAAGACGATTTTTAAAGGAATTTTTTAGTATAAGTGGACTTACGTAGGTCTTGAAAGGAAATGGTGGTTTGAAAATTTGCGGTGAAGATCCCAGGAATGTAAGTCGGAGCTCTGCTTTTCGCAACAACGCTTGGGCGTGGCCTGATTGAATCTGATCCAATGATCGCTCTCCAACTGATGCCGTCACAGAAAGTTTAGATCCACCGACAGCTGATGTCAGGCGTCTCAGCTCTACTAGAGGTAAACGGAAAGAAGCGGAACCACTGAACTGAAAAAAACATTGAAATTTATATTATGTGCAAAACAAAATTTTAAAAGTTCAAATTTTTCATCTAACAGTAGGAAGGGAAGTGTAATGTTTGTTTTATATTATTTTGTAATTTGTTAGAAAAAGGTATATAAAAAAGCTAGGTATTACAGATTTAAGGCATCAAATATATGTTCATTATACCTAATTTTTATATTTTTAATCAACTTGGAATTTTTAAAATTGTTATTAATTGCAAGTACAATAATTTATTATAATTCTTTTAAATAACAAATTTTATTGTCAAAGTAACTCAAGAACTGCATAACTATAACACAGTGATATAAATCTAATATAGGTATGCAGGAGACACATAGGTATGCAGGAGACATATAGGTATGCAGGAGAAGCATATGCTCGACTGTTTGGGACTCACAGGGAGGGCTGTCTATTCCGATCCTTTCCTTGTGTTGGACTTCCTGAGGATCAACAACATGATGGAATTGGTCTGACTTCGTCAGACATACAGGAGGATAAGAAAAAACAACAACAACAGGAGACACATAATGAGCAGGTCATATACTTAATAATTTTAAGTTTTGAGTGTATTAGCTAGTTTACTACATTTCAATTTGTTCCCATTACACTAAGAGGACTTTCAAAACAAATTTGATCGACAATTAATGAAGACAACACTTTCGTATAAATAGAATAGGCGGCTCGTCACCATAGCAACGCAATAGAAATGCAATGAGAAATGACTAGTAGTGATCCTTCGATTCAAATTACACAGACTATAGTTTTAGAATGCACTTCTTTTTCGGGTGAAATCTACAGTTTTGATGGTTGGTGTTACCGATGTCATTCGCAGCGTGTTTTCCACTATTTCTACCCCCTTTTACTTTCCTTTACGTATTTATTCCCTTTATGGCTGGATTTTTAATTGTTCCTCCAACTTTTCCATAATGTACAAAAAATGTACCGGAAAGTTTCTATAATATAGAGAATACTCTCATAGAGGAATAAACCCCTAACTACTAAGTATCTGAACAGAATAGAAAGAGGAAATGTTAGCATCTACCCTTCAACAACACAATTCCACCACAATAACGATTTTTTTATGTTGGAAAACACAGGAAGAATCATTCTAAGCGTCCTCGTAATGCTTATGTCAAACGGGAGTTTTCAAAGCGTAACGGATTCTACAACTAAAATAGATTATATCTTGTCTCCGCTGTTTCCCCTATATTTCATGTGAAATAAATACCACAGTAAAAATAAATAATAAGTAGAATTTCGATTCAAAAATGTATTTGAAAGGGTTTACTCGTAATGGTTTTAGCATTTCTAAGGAGTAAATTTTCTTTCATCTGGTATACTCTGAATGAGGAGGGATTTCAATTTCATATTTTAGATGTTTTATGCTTTAAAAATGAACCTATCATTTCTATCACTTCCCTTTTGTAAACATGATGTTGTAGTTGTTGTTTCTAATTCAACCTGAAATAACCAGGCTCCATCCGCAAAGCGTACAGGATTTAAGACAAAGGGGGTGCTGCTCTTAATAAATTGAGGCCTATGGATGGTAGGAGTCCAGTTTAACAGATGCTGCCACCATCTATCACCACCTCTCCAATTTCGCCAGGTCTCTGAAGGGGAGGGAAATAGTCTCCAGGCGACCTAGATCCATAGTAAACTGCGCCATGACCAACCACAGGACTTTCGGACCCACATAATTAACGTACACGTTCTACTCCGTATATACTCGGTGGAGGAGTCGAGAATCGAACCCGGGACCCTCGGATCCTGAAGCCGATGCTTTGATCCCTAGGGCCCCGTTAACATGATTATTGGAAACAGTGAACAATGCATGCCTAAGCATTTGTCTTTCACTTACATTAGGGATGTAGACTGTGATCTCAGGAGGTTGGCCAAACATCGCGGTATGCACAGGTTCAATTCGCCCAGTCACTGTCAAGTTCCCACGGACTGGTGCACCACTAGTAAAGCTGGAAGTACAAACAAAAGTCATATAATAAACAAGTTTTTACTATACATGTTTTTTCTTCTTTATCAACATTTTTGTGATGATACAATAGTAAGTAATTAATAAACTAATTAGCATGGTATGTGATATTGTGATACATAAAAAAGCACAGAATCAGTATAAATTCTTCCCAAAACTAAAATTAAGTTATATTACTTTATTTAAAAGCTGAAAAATTTGTGATACTAACTTGGCAGTGACCCTTCCAGAAACGAATTGCTCGGTTTCACTGATAAAAGGAGCCAGCTCTACTCTCACTTCAAAAAGAGGTGTGTCTGTAAATAATTTCATAGAACCAGACCATCATTTTTCATTACCACACACATTATATTGTTTGTTTATAATATACATACTGATTTTTTTTAAACAGAGAACTTCATTCTTAATTTCTCTATTTAATTTCATTTTTAACCTTTTTTTTAACTTTACTCTAATTTACCAAAAAACTAAGAAGGATTTTAAATTATGACGATTTGTAATTGCCCTAAAAGACACAGGTCCTCTAAAAATTTGAGGATTGTATCTGATAAATAATGTTATGTGAATAAGTTCTATTAATGGAAAGTGTCTTTATCTTCAGTATCCTAAAAATAATTTAATCTTCAGGTGTGTAAATTTTTAAAAAGTTTTATTCAAATTAACTTAAAGTTTATTAGTACTTAACGAATTAATTAGTACAATTGCTTTTTTTAAGTACATCTCTTTAAGCTTCTCAAAAACATTTTTTTTAATTTCTCATATTAGACGAATGTTTACGTGTTAAGTAAACTGGAAAACTACACTAATTATTTCAAGTATAGTTCCCAAAAACCCACGAAACAAAAAATAATTTTTTGTGTACATGTGTCAAGTATCTTTTCAATCTTTTTTAGGGAGAATTCAAGAGTAATTTTATAAGATGAACTCTACGCATTCTTACCCCGAGTGATTCCTTATTTATTTATTTTTGAAAGTACTTTTCTCTATTATTTTTCAACTGAAACCACTATCATTTATCTTTTCAGTTTTTGAAGAAAAAATCACTCGTTTATACGTATAAAAGCTGTTGCCTTATGTTAAAAATCCTACATCTTCTTATAAAAAATCTTTAAGTGTAACAAAAATATTTAATTTTCGTACTCACAGTATTCTTCTATATAGATCCTTTTCTCTTCTATGTGACCCTATAAAAATAACTAAATATAAATGAAAAAATAAAAGAAATTAATTATAGTTGTGATGACGCAGCAGTGTTTGAAAAAACTTATGCTTCCCCCTTCACAATAGATTTAATTACGACCTCTTTAGTTTCAAATATAATGACAGATAAAAAGAAATAGAGAAGGAGAAGAACTACCTGTGCTGAAGCTCTAATTGTCCAATTCCCAAAAAAAGGTTGCTTTGAAAGCTGATATTGCAAGTTTACAGATCCTGTGAATAAATAAATAAACAAACTAAGATAAAAAGAAAGACATAAAATTAAGTATAAAAGTAATTACACTAATCAAGAAGCTTACGAGTTGAAATCAAACATGAATAAGGTTTTTTAAAATTCCATTTATATAAAGTAAAAGTAATGTGAAAACTTTTTAACGTTTTAATAGGTATTTCGTATTTCTGTGAATATCAAACAGGTGTTAACTGGGGTGCTTATATCGTTATTATTGGATTTAGTACACAGTTTCGTTAAATTTTATGATATGCCTGAATTTATGCTACATGTAATTTGTATCGTAGTTATGAATAATTCTATTTTTCTCATACTTTTAAGAACAGGAGAATAAATAAAAAAGATATCCTATAATCGGGAAGGAACTTTTAGTTTTGTAACAAACAGTTTCAACAAATCTCGCTAAAACAAATTAATCTACTTAATTCTATTTAATAAATTCATGTATAAAATATAAACATTGGTTATATTTATCTTCAGAATTCCGGTCTAATTCCAGAAAGGGTAGATGGTACATAGTTTACAATCATAAAAGAGCTCTGAGATATTTTCATTAATCAAATCAAACGAAATGAAGAGATAATTCATTTAATATGGGCCCTATTTTAGATGAAAACCTAAGGAAAAGAGTTAGAAGCAATCTTATATTTGAGTGGGCCACTTTCAAGCACAGAAAATAACTTCACACAATGGAAACCCACACTCAGAAAGTAAGAACAGGGAAAGTGGCCTCTTTGGAAGTCTGCAGTCAAGCCCTGAACTATTCCAAGAAATCATCTAGGTACTTAAAATAACCAAAATACATTTTCACACTTGAAGAGGCGGTGAGGCCTAAAGGAGTTTTCAGAAAGATCCTTTAAAAAACTATATTTCTAAAACAATCTTAAAATTATCTTTCTTTGTGTCATTTTCACATTGTATTCGACAAGTACGCGTATCTTGTTCTAAAAAAATCTGTAGCGAGTGCTACACTTTGTGGAGGCTTCTCAAAAGTTCCTATCTTAAATCATTTTTAAAATGTAACACTTTTTAGTTACTTTTAAAAAAGAACCAACCTTTTTGGGTAGGAACAGCAGACCACTTGCGCATGGTGATACCCCTCGGATCTAGGAGAATAATATCTAGAGGCTCCTCGAAAGGCCTGAGGTCACTACGGATGGCGAAGACACGGAATCGAACTATAAAATTGATAGGAAATACATGACTTCCTCAAATTTTTAAAATTAAAATACTATACATCTACAGAGATAGTAAAGCTACATCAGTTATTATGTGTACTGCGATGACTAACTTCACGTTTTAGAGTATAAGTTTTATAACATTTAAAGTTAAATATTATGTGATACGAACTCAAAAAAAATGTCGCAAATACCGCGAAATACTCTTTTACAATAGTTAGCAAGCGCATGCACAGCTTTCCTACTAAAAACTATTTCCGTAGTTCAACATGATCATAATTTGCAAATCTTTCGAATGCACCTTTAGACTCGCATCATGAACTCATATGAATCCCGTTCACTATGGACTACTTTTTAATCCTGTATGCTTAATGAACATGCAAGCCTTACTGTCCTTATATCCAATTCAAACCAGAAACTTCACAATCAGAAATATACAAGGAAATTATTTTATTCCTAAGTCTAACCTTATAAGAATACCTTATTCATCCCATGCTTTTATTGTTTATTTTCTGTTCAGTACCTATATAGCAAATTAAAATATTATAATAACTACTGATAAATTTGTGTTTAAATCTGGGATGTATGATTTCATAAAAAACTAATTGAACTGAAGCTTTTTTCAAATACTTCACTATAATCAGTCCAGTTTTTTGTCCAATTATAATTCTCTTTAGATAGCAGAACGAGCCTTGCACTCTTTTTGTAATACAAATTAACCAAATTAGTCTTTTTGTAACCAAATTAGTTTCTGCGTGTTTTTGAGTCTTGTTTTGATTTTCTATGCATTATGTCACAATTATTGTCTTTACTTCTATATTTTTCTATTTTTACCATTCCCCAAATTGCCTTTTTTGTGTGTCGTTGATAAAAAAAATTAATGCCACAAAAAAGATCAAAATCCTAAGCTGTACTCCGTAAAAATAGTAGTAATTATTAACATCAGACTTACCTGTCTGCATTTGTCTATAGGTTTGTCTGTCGGTGTAGACGAGAAGAGATACATTGTCAGAGGCCAAAGCGAGGGGCGCCTCGTGCTCAAACGCGGCGCCCCCCGCAACTCCCCCCGCCACCTCCCCTCGAACCCTCACCCACACTCCCCCGCTTGACATCGATGATGGAACCTGGAACCAAAATGTTGATTAAAATCGGTATTATGTTTTCGGTTTAAGGCGCAATACGGCATACCTCAATTTTTTTTAATTACATTGAGTTTTGCATCAATCTTTATTCAAAATTTGACGCTGGAACGGCTGAAATAACGGTTTTTCAGGAAACTCACTGCTATTGCCAGTTTTGTTGCCAGTCTATGGATAGATAGATAGTTTTTTTGTCTCCTGAAAATTCTGATAAAATTGAGTTAATGCCATGGTGCGCCTTAAGTGATGATATTATGCTCTTCTTACACTAAATTTTCTAAATATTTTGACGAAAATTTTCCGAATGCCTAGAAATAAACTTGCATTTTCTTTTAATACTTCCACTAAGACAATTTATGCTTAGTTCAATCACTACTAAAAGAATAAATTTTATTAACAAGCACATACAAGTCATTCTAGTTATCATTTAATTAAAACGCGGTCAACTTCCTTTCAACTGTGTGTGTAATATGTTTGCCGGTGATGTACCAATGTTATTCGAGATTATGAAATTTGTTATAATTATATTGATTGCTACAAAGACCGCCTCCTCTAATTTATCTAATAGAACTCTCAAGCGTCTTCAAATAACGGAAAGTCTCTAATTTGACAGAAAAGAAAAAATGGGTTATTATCCTCTAATTACAAAAAATAACTGGTTGTTAACCGGTAAATACACTGTTGCTGGATAATTTCCGTTAATTGAAGAAATACTTTTTACAGTGTGTGTTTCGAAGAAATATTTAAAAGTTTCTAGATATCGACACCCATTTCTAATGTTAAGAAAACCTTACAACAAAGTGTGGGCCATCGATCGAAATTGTAGATGCTTTCTCCTTATATGCCCACGGGAACTAACCGGTCCGCATTATAAATGCTGGTCAGAGGTGTAGATAACTTTGATATTAAGTGAGAAAAAGCCGAAATTTATTAAGGAAGTTTTGATACATAGGTATTACTATATGGTGAAGAATAGTAATTTTCTTTATTTATGTCACAATCAAGACATGGATATCTTGGTAAAAAATTCCTTTTTATTTTAACCATGTCTACTCACTGCTTCGGGAGAACGAGATACTAAAAAAGTATCTTTAGTTGGGAACTTAAATTTTATTCAATATAAAAACTTGTGTATCCAAATTCTATTTCTTCAAGATTTACAGAACAGGAAGCGTACTAAACTTATGGAAGAACAGCTTTTTAGAAACAAAAAGCAAACTAGGAAGGTAGTTCAAAGACTTGATGGCTAGATTATGCATTCTAGTTGCAACCTTTTTTTAACGGCCACGAAATTCCCCAAAACCTACTACTTCATTAAAATCTTAATTAGGATGTAATCGTTTCAGAACATCCCACAATAAGTTACTCATAGCATAGGTGAAGACGAAACGTACGAGCAAACGTTGTTAATTCTCTCAAACCAATTCAAATGTCTTATGCACAAAAAACTTGCTCACAAATTGAAAACTGAGTGTATATGCACCTTTCGCTAATACTGTTCAAACACAAAAAAAGCACATAAAATGCCCTCTACTTGCTTATTCCCCCTCACTGTGTACAAATGCCAGAGGTGGGCGTCAAAAGAGTAGACTCCAAGAGATGCAAGACTCCCCTTGGGAGGTGAGTCGCCACACCCACACAAGATGCTCTGAGAAGAAACAACGCCTTTTCGTTGACTCAGATCATATGTAGAAAAGCTTTGATTTGTTTTGGATTAGAGGAGGGGAAATGTAACTTAACTCTATTATAATACCTTAGGATTGTTTTTGATGAATAGAAATTTCAATGTAAAAATGGTTTGGTTCCGGTTGTGAAATAGAGATATAATCAGATAGAAACAAGTGAACAGTTATTCCGTAGATGTATAGCTTTCACTTGAGTAATGAAAACTGAAAAACTCCTTAACCAGGCAAGTTAAGTTTCTGAAGGTTCGTGGAAAAAAAACAGGTTCCCATATAGAAAATAATTATGTAATTCGAATTATTTGTTTAAGTTCGGAGATAAATAATCACACATGAACAAGAAAGTTCCCAAGATATATAAGTTGTTTTTCTCACATTATTACTCTATAAATTCCATTTATATCTTACAAGAGAAAATATTTATTCTCTTTGTGGAAATACTCCCATGTTACTTGCGTTAACTTATTTCTATAATAGCTTTTTAAAGTCAGTAGTATAGTATAACACATGTATTTCTCAAAAATTATAACTCTTGTATCCATTTCTAAATAGAGATAACTATACCCACATAACACAGTTAGTATAAATAAAGTGAAAAACTCTTGTGCACAACACTGAAATGGTGCGTTATTTTACAAGGGTGATTAATTTTTTATCTTTGTGCTCTGTTGGTACTTATATAGGAAAGATGGTGTAGTTGGCTCTCAATGTAATGGTTGTTACCAAGTTGAATTTTCAAATGAGTTTAGTTGTGTCTCGCACTCACCTTCAGTTGGATAGTTTTTGGGATGTTCAGTGGACAGTGCTGTTCCTCGGCTACCACCTCTACTCCGTCCCTCAAGATGGCCGCTTTCACTGTAACCGGCTGATCAGAGCGAAGGACAGTGACGCACACCCGTAGTGTACCTCCGACCGATGCAGACCGCGGCCATATCATTAGGTACGTCCTGAGAGAAAAACAACGTTCAATCATAGAGCAAAAAGGTTAACAGCCATATTCACAGCCATCAGAGTCACGGTTAACCAACAGCTAATGAAAGAAAAATTAGCCTTTCGCTGAGTCTGACTGGTGGAATCCTTATTTGACCTACACTGTAAAAAAACTGTAGAAAAACAGAAATTTTCAATAACAATGACTTTATGTTTACAGAGATATTCTGTCATGTAACATTCCCACCGCACTTCTATTTCTTTTATGTAAAATAACAGCTTTTATCTAGTTTTTTAGCTTATCTGTACTTAAACAGAAACTTACTGCATCGAAAATGAATACAGCTATTGGCAACATTATACTGAATCTTCGTTGGTTCAGTGGTAGCGTGCGTGCTTAGCATGCGGTAGGTCGTGGGTTCTATCCCCGGATATTAATTAATTAAAATTAAAAAAAACTCTACTAAAATAAGTGCATGCGCACAAGCAGAAAATTACTGAGAGGCAACAGAAAAATCTGTAGCTCACTTGACAGAAAGTTTCTTTTTACAGCATTTACCTGAAGGTAACAGCTTTTTTCTGTTTACAGGATTTTTCGGCCTACAGAAATTTTCTGGCAACTTTTGCTGCCAGAAATTTTCTGTTTTTTTTGCAGGATTATTTTTTACAGTGTAGGACTTAACACTGACGCTGATGACAGTGAATATGGCTCTTAGAGTTTTGCTTGTTAACAACTATAAAAAGTACAACTATAAAGATACTTTTCACACTACATCGTGTCGCGTTTCCTGAAGTAGTCAAACTAAAAAAAGGAATATTCAAATCTCTATAAAGTGGAATGCACTGAGGTTATAATACTTACGGTTCATGTTGAATCCTATGTGCCTTGAGGGATGATGGCAGCACAAGGAGCAGGAACCACGTAACCCACATGCCTGCACCTATAATAAAAAGATAATTGAACTATTTTATCCATCTCTAAAATTCATTACAAAAAGAAGCGTTCGAGACTACTTTCAATTTCAATCAATACTTCAATTTTGCCTTATTTTCCTCTCAAACACATTATTTTTTCCTATCTACTTTTTTAAAGTAGATACAATAGTATATGTTAGTTTTTAATTCATTCAACCATCAAACTCACAAAAAAATGTTTCTTTCCCAATTCAATCCGTTAAAACCCAACACCTCAAAGTTATACTTATCTTCTCTCCATAGCAAATTGCTGAACAAATCACCTCAAAATTACGGAGGGAACGTTACTAATTCGAACTCACCGCAGCTAATGGGATATGAAAACTTCACGCGAGATCTTTTTCGCTTCACATAGTTTAAGCCTGCAAGAAATGAGTCGTGAAGTTCGAGCCAAATGGATCCCATTTGTGGAATCACGCAACCCTAAACATAACTGCGTGGGTTCAGTTGTCTTTTGAAAGCGAACTACCATTTAAACTGACCATTCCGCTCAGCACAACCACGCTATAGTTACTTTTTCTTTCGCATTACCCAACTTGATTGGTAGACGTATTTTTTGGAGGAGAGCTAAAACCCTATTATTTAAGGTCAAATTTTCAGACGTTTTGGAGGTGGACCCGCGCACCCGCAGACCTTCGTTAATTTTATTGTACTGGGAACTCTTATCATTCATAATTTTATAAAATAAATTCATCAAGATGCAAATCTTACCTAAAAATGTTCGTTTTAGAAATCATGACATAAATATTCCAAAAAAGAGATTGCCACATAATTCTAAATGAGATATGATAATTAGATTAAAAAATTATAAACTGCGAAACCACAAAATTCCAGGAATACATTTACGTAGTAGGTATATGTAAAATAGACCTTGGAAAATAAAAATATGAATAAAGATAAATTATTTCGACCAAAGTGAAAGTTAATCAAAATTTTTTATTGGTTTCTCAAGAGTAAAAGTTTGTATAAAAATATATTTATATTCTTCAACTCACATTTTAGGATTAAAAATATTCAGTTTAAGAAAATCCCTTATTTAAATAGATTTTATGTTCCTTGTTCTTGTTATAACACAGTACTGAGATTGGACGCAGAAGTGAGGGACGTTGGACCTGGTTTTAATCTAAAAGTAAGTCACATATTTTTCCTATTACAGCACAGTTATAACATTATTTTTAAAAGCAACAAAAAAATAATGAATGTGATGAAAGCTTTAATAATATAAAATTTCAATACGATAAAGTAAAATTATGTCGTTCAAATTTAATTCTTTGAGGCAGAACTTCTTTACGTCAAAGAAATATGAATATTTTCACCAGGAATCTAACTCCTAAAAAACTGTTAGAATATTTGTACAAGTGCAACACACATCAACTCTTTCTTGCCCCGTTTCTCTATTCCAGTTTTTATTATTTTCATCCAAACTGATAGAGTGATATATCCACCGTGAAGAAAGCAGGTGTTTTGTGGGGTTAGAGATCAAGAACGTGAGCTTTCACTTTTACAAGTAACATTTCATTCAGTTTCTATCAAGGGTTGTTTTACCCACACCACAGAGCTAGCTTCTCTCAATTTAATTTAAACTCAAGGCACCTTTCAACTTTCTCCCGTCGTGGTGGGAAAGTTAGAAAACAACTTTATCCAACATGCGTAAATTGTTAATATCTTATTGGCTGTTGGTGTCGGTTATAGGGGTTAAACGAAGAGGGAAATAAATTGCATTGAGGAATTACTGGTAATATTCATTCATAATTCAGTTCATTTTACTATCAAACTATTAAATTTATCAGCACTTTATTTTTTGTTTGATTATAGAAATTGAAATCGTGAATACTAATATTAATAAAAAAATTTTCCATTTAAAGAACGAGTGTATCATGAAATCATCAATCAAATTTTCTTTAAAGTTTTCTTCCCATAATAATAAAATCCCATAATAAAGAAATTAAATGAAAAAAATTTTATAAAGAGTGATATTTAAGACAAAAGACTGTGAGAATAGGATTGCGAGAAAAACAAATTAAGAATATATATGAATATTTTCAAAAACATTTTACGTTGGTGTATGTTGCTTATTTTGCTTTGCGCGATAAATTTTTCTTTTCTTAAAAGTGCATTCATTGCGTGGGAGGCGTAAAATGGCTAAATACAAGTTTCTTTTTTTTATCAAAAGGGCGTAGGTGTGTTCTAGTTCAGAGAGAAGCGATTTCAAATATTGATCAATTCTAAAATATATGATCAATCGAAGAGAACATATAGAAAAATGAATAAGTTCTTTTTTATGTGTCTCTCTGTATTCCCTGAGTAACCATTGAAAATGTATCGATGTAAGGTTCTATAAACTTTGTTGTAACCTTACAGTGTAACCTACTTAAGGTTTTTGTATGGTTGTCATTGACAACATGTAATCTTGTGAAAAGGTAAAAACAACTTGTTAGCAGAGGTGCAGAATATGTCTGAAGGAGTGAACGATGGTCGGGGGAAATTCAAGCAGCAGCTGTAGGGAAATTTTTTTCCAAGATAGAAAAAAACTGAAAAATCCAATCATCATTTTAGCTGATAAACATATATTTTGTGTAGTGACTGCATCATAACCTCCAATTTCAACGGAAATCAGGTGAAAACAGCGGAGTAACTTATATATGGAAAAACCTAATTTTCTATAGGTTAATACCTGAATGTTGGCTTTTCCTTGCTTTTTGATTGGTATACAGGAAAACAATCTATCCGTGGTAGGATTGAGGTATTCTCACGTTTTGAGATTAAATTTTATTAAAATAGTAGATAAAAAACCACGAAGAATGACGTTTACATCAAGTATTTTCGTAGCCTAGTTTCTGAGATATAAATTTTTGAAACTTCGTTTTTTGTTTGGGAGCGAAAACACTTTCGAATCACAAATCATGCGCTGTGAGGTCACATCCAATAGAAGCCCGTTTTCTGATAACGTGACTTTTCTGGCATTTTGGCAAAAATCAAATTGAATTTTAAATTATTTAAAACACAATTTTGAACTTAAAAATCAGAAATTTGGAAGTTTTAAACCATAATGTATAAAAAAATATAAAATCAAGCAAATCCCTCACTCATGCAAATACCTCATTGAGTTAATTAGAAATTAAGAGGTAGCTCAAATTTGAGAAAAGTAGACAATTTTTCCTATTTTAAGAAAAGGGGCATCTTTGAGCTAAGATTATAAGTGTGAAAGAAAGACTAAACAAGAGAGTATAAGATCATTGAAATTGAAATTTATGGATTATTTGAAAAGCCTTGAATCTGTGAGTTTAATAATTAAATTCCATTTTGGGAAAATTTTGGAGAAAACAAACTGGGTTCTGGAGAAATTTTGGGTCCTGAAACATTTTTTGCACTCCTGTTAGTTGACGCCCATAAGGTAAGCGGTAACCTTAAGGAAAACACTTTGAAACAAGGTTAGAAACGAAGGTAGCTGGTTTTGAGAAGGTCGGTTTAGGGTTTTTTGTTCATTTTTCTTTTCTGCAACCTGCAAACCTTAATATAAAATGGCAGAAAGGTTTTTCGGCAAACCTAGTTCTGAGAAACCCAACAACATTGAAAAGAAGATGTTGACTGTAAGGTTACATGCTATAGTTGTGGATTCTACTCAGAAGAAAACGAACTTCTTAAAACAAGGAGGTTGTTCCGGAAGCAGGATTGATGAAGCTTTAAACACGACGCTTTAACGTCTTCAATCAGGTAAGCAATAATTCTCAAAATGCAAAGCGAAGGTTGTGCTAGAAGCCACCGTTTGGACTTGTCAAGAGACTCATTTGAGGGTAGGCGGTTCGGAATGCGGCTACTTACACACACCTGTTGCTCGTGACCAATAGCACCTGTCTTTAAAAAAGACTCGAGATGGCCTTTCCCGTTCTCGGTCGAAACCTCAGTAGCTGGGTGGGTAAGGGTTGCAAACTCGTGATCAAAGGGTATAATAAGGTTCGAAAGAGAGAATGTCAAACCCGAGGAGACTTGAAGTAAGTGAGAATGAGAGGATTAACTCTTAAGAAGGCAAAAAACTCTGAAGTGGTCTGCGATTGATATAATAGTCGATAAAAAAGTGGAGAAAGGTTTATGTAACGTGGTTTAAAGACAATCGCGCTATGCTTACGAAGTTATGTGATATTCTCTATCCTATTTATAATCTTTCCTTTTGCCTGTTAATTGCCTGTTAATTGAATTTCGTATGTAACCAACCATATGTTAATTAAATTTTTTGGCTACTAGGGAGCTACCGCCCCCTGCTCGCTATCGCTCGCCAACCCCCGTTAACTGCTGACGCAGGGCCTTTCGGATCACTTCGCAATCCCCACAAAACCCTGCTCACTAAAATTATTTATTTATAAAACATTCGTTATAACAATTAGTAGAAAAAACTTCAACCAACTTTCTTGAAGCACACTCTCTTAAAAGTTAGAATATTTATTGGTTAAATTATCAATAATTTAATCAACACGTTTTCCTTGAAAATATCCATCAAGTCTGCTCGTGCTATTGTTATTCAATATTTACAAAAACGTTCAGCAATGAATCTGTTAAATTTAATATAGTACCTAGTAACTCGTCAAAATATCTAGTGTTTTATCATTCAAGTTTTAGTTTTAAAACAGACTTTTTAAACAATACTATTTAAGCTATTAAAAATGATAAGAGACAAAATCTACATTGCACTCAATGTTTACAAACAATTAATTTTGGTGTGTGAAATTCTATACTTGAATAGTAGATCTGTGAGTTTCTGGAAAACTCTTATCAGTCTTTTAAAAATATTTTATTTAGAAAGTACATATTTTGAAGCGCATTTTCAAAGCGTGAAAGGAATTATTTTCATCGTTAATGAGTAGCGTCGGTTGGTCATTGTGATTGAAGGTATAATAAATTGTACGACAGTTTCTTGCTGTTAACTGCAACCTTATCCGTAATCCAGAAAAATGGAAATATCTTAGAATTGAGAATTTTTTTAGAAATTCTAAAGGCACTTTGCACATCCTCAAAAGAATCCGAACAGTTTGATACCAAAAACATGTTATACGGATCAGTAATTAAAAAGCCTTTCTCTAGAAACCATTTACAAAAACTTTTTTTTAGAATAGAGAGATACATCGGTGGGATGATAATGTTTTGGTGGTGGTAGATTCTATGGTCAATAAACTATCATTATTTTCAATTGAATTCATAAAATCAAACATTTCCGGGATATAAGGCCGTGTTCTATTTTTATTCGTATCAAACGTTTCGTCCCTCTCTGTGGAGGACATCATCAGTGAAAACATTATAAAAATTTTTGAAAACACAATAACAATAATGCAGCGTTCACAGCAAAGCATGATTTACGATGGCTACTAGAAACATAGAGGAGATATAACAATATCTCCTCTATGTTTCCTATATGTCCAATATCTGTTTTATCTCCTCTATGACTAGAAAGATAAAAGTTGAAGTAGAAGTGGAAATAAAAATACTATAGTGACCAATTAATTTTCATCTGGGCAAAAATGATTTCGGCGAAATTTTCGAAGGGCCGGCTGCCAAGCTCTTAGTAAAAATTGAATTTCCTCTTTTCTATTGAAATTGTTGGGGTATTTGAATATTTCTATTGCTAAAAATTTTTTTAATGTTTTCACTGATGATGTCCTCCACAGAGAGGGACGAAACGTTTGATACGAATAATAATAGAACACGGCCTTATATCCCAGAAATGTTTGATTTTATGAATTCAATGAGGAAGTTGCGCATGATTTTTTTTTATTTTTTTAATCAATTCCTCTTGCAAAAATAAGCAACTACCCAAAATTTGAGGCCGATCGTGAAATTTTTTGACTGTCAAAAAAATTAACAAAAATCCCCTTTTTAAAAGCGCGCGAAAACGCCAAGAGTTTGGATGTGACGTCATCTTATACTAAACATTGTTGTAAAGCAATGGAGTTGATGCTATTATTGTTGACGTCATCTTATAGTTTAAACAATAAACGTTTTCAGTCACGTGTTTTTTTCTCGACTTTTAAATTAAAATATTTAATTACCTGTACATTTTTTTGAAAAACTGACTAGATATTTCATTTTACCATACAAAAAACCATACGGAACACTTGTTTGTTTTTGAAAATCTGACACATGCAACTTCCTTATTGATAATTCCGGCCGTGAAAGCCTGAGAGTTTACATATCATTATTTTGCTTATGGATGACAATGGTGTAGGTCTAATAAAAATTAAAACATGCGAGGATTTTGGCATATTTTAAAATACTTTACAACTAAATGTGGTTGTTGTCTGAGCCAAAAGTTTTTCCTGTAAGAGCAACTACAAAAACTCTTTCTCAATTAGAGCAACACAGATGATGATACAGAAAACATTCAGTTACTACCCAAGTAGTATGTTCGGTTGGGCACTGCCATGCAAAGCAGCACAACTATAAGCTATAGCTCTCCTAATTTGTGCTTATGAAATGTAAGGAGTTTTTCTAAAAACTCATAAAACAGATTATTAAAATATCTTCCCTTTTAAAAGTGAGTATTTTTTCACATCCTATAGGCTAGGCATTCCATACTGAAGCTGTGTGCGTCTGATACATAATTAAATGAAATAACTAATTGTCTGGCCTAAGAAGCGCCACATCAGCCAACAACAGTCAATAGACTTCGATAACGTTTTCAAATTCAGCGGCACGGTCGACGGGATAATACTTAAAAATCAAAAAAAAACTTTCCAGTTTCTAAGCTTATTATATATTTGGGGATAAACAATTGGTCAATTACATGACCTCTTGAAAAAGAAAAGTGGAAGCTGATCTAGGCGTTTCCAAAACAAAGTATCATATAGCTTTCATAAAAAATTCCTACTCACCTTAAGAGCAGCTCCTCTTTTCTCAGCAACGCATCGTGTGCTTGACCTCACCACAGATAACCTGGTTAAATAAAATATCAAAATTACTCACATCCGCTCAAAAAAGGACAGAAAAAATTTGAAACTGTGTACTAACTTTATTAGGAAGACAAATAAAGGTTACGATGAGAAAAACAGTTGTTTAACAACATTTTCTTAACAAACACACCCCTTTTTCTCTTATAATTCGATCATCTGGCCTATAATTTCTCATTTAAAACAGATTTTTCTTTGACATTCAATTAGAAAAATAAAAATATCTTAAAATAATTTCCTTTCAATATTAAGTTTGCTTTTTTTTAATATATAAAATCGTTAGAGTCAAAATAACCTTGACCTTGAAATAACCTGATAGTGAAAATAACCTTGTGTATAAATAGGTTTTAAACACTCCTGGACCCTCTGATGCCATGGTAGCAAATATGCCACCAAAGGTTTAGCTTCAATTTTCAGCATAAAGCAGCGATCTTCAGCATGTTTTTAAGTTAGGGAACATACCCATACTACGTGACCCATTTTTTGCCATTTTTGACCCCCTCCCCCCCCTTGGTGACCATCCGTAGTATATGCCAAGACCCCCTCCCTCCCCCTCTAGTTTTCACGTAGTAATTCATAAATACGGTTTGCCATCATTTTTTGCAAACAGAAAGTTTAAAAATATTAATTTTGCTTAATTTGTCTAATTTTAATAATTAATTTGGCTTAATTAGTCTTAATTTGGCAAATTTCAATAATTAATTTGGCTTAATTTTGTCGTATTGACTAGAAGAAATTGACTACGTGACGAAACCCTAAGCCCCCCCCCTCCCCCTGTGACCGAGCGTGATATTTTGAAGACCCCCCTCCCTCCCCTGAATGGGTCACGTAGTATGGGTACGTTCCCTTATGGGAGAAATAATAACACCTTCATGTGCAATTTATAAAGCTCAGGTATAATTTATAAAGTTTATATTCAGTCCCCAGTTTCAATTTTTTTATAATTAAAAATGTTTTAAATGTAAAATTGTTTAACATTTTTATTTTATTTGGCCCTAAACTACATAAATGAGGCAAAAAATAATTTTTTCCATAGTTATTTCTGGCAGTGTGCATTAGAGGGTTAAAGTTGAAAGAACGAATACATTTTTCCAGGTTTCTTCGGTATTTTGATGAATTAAACCAACGTTAATTAAAGTCAAAAGTAATGAAATACTAACGACTATTTGTTCCCATTTAATTTCAAAAATCATGATATGAAACTGAAGCTATTTTAATGTTATTTATTTTTGTTATTTTTTATCGTATTTTAAGTAATACAAAGGGTGAACGGAATAAAATGCCACATTATTTAGCTAACGCTTCAGAGTTGAGGAGATTGAACAGATATCTTGGCAAATTTAGACAATCCAACTCTGACATTCCATCGCATTAGAAAGAGATAAAATTTTGACTGTCTTGTATCTTTTATTGAACTTGCTGCTTACCATGCCAAAATGGAGGGAGATTGGCTGACATTGAAAATCAAATTACCGATTTCCCTTCTTAATCAAATTGCCCTTTCATCGATTGTTTGCTCTTAAAAGAACTTTCTCTTGGAATGGGAAAATGGGATTTCTTATGTGAATGCTATGAGAGGAAACACAACTTAAGACTTGTGTAGTATAGTATTAAGGTACAATTTATTAATAATTAAAAAAACATGACCATTTTGGATTGGGAGTATTAAAAAGTTAAACTGTATTAACGTCAGTTTGGTGCAAAAATTTAGGTATTATTAGTGCTCTTTAAAAAATAATGGCAACAAGGAAAACCAGGTTTACATTTCTTAAAAAACTCTGAACATATTCAGAATAAAGAAAAACAATGTATAAAAAAGAAATATGGAAAATTTCTATATTCAGAATACAGAAAAAATAATTAGAAATATTACTGTATGAAAATATTTGAAATAAATGGAGGTATATTTTTAAGTGTCCTAACTTTGAAATACCTCTAAGCAGAACTATCACAACCGGGTGCTCCAAAAAAAAGAATTTAAGTTAGGAAAGGAAGTCATTTTTCTTCTATCTACTATGTATGTATACAATCCAAAATTCAACTATTCAAAGTTCTCTTATTAGTTATTTTGAATCTTTTAACCGCTAAGATTCTGCAATGTGTGGAAACTCTTTTCCCCTAAAGTTTCAGTTATCCAGTCAGAAACGATTGAAATATTCTCAAAATTCTTTTCCAATGACTTAATGCCCGTTGAGGGTATCTTATATGAAGAACTTGATATAACGGTTGGTTCTTTTAAACCCCTCAAGATTCAAAGATTTGAATCTGCCTCTTGGCAAAGCAGTAAAAGACAACTCAACTAAATCGATTGGTATACGGGATATCCAGTACGATTAATCAAATCCCCCATTGGATCTCTCTTATAGGGGATGGGGAAGAATGCTTATTTGATTATTCCTCCCTTCACTAAAAGCATTCCAGCAATTTGGGTCCCAGATTTATTTGTATCTATATAAGTTGAGTTTCAATAATCTAATAATATCATTAAAATAGCAGATTAAGAATAACCCTGAATTTTTTTTATTAGCTGTTAGAAATTCAAAAGAAAATTTTATTGACTCTTGAATTATTTTATTTCTAAAACATTGGGAAACAAGATAAACTCATTATGATGCACATACGATTAAGCATCACTATGTTTGGGGTCATCCATAAATTACGTGAGGCGTTTTTTCCAAAATCTGGACCCCCCCTCCCCCCCACGTGAGATTTACCTATAACTTTTTAAAAATAATTTGCAGTATCTTATCCTTTCTCATGCATAAAAAAAAGAAAATCGTATAATTTCTAACTAAAAAAGTTGACGTAAGATTTTAATCAACCCCCCTCCCCCCTTAATGAGGTTTGGTGAGATTTTTCCAAACCCCTCCCCCCCCCTTTTTGACCTTACGTAATTTATGGATGTCCCCTTTAATATGTGTTCAAGAAAACAGGATGAAGGTGAATCAATGTAGAGACGGAACGGACTATACTAGCTAATTTTCACCAAAATAAAACTGCTCTATTCTATACTTCTTCTGCTGGTACCTTTTTAATAAGAGATTAACACTTAGGTAAGTTACTAAGATGTACATTTCTTCATCGGAAAAAGCAATGGACTGCAGCTTAAATTTTTTAAGTCAGCAAGATATCGCTAGCAGTTCTCATCCGTGAACAAAAATGTAAAAGCAAATCGTAATGATCTTTTCTTTTTTAAGTTTATGTACGAGTGAAAGTATAAGAATGAATGACTTTAAAGTTTTCCCATTATTCATAATTAAATTAGTAGACCAAAAAATTAATTCAGGTTCATGAATGTTCTGACAAGCCTAGTAATCATTTTTACCCTCTTTTTTTATTATTGGCTGAAGAAAATCAGTATACAGTAATCGGGAGAATAGAGATTAAAATATTAGTATATAGTTGGAGATAATTACTAGTATATAGTACGGAAGATGGCGTTAAATTTAAAAATGTTATCTGCCCGTTCACGATTTTAATATTACTAGATAGTGTTTGTAAAGCCGCGTTTACACCTAAGTTGACAACTAAAAGTTGTCAACTTTTGTTGAAAACATTGTTTGTAGAAACTTAAAGTTGTCAACTAAAAGTTGCTCTTCTCAAATGTATAGCAACAAGTGGGAGTCCTCAGGGGGTCGTCTTCATATTAAACGAAACACTAACTTTTTTTTCAATGGGGACTAGGGTGTCCCTTAAAATCGAAGGTCGGGGAAACTTTTGCTCCACCCCCCAATTTTTTTCCTTTTGGTAACCTAAGACTGTGTGCAAAATTTTAAATCGATTAGATAATATTAACACGTGCCCCAAACGGCCTAAAGTTTGAAAAATTTGACTTTTTTCTAATTTTTTTGAAAATTTTCAAAAATATGTTTAAAAAATCCGTTTCCGAATAACAGGGCTCTACCACATTTTAACAATAATATTTGACCGTTTTTCATTACTAGTTAGGTCAAAATGCCCAGTTTGTAACTTAGTCATCAATTAGAAAATCATCAAATTTGTTCATTTTATACTAAGAATAGAAGAATCAAAAAGCAGTGGTAAACGACTTAAAACCACAAAATTCCATGGCTAAACACCATTTGTAAACCATATTGATGTGGATATAAATTTTCTGGAGCTCAAATTAATTATTGGTTGCTTAATTACAGACGCCATATTGGATTGCATTAAAACTAAAAAAAAAATCTGGAAAAAGGTATGGGCATGTTTGATATCGGTTAATAGGTCTTTGGTGTTTCTAAACTCAATTAAGACTAATAAAATTATCTTGGACAACTTTTAAAGCTCTTAACGCAATTTAAGAGCCATCATATCTCGTAATACAAGTGCAAACCATGTTTTCAAGACTATAGAAATGGTAATAAATTCTAAACACATAAAACTGGCTAGAGAAATTCTGGAAACAAGTTAAAAAAACAGACTCCAGTGTGTCCACGAGTATTTAATTCGTAAGTTAGCTGAAAAGCTGAAGTTAATACAAGATTAACACGCTCTTATAATTGAGTTAACCTATCAGACGGTAAGCAATTAACCCAGGTTTATGGAGACTGTTCTTCTATTTTATCATAATTTTATTCGTCAAAGTAAAAAATACCTTCAATTGAACAAATTAGTCATTAAAATCTAAGACACTTATATTTTCTATTTATAAGTATCATAAATATTATCAACAGTTTCCTAAAATCATTCTTTCTTTAATGTCTTTTTGTGAGTCAGCTATTCTTCGCTCTGTAAGTTTCCTATCTCTACATTCTCACAAAGAAGGATATGACATTTAAAACAATTTAATTCCATAAACAATTTTTATGAAAAATTTACTCGAAACGTTAGTACTTCCTCGAGGACGTTTAGGTTTACTGATGAAAGGTTGACAGTGCGAAGAAAAACTAAGGGTAAAGTAGAAGAGTTATTAAAATTGTAGTTGATATTTTAACTTTCTTACAGCCACGGACAAAATAACAGTGTTTGTTTTAATGACACTAATAAATTGAAAGACTGGTATTTTTATGTTAATGTATAAAATTATGATGAAGAGCAGTCTCTATAAACATGGTTAATCGCTTACCTTCTGAGAGTATAACTAAATTATTATGAAGAGTGGGTTAATTTTGTATCAACTTCAGCTTTTCAGTTAACTTATGGAATAAAATACTCGTGGACACACTGGAGTCTGTTTTTTAACTTGTTTCTAGAATTTCTCTTGCCAGTTTTATGTGCTTAGAATTTATTACCATATCTATAGTCCTGAAAACAGGGTTTGCACTTGTATTAGGGGATATGATGGCCCTTAAATTGCGTTAAGAGCTTTAAAAAGTTGTCCAAGATAATTTTATTAGTCTTAATTGATTTTAGAAACCTCAAACACCCATTACCCGATATCAAACATGCCCATACCTTTTTCCAGAATTTTTTTAAGTTTTAATGCAATCCAATATGGCGTCAGTAATTAAGCAATCCATTATTTATTTGAGCTCCAGAAAATTTATATCCACATCAATATGGTCTACAAATGGTGTTTAGCCATGGAATTTCGAGGTTTTAAGTCGTTTACCACTACCTTTTGATTCTTCTATTCTTAGTATAAAATGGACAAATTTGATGATTTTCTGATTGATGACTAGGTGACAAACTGGGCATTTTGGCCTAACTAGTAATGAAAAACGGTCAAATATGATTGTTTAAATGTGTTAGAGCCCTATTATTCGGAAACGGATTTTTTAAACATATTTTTAAAAGTTTTCAAAAAAATTAGAAAAAAGTCAAAATTTTCTAACTTTAGGCCGTTTGGGGCACGTGTTAATATTATCTGATTGATTTAAGATTTTGCACACAGTCTTAGGGTACCAAATGGAAAAAAATTGGGGGGTGGAGCAAAAGTTTCCCTGAATTTTTGAAAAAACGCCCAAATAAGGGACACCCTAATGGGGACCCCCAAATATTATGAGATTTTCTGAAAGGCCATCCCTCAAAACCCCTAAATACCCAGTTTCATCCAGATTGATTCACAATTAAAAATGTTTTTTAAAAATAAAATTTTAAATTTTAAAATCGTGAAATATTTTTATGGTAATCGATTCAGGTAGTAATTTTATGAAGTTTTTTGCTTTCAAAAAGGAACCCTGTTTTTTCTTCCTAAAATGAGGCTTGAACTATGTTTCTATCATAAATAGAACTGGAGTTACAATAATTTGTTGACGGCTACTTTGGTATATCAAGCATATTTTCAACATTCAAGAGAACATTTATATCGTTTTCAAGAGAAGTAGAAAGAAGAATGGACAAAAATTAGCGCCAAGTATTATGACGCTATTTTCAATTACAAACTTAAAATTTTGAATTTTTCCCAAAGGGAATCAAAAGTTTCTAGAAAAGAAATGCTGCTTTTAAATGAAAACTTATTTTTTATTTTTAAATAAAATTTTCAATATCTCTATTCAGGAATGAAATGCGACGTCACGCCCGGGGCGCGTGGAGGGGGAACAGTTTTCCCACTAGTTTCCAACAAGTTGCTAGCGCAAAGCGCAGAACAACAAATCTTCCACTTTTAGTTGTCAACTTTCTTTGATCTTTACTTTACCGACACTCCGCGGAAAACTAAAATTTAGTGGAAAACTTGTCTCTCCACTAGTGGAAGACAGAAAAAGTTGCTGTATTTTGTAAAAAAAGCAACAAATTGCCGCAACTTGTGGAAAACTTAGTGGTGATCTTTACCGACACTTCGCGCAAAGCTAAAATTTAGTGGAAAACTGGTCTCTCCACAAGTGGAAGACGGAAAAAGTTGCTGTATTTTGTAAAAAAAGCAACAAATTGCCGCAACTTGTGGAAAACTTAGTGGAAAACTTTGGTGTAAACGCGGCTTAATGCTGATTACAGAATCACGCACAAGCTGGTCAGGTAGCGGTGGGTTGAGCAGGGGGAGGGGGTCAAAGTGGAAAAAAGTCATCTGCCCGTGGATGAAACTTGATGGGGATGATAATTTAGACCTTCCTGATTAAAAAAATTAAAGTCAGTTGGAAGGGTGGTGATTGAAAAATAAAGATACTTCCATTGCGTAAGAGAAAGGATTAGAGAGAATAAGGATGATAAAAATGAAAGGGGGAAATAAAAGAGAGTAAATGAGATAAAAAAAGACCTAAACCCAAACATATTCCCAATCATCCCGTGTGTAATCCTTTCAACAGAACGTAATTAAACAGCGGTCCACACACAAACCAACTGCATCAGTATACAGTGTATCCAGTGGGATGGAGAGCACCGGGAGCAGGCAGCTGTGTCCGGGAGTCGGGAACAAAGGGTGTCTTATGGCCCAGGGCGGCGCGTGCTCGGGCACAAAGGACCCGTCGTGACGTCACGCGTGGGAGGAAGACAAGGAGCCCTTTCAGCAAAAAAACACCCCTTCTCAAACAGTTCGCTCTTAAACTTGGATTCCGATCAGTCCCGAAGAAAAAGTCTGAGGTAGTATAGGAGTTAAATTGTTTCTGGGTTCTTAAAAGGGTTCTCTTGGAAGATTTGAAAGAGGACCATCAGAAGCTTTAGTAGATTGACATGTGCTCATATTCGTTTTGAAGGGAGTTCTTATGTGTTTTTGATACATAAACACGCTTTGAAGTTTAAAAAAGGCTAGTTGTAAGTCTTTTTTGTGTAACTCTCGAGGGAGTTTTTTATCTAGCTTGTTAGTTGTTATATTCCCTTTAAACGGAAAGACCCTTCCCAACCCTAAAAAAATTTTTGAATATTACCAAGTTTATGGGCATACCTGTATGTTTAAAAAAGAACCTCTTCAAGTAAGACTTATGCATGAGTTTTTTAAGTTACACCACGTTAGACTAAAATCTATCTTCTATATGGGCCGTGATCGAACTATAAAACTAGATTCTGACGTTTCGTCCATAAATACGCGAGATATTATCAGTGATGGTAATGTTGGTCCCATGTTCACCATGTTGGTCCATGGTCCAATGTTTTCAGTCAGCCTTTTTTTACCTTCGCCGCTGATGTCCTGCGTAGTTGTGGACAAAACGTCCGAATCCAGTTTTATGGTTCGACCATGGCCCCTCAGCCCAGATAGATTTTACTCTGATAACTCAGTCAGTAAAAGCCTACCACGTTTTTAATTCATACACAACACTTGTAGTAACCATTAAATAAGAGAAGTAACTTATTACTCATAAAGGAAAATATACAGATAAATGTTTGAATGTAACGATCAAAAAAATTTTGTCTAATAGCTATTTTTTTATAAAAACGATTGTACGGCTACATGTTTTACCCGTTTAAGTCAATTGCTCATTACATTTGCAAAAAAAACATTGGCTATAAAAGTAATTTTTCTCAACACATAAAAAAACGGAGCCCCAAACGAAAACAATATTTGACCCAACAACAGTTTCATTAATCTTCTCGCATTTTTTACGGACCCAGAACAGCTCCGACATATATCAGCTAGAAAAAACTGGACAAATCCCTCCAAATCGACAACCAAATTCGCATTAGCGGCCTAATCGTATTAGGAAAGGCTGAGAGCAACTTAACATTGATCCAGGGTGCAAAAAGTGAGTCACTCTTTGAATTGAATATCGTCTGCTTCTTTCTCTCCCCCACCGTCCCACGCAGAGCATGTTCTCTGACCACTCAGCGCGATTAAAACGAGTCAAAACGAATAAACATCTGCTGTGGATGCAAAAGCGTTGTTGCGAACAGAGCATTTGATGGTCGACTGGATTAATCTGTTTCTTTTGGAGTTCTTGGTGGAACAAAAAATACAGTTTTTTTCTGTTAACTAACATTTTTCATTTGACAAAGACATACCGCTCTTCATTCAGTAACAGTAGTTGTTTTTAAATTAGTAAGTTCATATAATAGTTGAAGATTTTTCTCGGAATCACAACAGACGCTTCTCACTTTATTGGCTAGGGTGGGTTGGGGTAAAATGGGTCACTTTTAATGTACTTTCACATTCTAAGTTTTATTTCATCAAAACTACACTGTAAAACAAGTCTGTTGAATTTACAGAGAAAAACTGTCAGCCAGGACGCCAGTAAATTTCTGTTTTTTTTACAGAATCTCCTTCTTTTTACTGCTTGTTTCTGTTAATTTTACAGATATCATTAGTGATTTTTTACAGAATTTGCATCTTTTTACTATTTTATTCTGTTAATTTAACAGAAATTTTTCAGCCTTTTATTTTTTTACAGTTTGTTTCTGTTAATTTTACAGAATTTAAACTGTTTTTTAACCCCTTATTTTAGGAAATAACAGATAAAATATGATGTAACGAATAAAATCTCACAACTATCAAGCGTCACCTCCAACCGTGGACCGGTTTCGTCCTTGTTAGGACTCATCAGCACGGTATAGGATGGTAAGGCAAGAGAGCGGAGGGCAAGTACTAGTCAAGCCGACTATAACTGAATAGGTGGTGATCTTTGATTAGTCCTCCACTCATCTGCTGGAATGACAATGGCATTCCTAGGACAGATTTAATTCCAGAAAGGCAAGGAAATGAAAGGAGAATTTCACCATTTATTGCTGGTTAAGTAGACAGTTACAGTGAGTTTCAAACCGTGTTACGTGTTTGCTGACTGTGGCAAGCCGAGTAGTAGGAAAAAAAACTTCATAAACATGAACTTTTAATATGACGAATAATATTAAAAATTCTTTCTAAACTTCTCTTTCGTAATTTTGAAACCTATATCTAATATTATTATCTTTAAATGCGAATGGGACGGATGGGACGTAACACCCTTTGAGCAGTGCCATCTTTGGAGAATAAGCTTTACTACGTTACAAATTAAAAAACAAAAAAAAACTGTGTTTCTTAAAAACGGATTTTTTCTGACAGAAAATACAGATAATTTCTGTAAAAACACCAGATATTTTTTACAGTGATATTACTTTCTAAGGATTTCTTTCAATTGGATCTTGACATTACAATCCTTCAGAACATTTTCCTCCAATTTTATCAAATATTTTTAGTTATAAGGTGGTTAAACTTTGCAACAAAATAAGGACCTATTTTACTCCAACGTGGGGTAAAATGGGTCTCATTGGAAAAAGATGTCAAAAATATATTTACTACTAAATATACATAAAAATAAGAAAAAAGGCAATCGGCTAAGCCGTTTTTATCTGAAAAAATTTGTTTTAAGTTGTACTTTAATGAAATTGTAAAAGTCCGAAGTTAAGGAACATTGTACAAATGTAGCAATTAAAATACTGCATTTGGAGAAAAAAATAAACTTGTTTGAGTTCAATGTATATATTTGAAGGAAATGAGTTAAAAACATTGTTTTTACTTAACAGAAGGCCTCCTAACTATGACCCATTTTACCCCAAATACTAAATATTGTTATAAAAGATAAAATATTTTAAATTTTTCTAAGCTGATTGGCTTGAAATGTCTCTCAGACTTTCTTTTATGGAAAAATATTACAAAAGTCTGCTGTAATTTATTACACTATATAGATTTTTTGGAAGTTGGTAAACCCTGTTTTTTCGACAACACCATTTACGTTCAAATAAAATATTTTTCAGTTCTTAAATTCATGAATCTAAATTTTTGACAGTCGGAAAATGTTACCAACAGATAAAAGATTATAATACAAAAAAATGAGCGAAAATAATTCAATTTAAATTTGATTTATATCGAGTTAATTAAAACTGACCCATTTTACCCCAAGACCCATTTTACCTCAACCCACCCTATACTCTATTGGTTGTATATAATAATGGTTTAAGGATATTAATGGTTAAGGATATGGGAAGTTTTATAATGGGAGGGATGTGTTTTAAAATATCTCATATTACATTAAAAAATTTTCAAAACTTTACAAACCTAACTACTTTACAAACCTTGACTTTTAAGTTGTTTCAACTCAAATCAAGAGAAATATAATAGGATTCCAAGATTACCTTATTTGATTAGACTATAACAATCGCAATTAAATTTTTTTATTGCCCCTCTACAAATACATTAACTTTTGCTTTTGATTGAATACGCTGTGAAGAAAATTGATGGGTTTAAATTATTAAATTAAGCTAAAACATTCTATCTCAAACTACTCAGTCTCTAAGCTGTACAGTCTCTACTGCAATTGGATGCCGTTAAGTCCAATTAAAGCATGTGTGGACAAAACATCCCAACAAACAATCCGTCTAATTTCCCTTCGCGCATTTTCCAGTCAGAAATATATCCTTAAACAAAAGGGATGGTGTCAAGCAGTCCACTTCCGAATGTGGGTCGGCTGATGGAGATAAATGTCAGCCCCTCCAAGATCGATCAAGAGGTAAACTCGGCCAAGAAGAGTGCTCGACTCAAAACAACTTTGTTTAACAAACGACTCTAAAGTATGGTAGCTTGGTTTCTAAATAAGGTCAAACGCTTGGCTCTGACCATCCATAAGCCAACATAAACCTTTAAGATTCAGTCCGTCATCAATTTCAACGCCACAATGTGTGTGCAAAACTTTCCTGGGTCTTTATAATGGAATTATCCTTTAGTAATGTATATTGTTATTATTTTTAAATGAATCGTCTTTTGTTTCATATGAATTGGTCATCATGTGCAGTCGATTGCTTATTATATCAAACTGATAAAAAATAGGTGATACGTTTCTAATTTTACAAGCAAACAAATCCAACGGGATCAATCTGATCATTTAGCTGTAACATTTCCATTCATCTTTAATCTCTTTATCTTCCTTTAAATATAATGTCCCGACCAATAGTCATTTTTGCCTCAAATTTTATGTTTGTTGTCGCACTTCATATTTTATGGCTATAACTATACACTTGTCCAAAAAATAGGGATAGTTTATTTTTTGGGAATAATCATCCAAATCTTAGTCCTTTGTGAATTTAATTCATATCATAAGATCATCTAAGAGTGGTGATATGTAATAATAAATAAATAAATAAATTTTATTAAACAAACAAGAACAGAACAGAAAAAATACAAGTGATCCAGTACATGAATATCCCAAAGGAGCTACCGCTCGTCCATGCGGGGTCACAGAATATCTTTGTTAAAAGTAAATAAAAAAAATCGATTTGGTTTATAGTGGAAGAAGTTGTTTTGTAAATACAAGAACAAAAAAAAATAAGAAAAGGAAAACAAAATGGCTTGGCTGGCGATTTCTAAGTTTATAGAGAAAAAATGAATAAATGGTGATATTTAAACCTGACAAAATTAGAATAAGGACTCAATGCTATTTAGATTCAAAATATATGCAATGCACAATTTCTTAAAGTATTTAATGTTAGTTTGAGATTGAATTTCTCTTGGAAGTTTATTAAAAAAAGTGACAGAAAGATATTGGAAGTGTTTTTTGTATATTTCTTTGTGAGGAATAGGTATATTATAGTAGTTATGATTGCGAAGGTTATAGGAAAAATTTTGGTTTCCATGGATTCAGGATCAAATTACAGGATCAGGATCAAAATTCAGGATCAAATTACCTAAACAATATATCAAGGGGTACAGAGGCTCTCTATTGATAGCAATAAGGTTCGAGAAGATGTGACTCAACATCTTCTTAAACCTATTCCACGCACCATGGAGTTGTTTAGAAATATCATATCCTTTACAAATAACAGGGAAACATTTGTTTGCCAAATGGTTCTGATAAAAAATGTGTATGGAACTCGTTATTAAAGGAGAGGGCCTCTGTTTACCAAGCTTTAAATATTGTTAAGGTAATTTGGCGAGTGCAATTATATTAGGGAGTGCTAACACGGGTGAAATTTTAGCACTATTTAGTAAAGCGTGAGTTATTGGACACCCTAACAGAAGAGCTGTAGTACACTGGCTTACCACAGTTCCTCACTTAATTAATCGTTTGGATATCAGACTTTCATTTCAATGGTATCGATTCCCAAGAGGGGTTAGAACCTTTCGAAAATTGATGGAACAATCGAAGCTTGACGTGGGAGTGGTTTCGGGACGGATCGTTTGATTAATCTTCTATTCTTCATCAAAAAGCAGTTGCTAGGTCACACAAAAAAATACCCCTGCTGAAACAAAAACTTAATAAACGAAGGGATAAAGAGCCTTTAAAAAAGAATAATTTATTACAATTTTGGGAAAATTGATTGTGTGAATAATAATTTTCTTCTTGGAAGGTTTTATGGAACATTTTAAAATCAATACTGTTAATCCAGTAATCTACCAAAAAATGTAATAAAATAAAAAAATTTATTATAATGTCAAACAGCATCATTCAAAATTTCATTGCAATAAAAAAGGGGATGAATTTTTTTTCTTGCATGAGTATAATAAGGTTGGTTGGTTTTATTGTTTTATGTTTGAAGGACTATCATAAGTTATATGGAACCAAAATGGTAATGAAGGACGGAACCTGTAACATTTGGTATAGTATACTTCTAAGAACCAAAGTCTCTCAGGTTTCTAGAATAGGTACTTTCTTCGATGAGTAGGTACATTTCGTAATCTATCAATAATTAAATTTCCACCTCAAAGTGTTTAGGATACCTTTCGTATTCGTAAAGTATCCGGTACCATAATGTATTGGATTCGATTTGATAGTAACGAGTTGCTATTCCTCTCATCAAGCGTTCTGAATATAACAGCAAAGCGGATTATCAGTAATCCCATAAAGTTCAACAAAAAATGCTTTATATCTAATATCTGTTCGATACGCATCATCATGGGATGTTATAAGATCTTATTTTATTCAAAAATTTATTTTAAAGGTCTTTAATTAGCCCTAAAATATAAGATCAAATAGTCTATCTTAATGACAAAATCAGTTTCAAAATTGAGGAAATCGATGTTTTTATCTTGGTATGAAACTTTTTGTTTCAAATTCGACGACCCATTATGTTTTCAATAGTCACCACTCAAATTTAATCGTCAGTTGGAAGAAGGGAATCAGTCCAAAAAAAGACAAATTGACTTTTTGTTCTCAAAACAATCTCCCAGCTTTGCTCTACACATGGGTGAAAAGAGGGGGGAAATAACTAATCCCTATAGGGAGATATCGCCCCTTGAAGTTGTGAAATCGATGTCCATTCATTGTATTTTTAAGTTAATTTGGAATTAAAGTTATTTTGTCTTTCTTTTCTTATTCTTTGTGTTGTAAACTAAGCTAAAATAAAATTTTCTCTTAATTTCAATTTTTTTTTCAAACTTTTTGTATGCAGGGAATGTTTGACTCCATTCATATTCACTCACTCCATTGATACACTCAGCTTTATTGATACGCTTTAATAACTCAGTTTCACCATAATTTTGAATTTTATTTGTCTTATTCTTTTTTCACCCTTTTGTGGTGTAAACTAAGGAGAAATATAATTTAAATTAAGGGTATTTAAAGATTTTTTCCATCAGAAAAATTTCATAAGGTGGAAGAAGGGAATAAGTCCATCAACTTATTTTGACTATAAAATATTTTTGAATATAATTATATTTGTTTTGATGATGTCTCTGTTTTCTAAATAGGGTTCTGAACATTCAGTAAAATTTTAGTGATTATACAATGAAAAATCCGTAACTTATGCAGTTTTTTTTTTCGATTTTCGTAAAACTTGGTTTTTGGACTTATTCCAACTGACGATTCAATTATACCTAGTACTTTTAAAATTGTATGGAAATTGGAATAGTTTTGGAAAACTGTCAGAAATATCAGATTTTTTGTGTGTTTTTGGTGCGGTTGCGCGAAACACGACTTTGTAATAAATATCACACTCAAAAATAACTTCTAAAACTTAACCTTCTCGTGACACTCGTCGCACTTCGATTTATTTGAATGCCATGCACTAACTCAAAAATAAACACTTGATGTTTCATTTTTAAATATCTGCACACTTTCAGAAATGAGTACATGCATGTTCTCAAATTTGAGTAAATTTGATTCGGAGCCACAGTTTAAGTAAGTGATATACTCATATTTGAGTAAATTTTACTCAGTTTTGAAACTGTTGTTTTAAGAGTGTACTTGGTAACTAAACAACGTGAATATTGCGTTAACAAACAAACCAAATAGCGAACACTCAAAGAAAACAAAAAACCTTCACTTAACTGGTCACCGAAGCTGAAACAGAACCAAAACAAGCATGAGCCCCTTTTTTAAAAAAAACTACACCAAAGTAGCCTCCCGTGAACCCAATGAGGCATTTTCCTATTAAAAAAACATTTACATCCTTTCATTTTTGAGGCAGCTCTAGCAAACGCAATGAGGCATTTCCCAGTCGTGAAAAAAAAATGCTAGAGTTTACTTCTAAAGATTCTCGCCGTGTCCAGCTGCAAAGTTTTTGGGAGAAGTTGGTTTGATGGGCTGGCACCTCGGCGCCGGGGCACTCTCAGATGGATGGGGCGCAAAAAGGGCGCCCGGGTGAATCGGCGCCCCGGATGGGGCTAATCGCTTTTGCGAGAGATGTGCCGCACACCTTAAAGTAAGATGAAGTCAGGTTTGCATGAAATTCGGTTGTTAATCTGGTGGGCTGGATTCTTGGCTCGTGTTTTCGAGGGAGCTGAAGAGATAGTTGAAGAGAGACGAGGGTAATTGTTTTAGTGTATGGTTTATGGTTGGATGTTTAGACAAGTAAGAGGGTGTTAAATTGAGTTTGACTAGTTAAACTATTATAGAGTTCTGAAGTTCGTATTTGAGAGATTTTGTTGCGGTGAACTTGTGAATAGTTGAAAACTCTCCGTGTTTTCAAATTTTACTACAAACGAGCTCTGAAAAGGGCTTACTTTTAGTTTTTCCAAAGAATTTTATGTTCATTTTAGATTTGTTTATAAAGTAAATTTTAAGTCAAACTATAAAAAGAAAACTATTGCGCACGTACTATCCCTTTTAAATATGCTTTGAAAATTTTTTTAAATAGTGTTTGTTTTCTCAAATAAAATAATACAAATAAGACTAATTCGTTTCAAACAACTTTTCAAAAACTGGAAAAATATTTTAAGACTTTGTTATTTTATTACGTTGGGGTAAAAGATGCTTTTTAACGTTATGAGTTCCATTAATTGAATCACTCATTTCAGAAACATGTCAAACCCCACTTTGCTTGTTTTGAGATAAACGAGAAAAACTTTATAGCAACTCGCTACATTTTTATGGAGATGTTAAGTAATTTTTTCTTAAAGTAGACCTCATTTTGGATATTTTACAGGCAAAAGGATTTTTTTAAAATATTTTTATTCTTTGCATAATAATTATTATTATTTTTGCATTTGAGTTTCTGCAATAAAATTTTTATAGTCTAATTTTTTTAAGTATTTGGTAATAAAAGTGGGAATATTAGTTGAAAATAACATTTCCTTATTTAAAATACTAACCCATAAAATTATTATAAAGTTCTTATTTTTTTCTCTTTTGTTTAGTGTATAGTTAGAAGTTTGTTTAGTTATAGTTTGTTAGATGTATAGTAAATACTTATTCTTATAAATGATTTCAACTCTAGACTCAAAAATAGTTGTCAGCCAATTCAAAATGTTAATATAGATAGACATCTTCGAGTTCAATTAGATAGTTGTTTAGACGTAACTTTGTGGACAGTAAAACGATTTTGCTTTAAAAGCCTACAAAATAAGTTTAATATTATGATCTGGGTCTGGGATATAGATTTAATGTCCCTTGTAATAAAGTGATTCATAGATTCAAAATCTTAATCACTAATCACATGGATGTAATAAATGGCTACAAGCATGGAAATTTTAAATATATAGCTACCAAAACGTCCTTGAGTCTTAAGATTCGTACAAAAACTTTAAAAATATTGTGTTTACTATGGCTTGATAGACCTAACCTCTAAAGAACGACTTTTCCAATCGCATATGGTGTTTGTATGCGATTAAATAAAAAAACTGCAGTCCCAAACAAGCTGCAGATGGGACGCCATGAACTATAAATTCCACGCAGTTTAAGTTGAAATTTAACATGCTGTGAAACTATTTTAAAATCATGTTATTTTTATTATTCTTACACTAAAATGTCCGTTTCCGTTAATCCCTACAGAATCCCACGACACAAGTAACTTATTTTTGAAAAAGTGGCGTTTGACTTGTTTCAGAAATAAGTGACTCAATTATAGTAATTAAACAATTATAACAAAAAAAATAATTTACCAACCGGACGCACTTTAAAAATACTAATGTTATGAAATCCTGCACACTATGATTTGAGAAACAAACAAAAATAAGATTTTTAAAGTAATCCATCGAATAGTAGAAAAAATATAGTTAATTAACCTCACCGTAAAATAGCAATCTTTTTTCAAAAAAGTTCCCAACCATTGATATTTTTTAGGCAAAAGAAAATTAAAGACGAGATAATAACAAAATATACGAGTGTGAAAAGGAAACTTTTTTTTAATCCTCAAGTTTAAAAAAGAAACACATTAATAAGTTATAGCCCCCTAAGCACTCCTATTGTTCGCAAGGTGATTGAAACGTTCTTTCTCCTGAATACGAATAAGCCTTCGACCTGAAAGAATTTGGTGTCAACAATGGCGATGATTGCCCTTAACTTTTATTCATATTGGCCCTAAAAATAATAATCGATTCTTAAATACTTTACAACCGGTATCAGGTGGTGAAGATGTGCTCTTGTAATGAATATCCGGATCTGTAAATACCATTGAATCATAACGTTGTAGTATTTTATTTAAACCTTATAAGCGCCAAAAACTCTCGCCCACTTAGAAACTCTTCAATAAACAGGGCACGAAGCACAAAAATGATGATGGGGATTTTTTTCCTTTGGTCAGGGGTAAGCGATGTAGACTGTTCATTTTTTAAAATATCCATTAGGTTCGAGATCAACCCCCTGTAGGGTCGATAAGAGTGCTTATACCCGCCCCCTCTCCCATTGCGTTGCGACCTTTTAAATTGATCCTTTTTCAGTCATGTGTAGATGAATTGGTTTTTGTGAATCCATCTCGGTGACGTATGCTCACCCGTGTCCCCTAATTATCAGTCCAATCCCTGAGTAAACCTTTTCAGCATTCTAATTGTAATTGTTCATTCAAAGAGGTAATGATACTAGTATCTCAATAATTTATTTCATACCTAATTTAATTTTTTTAAAAAGCTTACTGAACATTATGAAATGTAGCAACACATTATAGCTATTCAATCATAATAATAATAATAATAATAATAATAATAATAATAATAATAATAATAATAATAATAATAATAATAATAATAATAATAATAATAATAATAATAATAATAATAATAATAATAATAATAATAATAATAATAATAATAATAATAATAATAATAATAATAATAATAATAATAATAATAATAATAATAATAATAATAATAATAATAATAATAATAATAATAATAATAATAATAATAATAATAATAATAATAATAATAATAATAATAATAATAATAATAATAATAATAATAATAATAATAATAATAATAATAATAATAATAATAATAATAATAATAATAATAATAATAATAATAATAATAATAATAATAATAATAATAATAATAATAATAATAATAATAATAATAATAATAATAATAATAATAATAATAATAATAATAATAATAATAATAATAATAATAATAATAATAATAATAATAATAATAATAATAATAATAATAATAATAATAATAATAATAATAATAATAATAATAATAATAATAATAATAATAATAATAATAATAATAATAATAATAATAATAATAATAATAATAATAATAATAATAATAATAATAATAATAATAATAATAATAATAATAATAATAATAATAATAATAATAATAATAATAATAATAATAATAATAATAATAATAATAATAATAATAATAATAATAATAATAATAATAATAATAATAATAATAATAATAATAATAATAATAATAATAATAATAATAATAATAATAATAATAATAATAATAATAATAATAATAATAATAATAATAATAATAATAATAATAATAATAATAATAATAATAATAATAATAATAATAATAATAATAATAATAATAATAATAATAATAATAATAATAATAATAATAATAATAATAATAATAATAATAATAATAATAATAATAATAATAATAATAATAATAATAATAATAATAATAATAATAATAATAATAATAATAATAATAATAATAATAATAATAATAATAATAATAATAATAATAATAATAATAATAATAATAATAATAATAATAATAATAATAATAATAATAATAATAATAATAATAATAATAATAATAATAATAATAATAATAATAATAATAATAATAATAATAATAACAACAACAATTTATTTCCATAATGTACAAAGCAAAGCAGAATAACATAGATTACACACATTTAAATAAATATTTCTACTTTTTGGTGTCCAAAAGATCATGACGGTGTTTAGCGGGAACGTTAACTGAATTGAACCCTTGGTTTCATCACAGAGAAATATAAAAACTAGATTTAGGACCGCGTCTAATAGATTTAGGACCGCGTCTAAGAAGGCACCTGTTAAAATATGAGTACCAGAAAAACTGTAATTTAATTTCACTGTACTCGAAATATTTACATAATAAGTAATTTATAAATTAGGCGTTAATATTTATGCATATCATGGTATTTAATCTGCCTTACTCACTTTTGTGCTATAAACTGAGTAAAATTTTATCACTTAATTATCAATTTAAGTATATTTTTATTCTTACTATTTAATGAACTCAAACTTAATTTTAAAAACGCTACATTTTCTCAAATTCCTTCAGCTTAATTTAAGTTACAATATACAGGGTGTATCTGAAATGGTGCAACAAACTTCCAGGGATGATAGTAGACACCTAGACGAGTCAGAATCACGTAGGATTTCGGGGTCCCAGACCAAATCCCAGGGAGTTGAAAATGGAGCGACACCCCAAAAATATCATTGAAAAATTCAATTTGTAGAATAACTACTATTGGTAAAAATTTAGTCATGGTCTCAAAAATTGTGGTTTAATATGATTTTTAAAATTATCTCAAAAGTCTTCATTTTAAAATTTGTTTTATTACACTGTTAAAAAATAGTTCAAACTTTCGACACAATCTGGTTCAAATTTAGCTGCAACCTAGGTTTGGTAAAAGGTTTAACCAAGTTTTCGTGCTTTCTCTAGTGAAAGCACCTGATTTCACTGGTGAAAGTTCCAAAAACTTGGTGAAACCTGTAGCCAAACCTAGGTTGCAGCTAAATTTGAACCAGTTTGTGGTGAAACACTACAGCCTTTCACCACAAACTGGTGAAAAGTTGAACTATTTTTTTTAACAGTGTATGAAAAAAGTTTAAAAACCACAAAAAAATGTGAAAACTCTGCCAAAACCTTATTTTGTATTTCAAAATCCTTTCTTTTGATTTGATAATCTGAAAGATCATAGTTGAAAATACCTAAGTCCAAAGTTTCACGTAAATACAATTAATATTAAACGCTTGAGATCATGTTAAAGTTTGTTTTTTGCGTGAGCAAACAGCTGTTCTGGAAACAGCTCTAGAAAACTGTTTGCGCAAGCAGAAAACAAACTTTAACAGGATCTCAAGCTTTTAATAATGATTGTATTTACGTGAAACTTTGGACTTCAGGGTTTTCAACTATGATCTTTCAGATTATCAAATCAAAAGAAAGGATTTCGAAATACAAAATAAGGTTTTGGCAGAGTTTTCAAATTTTTTAAGGTTTTTAAACTTTTTCATAATAAAACAAATTTTAAAATGAAGACTTTTGAGATAATTTTAAAAAATCATATTAAACCACAATTTTTGAAACCATAACTAAATTTTTACCAATAGTAGTTATTCTACAAATTGAATTTTTCAATGATTTTTTTGGGGTGTCGCTCCATTTTTAACTCCCTGAGATTTGGTCTGGGACCCCCAAATCCTATGTGATTCTGACTCGTCTAGGTGTCTACTATCATCCCTTAAAGTTTTTTGCACCATTTCAGATACACCCTGTGTACTGAAAAAATACGAGTTTAAGCCATTTTATAAGGATCTTTTAAAATCAGGCTTCTATTGATTATTTCTTTGCTTTGAAGGCATATAATTTTATGGAGCGGAGGACTTTTTCTTAAGGTTGAAACTGTGCAGAATAAAGATCAATTATACGCCGAAACACTACAAAAAATCCGAAATCACCCAGATAATTATAATGAAGGATTGAGATGTATTGATTAGATATTTTTCACTTTTTGACATATTAGATAGGGAAGAAAGTTTAAAATGTTCTTTTTATCAAATCGCTGACACCAAAGGTATTCTGACAATTTAAATTTCGTAATTTCAAAACACTTGGCACTTTTTTACTCCTTGTTCCCAAGGTATATAAACTAACAAGGTATGCTCTTCCGGCGAAAAAGGCGTGGCTTTTGAAAATGACGTCACCCAGGATATATTCCCTATTCACAGCATGGGAAAATGCTTATTTTCGGCGATTTTTCTTAAAATAAGGACCAAAGAAACTTTTATAACAGTTTACACTGGACACAATTACGAACTTGTTTATAGGTTATCAAGTGTTTTGAATTAAAACAATAATTTTAACTCAATAATAGCCGATCAAAAATATGAACCTTGAGCTCTACAACGATGTGCTTCAATCTCTCTGTTTATTGATTTTAATTACTAACTTGTATAAATGAAATTAAAACAGCTGCTGATACAAAGAAAACAAAATATTAAGCAAATATTCAATCATGAAAACTTTTCAGAACATTCTTGTTATGATAAAATTAATATCGCTGTTCTGCTATGTCAAACTTGAATATCCATTGTATCGAAGCAGTTTAGATTTTTAAAACAAAAAATATTCAGTATCTAAATAAATCAAGTACTTGAAAATATGGAAAACAATGAGCTAAAATCTAAGAACTAATTAATTTAATTTAATAATGGATTTATTTAAAATTTTAGTGCATTTACCTTTAATGATCCTTTTACAGTCCAGTCAGCTTGTTTATTTTTATTTGAGACTAGCTGATATGCCCGGCCTTGCACGGGTGGAGTGTATAAATTTTTTAAATTAAATTTTCTCAAAATATATTTATAATTTTTAAATCAGCAATTACCAATCATCCCGGTATCCCAGACGCCTTTTTCCTATCCCGGTGTTCCCGGTAATTTTTCATATCCCGATGTTCCCGGTTATTTTCCTTATCCCGATGTTCCCGATCATTTTCCTTATCCCGATGTTCCCGATAATTTTCCTATCCCGATGTTCCCGATAAATAATTTTCCTATCTCGATGTTCCTGATAATTTTCCTATCCCGATGTTCCCGGTAATTTTTCATATCCCGATGTTCCCGATCATTTTCCTTATCCCGATGTTCCCGATCATTTTCCTTATCCCGATGTTCCCGATAATTTTCCTATCCCGATGTTCCCGATAATTTTCCTATCCCGATGTTCCCGATAATTTTCCTATCCCGATGTTCCCGATAATTTTCCTATCCCGATGTTCCCGATAATTTTCCTATCCCGCTGATCGAGGTAATTTTTATGTCCCGGTAATCCCGGTACTTTTTTTTCCTATCCCGATGTTCCCGGTAATTTTCCTTTTCCCGGTGTTCTCGGCAATGTTTCCTAGTAAATTAATGAGTCTAGTGAACAAAAATAACAAATTTGAAACAATAATAAAAGATCTAGTAAATTTAAAAGTCTAGTGAACCGCTTCATTTGAAACAATGTTTATTTTTAAGTCCTCTTCCATGAAAATAAAATTTACAAATTCCATAAATATTTAAATTTTAAAGGAAAATATCTTAAAATAGGGGAAACTAACGTTTCAAAATTAATTATTTGATTTAATTTTTGTGTTTTTACAACTGATATAGTTTTTAAATGGACAATTATCGAGTTTTTCCTGTTAAAATATTTGATATTTGAAGGTTTTCATCTCGTTAACAATAGTGAGTCGAGCAGATCTACTCTGGTAGAGAAATGGAGAAATAAGCGTTTTCGACTATAAATTCGCTAATTACTCGTAATTATTCGATTTTCGAGCTTGGAAAACTATCCCAAGTTACTCCCCGACTCGGAATACGTCTATACGTCGAGTTTGGTTTCGGTCCGTGGGCTATTTCAAGAGATTACCCCGGACATACCCACATACATACCCACACACACACATACATCGCCCGTTAGCCTTTTATTTATACAGAGACTAGCGGATATGCCCGGCCTTGCACGGGTGGAGTGTATATATTTTTTTTTAAATTAAATTTTTAAAAAATATATTTATAATTTTTAAATCAGCAATTACCAATCATCCCGGTATCCCAGACGTTTTTTTCCTATCCCGGTGTTCCCGGTAATTTTTCCTATCCCGGTGTTCCCGGTAATTTTCATATCCCGATGTTCCCGATCATTTTCCTTATCCCGATGTTCCCGATAATTTTCCTATCCCGATGTTCCCGATAATTTTCCTATCCCGATGTTCCCGATAATTTTCCTTATCCCGATGTTCCCGATCATTTTCCTTATCCCTATGTTCCCGATAATTTTCCTATCCCTATGATCGAGGTAATTTTTATGTCCAGGTAATCCCGGTACTTTTTTTCCCTATCCCGATGTTCTCGGTAATTTTTCTTTTCCCGGTATTCTCGGCAATGTTTCCTAGTAAATTAAAGAGTCTAGTGAACAAAAATAACAAATTTGAAACAATAATAAAAGATCTAGTAAATTTAAAAGTCTAGTGAACCGCTTCATTGGAAACAATGTTTTATTTTCAAGTCGTTTTCCATGAAAAAAAATTTTCAAATTCCATAAATATTTAAATTTTAAAGGAAAATATCTTAAAATAGGGGAAACTAACGTTTGAAAATAAATTATTTGAATTTATTTTGGTGTTTTTACAACAGATATAGTTTTTAAATGGACAATTATCGAGTTTTTCCTGTTAAAATATTAAATGTTTGAAGGTTTTCATATAGTTAACAATAGTGAGTCGAGCAGATCTACTCTAGTAGAGAAATGGAGAAATAAGCGTTTTCGGCTATAAATTCGTTAATTACTCGTAATTATTCGATTTTAAAGCTTTGAAAACTATCTTAAGTTACTCCCCGACTCGGAATACGTCTATAGTTCGAGTTTGGTTTCGGTCCGTGGCCTATTTCAAGAGATTACCCCGGACATACCCACACACACACACACACACATACATACATCGCCCGTTAGCCTTTTATTTATACAGAGATTCAGAAATAGTATTCTTAAAATCGTCTGTCACTTTAATTATCTTTTTTAATATTTTTATACTAATTTTTTATAAGTGGGTGATTTTATTCATAAGTTTTAAAACAAACTAAATAATGAATTTCAATAATATCGACCCAATTAATCCTGATGTATCTACGATCTGTTGCATTGCAATGGCGTTGTATTGGCTGATATGCTCGTCATTGATTGGTTCGTTATTTTATATCCTGGGTGACGTCACTTATGAGCCTACCTTGTTAGTTTATATACCTTGATTATTACATCTTTTGTAAATGTAAGTTCATAACTCCTCATACTGATCGTCTTACCTTTGTTGTCAGCAAATGTTATTTTTTTTTGTATAATTCAAGAAATTTCGAATATTTAGGTATTCTAATCAATTCAAATGTATTCTGACAATTTAAATTTCGTAATTTCAAAACATTTGGCCATTTTTTACACCTTGTTCCAAAAAATTTTTATTATTACATCTTTTGTAAATGTAAGTTCGTAACTCATCATACTGATCGTCTTACCTTTGTTGTCAGCAAATGTCAATTTTTTTTTGTATAATTCAAGAAATTTCGAATATTTAGGCTAAGCGCGCACTAGAAAAAATCCAACATTTTTTACCACAATAAATAGCAAACTACATTTTTAAACATTTAGGTATTCAATGTTTAAAATTGAGCAAAGAATAATCACACTGACGTCTTTCAACATCTTTTGTAATTGAAAAAATTAAAATAGCAAGTTTGTTTTTTCAACTGCATTATTTTGGTATTTGGATGTAATAAATATTCTGTTTAAAATGTGTTGAAATTTATAAAATAAAAGAATCGTCTTTTATAAAGATATTATATCCCTTTTGAGATTATAATTTTTGGCACGTTTTCGTTTGTTTACTTAACTAGGGAGCTACCGCCCCCTGCTCGCTATCGCTCGCCAACCCCCGTTAACTGCTGACGCTGATACTTAAGGATCTCTTTGCCATCCTCACAAAACACAGCTCACAGCACTTACTCATTTTATAAAACATTCTTAAAACAGGGGAACTACTTCTCTGGGGTATTCTTTCAAAAAAGGGGAATATTCATTCAGCGGCGAAATTTTAACAGTTCCTTTATGGCAATATGAATTGGCGGACCGCCATTTAATTCCAAGAAAATTAGTAACAAAGCAGTGTAAACTTTCTTTTACCATTTCCCCAAGGTAATGTTTTTCTCACACAGATCCATTCAGAAGCACTGAAACATCTCCGGAATAAATTTTACTTTCTTAAAATTTGTAATGATTTTCATTGATTGTCTGTGAAAAATGTAGCAATTATCGTGTAAACATCACGAAAATTTAGAATTTTGCTTCATGAGAACAAATAAACATCGAAATTGTGTCAGTTTCATAGCAATGACACGAATGTTCTAACTTTCGATTTTTATCTTTATTTCTAAAACATTCCCCCGCCATATCTAGTTTTGCGTTTTGGCATTATAAAAAAAAGTTACCTTTTACTACCTTAAATAATATAACTTGCAAAAGGATATAAAAATAATTATTATTGTAATAAATAAATGCAAAAGTTCAAAATTTCTGAAAGTGAGTTTATATTTTATTGTAAATATAGTAATGATTAGGTTGCCACAACGACAAAGATAAATAAATAAATATGAATTAATTTTTTAAAAATAAAAGATAAATTAATTATACATTAGTTTTAAATATAATTAAAATCGTTTGAACAGCAAAAATATAAATATTGTTAAAAAGAATCCAATATATATTTTTTAAATTAGTGGGATGAATAGAAAGATGATTATTTAATGTATTTGAATGTTAAAAAAACAGTGAAATATATTTTCAATTGTTTTAAAATTCACAGTTTCTTGCTTTGTAACTGCGACCTTATCCGAAATCTAAAAAAATGGAAATATTTTAAAATTAAGAATTTTTTTGAAAAATCGAAGGGCTTACTCGGAAGAATTCGGACATTTTGATACCATATATGTGTCATTTGGTTCAGTAATTAAAAAGCCTTTCTCTGGAAACCGTTCACCAAAAACTTTTTTTTAGAATAGAGAGATTACTAATTTTAGATAGTGTCACTTGGGAAATTTTATTTAATTTATGCCAGTTTCAAACATGAAATTAAATTTAACCATTTAAATAGATAATGATGATAGTTCGGACGTTTTCAGAAACTATTACTCTAATTTAAGACGTCTCAAATCGAT
The DNA here is from genome assembly GCA_024610705.1 of Tetragnatha versicolor. Classification (NCBI taxonomy): domain Eukaryota; kingdom Metazoa; phylum Arthropoda; class Arachnida; order Araneae; family Tetragnathidae; genus Tetragnatha; species Tetragnatha versicolor. The sequence goes on from JANDEH010000005.1 coordinate 30,483,347, forward strand.
AGTTTTAATTTTTTAAATGATAATTTAAAAATCAGAGCTGTTTAAATAAACCTTTATAAACTATATAAATTTTCCAAAATAAAAATGTATAGTATATTGAGAGTGAACGAGATACTTCAACCCCTTTTATGTTACAAGGAGGACACTTCCAATACATCCGGAAACCTTTAAAAGCTATGACTGAATAATTTAACTGAATCCCCTCTCCAACACGTTATATAGTATTTTTTAAAGTAACAGTTCTCAAAGAGATTAAAGCAGTTTCAAAAGGCTCTCAAGGAACAACTTTAGAGCAGATAGATTAAAAGATTTTTTTCTCCCGAGCTTTATTCTTGGTTTCCCGAAAGACGTATACATTTTTTAAACCCCTTGAGGTCAGAGACGCTGTTCACACACCTTTAAGCTAGCATTTCTTTTAGAAATGGGATATTTCCCCTAACGTAAATTTTATGTTGTTTTAGAACTTACTAAAATGCCCTGGGAAAATAATTTAAGGGTTTTCTTTGTGGGCCATGAGTTATTTATTTTCGGCTTGGAGGACCCAGTGGACCTACTCTATACAGAAAGGGCTGTCGAGGTTGCAAAAGCTGTCTTCGACAGCTTCGGAGCCATATAGTTGCACAATCATAGACACGACATCATCATCATCAGTTATTTATTTCCTTTCCTCTTTAAAGGAAATGTTTTTTTTAAACCAAATTATTTTCTTTTACAAATTCGATCTTACGGATAATGTTCTGATATTGATAGAGAAAAATAACAGTTACTTCAAAATTTTTTTTATTTTGGATGCATACTCTACAAACAGTAGCTACACAAGTAGCTAATGAAAAACAGTATACACATGAAATTTCGATTAAGCTTAAAAATAAAATACTTATATTTTTAAAAGTCACCAAATGTGTAAACATGAATACAAGCTTGTTATTCGAATTTAGGTAATCTTGTAAAGACTATAAATATTTCATCCCAGCAAAAAGTATTTTTCTTGACAGTCATCGATATTTTGCTTTCATGATATCCATTTTCTTCATGAGTTCTCCTCTGAAGAACTCAATATCAACAGTCAACATTTTAAGAGCTTATGGAACAACATCTCAAAAGCAGTCTATGGGCATCATATTATATGAGGAATGCAGATGAAAACGTACCAGACAAAGCACATGAACCCTAAGTAACGAGACAGTATCATCTTTTCTTTTCAGTAGCTGAGTATCCTTTACTCTTTAGAAATGGCCAATTCCACTTTATCAAATACCTGCTTCTGGATTTCGACTGGAATTTCGAGTAGTTGTATGGTAGCCACACAGCTCAGATAGCCTAAATGATTAGATTTCAAGAAATATTTAAAACGTTTTTAGCATAGGCTTTGCAATGTATTTCTTTGAAATAAACATCACATTAAAACATTTTTTTAATTTTTCGAAACTTTAATTCAGAATAGAGGTTTTTTCCCGTGTGAATTAGATTGAAGTTTAACAGTAAATTTAAATATCTGATAAAATTTTTTAAATAATGCAAAATTTAGGACATATTTCTTTCTATCTATATTCTTATATATTTTTAATTTATAATGATGAGTTCTATATAAATTATAATTTTTCGTACCATATAAATCATAATTTTAAAATAAATATTTTTTGTAAACCTTTCGGAAGGATCTACCTAGTAGTACTAGTAAGCCGATATTGCAATAAATCAACTTTTCTGAAGAATGTTCGTCCTTTTTTATCAGTACGTGTTCCGGCTCTAAAAAGAAATCTTTGAAAAGGGGTTTTCAAATCATTTATGATTATGATACAAAAAAGCCTATCGTATGGTAAAAATAAGAGAAAAAATCAATGAATGAACAAAAACAAAAGGAAAAATTAAATATTTTTTACAGATGATCTTTAAGAAAGCAAAGAAGGCTTGGGAATTGCAAAACCTTCATATCTTTTCCAAATAGAAAGAAAAAACTGAAGTGGGAAAAAGTATCTCAGCCAGATATCCTAATACGCTTTCTTTGACTGATGCATATCTTAGGTTCTTTTTTCTAGCGACAATGTAACAAAATACAAGACAAAATCTCATGTGTCGCCATTATTCATTTCATGATGCCCTTGAACCCTGATTTCTTTATTGTTATTTCAAATCTAGATGATTTAGCTATGCATCTATTTATCTTCTTTTTATTTTAAGAAAATGATAGGTTCTCGAGATCACAAACAACCCTGCTTTACCTTATTCACTACTCACCATCATAGACACTGAAAAAATAAGCTCTGCTAGTTCAAACAAAAGGTCAAAAGGAACACCTTAATAAAAATTTTTGTAGTTCAATCTCCTTATTCCGTAACATAAAATCAATTCAAATATTTCAATTTATTCATATTGGTATTACGAATTTTATCTCCTAAAAACAGCATGCCTTGATTTGAATCCGGTCGTTCTGTACACTGAAGCTTTGCAAATGCACGATCTCAGATATCCCTCAGGAACTTCTAAAGGGATTGTTCCTCCTCTGCCATTCAAAAGATGGACATCCGAAGCGTTAAGCCTACAGATATACAAAGTTAATTCATAGAACTTGATTTTTTTCCCAGCGTTAGAAATTTGACTAGGCATATTTTTGCCTCCTTAAGCTTTTTCGCCTTCCGGTCGGCCATTGAGAGGGTGTTCTCCATTGTTGCAAAAGGTCCCACAATGGGAGGCCGGATTATCCGGCTGGTTACAACTCCTGAAAGGGTCCGGGCTCGTTGCCAGATTTGGGTGACCCCTCGCCAGCAGAGCACTCTCCTTAATCGCGTCAGCCGCTTTCCGTTTCGTCGCCTTCGCCGAGACTCGGTCGAAGCTCTCCGCTTGGTTTTTCACAACTGCAAATCTAACGCAAGTTTTGAAACCCTAACACATTTGTTAACAAACAAGAAACAAGATGTAGATCCGTCCTCTCTTCGAGGAAAAGTTAAGTTCTCGATACTCAAGTCAAATACACTGTTTACAGATATTAGTCTACGCTGAGGCGTATCTCGAACTTGCCTTTGTGCAAATAACCATTGAGGGTCCCTTAAAGAAACCTAGCTAAGTCTAAAACCGCAGCTAAACTAATTTTTTACATTAATTCTATGGAAGCATTGGAATTAATTTTCAGAATCAAAAGAGTAGACTTTGATACCTTTGTTTTAATTTTTAGGGTAACCCTGCAGGGTTAAACTCAGCTGAGTCCCATGTCTGAAAGAGGGGATGGGGAACCTTCCCCCAAAAGTGTTTAGAAATTTTAGTTCCCAAAACAAGGTTAAATACTTCTTATCCAGACGAATTTATAATATACAGTACAGCACCGTTTATACGTCTTTCAAGGGACCGGCGTAAAACGGCGTATAAATCAAAAGACGTATAATTGAAAACAATTTTAATTATTTGAATGAATTGGGACTTAGCGAAAATGACGTATAAATGTAAAAGACGTATAAATGCGAGACGCATAAACGGTGCTTTACTGTATATAATTTATGGAGTTCATAGTTAATCGTACAATCAGTTGTAAAAATTCCACTTAAGTAAATTTTTATGAATAAAAATTTGGCAAAAAAGAGCTGTTAATTTAACAAACTTCATGAAAATTTTTAATTTATTTGAAGTTTAGAAAAGTTTTTGGTTAGTGAGATAATAAGCTGAAAATAGTTCACCTTAATAATACACTGGAAATCCATCACTGAAACGAATATCCCATTACAAAAAGTCTTAACTAAATTTACGCAATTTGATTAGTTTTATCTATCTCTCTTGAATAAAGAATTCATTTGCTTTTAGCTCATCGTGATTGAGCTGTTTGCTTTGGAACAAAAATAAAAACATCAGATTCAAATATTATGGGGAAAAAACAGTCCCCCTACTCCCACGTCAGGTAGGAGGAATAACAAATGAGCATGCATTAATATTCAGGAGCTTCACTTTCTGGAGATGAGAGAACAAATGGAACGAATTGAAAGGAAGGAGGAACCTATCTTAACCCGAGAGTGCCTAATATGTCTACCGTATCTTCGACAGACGAGGGTTCATCGGAAAGTCAACCGGTTCAGGGATTGAGATTGGAGATGAAGAATAGATTAGAAGTACCTGAGACAATGGAGAGCAATGTTGCAATGAAAAAGAAAGGGAGGGCGGTCTTTTAAATTGTTTGTTGATACTGAATATCGGATGTATCCCTCTACTTATGTATCTCTTAATCCTTTCAATCCTGTCCGCTCAAAAATTTTTAAAGGATTCAATGACAATCTTGGGCAGACTAGGAATGAAAAAGTTAAAGAAGGTAGAAGTTCCGAAATGGGGTTTTAAAGCGTGTGAGAAGAAAATGCTGGAATATTTCCGTCCCAAATCGATGGAAATAGGTAAAAAATTATGATAAGCATTATTGTGATAGTTTTTTTATTTCAATGTAAAAGGAGAGGGAAAATTTAGGAACAATCATAATTTAAATTCTTTTTTTAATGCGTTGGCTTGCAGTCGTCGTGTCTTTTGTAAGAAAAGTTTTACAAAATGTAAAATAAAATCAATAATAAAATTACTTTAATTTATTATAAATGTTTTTTTAAATCAAGAGTTTTAAGGATTGAAAGAAATATAAATTTTTCCAATACGGACTTTAACTTAACTACTCTGCCAATTCGGGAAACACATTTTTTACACACATATAATAACACTTCTAATTAAATGCATTTTGATTGTATTCCGGAGAAAAAGATAGTGTTGAAAAAGTGTATAAAAGTTTCATAGACAGAAAATGTGTTGATATGGTGTTTCGATCCAAATTTAAGAACATATTCCTAGCATATTGTTTTGGATTATTTTTAGAACACGTTTCATTCAAACACTTTTCAAACATATTCAGATCACTATCACAAAAAATAAGGTGTTAAAGAGCGTTCTACCTAACAATTTAACTGAAGTGTTGTTAATTTCAGGACAGAAAAGTTTTAACGAATGGGTTATTTTTGTGTGGAGCGTTTGCGGAGTAAAAACTGAATTATATAATACTAAAAACCTTGAATGACTTGTTCTTTAACCACTTCTCATAGCCATAACATTATGAACAATATCAAAAACTACACTTCAACGGATATTCAAACTTTCACAAGAGAAATAACGTTTTTACACCTGTTATCCCATCCATTATGTCTCTCTGACAGACCAATGAACTAACTTCATCTTCAAATTTACTGAAGGGGAAATAGAAAAAGCGAAAAGAGCAAACAACTCGCTACAAGTTGTTTACAAGAGAAAGAAAGCAAAGACAATGATGAAGGAGAGTGAGTGACAGATGTTCCAAATGTTCTCGGAAGATGTGCCTATCACGCCATCTTTGAGATGGCACCTAAGTTGTTAAACGGTAGTTTTTAAGCGTTCTGTTTTATTTATCACAAGTTTCGAGTAATGTTACATATTAAAGCAGTTTTTTATACAGAAAAACGACTATACCTAATATTTAATTTTAAATTAATCAAGGATGAAAAAAATTGGAACCAAAATCAGATAAGTGAAAACAATAGATATGACAATGATTGGATCAATCTATAAAATTGAATTGCTATGTAAAACGGTCTTTTCCAATACATTATATTTTGTTATTGTTATTTTATAAATTTAAAACAGTCTTATTAAAACAGTTATGTCATGAGCTTCAACAAAAAAAGCAAGGATGAAATTAGAAAAGAGCTATATCATTCAGCCGCGGAAGTTGAAGCCAAAAGCATTGTTTCGATGAATGATATCAAGTATAACGCTTACAACACACCTAAAACATACCCGACAAATAACAAATTTCACAAACATGACTTTTAAACACGAATTTAGAGTTGAATCACCAATTGTCATCTACACCATCAGGAGGATACTCGAGGCAAAAGTATACACAGGAGTACTCGGGGATAACTCACGAATACCCCACGAGAAATATGGTAGATGCACGCGAGTACTACAAATAGGTATTTAGGAGCAAGTCTCATCATACGAGCGAATTTTCAGTCAAAATAAATAGTAATCACATCCTTAGAAGCAATGAGACACTCAAATTTATTTCACGGAGTAATTCTTCACAACAAAAAAGTGTGAGCGTTCTCTCTTCTTATGACCTTGTTTCTACCAATAATTCTGGTTACCCTACTTTACCCGACAAACTAATCCCCCGTCTAATCTCTTTTCTCTTACCTCTCCCACACAACCGACATATGAATCCTCATCAGTGCTTCAACATTCCACCTAAAAATAGACTCTTCCAATTCATTACTCACCCCTTTACCTGCTTCATGTTTTATAGAATCAACCCGATTGAACTCACCCAGCATATAAGTTTTCCCGCCATAAGCCAGTTGCCTCAACAATTGAGAATGGGATGCCACAAAATCCCTCTGCCCCTCACGATCTATTTTAAAAAGCGGCAATTTCTCAAGAAAGCGTGATCTCCCCGGAATGAGCACTGAAGGACCCCATTAAAACACTGGGAAGCGAGCCAGATATCGTTTGCACTCTCCCCCCTTTTTTGCGAACACGTTTCGTTTTGTTCTTTTCCCGAAAGTCTTCGTGATCCAAGGCATCCGTTTAGAACAATAAAGGGGATGTCTGTGGACAGTTGGTGATGGTGATTATCTCCCCGGCAGACAGATCAGGGATTTTTAATTTTTGATTCGATAAAAAAATTTTGTAATTGCAAAGATTGACCTAAGTATATATTTTTTTAGTTTTGTCATTTAGTGAAGGATTCGGTAAGCAACATTTAGTGTATTAACTACAAGATTTTCATAATTTTTTTGGCATTCTGATACATTCACGATGTATAAAAATTTCTATAAACCTTTACTTCCGTTAAAATTACCCTCCCCTCTGAAAATATTTTTGACATAAGTAAAGAATGATAAAGTGGTATCATACTGGAGGGGATTAAATAAATGTTTTCGAGTTCAGTATGTATCGAAAACATCCAGTTTGTGTAACAGAATTGTAACCTTTTCACATTTTACACTCTCATTGTAACTTCATAACAGAGATACATATCAAAACTGATTCCACAAAACACACTTTTTTCTCATATCTTTTTTGCGATTTTTCCGAGTTATTTTAAACCAGTTGAATTTCATCTTGTTTTCAAAATTATGCCCGATGTAAATGTGATTCCAGCAATCCAGAGAAAGTTTCACTAGTTCCACCATTCTTGGAGAAAGTTTAAAGTAACCCCCTTTACGATGATGGAATTTTTATGCTCCCCTCTAAATTCTATTCAAAACAACCTAAGTAAGAGCTTTTAAAATTTGAAATCCCCTGTAACATTTCTTAGAGAAAAGTTCAAAATATAAACTGTTCCTCTAAAGGTATTGATTACTCTTTTAGAGCAATGGAATAATTTATTATTGATAACTTTAGAAGGTATAAAATACCTATTCAAAATCTAGGGTATTTTCATCCATGGATTAGCGTATGATACACTCCAAATCCGTATTATATCTCAGCTCATTAAAATTTGTAAGAAAGAAGGTTTTATTCAAGCCACCCTGGGAATAAAACTAACGATAAAGGTCGTACAAAGCGCTATTGTTCACTACCCCTTCAACTCTATAGATTCAACTTAAGAGCTTTCAACCATCAAAAGTCTCATTATAACCTTCTTATCAGATTTTTTATTTATTTCTAGTTTATTTTAAGATTATTTTTATGTTTTCCTCTGAAAAGGATCTTATGAAATTATTTATTTCCTCTTAAATTATTTTATGAGTGACTGAACCAAATTTGGGAAATAAGAAATAAGTTTGATACAAACGAAATTTAAGTAGTTAAAGGACTTGGCTTAGAATGATATTGCTTTCACTTAATATAATGAAAGAGCAGTTGTTCTATGCTACTACAGTAGCCCATTTAAACTATTACACCTACACCGTATTAAAAAAGTCTAATCAAGTCTTTTCACTTCAGATACAATATGGATCTCTGACCAGAATTAACACGATCCTTGCATACACATCTAGTACATCTAACTCTTAGTTAAAATTCAAAAGTGTATAATCTAAATTAAAAATTATTTTCAAATTTAGAACTGATCAAAGTATATTAAATTTTTTACAAAAAAAATTTTTAAGTCGTATTCTTTTTTCGGAGTGATGATAGAAAAGCACATAGTAATTAAAGAATAGGCCAGGAACTAAAACATTCAACTAAGAAGATCTAAAAAGTAAGATAATAAATTCAAAATAATTTTGTAACAATTAAAAGCTACTTACAAATTTAAAAATGTAGTTAGGTGGATTATTTTTCTCGGATCATAGGAATACTGATGTATTTTATCTATGATAAAGAAAAACTATGGGAAAAGAAATAATTTTTCTTCAGAGTTAGAAGCTCCTGTCTTTATAAGTTTTCCTAGCATCATTCTCAGGTGAGCAAGTCCTCCTCTGAATAGCAATGAGAGGAGGAATTAGAAAAGATTATTCCATTACCAATTGCATTAGCTGGAATTTATTGTGCTCGCTCCCTGCTGACTTTCCCTCTAGTCATTTATACGCATTTGTAAGGGATCAAATCTAAATTATCTTTACCTTTAAACAACGTTCTTAATTATATCTTTGGGGAAAAGATTGGTGTAGTGTCTTTAATAAAAAACATCATAATTTAGGAGAAACGGGGTATTTGATAAACAAAATTTCAAATCCACCTTTTTTAGTAGAAAAATTTATTTTTTCATAATTTTTTAACTACCTAAAATAGTCTAAATGTTACGAAATCGAATTGAAAAAAATGTGGTGAAAATTAAAATGTAACGACTTTTGCATAAGAAAAATCATTATCAGTGTGTCCCACTATGCACAACAGTGTGATACCATTGTCTGGGGGCAAATTTATTTATACAGTCATTAGTTTGCTCAAAATAGTATTTTAATTAACAGCAACGATTTGGGAAAAATAAAAAAATGTACGTACTTTTATTGAGAGATATCATAAGCAGTTTTGCATTATTTTTTTATATATAAATTATAAAATTTCCATTCAACTTATAGGAATAAAAACTCAAAGAATTTAACTAACGGTGATTTTTTAACGAATCTCTATAATTAAGGAAATAGCATGTAATTTTTTAAAATATAATTATTCCCAGATTTAGTAAGTAACCCTTAATTACCTTCAACTTATTTTTAAAAAATAACTGATGTGAGGTATTCTGCAAAAGTAGCATAGGGGCGTGTTAAATTACCCCCCATTAAAGTGACCAATCGGCTATCTTGGAACAAAAACCTCTATTTAAAAAATATACGAAGGTTCATAAAAAAATAAAGTATATTATTTATGCTCACTAGAATTAACTTGCTTTTGGTACTCAATATCTTTTGATTCTAAGTAGAGAATTACAACACTTTAACATTTTACTTAAAACATAACATAAAATATTTCAATGTAAAAGTATCGGTTTCTCACGTTAAGATTTATAGACTTACTAAATAACTTCGACATTTTGAGATAAGATGTATCAGTGTGCCCCGTGTATAAATTAATCCGTTTTCCCCTAACTTTTAGCAGAAAATCAATCCATCTTAACTATTAAAAAACAAAGCTAATTGCTGGAAATTTTTTTTAAAAGGGGATTAAACTGTGTTAGGCGTTAACACCTTCTCTCCATCGTTTAAATAATTATTAGAATTTATATTTTTATTAATAATAATTTATTATTTAAGTAACACGCTTAAACTTTTAGTTTATTTTTCTTAATTTTAGTGCCTTTTTTATTAAATTATGACTGGTTTCATAAGATTACGTCATCAATCTACAGTTCAAATTCAAATAAAATCTCAGAAAATACAATTCGTTGTATTATAATGATAATACATAATGCTTTTTATCGCATTCTACTTTATATTTTTCGTAATAAATCTCTTAGTAAATTTAGAACTAGGCAATTTAACTAGATCATCTGAAATTTTTGAAATTCCGACATTTTCAAAGGACATATTTCGTAAACACTTCTTTTATCTTGCACCTAAATTGTACAATAGTTTACCTACAAATTTAATTCAAACAAGTAGTTATTCTATTTTCAAAAGAAATCTTTTTGAATTTATAATTAACATCGACGACTTGGATCTGTATTTCTCACTTTGAAGCAAATTTTTCATTTTAAATATTATTCAGCCTTTTGCCGATTATATTAGGTCATCCCGAAAGTTTTGTCGCTCTTGGGAGCATCTGTATGCAATGTATTTTTTGGTACTTTTCCATTAAGGTAAACCAGTAAAGTACTTCTACTTCTATCTAAAGCCAATTTGGCGAATTTTGGCTCTTTTTTTGTTGGCTCACTTTTCCAGCTTTCCTAGTTTCTACGATTAAAAAGATTTTGTTTACTTCAAGTTGCCATTAATTGATAACTTTCAAAATTAAAATTCAAAGTAATTTAATTTTAATTTTAAGTCATTCTTAGATTGTAATAAATTGAAACTCATTTCATACTACTTTTGTAGAGCGGCGGTAGAATTTCCAGCGATCTAGATTCCTGTAAATTATCATTCGGATCTTTCCTAATAGAGGGTTAGGAGTAGCAATCCAGCAATTTAATATGGACAATTGTGATCAAACTCTCCGGATGCCTCAGAAAAAATTTAAATCGATGTTAAACTTTCCGCACTTGTTAAAAATACATAAAACTTTAATTGTTTTAGGGAAGTAGCCAGTTAATTTTAATTTAAAAATCTAAACTTTAAGAAATACGCAAAATTTTGAGCGGAAAAGAAATGAAGTAACATGTTATCATAGATTTAAGGAAAGCCCAGTTGTCGATCAGAAGCCAAGATGCCAAGTTGACGGTAGATAAAGTTACAGTTTATATTGGTATCACATAATGGAAAAGTGTCAAAAATATCTTATATACAGATGCTCCCAAGAGCGACAAAACTTTCGGGATGACCTAATATTGTGTGTGTGATTTTGTCGTGGTTTTCTTGTGTTTATTTTATAGTGTATTTTTCCTTTTTTTCTTTATTTTCGTTAATCAGTTATGTATTTAATTTCTATTACGCCGGACGGGATTTTTTATTTCCCCTTGGCGTATAACATTGTTTTTTCTGTAGTAATGTTTATTTTTTCTTTAATTATGAAAATAAATTATTATTGTTGTTGTTGTTGTCGTCATCATCATCATCATCATTATTAGTATTATAATTTTTTACAATATCCATTTTGTATTAACATAAGTTTATAATATAAGTTTTACTTATAATTCAGATACACATAGATATACCTTTAAAGAGAACCCAATGGGCACGGCACAATCCATCCATACTACGTCCCGTATAGTATACAAAATGAAAAAAAGGCTTACTTTTTGTAGTAAAGGTTTTTTTAAAAATCAGTTGGAGTATAAGAGGGTGAATTCCATACTCAAGGATAACCGCTTGAAGGGTTTGCCAATAGGATTAGAGAACATGAATAAATTTTGACAGATGGTGCGAATTCACAGCATTAGAATTTTTTTTAAAGATCTATCCATGCGTTAATTCTAGTGATGAGGAAAACATGTCACGGGTTAAACGAGAATTCAACGATGGAATTTTAAATTTATAATAAAAGCTCGCTCAAAAAGTTTTAAGTTGTTTATTTTTAAATTATTTTGTCTCGTATATAGAATGATTTAGTTTATAACCAGTTTTAGTTTATAATATTATTATAAGAATTTTCAGTTTATAACCAAACTATCAGTTTTTGGTTTGAATACAAAATTATATCTTCGTTCCAAAATTACATTTTTATCTACTACTTATTATGATTGGTTGATAAAACTTTTTTAAAACATAAAAATGGCTGAAGTGAAAAACACTCATAATAATTACAAGAGGGAAACATACCTTCAATGTAAAAATATTTTATCGCTTGGAAAAAGCAACAGTAAAAAAGAGAAATTATCTTAGTGAATAAACTCTGAATGGCACGAATAGCATAATAAAAAAGCCTTTATTTGATACCAATATTAAATGTTATCTTAATAGAAAATGTAAGACGGAAACTATATTAGTATACTTTATTTATTTACTCATGCTTTCATAAAGTTTGTCATTTCAATGAAGCCAAACGGAAGGAACAGCTGCGCAGGCCATCTGCGCCCCTCCCCAGGTGAGTCGTGGGAATGAGGGGGGTTCAGGTGAAGCCCCCACACCCCTCAAAGTGTGAGATACGGGCACTGGGGTTTCAGTGACTTTACGGAAGAACCCTGTATGAGTTTACATCATTATTTTCAACTTCCGATTTTTCACCTACAAGGGGGAGTTTTCTTTCATTATACACTCTATATTGAAATTTGGTCAATGGAATCTTACTTTCAAAAAAGAGGTAATTGTAGAGTTTTTGGCACAAATAGTTTATTTTATGCGTGTTTATAATTGAATCAACAGTTTGAAGAAGATAAGTCCTAAAAATGACAAATTGACTTTTTGTGCTCAAAACAATCTCCAAGCTTTGCTCTACACATGGGTGAAAAGAGGGGGAAAATAACTAACCCCTATAGGGAGATATCCCCCCTTGAAGTTGTGAAATCGATGTCCATTCATTGTATTTTTCAAGTTAATTTGGAGTTAAAGTTAATTTGTGTTTCTTTTCCTATTCTTTGAGCTGTAAACTAAGTTAAAATGAAATTTTCTTTTAATTTAAAATTTTTTCAAACTTTTTTTATGCAGGGAATGTTTAACTCCATTCATATTCACTCACTCCATTGATACTGCTCTAATAACTCAGTTTCACTATAATTTTGAATTTTATTTGTCTTATTCCTTTTATTTCACCTTTTGTGGTGTAAACTAAGGAGAAATATAATTTAAATGTGAATTTAAGGGTTTTTTAAGATTTTTTCATCAGAAAAATTTCATAAGGGGCCATTCATTAATTACGTAAGGGTCCCGAGGGGGAGGGGGGTTGGAAAAATCTCTACATACCCTTACTTGGGGGGTGGGGGGGTCAAACCAATTCTTACGTAAGATTTTCCTAGTTAATATTAACAAATTCCAATTATTCTAATCAAGAGATAATAATATAATAGTAATATGTTGTTGACAGCAAGATTATTACTTATCTTTTGAAAAATAAAAATCTTTGATTTACGTCAAACGGGGAGTTTTCTAACATTTTATTATTTTGAAAAACATAATGGAATCTTACGTAAGTATAGGGGGGGAGGGGTTTGAAAAATCTTACGTACCCTTACATGGGGGGAGGGGGGGGTTCAAAAATTGCCAAAATCATCCTTACGTAATTAATGAATGGCCCCTAAGGTTGAAGAAGGGAATAAGTCCATCAACTTATTTTGACTGTAAAATATTTTTGAATATACTTATATTTGTTTCGATGGTTGCTCTGTTTTTTAAATAGGGTTGTGAATTTCCAGTAAAAATTTGGTGGTTATACAAGGAAAATTCTATTACTTATACAGTTTTTTTCGATTTTCTCAAAACTTGGTTTTTGGACTTATTCCATTCTTCAAACTGACGATTCAATTTATATTTGCGCTTTTAGTTTTACTTTCCAATTTAGTGTTGTATTCTTATTTCATAGAAAACTGAAAAGAACGTTCTCTTGTTAAATCTCTAATATATTCAAGAACATAGTCAAAGAATTCAGATAAAAACACTTTCATAGAAAAAAAAGATGTTCTCTTTAGTTTTATTAATACCTGAAACAAAGTAAACAAGCTTATTATGAATAAATAATGGTTTTCCGTGATAAAATAACGATCAATCCGTTTAAGTGGGCGTATGTTCTTACTTAGTCTGAGTCGTTGACTATTTTTACTACAGTCTCATTGATTAATTTAAAGGTAAGGGGTCGTACATTTATTTCATTACTTCACCTTAAAATAGGCAGATATTATCTTTATAACAAAGGAAGGGGGAGAAAGTTGAATGGTCTTAGTTTAAAATTCTGTGGTAAAAATTAAGATTTAAATACTACCAAAATTTAAAATTCTATCTAAAATTGTAGATTAGTAAATTTTATGTATCAGTACAGTAGACTAAATTTTCTTAAACATTACAATTCAAAGGAGATAGAGAAGTTACACTATATAGTCTTACTTCAAATTAGATTGGTCTTTCGTTATATAATTCTTTACACGGAAAATAAGAGTTAGTATTAAATAAGTGTTTTTAATAACGGGGAGCATTAATTAAAAATAAAAGGGGATAATACTTGCAACAGAATTAATTTCATCGTATGAATCAGATAAATATGTGTTTAAATACTTGAATAAAAATCGTCAAACTGGGATGATTTATAAGTCTTATTAACTAAAAAATCGTATGTATTCGAAGGAAGTATTGAGGCACCTTTTTTCATAGAAACTTGGGAATTCTAGAGAACTGTTAAAATCAAATTTTCAACAACTCACAAAATAATCCCACAGGGTGTCCCACTCCTCACATGTGTTATTTCTAAACCGTTCATTTTAAATACATATGTTTAATTACAAAAAAATGTTTGAAGTTTATTAAAATTAAAGTTTAAAACGTTTTTGTCCAATTTTTTAGACAAAAAACGCATTTTTTAAATCTCACTGATGGTAATAGAATAGATTATACACTGTAAAAAAAGAACGTCTTTTGACGTATTATTTTCCGTGAATTTTTCATGGATTAATTCCGTAAACTACAAAACGGAATTTTCATCGTGAAGTTTCGGTTTTTTAATTTTACTCTCCTCACGCATGCGTATTGTACGATTTCTCCACTAGTTCTGGTGAGACTCAAATATAGTTGTAAATAAGTAATGGAAGTTTGTGCAAGCGTCTTCAGGCGAAACGAACCTTCAGCAAATTTATTATGGGTAAGTAAGTTAAATATATTGTTTTTATTTTTTGTATTATTGGCCGTAATCGGGAATGACTAGGCTGCCGACGGGTAACCGTTGTGCGCATGATCGGGTTAAAGGCGTGGCTTTAAAGTATTTAGGATGGAACCTAGCGGAGCTCGAATGGGGTTGTGGTAGCGCGTCAGTCTAGAGTGCACATGGTCGTAGGTTCGAACCCCAGTAGTTATTTTTCAGTAAATTTAATTTTAAATTTGTATTATTCCATAAAAAATTGCAAGAATTAATTTCTCTTGTTTAACAGTCATTCCTTATTCAATTAAATTCATTGTGTTTTTTTAAATGTTTTACTTTATCTAATTTTTTTTTAAATTTTTTTAATTATTAATTAATTGAAAATAAAATTATTTCGCTAAAATATTTTATAGAAACATCAAGAATCAAGTCCACAAGGATGCACATTGCTAATAAAGTATAAAAATCTTGCAGGGATTGTGAAATACAGTACAAAACAGTACGTCGGCAGCCTAGCAACGGCCGTAGTAAACGTTACCATGCTTTAAAATAGAAATACTCTGATATACTATTTTTAAACAGATATTTAAACATCGTACGATCGCTTTCTTCACCACGTAGCTGAAGTCTTAAAATTTTTGCTGCCTATTTTCATCAAATTTGGGTCCTTGGAGAAGGGTTAGGACCCTTCAAAGAAGAGTTGCGTAAAAAATAAGAAAAATAACTAGGGTATACAAATCCTACTATTTTTAACGATTTTTTTGCATTTTTTGGGGGGTAATTACCCCTTAAACCTATCCATTTGTTATAAATTTATCATATTTTATTAATTTGAATCTTTATTGTCCTTTGGGGGCAATTTGAAGACTAAAGCAATGCTTTTTGACCCTGAAAATCGAGTTTAAAGTTATAAAGTCGTCCAAAAACGTAAAAGGGAGGAGGGGCTGTTCCCCGAAAATCCTGAGTCAATTGAGAATTTTAATGGTGATTTTTGTTGAACAGTGTAACCCGAAAAAAGACTAAAAATGAGGAAAAAACACGAACAAAATGTTTCAGTGTGAAAACTGTGTTTTATTGTACAAAAAACATGATATGAAAAACTTTTAAGTTAAAACTTTTTTAGCGATGTTCAAAAGTTTGAGAACCCCTGCCCTAATGCAGATCCATCCCATAGAATACTTTGAAACACCCACGGAACGGGCATATGCTCCATTAGTAGCAAAAGAGTAAAGGGGATCTTCAATTAAAATAGGATAGGGGAGAGTGGGGCTATTTCGCACATGGGGCACATTCGGACAGACGGCATTTCCCCTAGTAATTATTAATTTAAAAATCTGAAAAAAATACCAGTAAATGGATGCATGACTACCACCTCCTGCATGAATTTTCAAAGCCCTGAGCCATTTTGTTGTATACGTACTAGAAATTTGCTAGCGTTAGAAGCAGCAAAGTAAATTTTCTTGTCATTTTGTTGGCGTAAAATATCAATCAAAAATAAATCTCAAGTGGACATTCAGCATTTTATTCAGTTGAGGCACTACTTAAGTAAGTTTCTAGAAAGGTTTTATTTCCCTGCTTTATTTATAAATATCTTTTTGGGACGTGGTAAGCTTGAACTGGTAGATGGGGCACATTCGTACACCAAAAGATGGGGCAGATTCGGACAGTGCGAATGTGCCTCATCTTTCCCATTTTTGATTATGAAAGTGATTTATATGTTTATAAGTGCAGTATATTTAATAACTTGAAGTTTAATTGTTTTTTATTGTAATTGTTTCAAAATTTGGTGATAATAGAAAATAACATCTTAAAGAAAGCTTCAGTTTTAAGGAATTTAGACCCAGATTTAAACATTGAAGAAATAATGTCCCTGATAATTGTTTAATACCAATTGACTTGGACTTAAGTGATTTTATTCCAGTAGAATTTCCTACTAAAAAGAAAATTTTGTTATGTTGGTCAAAAAGAAAATTATGAGTTGAATAGTGCTTATTTAATATTAATGATGAAGAACTTTAAAATTAATGACGAAACTTTTATTTTCCCAGTAAGAAATAATTCAACATTCATACAAAAAGATAATATCGTATTACAAGTTCCCCAACCGTCAGTTTCAGGTGTTAATAAGTGAGCTGTTGGTTCACTTTTCTTTTCGAATAAAACCTGACAGTTAAAATATTGGTTAAACTTTTTCTAACTAATTATATTATGTTAACCCATTAACGCCCAAATAGATTTTTTTTGGGGTGAATTGAATAAAAATCAGGAATCTGGTGTATTTTGCCTTTAGTATGAATATTATGAACAAATTTTGTCAAAAGAGTCATTAGTTTTTTCAAAAAATGCTGATCTAAAAATAGATCACTGGGCGTTCGGAGGATATTTTTTGTCACAAAGCCAAGTATTAGTTTAAATTAAAAAAATACTTAAAATTATAAAATAAATATAAATTTTGGTATTTCTCTTTAAAAAACACGTATTTATTCATAAATATGTGGAAAAATAATTAAATAGTTATATTTAATTTACCAAAAATTAAGTACACAAAAAGCCTATGTTGTAAGTAAATTTAGGAGGAAAAGGGGAAATCGAACGATGAACTTGAGATTTAGATATAAGTATATTATAGAAAACATATGAAATGACGTAAAATTGTAACTAATAAGTAAAATAAAATGCATTGGGTTAATTTTTTGATAATTTTGTAAATTGTAAATTGGTTTACCAAAATTTAATAACATTCATGTGAAATAAAATGTGCTTTTGTCTTACGTGGCAACATTCAAAATTGCTGCTTGTTTTCGCTGACCTATTCAATAAACTTCTTACTCTGGCATAACGTCAATTTTAAGATTAGTTCAAAAAAATATTGTAACTCTAAATTTGAGATTTTCTTAACTCCTTGATAACCTTTAGTTGTATTATTATTTCCCCTGTGAAGTATTTCAAAACTACTTGTGTTGTATAAAATAAGTTTATGTGAATAAACACCAATAATTTTATACCAATAGTTGCAATGCTGTGCTTTATTAGAAACCTACCCTCCATTTATCCACCAGAATAAATTATAAAATTTAATTAGCAATAATATAATGTTCAATTTCTTAAGAAAATCAATAGTTGACTTAATTTTGAACATAACTGAGTATTCTCAGACACATTTTATCAGTTTTTAGTGGGAAAAACTAAATACTCGTATTGTAAGCAACTCAGAAAAAATGAATGTCCGAACGCCCAGTGATCTATTTTTAGATCAGCAGTATTTGTACTTGATTTTTCACTAAATAAATTATTTTTGACTTAACTTTGAATTATATCCCAATAGCTGCATCTATAAAGATAAAGTAAAACTGTAAAAGGATTCATTTAGTGGTATAAATTTACTGTTTTCTTAAAAAACGCAAATGAAGATGAAAAAACTGCAAAATGAGACTCTGAGACAAACTTTAGCCTATCACTGTCCCAAAATAAATGAAGCAAATATAAAAAACTCATGGTATTAGAATTGGGGGATGTTTTCTCTTGCCATACGAGCAGTTTCGTCACTGTTGGGTGAATTTAAGGACATTTTAAAGATAATTTATGACACTATGTTTAGCGATCTAAAAATAGATCACTGGGCGCTAATGGGTTAAGTATGTCAATGTGCAATATACTCTTCATTACAACAATTGTTTTCCTCATTAAAAACTTAGATGTTCAATATTTTCTGAAGCTGTTTTCTTTTTGTAAAAAAATCTTCAATTTAGAGGAAAAATATGTAAAAGTGCCAAATATTTCGTTTAATTATCCTTACTTTAAAGTGCCATAAACTTTTTAGTTCGTAAAAATAATTATTGTATAATTTTTTGCATGTGTACGAATGTGCCCCACACGTGTGCAAAACTGCCCCACCCATGGGGCACATTCGCACGAAATTTCTCGTTTTTTAGATTGATTATATAGGTTAGAAATTCTAGATGAATGCGACCAATTATCGTTCTAAATTATCGGGAAAGGTCTTAACTTTCATTTGAATCAGAGTTTGTTTCAATATCTCATCTAGATCCAGAGAAATATCCCGAAATGTCCTTTTTGTGCGAATGTGCCCCGTTCTCCCCTAAACTGTGAAAAGGAGCAAAAAATTGCTATTCGTCGATTAGCATCGAGGAGCATTAATTGATATTCATTGCTAACTTTTGAATCTTTTAAGAGAGGGGGCGTTGTTCATTAAACTTGTAGTTCGGCTCTTAACCCCCATGAGCACGAGCCAGATAAAAAGACCGAAACGACCAAGTGCCCTCTTTTTTCACCCACAAAACGCTTCAATTTGTTTCATCGCATGACTGGCAGCGCAAAGCCACTCTTACAAAAAGAAAAATACGGATAGACCATAGACCGACCAAGCGGGTTTTTCGGTCCTACTACAAAAAGCTGAAAACAGTGGATTTCGTGATTCTCAAGTATAACTCTTTCTTCAAACGGGACCGTTTAGTAAACATGTAGTTTGATTTTCTGTCCCTAAAACGAGTCGAACTATTAACGCGCTGCCTATAATTTCTTCCAAAACGTATTAGTATCATGAAACAAGAGGTGATACGTTACTTTCCTAGTCCAATTTCTGAAAATTTTGAATTTTTACTTAAAATTTTCCAAAAAAACTATTCAAGCAGTATCAACAATTAATAAATCTTCACCTTATGTAAAAAAAAAGTCCAATCTGCCCCATTGGTTAGCATAGCCTTATTTCCCCATCTTTAGATTGTATATCTTCTCATTTATATCAATTCAAAATTTACAAAAAACGAAGAAAAACACTGTATGATTTTGCCAAGGCAACATTTAAATTTTAGTAAGAATGGAAACTTTTTCAGTATCTGTAATTAGAGGGTTTTAATACATTATTGATTAATGAAACACTTTATATATTATTCCTAATTAACACTTATATTCCTAGGGGGTTTTCCTCGTCCAAATTGAGGGCTCAGCATACTGATATTTTATTAAAAAAGGAAAAGATTCCGTCTTGAAATAAGCGCCGTACGTTATATCCAATCGCAATCCAAGAAATCCGCTCCACTTACAGCAGTGGTTCCCAACAGGTGGTCCGCGGACCACTGGTGGTCCGTGAGGCCTTCAGAGGTGGTCCGTGAGAAGATTTTTAAATAACTTATCCAAAAAATGTGTGGAAATTTTTAAAAAATAGTTTTCCTAATCACACATTCCAGGAAATAGTAAAAACACTACAGATACAAAAACATATAAGTAAAAAATCATACGTCTCATAAATAAAAAAGGTTAGGTTCTCTTTCTCTACTATGAATCATTTGTTCATTTCTATTATTTTGCACAGTTTTGTTCAACAGTAGTTTATTACAGACAGAGTATGGAAAAGTATTGCATCAAATTAATTAAAACTGAGAGACGTCGGGGTGGGGCTAATAACGAATCGAATGATCGGACTTATACTTGGTTTGATACGAATCGAAGCGTGAAAGAGTTGAAAGATACTTCAAACTGGGATGCTATGGTCAGACAGAGGGTCTTCGAGAAATCGTGGTATGAAAAGAGGAAATTTCTGAGATACTAATGAAATAGGTTTGTTCGAAGATATGAGAAAAATTTATTGCCGAAAAGGCGAAAGTTTTTAAACACATAAATTATTTTCTATTTTAATCGCTCCTTTGAAATAATTATTAACTTTTGACGCGGTTTCTTTCGGGAGAACATCAGCCTCGCCCGCCTTGCCTATAGAATTTCCTCTGCCACAACTCACAGTCAGTTCATGTCCAGTTTGCTTTTTTTTTATCAACAGAATTCCTGATTATTTCATTCGCCCTGCAGTTTAATTTAAAGCTAGGTACTTTCTTTCAAATTTAAATACACTAATAATATATATTACCTTATTTGTTGGTTATGAAAAAGAAAAATAACTATTTTATACTGTTGTTTTCTTAAACCTGTAACTTTTGTATAGGTGTGAACCCTTCCAGGGTTAATAGATAAAAAGGCTTGATAAAAATGGTTAAATGGTCTTTTATAAAAGGTATATTTTTAAATAATTAGTTATAAAATTAAAGTAATATTAATTTTTCTTTTAAGTTTAATAGATTATTTGATTATCTAAGTTCTATTTAGAAACCTAGTTAAACTCGGTTTCCCTTACTTCAGAAAAAAAGCCAAAATTTTAGACCTTCCATGAGGAATAAATGCACTGAAAAAAGTTAAAATTTTGAAGATACAGTTACGGTTAGAGATAGATGGTCCGCGGAGGTTCAAATTTAAGTGAAGTGGTCCGCAGACATATTTGAGTTGGGAACCACTGACTTACAGCCTCTCTATGCCTCTGTTTTTGAGTAAAACTATAAAACTCGATAATAAAGCACGTTAATAAAATTCAACGAGACATTTAATGGAGTCAAAGAAGGATTAAGTACAAAATACATTCATTAATTCAAGCGTTAAAAATGTTTTTGTTCCTTTCTTTCTAACTTTTTTTTTACTTTTCTAAGGTAAATATATCTTCAGAAAATAATAAAATAGAGAAAGAGTTAGTTATGATTGCGAAAATTATCTGGACTTAATAAAATAATGGTAATAAAGTACTCGTAATAAGCACTGGAGCAAATATAAATAAGTGGGTAGGTAGTTATAAACAAGTAGAAAGAAAATGCCAAAAGTAAATAAAAATTCATTAAAGAAGCTGGAACCATTCTTAGGAACTCGATCATTTTTAACAAGTTTTATGACCGGGTATTTTCCTTCCAAGAAGAATAACATTCCAAGACAGATTTTTTATTTGCATTTGAACACACTAAGTAAATAAGTAAAATCATGTAATCATACTACTTTAATAATCTTGACTAATCCATATAATACAGAAAAATTGAGAATAGAGTAATGGCTTTTAATCTTTTTTTAAGGGAAAAAGAATTTAACAGAAATAAAATTTTGGAGAAGGTAAAGAAAATTTTTTTAAACATAACTGCAGTACTTAAAATACTTTTTTGTACACAAATAAGTTTTGTACTTATCAACACCAATAAATTCCCTTGATAAAATTCTAAACCCTCCAGAATTTACCAATTCCACACGCTCAAAAATTATTCATTCAACACGCACGTTCAAACACTTTTCGCTAAAAAAAAAAAACAACTTCCCAATTAAAAAAAATCATTATTTCCCTCAAGCGCCGGCACCTATGGCCGGCACACAAAAAGCAAACAAGGCAAGCGCGTGCGAATAGGGAAAACAACAGCTTACCTGCGACAGTTGGAAACGTCGTGGAAGCGACGAAAGCGAAAGCGCGACTGATGCTCCGCGGGGAAGAGTTCGTTGACGGGCGGAGGGGGAGGGGGGTGGGAGAGGAGCCGGTTGCCTTTTGTTCGGGTCTTCGCCCCAAGTCGGAAGCGAGCGAGCGCGCTTATGCGACTTCGAACCGGATAGGTTACGTGCGGACGGTCTTTTTTTTAATTATCTTGGTCAGAGGGTAGTTTCGAATGACACGTGCGGACGAGCTGACCCCTTAAAAATTATAACCTTTTTTTTGTTAGCGTGGTATGGAACGTTTGTATCGGTTGTCATCAGTGAAAATGAAAATTTGAATTTTGTTGGCAGACAGAAATGAAGATAACTTATTTTTGTTTTTAGTTTGGTAGGGGGCCGTTCAAATATTACGTATGCATGTTTTGGGTCATTTTTGACCGCCCTCCCCCTTGTCAAAGATACGCAAACCAAACTCCCGCAGAATTGGGTAAGAAAACTACCGGACGACCCCCCCTTGTCCTCTTTTTTTGTGCAAAATAATTTTGAAATAAAATTTATTTGTGGTTGATTTTTAAAAATATTCTTTGCAAGAAACGAGAGATTTTTGAAAAAATGCAGTGTTAGTAACATCTTACGTAAGCCATAGGCGCCGACTTTTATCAAATATTGGGGGGCCAGTACTAGACAATGAATATATTAGTTATTCCATATAACAGCGGTCCTTAAACTTTCGATCGTCACTAATGCTAGACATCTCCCCCAGGGTCGTCATTTAGGGGGGGCAGGGGGGGGGGCAACCGCCCCCCCCAAGGTTTCCACTGTAATGTGAAAAATAGCTGCATGTCCCTTGAAAATTCTGTAACTTCCACAAGGAGCTTTGGGTGCAACTCAAAATGTCTCAAAAGGAGTTAAAACATTACTTTTGAGGGTTCAATTTCAAAAATTTTCTGGGGGAGGACCCCCAGACCCCCTCTAAAATTTTCATGTCTCTTATTTAGTGTTTTCATCCTTGAAAACCATTCCTTTTACAAGAAGATTTTTTCTTACGAAGTTCCCCCAAAGAGTTTGAAAAAGAGATAAAACACTAGTGTAAAGGGGAATTAAAATTCCTGGGGGAGGACCCCTAGCCCCCTTAAAACTTTGACGTTTATTTACTACTCTTTTCCCTAGAAAATTATGTGGTTTACAAGAAACTGTTCTCTTTGGATGCAGCCCAAAGGGTCTCAAAACGAGCTAAAACACTACTTTAAGAGCCAAATTTTCAAAAAAAAAAATTTTTCCCAGACCCCCCTTTTTCTTTGGAGTTCACGTTGTGAAATTTTGACATGATATTACCTTAAAAATGAAGTTCGGGCAACTCCCGCGAAAAAAAACCTAGTTACAGCAAGGTATAGACCCAATTAAAAAAAATTCCTTGCCCCCCCCAACCAAAAACTGAAATGACGCCCCTGATCTCCCCCCCTCCAAGATTTTGATCATCCAAAGGTTTATTCCTAAAGTACCCCTAAGGAGTTACTCAAATTATATTTGACATTATGTTAAAATTTTACAATTACTCGAAGTATAATAAGGGGGTCTGGGGGGTTGGTTCCCCATAAAAAATTTGAAAATTTGCCTCAAAAAGTAGTGTTACAGCTTATTATGAAAAATGTTTGGTTCCACCAAAACATAGCAGTTTCTTGTAAAACATAGAATTTCTAAGGAAAATATTACAACAAGAGACGTCAAAATTTCAAGAGGGGCTGGGGGGTCTTCCCCCAGAAATAATTTTAAAATTTGTCTCTTTAAACTAGTGTTATTTATTTTGGAACTCTCAAAATGTAACTCGATCACGGACCCCCTAGGAAGGTGCTGGGGACCCTCGGAGGTCTGCGGACCACACTGCTATAAAAAATTCGAATAAAAGCAGCACAATATTTTTAAAAAATTTAATCGAACACAAAATATTAATACCTATTGCGAAGAATAAAAGTGGATTTATACCGCCTTTAAAATCAACGGCACAGAGCCGTAACTAGACTTTATAGGCCAGTCAATAACGACATCGAAAATTGCAAAAAATCAAGTAGTTCCAATTTTTGTCTTATGTTGTTAGGACCGTCATAGAGTTATACGTCAAAGAGTAAAAAAATAACCGTTTTAAAGGTTGTTTTTGTTTCTATTCCGTAAAAGGTTTATCAAATATGATCGAGACCATGATCAAGACAGTAACATCGTTTATCTGTGAGGAATGACTAATTTTTTTTAGAAAAAAAAAATTTGGTACTTTTCTGTTAGCCGGGCGCAAAGTCGCCAATTGTGAAACAAACGCGAGCCAAGTGAAGTGAAGGACGGTTGTAAGAAATTTGGCAGAATTCTAGCGATTTTTCGCTTGCGCCCGGCTAACGGAAAAGTACCAAAAGTTTTTTTAATTTACGGGGGTTTTCCCATGGTCGTAATTTCTAGCGCAGTTCTTAATCAGATCAAGTCCCGATCTGAAGAAGAAGAAGTAGCACTCTCAACGGTCCTCAAAAAGAATGCTGAAAAGTAAGAAAATCCACAGTGAACGCTTTAGGTTCAGTCTTTAAAGATTATGTAGAAAAAATAGATAAGCTTCAAAATCCAACTTTCCCCATGATTACAGGCTGGTGAAGGATGCAGAAATCCAAGAGAAGTCCTCAGTTCTAGCACTCACTGAGGTCCACAGAAAAAAGATGCAGAAGAGAGCTCGTGTGCTTTAGGATCCTCAACAAAGAGAATGCAGAAGATCAAGTGTACAGTACTGGAAAAAAAAATCGACTCAGACCCTATATCTCCGGAACGGCTTGTGATATAAAGACAAATAAGGTATCATTTTTCATGATTTAAAGTATTCTATATAAAGAAAATTTTTCAAGTTCTTAGGGGGTCGTCTTCATATTAAACGAAGCACCAACTTTCGTTTTTCCTATGGGCGACATCAAAGATTTTTCCAGATTCTGAAAGAGCACCCTCTAAAACCCCCCAAAACCAGTTTTCATGTCATTTTGTCCCCAAATGAAGCCAGGAGTGGGGGTTGAAGTTCGTTGAATTTACGTTGAAATCTCGTTTTTCATAGATTTTGATCCTTACAACCATTAACCCCACGCACACTGTAGGAAATTTCAATTAGAAAAATTTGCGCCAATCTCATATCGCCAAAGACATACAACTTATGAAAATTACAGTAACCTTACGGTAACCATAATCTACTAACTGAAATCAACACATTTATTGTTTAAACCTTGATGTTGAACGTAGCCGTGTGGCCTAACGGCTAGTGTGCCTGGTCGCAAATCTTTAGAGCCAAGTTCGAACCGCATAGCTTTCGTGTTCTTGTTTTGCTTTTGGAAGTTTGTGTATGCCTCGAACTTAAACTACCGATAGAGTTAGAATTAATAAGTTCTTATTTTTTACTCTATTAATTTCAGTAAAATGAAAATTAACCTATTTTTTTGTGCATGTAATATTTTTTATTTGTTTTTAAATTTTGATGATATTTTTAAATAAAAGTTTACAAATTAAAAATCTTTAAAATACATTTTTTTTCAGATGAAAAAATTTTGAAACAATACTTAACACTTACTTTTGAAACAATACTGAATTATTCGACAAAAATTTCACCTGCATTAAATTTGAAATGTTTTTGAATTACGCGAATCAAGTTTCAAAAAAGAGTATTCGATATAAAGATTCGAATTCATGACAGATTTCATGCAGATATTTGTGGTTTTAAATATAAATCTAAGGTCAAGAAAAGTCGTCGCTTAGTAAGGACGGTCTCTTCTTACATGCATTGTTTATTAAAAGAAATTCAACGTTTTATCTTTGATATTAAATGTTATCAAGACATGAATTAATTTAACCATGACGCAAATATCATCGTGTTGCTGAATTTTGGATCATACATCTTTCCCATATGATGCACCCCAGGGTTAACACCATCTCTTTTCCTATAAGGGAAGGTACCCATACTACGTGACCCATTTAGGGGAGGGAGGGGGGTCTTCAAATTACCACGCTCGGTCACAGGGGGGAGGGGGGGGCTTAAGGGTTTGTCCCGTAGTCAATTTCTTCTAGTCAATACGACAAAATTAAGCCAAATTAATTATTGAAATTTGCCAACTTAAGACTAATAAGGCAAAATTAATTATTAAAATTAGACAAATTAAGCAAAATTAATTTTTTCAACTTTCTGTTTGCAAAAAACGATGTCAAACCGTATTAATGAATTACTACGTGAAAACTAGAGGGGGGGTCTTGGCATATACTACGGATGGTCACCAAGGGGGGAGGAGGGTAAAATTGGGTCATGTAGTATGGGTACGTTCCCTAACTGGCACATCCAAGGGTTGCACCAGCCGCCTACCCCTACAGTAGTTTTCAGGGGTAAGGCAAGCAGCGTATTAAATCTACCCTACGCATCCAGAGGGCTCAATGTTTGGAATAAAAGTTGACTTACATAATTAACTAATAATAAATAAAATAGTGGTGACTACAAAATAAAAAATTAACACTATAATAAAAATTTAGCTACCACTTTTTAATTTAATGTTATTTTTTATACGTATAGTCAAAGTCATTCATTTCTTGTATTCAACCTGGAATTGGGAGAACAGTAGATCCATCCGCTATTGTCACCAAATATGAATGATATCGTTGGTTCTTACCGGTATCGAATTTGGAAACTAATTTTGAAAACGTTAAACTAGTTTAAGTGGAATAGATGAGGTTAAATAGAAATAGGGACTGAACAGGTTGAGTTTTGAAAAATTTAACATTAATTAATATGCTGATTTTTATTGAGGCTTAAGAAAAATCAGCATGCCAATTAACTTTCAAATTTAAAAACACAAACAGAAAAAAATATCCAACCCCTAAAATAAAACTCCAATATCCCTTTCCAATCACCCCCCCCCATATTTTCGGCAGTAAAAAACGTTCCCAACTCCCCTCCCCCCCTAAAAAATATTCTCTCTCTCTCTCTCTTCTCTCTCTCTCTCACTCTCTCTCACTCTCTCTCTCTCTCACTCTCACTCACTCACTCACTTTATGGTAATTATTAAAAACTTTACATAGATGATGAAAATAAACTTTTTGCTTTTGATGTGATGATGCATTTTTCATTTTTTCCTTAAAACCCCAATTGTTTAAAATATCAAGAAGCTCCAAATCGTCGATATGATTAAAGTTAATTAATTTTAATTCATCAAGTTTATTAACTTTCAAATTTAATGATTGACTAGTCAACATGTTTCATATTTATATTTTGGTATCTTATTCATCAAGCACATATTTTCAGAAACTTCAATGTTTATCCTTAAAAATTAATAAACTCTGTATCCAACCTAATGAAACATAACTCGTAATTAATTACTAAAAAAATGACTGCAGAATCATTAAAATCAGTATTTGAAAATTTTTCTACTCCTATATGCATAAGCAAATTTTAAACATTGAAATTGCCTTAATTTTTCAAGATAAGTTAGTTTTCGTAAGTGGAAATTGAAAATTATTAGAAACATCGATTAAATGCTAAAAATACATCAAAAAATCAATCTAACTATCTGTATTTAAGTATTTTTATAGGAATTTTTGAGCCGCAAAAGCCTGATTTATTGTTTCATTAATTAGTTAAATTTCTAGCTCTTATCAACAAAACCACTTTCATAATTTAGCGTGATTATTTAATATCTTTATTTAAATTTTTATTCCCTTTTTTCCAGAATTAAAAAAATTTTAATTTTAAATAACTCTCAATTAATTATTATTATTTGTAAACGAACGGCAATAAAAATTGTATAAATTTGTTTTAAAGGCTTTAGATTTTAAAAAAGTATTCAACATCTATTCATCTTTGTGTTTGCCTGTATCCCTATAGGTTAACCTTGAACAATGAGACACGCGGAATTGCGGGGCAGAACCTGCCACCTAGTGATCACGAGCTTGTGACTCTACCAAGTGGGCTACCACTTAAGGGTATTCTAATTGGAAGACGAAATTGCGCCAAAATATAGATAAATAGCCAAATCTGCTTTAACTTTTGTAAGAATTGTGCCAAAACACAGATAAGTAGCCAAATCTGTTCTAACTTTACTAGAGAATTTTAAACAATTGTCGCCAATCTTTCCTCATTGAAGTTAAATTACCAAAGTTTTCAAACCCCCTTCCTGGCTTTGTTTGACCCCCAAACAACACGAAACTTGGTTTTTGGGGGTTTTAGAGGGTGCTCTTTCAGAATCTGGAAAAATCTTTGATGTCGCCCATAGGAAAAACGAAAGTTGGTGCTTCGTTTAATATGAAGACGACCCCCTAAGAATTGGAAAAATTTTCTTTATATAGAATACTTCAAATCATGAAAAATGATACCTTATTTGTCTTTATATCACAAGCCGTTCCGGAGATATAGGGACTGAGTCGATTTTTTTTTCCAGTATTGTACATCTAAATTAAATGGTTAGTTCTGTGGGTGTGTTTTTTATATCAGGGCACAGATGCCAAACCAAATTTCGTGCTAAATTACTGTCTGTCAACTATTCTTAATCATGAACTAAATTACTGTCAATATCAATATTGGGCATAAATTTTCCGTTATAATAAACGGTCTGGGTAAAAACTACTATATTAGGTTCCGTTCACTATAACTAGGGTTCTAAATATTTCTGAAAGAATCGATTCTAGAATCGAATGCCTTGGATTCGATTCCAGCAGGAATCGAATCTCAGGAATCGTACTTAATTTTCTAATAAATGCAAATAATTATTAACAATTCTGTTCTCTAATTAATTATTTCGATAATTAAGAAATATTTTGCAGCAGGAATCGAATCTTAGGAATCGTTACTTAATTTTCTAATTAATACAGATAACTAAACAATTTTGTTCACTAATTAATTAGTATTTTGCAGGTTATTAACTGAAATAATAATTACTAATTTTCCTAGATTTGTGATTGAAATAGATATATTCGATTCTACTTTTTCGATACTGTCCCTAAGGAATCGAATCGAAAAAATTTTTTGATCCCTCACCTCAAACCAATCAATATCAATATCATGGGTTCACTATTAACAGGGTCCGACTATTTCAGCTTTTGCTAGGAATTCCATAGAAATAAACATTTTTCACTGCAAAAGAACATTTCGGAAATAAAAAACGACTCAAAAAACTCCCCCCTGCAACGTCATCCAGCTTCTTCCAATTAATAAAAGGTCTCCGCCTAGGCTGTGTTAGCTCCGCCCACTGCCGATGGGATCTTTTATTCATCGGGGTTCCTCTTTCTTTTGAGTTCAAAAATGCTATTTTACAGAATCGATTCAGATGAAACACAGGCAACTCAAATAAGAACATCAACTTTGATGAGGCTCCACTGGTGCTCTATAAGGGACCTCAGTGTGAAGTTAGAGTAGTTTTTTTTCCTTTATTGGGCTGCAGTATACTCAATGTAGGAATTTATACAGGAGGGAGTTCAAAATTCAGAGAACCACATCATGGCTCAATTCAGCGATTCCAGATTCGTACTTTAAATAGAGATAAGTAGATACTTATAATAGGAAAAATTCTTTTACTTTTGTCACTTTTAATTTAAGAAGCATTGTATTTATCAATTTATCTACCTACCTACATACAGGTGATTTAGAAACTAAGGGAACTCCATTCTATGGATAAAAGATTAATATTGCACGTTTTAACCCCTTCGCACCGGCTGGCACATATGCTGTCCCACGGTGGCAAAATTTTGAAATTACAACCGAGGCAACATTATGTCCCAGTTGCTGAAAACCTTCAAGGAACAGAATAAAATGCTCCTTTGTGTCTCCTAACACATCATGATCTAATGGATATCTCATCGCAGTTGCTGATTCCCTTGCCGGTTAGAGGGTTAAAACTCACCCCACGGTTTAGCAAGTGGTCCAATTTCTATCAAATTTAAGGTGTAAGTAGTACGGATACTGCTTTACCACATGCTATATTTTTTCCATTCTATTATGTCTTGTTTCGTTACAGACGGGCCTTGGCAAAACATCCTTTTGTAACGCACTACATTAGGTCCTAGCTCTTTATCGGTGCGGCTGCGCCCGGCCCTCCCCCCATTCATTCATTCCAAATAAGTGATTAGTTCTTACTTCTGACAATAGTAAAGTTGTTTTTTCTGCAATGTGAGAAGAAGCCAACTTCACACACCCAATTAGGCACCCGTAGGAAGCAGTCGCGGATAAAGTGGAATTGGTAGCAAATGGATAGGTTTAAGGGGTAATTACCCCCTAAAATGCAAAAAAAAAACTTTAAAAAGAATAAAAGTATTTTACGCTTTTTTTCTCTTATTTTTTAAGCAATTCCTCTTTAAAAGGTCTTAACCCTTCCCCAAGGACCCAAATTTAATGGATATAGGCAACAATGATTTTTACTGAAAGTGGTTGAGGTGTTAGCGTCCCCGATGCGCCAGAGTCTTCCGAACCCTTCCGCGGGTGCTTCGGGTACGCTAACACCTCAGCCGCCTTTAGTAAAAATCATTGCTGCCTATTTTCATTAAATTTTTAACGTTTTTTGTGCATTTTTGGGGGTAATTCCCCTTAAACCTATCCATTTGCTACAAATTTTCATATTTTAAAAACTTTAGTCTTTCTTGTCCTCTAACGTGTAATGTAAAGACTAAATAAAGTAACGGTTTTTACCCCTGAAAATCGAGTTCAAAGTCATTCATTTTGCTTTTTATGCATATTTTGGGGGTACCCTGTATCTTAAAAAGTTGACGTGATCGACAAAAACTACAGTTATTTTTGGACTCAGGGGCTAAAAGTGATTCAAAAACAAGTCACAGTTCTAAGTCAACGAAATTGTTGTTCCCCAGTGTTATTCAGAAAACTATAACAAAAGCAACAATACCAGCACTTAAGTAACCTTGTAGAGCACATATGGGCATCCTCCGGTCCGCCTCGCCATTTGTTTTTAAATCGCCTCGCTATTGTTTGCCATTTTAAAAGTTGTACTCGAAAAATCACTCAGGTTTTCGTCAACAAGAACCAGAGGGGATACGGGAACGGGACTTTCACCTATGGGAAAACAAACCCGCTCTGGAAGCTGCAATCATTTTTCAACTCTATCCAGTCATGAAAATATACTGACTACTTACAGTAAATATGCTGCAGTACTAAAACCCCTTTCGGAACAGTTTTTAAAAAAGATTTTCGGATTTTAAAAACGCGTTACTTGTTCAACTTTTGTTCTACTCCCTTGAATGTAACGTAGAGGAAGCTAAAATACACCTGGAGTTGACCGAGTTTCAGGAAGACTTACATATAATGTCAAAGTTTGAAGACGTCGTGGAGCTCAGTGATTTCTACAGCACACACCTTAGTCGAAGAAAAATTCCTCCACCTCAGAGCATTTGCAAGAAAAATGATATGCTCATTTGGTAGTGCAAATAAATGTGAACAGTTCTTTTCAAGAATGAAAATTAATAAAACGATGAAAATGTAGAAAACACTGCGCCTGTGGGATAGATTCCAATATTGATTATCATGTAACTCAGGTTTAAACTCAAGTTTATCTAGTTTCTCCTGATTGTTTGTAATCATGACAATTGTTAAAAGTTTGTCCTGAAATATTTTTTGGAACTAAGAGCCCTGGTAGTCCAGATATTAGGGGAGGCCGAGGGGGCCCTTCCCCCTCCCCGAAATTCGAACTTGGAGTACCAAAACAAGTTGAAACCCTGATTTTTAAGGTCCAAGTTCCAAAAATGTAAGTCATCTCAATGGATTCTCCAGATCCACTTACCAAGAGGTAGACTTTACTTCCATGACCCTAGAACACGTTAGTTCAAAATAAGAGCCGAGAAACGGACTTTTGAAACACCCTGTATAATAATAAACTACTCATTTTTTACAATTACTTATTTTCTATTCTATGGCCCTCCACGTCATTATCTTTGAGAGAGAGAGTTCGGCCCACAGATTCAAAAAGGTTGCCCATACCTGCTGTAGAAGAGAGTCGCCAGCAGAAGTCTCCCTCTTGCCAATAGCAACCTGGCTCACCTTGACTTAATCTCTCTATATTAAAAAAAAGTTACTGTCACCGCTGTTTCAGAAAATTTAATTTTTCAACTCTTTGAACTCTCATATCACAAAAACTACTTGATAGAAATTTATGAAATTTGAAATGTTTGTAAAGGAATATTTGGGGCACATTCTCGAACAAAAAGCTAACTGATGTGATAATTAGAACTGGGGTATTTTTAAGGTCAAAGTTGAAGTTTTTCTTTTTTCGCCGCGTAATCCAGTTCAGCAAAATCTATTAGCAGCAGAACTATGATTTTTTGCAGCCTAATACTCTGAAGTATGAAGATGTGCACAACGTCGCCCCTTTTTTCGAATTTGGTTTAGAGTAATTAAATTTTCGAAATTTTTGACACTTTTTCGTTTTTTTCTATCTAAAATGAAAACTAATCACGGTATCAATATGATTTTTTAAACACTTATATTTTTATTTTTTAGAAAGAGATTGCCGTTTAATTCCTTAAAAAATTCTAATTAGTTTTGGAATTATTAAGCATCAAAGTTTCATTTTTTTCATAGTTTTAGTAGGTCTTTATCAGACGTGTTTAATTTTTTTATATTTTATATTTGCCTGTTCACTAGATTGTCGCGAGCACGGATATTTCAATTTAAAGTTTTGAGGTGCACATTTTTGCTCTAAGTTTGCAAGCGATATAGACTTGTTTAATAATCTTTTAAAGATACTTCGATATTTTTTGAAATACTAGAGAAATAAATAATTTAGCTATTTTGAGTGTTATTTGTGCCGATGAAAGGAAGAGGATTTTCGAGAAGTGTGCTTTACTCTGCTAAAGATCGATTGCAGATATTACAGATCGCGAAGCGATCTGTAAAGAGCTGCATAGCAGTTACGGGGGTTGGTGAGCGTAAGCGAGCAGGGGGCGGTAGCCCCCTATCCATTAAATTATTGATAATTTAAAAAGGAATATTTCAGTAATAGTTTTATTTTGATATTTTCGTGGTAATGATCCGAATTAAGTTATAGAAAAGTTTGAGAGATAAGAAGTTTCGATATTAAATGATCATCAACTACACTCTGTTCATTTAGAATTAGCGCCTGAGACGTAATGTATTAGAAGCATATATTATTCTAATTATCGTCGAAAAAATTTTCTTCTGCAATGACAAGTCAGCCTAAGCAGAAGTAGTTAAAATACTTTAGAAACAATCGGTCATTGAAGTTGTCTGATGAGCGTTATTAAGCATTGTTGAGCGTTTTTGATCCTGTTTCAGGCGCCTATTCTAAATAAACAGACTATAAGCAGACAAGTTCCAGGTTGTACTGGATAGTTGAGATGAAACAAGCGAGCTCTGCTCGCTAAGATCGCGAAGCGATCTTCAAAGAACTGCGAAGCAGTTCCGGGGGTTGGTGAGCGATAGCGAGCAGGGGGCAGAGCCGCCTAGTAATTAAAAACTAAAATTACTACTTATTATAGTCACATTAAAAAAGCTTTGATAAAATTAATATTTACTTTGATTTCCAAATAAACCAAAAGAAATAACCCTGTATTTACAGACAGAACTTATACGTACTACGCATTAATAAAAGTAAAATTTTTTGTTGAAAACTTTTCAAAAACTGTAAAGACATGTTTAATTTCAGTAGATAAATAAAATTTAAGATAATTTCTTTTTCATATTACAGGCCTGTTTCAGAGAGATTCGTTCAACTTCAGCAGCCATCTCAAATTTAGTATGATGAAGACTATTCCATTATAAATTTTGTGATTGTGATGTTCTTGGTACGAAATGGTAAAATACTTAGAACAATATTTGTTAAATATATTTCAATCACCTTACTGAAAAAATAAGCTATCAATATATTTATAAAAATAATTTTGAAATTTCTAACTGTCTATTACTTTTAATTAAAATTTTAACACTTTTTTAATTAGCCCAATACAAAAGTATAAGAAAGTTCAAAATTGTATCTTTTCACATGATGGGGTACAAAGTTAAATACTTGGAACTACAATTGTTTCACAGGAAACTTCTGAACTTGTTCCTTAAATTTTTCATTAAAACATATAACATGGAAGTAACTAACTAATGATATATTTTTAACCAGATGACAAAATTGAGAGAAATGGTTAAAAATAGTCTTTTCAGGAAGTTTTATGATCTTTCATGCATACCCTTTGAATAAACCAAAGCTGTGATCTGATAAATGACTATATGGCTTTATGACAAAATACTTCCAGGGCAAAATTATTTTTAAATCAAAATACTCACTTGACACACTGCTACTCACATTGACAATTAAGTACAGTTGGGGAAATAAAAAACGACTCAGTTGCAATTTCTGGCGAACCACTTGGGTTAGGAAGACAAATGAGGTGTCATTCTTCATTGTTTAAAGAAAGTATTCTTTAACCAAAAAAATTTTCCGAGTCCTTAGGGCATTTGGGCTTAGTCATTTGGTCCGGCCCGCGGACCATTTTAAAAATTGTACCAAAAAATTACTCTGGTTTTCGTCAACAAAAGCGAAAGAGGGGATACAGAACTTTCCCCCGAAAATAGCTTAATTTTAGCAGCTAAAACATGCTGTACAACTAACTATATTTCGTTCTTGGGAGGCGTCTATAAGCGTGGGAGAGTTGTTACATAGAGAAAGGATTGTAGTAGTAGAGAAAAGGCTTGTAACCGAATTCCAGCCGTTGTCTTCATAGCAACTCGGGTTCAGAAACCGGTTCTCACCCAAAAAAAATCCGGCTGTTGCCGGCTCTACCATACGGACTATATTCATTCTCTGCCTTTCCCAATGCTGCTAAAGTTAATTTGTCCTCCTGAACATTAATTCCTCCTCCATTAATTCTCCTGTATCATGTAATGACAATTGTTAAAAGTCTGTCCTGAAATATTTTTTCATTACTATTAGCTCTGAATATAATTTTAGCTCATATTAATGTAACTTAAACATTATAATTATTGTATGTAATCAAGATATTATTTTAGTCCAGATTAATGTAATTATCTTTATAATTATTGTATATAATATTATTCTAGTCCAGATTAATGTAACTATCTTTATAATTATTGTATATAATATTATTCTAGTCCAGATTAATGTAACTTCATTATAATTATTGTATGTAATCAATATATTGTATAAGTCCAGATTATATTTTAACTTTAGTATTGAACTTCGTAAATATATATAACTACTCATTTTTTACTTTAAACAATTACTTATTATCTAGTCTATGGCCCTCCACGTCAAATATAATCATTGAATCCGGCCCACGGATTCGAAAAGGTTGCCCATACCTGCCTTAGGGGGTTGTCTTCATATTAAACGAGACACTAACTTTTTCTTTTCAATGGGGACCCCCAATTATTAGAGATTTTCTGAAACCCCATCCCCTCAAAACCCTTAAATACCCAGTTTCATCCAGATTAATTCACAATTAAAATTTTTTTTTTTAAATAAAATAAAATTAATTTTTAAAATCGTGAAATATTTTTTTGGAAATCGTTTCAGGTAGTAATTTTATGAAGAAAGCCAAAATTTCAATCGATTTCCTTGAATAGTTTTTGATAAAAACGAACGAGAAAAGAACATTCGCGGTATGCATTCGGCAACTGTATACCGCCCCTTGAAGATTAAAGTTCGTTTTTATCAAAAACTATTCGGTGAAATCGATTGAAGTTTTGGCTTTTTTCATAAAATTACTACCTGAATCGATTACCATAAAAATATTTCACGATTTTAAAAATTAAATTTTTTTTATTTCTAAAAATTTTTTTAATTGTGAATCAATTTGGATGAAACTGGGTATCTAAGGGTTTTGAGGGATGGCCTTTCAGAAAATCTCATAATAGTTGGGGGTCCCCATTGAAAAAAAAAGTTAGTGTTTCGTTTAATATGAAGACGACCCCCTAAGGACTCGAAAATTTTTTTAGTTAAAGAATACTTTATACATTTTTGTTCCAAGATACACCTGATGCAGGTTTTAATAATTAATTAATTTTCACAAATAAACAATAAAGGTAAAACACTTAAAAATATTTATTAAAACACCAGTAAAAATATAAAACTGAACACAAATTTAGTTCAACATAGCTTCTGTCTACTTTTCACATTACTTCTGAACCGAATGCCATAGAAAATGCATCAAAATTTTTCAAATTCACTAGCACAGCAGTGAAGCTTTTTTTAAACTTAGGAATAGCAACCATCAGAACTTTTTTATCACCTAAAAGTAAAACAGGTATTTTAAAAATGCTCCACCAATTTAAAAAATTGAAAAGATAATTTAAAGTACTTTATTCTTACTTGAAAGTAATTTAGGTAGTAATTAGTAATTTTACACTATTAATTCTTTATTATAAGTGTAAAAACGTTTTCCTGTATTAACTATATAGAATTAAAACATCAATGATAAATACGGACAAAAATTAACAAAATTTTGATGCAACAAAACCAAATAGAATTCCTTATAACCGGTATGGTCAACACACAGCCCAGCAGAATTATAATAATGACACTTGAATACATTGAAAAATTTGGAGAAATAATTGTATTTTTACTATGTTTATGAGTTTAAATAATATAAGATTAAAAGGAAAGTATTTATTTTTCTGTACTAGAGAGAGTTGGTCATATTAAAGGCTAGACAGAGTAATTGAATCGCATATTTCTGAAACATGTCAAACGCCACTTTTCTTGTTTTGAGATAAACGAGAAAAACTGTATAGAAGTTCGCTGCATTTTTATGATAATGTTTAGTAACTTTTTTCTTAAAGTAGACCTTATTTGGATATTTTACAGGAAAAAAGAATTTTTTTAATGTTTTTTTCTTTTCATAAAATTTTTTTGAAATATTTGCATTTGACAGGTTTCTGCAATAAACAGAGTTTTCAGGCTTATTTTCATAGCTTAACTCTAATTTATTTATGTATTTGGTAATAAAAGTGGGAATATTAGTTGAAAATAACATTTCCTTATTAAATAATAACCCATAAAATTATAATAGAATTCTTATTTTTCTCTTTTGATTCGTAGATGTATAATTACCTCTTTTATAAATGATTTCAACTCTAGACTCAAAAATAGTGGTCAGCCAATTCAAAATGTTAAAAGACATCTTCGAAGTCAATTAGATAGTGTTGTTTAGATGTAACTTTGTGGATAGTAAAACGATTTTGCTTTAAAAGCCTACAAAATTACTTAATTAGTTCAATATTATGATCTGGAGTATAGATTTGATGTCCCCTTTTTATAAAGGGATTCAAAGATCCAAAATTTCAATCACATGGATGTAATAAAGGGCCACAAGCATGGAGATTTGAAAGATATAGCAACCAAAACGTCCTCAGTCTTGAGATTCGTACAAAAACTTTAAAAATAAATATGGTTTTTACTATGGTTTGATAGACCTTACCTCTAAAGAATGACTTTTCCAATTGCATATAGTGTTTGTATGCGATTAAATTAAAAACTGCAGTCCCAAACAAGCTGCAGATGGAGCATGAACAAAATTCCTCGCAGCTTAAGTGCAGAAACCAGTCAAGCAACATCGTTTGACATGTTTCTGCACTAATCATCATCATCACAATTCTCTCAAGCCAAGCTGGCGTATAAGGCCTTAAGTCTAGATCTCCATTGCCTGAGGTCCAAAGCAGCCTCCCTAGCCAAGCCCCAGCTAGACCATCCAAGGCATTTCGTTCGCTCTCCACCATTCTTCCCCAGGTCAATTTGGGTCTTCCTCGCTTCCTACGTCCCTCGGGTGTCCAAGTGAGGGCCACGCGAGGAAGTTCAGAGGCGGGCATTCTGAGTATGTGGCCTATCCAGGTCCATCTGCGATGCTTAATTTCTTCTACGATGGGTCTAGTTTTTGCCTTGTGGAGCAGTTGCTCATTTGAAATGACGTATGGCCAAAAGATCCCAAAAATCCTGCGAAGAGCTTTCGTTTGAAAGGAATTTAGGATATTTTCTTGTGATTTAGTAAGTTTCCATGTTTCGCACCCATAAAGTAAAACAGATTTAACTAATGAATTAAAAATAAGTAATTTCAGCCTGGTTGATAGGGCTGAAGAGCTCCAAATCTTGTTCAACGTTCTAAAAACACTGAGAGCTTTGCTCAATCTAGATGAGACATCCTCGTCA
Organism: Tetragnatha versicolor; assembly: GCA_024610705.1. NCBI lineage: Eukaryota > Metazoa > Arthropoda > Arachnida > Araneae > Tetragnathidae > Tetragnatha > Tetragnatha versicolor. Next base: position 30,521,563 of record JANDEH010000005.1, read on the forward strand.
GTTCCACCAGTGGTAGACACTATTGCACCAAGGTAACTAAAGGTGTCGGTATCCTCAATATCTGTGCCTTGCACATTGAGTTTAGTTGTAATGTTACTATTTAGTTTCATTGTTTTAGTTTTCTTAGTATTTATTTTCAGGCCTACAATATCTGCAGTTTCCGTCATAATTTGTGTTTTTAGTTTCATATCTTCAAATCTTGACGACAGTAAAACAATATCGTCCGCGTAATCAAGGTCTTCCAAAAGGTGTGTGAAACTCCAACAAATCCCCATTCGTTTGTTACTCGTGGATTTCTTCATGATCCAATCTATCACAATGATAAACAATAGACCAGACAGAACACAGCCCTGTCTCACACCGGTTTCTATTTTGAAACTATCTGTTGTTGTGCCATTCACTATTACATATCCCTTGCTATTTGTATACAAGTCTTTGATTATATTAATTATTTTCTCAGGTATTCCGTATTCTTTGATGATTCTCCACAAACATTCCCGTTTGATGCAATCGAACGCCTTGGAGAAATCAATGAAGTTTAAGTACAGGGTTGATTGAAATTCAATGCTTTGCTCGATGATATTCCTTAAAATGAAAATCTGCTGCATTGTTCCCCTTCCCTCACGGAAACCAGCCTGTTCGCTCCTCAACTTTTTGTCTATTTCAGATTTAATTCTATTCAAGATTATTTTGGCGAAGATCTTAGAAGGAATAGATAACAAACTGATTCCTCGCCAGTTATTACATTCGGCTAAATTACCTTTCTTAGGTATTTTTACAATTAATGCTTCTCTCCATTGATCTGGTACTTGTTCAGATTTCCAAATATAATTGAAAAGTCTGTGAAGTGCACTGACTGACGTTTCAACATCTGCTTTTAGCAGCTCTGCTGCTATATTGTCGATTCCAGATGCTTTTCCATTTTTTAGTCCTTTGATGACGGATTTAATTTCAGTGACAGAAATGTCGCTCATGTCAACATTCAAAAGTGGTGGTACTTCATTGAAACAGGTCACATCATTCATAGTGCTACTCTTCACATTTAATATCTCCTTGAAAAATGCTCTTTCCATCGCTTAGAGATATCTTCCTCTTGAGTTAGTAGAACACCTAGTTTATTTTTAATCGTACTTTCACGATTTTGAAATTTGCCGCTGATTCTTTTTGTAATTTTATAAACCTCTCCAGAGTTTTTAGCTTCATATGCTCTCTGAGCATCCTCCGCCAATGTCTGGAGACTGTTTCTCTTGTCTTGGCGGCATGACTTTTTCACTTCTTTATGTGCGAGATGGTATTCCCTCATATACTTCGTACGAAGTCTTTCAGAGTTAGTGCTGTTGATTTTATTACGAATTTTCTTTTGTTGTTCTATGAGTTTAAGGGTGTTAACAGAAATCCATTCTTTGTGCCTTTTCTTGGGTTGTTTTCCCAAAACTTCATTTGCAGTTTTACTGAAATTACTTGTGCAGGTGGACCAATATATTTCCATCTGCTCTTTATTTTCTATTGAAAAATCTTGAAGCGCAGCAAATTTATTTTTCAATTCGATTTTAAAGGTATCTTTCACATTTTTGTCACTCAGTTTTGAGCAGTCATAGTTACACTGCTTCTTTTTATGTTTTTTCATGCAGCTTGAGAGTTTTAATCTAACATCAGCAAGTACAAGGTAGTGATCGGATGCTACATCCGCACCTCTTTTTACTCTGACATCGAGAAGCGAGCGTTTGAACATGTTGTTTATAGTGACATGATCAATTTGATTTTTTGTTTGTCCATCTGGTGAGACCCACGTTAATTTGTGTATGTCTTTATGTTTGAAAAGAGATCCACCAATAACTAAGTTGTTCATTTCACAAAAAGTTGTGAAGAAATGTCCATTTTCATTCATATCGCCACATGCCTCATTTCCAAGTGCATTGATGTTTGAAGAGGCTCCTTTTCCAACTTTCGCATTCATGTCTCCCATCAAAATTAAGAGGTCATGCTTGGGAATGTCATTCAGCACGGCCTGTAGCTTTTCATAAAAATCTTCCTTCTCTACAATTTCTGCGTCATTAGTTAGAGCATACGTTTGGATCACAGTTAATTTTATGTGCCGGGAGAAGAAGCGTGCTCTTAAAATGCGATTGCTGATTGGTTTCCAGTCCATGAGACTTCTTCTAGCATTTTCATTCAGAATGAGAGCCACTCCCTTTTCATGTCTCTCTTCGTCTCCCGAATACAGAATCATGTGTTTGTCCGATGTGGAGAGGTTTCCAAAACCAGTCCAGCGGGCTTCTGCAATGCCCAATATATCGATGTTGTAATTAGTCATCTCATTTACGATTTGTTTGGTTTTTCCAACTTGGTACATAGTTCGGACATTCCATGTACCAACTTTCAATTTAGTTTTGGGATTAGTCAGTGACTTACTCCGCATGCGAGGTTCCCGAAGGGTTTCTGCACTAAAGCTGAAATTTAACATGCTGGAAAACTATTTTAAAATCACATTATATTTTTATAATTCTTACTTTAAAATGTGCGTGTACCCTACATAATCCCATGACACCAATAACTCATTTTTGAAAAAAGTGGCGGTAGACAAGTTTCAGAATTAAGCAATTCAATTCAAAAGCTAAAAATATAGTGACACTATTCTCGAAAAAATTGACCACCTCTGTATTAAAAAAAAATGTTAATTATACATTCATAATAAGGATTTGGGGATAAATGTCTTGGAGTTTACAGTTTTGTAAGCTCTTAATGAAAAAAAGGCTACTGATTACAACTAAAAGTAAAAAATAATTATCAAATATAAGATGGCTAGAACGAATCTTACTATGCATCCTAAAGTTCATTTCGGGAGAATTTCCAGAGAAGAATACATGAGGGTATTCAGAGAAAATAAAAGGATCTTCATCCACATATGGGTAACAATCTAATAAAACAAATCAGAGCATCATTTACAATGAACAAAAAAAAATTTTAACATATAAATAGGCAAACCTCTCTAGTAACTTGAACAAGTGTAGTGGTTTGATGACCTAACCAATGTTTCTGCAATTGCACATTCAATGTAAAAGTGAAACGCATCAATATATTGTTGAAATAACCTTTACTTCCCAATATTAAAACAGTGAAATGTTATTTTCTAGTTTTATACTATCTCTGGCCCTCACCTTCATACAATAAAGTTTGATTGGCCATCAGGTAGCTAAATGTTCGACCACCGTGAGGTAAAACACATGTGTTGTTTTACATTGAACATTAACTTGATACACCTTGGATATATTGTCCTTTTTACAATACTAAGCATAAGTTCAAATAAAAAACTCAGATATATTGGCACACAAACATCTATAGTTATTTAATATTATTCAGAATACTTTATAATTGGTTTTCAAGCAATAAGTTTAAGGTTAATGTAAAAACAAGTTACATTATGTTTTCTTTGATATCTAATGCAGATACAAAGCTTAAATTATAATTTTTTGATTGTAAAATTAAATCTTGTAATATTCATCTCCTTAATTACACCCCATCATTCAAATATTTAGGCATTTTATTTAATAAAGATTGCAAATTTAAAGATCATACGTATTAACTCAATTTGTAGTAAAGATATATTTTTTGTTCAAATTCTATCCCTTAAAAAAATTTTTTTTGATTTGGATGTACTTCTAAAACTAGACGGATTGTAGAAAGCATTATTTCTTTAATAGGGTAGTGGATAGATGGAATGCGTTGCCTGAAACAATCGTAAATTCAAGTGGGGTAAACGAGTTCAAGGGGAAAATTGACAGATACTGGGATTCTGGTAGTTTGGGTTAAAAAGACTGGACCAACCTTGCTGGGCTTACGCCTGTAGTTGGTCGACTTAATTTGTATTTGTATTTGTATTTGAATTTTGCTTGGGTTCAATCTCGATTACAATACGGTATATTAATCTGGGGTGGAGACTACATTTCCAATGTCTTACCATTAATTAACTAACAAAAGAAATGTGTACGTTACCTTCCTAAGAATAATTATATTTTAAATGTGCATCAGTTATTTATACTAAATAGTCTACTCTTTTTAAAGAAATTCCCATCAAGGGCAACAATTAACTCTAACACTTCATACAATCTCCGCAGACAAAATTATTTCTTAGTACCAACCAGTGGCGGATCCAGGATTCTATTTTGGAGGGGGCTAAGAATTTTCAAAATCCAATTGAATCTTCTTGTTTATGGTAATACGGAAAAGGTAGTGAATTATCCTATACTCAATCCATTAAAAGGAAGGTCTGGGGTCCTCCCTCCGAAATTGTTTGGAAATTTAAGTCAAAAACCCCACTTTTTCAACTTTTTTTTGGTAAGCCTCATCCAAATTTCGGATATAGATTTTGCGTTTTGACAAACTTAGTAAATATTAGACGGTTTGGGGGGTCTTCAGCCCGAAAGCCCCCCCGTAGATCCGCCACTGGTACCAACCCCTCTTAAAGAAATATATAAAAAACATTTTCAATTTCTTTCAGTTATTTTTTTAATAAATAACCAAGCCAAATTCAGACAGAATCCAATAAAAGATTTTTCAAAAATTTTGTATTGCTTTTATTCTTGACCAAAATAATGTTGAAACCATAATTTGATTTGTCAGGTTTACACTCAGTCTGTTCTTATTATTTATCTATACCTTTAAAATCCAAATACCACTGACTGACTGATGTACACTAAAGAGCCTGTATGCAAGAGAGAGAGAGAGAGGCGACAACTCAGTATAGCGCGTGCAGATCGGTAAACAGGTTTTCTGTTCGCCACAGCCGGTTCCCTCCATAGGATTAGCATTGGACTCGAGACAAGCGGCATGATACAATTTGGACAGAACTGGATGCCCAGGGACGCTTTTAAGCGAGTTGTCGTCTCTCTCTCATATACAGGCTCTCTAATGTACACTAATGTGGCCCACTTTTCTATGGTTGTAGTAATTTTCTAATGTCCAAAGAACTTTTGTAAACCCACTTTTCTATGGGAAAAATAAAGTGTTATGAAATTGCCACAGCACCCCCTCAATTTTTTAGACCTACAGAAAAAACTATTCAGGCAAAGTTTGGGCTCTGTACCTCAATTAGAAAACGATAACCAAGAGGAGTGAAAAAGTCCAAATTCGAAGATTTTTATACAAAACAACTAAAAAACCAAAGATCAAACCCTCTCATTTTGTTCATGATTTTTATATAAGAAACTACTAACGTTATGAAAAATCCTGTTATTACGAAAGTCCCCAACCGTTTTTATATGAATAAGCAATGGTACGGTTACAATGAAATTTCCGTTACAACGTAGAAATTTTACAGTTCCGTGAATTTTGTTATAACGGGATTTTACTGTATAATGTTCCAGGTTTTTTTATCCATTTATTTTGGTTGTAGTAATTTTCTAATGTCCAAAGAACTTTTGTAAAGTTGTTTTTCCTACAATTTTTAAACGGCTAATAACTCTAGAATTATACAACTAAAAAACCTGAAATCAGTCCCATTTTGTTTGTAAATTTTTTGTGTTTGATTTAATGTGCATCATGACCATCATTTTCAAAAAGTTTTTTTCAAAATTTTTAACCCGTAGCAGGGGACGGGGGTCTCCCAGATTCCGCAACGATAATTCGATAACATCAATAATTTTAAGTCTATTTGAAAATTGTCTGGAAAAATTTTTTATTTCATCATAAAATTAAAGAAAATATTTTTCTACCAAGAGATAAATGTTCAAATTACAAATATGTACTGAAATATCATAATCATATCTTAATTAGACGATTTTTAAAAATATAGAAAGTTGTGGAGTCTCTGAGACCCCACATCCCCTTGTATGTTCCAATTTTTCACCTCCCCTGTTACGGGTTAAAAATGTTTTTTGAAAAAATATTAAAAGCCTTTTAACTCTCTACCAAATTTCAAGTTGAAAATAAAATTTAATCATGTATAAAAAAATAAATATTTTAAATTTAGGCAAGTCCCTAAACTATCCCTAAAATTAATTATACAGCAATACTATAGTAACCAATTAATTTTCATCTGGTAGCCGTCGTAAATCATGCTTTGCTGTGAACGCTGCATTATTGTTATTGTGTTTTTAAATATTTATAATGTTTTCACTGATGATGTCCTCCAAATTGTTAAATTAATAATTTGTAAATAATTACAAATTGTTGAAATGAATAAAATGCGGGGTTTACTTCTCTATGTTGAGGTGGCGTCTTGCCTCACTTGATAAAATATAATTTGAAAACATTTTATAATTTACAATGAAATTTAAGAAGAGTGTGAATAAATATCTGTATTTAAATATTATAACAGTTATCAGAAAACTGAAATAAATTAAAATAATTATTAAATTTCTTTAAGATCTTAATTTTCTCAAAAATAAATATATTTATGGAATAGCAAGAATTGAAAAGTTTCCATGGAAGCAGAGCTAAAATTAAATTTGATTGTTTCATAAGGCATGGTTCACTCACTGAGCTATAAAACAAACTTGAGTGACAACCTCCGATACTATAACAAGCGATCGATTGTGCCAGCGCGGAAGGTTAAATTGCCACGATTGCTCAAGCAATCGGGGCAAGCTGGAAGCAAAGTTGGAAGAGCATTTACCCCTTTTAATCCGCCTATGCCTGTTTTTTAAAATATTATGAGCAAAATTTAGAATGGTCGTTTCATTATGTGCATACAACTGTGCTAACAGATGGGGAAAATTAAAAGAAGATGGAAATCCTTTCCGAGGTGTGCTGCGGTTTCGCCACGCTAACTAGTCACTCCAGTTTGTTTTATAGCTCAGTGGGTTCACTAGACTATAATCACTAGATTTTTAACTAATCTGTTTTTACTTTTTTAAAGTAGCTTTTAAGGAAGTTGGTTATATTAATAAGAAGACAGGCTTTAAATATTTTTTAATTGCTAACTTTTTTATCTAGGGATTTTTGAAATTTATTTATATTGAAATTTATTTTTTTAGACTTGTGCTATTCAATCTGACTGTCATCTTAAAGATGAAGGGAGTAATACAACGTTTTGCCAAGTAATGTTGATAAACTACCTTACATTATCCTTAAACTAAGAACTAATAGAAAATCATTAAAAAAATAAACCATATACCTCAAATACTATTAACCTCATTAGTTCAATTTTTTATATCACTAGGAGGAATATTTTTAAAATAATATGTTTTACTGAAGGCTAAGAATTAACAACTTTCTGCAAAATTTTGGCAGGGCTCTTTTTACCATTCAGAAATTAATATATTAGATAAATGGTAAAATGTGGAAGTTAGTATTATTATCTTCAAAAGAAATCTGTATAAATAAGTTTCAATGCAAATCCTAATTCATTTAAAATCTCACTTTTCTAAGCATGTATAACTTAAGTTAGGAGAATTTAATACCAATTTCATGTTTGAAAAGAAATAAACTCACTTAAACTATCTGGAGCAGTTGGTGCCAAATGACCCCAATCTAACACCCTTTCCATAATTTCTAAGGGTTTCTTTAACTTACTAAAAGAATATATATCTTTTGTATTTTGACCAGATGTACCTATAAATCTGAAACAAAAAATTAAAGTATAGAGTATTTTCAGTGAAAAAATAGGGTAATTTTTTTTCAGAATAAAACTTTTACATTAAATTAAAAACAAATCTATATTCAAAAAGCAGAAGCTATTGTTATGATTTTCAAATTAAATTTTAAAGGAGGTAAAAATTTGAGATAGATTAAGTAAATTTTCTATTTAAGAAGTTGATTTGGCAAAACATAGCTTTCAATCAAAGAAAATAGTACTACCTGACACCATCAATTGTTGCATCGTATGGGTTAGTAACAACATTGAAAGTGGAATACTGGGATGACTTAGGGAACATCAGAGGACTAAGAGGTTGTTGGGGTAACAGATGATTGGCAGGATCAAATTCACCAGGCATAATATCTACATCTATAGAAGGCTAATAAAAAATTATTCCATTAAAATGTTACACATTATACATAAAAATGCCTTAATTTAGTATTAACTTTAAAAATTATGCAATATGTATGGCAATGACAACTGGAAGAACTAACTACATGTTTAACTTCTAGCATGCTGTTTAATTATAGTGACATAAAAAAGGTATACAAAATATAAAATAAATAACATTTTTGAAAAGAGAAATTTTTAAAAAGCTAAGTATGAAGGTTGAATATGCTAAGCTCCAAATTTCCACAGCTAACCTTACAATTTAAATAAATGCTTTTTTAACAATGTTAAAATAATGAATCATGTTAAAAACCTTAAAAAATTAACAGAAAAGATAATCTGGACTATGTTGTCATCAGAGGGCATCTCTGTAGCCCTATCATTATAAACAGATCTTTTCTAAAAGAAAGGGAATTGTTTACCTCAATGCTAAAACGTCCAAAATTCTGTTAATTTTACAAGTCAAAATACAACTAAATCCTCTTAGATTTAAGATTTTATTTTAAAAAGATAAATAACTCTTGTACTTAACTGAAAATAAAATGCTATTTTTCTTCTTTTCAATATAAGTTGTTATTCTTTTTTTTAAGTGGGACATCCGTTAAATTTAACATTAGAGGATGTAGAAACATAAAGAATAGACTGATAGAAAAATATGAAATAGAGAATATGAAAGAAAGAAATCTTACAACAATTTGTGAGAGTAAATCATCCAACATTTTTATGCTTTCAACTGTAGTTGCTTTTGTTTTCCTAGTAAGAAATTTTGCCTGAAAGTTAAATAAAACATCTTTTGAAAAACATCTAAAATAAATTATAATTTTTTAAAATTTTAAACAATAAACTCTTAAGATATATGCTAAAATAAAGATTTTTTTAATCAAATCTAAAAGGTTTTTTCTTTATACAATTTTATGAATCTATAGCTATTTTTAAAATTCGTTTAAAATATGCAAGTATTCTATATCTGTTTAAAATCACAAAAAGTAGGTACAGTCAAATCCTGTTACAACGAATACCGATACAACGAAAAATCCCGTTATTACGAAAGTCCCCAACCATTTTTATTTGGATTATCAAAATACCAATTACCATTACAACGAAATTTCCATTACAACTTAGAAATTTAACAGTCCAGGTGAAATTCGTTATAACGGGATTGTACTGTATTAGTAAAAGATTGTGACCTTTTAACAAGTTCCACACAAGATAAAGGTAATGTCTCGTGGTTAAAAGAATTATGGTTTTAAATTTTTAAAACTTGGTAGACTTTGCTCTACTTACTTTAAAAGTGTCATCTTTTTGGGGACTGACGCTATTTCCAGCAATAATAACTCTAACAATACGGGACATAATTTCTTGATCTTGTTCAGAGCCAGTAGCCCCAGAGAGGAAATCAATAAGCAGTTGAAATGGAAAGAAAACATCACTAACACCCAGACCAATTCCAGAAACAAGTAAAACAAACCTGCAACATGACAATATACAAATTTTGAATAAAAAATTAACCGAGACAAAAAATCAAATCTATTCTAAATTGGAAATATTATTCATTTGTAAATTTTTAATAATCATATTTATTAATTACCCTCACATAAACTTAAATAAATTATATGGTGCTTTATTTACTAAGAGCTTTAAAAGTTTTAATAAGGCCTGAAGCACTTTTTTTACATTACATCAGAGGTTCTTAACCAATGGATTTACTGAACCTGCTGGACAGGGTGCGAAATACAGTGCAACACATAATTATAGGTGTACCTAAAATTTTCTTTAAAATTGAACAAAAACAATTTCTTTTTATAGTGTGAGTGCTAAAATGATTTTTTAACCCTTTCAGGGGCGCTACATAAAAACACTATTTTTTTCGGGTTAGCAATGCTTGGAATCAACTACTAAGGCTTCTAGGATCACAAAATAGTAATTTTTAAAAATTTAGCCCTTACCGTTTTTCCAGGGGAGCCGGGTCCATAGCGCAACAACTGCCCCGGATGGGTAGAGGAAAAAGCGGAGTTGGGCATTAACAGGAAAGTATAAAATGAGCTTTCTTCCACCTTTTTCTTAATTTAACAACTTAATAATTCAATTTAATGGAATTGCTAATGAATTATTACCGATATTTCACCATATTTTGTAAAAAAATAAACAATTTCCTTCTCTATGGTGTATAATTATTTGAGAAACATTGATATTGATACAATAATTCTTTTAACACTAAATAAAGTCGATGAATAATTCTTCAATCAATGCAGAAATCCAAACACATAACAGCAGAACCATAAGAAATAAATAACCCACCAACTCTCATCTCAATGAATGAAAGAGAACTTGAATCTCATAAACAATCGGAATTCTCAAACACTTCCAGATGAATCAAATAAAAAACAGAAAGAGCGGATAGTTTCAATGTAAACAATCCTAATATTCATTCAACCCCCCTTAGAGTACCCCCATAAAAAATAGGAGTGCTAAAGAACATATTTCTAGGGGGGTGTTGAGGAACAGTTTCGAATTTAGCGGCGAAAGATTTCCTACTCCCATCCGGTGCGGTGGTCGCATTACGGACCCGGTTACTTCAAAGGGCTCAAAAGGGGTGTTAAAAATGTGTTTCACTTAGAAAAAAATTATATTACGGTTCTTTCTGACCGAAATAACAGAATTTGATTGTTAAATTAAAAATTTTGACTATCTTTTATGCTAAAAATTGAGTTTATTTTTAATTACTAAAAACAACTTTCGTTTGGAAATTAGTATTAAATATAAGAACTCTTGCTTGATTCATGATGCCATCTACAAAGGCTCAAGAGAAGTAAAATTTAGCTTTGAAAAAAAATTGGAACTTTGCTATGATTTAAACAGGAGATAAAAAATCGCAAAGTTGCGGTTTCAAAACACGACCACTGCACCACAAAGGGTTAAAAATTATTAGAGAAAAACCAAAGCATTTTTATAACATTTTTATTTATTTAATTTAACAAATTTCATTAAATTGAGAAAATGTTATTATTACACTGACAGATAATTATAGGTCCACTGACATTGATAATTTATTTGACAGCCATTTCTGCGAATAACATCGAAAATTCTGTTTCCCATACTTTGAGAAAGGTTTTTCAGTGTAAATTGATTTAAATTTTTCCAGGTTTTTATAATTGCTTTATTTAATTCATCCACAGTAGAGTAATTTAAGTTATTTTCATAAATTTCACGAACTAAGAGTCCCCAAACATTCTCCATTGGATTCAGGTCTGGGGAGTAAGCTGGTCGGATCGGAAAATCTATTTTTTTTCTGGTTTATGTTTTAGAACAACCCTATACCCAATAGAACAAATATGGATTAGTCAGCCAAATTCAGAAAAATGAAAAAAAATCTAACTCAGGCGAATAGAATATTTGTCATTATATCTTAATAAAAAGCAGTCAACTTATATGCACTTAGAACAATTAAATTATATTTAAACTTTCTGTGATAAAAATTTTGAATGCACTGAACATTTAGAACGAAAAAAAGGTTTGCAGGGCCTGAGAGGCCCTGCGCGCGTCCTCGTGTAACAGAAAGTAGCGCGAGTCCTCCCGGGTTAAAGGATGGATTTATTTCTGTTACAACTACTATATGTGGGTGAAACTTAAAGAATTTGTGCAAAAAACAGGACTGGTGTTTTTCACCAAATTGGCAGTCACTAGTTGCCTTATCATGTATGGAACTTAGGGTATACTATCAATACAAAATAAAACAAGAATAATTACCAAATTTGGAATATGTTTTCAATTAGTAGTAATATAAAATTAAAATATTTAAGATAAAAGCATTTTACATTCTAATCTCAATTAAAAAATTTGCTCATAGTCCATGACAAAAATTGTATTTCTTTAGTGATTTCATATGTCTTGGCATAGGGGCACCAACAAATTCTGGTGGGCCAGGGGGCTTTAGCCAACCCCAAAAGGATTAAGAACTAACAGTGAGAAAGAGGGGAGGTCAGAACTCAGGGGTGTATATAAGGGGGAAAGTGACTCCAAAACGAGCTAAAATCCTGTTTTTAGGGTCACATTTCCAGAATTTTTCTGGGAGAAGACCCCAGACCCTCTTTGGTACTTGGAACTCTATTATTTACAACTTTTATGGAATAAGTTTGTCAAAATACAAAAATCCAACAAAAATATAAATTAAATTCTTGAAAATGTGTGTCCTAAATTTAGATTAGGTTAACGCAGGGTTCTCAAATATTTGGCCATTGCGACCCACTTTTTATGAACATAATCTGAAACGCGACCCACCTCATCTTTAGTTAAGAAATTTTATTTAGGACATTAACTTTGACTTGGGCAGATAACACTGTTCAACAATGAAAAAATTTCCTGGATGAAAATAGTCATTTCTTATAGATTTTGGGTCGTTGAATACGAAAATCACCATTAAAATTCTCAATTGACTCAGGATTTTCGGGGAACCGCCTCTCCCCCTTTTTATGCTTTTTGACGACTTTATAACTTAGAACTTGATTTTCAGGGTCAAAAAGCATTGCTTTAGTCTTCCAATTGCCCCAGGAGACAAGAAAGGTTCAAGTTAATAAAATATGATAAATTTATAACAAATGGATAAGTTTAAGGGGTAATTACCCCCCTAAAAATGCAAAAAAAACGTTACAAATAGTAGGATTTCTTATACCCAATTTATTTTGCTTATTTTTTATCCAATCCACATTTGAAGGGTCCTAACCCTTCACCAAAGACCTAAATTTGATAACAATATGCAGCAATGAAATTTAAAAGAAAGAATTTCACAAACCAGAAAGAGGCTAGATAATTTTTTAGAATTTAAAACATGTGTTTCCTTTTTTGTTTATGAAAGCATAGAAGTATTCAAATTATTTTCATAATGTAGTGCTCAAATTTTAATTTATGGTTTAACTTTTATATTTTTTCCTCGGAAATTGCATCCAACTGGAATTGTAACTTTATGAAAACATCCTTTTAAAATGCAACTTGGTGTTTTTAAAATTTTTAACACAATATTCCTCAATTTTCTCACCGCCAAATGTGTTGGTTAACATTAGCACTGTTCTGGTGAAAATAAATGACATTTCATAGTTCAAACTGGGTCTTTTTTCTCTGATATTCTTATGAAAAGTTTAGAGTAGTATTCCCCAATAATATTTACACCCTTCTCCTGATAATTGGCTGACAAAATTCCCCAGAAATCCTCGAATTCTCATGCCATGTCTTAGTAAGCCGATAGGATCCTTTTTGGTTCTGAAAAACTGACTTTTATCCATTGCATTGATTTTTTTATTACCGATACTCGCTTTTCCCCATTGTTGACAATAAGTTTACTTTCACTCATATATATAAATATGACTCCCATCAGCTCAATTCCGATCAGAACTCAGAACAGCATAATAATTTAATCAGAACCTTACACATAATTGTTTTAACAAGAGAAAAAAATGCACCACTAGCATTACACTGTTACGTAGCGCAGGATCATTTGGTAATAGAAAAAAATAATTGGGTAATTAATATTAACCGTTAATACACATCGAGACTATACAAAATTAATTATTCGCCATTGGGTACGACATTTTTAAATCAGCGCACTCCTAAGCACAGCAAGAACTGTTTCGCCAGTCAGCGGCAATGCGCGACTGGGATGTATAGGGTAGAAGTACTTCACAATCGAAATAGCTGATTTTCGCACGCAAAAAAACCTGCAAACTTTGAACTCAATTTTTTTTAAAGTATACATTGGAGAGCTAAAATCTTTGAAGGTATATTTCTGTCTATTCAATCTGAACCAAATAAAAAAATAGTGGTATTGCCCATTGGATAATAGATTGAGATAATTAATTTGAATAATTATTAAATGGTAAATAATCAAATTAATTATCTTAATGATATGTATTAATTTATGAACTTAAGAAATTTCTTTAGAAAGAGAAAATTTAATTTTTTAAATAAATAAAAGTGAAATGTAAGCAACTAACATTAATTGAAATTGGATAAATGATTCAGATCAGCGGTTCTCAAACTGTGGTCCGTGGACCCCTGGGGGTCCGCGGCACCTTCCTAAGGGGTCCCCGAGTTACCTTGAGGAATTCCTGAAGCTACTTTTAGAATTCTCCAAAGAGTTTCAAAATTAGATAAAACACTAGTTTTAAGAAGTAAATTTCAAAACTTTTCTGGGGGAGAACCCCCAGCCCCCTCGAAATTTTGTCTTCAATGCATAAATATTTACCTTGAAATTTCCAGACCCTCACCTCAGAGACCTAGAGTAATTCAGGGGAGTAATAAGGGTGTGTGAAGGGGCCCTGAAATTTGGATTTGGTGTATCAAAACAAGTTAAAACCCTGTTTTGGGGATCAAATCTTTGAAATGGGGGAGGACCCCTGAACCCCCTTTAGTACTTGGTAATTTATTATCATCAAAACTGAAATCCTACGTAAGAATATAAAGTCTGAAATTCGTAACTAAGAAATATAGTTAAAATCCTGTGTGTTTTTAGGGACAAATTTATCTAAAACTTCTCTGAGGATGACCCCCAGATACCTTTTTGTTCTTAAAACTATATTATAAACTATTTTTAACATTAAGTTCATCAAAATGCTAATCTTACATAAAAATTTATATTAAAAAAATTCTAACTAGAGGCAGTGATAATTTTAACGCCTCACAGTGGAGTTTTTCACCCAAAATCTGTGTCAAAAATATTTTTCGAATTTTGTAACTATAAAAACCACAAATTTGAGGGAAAATATTTATTTTATGAGTATATACACTGATTTATCAGTATGTTTTAGAACTTAAACATTTTTTTTATCAAATTAGTGCAAATCCATATATTTATAATGGCTGGTATATAAAGTGTCCTGAAGAAAATGCATTTTATACAAATGATTATCATAAAAATCCAATTACTGATCTAAGTTAATTTCATAAAGCGTACAAGAATAAAAACAGAAATAAAAAGCAATTAAATGTAGTAGAAAATAAATTTGTCCTTACTGTGTGTCTTTTTCTTTATTTTAAATACCATAAAGATAAACTATAACTCATCTGTCTAAAAGCTTAAACCAATTCAAGAACATATATAAATATAATGTTGAATATGTTGCCGTCCTTTTGTTTTTAATTAAGTATAAATGGATAAATATCGTTTGCAATAAAAAAATAAGAGCAGAAAAAGAAAAACAAAAGCTTAGTTGCTATAAATAAAGTACTAATTAAAAACCATGCTCCCATTGAATGTAGACGAGATACTCGCGAAGCCATTTCATCATAACAAAGGGAAAAATGCAAACGTTTGAACAAGGTGAGTTTTTAAAAAAATAATTGTAAAAAAAGTGCAGGTTTTTGCACCCTAAATTTAACTGGAAGTGTTCTCTATAGTGTGAACTTTATCGGTAAACTTTGATTTGGGCGGTGCAAAGCGGTGAACCCTTTTAAAAACCTCTCTAAATATAAAAAATGCAGTTATAAAGGCAACAAATTGGCCAATTCTTGATTTTAATCGCTTTTTAGGAAAGGAAAAACATAACTATTTAAAATTTAAAAAATACTAAAAGAAAGCTCATGCGATTCGTAATCAGACACTTTTTATTCCGTTTTAATTAGTTTATTTTTCCATTCACAAAAAATTCTTGCGTAAACCTCTTAAAAAGCCAAAAATCAATGAAAAATTGCCTTTAATAACAACGAAATCTCAACTTTAACTGAGGCTAGGGACAAAACTAAAAAACCAATGGCCAAAACAAGTATACCGATGAATGCACAATTTATTCAGCTTTCCGAAAATATAATTTTTATTAATGTTCGTTAAACTTTTTGTTAAGCCTTTTTGGCACACAAATACTCCACTGTGCGCCTCTGAGAGCGTATTTCACGCATTGAAAATGGGAAATACGCTTTTAAAAACTAGCCAGGCGTCTTTTCACGCTTTGAATTTTTAATAAACGTATTGCTTAAAAAATGAGCACCCCACCGAAATCAAAAAAATTTTCTGCTCAAATTTGTAATAAATAAATATTTTATTTATAATGCTTATTGTAAAATAAATTTATTTATAATGTTTAATATTTTCTACTTATAATAACAGATGCTATAATTGTTAAAAAACAAAATAGCATCCTCATTTTTTATATTTCATTTTGTTCATTAAAAAAGAATTTTTATAAAAAATTTGTCTCTTTATATGTAGTTTATGCTATTTCCGGTATTTCCCTCCTCATAAATGAATTTCACGCCTCCTAAAAAAGTCGAGGAGTATTTTAACTCCTCTAAAAAAATCCTAAGAATATCACTGAAGGGGTATTAAAACTAATTTAAAATCTGTTCTTCTAGTTGAATTTCCAAAAATGTTCTGGGGGAGGACCCCCAAACCCCCCTTTGTGGGTAGAACTTATTCTACTTAAAAATGTACTAAAAAACTACTTTGACCTATGAAATATACATGGGGGAGGAGGGATAATTTTGGTCCCTCCCTAAATAATATTTCTCTGTAGTGGAGTAATTGTAAAATTTATTGTAATTTGTATACCATTTTTAATTAATCTTAAATACAGAACAAAAGTCTGGTTATGGCCTTTGGTGTTGGGAGTCCGCGATGCCTGGCTTCTAACATAAAGGGGTCCGTGACGATAGAAAGTTTAAGAACCGCTGATTCAGATAATTAATCCGATTAAGGAAATCAACAGTTTTTTATTAACTTAGTAAAAAACCAACAACTGGTTTTTATCTGTTTATAAACAAACCAACTGGTTTTAAGTTTTTATCATTAAAGAAATCAACGGTTTTTATTAATTAAGTAAAAAAACCAACTGGTTTTTATGACTGACAAATAAGACAAATTGGTTTTATCAATTATTTAAAATCCACACAAGCCATCTTTTATCAGTGAAAAACAGATAACTTTTGCTTATCTTTAGTAACTCTTTGAAATAATGTTTCATTTTAAAGGGAATTAATAAATAAACTATCTCTTGCAACTAGGCCCGGACTGGCCCGGGTGGCTACCTGGGGAAAGCCAGGCAGACAGGGGCCAAATGAATTGGGGGCCAAATCATTAACTTCATCTTATTTTTAAGAGTAGTTCAGGTAAAATTAGATCTTAAGCAAATCCAAAATGAGCAATCCCAAGAAACTCGCCTTTTCCAAAACCTCAAAAAAAATCCTCCAAACAGAGCTAACATTGCGTACCCCGATATGCATGGGGCCAATTCATTCATTCTCTAACGTGAAATGGCCATCTTATCATGCAGGTGTCCTCTGCCGGGTCTGAAGAGCGACCTCCCGTGATAAAATAAACTACTGTCGTCCAATTTGGGGCCGTTCAAATATTACGTAAGCACCTAAGGGGGGGGGGTTTGCTCTTTGCTTATTTTTCCTGACAAGGGGGGAGGGGAGATATGAGTGATGCTTACGTAAGATGGTGCATTTTTGAAAATATCTTGTTTCTTGCATAAATAATTTCAGAACTCAACCAAAAATAAATGTAACAAAAAATTGAATTAGAAAACTGGCGTAAGCACTTTTTTTCTGGAGATGGGCAACCCAAACACTCTGAAATTGTAACCCCGATAAGTAGTGTTTCGACTCATTTTTGAACCCTTAGGGTTACACCCAAAAAGGACAGCTCCTTGTACGAGTCACCTAATTTTCAAGGAGAAAAAAAAACAGTACTTACTAATAGGGATGTAAAAATTTCGGGGGGGGGGGGGTCCAGCAGTTTCTTACGTAATTATGGTGGGAGGGGTTTGAGGTTTGCTTATCTTTGCTGACAAGGGGGGAGGGGGGTTAAAAATGACCAAAAAAGCGCTTACGTAATATTTGAACGGCCCCTTTCCAGAAATTTTCTGGGGAAGGACCCCAAGATCCCCCTTTGATACTTGGGCCTGTAATATTTACAAGTTTTTTATAATACGTTCGTCAAAATGCAAAAATTCCTCCTACCAAAGAAATGTAATAAATTCATAAAAAAAGGTATTAAGCTCGAAATTCGGATTAGGTGTACCAAAATGAGTTAAGAACCTGCGTTTAACCTCCCCAGACCCCCCCTTTAAGTAATTTCAATACGACTTTAGTAACACTTTTTTATATTATGATCATTGATAAGATTCAGTTTGATTTGGAACTTTCTTAGAACACAAATCCTTCATCCGCTACTGCCTTTCGACACAAAAATCCGTATAAGAAGAAATAGATCCGCATAAGAGAAAAAGGGGGCCAACATGAAGTTTCCCCCCGGGGCCAACTGCTAGCCAGTCCGGCCCTGCTTGCAACATATATTAAGTTTAGAGAGAATTCAATAGTTAAAATCTTCAATTAAAAGATTTCTGATTTTTAATCACCTTCAAATGTCAATTTTTTGATAAATCTGACCTTCCAATTTTGTGCAAAATATTATACTTAATAGCAATAAAATAATTTATATTATTTGGCGCTATTGCTTATTTCTCATAAATTTAATTTATTAATTACTTTACATAAACTTCATGTTTACAGCTGGTAACTTATTATTATTGAATATGTATTAATTTTTAACATTACTATTTGGTACTTACATTCAGTGCAATAGTTACTTTATAATAATATTTAAACTTGGCCTTTTTTAATTTGTCGGACCAGTAATTTTTGTTGTGGACCAGTAAGATTGGTAAAGCACTGGTCCGCAGGACCAGTGGGTTTTTTTCCAATTTTTAACGCTGGTTTAAACCAATTAGTTTAAATCGGCCAACCCTGTCTTAAAGTACTTGTCCTATGCAATAATGAATGACATTTACTTTCTTCCAGGAAGAAAGAGGCAGGTACTTAACTAATACGCTTTGCCCACTACAAATTAGATGCAGAAACTAATTTGTAGGTTCTCATAGATAGTTCAATGATAAAGTTGTGAAGGGTAGATTCGGACCAGGAAAAAGTGCCTGAACCTACGAACCTGGTTCGGGGGAAGACCCAAGGACGGATTAAGGGGGGGGGGCGGTGGGGGCGATCGCCCCCCCCTTTGCCCTGAGACGAAAAAAATTTTTTGGTTTCAAATAACAAAACTTTGTTTGTAATAAATTTCGAAGAAGTAAAATAGCTTTCAGTAAACCACACAAGTTAAAAAGTTCCTGTTGGATGGGTTGAAAAAGGTCCCCAAATAGGCCCCGTTTAACCTTGGCTGTCACTTTGAAGAGGTCATTCAAATAAGATAACCGGACAGTCGTTCTGTCGTTTGTTTATCTGCACCCCCGTCCCCTATGTTGTTCTTCCCTGTTTCCTCTGAGGAACTGGGAGAGTGGGAGGGGATAGGTGGCAAGGAATGCAGGGAGTTCTCGGTAAGGGGATATCGTCCCCCCCCCTTCTAGTGAAAATATTCACGTGAGTTGCTTCTCAAACACCAGTGGTCACTGCCTAATGAGACAATTTCAGTGCCTCGGGTCGCGCGTGAAAATTGTCATTGCTGTTGGAGAACTTTCGAGCTGTGGTCTGTATTTTATCTTCAAGCGTTTGCCTACCAATTTATATATTTTTCCATAACCAAGAAGAAAAATGTAAGTTAATACTCAACTCTTTTAAAAGAATGTTTGTTTCATGTATTTAAAATTATGACTAGGTCTGAAAGTTCCATGTTATTACATTTATTTTATAATTATTATTTTGAAGAGTTCCGTTTCGAATATTACACGTTTCAAGGGATTTTCGATCGATTTATCGATTTATACTAGCTTTATGTTACATACTTCGGTTTATTCACATGTTTTTACATATTTAAGCGCTTTGCTTCTTATTCAATTCATCCAATTTCAGATTTGTCATCAATAATCACAAATTTTTAAAATTAAATATAACTTTATGAATCTAATATTGTAGATGAAATTTAGTGAACCCAATGCTAAATTTACTAACCAAAAGTTGTGTATACATAATTAATAGTATAATTGAATGTGTCAATTTTGTGTTTTTCAAAACTTAACTGCTTAAACGCCTTTCTTTCGTTTAAAAAATGCTTTCTATAACAATCATTACTCTTTCTCTCTTCTCTCTATCATTACTCTTATATCAATTTATATTTTTAGACTTTAAAACACTTTTATATTTTCTTCTTGGGAAAATACCCCTGAACGATGGATTATTTAGCCGATTATTAAGTTTTGGCTTTTTAAGCTTGGTATTTTACCCGCTTTATATATTCCGGATTCGGATATAGTATTTGTATTTGAGGGATTTGAAAACTCTACCTGGAAGATGAGCTTTTAACAACGCCAAAGAATCAATAAAAATTAATTTAAAATCCATAAAACTAATTTTTACACCAAGGGTATTGTTGAGCATTGGTCTATGTTTATTATCTCTCTATTCTAAAAAAA
This sequence comes from Tetragnatha versicolor, assembly GCA_024610705.1. Classification (NCBI taxonomy): domain Eukaryota; kingdom Metazoa; phylum Arthropoda; class Arachnida; order Araneae; family Tetragnathidae; genus Tetragnatha; species Tetragnatha versicolor. Next base: position 30,541,873 of record JANDEH010000005.1, read on the forward strand.
TTTTTTGGTGAACGGTTTCCAGAGAAAGGCTTTTTAATTACTGAACCAAATGACACATATATGGTATCAAAATGTCCGAATTCTTTCCGGATTTCCGAGTAAGCCCTTCGATTTTTCAAAAAAAATCTCAATTTTAAAATATTTCCATTTTTTTAGATTTCGGATAAGGTCGCAGTTACAAAGCAAGAAACTATGAATTTTAAAACAATTGAAAATATATTTCACTGGTTTTTTAACATTCAAATACATTAAATATTCATCTTTCTATTTATCACACTAATTTAAAAAATATATATTGGATTCTTTTTAACAATATTTATATTTTTGCTGTTCAAACGATTTTAATTATATTTAAAACTAATGTATAATTAATTTATCTTTTATTTTTAAATAATTAATTCATATTTATATATTTATCTTTGTCGTTGTGGCAACCTAATCATTACTATATTTACAATAAAATATAAACTCGCTTTCAGAAATTTTTAACTTTTGCATTTATTTATTACAATAATAATTATTTTTATATCCTTTTGCAAGTTATGTTATTTAAGGTAGTAAAAGGTAACTTTTTTTTATAATGCCAAAACGCAAAACTAGATATGGCGGGGGAATGTTTTATAAATAAAGATAAAAATCGAAAGTCAGAACATTCGTGTCATTGCTATGAAACTGACACAATTTCGATGTTTATTTGTTCTCATGAAGCAAAATTCTAAATTTTCGTGATGTTTACGATAATTAATACATTTTTCACAGACAATCAATGAAAATCATTACAAATTTTAAGAAAGTAAAATTTATTCCGGAGATGTTTCAGTGCTTCTGAATGGATCTGTGTGAGAAAAACATTACCTTGGGGAAATGGTAAAAGAAAGTTTACACTGCTTTGTTACTAATTTTCTTGGAATTAAATGGCGATCCGCCAATTCATATTGCCATAAAGCAGGGGTCCCCAACCCTATGCCCGCGGGCACCATGGTGCCCGTCGATTGGTCAAGGTGCGCCCGCTGCTTGTGTGCAATAATAAAATATTTCAGGTTTCCATTATGCCATTAAATGGTATGCAAATTTTTAATTATTTAGCAATTAATCAGCAATTTAGTAATAATTCATTTTACAAAAGAATATTAATGCTGATTATATTCATATGTTAAATTAGTTTTTAAAATTAAATTTTTTGTGCATTACATGTAGTGTGTTACATGTTAACTATGCCCACCAACTATAAATTTATCTTGAAAAAAAATGGTGCCCGCCATTCGACCGATATTCTGGTATGTGCTCTTCGGTACAAAAAGGTTGGGGACCCCTGCCATAAAGGAACTGTTAAAATTTCGCCGCTGAATGAATATTCCCCTATTTTGAAAGAATACCCCAGAGAAGTAGTTCCCCTGTTTTAAGAATATATTTTTTTATAAAATGAGTAAGTGCTGTGAGCTGTGTTTTGTGAGGATGGCAAACAGATCCTTAAGTATCAGCGTCAGCAGTTAACGGGGGTTGGCGAGCGATAGCGAGCAGGGGGCGGTAGCTCCCTAGTACTTAAAAAAATTATTTTGTTAAGTTAATTATGCATGCTAATTTTATTAAAACCCTTATTAAAATAATGAAAACCCCTCTGAAAATATTTTTGTAAGGACAAAAAAGAAAAATTGCTTCAGATTTTGACACAATATAAAAGTACATCATGAAAAGATCGTCGAGTATAACATTTTTCTTAAAAAAAAAGATTAGAACGGGTAAGAGTTATAAAAATTTTAAATTGAATTGTATAATGTAAGTTGAAGTAGAAGGGTAAGGCAAGGAATGAAAGAAATTAAAAAAAAATTAGCTTATGAAAATATTTGCAAAAATTAAAATATTTTTATTGAAAGTTTTTTGTTGTGAATAAATTATTACGTGGAAGAATTTTAAAACATGATGCTCTAATAAAGTCAACAGCAGTGGCGGATCTACGGGGGGCTTTCGGGCTGAAGCCCCCCAAAACGTCTAATATTTTACCAAGTTTGTCAAAACGCAAAAAATCTATACCCGAAATTCGGATGAGGCGTACCAAAACGAGTTGAAAAAGTGGGGTTTTTGACTTAAATTTCCAAAAATTTTCTGGGGGAGGACCCCCAGACCCCCCTTTTAATGGTTTGAGTAGGATAATTCACTATCTATTCCGTGTTACCATTAACAAGAAGAATCAATTGGATTATGAAAATTCTTAGCCCCCCAAAACCAAATCCTGGATCCGCCACTGGTCAACAGGAAATATGAATGCTTAAAAGGGTTTGAATAGTTATTTAATGTTTTCACAATTTAATCTTTAAATAACTTTCAACATGCAGAATAATCATAAAATTAAAGGCGCAAGTTCAGACTTGCGTGTGCGCCAAGTTTTTAGCGTTAAAGATGACTAATATGGTAACCCTAACTCATGTTAAAAGAGTCATTTGGCTTCTAAATGTGCCGCTAAAGAGCCAAAAATCGCCAAGCATACGCAACTCTGAACTTGCGCCAAATTAAAATTGCCCTAAAAAAATCGGACCGCCCCCCCCTTGAAAAGTTTCTTAATCCGTGCCTGGGAAGACCCCGCCAGCTCCATAGGAGCAATACATAAGGTTTGGGGAAATTCTATTAGGTTCAGGGGAAGGTACAACTTTTTCCAGGTCAGGGTAGAATCACTTGAACCCTTGAAACTAACTGCTTTGTCACAAAAAAATAACATGTCATCTTAGTGCTTATCTTTGGCTTCTAATTTCTGAATAATTAGTTTTAAAAATTAACAAATTCATATTTGTCATGTGACTTATAATCAGATATGATTAAGGCCCTTTTCCATGGTGCTTTTTTTCAGCGCTGAAAATCGGCACGCGGATGACGTAATCCCTTTTTTCAATCAAAAAGGGATAAACTTTGGCAACCAAAGACGCGCGGAAAACAAGCAGCGTGCTCCGATCTACCTAGTTCAGCTGAGCAATCATGCTGCCATGTGTCGAAAACGTCACAAGTAATTAAACACCGATAGTACAAATTTTAACGGGCACTGGATGTCCATTACTTTCGTAATATATTAACGTCTGTGGACTTATTTTGGTAATAAATAGCTGTTTTAAATATTTTGGAACTATTAAATGGGCCACAAAAAGTGTAGTTGCAATCGGAATCCGCTTCAAAACTCAGACGAAAGCCTGGTGGAGTAGAAATATCTCGTTTAAAATATATCGTTCTCATCTGGATTCCAACTCGTGTTAAAGTTTCTGAATACGGCCCTAAAACTATTTTAGTACAAAATCTTTAAAGTAATTTCTTTTAAAGTAATAAAAAACGCTTTTCAAGATCGCGAGTGATCATGCTGCCATCTGTCGAAAACGTCACAAGTAATTATACACTGATAGTACAAACTTTTACAGGCACTAGATGTCCATTACTTTCGTAATATATTAATGTCTGAGGACTTATTTTGGTGATAAATAGCTGTTTTAGATTTTTTGGAACTATTAAATGGGCCATAAAAAGTGTAATAGCAATCGGAAAAACTCAGATCCAATATGGCGGACGCTTACGTTTTTCCAGCGCCGAGAAAAAGTCCATCCATGCCGGACCGAAAACCGGCTTCGGCGTGCTGGTTGAATACGCCTAGCCATTAGTCCGTAGGACTCACGTGACCACAAAAAAGAGTCAACCAAATCGGCCCGTGTTCGGCATTCAGTATGGGGATTTTTTCTAGCGCCAAGTCACCGCCAAGAGGTCGCCACGCCGAAAACACGCATATTCGGCGCTGTAAATAAGTCGCATGGAAAAGCAGCTTTATGGAGTAGATATATGGTTTCTAAGCACATACAGTTAAGTGTGTGATTTGATTATATGCACATTGACCAATAAGGTGGTTGAATTTCATTTTGATTCATAGTTCTTTCATTCTAGTTTTTAATATAATTCTCTGGAAAATCCCTAATTTTTGAGTTATTCTTTGAGTATCTTGCTTTTAAAGTCAAAAATATTCAGCTTGTTTCCTTTTCATGTATTCTGTAACAGAAAATATTTTGAACCTGCTCTTTGAATTCAGCAAAGCAAGTTTGTAACACAACTGTTTTCTTTTCGCTTTGACAAAACAAAAAGGAAAATTTCATGGTTTTTCAATGATCTTTTTATGTAAATTAAAAGAGTACTTAATACAAAACAAATATATTTGCATGCTTTTTTAGTTACCTAGAATGAAATTCTGCATTAAAAATGCAATGTAATTCCCTTACTGTAATTCCGTTACCATTGATAACTCCACTAATTAAAAACATAATTAAAATTTTTTCCACCATTCTATTCCTCTAGTGCAGGGGTTCTCAACCTTTTTGACTCTGCGGCCCCCCTTTTATGGGAAAATATTTTGGTTACCCCCTCAGACCTAAAATGTTAAGACATTAATAATTTTCTACCATTTAGTTGTCATTTCACTTGCAATACTCTGCATTTCATCCAATATTTACTCTTAGTCAAAATAGTTCATGCAGGAAACAAAATATCCACTGGATATTGGCACTTAACTTTTTTTATTTGAATTTAACAATTTAATAGATAATTCTATTAAATTTGAATAGAATTATCTTGTGATCAGAGTATAAAGTTGAACTTTAACTTACAATGCTTGTGTTGACAAATTCTGGAGAGGTGTTTAAAAGAATATCCAGAACTATTCAAAGCAGCGATGAGGGTATTGATACCATTTGCAACATCCTACAGGTGTGAACAAGGGTTCTCTAAAATTGTGCACTTAAAATCAAAGGCAAGAAATCAGAAATCGTTTGACACTTGAAAACGACATCCTCCTGTCTGTTACTGACATTAATCTGGACATATAAAGACTTATTTATTCCAAACATGTTCAAATTTCTCATTAATTTAATTGTTAGGATCTATAAATTTTGAAAACTGTTGTGCTTGTATAAAAAAATAGCTTTGTAAATATGACTGTTTTGAATTTTTGTCTCCTGACCCCCCTAGGCATACTCCGTGACCCCCCGGTTGAGAACCCCTGCTCTAGTGGACCATTAAGAAAAAACAGAAGATCAACTTCTTAAAATAAACAAAACTTTATCATCTTTGTGGTAACGGAATTACGTACTGTATTATTTCTTTCAAAATTGAGTTAATTATCTAACTACATAGCTACTACATAGTTAAACTACATAGTAATGAAAACGTTGAACCAAAAACAAAAAAAACTTACTTGTCTTCCACAGGAGCAGGCAGGCTATCTGGGCTTTCTATAAATGCATAACAATACTCATCTACAAAAAACTTTCCACTATCTTCAGTGAAACCTTTCACAGCAATATTCACACCTAGAATATCCAAATTAAAATTACTTAACCTTTTACCTGCCGATGTTCCCAAATGGGAACACTCTTTTAAGGAATTTTTTACCACTTAATTTTTCATGCAGAAATTTGACACTTGGTAGAAAGCAACTCAAAGATATAATGTTATTTTCCATGCAGAAGTTTTTCACGTGCAATTTAATCCTTTTTGTAGAATTTACATCAAAATCAGAGATTTTTGGCTCTTTCAAAAGTTGCACAAGTTTCAACTTGTGAAAATTTTAAATAAATTTAGTTTAAAATAATTTTGCTGTGTTTAGGTAGCTAAAATACACATCTTCCCATTTGGCTTGACAGAATAGCTTTATATTCCGATTTTGGAGAGTAATTACCAATACAACGTATATGTTCCCAAATGGAAACATCAGCATTTGGGGTATAGTAATTGAGGGGATTTTTATAACATGAAAAAATTCAAGTTATTTCCTACTTTCTTTAATTTTTTGAACCTTTTTTGTCTCAAAGGATCTAAACAAGTTAAGAAGGATGTTTTACATTCAAAAATATATAATTTTTGTATTTTTTCACTGGATTCATGGAGAAATAAATGCCAAATCTGAATAGCAAATTCTTACATTTGTATATTTTTCCAACTCCCTGATCGATTAATTTTCATTAATTATCATTAGGGGTTATGGAAAGAGCATATTTGGAGTGCTTCTGAGGATTTGCTTATATATTTTGTTCAAGTACTTTTTTTACATAAAAATTTTAGGAATAAAATTGAAGAATTTTGAAAATAAGGAAAAGTATGTACATCTAAAAACACTCTTCTAATATGTGGTTAAGTTTGGAATCTTCCATGAGAAACATAGCTTTAATGAATCAATGGAGATAATTATGATTATCACTTTTGAAAGTTAATTAGATTTGAATGAAATTAGTGGATTTTATGCAAGATATCCGTATAGAACCGTAATTAAAACTAATTTTTCTCACAGAAACGTAACTGTTTAGCTTTAAAGTGCATGGGAACACTCTTATGTATTTTTCATACCAAAATTTTACCCATAGTGCAAGAAAAATGTACGAAAAACCTTCAAGTCATAAACATGTCAATTTTTTCTAATGAAAATCTATAAAATGTTACTCAATTGTCCAAGTATGGATAATAAAAATGAAAAAAAAGGTCCACAATCATAAAAATATTCATAATTATTGAGTAGAAACCTATTTCAGTCATTTTATTTGAATAAATTGTAAAATATGCACCTTTTGGATAACCCCTTAAAAACTTCACCCCAAACGCCGATGTTCCCAAATGGGAACATCCTCAAAATCACACTTAGGATTTTTTTTCTGCCAAAAATGACTAGAATAGTTTTAGTAATGATGAAAGAAGCCATTTAAGCCAAACATCACAACCTTTAATTCGAAATTTGAATTGCGGCGTTTAAAAGGTTAATATTAAAATGTTCTTGAAGGATAGATTTCTATTATTGAATCTGACTAGGATTAGCCATACATTTTGTATGTAGTATTTTAAACTTTAATCCCTTCCCTCTTTAGCACAGCTCTCACACATGCTGAGCATTTAATTTAATAGTTAAGTTCCTAAAAGATTAAAAAATTTATTTCTTTTGCCTGGAATAGTTAATACACGTGTTTTTATACAATTTTCTCGAGTAAAAAAGTAGGCCCTTTCATTCCCCTTTTCTCAAGATTTTTTCTTAAAGAGTTAAGGGGTTAATCAATATTTTCTAATAAAAACAGGGAATTCTTACTTTACAAAATAAACAGTAGGATGAAGTAAAAAAACTGATGTTTGAATAACTTGTTCAACAATGAAAAAATTTCCTTGATGAAAATAGTAATTTCTTATAGATTTTGGGTCACTGAATACGGAAATCCCCATTAAAATGCTCAATTGACTCAGGATTTTCGGAGAACAGCCCCTCCAACTTATTGTGTTTTTCGACGACTTTATAACTTGCTTTTTTTAACCCATTTCACGTTTGAAGGGTCCTAACCCTTCACCAAGAACCCAAATTTGATGGCAATATGAAGCGACGATTTTTACTAAAAGTGGTTCAGCTTTTAACGCCCCCAAAGCACCCACGGAAGGGTTCAATATTGCACTTAGAGTTAAACTGCTGTGCAAAATAAAAGTCAAAATGCCACCGACTAAATTTCTGTCGATTCTTGTGTAAAATGACCCGCTGAAGACCCCATGCGTATGACACCATAGAAGTGCATGACACCCATTTTCCTCCATCACCTTCAGTTCTTAAGAGGATGCCCCCTAATTGTTATCCGCAGCCATGCATCTATTAACATCTTGAAACATGGAATCCTCAGTCCCTAAAACTGGTCAGTTTTTAAAGAACTGATAGTTTTTACTTAGGATAGACCCAAAATATAAGAAATACGTCATTTGAAATCATTTTAAATTATCAATATTAATTCCTGAGCTCGCGAGCGCCTTTGCCATTCTGGAAGTACTCCGAACTCTTTCGCAGGGGCTTCTGGGAGGCCGGACACCTCAGCCGCTTTTAGTAAAAATTATTGCTGCATATTGTCATCAAATTTGGGTTCTTGGTGAAGGGTTAGGACCCTTCAAACGTGAAATGGGTTAAAAATAAGCAAAACAAATAGGGTAAAACAAATCCTACTATTTTTAACGATCTTTTTTGAACCTTTCTTGTCCCCTGGAGACAATTTAAAGACTAAAGTAATGCTTTTTGACCCTGAAAATCGAGTTTAAAGTTATAAAGTCGTCCAAAAACGTAAAAAGTGGGAGGGGCTGTTCCCCAAAAATCCTAAGACAATTGAGAATTTTAATGGATATTTTCGTATTCAGCGACCCAAAAATCAAAAAGAAATGGTTATTTTCATCAAGGAAAAATTTTGAAGGGCAAATTTGTTGAACAGTAAACAAAATGTAATAGCGCAGAAAAGTTGCCATTTGTGGTCAGAAACAAAGTCCTAAAATTTTAGATCAATCAATTAATAGCTTTTACCGCCGCAAGGTCTTAAGTTTTGAAAAATCATAAAAAACACATATTTTACAAAAAAAAATTTTAAATACCAAAATTTACTGAAACATTTTCTATGGGCACATTACGTTCAGCAATTAGTCCAATTCCCACCAATTTAATTTCTGTGAAATTAAACATTTAGCCACAGCAAGGGGGTCAAAATATCAAGAAAATGCAAAAGTAAATTTTGGAGTAATTTTTACTCTTTTAGCATTTTCACAATTTTTACATAATTTTTTACCTGCTGCTTATGTAATTATAAAAGACTTTACTGCTTGAAATATTTAGTCCAAATTTATCGATATTCATCCCCCATATCACTACAATTGGGCTCTTATATTGATCAGTCATCATCAGGCCCGTATTAAGGGTTTTTGCCGCCCTGTGCACATCGATTTATTGCCGCCTTCCTATCTCATTTTGTGTTTCAAGTAAATGCCCCTTCCCATTTGACTCTTTTAACTTCCTTTGACTATCACCATTTAACTCACCTTTCTCAGAAATAGTGGAATTTTCCAGTTTCACTCTCATAATGAATTCTTTCGGGGGATCTGGGGGTACCCCCCAGAAAATTTTTGAAAATATGCTCCTAGAAAACTGTGAATTTACTCATATTTGGCCCTTCATGTGAAAACAGTGTGGTACATTTTTTTTCAAAACTGTATAGTGTGTAGAATTTTAAATTGGTGTAATCTGCCGCCCCCCAAAATTTTGCCGCCCTGTGCTACAGCACATGTTGCACATGCCTAAATACGGCCCTGGTCATCATAATTGAAAATTATCCAGAAAACTGTTACAGAGGGGTTTAAAATTCAAAACGAAAATTAACTAAATATTATAAATAACTATATTAACTAACAATCATTCCAACCTATAGAACCTTCTTCAATGTATAGGAATAGGTGTTACACCAGTGTTTCCCAACGTGGGGCGCACGCCCCACCGGAAGCAATATCATTTTCTAGGGGGGTCATTTGAAAATATTCAACCAAAATGCCCCCAGGTGGGTCCAATCTAGGGGGAAATTAAAAAAACTTTTTAAAAAGAAGTTATCAAAATCTGATACTATTATCCTATCTGAGAATGTATGTCTAATCTGGACCAGTATGTATCAAAACCAAGTTGAAACCCTGTTTTTAGAGTCTAATTTCCAAACCTTTTCTGGAGGATGACCCAAGATATCTTTGTTTTTAAAAGGCTTATATTTGAAACTTTTTTACATTAGGTTCATCAAAATGCAAATCTTACCTAAAAATGTATATCAAAAATTTCCCAATAAAGGTACCAAATTAGTTAAAAACCTGCTTCCTAGAAGCAAATTTCCGAAAATTTGCTGGGGGAGGACCCGCAGACCCCCCTTGGTACTTAGAACTTAATTACTCATACCTTGAATTAGTTCTTTAGCATGCAAATTCTACCTAAGAATGTTCTGAAAAGCTTCATCATATTTATTAAATATACATAGGAGGGAGGGGCTAGGAAATAATTTTAGCTCCCTCTCAAAATATATTTCTATATAAGCCACTGAGACCGGGGGGGAATGGAAAATTTAAAAAGGTTTTGGTGGGGCATGGACCGAAAAAGGTTGGGAAACACTGTTACACTCAACTTAATGTTACACTAGTACTTTCTGCGAACATCCTGTTTTCAGGAATTTATAGTCAGCATTATATGAAATGAAATATGTTTAAAAATTTATGAAGGTGTGGTAACCAAATAAGTTTCCTAAGTTTATGGAGGAAATATACAGAGAATATTGTAGCATCATGCATTTTCTCTCAACCAATGAGGGTTTCAATTCAGAGTCGCAATATACTTTTATAAAATTATTAGAGTTAATTTACCACCATGATTTGTACATGCACAGTAGGGTGTCCCTTAAAAATCGAAAGTCGGGGAAACTTTTGAGACACCCCCCAATTTTTTTCCTTTTAGTATTCTAAGAAAGTGTGCAAAATCTTAAATCGATCAGAAAATATTAACACGTGCCTCAAACGGCCTAAAGTTGGGAAATTTTGACAATTTTCTCATTTTTTCGAAAATTTTTAAAAATGCCTTAAAATATTATTTTGTCGAATAATAGGGCTTTAACACATCTAAATATTCATATTTGACCGTTTTTCATTCCTAGCTAGGCGAAATTACCCAGCTTTTAGCCTGGTCATCAATCGGAAAATCATCAAATTTGCCCATTTTATACTGAGAATAGAGGATACAAAAGTCAGTGGGGAATGACTTATAACCACAATTCCATAACAAGGTACCACTTTTAAACTATATTGATGTGTAGATAAATTATCTGGAGTTAAAATTAATTACTAGCATTGTAATTACAGGCGCCATATTGGATTGCATTACCCCTAAAAAAATTCTGGGATAAATTGTATATGGGCATGTTTGGTATTGGGCAATGCGTATTTGAGTTTTCTAATCTCAGTTAATACCAATAAAATCATTTAACCACTTTTTAAAGCTCTTTACTCAATTCGAATGGCCAGCATATCTTTTATTACTTAACTATAGATGATAAAATTCTAAATGCACAATAAGGGCAAGAGAAATTATAAAAAAATATTGAAATACTATACTTCAGTATATACAGAAGTATTGTATTGTTGAAAAGTTGAAGTTGATAGAAAATTAACCCGCTCTTTATAATGATTGAGCCTATTACACCCAGATTATAAGTCATTAACCATGTTTATAGATCTTGTATTTCATAATTTTATACATAAACATAAAAACTTTCTGCAATTCAGCAAATTAGTAACATGAAAAGCCGATTACACACTGTTATTTGGTTCTTAGCTAGGAGAATTTTAAATACTAACTACAGTTTCTTTAACTCTTCAACTTCTCTTAGTATTTTTTCGCACTATGTAATTTTCATTTGGGATAGAATGGCTTAATCTAGCCCTTGTCCCATAAAACCCCTCAATTTTCATTGGTGAACGTTCTTGAAGAAGAAATTAGGTTTCAAGTTGATTTTTTGATAAATTTATTTATAAAATTAAAATATTTTAAACTCTCAGTATTTTTTAAGAGTCTAAAATGTCTAAAATTTTTCAGAGTGAAGTGTAGCTCTGACTTAAAAACTGACTTTAAAAAAGGACTGGTTTCAGCAACCATTGTCAATATTTAACATTCTCATCACAATATCAGTATCTAATCGGTTTTTCATGTTACAGGAATATTTTATGCTCTTATGTACTATAAAATCACGATAAAGCATAAAAAAGGCTTTAAACATAGTAAATGGCTTATAATCTGGGTGTAGCAGGCTCAATCATTATGAAGATCGGGTCAATTTTCTATCAACTTCAACTTTTCAACAATACAATACTTCTGTATATACTGAAGAATAGTATTTCGATATTTTTTATAATTTCTCTTGCCCTTATTGTGCATTTAGAATTTTATCATCTATAGTTATGTAATAAAAGATATGCTGGCCATTCGAATTGAGTAAAGAGCTTTAAAAAGTGGTTAAATGATTTTATTGGTATGAACTGAGATTAGAAAACTCAAATACGCATTGCCCAATACCAAACATGCCCATATACAATTTATCCCAGAACTTTTTTAGGGGTAATGCAATCCAATATGGCGCCTGTAATTACAATGCTAGTAATTAATTTTAGCTCCAGATAATTTTTATCTACACATCAATATAGTTTAAAAGTGGTACCTTGTTATGGAATTGTGGTTATAAGTCATTCCCCACTGACTTTTGTATCCTCTATTCTCAGTATAAAATGGGCAAATTTGATGATTTTCCGATTGATGACCAGGCTAAAAACTGGGTAATTTCGCCTAGATAAGAATGAAAAACGGTCAAATATGAATATTTAGATGTGTTAAAGCCCTATTATTCGACAAAATAATATTTTAAGGCATTTTTAAAAATTTTCGAAAAAATGAGAAAATTGTCAAAATTTCCCAACTTTAGGCCGTTTGAGGCACGTGTTAATATTTTCTGATCGATTTAAGATTTTGCACACTTTCTTAGAATACCAAAAGGAAAAAAATTGGGGGGTGTCTCAAAAGTTTCCCCGACTTTCGATTTTTAAGGGACACCCTAATGCACAGTCAAGATGGTCTCTGAACTTGCAATTACCGACTATATTTTTCGCACCTGAAAACACTTTTTATGCCTTCCTTTTTTATTTTTACACCTGTAACGGTTTTCTGGATAATTTTCATTTATGATTGACTGATCAGTAGGGCTAGGATTTATATGTTATTACATGTTTGTTCAGGAATCTGATATTAAAGTGTGCTCTTAAATTCTACACGTTTTAAAAGATTTTGAATCGATTAAGACCATTTCTATTTTATATATTTTTACATATTCAACCTATAACTACATATTTTTATCCATTTTAAAAATTTTTCAAAAATAATTACACGTTTGACCGATTTTCAAATTAAAGTAATCCATAATATGAAATACGCATTCAAATTGTAGTTAAAATTAGTGCACCCAATGCTGAATTTAACTTTTTAAAAGGTTGTGAATTCGGAATTATCAGATGAAACGTGTCAGGCCCGCTGAGAAGGGAAGTATTAGACACATGGTTTTTGTTTTTTTCTTGCGACAAGACAGCAAAAAAACGAGCTGTCTGCAAATATGTGAAAACCACCCTTCCTTATGTGCTTGCGTAATATTTGAAGAGACCCTTTAAAAGCATTACTTAATATTTTCTTTTTTTTATTACATATTTGGCATTTTTTAATACATATTTTGCTAAAATAACCACTTATTATATGTACATATTTTGGATTTTTAATTACACATAAATCACAGCCCTACTGATCAGTATAAGATCCTAATTATAGTTATATGGGGATAAATATTGATAAATTTGGACTTAATATTTCAAGCAGTTAAGTGTCTTTTATAATTACGTCAGAAACAGGTAAAAAATAATGCAAAAAATATGAAAATGGTAAAAGAGTAAAAAATTACTCAAGTATTGAAATTTTTGCATTTTCTCGATATTTTCACCCCCTTGTTGTGTGGCTAAAGGTTTTATTTCATGGGAACTAAATTTTAAGGGGACTCATTGCTGAACGTATTGTGCCCAATTAGAAAATGTTTTGGTAAATTTTGGCATTATTAATTTTTTCTGTAAAATACATGTTTTTATACGATTTTTCAAAAATTTAGCCCTCTTGCGGCGGTAAAAGATATTAATTGATAGGTTTAAAATTTAAGGACTCTGTTTCTGACCACAAATGGCAACTTTTCCGCGCTATTAAGTTTTGATTATTCAAACTTCGTTTTTTTTCGCTCACCCCTAATAAACACTCAGAACATATTACTACGTGATAAATTTTACCAGTAACATGTAAATTGGGATCAATGTTTCCACAAAGAACAACTCGCTGCAAATCATCTTCTAAAATTAAGTAATCATTTTCGTCTGTGAATTCTTCAGTCACAGGTTGAGGCACCAGATTATGCTAGAAAATTAATAGGTAGTTAGTAGGGACCAGAACCCTATCATTACTATTTTAAGATCTCTTCATTTCACCAGGTGCAAGAACTAAGCATCCTGAAAAATTGCAAGATGTTAATATCAGCCTGCATAGACTACATAAAAAAATGTTAGCTAGTGCAACTAATTCCCTTTATGAATTTTCAAATGCAAAACACAATTTATTTTTCAATGACTCTTTTCTTTTACTTGTTATCCTGAAATATCCAAGAAAATTTGGAATTTAGGTACCCTGTCCCTCAGTAGGGGAAAGTGGTGTACCTCAGACTATTTTTATTTTTAACCCTGTAACTTTTTATTTAATAAATATAAACTGGTGAAACAACTTTCACACGATACTTTAAACTTACAAACACAATATATATTTTTCGGAATTTTAATTGAAATTTCAATACGTAATTAAAGAAAAAAGTAGGTTCAAGGTGTACCTTGCTTTCAAGGTTAGTGTACCTTGGACCTATGTCAAAAATGCTTTATTTATTTCCTTTATTTAATGTAGTGATGCACAACCTACGGCCCGCGAACTAATTTGGATATTTCAGGTTACCCTTAACTTTTGTTACTTTCTTTATTTTAACCGAGAAAAGTGACGATTAATAGCGGAAAAAGTCGGGAAAATCGCGATTTTTCCAGTTTCGTTTTGCTCGTGAAGTGTTCCGTTCCTGCGGCGATTTTTGGGCGGGTGCCAAATTGAAGTTGGCTTCTTCTTGTATTGTTTGTGTGACGGTGCAATGTGGAAAAAACAACTTAACAATGGTTTTAAGTTTTGAAGCCAGAAGTCCGGTGTTTAGGATCACGCGCCGCGGAAAAGTCGAAAAATAGCGATTTTTCGCGAAAGTGCCGTTTTTACGGCGCCTAGTTGAAGCTGGCTTCTTTTCACATTGTAATTGCAATGCAGAAAAAATTAAAGCGTGGTCAGAGGAGTCTAATAAGTCTAGTGATACCTCTGACATAGATTTTTTTTATCAATTTTAGTGAGTATTTTCAACAAATTTTTCTTAAGGATTTCCCAAGTTCTAAATTTTTGCAAAAAGATCACTTTGAAACAAGATTAGATAATAATGCAGTTTATTTTTTTAATTCTTATTAGATCATAACCTGTTTCAGATATGCTATCAAGGGGGATAGCAGAAGGCTGGGTGGGGGCCTGTCCCCCCAAAAAAAATCGAACTTGATTTCTAAAATAAGTTAAAACCCTGTTTTTTAGGGTCAAATTTCCAAAATTTTTCTGGGGTAGGACCCCCCTTTACATTTGGAATTCTACAATTACCATTTTTTTATAAATATTAAGTTAATCAAAATGCAAATCCCATCTTAAAATATATGTCCAATATTTGGGCTAAATGTGCAAAAACTAGTCAATGCTTTGTTTTTTAGAGTTAAATTTCCAAAAATTTTCTGGGGAGGACCCCTAGAACTCTTTAATGGTACAAACTCAATTATTCACATCTTATATTATATTAAGTTCCTTGAGATGCAAATTAAACCTTATTGCATTAGCTGTATTATATTATTTTTGCTGTTACTCTGTTAGCGGCCCTCCGTGTCTCAATCAACTTTGTGAGTGGCCCTCCTCCCAAAAAGGTTGTGCATCCCTAATTTAATGAATATAAGCCTTCTCTTAACCCTCTCGCCACACTAGGCCTCATATGGGGCTCCTACTTATGAGCTCAATTTTTGTATGATCAGGGGTAGAAGTGACTAAATAAAAATATATAGGATTTTTCAAAAAAATATATAGGACAAAAATAAATTTTTAATAGTTTGGTAACAGGACTAATGACACTTTTGTAACAGTTTTAAGTGTTTGGTATTTAGGCTTAAAACCACAAATTTACTTGTACTTGGCTATTCTCGGAGAACGAGAATATTCTCCAGGGGCCAGAATTTTGAGAATAATCGAGAATATTCTGTTTTTTGACAGATAAATGGAAATAAATGTCAATATGTTTAATAATTATGAAATGGCCATGTAGTATTAGTGTTAAAAACCTAAAAATAATAATAACTTTGATGAAACTTACCCTTAAAAAGTCATCTTTAGTTTAGAGAATATTCTCTGAACTGTAATTTCATTACTTCGCAATATTTTTAATAAGTAAATTTCATTGAGTAAAAAATATTTTTTAAAGTACATTAGAAGCAAGTTTTAATGGGAGAAAATACTCTTATCAAAAAAGAGGAGTCTAAATTCTGTCCATATAGTTATGAGAAAGCAATTGTAATACCAACAGCAAAAGTTGTTATAATAGTATATATAATTATATAAAAGTTGTTGTCTCTATAAAATTCGGTAAAAATAGCTATATGTTGTTGAGCTCTTGTGACACGCACAGAATTGGTCAAGGTCAAAGCATAATTAATGGAACAATATCCAATTTCGAAATTAAGTTTTTCCCATACTTTAAAAATAAAAATATCAAAACTGAGGCATTGGTTGTACAGTATTAAATAAAAAAATTTTGATACTTCCCCACCGCAAAACTCCTCATGGGAAGTTCCTGAAGTGTTTCATTTGAGGAAAAATCTAGCATGAGAATCAAAATTACAATTCAATTCTTACTTAATTAAGATTTGTGTGTGTCCCTGAAATATATAGGATCTTCAAATTTTCACTCGTGTATAATTAATTGCATCTCCACTCATGTTTTCATGAGAATATTCTCATTAGGATTCTATAAAATTATTTCCAGAAAAACATTTCTTCAAAAACACTAATAGTCGGAAAATTATTAGTTAATATAATACATCTTGGTTACTCTGCGTTTACCTTTCAAACATGTCTTTCATATTTAATAGTGATTTTTAAAAAAAATTTAAATTAAATTTGACTTATTTTAATTTATGATGTCTTCTCATTGTATAATCTATAACAGTGGTTCCCAACCTGGGGTCGATCGCCCCCTGGTGGTCGATTTGTATTATCAAAGGGGCGATAAAAATGTGTGGGGCGATGAGTATTCAAAGGGGGAAAATAAGAGAGTACTGTACTGACTGACTGTATTCAGACTTAATGTACCAAAACAAGTTAAAACCCTGTTTCTTATCAAATTTCCAAAAATTTTCTGGGGGAGACCCTCAAACCCCCCTTTTGTACTTGGAACTTAATTTTTCATAACTTTTTTAAATTTAGTTCATAAAAATCAAAATCATACCTTAAAATATATGGCCGAAATTCGGAAGAGGTGTACCATAACTAGTTAAAAACCTGTTTTTTGGAGTCTTATTTCCAAAAATTTTCTGGAGGAGGACCCCCGGACCTAAAATTGCTTTATTATTTACACTTTACTTCAAATTAAAATTAGACATACATTAAGAATAAAAAGGGGGCGATAGGTGTTAGTCAACCTCTACAAAGGGGGCGATGGGCCACAAAAGGTTGGGAACCACTGATCTATAATAATCTTCTGATTTGAAGTTAATATTATATATCTGCTAGTAAATTTTTCAAAAAAAAATTATTTTTTGGACGGGCTAATACGAATGTACCCAGAAATATAATAGAAGCCTTTTTGGGTCTTATAACATTGAAGAGCATTTTTGCTTGCAAAAAATATTAATACAAAAGTGACTTGTGGCCCTGCCCCCCCTTCAAATTTTTCTGGATCCGCCACTGGTCTCGCTAAATACCACCATGCTCTTTTGGTCACCCAAAAGTAGAAATATTGCCAAATAATTTTAAACTAATAGATTAAAATGCTTAGGTAGACCAATAACTGTTTAGTTCAGGTATGGGCAACCTTTTCGAATCCGCGGGCCGGATTCAATGATTATAATGACGTGGAGGGCCATAGAGTAGATAATAGGTAATATTTTTTAAAGTAAAAAAATGAGTAGTTTTACTATATATAGTTACGAAGTTTAATACTAAAGTTAAAATTTAATCTGGACTTATACAATATATTGATTACATATTACATACAATAATTGAATCGTCAGTTTGAAGAACGGTATAAGTACAAAAATCAAGTTTTGAGAAAATCGAAAAAAATAAATGGAATTTTCATTGTATGGATATCGATTTCACAACTTCAAGGGGCGATATCTCCCTTATAGGGGTTAGTTATTTTCCCCCTCTTTTCACCCATGTGTAGGGCAAAGCTTGGAGATTGTTTTGAGCACAAAAAGTCAATTTGTCATTTTTTGGACTTATTCCCTTCTTCAAACTGACGATTCAATTATAATGAGTTACATTAATCTGGACTAAAATAATATCTTGATTACATACAATAATTATAATGTTTAAGTTACATTAATATGAGCTATAATGATATTCAGAGCTCATAGTAATGAAAAAATATTCAGGACAGATATTTAACAATGAGGAAGTTGCATGATTTTTTTTAATCGATTCTTCTTGTAGAAATAAGCAACTACCCAACATTTCAGGCCGATCGAGAAATGTTTTGATTGCCAAAAAAATTAACAAAAATCCACTTTTTAAAAGCTCGCAAAACGCCAAGAGTTTGGGATCATCGAGTCCGTCGGGAGGGGAATATCAACCATCGGCGATCGTCCGTCGTGAAGTAACAACTCTCCCACGCTTATAGACGCCTCCCAAGAACGAAATATAGTTGAACAGCACGTTTAACTGCTAAAATTAAGTTATTTTCGGGGAAAGTTCTGTATCCCCTCTTTCGCTCTTGTTGACAAAAACCAGTGTTTTTGGTACAATTTTTTGAATTTTTATTGGTACAATTTTTGTACCGTAGGTTGCCCATCGTTGGTTTAGTTAATCAATAAAAATCAGAAAAATTGTTGATATTTGAATATATGGCGCTCATAAAAACTTGGTGATCTTTAGCAACGGAATTGAACCAATTTTAAAACAGAGTTCGTGCAATATTACTTCATTATAGTTAACCAATTTGTAATAAAAATGAACAGTGGACAAAATTATGCTTAACATAAGATTTGAAAGGCAAATATAAACCACTAACCTCTTCACTAATTTCTTTTAAGATACTTGGGTGCAGCTCCATGTGTTTAAAAATAGTTCCAATGACTATTACATTTTCATCACCAGACACATCACATAATTTTTTGACATTTGCATTAGGACCTACAAAGGGAATTAAATAAATCCAAACATGAAAGAGAAGTAAGACTGTTTGAAAGCTATGCTTTATTATAAAAGCTTGTTTACTGGAGAAAAAAAGCCAGAGCTCACCCCATTTTTTTCTAACTTGACGAAGCAAGAGATCAGTAGAAATTTTCAGTCTTGATGTATATAAAGAAGCATATTGACGTTCAAAAGTTCGGCTTTCAATTAAGTATTTCTTACAATTATTCACATAAGTTGAGACTGGTCTGAAAAAATCATTTGTTTTTAAAGAATTTTCAGATTCAGGAACCATTGTAGCTTAGTATTAAACAAGGAAAAGTTTCTAATAACACATTACACGAAATATGATTTTTGTTAACGCGCCAAAGAGATCCGAGAGAAAATAAACAAAATAAAAACAATCCTTCGCGGGATCTTTACAGTGCAGTTAATGAGAATGTGTTATGGTTACAGTTATATTAGGTTACATTTTAACTGTGTACTTATTTTTAGGTTTTTAGCGATCTCTACTATGGTTTATAAACAAGGGAATCATAGAATCGATTCGTTCTTGTTCATCATTATTTAATTAAATTTTTATAGTGATGGTTAACTCAGAAAATTTGAGTGAGTTACCTCAATTTGTAACGGTCTTCTGAGGTGTGAGAGGTGAGTGGCTGAGGTGCGAAAGGTGAGTTGGTGAGGTTTGAGAGATGTATAAATATATGAGGAGGTGTGAGAGGTGTACTATCCTACTATCCATGATGAATAATATATTTTCAAGAAGCAGGTATAGTTGAGTGTATCTCTCACTACATATATGTAGTGATAGTGAGGTGTGTGGGTGTGAGGTGTATGAGCAAAACGTGAGGTGTGACGTGACAAAATACTGAGGTGATTAACTCAAATGAGTTTCCTCACAACTCATTTACCCCAAGACTACGACGACTACGACCAACTACAACTACGACTAAATTTTTTATTTAACATTCGTGAATCGAACTTGCTAGAGAAAGGACTTGTTCTCCGTTTTCCGTTTTGCAATTTTACCCGCTTTTTCTTTTGGAATTAATTCGAACTTTAATTAGATAAGTTAGATCTTTTTGTCTTTAAATTTCAACTTAAATAATATTCTATCATTTTGTTTGATATTGCTCTTTTACATGTCAGCTTTTTGTAGGTAAGTGATACACGTTCGTTAATTATTACTGTACTTCAGTGTGCACATCTCATTTACTTGTTAATTTAATTCGCTCAATTCTTTTGTGTTAGTTGTCTACAGTCAGTTCAAGGATTCGTTTTCGTACAACCAAGAAATTTGCACTAGCATACCTATTACAGAAGAACTGCACGTGCAAAAACCAAAAAATATTATCCCTAACATCGTTTGTTATATATCAATATCCTTCATTATAGTCTGTCAAAAGAAGTATCAGAACAGAGAGAAAAAAATTATTTTATAAAAGGGAAGCGATTTTGAAGACCAAACAAGAGTATTCGCACATCCAAGAAAAAACTTCTCCATTATTTTCGTTACAAATCCTAATTTAACAGCATGTTAATGCTATTTTTTTCTTGAGGTCTATAATAACATCAAAAAGATGTAGATTCCATAAAAAAATTAGCCCTCAAGTGCACCTTCTTTCTTCAATTTTCTACATTTCAATCAGGGGCGTAGCCAGAGGGGGGGATTTGGGGATATATCCCCCCCCCGAAACTCAGGAAATTTCCTTTTTGACCATAGAAAACCACTAAAAATACCCCATATCCCCTCCCGAAATATCAACATCCCCCTCCGAAATTTTTTTCTGGCTACGCCACTGATTTCAATCATTGAATTTAATTGTAGGATTGAACCAAAGAATTTGATTTGTAGAAAAATCATGTGGGTGCACTTGAGTGCTGCTTTTTTTATAGAATCTACTCCTTTTTTTATGTCATTTGAACCTCAAGAAAAAAAATCATTCCCTTGTTGTTAAATGCAGGGATGCAGAAAATATTTCAGGGCCCAAATTTTTCCCCAGAACACAATTTATATTCTCCAAATGAGATTTTTACTTTATTTTAAAAATAGTTTTATCCATTATTTGACTTCTTTCAGATTAAATAATTTTCACGAAATCCATAAATGTAATAATTTTGTGATCTTTATGCTGTCTTTTTGTCTCTTAGACATTCTTAAAATATGAAAGAATTGTCTATTTTTCTCAAATTTGAGCTACCTGCCAAATTTGAGCTCTCCTTTATTAACTCCACTTTTTAGTATTGAAATGCAAATGATTAAACAAGAACGCAAGTAAGTGATTGTGAAAATTACCCACCCGTCCTACTACTAGCTAACTTTCAATTGTTCATCTTGAAAACTAGGTTTTTTATGGCAGATCCGTAGTTTTCTTGCTCTATGTACAAAACTCCTCAGTTTTCTCTTGATTTTCTTTAATAGTTTGGGATTTGGACCGGGATGTTTGGTTGTTATATAAAGGGGGGTGCAGCAATTAAAAGTTTGAGAAAGGCTGTTTTGTAGAACTTTTAAAAATTTGGGATGTAAATGAGTTAAGTGTTGTTTGTGTGTACACTGGAAATTTATTGCTTGTGTATTTTTTTTGTAGATTATAGTGAAGGATATACGATGTTGGGTTAAGTTTTACCAGGGATGCAGAAAATGATTTTTTTTTACCTTCAAGGTTTACCCCAATCCATACAAAAATTTCATCAAAATTTTAAAAATGATAAAGACCTTCAAAAATTCTGAATTATCGTCGATATCAAAAATCTGTTAAAAAGTATGTCAGGAATCGCCAGCAAATTTTTATTACTGTACTGAAATTCAATAGTATACTTTTCCACAAAATTTCCCCAGATGGCTAAAATTTCCCCCGATCCTAGATCGCCGGATCGGACATATTCTGCATCCCTGAGTTTTACTGGATATTCAGAATTTTTCTCTGAGTACGGAACATAAACTGAAATAAAAATAATTTATTAAGTTGAAAGATAATAAGTTTATTTCTTAATGAAGTTTCAAATTTAGGTAACACGGTTAAAAACCCTAAATATAAGCATTTTAAGTATTTTTTTTAGTTTAACCCTTAAAGTACCTTTGTCTTTCTGTTGGTAGAAATATAAAATAAATAAATGTCCATGTTTATATTTACTTTAGATGATTTCACTCATGAAAAAAGCAGAAAAAAAATAAATAGATTGTAAAGAGAGATGTATTTTCAGTCATCTTTGATTCTCTGCTCACAAGACTAAAAAATGTTTCTCTTTGGTGACCACTTCATGCGATGTGGCACCAATAGGAAATGTTTCTTGGTTGATGTTGCTGGGAGTCTCATATTTACTTGGAGATAGTAATCAAAAGCTCAAATGTTCTGACATGTTGCAAAGTAATAATGCTGTTGCCATAGCCAGAAAAAAATTTTCGAGGGTGAATATAGGGTAAATATAATTCTTTTTCTAAGGTAGACAGGTGTCTGGTGAGGGCGGGGTTGGGGGTCTCGAGAATCCCCCAAGCACGCAGGAGCTCGGGGTTGGGGGCAGGAGCTAGGGGCGTGGAATTTTCGCGCGAAAATCCCCCAAGCACGCAGGAGCTCTCGAGACCCCCCACCTCGCCCTCACCAGGCACCCGCCCACCCAGGGGTCGAGAGAGAGCGACGGCGTGCTTGGGGGATTTTCGCGCGAAAATCCCCCAAGCACGCAGGAGCTCTCGAGACCCCCCACCTCGCCCTCACCAGGCACCCGCCCACCCAGGGGTCGAGAGAGAGCGACGGCGTGCTTGGGGGATTTTCGCGCGAAAATCCCCCAAGCACGCAGGAGCTCTCGAGACCCCCCACCTCGCCCTCACCAGGCACCCGCCCACCCAGGGGTCGAGAGAGAGCGACGGCGTGCTTGGGGGATTTTCGCGCGAAAATCCCCCAAGCACGCAGGAGCTCTCGAGACCCCCCACCTCGCCCTCACCAGGCACCCGCCCACCCAGGGGTCGAGAGAGAGCGACGGCGTGCTTGGGGGATTTTCGCGCGAAAATCCCCCAAGCACGCAGGAGCTCTCGAGACCCCCCACCTCGCCCTCACCAGGCACCCGCCCACCCAGGGGTCGAGAGAGAGCGACGGCGTGCTTGGGGGATTTTCGCGCGAAAATCCCCCAAGCACGCAGGAGCTCTCGAGACCCCCCACCTCGCCCTCACCAGGCACCCGCCCACCCAGGGGTCGAGAGAGAGCGACGGCGTGCTTGGGGGATTTTCGCGCGAAAATCCCCCAAGCACGCAGGAGCTCTCGAGACCCCCCACCTCGCCCTCACCAGACACCCGCCCACCCAGGGGTCGAGAGAGAGCGACGGCGTGCTTGGGGGATTTTCGCGCGAAAATCCCCCAAGCACGCAGGAGCTCTCGAGACCCCCCACCTCGCCCTCACCAGGCACCCGCCCACCCAGGGGTCGAGAGAGAGCGACGGCGTGCTTGGGGGATTTTCGCGCGAAAATCCCCCAAGCACGCAGGAGCTCTCGAGACCCCCCACCTCGCCCTCACCAGACACCCGCCCACCCAGGGGTCGAGAGAGAGCGACGGCGTGCTTGGGGGATTTTCGCGCGAAAATCCCCCAAGCACGCAGGAGCTCTCGAGACCCCCCACCTCGCCCTCACCAGACACCCGCCCACCCAGGGGTCGAGAGAGAGCGACGGCGTGCTTGGGGGATTTTCGCGCGAAAATCCCCCAAGCACGCAGGAGCTCTCGAGACCCCCCACCTCGCCCTCACCAGACACCCGCCCACCCAGGGGTCGAGAGAGAGCGACGGCGTGCTTGGGGGATTTTCGCGCGAAAATCCCCCAAGCACGCAGGAGCTCTCGAGACCCCCCACCTCGCCCTCACCAGACACCCGCCCACCCAGGGGTCGAGAGAGAGCGACGGCGTGCTTGGGGGATTTTCGCGCGAAAATCCCCCAAGCACGCAGGAGCTCTCGAGACCCCCCACCTCGCCCTCACCAGACACCCGCCCACCCAGGGGTCGAGAGAGAGCGACGGCGTGCTTGGGGGATTTTCGCGCGAAAATCCCCCAAGCACGCAGGAGCTCTCGAGACCCCCCACCTCGCCCTCACCAGACACCCGCCCACCCAGGGGTCGAGAGAGAGCGACGGCGTGCTTGGGGGATTTTCGCGCGAAAATCCCCCAAGCACGCAGGAGCTCTCGAGACCCCCCACCTCGCCCTCACCAGACACCCGCCCACCCAGGGGTCGAGAGAGAGCGACGGCGTGCTTGGGGGATTTTCGCGCGAAAATCCCCCAAGCACGCAGGAGCTCTCGAGACCCCCCACCTCGCCCTCACCAGACACCCGCCCACCCAGGGGTCGAGAGAGAGCGACGGCGTGCTTGGGGGATTTTCGCGCGAAAATCCCCCAAGCACGCAGGAGCTCTCGAGACCCCCCACCTCGCCCTCACCAGACACCCGCCCACCCAGGGGTCGAGAGAGAGCGACGGCGTGCTTGGGGGATTTTCGCGCGAAAATCCCCCAAGCACGCAGGAGCTCTCGAGACCCCCCACCTCGCCCTCACCAGACACCCGCCCACCCAGGGGTCGAGAGAGAGCGACGGCGTGCTTGGGGGATTTTCGCGCGAAAATCCCCCAAGCACGCAGGAGCTCTCGAGACCCCCCACCTCGCCCTCACCAGACACCCGCCCACCCAGGGGTCGAGAGAGAGCGACGGCGTGCTTGGGGGATTTTCGCGCGAAAATCCCCCAAGCACGCAGGAGCTCTCGAGACCCCCCACCTCGCCCTCACCAGACACCCGCCCACCCAGGGGTCGAGAGAGAGCGACGGCGTGCTTGGGGGATTTTCGCGCGAAAATCCCCCAAGCACGCAGGAGCTCTCGAGACCCCCCACCTCGCCCTCACCAGACACCCGCCCACCCAGGGGTCGAGAGAGAGCGACGGCGTGCTTGGGGGATTTTCGCGCGAAAATCCCCCAAGCACGCAGGAGCTCTCGAGACCCCCCACCTCGCCCTCACCAGACACCCGCCCACCCAGGGGTCGAGAGAGAGCGACGGCGTGCTTGGGGGATTTTCGCGCGAAAATCCCCCAAGCACGCAGGAGCTCTCGAGACCCCCCACCTCGCCCTCACCAGACACCCGCCCACCCAGGGGTCGAGAGAGAGCGACGGCGTGCTTGGGGGATTTTCGCGCGAAAATCCCCCAAGCACGCAGGAGCTCTCGAGACCCCCCACCTCGCCCTCACCAGACACCCGCCCACCCAGGGGTCGAGAGAGAGCGACGGCGTGCTTGGGGGATTTTCGCGCGAAAATCCCCCAAGCACGCAGGAGCTCTCGAGACCCCCCACCTCGCCCTCACCAGACACCCGCCCACCCAGGGGTCGAGAGAGAGCGACGGCGTGCTTGGGGGATTTTCGCGCGAAAATCCCCCAAGCACGCAGGAGCTCTCGAGACCCCCCACCTCGCCCTCACCAGACACCCGCCCACCCAGGGGTCGAGAGAGAGCGACGGCGTGCTTGGGGGATTTTCGCGCGAAAATCCCCCAAGCACGCAGGAGCTCTCGAGACCCCCCACCTCGCCCTCACCAGACACCCGCCCACCCAGGGGTCGAGAGAGAGCGACGGCGTGCTTGGGGGATTTTCGCGCGAAAATCCCCCAAGCACGCAGGAGCTCTCGAGACCCCCCACCTCGCCCTCACCAGACACCCGCCCACCCAGGGGTCGAGAGAGAGCGACGGCGTGCTTGGGGGATTTTCGCGCGAAAATCCCCCAAGCACGCAGGAGCTCTCGAGACCCCCCACCTCGCCCTCACCAGACACCCGCCCACCCAGGGGTCGAGAGAGAGCGACGGCGTGCTTGGGGGATTTTCGCGCGAAAATCCCCCAAGCACGCAGGAGCTCTCGAGACCCCCCACCTCGCCCTCACCAGACACCCGCCCACCCAGGGGTCGAGAGAGAGCGACGGCGTGCTTGGGGGATTTTCGCGCGAAAATCCCCCAAGCACGCAGGAGCTCTCGAGACCCCCCACCTCGCCCTCACCAGACACCCGCCCACCCAGGGGTCGAGAGAGAGCGACGGCGTGCTTGGGGGATTTTCGCGCGAAAATCCCCCAAGCACGCAGGAGCTCTCGAGACCCCCCACCTCGCCCTCACCAGACACCCGCCCACCCAGGGGTCGAGAGAGAGCGACGGCGTGCTTGGGGGATTTTCGCGCGAAAATCCCCCAAGCACGCAGGAGCTCTCGAGACCCCCCACCTCGCCCTCACCAGACACCCGCCCACCCAGGGGTCGAGAGAGAGCGACGGCGTGCTTGGGGGATTTTCGCGCGAAAATCCCCCAAGCACGCAGGAGCTCTCGAGACCCCCCACCTCGCCCTCACCAGACACCCGCCCACCCAGGGGTCGAGAGAGAGCGACGGCGTGCTTGGGGGATTTTCGCGCGAAAATCCCCCAAGCACGCAGGAGCTCTCGAGACCCCCCACCTCGCCCTCACCAGACACCCGCCCACCCAGGGGTCGAGAGAGAGCGACGGCGTGCTTGGGGGATTTTCGCGCGAAAATCCCCCAAGCACGCAGGAGCTCTCGAGACCCCCCACCTCGCCCTCACCAGACACCCGCCCACCCAGGGGTCGAGAGAGAGCGACGGCGTGCTTGGGGGATTTTCGCGCGAAAATCCCCCAAGCACGCAGGAGCTCTCGAGACCCCCCACCTCGCCCTCACCAGACACCCGCCCACCCAGGGGTCGAGAGAGAGCGACGGCGTGCTTGGGGGATTTTCGCGCGAAAATCCCCCAAGCACGCAGGAGCTCTCGAGACCCCCCACCTCGCCCTCACCAGACACCCGCCCACCCAGGGGTCGAGAGAGAGCGACGGCGTGCTTGGGGGATTTTCGCGCGAAAATCCCCCAAGCACGCAGGAGCTCTCGAGACCCCCCACCTCGCCCTCACCAGACACCCGCCCACCCAGGGGTCGAGAGAGAGCGACGGCGTGCTTGGGGGATTTTCGCGCGAAAATCCCCCAAGCACGCAGGAGCTCTCGAGACCCCCCACCTCGCCCTCACCAGACACCCGCCCACCCAGGGGTCGAGAGAGAGCGACGGCGTGCTTGGGGGATTTTCGCGCGAAAATCCCCCAAGCACGCAGGAGCTCTCGAGACCCCCCACCTCGCCCTCACCAGACACCCGCCCACCCAGGGGTCGAGAGAGAGCGACGGCGTGCTTGGGGGATTTTCGCGCGAAAATCCCCCAAGCACGCAGGAGCTCTCGAGACCCCCCACCTCGCCCTCACCAGACACCCGCCCACCCAGGGGTCGAGAGAGAGCGACGGCGTGCTTGGGGGATTTTCGCGCGAAAATCCCCCAAGCACGCAGGAGCTCTCGAGACCCCCCACCTCGCCCTCACCAGACACCCGCCCACCCAGGGGTCGAGAGAGAGCGACGGCGTGCTTGGGGGATTTTCGCGCGAAAATCCCCCAAGCACGCAGGAGCTCTCGAGACCCCCCACCTCGCCCTCACCAGACACCCGCCCACCCAGGGGTCGAGAGAGAGCGACGGCGTGCTTGGGGGATTTTCGCGCGAAAATCCCCCAAGCACGCAGGAGCTCTCGAGACCCCCCACCTCGCCCTCACCAGACACCCGCCCACCCAGGGGTCGAGAGAGAGCGACGGCGTGCTTGGGGGATTTTCGCGCGAAAATCCCCCAAGCACGCAGGAGCTCTCGAGACCCCCCACCTCGCCCTCACCAGACACCCGCCCACCCAGGGGTCGAGAGAGAGCGACGGCGTGCTTGGGGGATTTTCGCGCGAAAATCCCCCAAGCACGCAGGAGCTCTCGAGACCCCCCACCTCGCCCTCACCAGACACCCGCCCACCCAGGGGTCGAGAGAGAGCGACGGCGTGCTTGGGGGATTTTCGCGCGAAAATCCCCCAAGCACGCAGGAGCTCTCGAGACCCCCCACCTCGCCCTCACCAGACACCCGCCCACCCAGGGGTCGAGAGAGAGCGACGGCGTGCTTGGGGGATTTTCGCGCGAAAATCCCCCAAGCACGCAGGAGCTCTCGAGACCCCCCACCTCGCCCTCACCAGACACCCGCCCACCCAGGGGTCGAGAGAGAGCGACGGCGTGCTTGGGGGATTTTCGCGCGAAAATCCCCCAAGCACGCAGGAGCTCTCGAGACCCCCCACCTCGCCCTCACCAGACACCCGCCCACCCAGGGGTCGAGAGAGAGCGACGGCGTGCTTGGGGGATTTTCGCGCGAAAATCCCCCAAGCACGCAGGAGCTCTCGAGACCCCCCACCTCGCCCTCACCAGACACCCGCCCACCCAGGGGTCGAGAGAGAGCGACGGCGTGCTTGGGGGATTTTCGCGCGAAAATCCCCCAAGCACGCAGGAGCTCTCGAGACCCCCCACCTCGCCCTCACCAGACACCCGCCCACCCAGGGGTCGAGAGAGAGCGACGGCGTGCTTGGGGGATTTTCGCGCGAAAATCCCCCAAGCACGCAGGAGCTCTCGAGACCCCCCACCTCGCCCTCACCAGACACCCGCCCACCCAGGGGTCGAGAGAGAGCGACGGCGTGCTTGGGGGATTTTCGCGCGAAAATCCCCCAAGCACGCAGGAGCTCTCGAGACCCCCCACCTCGCCCTCACCAGACACCCGCCCACCCAGGGGTCGAGAGAGAGCGACGGCGTGCTTGGGGGATTTTCGCGCGAAAATCCCCCAAGCACGCAGGAGCTCTCGAGACCCCCCACCTCGCCCTCACCAGACACCCGCCCACCCAGGGGTCGAGAGAGAGCGACGGCGTGCTTGGGGGATTTTCGCGCGAAAATCCCCCAAGCACGCAGGAGCTCTCGAGACCCCCCACCTCGCCCTCACCAGACACCCGCCCACCCAGGGGTCGAGAGAGAGCGACGGCGTGCTTGGGGGATTTTCGCGCGAAAATCCCCCAAGCACGCAGGAGCTCTCGAGACCCCCCACCTCGCCCTCACCAGACACCCGCCCACCCAGGGGTCGAGAGAGAGCGACGGCGTGCTTGGGGGATTTTCGCGCGAAAATCCCCCAAGCACGCAGGAGCTCTCGAGACCCCCCACCTCGCCCTCACCAGACACCCGCCCACCCAGGGGTCGAGAGAGAGCGACGGCGTGCTTGGGGGATTTTCGCGCGAAAATCCCCCAAGCACGCAGGAGCTCTCGAGACCCCCCACCTCGCCCTCACCAGACACCCGCCCACCCAGGGGTCGAGAGAGAGCGACGGCGTGCTTGGGGGATTTTCGCGCGAAAATCCCCCAAGCACGCAGGAGCTCTCGAGACCCCCCACCTCGCCCTCACCAGACACCCGCCCACCCAGGGGTCGAGAGAGAGCGACGGCGTGCTTGGGGGATTTTCGCGCGAAAATCCCCCAAGCACGCAGGAGCTCTCGAGACCCCCCACCTCGCCCTCACCAGACACCCGCCCACCCAGGGGTCGAGAGAGAGCGACGGCGTGCTTGGGGGATTTTCGCGCGAAAATCCCCCAAGCACGCAGGAGCTCTCGAGACCCCCCACCTCGCCCTCACCAGACACCCGCCCACCCAGGGGTCGAGAGAGAGCGACGGCGTGCTTGGGGGATTTTCGCGCGAAAATCCCCCAAGCACGCAGGAGCTCTCGAGACCCCCCACCTCGCCCTCACCAGACACCCGCCCACCCAGGGGTCGAGAGAGAGCGACGGCGTGCTTGGGGGATTTTCGCGCGAAAATCCCCAAGCACGCAGGAGCTCTCGAGACCCCCCACCTCGCCCTCACCAGACACCCGCCCCACCCAGGGGTCGAGAGAGAGCGACGGCGTGCTTGGGGGATTTTCGCGCGAAAATCCCCCAAGCACGCAGGAGCTCTCGAGACCCCCCACCTCGCCCTCACCAGACACCCGCCCACCCAGGGGTCGAGAGAGAGCGACGGCGTGCTTGGGGGATTTTCGCGCGAAAATCCCCCAAGCACGCAGGAGCTCTCGAGACCCCCCACCTCGCCCTCACCAGACACCCGCCCACCCAGGGGTCGAGAGAGAGCGACGGCGTGCTTGGGGGATTTTCGCGCGAAAATCCCCCAAGCACGCAGGAGCTCTCGAGACCCCCCACCTCGCCCTCACCAGACACCCGCCCACCCAGGGGTCGAGAGAGAGCGACGGCGTGCTTGGGGGATTTTCGCGCGAAAATCCCCCAAGCACGCAGGAGCTCTCGAGACCCCCCACCTCGCCCTCACCAGACACCCGCCCACCCAGGGGTCGAGAGAGAGCGACGGCGTGCTTGGGGGATTTTCGCGCGAAAATCCCCCAAGCACGCAGGAGCTCTCGAGACCCCCCCACCTCGCCCTCACCAGACACCCGCCCACCCAGGGGTCGAGAGAGAGCGACGGCGTGCTTGGGGGATTTTCGCGCGAAAATCCCCCAAGCACGCAGGAGCTCTCGAGACCCCCCACCTCGCCCTCACCAGACACCCGCCCACCCAGGGGTCGAGAGAGAGCGACGGCGTGCTTGGGGGGATTTTCGCGCGAAAATCCCCCAAGCACGCAGGAGCTCTCGAGACCCCCCACCTCGCCCTCACCAGACACCCCGCCCACCCAGGGGTCGAGAGAGAGCGACGGCGTGCTTGGGGGATTTTCGCGCGAAAATCCCCCAAGCACGCAGGAGCTCTCGAGACCCCCCACCTCGCCCTCACCAGACACCCGCCCACCCAGGGGTCGAGAGAGAGCGACGGCGTGCTTGGGGGATTTTCGCGCGAAAATCCCCCAAGCACGCAGGAGCTCTCGAGACCCCCCACCTCGCCCTCACCAGACACCCGCCCACCCAGGGGTCGAGAGAGAGCGACGGCGTGCTTGGGGGATTTTCGCGCGAAAATCCCCCAAGCACGCAGGAGCTCTCGAGACCCCCCACCTCGCCCTCACCAGACACCCGCCCACCCAGGGGTCGAGAGAGAGCGACGGCGTGCTTGGGGGATTTTCGCGCGAAAATCCCCCAAGCACGCAGGAGCTCTCGAGACCCCCCACCTCGCCCTCACCAGACACCCCGCCCACCCAGGGGTCGAGAGAGAGCGACGGCGTGCTTGGGGGATTTTCGCGCGAAAATCCCCCAAGCACGCAGGAGCTCTCGAGACCCCCCACCTCGCCCTCACCAGACACCCGCCCACCCAGGGGGTCGAGAGAGAGCGACGGCGTGCTTGGGGGATTTTCGCGCGGAAAATCCCCCAAGCACGCAGGAGCTCTCGAGACCCCCACCTCGCCCTCACCAGACACCCGCCCACCCAGGGGTCGAGAGAGAGCGACGGCGTGCTTGGGGGATTTTCGCGCGAAAATCCCCCAAGCACGCAGGAGCTCTCGAGACCCCCCACCTCGCCCTCACCAGACACCCCGCCCACCCAGGGGTCGAGAGAGAGCGACGGCGTGCTTGGGGGATTTTCGCGCGAAAATCCCCCAAGCACGCAGGAGCTCTCGAGACCCCCCACCTCGCCCTCACCAGACACCCGCCCACCCAGGGGTCGAGAGAGAGCGACGGCGTGCTTGGGGGATTTTCGCGCGAAAATCCCCCAAGCACGCAGGAGCTCTCGAGACCCCCCACCTCGCCCTCACCAGACACCCGCCCACCCAGGGGTCGAGAGAGAGCGACGGCGTGCTTGGGGGATTTTCGCGCGAAAATCCCCCAAGCACGCAGGAGCTCTCGAGACCCCCCACCTCGCCCTCACCAGACACCCGCCCACCCAGGGGTCGAGAGAGAGCGACGGCGTGCTTGGGGGATTTTCGCGCGAAAATCCCCCAAGCACGCAGGAGCTCTCGAGACCCCCCACCTCGCCCTCACCAGACACCCGCCCACCCAGGGGTCGAGAGAGAGCGACGGCGTGCTTGGGGATTTTCGCGCGAAAATCCCCCAAGCACGCAGGAGCTCTCGAGACCCCCCCACCTCGCCCTCACCAGACACCCCGCCCACCCAGGGGTCGAGAGAGAGCGACGGCGTGCTTGGGGGATTTTCGCGCGAAAATCCCCCAAGCACGCAGGAGCTCTCGAGACCCCCCACCTCGCCCTCACCAGACACCCCGCCCACCCAGGGGTCGAGAGAGAGCGACGGCGTGCTTGGGGGATTTTCGCGCGAAAATCCCCCAAGCACGCAGGAGCTCTCGAGACCCCCCACCTCGCCCTCACCAGACACCCGCCCACCCAGGGGGTCGAGAGAGAGCGACGGCGGTGCTTGGGGGATTTTCGCGCGAAAATCCCCCAAGCACGCAGGAGCTCTCGAGACCCCCCACCTCGCCCTCACCAGACACCCGCCCACCCAGGGGTCGAGAGAGAGCGACGGCGTGCTTGGG